>CM066984.1:86300599-87653142 GCA_033977485.1 Hydrangea macrophylla
ACATACATACACAGACACACACACAAACTCGCACACACATCACACATACCGAGAAAGAGAGAGATAGAGATAGAGAGAGAGAGAGGGAGTTTGACTAAGAGGAGATCTGGAACTGACGGGGGTTTTAGGGGTAGGTTTTGCGACGGGGTGGGCTGGGGTGTAGGAGGTGGTGGTGGGGGCGATGGAGAGGGGGCGATGGAGGGGGTTTTTGGGCTTTAGGGGGAAAATATGTACACCAGAGAGAGAGAGAGAGAGAGTTAGTGACATTTGGAGGGTCTGCTATAAGATTAGGGGGAAAAAGAGTTTTTAGCCCAAAAAAAAAGGAGGGGGAAAGAGTGAGACTGTGAGAGAGTTTTTAGGGTTTTTTGGGTTAAAAAGTGCCAATGTTTGTCACCTCTCCCGACAGAGACCATATATTGTCACTGTATTTTGCTACAGCTAATACAGCGACAAATTTAGTCACTGTCTAGAGAGGTAACATAGTGAATATTGGTCACAGTCTATAACAGTGACTAGATATGTCACGGTTCTTTGTAGTGACAATACAAATTGTCACCATTTGGAACAGCGACAAAATTTGTCACGGCTATGAGCGGTGACAAACGACGTGAAAAAAAGGGTGACAACTCGGCCAATATGGTGTAGTGAAGTGCTAAAACCTTTTCATTTTCCAGTAGAATGTCACCGAAGAAGCCCGGATCGATCCACCCTTTGCACCCGGATCGATCTGGGTTCCTGTAGAACAGTTCCTGCTACTAAAATCTTGTCTTCCCAAGTTCAAAACATACCCAAAACATTTCCAAACCTTATGGAAACTTCAAGGAACACTCCAAACACATTCCTAAACATGTTTTAACATTATTCAAGCATGTAGAACATTCACACAACCATAATTGGATCAAACCAACCATGAACACATCCTTTCCTTGAATTAAATTACATTCTTGACTTTCATTTCTTATCAACCAACATCAAAGAAAACTTGTTGGAAATGGGTTCAACATTTAAACCAACATCAAGGTTATACAAGGAACTTGTCCAAAACATTAGTGACACGATACCAACTTGCCGGATCGGCTTAACACCACAATTTACCCAAAACCAACCAAAACATAGAAATTCACCCAAGTTTTCCAATTTAACCTCAAACCTACCAAATTACAAGTTAAAGATCTAAGCTCCATTGATACAACCAAAGTACTAAATTTATCATAAAAGAAACTACAATTTACAACATTTACAAGTTAAAAGGGAGTTCATAAGAACAAGTCCCAAATCTCCCCCATCTCTCCCAATGCACTTCATTTCCTCTCCGGGTATTGCTCCGAACTTGCGGTGGTTGTTATTTACCACAACAGAAAAGGAAAATGATTTTCTTAAGCATTATGCTAAGTGAATAACTAACGTGTATTGGATGTCGTAAATATGTATAATTCAACAATATAAGCACGTAAGCATACGTAATCGCAGAATTCATAGGTTAAAGGTTCATACATACCGGAAGACAACTTCCTTGGCCGCGCGGTCACTTCTATTCCTTGGACTTCTGTATTTTTTGGACTCTTCCTCTTCTCCTTCCTTATTAGTCCCAACAATGAACCATTACTCCCAATTATTCATTGAGCACTTTAACATATAAACACTTAGCCATATAAATATGATAAATTCATACCAAATTAACATAGAGTTCTAGTATTTAGCATGAATTCAACCACAACTTCAAGAATTGTCATTTCCTAACAATCAATTGAAGTACAAGACAAGCACCACATCAAAGTTTAAGTTAGAAACTCACCTCTCCCAGATTTTACCCCAAATAAGCTAGAAGTGCGGAATTGCTTTAATAATTCTTGCTCAATTCTTTCTCCGGAGTAAATCCTACATGAATTCGGGAACCGCATGTCACCGATTAGCGTAAGCTACCAAAATTATGATGATTAAAATGTAAATTAACGATATAGAAGTGATCGTCTTACCTCTACGAGTCCAAATATGGCTTTGGTTCGTGAATTGGACGAACGACGGGGACGGAGCGGCGAATAAACGGCGTCGGCGTCTCGGAATGTCGTCGTCTCTCTGCAAGCTCTCTCTTTTTGTTTTAATTTCTATAAATTTTGAGAGTGATATACATTCATTTGACACCTATACTCATACATGCAATGAGTTGTCAAATTTTTTTTTTATTTCCATTTATACCCCCAGAATTTCTTAAGTTCTTATTATGAAATCCTTCAAACATTCCATTAACTACCTAATCATCTAATGAGTGTTTGTCTAACTTTTGTATGAGTCCCATATATTTTGTGAAGTTACTATCACACCTACTAATTATAAATCTTTTCAGTTCTGTCCTTATTTGGGTATTCAACTTAATACCAAATGCTAACACATATATCATTATATAATATGAAAGCATTTAAACAAATATTCATGTAATCACGTAATTGCATTTAGTCACAGAAAATGTAAATATTATTATTCGGGCCCTTCACTGGGTCCCACCTCCAAACCTGTCCTTCCTTACTGGGGATTTTTCTATAGGCGAGTCCAAAGCCTCCCCTTAACCATTATATACACTAATCACATGAATTAATGCATATTAACATATTAATTAACCCTTTTCCTGGGTACGGGTGTTACAGGAAGTAAATGGGTTTACAGATGGTTTAACCAAAAAAAAGGGGTTACTTGTCATAGATTCTTCAAAGCTTGGTGGTAAGACAATATTTCGGCTGTGTCGTTTCGACTTGGGAGGAAATTCATCTTGATCTCAGAGTGTTCTCGTGTGGGTATGTGTGTGGTGTATAGTTTTTCTTTTTCCTTGAAATTGTGGGTCTCAGGGGTATGGTTCCTTTGCTTGGCCGGGGTAAGGGTTTCCGTTTATTCAGATTTGATTCCATATTATCAATGAATGTGATGTTAAAGTCTGAGCCTGGGGAGGTTTCAACGAGGTTTTGGTGCTGGCTTTTGAAATTTCGAGGTCCTACATTCAGATTTCTTTGTGGAAATGTATATTTTGTGTGCTGAGTTCCTTTTGCGTGTGTTTCTTTGGAGTGCATTTCATTTTATGTTATGGGTTTGGTGTGTATTTTTTCTTTTTCGTCGGAGTGTGTTTTGGTGCCCTCGGCTGGATATGTGAGTTTCTACCTGTGTGTAAAATTCTCCTAGTGGCCCTCGGCAATAGAGGTTTCTGCTTTTGATGGTGGTCTATCTATTTGAGATTAATGGGCAAAGGCTGGTGATTAATCTTGGTTGCGGTTCACAAGGGCTTTTCAGCTTGTTACTATTTTTGAATGTTGCTGTTATGAAAAACTAGTACCAAAATTGGGGGGGGGGGTGTTTTCTTGGTGTGTGTTTTTCTTTCGGGCGTTCTTTCTGATGTGGCGGTGCTTCTTACTCCTTTTGGTGTGTGTTTGGTGTGTGTTTTTTCGTGTTTGGGGATTTCGAGCCGTGTGTGTGTTTCTATGTTCGTTGAATGTAGATTGTGGGGATTTATTGTGGTCTTTGATGCCTTCAAAATTTGCATTGTTAGCTGTGTATGCTATGGTTATAAGTAATCTGTGGGTTGAACTCAAATTCTTGGCCTAATGTATCAATGAATTATGCCTGTTCATCTGGGTCGAGGCTGAATTCCTCTTGGATTCTTATGTTTCACGATTTGTTTGAACAATTTTGATGGAATCATTGTCAGACTGCTGCTCAATTTCCTCATATTGGTTCTTTTCTCTCTGAGAAATTTCCGAAAATGTTTTCTGTATTGGTTATTTGGAAATTGTTGAAGGCAAAGTGCTTGTGGTTGAAGATTTTGTTCCTTCCAAAGTTACTTTGGCTTTCTGGGTTAATGCCTATGCTTTGAGTGCTTGTCATCTTTTGTTTTTAAATGGATTTGGTCTTCTTTGCTACTAAAAATATAAAGAAAGAAAGAAAGGGGCATCTTCTTCTGCCTTGGTTCATCGGATTCAAGAAATGTTTCTGCTGCAATTTATATGTGTGTTGTGATTTTGGTATGGAGTTCTGGGTTATGACTGCTTTTGTGGTGGCTGCCGTGATGGTTTTTGGTTTTTGACAGCTTTTGGCATGGCTGCCTTGTGGTTGGTCTTGCTTGGAGTGTCTTTTGGGGGTTCATACTTTTTAGTTTTAGGAGGTTTGCTATGAGGTGTAATTGGACGTGTCCTATTGTTGTGCATCTGGTTTAAGTTTTCATGGCTTGAGATCCGTACCTGGTTTATAGTTGTTGACATTGCTTTGAGCGGAAGGTGAAAATGCAGAATTACTCACAGATTTTCTAATTCTTTGTCCATGAGGCTTCAAAGTTTTCTCATTTTCAAAGGAGCTATGATTTCTATTGGGACTTCAGTTTTGGTCATATCAAATGCAATATTAGCTTGGTTTGGTTTCAGCTGTTATTCACGTGACTTTAAGTCACATTAAAGTGGTCCACTAGTCATCTAATTTGGTTGGACTCCACTACCCTTAAATTAGTCAATAGAATATAATGCCTAATTAATAAATATATAATATAAAAGATATAACTGTTTTGGAGGTTACATAAAAAACTAACGATGGTACAGTTTCTAAAGCAGTTAATTTTTAGGGCCCTCTTCTCTCCTCTATAAAATATAAAACTACCCCTTTCAAATCTATCCATCAGTTACAGAAAAGTTTTATGAAGATTGAGAGACAGAGAGAAGAAGGAAGCCTTACATCAAGGTTTGATAACTTAAGGGGTTTCCAATCATCATCTTTATCAATCGACAATGGCAAACAACGGTACGCATTAAATTATAGTATTTGATAGATCTTGAGATGTATTTGATTCAAGATCCATAAGTTTTTCCGCATGATAGTATGATTACTTTATCAATTATAGACAAACAGTTGGTATCAAAGCCCTTGTTTTGAATAAATACATCTTAGATTAAACCTGAAACTATCAAATTTATGTGCCGCCGTTAATAAACCCCTCAGATCTGATCTTGATCGTGTATTTATATACACTGTCAGATGGTATTTGTGAAATCATTACAAATTGTGAATATGCATGTGCGCGTATATGAATTTTTGAGGATTATGAAGAGTAATAGTTAGAACACATCATGTTGATCAATTGGGTCCCATTTAATAGTAATGGTTATAGTGTATGTACATATATATACACGTACTGTTATGTATATTTGTTTTGAAGTCAAACTTTTGGAAGGCATGAAGAAACTGCAAATTTAATCAGTTCATCTACTTGTTTTATATATATATATTGGTACAAGTATGACTTTAAGATAATAGTTCATATCTTTTATAATTCTGCGCAGTTGTTTTGAAAAAAAAGTGACAAGTTATAATTTAAATTTGTTTGACTTTGACAACCGCATATGAATATGCATCAAAGTATGATATGATCTGGTTCAAAAAAAAAAAAAAAAATCAAATGGCAGTTATACTATGTTAAGTAGTGTATTCTTCTAAAATCTTTGACTTATATATGAGGATACAATAAGTCAAGTACATAATTTTATGGCTGAAAAGTATACAAGTCATGAATGTTCTATATTGTGTTGCAATTATAAACTGGCCGTAAATTATAATTTCATGTTTTCATTCATCTAGAATTTAGAGTTATTGTTAATTCTTGTCATTGAATAGATTTCAATCGCATAAAAGAAGACATGAAATAATAATAATTATTTTATTAAATTAGTGATTAAGTAAATAAATGACAAACTTTAGCAATTAAATAAATCAACTCTAATAAAAGGGTTAGAGAATATTGTTGGTTAGTTTTATATTTATAAGGTTTATTAATTTGGTAGTCACCAAAGTGGCCTAGGTTAGTGAGCCTTATGAATATTAAACTACATTAAAGACTAGTCATTAAGGGTGACATAAAAGACAACAATATTCTCAATGGCAGTCATAGTTAGGAGATTGGGACTAGCCCAAAGGAGAGTCACTTTCAACTAACTATGAACTCGATAGGGTAATATAATTTGTGTCATTTAGTAGTGTAGAATTGGATACCCAAAGGTAACATAACTTACTAGTAGGTGACATAAATTACATTAGACCTATATAGGTGATAACATTTAGCACTTATAGAGTGGACACTAGATATGTTAAGGTTTTCACCCAAAGGTGGAACCGATGTGATATCAATAGTTCATCTGTTTAGAATTTATAATTCTATATTATGGATAGACTCAAGGTCTTAACGTGAGCATTGTCCTATTTTATTTCAGTGACTATTCCCACTTCGTTGCACTCTCATGCATCTAGCATTCCGACTCTCAATGGGTCAAACTTTTCAGAATGGTTTGAACAAGTCCAATTCACACTAGGTGTGTTAGATCTCGACATGACACTTTTGGCTGAGAAACCTGAGGAAGTTACTGCTGATAGTACTGCAGAACAGGTTGATACTTTGAAAGCCTGGGAGAGATCGAACAGACTTAGTCTTATGTTTATGAGGATGACCATAGCTAATAATATCAAAACCTCCCTCCCTGAAACTAATAGCTCATTGGAACTATTGACTGCTGTCAAAGAACGTTTCAAATCAGTAGATAAGTCACTTGCAGGCACACTTATGGCAGAGTTAACTACTGTAAAATATGATGGTAATACAGGAGTTCAGGAACATATCCTCTATATGACTGACAAAGCTGCAAAACTTCGAGCACTAGGAATGCAAGTGGATGAATCCTTCTTGGTGCAGTTTATTCTCAACTCACTCCCTCCTCAGTTCGGCCCATTCAAAATTCACTATAACACTCACAAAGATAAATGGAATTTGAATGAGCTGACTGGTATGTGCATTCAAGAGGAAGTGAGATTGAGGCAAGAAGGACCCCACTCTGTGCTTGTTGTAACTCAAGGAGCTAAAAAGAAAGGAAAGTTTGTGAAAGGAAAGAGATTTCCACCAAAGAAAGGAGATGGACCTGGGGAAAGTAGCCAGGGCCGTGGAAAGTTCACTGTCAAATGTTACTTCTGTGGCAAGAAAGGACATGTGAAGAAAGACTGCAGCAAGCGTAGAGCTTGGTTCGAAAGGAGAGGTATAAATCTTTCTTTTGTATGTTATGAATCAAATCTTGCTGAAGTTCCTTCTAATACTTGGTGGATTGACTCTGGGGCCACGACTCACATAACAAATTCGATGCAGAGATTCCTTATCACCCGGAAGCCGAAGGACAGTGAAAGATTCGTCTATATGGGGAACCGTCTCAAAGTGGAAGTGGTAGCTGTTGGAACCTACCGCCTACTCTTAGAGACGGGTCATCAGATAGATCTTATGGACACTTTATATGTACCTTCAATTTCTAGGAATTTAGTTTCTTTGTCTAAGTTGGATGTTACTGGATATTCAGCTTTGTTTGGTTGTGCAAAACTCAGTTTGTTGTTTAATTCAGTTGTAGTTGGTTCTGGTATTTTATGTGATGGTTTGTTTAAAATTTCCTTGAATCATGAGTTTGCACAATCTTTAGTAACCCTGCATTCGAATGTTGGTTCAAAACGTGGCCTAATTAATGAAAAGTCTTCAATCTTGTGGCATAGGCGACTTGGGCATATCTCCAGGGATAGAATTGAGAAATTAGTGCAGACAGGGATTTTAGATAACCTAGACTTCACTGATTTTGAAGTGTGTGTGGATTGCATTAAGGGAAAGCAAACCAAACACACTAAGAAAGGTGCCACAAGAAGTACTGAGCTTCTTGAGATAATTCATACAGATATTTGTGGACCACTCTCCATTCCATGCTTTGCTGGAGATCGGTACTTTATCACATTTATAGATGATCTTTCTCGCTATGGTTATGTATATCTAATCCATGAAAAGTCTCAGGCCGTTGACATCCTTGAGGTGTTCATTACTGAGGTCGAGAGACAGTTAGATAGAAAGGTTAAAATAGTGAGGTCTGATAGAGGTGGTGAATTCTATGGTCGATATGATGAGACGGGTCAAAATCCTGGCCCATTTGCCAAATTTCTTGAAAAGCATGGCATTTGTGTTCAATACACAATGCCAGGTACGCCACAGCAGAATGGAGTTGCTGAAAGGCGTAATCGTACTCTTTTGGATATGGTTAGGAGCATGATGAGTTTTTTAACTGTACCTGATTCATTGTGGGGTGAAGCATTAAAGATTGCAATGTATATCTTGAATAGGATTCCTAGTAAGGCAGTCCCAACAACTCCTTTCGAGTTGTGGACTGGTAGGAAGCCTAGTTTGAGACATTTACATGTTTGGGGTTGTCCAGCAGAAGCAAGGATCTTCAATACACATGAGAAAAAGTTAGATTCAAGGACAATATCTGGATATTTCATTGGTTATCCAGATAAGTCTAAAGGGTACAAATTTTAATGTCCTAACCATAGTACGAGGATAGTAGAAACCGGTAATGCTAGATTCTTAGAGAATGGTGAAATTAGTGGGAGTGATGAATCAAGAAAAGTAAATCTCGAGGAAATAAGAGTGTATATCCCACCACCCTTTCCTCCTCGAGAAATTGTTGTTCCTCAGCCTATTCAACCAGTTGAGGCAAACGAACAACATAATGAAAATGATTTACCACTTCATGAGGATATTGCCATTGAAAATAATGTAGAACCACCACAACCGGCAATTCTGAGAAGATCTCAAAGGAAAATGAGACCTGCCATTTCAGATGATTATGTGGTGTATCTACAAGAATCTGATTTTGATATTGGGATTAACAAGGATCCGGTTTCATTTTCACAAGCCATAGAAAGTGATAATTCTAGTAAATGGATGGATGCTATGAATGAAGAGTTGAAATCGATGGACCAGAATGGTGTCTGGGATCTCGTCGAATTGCCTAATAATTGTAAGAAAGTCGGCTGTAAATGGGTCTTCAAGACTAAGCGCGATGCTAAAGGCAATATCGAATGATATAAGGCCAGACTTGTGGCTAAAGGTTTCACTCAGAAAGAAGGCATTGATTATAGAGAGACCTTCTCTCCCGTATCTAAGAAGGACTCACTAAGAATTATCATGGCACTTGTAGCTCATTATGACTTAGAGTTACATCAAATGGATGTGAAAACCGCTTTTTTGAATGGAAATTTGGATGAGGATATCTACATGGAGCAACCTGAAGGGTTCACAAAGGAAGGGAAAGAACATTTGGCTTGCAAATTAAAGAAATCCATTTATGGTCTTAAACAAGCTTCCAGACAGTGGTACATAAGGTTTAATGATACCATTACTGCTTTTGGATTTAAGGAAAACACTGTTGATCAGTGTATATATCTATAGGTCAGTGGGCGCAAGTTTATCTTTTTAGTTTTGTACGTGGATGACATTTTGCTAGCTAGTAGTGATCTTGGTTTGTTGCACCAAACTAAGGAGTATCTTGCCAAGAGCTTTAAGATGGTTGATATGGGTGAGGCATCCTATGTCATTGGCATAGAGATCTTTAGGGATCGATCTCGAGGATTGCTAGGACTGTCTCAGAAAGGTTATATCAATCGAGTCTTGGAAAGATTTAATATGCAGTTGTGTTCAGTTAGTGATGCACCTATCATGAAGGGTGACAAGTTAAATAAAAGTCAGTGCCCTAGAAATGACTTAGAAAAGGAACAAATGAAGAAAGTTCCATATGCATCTGCTGTGGGGAGCTTAATGTATGCTCAGACTTGTACCAGACCAGATATTAGTTTTGCAGTTGGAATGCTAGGTAGATATCAAAGTAACCCAGGAATGGAACACTGCAAAGCAGCGAAGAAGGTTATGCGATATCTTCAAGGGAAAAAGGATTATATGCTCACATATAGGAGATCAGATCAGTTAGAAGTGATCGGGTACTCAGACTCGGATTTTGCTGGTTGCTTAGATAGCGGAAAGTCCACATCAGGCTTTGTGTTTCTGCTAGCTGGTGGAGCAATCTCGTGGAAGAGTGTGAAGCAGTCCATTATTGCTTCATCCACGATGGAGGCCGAGTTTGTAGCATGCTTTAAGTCCACGAGTCATGCTTTATGGTTGCGAAATTTTATTTCAGGACTTGGTGTTGTTGACTCCATTGCCAGGCCGCTGAAACTTTATTGTGACAATACCGCAGCCGTTTTCTTCTCCAAGAATGGAAAGTACTCTAGTGGTTCCAAACACATGGAACTTAAGTACTTGGTTGTTAGAGAAAGAGTCCAGAAATAACAAGTGTCAATTGAGAATTTAAGTACCACTCTTATGGTTGCTGATCCATTGACTAAAGGATTACCTCCAAAGACATATAAGGAACATGTTATTAGGATGGGTCTTTTGAGTAATCCTTGAAATGTATAATGATGGATATTTCAGTTGTTGTGTACTTGACGCTTTTGCGCAATGATAGTTTGTTTCTGTCTGTTTTCTGTTTTCAATTATGTTTGGTTATTTGATAAACAGAAAATGTCTTAACAAGACATATTACAGGGGGCATTTTGGCATAATAGACTTGGTTAGTAAAGGTTATTAATGGTGTGGTACATAGAAGGGAGTATGACATAGATGTTGTACAACCGCTATGACTCACATTAATAGTCTAAGCTAATCATAGTATTACAGTTTCTTATTAATTGGGCTTATTGGCTAGTTTTCAGGAATTTGTGATCACATGTTAAAGTCTTTTAGTATAGAGTCCAACAGAGTCAAAAAGTTTTTTAACAAACTTGCATATTTTATTAAAATCATAGTTTACATCATAATCGACTAAGTGGACTAAGTGGGAGAATGTTATTCACGTGACTTTAAGTCACATTAAAGTGGTCCACTAGTCTTCTAATTTGGTTGGACTCCACTACCCTTAAATTAGTCAATAGAATATAATGCCTAATTAATAAATATATAATATAAAAGATATAACTGTTTTGGAGGTTACATAAAAAACTAACGATGGTACAGTTTCTAAAGCAGTTAATTTTTAGGGCCCTCTTCTCTCCTCTATAAAATATAAAACTACCCCTTTCAAATCTATCCATCAGTTACAGAAAAGTTTTATGAAGATTGAGAGACAGAGAGAAGAAGGAAGCCTTACATCAAGGTTTGATAACTTAAGGGGTTTCCAATCATCATCTTTATCAATCGACAATGGCAAACAACGGTACGCATTAAATTATAGTATTTGATAGATCTTGAGATGTATTTGATTCAAGATCCATAAGTTTTTCCGCATGATAGTATGATTACTTTATCAATTATAGACTAACAAATCATCTTTATCAATCGACAATGGCAAACAACGGTACGCATTAAATTATAGTATCTGATAGATCTTGAGATGTATTTGATTCAAGATCCATAAGTTTTTCCATATAATAGTATGATTACTTTATCAATTATAGACTAACATCTGCTTGGTAGGAAAGGGGCGGTACTTGGGTTTTTATCGTGCTGAGTTTCTTTGTAGCTAGCCGTCAGATTTGTTTCAAATAGTGTTGCGTTTTGGGGCTCTTTTGTTTCTTTGGTTGTGGTACAGATCTCAGCTTCTTATTGGGGGTCTGCTTTTGAATTTTTTTATTTGGAGTGGGTTTTCTAGTCTTAGCCATTTTGGGTGTTGGCCTGTGCTAGAGTTGCTGGGTTCTTTGGTGTACGATATATTTTGGCCTTGTGCCATTATTTTAATAAAACTTTTGATGCTTAGTCAAAAAATAATAATAATAATAATGGAATCTTAATTTGCTGTTAAAATATTTATACATATGTTGTAAATATTTTCTTTTCTTTTCTTTTCTTTTCTTTTTTTGTTGTGAAAGCTATCAAACAAGATAAATTCTAGTCTTTACAGTATATCCAAACAGAGAGAGAGAGAGAGAGAGAGAGTTACCTTACTTTCTCTTCTCTTATTTTGCTTTAGTAAGTTTCTTTTTTCTTCTAATTTCTTCAGTTCTCTCAATCCAAATAGACTCGATCTACACCTATAGGAAATCACCGAATAGATATTTGTTTTTAAGTTAATTGCGAGACATCTGAATATGAGGACAGGAACCAAGCATTAGCAGACTCTCAACTTCACAGCAAATAACTTTCACTCTCACGAAAAAAGAAATCATTTTACAAACACAACAAATTAAAAGCATGACATAAGAAAGAGTTCAAAGTATCATTTTGAATTTTTGCGTGAGAACCACGAAATTTTAACTCCACAATAGAAAATGCATTCCACTGTAGCTGCAGCAGCCTACCTCAAAGCCTCTCTATGTTGTCAAGTTCCAAAAAATCAAACAAAAAAACCAATAAAATTCCACAACTGCAAGACAGGAAGTGACAAAAATGAAATTAATAAATTATAAGCCTTGTGAGCTTAACTGATTGGTACATACTACCCAAACCCATATAATATAGCACATAATATAAAACCTTAGAAGATGCTGAAACATGTATATAAGGACTAACGCGTCAATTATTTATATGTACAAAACCATATTGAACTCTTTAATTATTAGGTTTTCTAACACATAGTCCATCTTCAATACTTTCAAAAATCATCTCCTCAAATATGTACCATTTTTTTTTTTTTTTTGTAATGATTGGGTGGTTTGATTTAGAATACTTCCAAAAAATTGTCACCATATTCGGTCAAAAAAATTGCACAAAAAGTTGTACTCCAGAGCTCAACATTCGAAGCAGCTGTCTTTATACCTTTGGCCTCCACATGTTTTGGTTAAGTGCGCCTTTTAATCCAATATTAGTGTAAGCTTGTCTGCTTAGTGTAAGAGTCTCTCTCTATGCATAAGGGAAACAGTACTAAAAGTGTTGTTTCTGCCACTTCATGACACTAAGCTAATTTTTCACTCAACCAGAATTAATTATGAGTCATTTGTTTCATTCAGAATGTTCTTGTTAAGGAGTTCTCTTTAAAATTTAATGTACTTTGATTAGTCATTTTTAAGTTTGCCATTCATCGTTCAAATTAGAATAGGGAATTGTTATTGCCACTCCATCGTTGAACTAAGGCACTCCATGGTACTATTCTTAGAATATGTGGTACCATGTATGTCATGCATTGCATACATGGTACCACATGCTCTAAGAGTGGTACCATGGAGTGCCTTAGTTCAATGATGGAGTGGAAATAGCATCACCTATTAGAATAATGCTATAATTTTCAAATTTGAATTCCATAATTAGTTTTCAAATACTTTCTCAGCTGTACAAATCCCCACTTTTATTGTGCATATCGTGACACTAAAAATTTGAGCTCAAAACAATGGCAATATTGGAAACTTAAAATTTTTAGCCGCAATCAAGTGACCTTCCTTAAGTAGTTGGATTCTCAAAACAATCCTTTAATTTGTGACTGACTGAGTATTAGGAGAGGTCTAATATAAATTATGTTAGTACCCTCATTGTAAAATAAGTCTAATGCCCTCATTTTAATGAGATCATCATATAGACATTTTTTTATCCATTTAAATTTGAACATAATTCTATCCCACAATCTTTGGCGCAATAGGATAACAATCTTTTTGTGTGTATATATATACATATATATATATAGAAATATTCTCTAAAGATTACCACCTCCTTTTATTAAAGAACGGGCCTCTATTTTGGCCGTTGGATTGTGTTTAAAAATTATGAAATGACGAAACTGCCATTAATAAAAACACAATCCGACGGTCAAAACAGAGGCCCTCTCTTTAATAAAAAGAGGACGCCCTCTTTAGAGCCTGTCTATATATATACAGTCAAGCTCTAAGGAGGACGCCCTCCTTTTATTAAAGAGAGGATTTATGTTTCGACTGTCGGATCGTATTTAAAAACTATGAAATAACAACACTGCCCTTAATGAAAATACGATCTGACAGCTAAAACAGAGGTCTTCTCTTTAATAAAGAGAGGGAGCCCTCTTGAGAGAATCTTTGTATATATATATATATATATATGTAGGCACACAAATTTGTCCATTGATGCTAAGGGTATCATAAGCACGTGGTAGCATTCATTACTTTCATGGTTAGAGGCTTGTTTTATATGGTGTCTTAATGAAAGAAAACTAAGGGCCATTGAAGCAAGAGAATTCCCTTGTGAGAAATTCCAAGAAAATGCTGCTACTGATTTTGCTTTTATATGTACACTTTGATAGAATGTCCTATAGTCCTTGTATCTGAAGTTTAGGAATCCTCCTAAAAATTCTCACACTTGTGTAATATAAAACTCCAATTACTTTAACTTACTTAATTCTACTTACATGCTTCCTTTGAATTCTTCTTATACACTTTCCTTAATTGTATGCTGTTTTCAAAAACTAGCTGTTATATTCTAAATGATGATATAATAAAATGATGTTGATAAAGCTAGGGACAAGAAAGGGAGGTTAAAAAGTGGGTCGATCAGCTTTTTTTTTAGTGGTCTTTTGGCTTGAACAGTGAGTTTGTTAGCATAGAAATAGAAAATAGTTGTATGAGAAGGTGTCTTTATTATTATTATTATTATTATTATTATTATTATTTTTATTTTTATTTTTATTTTTATTTTTATTTATTATTTATTATTTTTTGTTTTAGCTTCACTTGGTAATTGACCAATATGGGACACTTTTGGACTTCTTAATTAGCATAAAGTCAAAAACCCTTGATTTTCATCTAATATGATACGTCGAGGAGATAGATCTAGATCTATATATTAGGGTTAATTAATTGCTCGCAAATTTACCAAATGATCACTTAATTCTATTACCTTTGTTTACCATTTTAACAAAATTTACACTATATAATGTGTCTCATTGATCACTATCTTATCTTAGTATATTATTATAATATGGGAGCCTCAAGTGCCACGTATCAAATTAATGGGCAATCAAGGCAAACTTATATTGAGGATTCCCAAATTTATTCTATACCTTTATTTATTCTAATTACACCGATAATTAGGCTCATTACATATTTTCTCTCCTTATCAATTATAACATCACTCAATTCAATTTTTAATTCATTTTAAAAAATTTCTCCGGTGTATTACACGGGTTGAAAAGTTAGTTTAGTATATAATGCGCAGCTAATTAATTAGTAGTTCAATTGAGCCTAATTAAGTGGACAAATTTTTGAGATAACATGACCTTAGACAATGAGAAATCGTACGTGCATTGCAATGGTATATATATATATATATATTACCACATTATATTATCTGCATCGACATATATGCAAATACACGTAGATATAAATGATGCCCTTCGGCAAACATATTTTCATTGATCGAATTAAAATAGACTTAAGTGTTTAGATAATAAGATTGTATAAACTTGGGACCACCATATCATGAATATTGATCACCGTTCCAATGAATATATTTCTCTGTGCTAGCATGGTTGTGGGTGAAAGTTTGGTTCAACAAGCTAAAACATGCAATTGCACAGGACCGATGATTGATCAAAGAGCATCATGGTACGTGAAAGATTAATGATTGGTGCACATAAAATATGCACATAAAGTGTACACATAAAGATCATCTGTCTCATTCATTTCGATAGATGTTATTTATATAGGTACGGACTTCACCAAAATGAATAGTCCATATCTTTATGTGCATATTTTATGTACACATAACATTACTCTACGTGTAATAGCAGACGTTGAAACTATGGGAGGACTCCTTTCACCAAGCAATTTTGAAAAAAATATAAGAAAAACCCATGTGGAGAAGGGTTTGTGGTGAGACCACATTACTCCTTTCTTTGGAAAAAATAAAAAATACGTAAATGAATTGAAAGGGGGTGTTGTGGTGAAGTTGTTGAAATTTTGGGAACTATCATCACATGTCAACATTTGTAACAAAACGTTGCTTTGGAGGTGTTAAGTCAAATGTCGGACAGAGCTCGGGAACTGCCCTTTCCAAATATTTCGTTTTTACTTCTACTTGAGTCGCTTACAGTATATGAAACACTTAATTAGCATCTCCAATGGTAATTCATTTCTCCAATGGTAATTCATTTCTCCAAACACTTAATTAAAAATGAAGCTTTGAATAGTGTTCATTCATATCTGATGGAGCTTCTAAGAACACGAAGGCTTGCTTCATTTTACTATTTCACTCCCAAAAATTTCATCTGTACGTGTCCCAAATCTTTCTTCATTTTACTATTCATCGCTTATAATTCTACTTATATCCTAAATTATATACATTTATTGTTATATACATAATAATATTTTTTTTTTTTATTTAGAAATCTTTATTTAATTCATTTTAGTTAATTTTAAAATTATATATTGAGATTTATTTATTTTCTATTTATTTAAATGATATATAAATTTGTGCAAAAAACAAATCATGTAATCTTTAAGATTTTAGCCCAACATAATAGTACTCTCTCGTTTCCAAAACAAGTATGCACTTCAAGTTTGCACATTATTTAAGAAAAATGTATTATATTAATTTTTTTTTATTGGTCTACTACATAGTCCACTTTCCTCTTTACCTTGGATGTGATGAGTGTTTGACTTTCCTACTTGTTTGGAACCACATAAATGCTATTTTGTCTTTAGGGTAATATTTGGGTACAAACACTTTATACAAACGCTTACAAACACACTCTATCTCTCTCCTGGGTGACATTGTGAGGTCCACTGAAATTATCCGAATCCCACATTAATGCTACCTTGTGCCCCTAACATTGTTATCTGTTAGGTGGACACTTATTTTGGAACATTAAAAAAAGAAATATGAATATTTATTTTAGAATGAATGATGTAATTAGAAGAAATTAATAATAAGGATAATTGGAGTTCATGTTTACTAAAGGTGGGACCACCCCCCTTCAAAAATAAAGTAGATTCCAAAATGAAAAACTGAACGTTAATGGTGAGGATGCTCAGGGCACTTTTATACAATTATACTAGTACATAGAGAATTCTAGAGCCTAGCTAAATACCACTTATTGCACTACGTCATACGTAAGCATCACTTGGGTTAATTAAACAAACCTAGAATTTTCTAGACTCCTAACATTTCAAAGTACATGTTTCCAACAGCTGCAACCTTTAATTTCCCACTAAAATCTTAACAAGTGTATGTTTGTCTGGAAGGGTGTGAGTGTGTATAGGTGCATACAAGATGGGGAGTTAACAAGGTGTGAAAAGTAGTAAAATATCCTTTAGTTTCCATATAATTAAGGGGGACCTCTTGAAGTGGATGACCTTTTTTCTTTTCCCCTTCTGTGGTGGAATGACCGAATGGTCTATTTAAGGTGGGGTTTGATGTAAATAGGAGAAGAAACAAAGGGAACAATAGAGCGAGTGTATCACGTGTGGGGTGGAGGAAGGTCCAAGAGAGGATATATAGATAGATTATAAGTCATAGATATATGGGCCTGTTCCAAAAATGTATGATCTTCACATGATACTGCCATTTATAATCCCTCTCATATCAATTTCATGCCAGGTTTATATTTCTTGTGGATATAAAAAAAAATATTTAAAAAAAAAAAATGGTCCTGGTCCTCCAGGATAAGATTATATGTTTGGATATTTGTGTTTGTGTGTATGTGTGTGTGAGAGAGAGATTGTGTTTGATTGATTGATGTACTAGGCTTGGAGGTGTCATATGTTGCCTAGAGATTAGTGTGTGGATGAGTGCTTGTTTATTGTATGTTAGGTGCAAAAGATAGAATTATTATGAGGGTAATAATAATGTTAGATACACACCACATTTTATAATATATTTTCTCTGTCTTATTTAATGTGTCTATTTTGGATAATTCAATTATTTAAAGGGAGAAAAAGAATTTACACATACTTTCCACAATTGTCCATAATTATTGCACTTTATTTATTTATTTTATTTTGGTGTTGATTGTAAGGAAGGGTAGTTTAGGAAACTAAGTAAAATTTACAAACTAATTTAGGAAAGTGGACAATAGTTTTGGGACATCCCAAAAAGGAAAGATGTACACATAAAATGAGACGGAGAGAGTATTTTACAATAGGGTTTTAAATGTATGTACCCTGTGCAGGAAAAATGGTGTATAGAAAAGTGTGAAAAAATCAAACAACACATGGTACAAAACATTTAAAATCTTGTTGTAGAATGTGTTGTGTGTCTAACATTTTTATAGGGGTAAATATCACCTATCTAGACTTCATGAGGTTTGCTCTAATCAAATTTAGAGCCCCTCACATTTTAGTAATATCCCTTACACCCCTTGATGTTTGAAGCGCGTATCACCTAGACCCTCTTCGTCAATTCACCGTTAAAAAAGTGACGGACTGACATAAATAAATACAAAATATACCCCTGAAAGTTTGGTCCTTGTGTCCTTTTAGTCCATGTAATTTCAATTGGGTCAATTTAGTCCCTACAGTTCTAAATTGAAACAATTTGATCCAAATGCCCGATTCTGTGAGAAAAATTGTAAAGAATTTACCCACTGTTATGCACAATTATGCAAATAAGCGGATTGAGAGATTGGTGGTGTTCCATTTTTGCCCTTAAAAGTGTGACAATGCATAGTATGTGAGTAAATTCTGTCAATTGTTTTTCATAGAATTGAACATTTGGATCAATTTGCTTCAATTTAAAATTTCCGAGCCCAAGTTGCCCCATATAGGGACTAAAATGACACAAGGATTTTCAGGGGTATTTTTTTTGTATTTATTTAAGTCAGTCCGTCACTTTTCTAACAGTGAATTGACAGAGGGGGTCTAGGTGATATGCGTTTCAAATCTCAGGGGGTGTAGGTGATATGACTAAAACGTGTCGGAGTCTAAGTGTAATTAGATCAAATCTCAGGAGGTCTAGGTGATATTTACCTTTATTATTATGGTTAATTATATTTTATCCATGTGATTAAAATCATTTTCACTTTATCGTCTATGTTTCAAACGTGGATAACTGATGAAAATTTTAGATTGGCTAAAAATATTACCATACCCCATTTGTGAGGTTAATTTAAGGGTTAATCCCTTATTTGGGGATAATGTTATCATTTAATTAACCCAACTATGTGAATTAATTTTTAGCACTTGACCCCATTTGTGGGGCTATTTGGGGTTAACTATTTATGTGGGGTTAATTTCGACACTTACTCTCTTATGTAGAGCTAATTTTAACACTCAATTCCCGTCTCTATTTGGGGATAATGTTATCATTTAATTAACCCAACTATGTGAATTAATTTTTAGCTCTTGACCCATTTGTGGGGCTATTTGGGGTTAACTATTTATGTGGGGTTAATTTTGACACTTACTCTCTTATATGGAGCTAACTTTAACACTCAATTCCCATCTAGAGCTAATTTGAGAGAAATCTTAGTAGTTACAGTTTAGACCGAATACCAAAAACACAGGAGGTTAATTGTATACTTTTAAACCACATGGGGATAAAGCAAAAATGTGCATAATGTACCACATGCACGTGGGCAAAATTTTATTAACCCTTATTATTATTATTATTATTATTATTATTATTATGCGTTGAAAGCTAAAACTTCAACAGAAGTGTTACATAAAAGTATTGGAAAATACATTAGTAATAACAATATACTTCTAAAATTTGTATCCAAAATTTTTAACATTTATTTTGTTATTGATTTGGTAGTCGAATTGCCATTCAAAGACATTCAGGTATAGTTAAAAATTGATTTTGGAAACTAGAGAGGCATGAATAAAAAGTTTAAATGTTACAATATAGGTGATCATAAAAAGTTTTAATGCATTATACTCTTTGGAAAATGTTACAATTTGTTTGATATTTATACCCTGTCCATTATAGTCATCTTTAAGAAATATGGTCGTAAATGTTTAGATGTTTTCTTGTTGGACGAGCTCAAATGGTTTGCATGTGTTTGTCATGCTAATACCATAAGGGCTTGTTTGGTTGCCGGATAGGATAAAGGGGTATAGTATAAAAGTATAGTTAGTTATACTGGAATAACTAATCACAAGATAAAATAGTGCAGTATTATTTTTATACTGTGTTTGGTTCATGTCGAATTATAATGGGGTATAAAATGCAATTAATCCAACATTGTGTTTGGATGACCATGATATAGGCCAATATTAATCTCTAAATTTCACAAATTGTCATTCAAGTGAAAAACAACCAAATTGCTAATAAAATAAGCATTTCTCTATGAACCAAATTCAATCTTTTCATTAATTTTCAACAATTTCTAGATATGATTACAAATGAAAGAAAGGAAAAGGATATAAATCAGTAAAATTTTTGCACCAAACACACACACACACACACAAAAAAAAAAGAAGAAGAAGAAGAAGAAGAAAGAAATCATATTGATACATCCAAAATCAGCCCATGCCTGAGCGGTTCTATTCTGTAACTACTGACAAGTATCATCCCGAGTGGTTTGGTCCACCTGATTCCTCCCGAACGGTTCATCCACGACCCGGCCAATAAGTCGGGAAGACCGCAAAGGCACATCCCACCGCACGAACAGCTCATCTGGGCCCACAGGCATGATCCCGAGCATTCCGGGCAGTTTCCTACTCAAGCTAGAAGACTAATGAAAAGTGCAAACTATTTCCTAATCCAATTAGGAAACCCCTACAATTAATGTCAATCTATGTCAATTGGATTATGTTTCATTTTCCTTGTACGAGTAGGCATCTTACATCTATAAAAGAGACCTCTCACCCCCCCATTGAAGGGGCCGACTTTTCAGTCTACACAGCACCCCTATAGCATTCATCTACATGTCCGGCCGGCCTACGGTAGCTCCATACTTGTTGATTCACCATAGGCCCTCGACTCTTTTACAGTATAGTGAACGTTCTCAGACACAGCCGTGGACGTAGGTTCCTTCATTAACAGGGTCGAACCACATACAAAAAACCAGTCTCTCACTCTTTCTCCCCTTACATTGCTTGAATTTACCTTAACCAAATTTTGGCATCATCAGCTGGGCACCGTCTGTGGGAAGCGACAAGTCTTCTCATCAATAAATCTCTTGACTGATCGTCATGCCGCCGAAGAAGGGTAAGAAGGCTGATCAGCAGTCCAACTGGGATGTTCCTCCGGCCTCGGCACCGGCTGCGACAGTCATGACATCTGAGCAGATCATCGCGACCCTCACACAACTCTTGGAGGGCCAGCGTCAAATCCAACAACAGATCGAATCCCTGCTGACCCAGCAAAGCAGTCCTCTAGTGGTTGGGAAATGACCCGGGAACGTTGCGCACGGTCGGGAACTGATCTTGACCAGACAACGTGCCCGAGTCAATCCGTCCCCCGTTGAGGATGCCAGAGACATCAAGAGTAGGCGTACTGCTCGAGAGGAAAGGCAAGAACATATGGCCCGGGAATCAGTCCAGGGTCACTCGGTCAAGAGCCGAGTTGTCCCTAGGCACATGATGAATCGGAGTCATAGCCAAGCCCAATCCCTGAGGACAATACACCGCCATGAAGAAGAAGCCTCTTCTACTGACCCGACCATCCCCTCAGATACCGATCGGGAAGGAGTGGAAGTCCGAATCAAGGACTTGCAGAAGTAGATTGACGGAGTGGCCAAAAAGCTTGGTCAAAATCGTGCTCAGAATCAGGCCAATACAGAGACAGAGTCACCGTTCTCCAGCCAGATCATGAGGTTTGCCATCCCGCGCAAATTTAAGCAGCCTCGCCTAGATCCCTATAACGGCTCGGGAAGCCCGGTCGACCACATCTGGACCTATAAGGCTCAGATGGCCCTAGCCACCAACTCTGATGAACTACACTGCCTAGCCTTCCCCAGCACTTTGAAAGGCCCGGCCGTGCAATGGTTCTACTCCTTGGAGCCCCGATCGATCCGCAGTTTCAAGCAACTCAACAAATAGTTCATCAACCAGTTCATCGGTATGCATGAACGGCCAAAGCCTGACATACAGCTACTGACAGTCATACAAAGGGATACTGAGACCCTCAAGGAGTTCACCAGCTGGTTTAATCAAGAGAAGCTTGGCATCTATGATCTTGATGAAACCGCTGCTATTATAGCCTTCTGCTCAGGAGTTCAACACACTAAGTATGCCATGTCGCTTCACAGAAACCGACCGGTAACCTTGGTTAAACTCATAGAGAGGGTTGGAAAATGCATTGACACTGAAGAATTTCTAAAGATCAAAGACCCCGGGCAAGAAAGCAACGAGTCTTCCAAAAGTAAGCGAAAGCGA
Source organism: Hydrangea macrophylla (assembly GCA_033977485.1). Classification (NCBI taxonomy): domain Eukaryota; kingdom Viridiplantae; phylum Streptophyta; class Magnoliopsida; order Cornales; family Hydrangeaceae; genus Hydrangea; species Hydrangea macrophylla. The sequence continues at coordinate 86,322,686 of CM066984.1, forward strand.
GATCAGCCCGGGAGTTCTGACAGTTCTTCCAGTTCACAGCAGTCCGGGTCAGGCAGCCCCGACCCGACCTCCAGTTCACAGCGGTCTGAGTTCGACAACCCTGACCCGACCTCCAGTTCACATCGATCAGGATCAAGCAGTTCCAACTTTGTCTCCAGCACAGAGAAATCAGGAGACCAAAGATCCTGATCCGACCCCCTGTCTCCATCGGTCTAGATGAGCCCGACTATAGTGGGACATGCCTGATCACCACATAAGGCTCCACCGATTGTCAGAGAGCCCTTCTGAAGACCTCGGACCTAACCCCGAGGCATACAAAGACCTCGGGCCTAACCCCGAGGCATCCAAAGACCCGGGCCTAACCCCGAGGCACAAGCTTCACTTAGGTCCAACCGACGATGGGGGCAAACCCCCTAGGTGGCTGATGATGGCAAGCTTCAAAAGACCCTACAACCACCATGTTCCAGGTCGGTTACCTACAGTCATAGCCTCTGTAAGACCCTCATCTTAGCGAAAGCTTAGGGCGCAAGATGGCGCAGTGAACTAAACAGGTAATCACACCGGGTATCTACAGGCCTCGCGGATAACCAAATCAAAATCTTAGACAACCCGAGCACCTACAGTACTCAGAGGCATTAACTCCACTTAGGTCCAAACCGACGATAGAGGTGACTAAAATCTCTTAGGTTGGCCCACGATAGAGGAGCAAAAAGGACCCTCCAACGACACGCTCTAGGTCGGCTCCACCAACATGGTGAAGCTCTTCTCCCAATAGTCTTGACGAAGGCTGGCTGGGCGGAAGACCACCATCCTAGGGAGTTAACATAAAAGGACCCTAAAGCAATACGCTTTAGGTCGGTTTTTCCAACATGGTCAAATTCTTCTACCCATAATCTTGACGAAGGTTTATGGGTAGAAGATAACCATCCTGAGAGCTAACTCAAGCAAAAGACTCCAAGCTAGGCTAAGTCTCAACTCTTAGCCAGTTCCCGAGCGTTCACAAAAGTCAGAAGCTCCAAGGCAGCTTCCCCGAGCACTCAGACAGTGGCAGGTGGCATCAAGCAGATTTCCAAACTTGCCCCGATATAGCATCCAGCCAACCTTGGAAATGGGGGGCAACTAATACACCCAAAATCAGCCCATGCCCGAGCGGCTATATTCTGCAACTACTGAAAAGCATCATCCCGAGTGGTTTGGTCCACTTGATGCCTCCCGGACGGTTCATCCACGACCCAGCCAACGGGTCGGGAAGACCGCACACGCACATCCCATCGCGAGAACAGCTCATCCTGGCCCACAGGCATGATCCCGAGCATTCCAGGCAGTTTCCTACTCAAGCTAGAAGACTAATGGAAAGTGCAAACTATTTCCTAATCCAATTAGGAAACCCCTACAATTAATGCCAATCTATGTCAATTGGATTATGTTTCCTTTTCCTTGTACGAGTAGGTCTCTTACATCTATAAAAGAGATCTCTCACCCCCCATTGAAGGGGTCGACTTTTCAGTCTACACAGCACCCCTATAGCATTCATCTACATGCCTGGCCGGCCTACGGTAGCTCCAGACTTGTTGGTTCACCACAGGCCCCCGATTTTTTTACAGTATAGTGAACGTACTCAGACACAGCCGTGCACGTAGGTTCCTTCATTAACAGGGCCGAACCACATACAAAAAACCAGTCTCTCACTCTTTCTCCCCTTACATTACTTGAATTTACCTTAACCAAATTTTGGCATCATCACATATGTATTTGATTTCTTACCTTTTGCACGCCAAGAGTTTTGCAATATTTGTATATACATATATATACCGCATGCCAAGATTTCATGGTTCAGTAAGATTTTTGCACCCAAAACAAAAAGAAAGAAAGAAATCGTCTTCATATGTATATACAAATATTGCACCCAAAAAAAAAAAAAAACAAATCAGTAACAATCAGTAAGGTTTTTTGCACCAAAAAGGAACCATGTAAACAAAAAAAAATGAAACTGAAAATTTGCATATGTATATATACTCATAAATCAGAATATATCTGCATATGTATATATATACACAGATCTGTATATATACACAGAAGCAAAAAACACAGATCTGCTAGAAGAAGCAAAAAAGCAGATCTGCTAAGAACCATGTATATGCACAGATCTATATATATATATATGTATATATCTGCATATGTATATATACTCCTAAACACACAGATCTGTTCGTCTCGTCTAGAAATTGTCTTCATCTTCATTTTCTCTATCATCTTCGACCGCCTTCTCTTCGATCGTCCTTTCTTCTCTCTCTCTTCTCTCTCTCTCTCTCTCTCTCTCTCTCTCTCTCTCTCTCTTCTGTTTTGGATTAAAATGAAAAAATGAACTTGACTTTGGGCTTTTATATCAGGGGTACGTAATATTGTCAGCATGAAACACAATCCCTGTCCCCCTCATCCCCGCGATTTTCAATACATGCCCCCCTAGTATTGTTTTATACCCCTTACACAGTATTATTTTTAACCACACATCATAATACCAAGAGTTAACTTATCCTATAAATGTCCAACCAAGTGCAGTATAAATCCGGATTGGACTAAAATAGTCCAACCCCCCTTAATTATTCGGCAAACAAACGAGCCCTAACAGATCGAAACTGTTAATTGTCAAAAATGCTAAACTTTGCTTGGCATTTTTTCCTATACTATATATCACTTTGATGCTATATTTAGATAGGAGAATCGTTCTTGCTAACTAGAATACTTTGGACCCTCGATGATGTGTGTCATCAAAAAATGCTCCCATTTTTTTTACCACTTTCTAAAAATTTGAAATTCCATTTCTGCAACTTTTGTATTTCCCTCCCCTCTCTCTTAACATGATTCCCCATGCATCTCTCAACATGTATTTAATATTAAGATTCTAAAAATTAGAAATCTCCTCAAAAATCCCTATTTACCCAAGTTTTTATGATGTGACCCACTCAACATTTAATTATACTGCGAGGTCCACATTGTCAGGAAGTTTATTATGATTGGTCCACAACGTCCCCCCCCCCCCCCCCTCCCCTTTTAGTGTAAATAATGTCACAATTTTACCCCTTAATATACATATATATACACGGACTAATACATACACATATGATTATATTATTTACATAACATTCCCTTATATGGTGTATATGTGTGGACATTTGTATTTCCATATATTCAGCACATATTAAAGTTGATATTTAAATTCCTAAATTGTAGGAGATTATGAGTCAACATCCAAGCCATATACATACATATACACAGATGTATTGAATGTTATTTGAATCAGTCAACCTAAAATCACGTGGCTGTTAGGATAGATATTTCTTAATATTCAATCCTTACTTATAACTAATTTCGTCAAAATCAAGTTCTTTTGTTAACCCTATTAAAAACGTAGTACCGTGGAAATAGGGTGTCGAGTCCACAGGGATTGGAGTGCAACAATACTTGGTGGGCGCTTAATAACCAATTATAATGCGAAGAGCGATTAACAAACTACGAAATAAAAATGAGTCTTTTCGACTATGGTTTTGATTCAATTTGTGCTAAATTAAACTACAATGACTGTTTAGAATATGGAAGGAAACTTTGAACAAAACTAAGTTTAAATAAAATTTGGGTGTTTTGCAAATGGAAAAATCGAGGTTGGGGAGCATTCCCCCACCTTGGACCAAACAACACATGACCTTCATACTAGTAGCACAATCTAGAGTAGAAAATTCCATTGTGACAAACTATCAAACATGTGGTAGTCAACCAACATGTTAGATAGATGTTTCAATGCAATACATGGGTATAGGGTTAGAGCTTAGAGATTTCGCCACTTCGAATGCTTGACATTGGAAGTGGGGTTTCAAAGCATCAAACCATACATCCATGAACTCTAGACATGCTACAAAGTATGGGAGTCCTACAATAAAACACACATGGGCCTAATGGTGGGTTTATGATCCCTAACCTTCAAGGTCTAGCTACTCATAATCATAATGACAACAATATTAAAGAGAGGGGAAGAGAAATTATACCAACAAGAGAGAGTCACCATAAATGTCATAAGATACCCAAAAATTGCTTCAAAATGAACTTCAACCATTCAATACATTCACACTCTCTTCTCTCTAACAATAAATGGAAGTGAATATTGGTAACTATGGAGTAATGGGGGAGAGAGAGGAGAGGATTAGAGAGAGAGAGTTTGGAACTTAAGGAAAAAACTAAGTAAAAACAACCCTAAAATAATGCATACCCTAATACAAATCTATCTCTAACTATATATAGTCCCCTCACAAAAATGGCAAAATTGTAATAAGAAGAGGGGTCATCAGCAGGAGGCGCGGATCGATCCCTTCATATTGGCGGATCGATCCGCCTTTCATCAGGGTCGTTACTGGCTTCTCGAGAAGACGCGGATCGATCCGCTCATATTGGCCGGATCGATCCATTTAGAGGAGTTTCTCGCAGAATGTCCCAGCAAAGACGCGGATTGTAATGCTTTCATCATGAAGATTGTAATGCTTTCATCATCTGAATTTCGTTCGAAAATGCGCTTCAACTCAATTCTCACCAGTATTACACTCTAAAAAGAAAAACACTCGAAGTGGGTAATACTCTCGGGGCATGCGGGTAAATAGAGTAATGGAAATAGGAATCAAAACCACGCACATGCCAATGATGAAAAACATAAGCGTGAAAAATGAGTCAAATTAATCTCATGAAAGGTACCATTCACTAGAGGGTGTGGGATAACTCCAACTACTTGTCATGAACGCTTCAAACTCCGAATCACAAAACTTTAGAATCAACAAGAGCCACAAGGGTGTTGTAAAGTGGGGAAGGTGTTATGGGCTGGAGGGTGAGGGAAAGGAAGGGGGATGCCTGTGCACAAACATGGGATTTATTGGAATGCATGATTACAAATGAGCACAAGGGATGGATTAGCAAGAATATTTCTTTAAAATTCAAAAGGAGAGTACAATTGATCATGAAGTCCTTCCTTTTTTTTTTTTTTTGTACTCTCAAAATTACATGAATCAATCTCCTTTACAACTTTACACACGCGATCTCATGCAAATATATCCTAAGAATGAAAGTCAAACACGGACATGGAAAGTGTATGGTTAAGTGAAGGGTGGGTATACGTGGTTGCGGGTAGAGATGGTCAAACAAAGGCCCTAAGATCAATTCTTCGAATAATGCGATTCTTTGTTCTCCCCTATAATGACAAGTAATCAAGAGTTTTATTCCACACAATGATTTCTCTAATGAATGATCAAAACAAGAAGATGAGATTATCTACAACTTTGTATGTTTTTCAAAAATAGAGAATTGAAGTATGTAGCACTCAACAATGGGAAAAAGGATCGAAAGCTCACAAAGGTACCGTCTCCACATATGTTTCGAACGATTTCCGAATAACAATTGCATTAAAACACCATCCTAACACAAGTAGTCATGCAACGTATTTGATAATCCAAGATTTAAACTTCGCGCAATTCACTATAATCAAGATAGTTATGGAGCAAGTAGGATTACAAAGTGTCACATACTAAAATCAGAAGAAAATTCTCAAGACACGTGTCATTGCTTGACATTAGAACAGAGCAACTATGCTAAAGTCATTGGAAACACAAGATAATAATAAATTTTATTTATTTATTTATTATTTTTTTTTATTATTTTTTTAAATTTCAAAAGGAACTCAAACCGCAATGAGAGAAGCTAACAAGTTCTCACACCCCCCCAACTAGGACTGAACATTGTCCTCAATGAAACAAGAAAGCACAAGGGGAAGAACAGTATTACCGGAGGCAAGCAAAGGGAGCGGTCGGTAATAAACTGTGCCTGCAAGGTTAGAATCCACAAAGAAAGAGCAAGAAAAGAAAAGGAAGAATTGAGACATGGCATACAATTTAAAGAAATAAGCATAAGCCAACAAAATTCCATAAACATCCATACTGAGCTAACAAAATCTAAGAACAGAAAATAACACCATCATCCAAATACAAAAGTACAACTCCAAGTCTAACGAAATGAGCATACCCACACCCTAGCATAAACAAAATATTATCCCTAACTGAAAAATGAGTACTCCTCCCAACTAATCCTCATCATCTCTGTCTCCACCTCCAAAGCTAACCGAGTCACCTGTACCACCAAAAGCACTGGGGTCATCCGCACCACCGTAGGCACCTGAGCCATCATTACCACCTAAAGAGCTGGGGCTGCCTGCAGCACCATACGAGTCGCGGAAGTAGTCTGGGACATCAGCGCCTGGGTACTGCATCTGGAACGAATCGGTCTGGAAATGAATCAGCATGCTCATGTCCCGACGATAGCTCATACCGAATGCATCTACCTCTCCCCGTAAGCCACAAACATCACTCCGTAACCCTACAATCTCCATGCCCTGCTGCCTCTGCTCAGTGGTAAGAGTCTCGAATCGACGGTGTAACTCGATCATACCCTGTACAGGCTCCTCCTCCTCCACCTCAGCCTGTGCTCCAGAACGTCCCTCCTCCAACCTGGCTCGCTTGGACGCGGACCTAACCTACGCGTCGCTACAAGAAAGCGTCGTCCCATTGATAGGGGACGGCGCGGCTTTTAGGACATCGGTCGCTAAGGCCTCGCACCCATGTTAGGTGCATAGCCGGGTAACAAGGGTAGGGAAAGGGAGGCTAGCAGTGGCGGCTATGTCATTCGACGTCGCGATCAGGTGGGAAATGATTAGGCTCGCAAAGTCGACTTGGGTGGTGAGGTTGGTGATAGCGTACAGGAGGGTACCATGGTCCCCCCTGATGGTCTTGTGGCGAGTTGGCCACATCGCAGCAGTGAAAATGATATTGCAGTAATGGTAGAGTTTGGTAAAAGTGGATGGGGCAATCTGGTCCCCAATCCACTCAGTCGGTCGTCCCGCGAACCGTGTGGCAATGAGATCATGGTCAGGTCTCAGCTCCGAATCAACAAGGTAGGGCTCGGGATTCTCCATGTGGGGAACCCCCATGAACACGGCCAATGACGCCGGGGTGACCAGAATGCAGACACCTCTCACGTATGCCTTGAAAGAGCGGTCGCCAGTGGTGACGGGACTGGCGAGGAAAATCCGAACCCAAGTCTCGTTGTACCCTCCCGAATGCTCCAACTGGGGGAGCCACCGGCGTTCCCAAAAGATTTGGACCACATTGTTCGGAAAGTCAAAAATAGCGATGGGTCGTTCAGGGATGATGGATTTCTTAGATTTGAAGTAGTTCATGAACCACTGCTTCTCGATTTTGGACCAGAAACGGTCATAGCCACGAGCCGGGGAGCACTCGGTTTTGTTATACTTTAGTGGATTCACCATTGTACCTGAAAATAATAAGAGCAAGTGCAACAAATAAGACGGTAAACCCTACGCTAATGAAATGCTCAAGTACAAATGCATGTGAACACCAAAGGCATGTGCACAATCGATACATGGGCGTGAAAATTTGGGACAATTCATGAAATGCCCTAAAGGACGGTGAGCACGAGGCACGGGCAAAGTGCACGGGAGATGGTTGCGAACGCACGTGCACGATCGACGTGCACGTGTACGGCAGTGCATGGGATGAACGACACGTGCCACAGGCTATGAAAGCAACAGTGAAAATCGCACACGAGAATGAAAACATGCACCTAAAATGAGTAATTATGAACAATGCACGCGACGGTTTCGAAAATGCACGTGTGGGTTGGACGAATGCACGGTGGAATTGCAATGCGATATTCTACCGAACACCTTGTGGGCAGATCGAATACTCTAAAAGTTTAACAAGATGTGAAACATGGAACTATCCCAAACAAGCCACAATGTGGCTTGAGCATGAAACACGGCCCAAAATGCATGAGAAATCAACTCAAAATAAAGAGAAAAGGGTGAGAAATCGAGCCCTAAGGTTGAAGTTTTCAAAATAGTAAGCAATGAGCGACAAAACACAACCTAGGGTGCAATCACCCTTTAAACATGAAGACTAATCGATGAGAGTTGATAAAAACATACCTTGGGTGAATGGTAGGGAAGTTCTTGTGAATGGATGAGCAAAGGGGCTGAGTTGGAGAAGATTTGGGCAAAAGAGGTTTGAGAGAGATCTTGAAAAATTTAGAAGGAAATGAGAAGTTACACCCATTTAAACTGACGCTGCATCCCCGCGGATCGATCCGAATTTAGGACGGATCGATCCGATATTTTAAAACGTGATTATTGTGCCTTTTCAAATTCGCGGATCGATCCGCTCATAAATGCCGGATCGATCCATTTCATCATTTTCTGGCAGTGTATGGTTTCAAAAACGCGGATCGATTCGCTTGTTAAGGCCGGATCGATCCATTTGATCATTTTTCTGGCAGTGTCTCCCCTCAAAATCGCAGATCGATCCGCTCAAAAGGCCGGATCGATCCGCTCAAAAGGCCGGATCGATCCGCTCTTTCCTGGTTTCCCAGTAACCTCCTGTGAAACATGCGGATCGATCCCCCAATTACCTGGATCGATCCGCCCCTTTGCTTCTCCACTCTTTAAACTTTGAAAACTCATATTAAGTGAGAGAGTATCAAAATGGATGTAATGGACATTACCAAGAACAAAATTTATGCCTAGAATGGAGCATAGGGCATGCAACAAAAAGAGGAGTGTAGCTTACGAGAGCTTACTCAACCCCAACATTAGGGTCTTCCAACGGAATTGACACCAACTCGGTGTCAAATCCCTCGCGAAAAGGTTTGAGCTGTTGCCCATTAACCTTGGATACGGTCCCAGTTTTGGGATCTTGGATTTCCACGGCTCCATGAGGATAAACTTTATGTACCATGTAAAGGCCAATCCAACGGGATTGCAACTTACCCAAAAAATGTGGAGACGTGAATCATACAAAAGCACCTTGTTACCAATAACGAATTGTTTTCGAACGATCCGTTTGTCATGAAATGCTTTGACGCGTGCCTTGTACACTTTAGAACTCTCGTAGAGTTCACTTCGAATTTCCTCCAACTCGTCGAGTTGAAGCTTTCTCTTCTCACCACTCTCATCCACATCGAAATTTAGCTTCTTTATGGCCCAATACGCACGGTGCTCAAGCTCGACGGGCAAATGACATGCTTTCCCATAAACTAACCGGTAGGGGGACATTCCTAAATTTGTCTTATAGGACGTCCTATACGCCCAAAGCGCATCGGTTAGCCTAGAAGACCAATCCTTTTTCGACCGATCGACCGTCTTCTCTAAAATCCCCCTGATTTCACGACTAGCCAATTCGGCTTGGCCATTAGTTTGCGGGTGATATGTGGTGGAGACCTTATGGGTAACGCCATATTGCTCCATTAACCGAGCAAAAGGGGAATTGCAAAAGTGCACCCCTTGATCACTAATTATGGCTTTTGGCGTGCCAAACCGGGACAAAACATGTTATTTGAGGAATTTCAAAACCACCTTGTGGTCATTAGTCCTTGATGTCATGGCCTCAACCCATTTGGAGACGTAATCAACCGCCACCAAGATATATTCAAAATTATTGGATTTAGGGAAAGGTCCCATGAAGTCAATACCCCAACAATCGAAAACTTCTATAACAAGAATGGGGTTTAGAGGCATCATGTTCCTCTGGGTGACTCTACCAAGAAGTTGGCACCGGGCACAAGCTTTGCAATAAGCATGTGCATCTTTGAAAATTGTGGGCCAATACAACCCGCTATGGAGCACTTTAAAGGCCGTCTTTTGTGAAGAAAAGTGGCCTCCACACGCTTAATCATGGCAAAAAGACAAGACACTCAGTATCTCATCGTTAGGCAAGCATCTCCTCATAATTTGATCGGCACAATACTTAAACACATAGGGATCATCAAAGAAGAATGACCGTGCCATGGTTGTCAACCGTTCCCTATCTTGAGTTGACCAATCTTGAGGTAGTTGGCCCGTGACAAGGAAATTCACCACATCGGCATACCAAGGGAGAGTTGAAATGTTTAGCAATTGCTCATCCAGGAAACACTCTCTAATAGGCACGGGGTCAACATGATCATGATCAAATGTCACACGCGACAAATGATCCGCAACAACGTTTTTTACCCATTTCTTATCTTTGATAAAGAGATCAAATTCTTGTAATAGCAGGATCCATCGAATTAGCCGAGCCTTAGCATCTTTCTTGGAAAGAAGGTACTTGAGGGCGGCATGGTCGGTAAAACAAACGATCGGCGATCCTACTGATTCGAGGTGAAAAGTGCATGTTCATAGTGTATTACATGGTTCTTTATGCATATTTTTATCCCCAAAGTCCCTATATTTAGGTGCATTCTAATAACAATGTTCTTTTTATTGTGTTAATGCTTAAATATATGTTTTTGCATTGTTTTATAGGTATTAGGATGTAAATCAATGAAGTGGAGCTAAAGAAAAGTGATTCTGGTGGATAGAACAACGGAAGCAGCTGAGAAAACACCAATTTTGACAATGAAGACTTCAGATTTGGAAGTTTTGTCCAGAGATTTAAAATGTAGATCTTTGAGTTACGGTCACGTGGCCGCAAACAAGAGGTCAATCCGAGGTCCGAATAAAAGGTTATGGCCATTCTCCCATCGGTGCGCAGAGCTGTCAAAATCAGAGAAGTTCAAGCGATTGAAGAGAGTTCAATCGATCGAACCTTCGATCAATCGAACTAAACTCGATCGATCGAACTTTATATTCACCCAAAAGTTGCGTGAACTCTGCAGGAACCCTATATATAAGTCGTTTTGACGCCAGACGAAGGGAGGACGCTCCAGAACGCAGAAAACAGCAGTTTAGGGTAGTTTTAGGGTTAGATTAGGAGTAGAATAGGTTAGATTCATGTTCTTATTCATCTTTTCCATTGTTATATTGAAGATTATTGAAGATTCAAGTTATTTACAAGTTATTTTCAGATTTATTCCAGGTTTTTCCTTTCCTTTATCTTATTTGATTGTTTATGACTCTAGTTGTTATGATTGTTTGGTTTAATTCTTTCTGTATTAGTTTAATCATGTTTTCGTAGTTTAGACGTTGGGAATATGTGATGAAACATTGATTCCCAGCCTCTGCCATGCAATCTTTAGAAACCTTGGGCTCGATCGATCGAAGGTATTTCGATCGATCGAACCAGAGCCATAGTCAAGCGATCGAAGACATTTCGATCGATTGAAGGATGATGTTGTCCGATCGATCGAGAGCGCTTCGATCGATCGAACTTGTTAATTCCTGAGATGATTCTTGTAAGTATTCCATGACTTTCTATTTTAGAAATCTGTCATCAAATTGTCCCTATAAGCTCAGTTTGTCACAACAGTTTTTAGAACTTAAAGCCTTAAGGCATTTTCTTCAATGACTTTTGAAAACCACTTTGAATGCTAACACCATTTAGAGTGCAAGTAATTACCAATGTTTTAAACCGTCTTCCATGTATTTTAAATCAACTGTGATGATGTAGTCCCGGTCATGAAAGGGCTATTGATTCTTTATTTTTAGAAAAATACGGAATACTGAAGAAGAATGAACTCCATAGAACATTAGTTAGTATACATGGTAGATGGTTAGGATCAATGCGGATTCGCGTGTTTCCAACTTCATTAGTTTACTCGTTTAATTAGTTATGTTTCTTTAAGCTTTAGTTTATTATTTAGTTTAATTTAATTAATTAGGATTCATTAGAACCTCTAATCCTTCATTTTTATTTTATTTTGCTTTAGGTTGTAACTTAGTAGATATTCTTCCTACTCCTTCCCTGTGGGATCGACCTGGACTTATCCAGTATTACTTGCATGATCACCTACACTTGGGTGTTGCACAAGAGCGCACAACTATTTAGTTGTGTCAAGTTTTTGGCGCCGTTGCCGGAGAAGGCAACTAGGTTAGAATTTTACTAAGTTATTTCAAATTTTCTTTTCCCTTAAAAAAAAAAAAACCTTTGGACTTTTTCTCTCACAAGATAAAAATAAAAAAATAAAAATTAAATTCCTATTGTTTAAAAATTTTGGATAAATATGTCTTATCCATATTACCCTCAATACAACACAAGCACCACGAATAGGTACACATTAGGTAATGAAAATTATCCCCCAAGTTGGCAAGCACCCACATATGACTTAGATTATCAACCTGAGTGCTACCAATCACCACAATGGGAAAACAATAGTTGTAGTCCCCCATATTATCAAACGTATCAAGAACCTCCACATGAAGAGTTCTATCAATCGCAATGGGGATATAACCAAAATAATAGTGTAGGATATAATAGTAGTTCCCACGATTATCAAATGCACCAAGACTTTTCTTCTGGGGAGTCTTGCACACAAACACAATGGGAAGGGGACTATTACTGATCTTGTCAGAATCAAGATGTAAAAAGTATACTTTACTTTTCTAAAGATTTGTAGTGTGAAAGTAAAGGTCGAACCCACAGAGATTGATTACTACAGCTTTTAATTTTAAAACCTAAGTCTACTTAATTAAGAAAAACGGATTTGATTTGGTTTTTATTTAAACTAATAACAATAAAAGTAAATCTAAACTATGAAAGCAATTAAAAGTGTTTTAAATAATGTTTAAGGGAACCTAGGATTGCAAATCCACCACTAGCTTCATAATAGGAATATTTATGAATTACTTTAGCTTATTACGTTGGATGAATATGGGGAATTGTAGCTACAAGCCCAATTCCTCCGACAAGAAGATAATCATGGTTCAAGCACCAACATAATCCATCTTCGGGTAGCACGAATTATCTCACACTAAACTAGGGTTGTGATCTAATCCGTCTAACCTAGGCATGGACTATTCGGATACTTGATAGCACGAATCAATAAAGTACCATCACATGTAAACAACCTAAACAAGCACAGCAAGAATAGATCGTTGAGCACATCACAGTCAAAATAGATCTAAGACAAGAATAAATTCTGAAAGCAATGATTTAATCAATAGTAGTACGATTTATTTATAAAAATCCTCTAAACATGTGACTGTCATCCATACATAATAAAACTAAAATAAAAACATAAATAAAACCCTATTACTCATCTAGGGCTTCATTGAAACCCTAGATCAATGATCTAGCCGTCCATAGAAGTAGTAGATAGCAAGAGGTTGATGGAGGAGGCCATGGAAACCCTTGGTCTTCTTCTTCTTCTCCTTGCTTCCCTCCCTTCAATGGCTGGAAGTATGGTTGTAGAATGTGTATATAATAATTGCCAACCCTCTAATTGAAGTAAAATAATGTATATATAGATTTACAACAAGTTTTGGAAGCCTTTACAACTCGAAACGGACTGAAACTGATGTAATTTACAATCTGGACGTCATTCTGCAGTTTCGTTTGCACAGGAGTCTTCAGTACACTGAAATACGCAACTATGATTTTTCCACATATCGCGCGAGCGCGACAATTGGACCTTCGCGCGCGCGGATCGCGCGAGCGATTCTGGGGATCTCGCGCGAGCGGATCGCGCGAGCGATTCTCGGATTTCGCGGGCGCGGGTCGCGCGCGCGACTTGGCTTTTTCAGCTTCTTTCTTGATGCTTTTTCACCCTGTTTATCCTGGTTTAGTTGATTTCTTCCAAAACCTGTCAGAAACTAGAAAACGAAGTAAAAATATACAAAAACAGGATAAAAAGGTACTAACAAATGCTCATTAAGGCGCATATTTAGGATTAGTTCTCTCCCGATCACACCCCCAAACCTACATTTTGCTAGTCCTCGAGCAAAACTAAAATAAAAACTACTAATAAAAATCTATTCCATTTTCGTATGGATCACGATTGCATTTAGCATATGCAACAAGCCTTTTAAACCTCTAGGTGTCCCTAGTCGGACGAGTGAAGTCTCGTGAGGGTTCTCGTCAACAAGTTACCCACAACCATCTTTATTAACTTAGAAATTTTAAAAAAAATTATTAAAAACGAAAAACATAATATTCAATACTCCTTATTATACAACAAAGATCTGAAATAGGATAACGAACATAAAGAAATAGAATCAAACGTTTACCTACATCATGAAAAACAATTCTTAAGCACATGAATCGTATAAATTAATAGAGTTTCTCATAAAATTGCACGTGTGTGATATAGTAGTCAAATGAACACGCGCATGTCATGAACTTGGAATATAAATCGGATGACCATCTAACTATGTCTTGACTACGAATCTCACAATGTCAATTACACTCTCAAATGAAACACTCAGAAACAGGTGTAATTTTTCTAATATATGGGAGCAAAGGAAATATATTTTCAAAACGATAAATGCTCACATGTGACTCAAAAAAAAACGCATGACACGAAAGAACAATAGTCTCATGGATAGGATGTCAATCAATCAAGAAAACTTAATCATTACCATGTTTTAATCCCCCTCCCATCGTTTTCATATCCGAACCATGTTTCCTAGGATCAAATAGGACTTTTCAAAGGTTGTAATGTGGCTCAGGCAATGAAAAAGGATAGAAAGGATTAATTGGGTAGGTTTACGAATGGCATTGTAAGGCATGTTCGATCTCTTTCATTCTTCTTCTACAAACTTTCATCTTTTCTTTCTCTTCATTCCTTTTCATTCACTTTTCTTCTTTTCTTTCATTTTTTTTTCAACCTTCTCTTCTTTATTTTGTTTCTTTTCCTTTTTCTTTTCTCGCTTCTCAAATGAATATGCATTGAATACCAAGCAACTACCCCAATAACATCTTATTTTCTTCTTCTCAATCAACACATCGCCTTAACACCACTAAAAGGTGATCAATCTTTCAGAAGTGAACTCCAAGTTGGCCAAATTGGAGCAAAAACAAGGATAATGGTAATTTAAGAAAGAAATGGCATTTTAATGGCTCAAAGGGCGAACTAAGGAAATTTTCATCATTTATCGGTCGGTAATAAACAAAGAGGGCCTAAAATCATTTCCTAGGGTTATATGGTTCTTCAATGTTTACGACGGAAGATTATTTAGCATGGTAACAAATATTTTAACTTGACTATTAACCAAAACAAGAATAATGAGACTAAACAACAAGTTAATGCGCTATTTCAATGAAATTCGACAAACACAATGTATTTATAACCCTCTAAAAAGAAAAGATAGGCTCAAAAGCTCACCGGGTTTAGTCTCCACCTTATGTTATCTAGAAATCCGAATCATATTATAGTTCACAACCAACATATATTCCAATGACTACGTGCAGTGCATATGTTTATGTGCAAATCTATGATATAAAACTACGATTCAAACAATACATAACTTAAAACATTTCAACATGACTTTAGCAAATATTTAACCACATATTCTCATGTTTACCATTCTATAACAATTCAAAGTTATTGAACAAGAAGTATCAAATTGATATTGCAAAAACGTTAGTACTATCGTTTATTTAAACACACTTATTGAAAAATTTTAAAATTTTGCATAAACTAATGTGTGTATACCCCCAAACCTAAACCTTTCATTGTCCCCAATGAAACAATAAATCGAAAGAAAGGAGAGTACAAAAGGAAGGAACGATAGTACCTCGATCTTGACAAGCATAGAACAGGTGAACACAAAGGAATATGGTTATAAAGTTCAATGTTACCTGTTACTTCTGAACAAAAGAAAATTAAACAAACAAAAGAATACAAACAGCGAAAAGAATTATAACTAAGCTAAACGAAACGAAATAAACTATAAGAAGAAACAAAACTATGAAGACAAACGAAAATAAGCTATAAACGGAAATAAAACATAACCAAAATTATGAAAACAATCAAAGACTCGATCTAGAAATACTTACGAAACAAAAACAGAAAAGTAAAATATATATCAGAACAAGTATGGGGGCTGATATAGAAAACAAAAGAAAAGATCAAGAAAAATGAGGAATCGCGCGAGCGGTCCGCGCGAGCGGCCGTCGCGCGCGCGAATTCCCAGAAATAAATTTTTTTTTTTTTTTTTTTTTTAATTCTTCGCACGAGCGAGGTCCCTCGCGCCCGCGAGATCAGGCGCGAGGAAAACCTGAGGGCTCATATAAAGAAAAGGAAAGAAAAATATCTAAGGGGCATTCTCGCGCCAGCGGGCCGCGCGAGCGACGTCTCGCGCCAGCGGGCCGCGCGCGCGAGAATGGTTTTTTCCAGTTTTTGACTAAAGTTATGTATATAATATTAAAATAAATTAATTCCAACCCCCAAACCTATCCAGGATGTCCAAAACAGACTCAAACAAACTCAAAAACATCCAAAAATAAGAAAAACGAACGAAATAAAGCTTGGGTTGCCTCCCAAGAAGCGCTAACTTTTACGTCTTCAGCTAGACCGTTCTAGCTCAAGAATTTATGGAGGCCGTAAATCGGACTGTGTACCCCTAAGGATGTTAGGTAGAGCTCGATGGTAAGCAGAAATAACATCGCTTTGAATTAAATCGATTAACTGTTTGTCATTATGTTCGAATCGATTTCTTACCTTCCGAGTAGATTCCGCATTAGGGTCCACGAGATTAGGATTCATCCACTCATCATCGTCCGCTATATTATTTTTCCCACTCACCTTTATTTCTTTAGTAGGCTCAATATTCCGTGTTACCTCACCTTCCACCTCACATAGGGAATCGTCGTTTTTAGGAGGTTGATCCATAGCATTAAAAACGTTTAATTTTAAGTTCATGTTCCCAAATGACACTTTCATTACCCCCGTCCGACAGTTAACACGTGCGTTGGCGGTTGCTAAGAATGGACGGCCTAAGATGACAGGAGTATGTTTCCTAGCATCTAGCACCGGTTCGGTGTCAAGGACCATAAAATCTACAGGATAGAAACATTGATCAACTTTTACTAGCACGTCTTCGACGATTCCTCTAGGTATTTTGACAGAACGATCCGCTAACTGAATAGTAGCGGCCGTAGATTTCAGTTCACCTAGACCTAATTGTTTATAGACGTGATAAGGTAGGAGATTAACACTAGCTCCTAAGTCAAGGAGAGCCCTATGAATGATAGTGTCACCTATGACACATGAAATCGTAGGCGTACCTGGATCTTTATATTTTGGAAGAGCGTGTTGGAATATAGAGCTTACTTTTTCCGTGAGAAAGACCTTTTTAGGAGTATGACTCCGTATTTTGCGCTTTTGAGTACAAAGGTCTTTTAGACATTTAGCATAAGCTGGAATTTGTTTTATAGCGTCGAGGAAAGGAATATTGATTTTAACTTGTTTAAACACCTCAAGTATATCTTCAACCTTAGACCCTTTCTTAGGCAAATGTGACGGTCCCTCAACGTTTGGTGGATATGGCATTCTCGAAATATAATTCGTTGAGACCGGTTCATTTTCTTTTCTACTTTGATTCACATCCTCACCTTTTTCTTTATTCAAATTTAAATTTTTATCTTTCTCACCCCCATCCGGAATTACAACAACTTCCTCATCTCGAGTAGTCGTCCTAGTCGAAACAGCGTTCACGCTCTCACTCGTACTACCCACTGCGTATTGCCCCTTAGGTTGCTGAGTAGGTTGACTCGGCAACTTATTCTCAGTTAAACGGTTTAATGTATTAACAATTTGCCCTACTTGGGACTCCAGTTTTGCGATGGATTGTGTGTGAGAGTGTACTAACTGCACCACCGAACCAAAGTTTTCAAGTGAGGCCAACACCTTCTCCTCAAAGGCATTATTGCGTGGAGGTGGAGGAGGTGGTTGGTATTGACCTTGTTGGTATTGGGGTCGGTACGTATTTGGAAAATTAGTCGACCTAGGATTATAATTATTTTGTGGGAATTGTTGCATAGAATTAACGTGTTGTTCAACGAATTCCGGATATTGAGATGCAGAAGGACATGCAAAGATATTATGGGACGGTTCAGAACATAATGCACATACTTCTAAAGAGGATGGATTAGACGTTTTGTTCATTTGCATAAGTCGGTCAAGTTTTCTATTTAATTCTTGTATTTGAATTGATTGACTTGACTCAACTATCACCTCTCGCTTAGGTTGAAGGTATCCCTCAGAACGTACCGACACAGCCTGATGCATCGAATTCTCGCTTAACGTTTCAAATATTTTCCAGGCCTCGTCGGCGCTTTTGTGTAGGAAGGTTCCCGCACAAACGGCATCAACGGTGTTCCTAACAGAGGGAATAAGCCCCTCATAAAAGACCTGAACAAGTTACCACTTAGGAACCTGATGATGTGGACACGAGCGTAGTAATTCTTTAAATTTTTCCCACGTGTCGTAAAGTGATTCCCCATCTTGCATTACAAAATTGGTTATTGATTTTCTTATCTGGTTTGTACGCATAATCGGGAAAAACTTTTGTAAAAATGCGGTGTGTAAGTCTTCCCATGTTCTAATTGTGTTTGGCTCCAAAGATTGGAGCCAATATTTAGCTTTGTCCTTTAATGAGAATGGAAAGAGCCGCATTTTTAATTCATCATCAGTAAGATTTTGAATTTTCAAAGTAGAGCATATGTCTTGAAAATCTCCTAAGTGTTTATATGGATCTTCATTTAAACGGCCATGGAAAGATGGAAGCAGCGAGATGGTAGACGACTTAATCTCAAAGTGAGATGCCGTCGCCTCCGGTAATTCAATACATGTTTGTGGTGTGTAAGTCGTCGGAATAAAGTAATCTTTAAGTGGAGGAGGTGGTGGTATATTAGGATTATTCATATTAGCTCCGTTGTTATTTTGGTTGTTGTCGTTATTATTTCCAATGTCTGCCATTTTAATTGGTTCTATGTTATTAAAGCGTGGTTTCTTTAGTTTTTGAAGAGTACTACGTATTTCAGATTCAAATAAAGACGTTGGTTTTGGTGTCAAATCGTCGTCTATTACAAACCTAGTTCCAGAAGTTAAGTTTGAAGACTTGTTAAGTCTTAATGTACGTTCAAGTTCATAATCAAAAGATTTTAATTCCGGTTTATTTGAACGTGTACCCAACATAAACTAAAACAAAAGACAAGAAATTAAAAACAAAGACTGACTCAACTAAAAAAAAAAAAATAGCAAGCAATCACGCAAATAAGACGACAATCAAGCACACAGTACTACTATGATGCATGAATATTATCCTGTAATGCAATGACCGCGTCAAGCCCAGCGCCCCGGGTTTCCTAGCTAATGCAGTGCAATTAACCTTAAACTAATGCAAATAGTGCGTCACAGCGCCCTGACTTACAGTGGTTTAAAGCGAGTTTCACAAGAAGTAATTTATTTAATTTTTTTTTATATTATTTGCGTAAGCTCCTTTGATGTAATTAGCTGCTCCACTCGGAAACGTTGACTACAAAATAAAAGAAAAAGTTAGTAACTAAAAACAAAAACAGAGAATAAGAAAAATGAAAAAAACTAATATAATATTTACGAATTGACTAAACTACGATTATAAAACTAAGAGTAGTAATACAATCCCCGGCAACGGCGCCAAAAATTGATCTTGTCAGAATCAAGATGTAAAAAGTATACTTTACTTTTCTAAAGATTTGTAGTGTGAAAGTAAAGGTCGAACCCACAGAGATTGATTACTACAGCTTTTAATTTTAAAACCTAAGTCTACTTAATTAAGAAAAACGGATTTGATTTGGTTTTTATTTAAACTAATAACAATAAAAGTAAATCTAAACTATGAAAGCAATTAAAAGTGTTTTAAATAATGTTTAAGGGAACCTAGGATTGCAAATCCACCACTAGCTTCATAATAGGAATATTTATGAATTACTTTAGCTTATTACGTTGGATGAATATGGGGAATTGTAGCTACAAGCCCAATTCCTCCGACAAGAAGATAATCATGGTTCAAGCACCAACATAATCCATCTTCGGGTAGCACGAATTATCTCACACTAAACTAGGGTTGTGATCTAATCCGTCTAACCTAGGCATGGACTATTCGGATACTTGATAGCACGAATCAATAAAGTACCATCACATGTAAACAACCTAAACAAGCACAGCAAGAATAGATCGTTGAGCACATCACAGTCAAAATAGATCTAAGACAAGAATAAATTCTGAAAGCAATGATTTAATCAATATTAGTACGATTTATTTATAAAAATCCTCTAAACATGTGACTGTCATCCATACATAATAAAACTAAAATAAAAACATAAATAAAACCCTATTACTCATCTAGGGCTTCATTGAAACCCTAGATCAATGATCTAGCCGTCCATAGAAGTAGTAGATAGCAAGAGGTTGATGGAGGAGGCCATGGAAACCCTTGGTCTTCTTCTTCTTCTCCTTGCTTCCCTCCCTTCAATGGCTGGAAGTATGGTTGTAGAATGTGTATATAATAATTGCCAACCCTCTAATTGAAGTAAAATAATGTATATATAGATTTACAACAAGTTTTGGAAGCCTTTACAACTCGAAACGGACTGAAACTGATGTAATTTACAATCTGGACGTCATTCTGCAGTTTCGTTTGCACAGGAGTCTTCAGTACACTGAAATACGCAACTATGATTTTTCCACATATCGCGCGAGCGGGTCGCGCGAGCGCGACAATTGGACCTTCGCGCGCGCGGATCGCGCGAGCGATTCTGGGGATCTCGCGCGAGCGATTCTCGGATTTCGCGGGCGCGGGTCGCGCGCGCGACTTGGCTTTTTCAGCTTCTTTCTTGATGCTTTTTCACCCTGTTTATCCTGGTTTAGTTGATTTCTTCCAAAACTTGTCAGAAACTAGAAAACGAAGTAAAAATATACAAAAACAGGATAAAAAGGTACTAACAAATGCTCATTAAGGCGCATATTTAGGATTAGTTCTCTCCCGATCAATTACCAACAACAATGGGGTGAAACTTCATATAGTAATAATGAGGAGAATAACCAAGTTGAGGATAATGGTATGTTAAAATTGCTGCTTAGTGAAATGAAAAGGCTAGATAGTGCACTTAATAAATTAGAAACTTGATATCAACAAGCATATGCTAGCCAACCTTTAGAAGACTATACCAGTCCTTCAACACTACAACCTAAATTTCAAGACGCTAACAATGGAATGGAATTGGAGGACAATAATGGGTTTATACCGAATGATATTAACAACTCATTCGAGAAAGTGATAACCCAACAAGAACTCCAACACCAAACCATTGAGCATGAAGTTGTAGAATCATCTTCTCCTCAATATCCAACCCCAGACATCAACTCCTTCACTGCTTGGATAAAGATGCACAATTCCTTTGTCCAGAGCACCTCAATAGATGACATATATAGTGAGGAGAGTTACACAGATGAGAATGAGGTTTTTACAGATAATGAGGGTTTAGGTGACTGCACGCAATTAGGAAAGGATGAGTCCCCTGTTGACTCTACCCCTACCTTTGATAGTGACCCTAAGGAGGACATTATTGAAAATTCTAAATTCGATTTAGATTCATGTGATCTTCATGAACCCTCACCTCTTTCGGCCGAAGAGGTGGTATCACCAAGTTGCGCATCACCTATCCTCTCTATTAATCAAAGTTCTCATCCCGAGCTTAAAAGTTGTGTGTACCCTAATATTGAACAAATAGAATATGTTGTGGAAAATGATGATAAGGATTCTAGTACATGTTCTTCACAAAATTTTAACTTTCAAAATTCTCTGAGACAGGACTTGGAAAATAGTAGGCCCACTTTAGATGATCTTAAACTTCAACAAGAAGCTAGTAATCTACTAGACTGCTTGACCTTCTTAAGTAATAATGATATTGAGGCCCAAATAGATAGCTTCATCCAAGTCCAGTCCAAATCAATTTACATAAAACAGAAATCCAATTCCTATGATCACATCTCCATAGATTATGTTCTAGAACAAGAGGAGGGTGGTAAAGCTTCATTAGAACATCACTTAGACCCTGCCCCTTTTATTGAACCATGGCCTCTGCCTGTTTTTGATAATATAAAAATAGAGGCTGTTATAGAAAATACCAACACCAAAGATCTTTCCTTGAGTATAATTCCTAAAAAGTGTGGTATATCTCTTATAATTGTCTCCAACAAATTTAGAGGCCATAGGTTTTGCATCATCTCCTCTGACCTTGAGCCTGACATTAGTTGGGGGGAGTTGCAATTTTATGAGGACCCCAACATTCTTCTCATTGTTAAATTATTTCATTGGGAGGATCCTCAAAAATTTCGGTTATTACTTTATGATAAAAATTTTGATTAACCAAATTTATTTACTGAGTAGTTTTATTATATTCTTTATTTTTTCTTGTCGCTACTAATGATCTTGTAGGTAACTTGAAAAAAAAATGGATATTAATGCCTCGAGGTAACATCCTTCCTTCTCTCGCTTTACTTTACATGTCCATGTGCTTAGTTTAGAACATTGGGGACAATGTTTAGTTTTAGTTGGGGGGAGTGAGTCATTGCATGCCTCGTTTATTTCTTTTTATGCTGTAGTGTCATATACCTGCTTAGCAACATGTAACTCAATAAAATAAATTGTCAAAATTAAAAAAAAAAAAAAAAAATGAATTTTTTTAAAGATAATAAAATGGTTCTTGTATTTCTCTATTAAGTTAATGTAGTTAGATATGATGCAGTAGTGTTATTTTCTGTATGTTATTACTATGTGATACACAATGGTAGTTTGTTTACTATCTTAGTTATAGTATGTTTTATGCTTTTTAATCTTCAAACAACTTTGAGCACGTTGTGACAATCTTGTACTTAGCTAAAATGGATTAGTAAGCATAACTTAGATATCTTGAGAGACTATAGTGGAGACTAATAACCCAAGTGAGCTTTTGAGCCATTCTTTTGTTCTTGAGGGTTTTATAAAATTACTCTTACTTTTTGAAAATCATATTAATTCGTTGTAAGTCTCATTTTTCATTTTCATTTTGACTGATCACTAGAAGAGAACGTTCAGGATTTACCAAAATTTAGAGCTATTAAATTACTGAAATGAATAATCCTATGAACTTAGAAGATGATTTAGGCCATCTTTTGACCATACATGGATAATGGGAAATGTTTGGTACACACACTTTTTGACACACTATGCTTTAAACACATGTACCTTATGCTGTTTGAATTTTTCACACTTTTCTATGCACCACTTACACAACACAGGGTATATGCATTTAAAGCTGTGTGTCAAAAAGTGTGTGTATGTAGCACTACTCATGGATAATATAACATTGGCCTACCTCTGTGCTATTCCTTTACTTCACCTCTTAAGCCTTATCATAATTGCATTGTCATTACAATTCCTTAAATCTAAGCCCAACTCCAAAATACAAGTTTGAGCTTCTTTTCTCTATCTAGGAGTGATTGGGATGCGTTATCATGACAAGAAGTTTGGTTGTGTGAATAAGGGAAAGTTGGCAAAGGAAAAAAATGATGAAAAAAAGAAAAAAAAAAAGCATGAAAAGAAAAAAAAAAAGTGCCAATGGTTGTTACAAAAGGAAAAAATAATAATAAACAGAAGAGTGTGAAAAAGAATAAAATAAAAGAAAAAAGACGAGAGAGATTGGAGATGTGAGAAAGTTTGAAAAGTTGTAATAGACATTCCAATCATATCCTTTAACCCAGTTGAATATCACGAACCTTTTTCTTCTTTCACCTAACACCTCTTTTTCAAAGTCCTAATGATTCTAGGTAAATTGGATTTGAAGTTAAGGTAATGAGAGAGTTCTCCACGGTATCTCGCTCTTCTAGTGAAAAGTATCCTTTCATGAGACTTTATACACTAAAATGTCCGTTTTTCTATTTAGATATGAGAAGCGTTAGATTCCATTTACAATTACTCTTTATAGCTTCCATATCATGAGTGACAATTATTACACCTAATTCGGAGTGATTTCATTTTGAGAGTGTAATCCCGGTGAGAGTTGAGTCAAAATGAACGACTTGATTGTGTCTTAGGTTATGCAAGCTTTGAAATTGAAGTTTTGTATTTTGGTTGTCCATTCACACACACACTTGAAGATTAATAGGTATGAAATATTCTACTGACTTTGATAGTAGATTAACTGTAATGTGTGTGTTGCATGGCTATGGCATACTAGAGAGTTTCATAAGATTGTTGAGCTTAACCACATTTTTAATGAGAGGAAAAATTTCTTGAAAACATTTAAATGAGAACCATTACCATAAATATGAATTTTGTGGCTTGATTCACTGCAAACCCTCACGAGACAACACTCGTCCACTAGGGGGAACCTAGGGGTTTAAAGGCTTGTTGCATAGGCTAAACGCAATCGCGATTCCTGCGAAAGTGATTTAGGAATTTTATTTTCTTTTGTTTTCAATTCTTAGAGTTTAAATAAACATTGATGTAGTTCGCTTCATTGCTAGGGACTAGCAACGAGCTAGTTGGGGGGGTGTGATTCGAGGTGAAAAGTGCATGTTCATAGTGTATTACATGGTTCTTTATGCATATTTTTATCCCCAAAGTCCCTATATTTAGGTGCATTCTAATAACAATGTTCTTTTTATTGTGTTAATGCTTAAATATATGTTTTTACATTGTTTTATAGGTATTAGGATGTAAATCAATGAAGTGGAGCTAAAGAAAAGTGATTCTGGTGGATAGAACAACGGAAGCAGCTGAGAAAATGCCAATTTTGACAATGAAGACTTCAGATTTGGAAGATTTTCCCAGAGATATAAAATGTAGATCTTTTAGTTACGGTCGCGTGTCCGCAAACGGAAGGTCAATCCGAGGTCTGAGTAAAAAGTTATGGCCATTCTCCCATCGGTGCGCAGAGTTGTCAAAATCAGAGAAGTTCAAGCGATTGAAGAGAGTTCAATCGATCGAACCTTCGATCGATCGAACTAAGCTCGATCGATCGAACTTTATATTCACCCAAAAGTTGCGTGAACTCTGCAGGAACCCTATATATAAGTCGTTTTGACGCCAGACGAAGGGAGGACGCTCCAGAACGCAGAAAATAGCAGTTTAGGGTAGTTTTAGGGTTAGATTAGGAGTAGATTAGGTTAGATTCATGTTCTTATTCATCTTTTCCATTGTTATATTGAAGATTATTGAAGATTCAAGTTAGTACAAGTTATTTTCAGATTTATTCCAGGTTTTTCCTTTCCTTTATCTTATTTGATTGTTTATGACTCTAGTTGTTATGATTGTTTGGTTTTATTCTTTCTGTATTAGTTTAATCATGTTTTCGTAGTTTAGACGTTGGGAATATGTAATGAAACATTGATTCCCAGCCTCTGCCATACAATCTTTAGAAACCTTGGGCTCGATCGATCGAAGGTATTTCGATCGATCGAACCAGAGCCATAGTCAAGCGATCGAAGACATTTCGATCGATTGAAGGATGATGTTGTCCGATCGATCGAGAGCGCTTCGATCGATCGAACTTGTTAATTCCTGAGATGATTCTTTTAAGTATTCCATGACTTTCTGTTTTAGAAATATGTCATCAAATTGTCCCTATAAGCTCAGTTTGTCACAACAGTTTTTAGAACTTAAAGCCTTAAGGCATTTTCTTCAATGACTTTTGAAAACCACTTTGAATGCTAACACCATTTAGAGTGCAAGTAATTACCATTGTTTTAAACTGTCTTCCATGTATTTTAAATCAACTGTGATGATGTAGTCCCGGTCATGAAAGGGCTATTGATTCTTTATTTTTAGAAAAATACGGAATACTGAAGAAGAATGAACTCCATAGAACATTAGTTAGTATGCATGGTAGATGGTTAGGATCAATGCGGATTCGCGTGTTTCCAACTTCATTAGTTTACTCGTTTAATTAGTTATGTTTCTTTAAGCTTTAGTTTATTATTTAGTTTAATTTAATTAATGAGGATTCATTAGAACCTCTAATCCTTCATTTTTATTTTATTTTGCTTTAGGTTGTAACTTAGTAGATATTCTTCCTACTCCTTCCCTGTGGGATCAACCTGGACTTATCCAGTATTACTTGCACGATCACCTACACTTGGGTGTTGCACAAGAGCGCACAACTATTTAGTCGTGTCACCTACAACATAAGACCGGAATTTCTCGAGAGCAAATACTATGGCGAGCAACTCTTTCTCCGTTGTGGAGTAGTTGGATTGCGCACTATCTAATGTGCGGCTCGCATAGTATATGACATGGGGCTTTTTGTCTTTCCTTTGCCCCAAAACGGCTCCGATGGCGTAGTCACTCGTATTGCACATTAATTCGAATGGGAGGCTCTAATCGGGAGGTTGCATAATTGGTGCGAAAGTGAGCGATGCCTTGAGCTTCTTAAATGCCTCTTGGCAATCTTGGGACCACTCAAAAGGAACGTCTTTAGCTAAGAGGAGACACAATGGTCTAGAGATCGAGCTAAAGTCCTTTATAAATCTACGATAGAAACCCGCGTGGCCCAAAAATGACCTAATGTCTTTGAGATTCCTGGGAGGGGGAAGGTTGGAAATGACATCTATTTTGGCTTTGTCAACTTGCATTCCCTCGCTAGACACAATGTGGCCTAGCACAATCCCTTGTGTCACCATGAAGTGGCACTTCTCCCAGTTAAGAACGAGATTCTTTTCTATACATCTCTTGAGAACCTTTTCAAGATTCTCAAGGCATTCATCAAAAGAATCTCCAAAGACTGTGAAGTCGTCCATGAAGACTTCCAAAAACTTCTCCACCATATCACTGAAGATACTAAGCATGCACCTTTGAAAGGTGGTAGGTGCATTACAAATTCCGAACGGCATCCTCCGATAGGCAAACGTGCCAAAGGGGCAAGTGAAGGTGGTTTTCTCTTGGTCCTCGGGGGCTATTTCTATTTGATTGTACCCCGAGTAACCATCTAGAAAGCAGTAGTGCTTATGGCCCGCTACTCTTTCTAGGACTTGATCAAGGAAGGATAAAGGGAAATGGTCCTTTCTAGTGACCGAATTCAACTTCCTATAATCAATACAAACACGCCACCCCGTGGTGGCTCTTGTGGGTACCAATTGTCCACTCTCATTCTTGATGACGATGATCCCCGACTTTTTAGGGACCACTTGGGTAGGGCTCACCCACTCACTATCAAAAATGGGATAGATTATCCCCACATCCAACAACTTAATGACCTCGATCATCACCACCTCTTTCATATTAGGATTAAGCCTCCTTTGCATTTGACGTGAAGGCTTGGCTTCATCCTCTAGATAAATCTTGTGGGTACAAATCTTCGGAGAAATGCCCCTCAAGTCTGCTACACACCACCCGATAGCACTTTTGTGCTCCTTCAACACCTTCATCAATTTTCCT
The DNA here is from genome assembly GCA_033977485.1 of Hydrangea macrophylla. Classification (NCBI taxonomy): domain Eukaryota; kingdom Viridiplantae; phylum Streptophyta; class Magnoliopsida; order Cornales; family Hydrangeaceae; genus Hydrangea; species Hydrangea macrophylla. Next base: position 86,349,879 of record CM066984.1, read on the forward strand.
TCTTGACAGGGATCAAGCTGGGAAGACACCACAACTGGAAAACTCTCGTCCTCTCCCAAGAAGGCATACTTGAGCTCACTTGGCAAGGCTTTGAGCTCCAGTTTCGGTGTGACTATATTGGATGGAAGAGGAAAAGTATCCCTCGGAGGTAGTCTTTCAAAATTAGAGGTCCACAAGGCCTCTCTTAAGGTTCGTTCGACCTCCAATTCTCCCTCAACCACAACTTCCTCCTCACTCATCTCTGTTTCCCTCCTATACTCATGATCACACTCAATAAGGGTGTTATCAATAACTATGCATTTCTCAACATGTTCTAGAGTAGCTATATTATCATCAATAGAGCATGCAGGATTAAGAGAAGGACTATTGCAAGGATCATTAGCGCTGGTAGTACCAGAAGTATCAAAGAAATCCTGCACCAAAGAGTCAACAAGAGAGATTTCATAAATATCCTCACCATTTTCCTCGTCAAGATCAGGTTGCTTAAAGAGTGAGAAGATGTTCACATCCACGGTCATATTTCCAAAAGTTAAGCGTATGAGACCATTCCTACAGTTGATTAAGGCATTAACAGTGGCGAGGAACGGCCGCCCGAAGATAATTGGGATTTGTGATTGCTCATTGACAACGGGTTGTGTGTCAAGCACGATAAAATTCACCAGATAGTAGAAATTACCCACTTGAACTATAACATCTTCTATAATGCCCCGTGGCATCTTAACGGACCTATCGACCATTTATAAGGTTACACGGGTCTCCTTAAGCTCTCCTAAGCCTAGTTGAACATATACCGAATATGGAAGAAGATTCACACTGGCACCCAGATCAAGGAGTGCTCTATCTATGTGGTGTTGTCCAATCACACATCCTATAGTAGGACAACCGAGGTTCTTGTATTTGGGTGGAACCTCGTTAAGGATAGCAGAGCTTGCATGTGCGGCCATGTAGGCACTCTTTTTTACATTGAGCTTTCTTTTAACGGTGCAGAGATCCTTGAGGAATTTGGCATAAGCCGGAACTTGTTTAATTGCCTCTAAAAGGGGAATATTAATTTCAACTTTATTAAACAATTCCAAGAACTCGTTATTCTTGGTGTTCTCAACCTTCTTTTTTAACCTTTGAGGAAATGGTGGAGCGGGGTTTAAAAATTCTTGGTTCATGGAATCGGGGGCTTTAGAGAAGTCCCCATCCAAGTCGACCCTAGTCGAGATCAAAGTGTCCCCGCTATTACATTCGGCCTCCCTTTCACTCGGATTGGTGCTCATTGGTGGTTCTTGGGCGGGTTCTTGGACGTTGTTGTCCACAACCTTACCACTTCGAAGAGTGGTGATTCCTTTTAAGTGCTCAACGGGGCCATTAGAGTTTGAGGTTCTACCATTAGATTGCCCTTTGGGATTTTGGAAAGGTTGGGCGGGTAGCTTACCTTTATCAACAACTTGTTGATTTTGAAGTAATTGAGCCAATTGAGCTTGTAAAGCTTGCATGGATTGAGCATGTGATGATTGCATTGCTTGAATGGATTACTCAAGTTGGCTCATCCTTTGGGACAAGCTATGGTTATGATCTTCAAAACTTTTCTTGTGAGGGGGCAAATAAGGGGTTGAGTGTTGATGCGCCCCTTGATTTTTGGTGAAATGTGGCCCTTGAGATTGAGGAATGGGTGGACCAAAGTTCGGAGAGGCATACGGTGATGTAGGTGGTTGATGAGGATAGTATGGTTGTGGAGGGGCATTGGATGCTACTGTTGCCCCTTTATTGTTGTGGTAATTGTGCCCCGGAGCACTCCACCTTGCGGGAGGATTGTAGGCATCATTTTGGGAAGGATTGAATCTAGGCCTAATGTTCATCCCAAGTGCACATGCTTGCTCCAAAGCTTGGGTTTGGAGGATAGGAAGAACGGGGCATTCATTGGTTGAGTGTTCCAGATCATAGCACAAGTAGCAATGCAAAGGATTGGTCGGTGCGAGGATCGGGAGAGGAGTGGGGCCAATGGTGACCTTTTGAGATTCCAAAGCCTCCACTTTCTTAGTGAGTTCAAAAATGGATTCGGCCTCACTCGACACTGGGTAAAGATTATGGTTTAATGGGGCTACGGTGACCGGTAAGGTGCGGTCATGAGGATTGGATGTACCCCACCCTCGCGAAGTCTCATAAACATACCCCAAATGGGCTTCAACTTGCTCGGCTTCGAGAGTTAAGAAACTCCCGGAGCACATGGTTTCGATTAATTGTTTTGTATTGGGTTGTAACCCCCCATAACAAATGGAAATTTGACGGAATTTGTCAAAACCATGGTTCGGGCATTTCCTAAGGAGATCCTTGAATCTCAACCAACACTCAGCAAAGGTCTCGTGTTCTCCTTGGGAGAAATTTTGAATTTGTTTGACCAAAGCTTGTGTTTTGTGCATGGGGAAAAACTCCTTATCGAATTGCTTTTGGAGTTCCGGACATGAGCCTATGGAATTTGGGGGTAGGGTTACTAACCAATCCTTGGCTCTATCCTTGAGTGAGAATGTGAACAATTTGAGCCTTATAAGCTCAGGTGTGCATCTTTGTTGTTCAAACGTTCCACATATGTCCTCATACTCCCTAATACGCTTGTAGGGGTCCTCGTTCTCTCGTCCATGAAAATTGGGTAAGAGATTGATCATTCCTGGTTTAAATCGAAACACCCCCACATTGTACGGGAATGTTATGCAAGATGGGGAAGAAACGGTCTCAGGTTGAAGGTAATCCTCGATCGTTCTCCCAAAGGTTTGATCCATTTGCGGAGGTGGAGAAGGATACTGATGTTGAAAAGGAGGTGGTTGATGCGGCGGGTACATGCGTGGAGGAGCGGGGTTATGTTGACCCCATTGCTCCCAATGGAATCGATCCATGGGAGTTTCGCCTTCTGTGGCAAACGTAGCATGATCCGAAAATGCGTCAACTACCGGCTCTTGGTGGCCAGTACTGTGCGAATTTTGGGTGAATGACGGTGATGAGGTGGTCGGAGGCCTCCAAAACGACCCACTACTACTACTGCTAGAACTAGCATTAGTATTAACTGCAAATGGATTAGTCATACCTGCGTTGCTCGGATTTGACATTGTAAGAAGCTGTCGATTCTCTCTTAAAGGCTACTCCTTCAAAGACAATCAACAAGAAAGCAACGAAGATTAAAAGCAAAAGCACTATAATTAGAAACTAAGCGACCTAAGGTTGTTGCCAATTTCAATCCCCGGCAACGGTGCCATTTTGATTTCGTCAAAATCAAGTTCTTTTGTTAACCCTATTAAAAATGTAGTACCGTGGAAATAGGGTGTAATGACCCAAAAATTTGGACGTTTATTAAAAATTTATTTTCATCAAGAAAAATACCAGTTTAGGAAATTGTACAGTATAATATTTACCTGTGTGTGTGCGTCATCGCGTGAGCTCAACCACATGGGATAGACTCCCATGTAGAACTTGGAGCCAAAGGAATTAAAAGTGCACAGTGTGTGCGTGTGTAATATGTTAATATGTATTGGTTATGCTTGGTGCCCAAGCATAGGAAATTTTATAAATGCACACATACCCCCCCCCCCCCCCCCCCCCCCCCCCAACCATTCACTTCAACTCTCAATCACTCACCAACTCTCTGCCTCTCTTTAGTCTCTCTCTCAGTGAACTAACACACACACATATTATTATGTATACACACACACATATATATATATAGTCAGATACATGTATGTTCCTAAAGCTTTTGGATTCAAGCTTTGATTTGGGTAAGTTTTTATACAATCTCTTGTTTTAATTTCTGTTTGCATAAACTGTTAGTGTATGTATATATATATATATAGAATTCTATATATATTGTTAAGGGTCCAAAAAATAGCGAGCAGAAAAACAGTAACAAAAACTTAATTTCTTTATATCAAATGAAAGATATTAACTCCCTTATAATCCCCCAAGAACAGTTTTTCCATAACCTTAACCAATCACTACGAATTTGTAAATTTTTCATAGACCCACTTCGCGGTTTTATCCAAAATTTGCGCAATTAACTCAAACTAGGATCCCAAACTGAGATAGATGGATAGAGCTCGTCGAGATGATCAATTTTCATATAGAGTTTGCTTGATTTCGTTAAGAAATGAGTGAGTTATGACCATTAGAAGTTTGGAATTACAATCTGCCCAAACAGGACATTCTGCCCAGTTTAATTCCGAAAATTACATTTACACCCCTGAAAACTTTAAACGAACATATAAAGATCTACCGATATCGGATTTGATCACGGTTTCAAGCTTAGTACTTCTAATTATGTTTATTTCCATTTGAAATATTAATTTTTCAGTTTCTGATAATCCCCACATTTTGGTGTATTTACATAATGACCCCTAAACTTTTAGAAAGGGTATTTTTGGTCAATCTGGGATTTTGTAAACTCATTATAAATCACTTATATGATATTATGATAATATATACTATTTTATAATTTTGTTAATTATAAAACCATAGAATAATATTATTTTACTACTTATCAATTAATTTAAGGGTCCGTTAGATTTCAGTCCTTTAATGTGTCATTTTCTAGAAATAGATCCATTCTATAAGTCAACTTAGAAATCAGTCCCTTACCTATTTTGAGGACCAAAATACTCCCACTCCTACAATTATGGGTTTTTAAATTTAAAACTCATATAACTCCCTCTCTCTCTCTCTCTCTATCTATATATATGTATAATAAATCTAAATTTTGAAATTCAAAATACATAATATATATATATATATAAGAGAGAGAAGAATGAGAATTAACATAGAAATATTATGCAAGAGAGAAAAAAAAAGTGAGAAAATTCTCACTTTAAAATATATAACAGAGTGAGAAATTCCTCAATAATAACATAATGCGTGAAAAATTCTCACTTCCAACAATAATGTGAAATTTCTCACTTTAAATGAATCACTGACTATAAGTGAAAAAGTGTCTATTTTGGTGAGAAATTCTCAGATCTAGAATTTTGATGGAAGTTCAATAATACAAAATTCTCACCTAAAAAAACAAAAACTAAATCGTGACCTTTAAAATGCATCATAGACCATTTATGGTGAGAAATTTCACACCAAATGAAATTCATCACTTCTTGAATAGATTGGATAAGAAATTTCTCACCAAATAAAAATAAATTTCACACCTTCAAACTCAAAAGAAAACTCCAGAAAATTGGTAATGTGCAAATGATAGAGATGACAAAATTACTAATCTATGTGACAAATTCCAAAAGTCAATTAAGACACAATGCACATTACCAAACAGATTCAAAAGCAATCCCCCAAAAAAGAACCCCCCCCCCCCTTCACAAATAATCTTATCTATATCACCATTACCAACTATCATACATTCACTGTATCCTGCAATTCTATAAGTCAGCGTCATATCATCTTGATCGATGATAGGCCACCTCACAGATATAAAACGAAGGAGATCCGAAAAACACCTAACCTCCGAAACTGCAACCTCTGCAACTTCACGACCAAACAAACATAATAATATAATCTCAGAATCCATCTTATAACAAGAGATAAATTCACAAACACAAGCACAATAAATTATGAAAACAATCAGCGCAAACTATGATATATTCTCACAATTCATAACAAAACAATAGAAAGGAATAAGAGTACACAATCGTCTGAAGAACCTGGTTTAATTGCTATACTATTTTATTGTTTTTCTGTAAATCAACATATATAATCAGTATCTGATATACAAAGAGTGCATCCAACCCGGAACGCATGATTTATTCCCATGGATTTTTCCGAATCAGCTAAATTGAAGGATACATAACTCCACTTCCCTCTATATCAGCAACTAGTAATAATGCGCCTGGAATTCAGCATCACTAAATACACTAACTAAAAATAGAATATTTTAAAAAAACAAAAATTAAAACCAACGAAAAGGGCATTTAGGTCCAAAAAACCACCAATATTGTTTGGGGAGGGACTAATTCTTGATTAATGGCATATAAACGGGCCAATTTCAAAAGTCACATGCCAATAGGACTTATGCTGTTATCCTCCCAAAATGGAGGACTAATTCATATAATTCTCTTAATTTAAATAGAGGTTTGATTATTTTATCATAACTATTATATTTCTTAAACTATGGAAAATACAAAAATGTTTGATTACGTCAAAATCAAGTTCTTATTTAACCCTATTAAAAACGTAGTATGTTGGAAGTAGGGTGTCGAGTCCACAGGGATTGATACAAGAACAACGTTTGGGAGGTTTAGTAACTAATTATAATGCTCAAAAGAAATAAATAAGAAAAGATGATGAAAGGGAATAAAAATGACATTGCGTCTTGCGGCTTTTTGTTTGGTTTTGGAGGATAAAAGGTAAATAAATACTAATCTAAAAAGCAATAGGTTGGGATCATTCCCCCCATCTTGGGTCACAACAAGATGAAATGGACTAAAGTTTCAAGCACATTCTAAGGTAACATCTCATTGTGGCATATTATCAAACACTTGGAATGCACCTATGTGTTAGATGAAATGAGCTTTAAGATTTCCATAGAAACGGATTTGAAGCTAACGGTTGACTATCAAGGATGCATGACATACAAGATGAAGCCTCTATGGCTTCTAATCCGAATGATTTGTCCCCTCTACACTAACTAATCTACTTGGTGGACAAACCACCTATGAAGCCTTCAAAAGGTAGTATTTAAAACCCAAGAGTTTGAACAATCAAAGATGCTTGACATCTATGATGAAGACTCCAAGTTTTAAATCCCACACACAACATTTATCAAACACATGGAGTGCAAAACACAAGGTTACATAATATTCCATATGAAATACATAGGGTAGGATTCAAAGTCTAAGTTTTAACAATCATAATTGCAATACAAATAAGATGAATCCCTTAGTTTTGAATCCTACACAAATGAACCCTAGAAATGCTACAACATTAAATCCAAGAGTTCATGATCCACAACCTAAGTAAACCTAACTAATCAATGGAAAACATAGCAATATCATCAAAGGAAAAGAGATAGAAAATATACCTAGCCATTAACACTTCAATCCAAGCTTCAAGTTTATACAAATGAAGAAGAAATAGAAGGGAACCCAAGTGGGTTCCCAAAAATGAGAGAAGAAGAAGAAGAATGTTGGGAGAAAAACAAGAGAGATGAGAAAAATGAGAATCCCTAAAAATCTCTATCTCTATCTATTTATACAAAACCCACACAATGGCAAACTTGTAAATAAAAGAGAGCAGTCTTCAGCAGCCGCGGATCGATCCAAGGCAAAAAGCCGGATCGATCCGCTTCTTTAATTCGCTGTTAGAATCTTCAGCGAAACACGCGGATCGATCCGCGTTGAAAATCTGGATCGATCCGCATTCGGATTTCTGGGCAGAGAGTTCTATAAAATGCGCGGATCGATCCAAGTGAAAGGGGCGGATCGATCCGCTCGGGTAGCTTTGGACTTCTTCCTTTATTCCTCACAAACAAGGCCTCCAACAATGCCTCAATTACCTATAAGAAAAAGGGGTATTATTAGTAAAGAGAGAACATCAAGAAGAACAACAAAAGTACAATTTATCCATTAAATCTCCCAATATAAGTGATAATTTGTGTCCAATAGGGGTAAAATCATGAAGCTAAGAATGCAATATTGGACACAAATCAATGTTCTTGTTGAATTTTACGACCATTAAAAATAGTTCCACACTTAAATTATGGTATTTGGGTATGAAAATGGAATTACTGTCCGGTTACGACTATTTTAAAAATAGTGTTAATAAATAAGTTAGGCCTTGTCAGATTATAAATTAAATGAATGAAATCCCTTATATTTCAGTATTATTTTGTATCATTAGAATATAACAAATAGATATTATAATTAGGAATATTGGGGTACTAAGTATGAATAACTACTAACTCCTTTATATCCCTTGGGTAATAAAATTGGTAAATGAAAAGTAATATACTATTAATATTATGATTTTATAAAAGAATAGTTTAACGAATATCACCCTTATGGAGATTATATGTGAGCTTTACGGCTCAATAGTAACTATTTAAAAATAGTATTTTAACTTTCAAAATTCGTAGTAAATAATCTATAACTCAGAAAAATACGCTGTCAATTCCTATAGTCTTAAAATAATGTCTAGTATCATATTTAAAAGTTTGAAAACAATCCGACATTGTCTAAAATACAGCTTATTTGTAGGACCTACGTCTGTGTAGGAAACTCTATTCTGAAGTAGGAACTGCAACGGACTCCAAATTGAGTCTAGTTAGTGATGTTGAACTCAGTGTAGTGTAAAGAACATTATAGTGAAGTAGTTTTAGCATATTTACGGAAATACCCTAGAGAAGCCTTAATTACAGTTTTACACTATTTACAATTAGATATTAAATGTTTAGTTCCTTTACCTGTATTGATGTAGGAACTATCTCATCGTCAATTCCTAAGTCACCAAGGTGAGTGATTCATATTCCTATTACTGATTCTACTCCTCTCGAGTGAATCTGATTCTATCTTCGATTGTTAATATTATGTAATTGTTATTATTCAATTGGGAACATTGTCGTTTGGTTCCACTGAAACAGGTTTATGCTCATTGTATGTCATAACCCAGACTTTCTATGTTATCATACGATACATTCATTTATCCATGTACCTTGTTATTCAGATTTTATATATCATTCGATCAATTATTCATTGTCAATTACCACTACAACAAATTATAAAGTATAGCCTATGTATGCGATGAATTGAGCCCGACTGTAGGGTTGCCTTTGATCATTGTGCGATGTAATAAAAGGAATGTGTGCGTGACTGGGTGCTTGGTAATTTGACACTCATATCAAACAGTTCAATTGACTTCTCGTTTATCTTGTATTTCTCTAATTTATTCCGTATTTCATATCGATAATGTTGATTCTCTTTTACTTCGTATTCATTATATTAATGTCATTGCAATTGATATATCCTTTTTCGAGTATAAACAATTCCTTTTGAGATCTTTTAAACAGGTTATGTTCATTCACTGAGCCTTACGCTCACACTCTCCAAATTGTTTTAAAAACCCTTTCAGATGATAAGGACATGCCCTATGCTGATCCAAATGAGGAACAGGAGATAGCTATAGAAGGAGAGGACCCTCTTCTAGATGCCCTTGAAGGATCCCTGTTTTAGAAAGTCCCTTTATTGTATTTTGCGTATTCCTAGAATAAATTCATTTCTAGTACTGTATTTGTAGGCGTTGTAAGCCTAGAACTCTGTCTGTAAACTTATTAAGTATGGTTTGGTGGTTCTACTAACCTCAATTAAATATATTAAATAAATGTTTGTATGCTCCCGCTAGACTCTGTACAGGTTAAAGATGACCCACAAGGTCGGTCACGCACTCAAAATCCACGGATGAATTTTGGGGTCGTGACATAGGGTGTCGAGTCCACAGGGATTGGAGTGCAACAATACTTGGTGGGCGCTTAATAACCAATTATAATGCGAAGAGTGATTAACAAACTACGAAATAAAAATGAGTCTTTTCGACTATGGTTTTGATTCAATTTGTGCTAAATTAAACTACAATGACTGTTTAGAATATGGAAGGAAACTTTGAACAAAACTAAGTTTAAATAAAATTTGGGTGTTTTGCAAATGGAAAAATCGAGGTTGGGGAGCATTCCCCCACCTTGGACCAAACAACACATGACCTTCATACTAGTAGCACAATCTAGAGTAGAAAATTCCATTGTGACAAACTATCAAACATGTGGTAGTCAACCAACATGTTAGATAGATGTTTCAATGCAATACATGGGTGTAGGGTTAGAGCTTAGAGATTTCGCCACTTCGAATGCTTGACATTGGAAGTGGGATTTCAAAGCATCAAACCATACATCCATGAACTCTAGACATGCTACAAAGTATGGGAGTCCTACAATAAAACACACATGGGTCCAATGGTGGGTTTATGATTCCCAACCTTCAAGGTCTAGCTACTCATAATCATAATGACAACAATATTAAAGAGAGGGGAAGAGAAATTATACCAACAAGAGAGAGTCACCATAAATGTCATAAGAAACCCAAAAATTGCTTCAAAATGAACTTCAACCATTCAATACATTCACACTCTCTTCTCTCTAACAATAAACGGAAGTGAATATTGGTAACTAGGGAGTAATGGGGGAGAGAGAGGAGAGGATTAGAGAGAGAGAGAGTTTGGAACCTAAGGAAAAAACTAAGTAAAAACAACCCTAAAATAATGCATACCCTAATACAAATCTATCTCTAACTATATATAGTCCCCTCACAAAAATGGAAAAATTGTAATAAGAAGAAGGGTCATCAGCAGGAGGCGCGGATCGATCCCTTCATATTGGCGGATCGATCCGCCTTTCATCGGCTTCTCGAGAAGACGCGGATCGATCCGCTCATATTGGCCGGATCGATCCATTTAAAGGAGTTTCTCGCAGAATGTCCCAGCAAAGACGCGGATCGATCCCTTCAAAAATGCAGATCGATCCGCCCTTTTCGAAACTGATGGAGAATTCCTATTGAACACGCGGATCGACCCCCTCTAAATGGCGGATCGATCCGCCTTTCCTGAAACTCTTTTCTTGTTCCTTTTTACTTCAAGAGTGTCAAAAGGGTTGGGTTCCACTATACCCAAGCATACACAACCTACAAAAAGAGACCGTTATTAGTTAAAAGAGGGTAACAACAAGAACAATAAAAAGCACAATTTATCCATTAAGTCTCCGATTTGAGTAGTAATTTGTGTCCAATACGGATAAAATTATGAAGTTCAAAATGTAATATTGGACACGAATCAATAGCATTAATATACCAACCTGTAACATACATTGATGTTCAACCCGATTATACTACCCAGTTTTTTCATGATTTTGTAGTGTGGTCATATACTACCCAGTTTTCTTAATCTGTTTGGTGTTTTGAAGAAGTTAACATTAAATCCCTTAGTTGTGTATTCTCATATTACACCAGGTGATTGTAGTGTAAAATTTAATACTATTGCAGTGTAAAACTCAATACAAACATGATCTACTTTCCATTTTCAAAATGAGTGTGAAATAAAGTTCAAATCATCTTAATCATAAATAAGTGTGAAATTTTGCACTTTCTTAATATTTTCGTTAACATAATTGCTAAATTTTTCTATGCAACTCGAACAAGTACTGATACAAACCTCGCCAAGGATGACAAGACCCGAACTCAAATATGGAACCCAAGAACGTCCTAATAAGATTCGTATGAAAACCTCGACCCGTTGTTTACGATTGAAACAAGAACATCGGTATAATGAAGATGCCACAAACGGTGATGGAGGGCCGTTTGGTAAGTCATGATTGAACGCCACAAGACAAATCTTGATAAGTTCGAAAAGTTCTTTGAGAACCAAAGAGAATACTTTCACTAATTTTTATTCAATCAGAAAACTGTCTATAACAAAAACCTAAAGCTATTTAAATAGATGAGGCTAACAGATTGGGCTTCAAAGATTTCGAGATATTCTGCCCAAAATAAATTCGCCCAAGACTAAAATAAAATGAAACTGAAAAAAGTAAAGTTCCCTAATTGGCGTGCAAGCCTACAATTCAGCAATTTAAGCAATAAAGAAAAATGACAATCTAATTCTAATTTAGGAAAACTAAATTTGAATTCACAATCTTGAATTGCTGGATTATTCTTCTAGAACTTGAATTAAGTTGATACATCTTTGTGGACCAAGCTTAATAGGCCTCGACGAATTTTCCTGAGACCAAACTTCTTGAATTAGCCCGTTGAGTGCCTCTTTGAACTTCTTTGCCCTAGCCCTCGTAACCGGATTAATTGGAATTTGAACTAGTTCCCTTGAAGTCGTGCCTTGATTTGCATCATTCCCCCTCCTCTTGAAAAGGATTTGTCCTCAAATCATCACCTACATCAAAAGGACTCAAATAAGTAACATTAAAAGTTGTACTTACGTTGTACTCAACTGACAAATCTAGATTGTATGCATTGTTATTGATGCGCTCTAGAACTTGGAAAGGTCCATCTCCTCGAGGCAGCAATTTGGAACGCATTTCAGCCGAAAACCTCTCTTTTCTCATATGCAACCAAACCCAATCTCCGGGTTCAAAAACAATCTTGTGATGCCCATTGTTTGCTTGCTTTGCATATTGCTCAGTTCGTCGCTCAATGTTGCGTCTGGCTTTCTCATGAGTCTACTTAACAAAGTCAGCTTTCCTTTGGCCATCTAAATTAACACGCTCAGTCATAGGTAAAGGAGATAAATCCAATGGAGTTAATGGATTAAACCCATATATAATTTCAAATGGTGAAAATTTAGTAGCAGAATGAACAGATCGATTGTAAGCAAACTCAACATGTGGTAAACAATCTTCCCATGTTTTAATTTTCTTTTTAATAATAGCCCTTAACAAAGTAAACAAAGTCCTATTTAGTACTTCAGTTTGACCATCAGTCAAGTAGTAGAAAACAATAACTTAGTCCCTAACTTACACCACAATGTCTTCCAAAAGTAACTCAAGAACTTAGCATCTCTATCCAAAACAATCGTTCTAAGCATACCATGTAATCTTACAATCTCCCTAAAGAACAAATCAGCAACATGTGAGGCATCATCTGTTTTGTGACATGGAATAAAATGTGCCATTTTAGAAAATTGATCTACCACCACAAAAATCGAATCCATACCCCATTTGTTCCTAGGCAAACCTAACACAAAGTCCATTGAGATATCAATCCAAGGCTTACTGGGAATAGGCAGTGGCGTGTATAGTCCATGGGGTTGCACTCGAGATTTTGCTTTCCTACAAGTTACAAATCTTCCACAAATTCTCTCAACATCTCTTTTCATATTTAGCCAAAAGAAATGTTCTTGCAAGACAGCTAGTGTCTTAGCAACTCCAAAGTGTCCCATTAAACTCCCACCATGTGATTCCCTCACTAACAAATCGCGTAATGAACAATTATGCACACACAACTTCTTATTTTTCCGAAATAAGAAATCTTCATGCCTAAAGAATTTACCTAAGGCTTTCTTCTCACAATTCCTATACTCATCACGAAAATCTTGGTCTAATGGATATAATTCTTTAATGTGTTCAAAACCAAGCAATTTTACATCAAGAGTAAAAATCAATGCATACCTGCGAGAGAGGCATCAGCAACAATGTTTTCCTTACCTTGCTTGTAACAGATGACATATGAAATGTCTCAATGAATTCTACCCATTGCGCATGCCTCCTATTCAACTTGTGTTGGCCTTTCAAATGTTTCAAGGATTCATGATCGGTATGAATCACAAACTCCTTAGGCCAAAGATAGTGTTGCCATGTCTCCAATGCTCGGACTAACACATACATTTCCTTGTCATAGGTAGGGTAGTTTAAGGCTGCCCCACTCAGTTTCTCACTAAAGAATGCAATTGGTCATCCTCATTGCATGAGAACTGCGCCTATGCCAATACCTGAAGCATCACATTCAATTTCAAATGTTTTAGTAAAATCTGGTAGAGCAAGTAAAGGAGCATGAGTTAATTTTTCTTTAAGTAATTGAAATAACTTATCTTGTTCTTCCTCCCATTTGAATCTAACGTTCTTCTTTATGACTTCGATAAGCGGTGCAGCTATGCTACTAAAGTCTTTCACGAACCTCCGGCAAAAACTAGCAAGCCCATGAAAACTTTGAACTTGGCCTACACTCATGGGCATTGGCTATTCGCGAATCGTATGAATCTTTTCCTCATCAACCTATGCTCCTTGGGCACTAACACCAAAGCCAAAAAACACAAGCTTATCTATGCAAAAATTACACTTCTTAAAGTTAGCAAATAACTTTTCCTTTCTTAGGACTTCCAAAACTGATTTCAAGTGTAGAACGTGGTCATCAAAGTTTTTGCTATAAATGAGTATATCATCAAAGTAGACAATTACAAATCTGCCTATAAAAATACGCAAGACATGGTTCATTAATCGCATAAAAGTACTCAGTGTATTAGTTAATCTAATTGGCATCACTAACCACTCATATAAACCATGTTTTGTTTTAAAAGCAATTTTCCATTCATCTCCTTCTTTCATTCCTATTTGATGATAACCACTTTTTAGATCAATCTTAGAAAATACACAAGCACCATGCAGTTCATCTAACATATCATCTAAGTGAGGAATAGGGTGTCGGTACTTTACCGTGATGTTGTTGATGGCTCGACAATCAACGCACATCCTCAACGTCCCATCCTTCTTAGGAACTAAAATCACCAGAATGGCACACGGGCTCACGCTTTCTCTCACGTACCCCTTTTCCATCAATTCACTAACTTGCCTTTGCAACTCCTTTGTCTCCTTAGGATTAGCTCGGTAGGCAGGTCAGTTTGGAATGGAAGTACTAGGTATAAAGTCAATTTGGTGTTCGATCCCTCGAGTAGGTGACAAACCGTGTGGAATCTCTTCAGGCATGATGTCACCAAATTCCTACAAAAGAAAAACAACATAACTAGGCAAAATGGGGTCAATCTCGTTAGTGTTCAAAAATTCCTCCTGGTACAACAGTACAATCATAGACTGATTTAAAAACATCGCTCTTTTGATTTCACTCGCTTTCTCATAGAAATTTGTTTTCCTCTCTATTTTTATCTCTCTAGCTGAATCTTCTCGCTTTTTTTCTCTTTCAATTTCCTCGGCCTTTCTTTTTTTTTTTTACTCGAATTTTCACTCACTTTCTTTTTCTCGTACTGTTTCTCTTTTTTTTAACACTCTCATTTTGTAATCTCACTTGATCCTCATAAACTTGTTGCGGGGCTAAAGGTACAAGAGGGATCGAACGTTGATTAAGTACAAATGAATATTTGCTCGTAAAGCCATCATGCTTCATGCGCCTATCAAACTGCCATGGGCACCCTAGCAACAAGTGTCCAGCATGCATCGGTACTACATCACACATCACTTCATCTTCGTAATTACCAATTCAAAATGCCAATAACACCTGCTTGTTCACCCTCAACTCACCACTATCATTTAACCATTAAACTTGTACGGCCTAGGGTGCTTCAACGTGGGCAGCCCTAATTTCTCCACCATTATTGTGCTTGCAACATTAGTACAACTACCACCATCAATAATCACACTGCATACCTTGTCCTTAACATAGCACCTAGTATGAAAGATGTTTTCTTGTTGTAATCCCTTAACTTCTCTTGCTTGCACACTCAATGCTCTCCTTGCCACTAATGTCAATGCATCTGGGGCGACGTACTCCTCCTCGGGAATGTCCTCCAATGGTGGCATATCACCGGTGTTAGAATCGTCATCCTCTGTTTCAATCTCTCCATTATCTCGCATCACCATAACCCGCTTGTTTGGACATTGACTTGCTATGTGCCCCCTGCATTGGCATTTAAAACACTTAATGTCACGATTTCTAGAAGTAGAAGAATCAGATTTACCTTGATTTCCATGGCTGGTCAATTCTTGTTGTCGCTTAGTTTTTGACTTCACCATAGGTTATTTCTCATCTTTCTTCCAATGATTCGGTTTCCAAGCGGATGTACTTGGATTTTGGCTTGGCCGTGTGCTGCCCCTCCTCTTGAGTTGGTTCTCAATTTTTATAGCCATGTGTACCATATCCTCCAACTCCACATAATGTTGCAACTCCACCACATTAGCGATCTCCCGATTCAAACTAACCAAGAATCTAGACATCATAGCCTCTCGATCCTCCTCTACATTTGCTCGAATCATAGCGACTTTCGTCTCTTCATAATATTCCTCCACACTTCTATTACCTTGCCTAAGACTTTACAACGTGTTATACAACTCCCGATAGTAGTAGCTGGGAATGAATTGCTTCCTCATCACAATTTTCATCTCCTCCCAAGTCTCTATTGGATGCTCCCTCCCTATTTCTCCTCCTATTCAGCACCAATTGATCCCACCAAATAATAGCATAATCGGAAAATTCAATGGCAGCAAGTTTTACTTTCTTAATCTTGGAGTAATTGTGGCAATCGAATACTAATTCCACCTTCTTCTTCCATTCAAGATTTGCTTCCGCATCAGTCTTTCCTTGAAACGAAGGAACCTTCATCTTAATACTACCAAAATTATTATCTTCCCGATTCTTAGCTTCTCTAAACTGCCCACCATATCTCCTATGATTATCTATTGACTCCCGATCATCTTCTTCATCAAAACCTCTCCCAAAGTACTCCTCATTTTCAACTCTCACTCCCCTTGGTTAAATTCTCTCCTTTTTTTGTACATCATGAACATTTTGTGGCCATCCCTGTGGTGTTCCCTCTTCTAACCTATCCAACCTATCATTTATATGCTCCAATTCTGCCCACATCATCCATCTCATCTCCCCCATTAATGCTTAAATTTGTAGATTTGGAACAGCCGATTGTTGAACCTCTTTGTTTGTCTCTGTTCCTTGATTGTGAGCCATGATTTCTGTAAAAACAGATTAGAAAGAAAATTGACCAGATCCTCACTACACTCCCTCACGTGTTTCACTCAATAAATTTGGCTTTTACCCTCTAATATCTTCACCTCTCTTGCCTTTTTCCACTCATAATAATTCTCACTTGGTTCTTATCAAACTAATCAAACAAGAATCAAATTTTCCAGTGGCAGTTCACAAAGTTTATCCCAAGGAATTCAGATTTCAAACGCAAGAGCACAACGATCACGGAAGACTAGACTAGGTTTCGAACAGCACAAATACCAAATTTTATTTTCGAAAACTTTTTTTCGGAGTAAGATTAGTTTTCGGACTCCTTAGAACATGAACAATGTAAAACGAACAAAACTTTTTTTTTTTTTTTTTTTGCTCCCGGACCCTATCTCTTATCTCTTCTCTTTCCTTTTTTTTCCTTTTTTTTTGGTTGTTTCTTTCTTGCTTTTTTTTTAATAATCAAGGAGACTTCACAGTTCACGTATCTGATTCAGAAACCCCAATTCACAAAAAGTAAAGACCACAATGACAAAGATCACGAGGATGAAAAAACATGAAGTAACAAGAGAAAGTTACAGATTAGATACGAAAACCCTAAACACGAAATTCCAAATCGTAATCAAACACTTTTATTTTTTTAAAGATTGACAGAACATATTAGGAAACCCGATATCACGATTAGACAAGAACACGAAGTGAACAAGATCTCAGAATGAAACAGAATACGAATTGAACAGAAACACAAAATAAAAATAGATAAATCAGGCCTGATTTGGAACCTGGCTTTGATATCAAATGATAAGAACCTCGCCAAGGATGACAAGAACCGAACTCAATTATAGAACCCAAGAACGCCCTAATAAGATTCGTATGAAAAACTCGACCCGTTGTTTACGATTGAAACAAGAACCTCGGTATAATGAAGATGCCACAAACAGTGATGGAGGGCCGTTTGGTAAGTCGTGATTGAACACCACAAGACAATTCTTGATAAGTTTGAAAAGTTCTTTGAGAATCAAAGAGAATGCTCTCACTAATTTTTATTCAATCAAAAAGTTGTCTATTACAAAAACATAAAGTTGTTTAAATAGATGAGGCTAACAGATTGGGCTTTAAAGATTTCGAGATATTCTGCCCAAAATAAATTCGCCCAAGACTAATAAAAATGAAACTAAAGGAAAAAGTAAAGTTGCCTAATTGGCATGCAAGCCTACAATTCAGCAATTTAAGTAATAAAGAAAAATGACAATCTAATTCTAATTTAGGAAAACTAAATTTGAATTCGCAATCTTGAATTGCTGGATTATTCTAGAACTTGAGTTCTTGCTCATTCTGGTAGGACATCTCTTACTACTCTATCTGTTGCCCTAAGTACATCTTCCTGATTTTTTTATTCTGGTTACTGTAACCATATGACCTCTGATCCAACTACATTATCGACCAAATATTCAACTCTAAAAGCATCATCCATACACACAGTTGATAGTTCCCGTATGAACATCATTTATATAGGACAAGTCTCCACCACTAACTCATCTCTCCCTGACACTTATCTCATTCCTAAACTCACTTTAAATCTCATATCTATTGGTCAACTGTGTGAACTCGGACTTACCGTCTCTTTCTCTAATTCTGGATGTCTAGTACAAGATCCAAAAATAGGATAGACTTTCGGTACAGGTCTTAAAATTGGACAACTATTTAAACTTAACAATCTCCACATTCCATCTCGCTTCATTTCACCTACTCAAACTGCAACTTCAGTATCGTCCACCTTACCTTTTCACGCTCTCGTTTTTAGGTCATGGTTCGTTAAGTCGATTAAAATCCTTAGTGTCAAGTGGTCAGTTAGGTCCAATTAAAGTCGAGAGTGTTGATTATTTTACCTTGTCAACTTGCCATACAACTAGCTTTACCATTTAATAACAGTGACTCCATTTCCTCTGTACCTTTTGATCTAATTCACTCTGATGTGTGGGGTCCCTCTCCAACTATCACAATAGGAGGATCCAGTTATTATATAATCTTTTTCGATGCTTTTTCATGACATACTTGGCTATATTTAATGAAAAATCGATCTAAATCACCCCATATTTACTTTCATTTTGCCAACATGATCAAAACTCAACTATCTTGCAATATCAAAGTGTTTCGAGCTGATAATGCCTAAGAATACAAAGAGAAAGGGGTTCTAAATTTTCTTCGTCAGTATGGCACTCTTCCCCATCGTTCCTGTCCAGGAACCTCCCAATAAAATGGAAAAGCCGAGCGAAAATATAGATATATTCTTAATACTGTCGAGCTCTTTTCACATTTGCTTCATATCATGAATAATTTTGGGGAGAGGCTGCGTTCACTTCCATTTATACCATGAACCGTGTCCTTTCTCCCACCGCTGAAAATCAGTCACTGTATGAGCGTCTATATAACCACCCTCCTGACTATACTACCCTTAGAGTGTTGGTTCTTCTTGCTTTGTCTTACTACAGCCACATGAGCGCACATAACTAGAATCCTGAGCATGCTTATGTTGTTTCTTAGGGTATGGTATTGAACATAAAAGCTATCGGTGTTGGGATCCTTACACCAAACGTCTTCGTATGACCCATAATATTGTCTTCTTGGAACACAAAATGTTCTCCTCCATGTCCCAGCTTCATCTATCTCCTGCCAATAATCATTTCTACTTCACCGACCCCTCAATAGATTTATTTCCTGACACCCTTGATACAAGTTCTCACTCTAAACCTGCATCTTAGCTTACCCCTCTATCCACATACATATCTACAGACTCTTCATTTGATTCGTCCACCATAGTCTCTGCTGAGCTGCTTGTTCCATCTTATGGGACTACATCAGACCCTGATCCTCTTCCTATATGTAGTGACCGAGTAAAAACTCCTCAAATTCATCTTCGGGATTACCATTATTTTTCTACAATTCTCTCTCACCATGAGCCTCAGTCTTATCATGAGGCCAACTCTAACCCTCTTTGGTAGGAAGCAATGACTAATGAACTACAAGCTTTGGACCAAAATTACACATAGGATTTGGTAGATCTACCAAATGGCAAGAAGGCCATGGGATGCAAGTGGGTTTACAAAATCAAAACTCACTCTGACGGGTTCATTGATCATTAGAAGGCTCGTCTTGTAGGTAAAAGATTCACACAGGAATATGGGATCGATTATGAGGAGACTTTTGCCTCAATTCCCCGTCTCACTTCAGTTCGTAACTTAATTGCAATTGCTGCGGTTCGCCAGTGGAAATTATTTCAGATGCATATAAAAAATGCATTTCTAAATGGTGACCTCGACCAAAGAAGTCTACATGCGACATCCTCTTGGTTATCACCACCATCCTCACTAGGTTAGCAAACTTCGTCGAGCTCTCTACGGTCTCAATCAAGCTCCTCAAGCTTAGTTCGCCAAGTTTAGTACAATTGTTGGGGGCTTCGGATTCACTTCTAGTTCGCATGACTCTGCCCTCTTTATTCGCAAATCAGACTATGGTTCTATTATTCTCCTCCTCTATGTGGATGACATGATTATCACCGGAGATGATACAATTGGAATCTTGGATCTCAAAACTTATCTCAGCCAACATGTTGAAATGAAAGATCTCAGGGCGCTTAACCATTTTCTGGGCATTGAGATCATTTTCAGTTCCGATGGATATTATCTCTCTCAATCTAAGTATGTATCTGACCTACTTACACAGGTAGGATTTACAGACAGCAAGACTAGCACACTCCTCTCGAGGCTCACTCCTACGGATGGTATTCTCTTAGATGATCCTACTCTATATCGTCAGCTAGTTGGGAGTCTCGTTTATCTGAAAGTTACCAGACCTAATATCTCCTACGCTGTCCATGTTATAAGCCAGTTTCCTTTTGCTCCTCGTTCTCCTCATTATGTAGCAGTTCTCTGCATTCTCAGGTACATTAAGGGGACCTTGTTTCATGACCTCCACGTCTCTGCTGACTCTTTTCTTGAGCTATGGACCTACACAGATGTAGATTGGACAGGAGACCCTATTGATCGTCGTTCCACTTCTGGGTATTGCTTCTTCTTGGGTGACTCTTTCAACTCTCGACGCAGCAAAAACTAAACAGTTGTTGCCCGATCCAGTACAGAAGCTGAATATCTTACCCTTGCTAATGCCACTCAGGAACTTCTTAGGCTACGTTGATTAATTGAATACATGGGAGTCTACCATTCCATTGCTACAACCATCAGTTGTGTAATCAAAGTGCCATTCAAATTGCTCACAATGTTGTCTTTCAGAAACCTACGAAACACATTGACATCGACTGTCATTTGTACGTCATCATCTCTCTCATGGCACCATTCGACTTATCTCAGTCCCCTCCACCGATTAGACTGCCGACGTACTCACCAAAGCTCATTCACCAGGAAGTCTTCAGGATTTGTTTTCCAAACTCAAGTACGTTTCTATTCATCCACCTTGAGTTTGAGGGGGCTGTTAGAATATTGTTAGTATATTAATCTAGATTCATTGTGGATTAATTGTACCTTATTGTGCATTCTATGTAGGTTCACATGTCTATAACTAGATGATAGAATATTCCATCTAATATTCCTAGGTACCAAGCCTATAAATAGGCTCCTTGACTTTTGCGTTATCACACCATTTAATACAGTACTCAATCTTGTATTATCTCATTCTCTCTCTCTTATTATTTTAACAGTGCCAATCCCATGAGCACGTACAAACAATTTCTAGTTAACTATTATTCAAAGAAATATAAAAAGTATATAGTTATAGACAAGGAAGCACCAACACTTTGAAAATGGCCATGTACTTGTTTCAGACATGTATCAGACACCGACATTTGCCGTTCACACCTTCGACACGTATTGGATGCGGGAAATAAGTGTTCTGTTTTTGTTTTGCAATTTGTAAAGGCCAAACGCGATGGGACAATTCAAGGAGTATGGAGGAAATTTTTTTTTAACCAAAATGCACTCTTTTGGTAATTTTTCTTTTTGAACTGCTATAATTTCATTGATATTATTGGCAAGAGCTACCGAACAATAGCTTGGACGTAAACCAAACGAGTATCAAAATGTTGGTTTTATTTTCATATGTTTGTTTAAAACCTAAATAGCGTCAGTATTGTCAAAACATAATATTCCTTATCTCTTCATTTGTCAAGAGAGTACTCAAACCCTTTTGTTCCATCTCTCTCTCCCTAGTCTTTCTCTCCATTTTGTTAATGTTAAATAATATTATTTAATTTTTGGCAAATAAAATAGGAAATAAGTAATGATAGCATTTCATTTTTGAAAATACTGAAGTACTAAAAATGATAATAATTGTTTTTTATATTAAAAAAATGGTGTATTCTTATTGTGCTGTCCCGTGTCGTGTCCTCGTCTTTTAGAATTTGTCGTGTCAATATATATCCATATTGTGTAGCATATTTGTTTCCATACTTCATAGGTTATAGAGTGGGTGTTCCCAAAATTGGCACAACCAAATCATGTGCTAAATATGACACAATGTCAAATTGTAGAATGAGAGATAGCTACACACCATTGGAGCAATATTTTATGTTGGTTATGTCAAGTTATAACAATGCGCAATAGATAGCACACCATTGGAGACAGTCAGTTTGAGGAGAACTTTATACCGTGTATGTAACAACTTTTCAGTTTCATTACTACTCGTGTATTAGGAAAATATGGTCTTTTAATTTTTTTTCCTCAACAAACATAGCTTCTATTAATAAGAAAATAGTCTTATATATGTGAAAGAGGCAGGACCTTAAAGCTGTTTCACCCCTTTTTTATTTTATACTTCAGATAGAGAGAGAGAAAGAGAGCACTATTTCTCAATCCTCATTGGCTTCGACAATGACCTTTCATTTGTCACTTATCAATGCATGCAACATTATGGCTGCCGTGAGTCATTTGAGGGACCCTTCCGCAAACGACATGTACATGATCCACCTCTCTCTCTCTCTTTTTTTTGTTTTTTTTTTGGGGTTCCAAGCAGGTCTTTCGTCCAGAACTAATCCTCTGAAGTACTATCGGGCACCGAAGTAGGGACCTCTCTCAAGATAGTTTTTGGCATACACAAGGACTCGAACTTGAGACCCCCTCTCTCTCTCTCTCTCACCAAAAGTTATTAGACCATCATAGTACGTCATAATATAGATCTGGTGTGACACTCCAATAATACGAATTATGTAAACAAAAATATAATAAATAGTTTCTGACTTTAATTAGTAACATGATACGTCCTTACTTGTCATGTTTTGCCTAACTCTAAACATGTTACTTGTCATGTTTTCTCTTACTCTAAAAGTAACATGACTGTATGTTATTGAGGCGCCACAACATTAATGTAGTATGATGGTGTGGTGTGACTGTCTCACTAAATAATACCCACCTTAATACCAAAAGAGCCCCTCCGTGATTACGGGTGTCAACAGTTCAATTCGGTCCAATTTTTAAACAACCCGATAAATTTTGATGCAATTCGATTTTATATATTTTTTAGTTCGATTCAATTTTCACACTAAAAAATATACGTCCAAGTTTGACCCCAATTGTAGAGGAAAAAAAAAAGTTGAAAATTTCCAACTCATGAAAAACAGTAGACTAAAAGGCATAGAATAATTTAACTGCATGAAATGAGATCTGCATGATATACAACATTACATAATACTATATCATACTGTATCATAGCCCGTGAGTGAGCCAAAACTAACAGACTCCATGCCACCATTACATGACAAAATCACAACTCCCACATACAGACAACTCCCTGGCCGGCAACTTCACATGCCACCAAAATCCAACACAAAGGGAGGGAGAGATTATAGAGTTACCTACCCTCCTCCGCACTCCTTATATCACATATCTCTCTCTCTCTCTAACTTTTTCTGAGAACAAAAGCAACTAGACCCTTTTTGTAGCCATGAAAGTGTCCAGTGTAGCTGCTTCTATAGCCTCATTGCACCCCACTTTATATCAACTGAAAAGTCTGAAACTTCTCTAATTTTCCCAATTTGACTTTAAATTTTAATTTTTTTTTTTTTCAGTTCTTATTCTTTACCATGGGAAGAACAACAAAATCCCCAACAAATTAAAGGCTGAACTGTCTATTTTCCCTTTCCATTCATTTGCAGAAAATTTCTCCAAAAAGTGTACTCATCCAATAATAGTGGTTCGGTTCCCAATGTCCAGGTACCACTTATAGTCTGGTCTCTTTCTCTCTCTCCTATCTCTCTCTTTCTCTGATTTCTCTGAATCCCATTGTTTCATTCTTCCTTTCTGCTACCGTCTGAAATTTCAATTCCATTCTCAAGGACTCCAAAACTCTCTCTCTCTCTCTCTCCTCTTCTGATTTCTCTGAATCCCATTCTGAAATTTCAATTCCATCCCCAAGGACCCCAAAACTAACACCCCCCACCCCCTTTTTAATTTCTCTGAATCCAAATTTCTCATTCTTCCTTTCTTCTACCTTAAGTACCCCATCTCTCTCTCTCTCTCTCTCTCTCTCTCTCTCTCTCTCTTTCTCTCTCTCTCTCTCCTTCTGATTTCTCTCAATCCAAATTTCTCATTCTTCCTTTCTTCTACCTTAAGTACCCCATTCTCTCTCTCTCTCTCTCTCTCTGAGATGCAATTCACTGAGAATCCACCACCACCCTTACACCAAATATCCCCATTCACAACCACTCTCACCACCACGCTCACCAAAACCCAAACCCAAACCCACCACCATCCATGGCCCGGTTTCCCCACATCAAAAGCCCTTGGAACCTTCAACGACACCAACTGCATGGAACAACTCTTAGTCCACTGTGCAACCGCGATCGACTCCAACGACGCCACCTTAGCCCAGCAGATCCTCTGGGTCCTCAACAACATCGCCCCATCAGACGGAGACTCCAATCAGCGCCTGACATGTGGATTCCTCCGAGCGCTCATATCACGCGCCGCCAGACACGGCACCTGCAAAATGCTAGCTGCCATGGCCAGTAGTACTAATAATAATAACATTTCTATAAATACCCACAAATTTTCTGTCATCGACCTGGCGAGCTTCGTGGATTTAACCCCTTGGCACAGATTCGGATTCACAGCGGCCAATGCCGCAATTCTGGAAGCTGTCGAGGGCTTTTCGGTCATTCACATAGTGGACTTGAGCTTGACACACTGCATGCAAATCCCTACTCTCATCGAGGCTTTGGCCACTCGCTTGGAGGTGCCGCCACTTGTCAAGCTAACAGTGGCCGGCGCAACCGAGGACGTCCCGCCGATGCTTGATCTGTCTTATGAAGAGTTAGGTACAAAGTTAGTGAACTTCGCTAGGGCTAGAAATGTAATTTTGGAATTTAGGGTAATTCCATCTAGTTCCTCAGATGGGTTCTCTTCATTGATTCAACAGCTTACGCTAACAACAAACACATTAGTACATGACCGCGACAACGGTGAGGCTTTGATTGTGAATTGTCATATGATGCTTCATTATATACCACAAGAGAATATTTCTCCGAATCCATTCTCTCTCCGAACGATGTTTCTCAAGGCAATTAGGAGTTTAAACCCAACCCTCCTTGTTTTAGTGGATGAAGATGCCGATTTTACATCGAACAACTTGGTTTGTAGACTAAGATCGGCTTTTAACTACCTTTGGATACCCTACGATAGTGTCGATACGTTCCTTCCACGTGGGAGCAAGCAGAGACAGTGGTACGAAGCCGATATATGTTGGAAGATAGAGAATGTGATAGCAAATGAGGGTAATCAAAGGGTTGAGAGGCTTGAAACTAAGACTATGTGGGTGCAGAGAATGAGAAATGCGAGTTTTCAGGGGGTTTCGTTTGGCGAAGAGGCGATTTTGGAAGTGAAGAGCATGCTTGGTGAGCATTCAGCTGGGTGGGGATTGAAGAGAGAAGAAGAAGATCTTGTGCTTACTTGGAAAGGTCATAATGTTGTTTTTGCTACAGCTTGGGTACCCACTTGATGCTTTTTTTTTAAAAAAAAAATAATTTTTACAGTATTTTTTTTTTTTTTAGTGTTGGTATTTAATCACTAATTAACTTGTTAGTCATTTTTTTTTTTTAGTTCACTATTCTTCTTATATTAATTCCTTCTGAGTAGATGGGAGGTTTTAAGTATTGAGGGTTTATTAGAATATATATTGTATCTTCATTTAATGATGATATTAGTTTCCCCAAAGACAGGAATGAGGAATCTCTCGAACATGTAAGTTATGTCTTCCTATTCATGTCATTGATTTAATCTATATCTATTTTAAATCGTACTTTAGCTGCCCTTTTGTTTCTTAAGTTTTTCTTGGTCGCACTACAATGTGTACTGTTGTAGGTTATAAGTCTTGAGTTAACATATTATATTGAATTGATTTTGTGAATCTTTTTTTTTGCTCAGCAAAGCCAATTTTATTAAATGGACAAGGTCCAAAAATCAATGTTTAATTTCTCTGATGATTCGTATTAGAACTATAAATTGTATCGATTCTAAAGCCCTCACCGACACAAAACCTTGTGTTCAATCTTAGGCCACTTTCCTTTGTAGCTGGAAAGGTTTTGTTGAGGGGTAGTTTTTGATGTCAGTTTTTTGTTTGGGGTCTGTGTAAGATTTCGACTGGAGGTCTGTTTGGGTGTTGTTTATCATATGCCTGTTTGGCTCTTAATTTAATAAAATGTTGCTGGTCAAAAAAAAAAATCTTAGGCCTCTTTTATCTCTATTTAGCCGCAAACCTATATCTGCTATTCAACTTCAACCAAGAAATGATAGTAATTTCGTCAACTTGCAATGCATATATATTATTAATTATGATAAACTTCGGAATGTATTTTTCCAATTTTAAAATGTTCATCAACAACTTATTTTACGCTGGGTCAGAACGATGAGGTTTTCGAGGTCCAAAGTGAACTCCCAAAATGGTGCCCCTAAATATACTTCAACAAATTTTTTTTCTTAGATGCTTAATTTGTTTTTCTATAGAGCTTACATTAAGATTACCAGAACAAATTACAAATTTGCTTATATAGATTAAGGAAAAAAACATTACGTGAACCCGTAAGGATAATTAAGCTCAACTCATTGCTTCGTAAATTCAATGAACATCCGTTTACAAGAAGAAAAAAAAGACTATTATACAAAATCTAAATACAGATCGAGCGAAAGGTAAGTTTGATGTACTTACTAGGGTACGAGACCTAAGGGACCGTTGTACTCAAATTGCACATTCTCACTCTTGCATGTTTTAAACTTTCTTCATCGATTTCTTTGTTTCTTTAATATCTTCTTTTTCAAAGAAATTCTCGTCACCAATTTGATCCATTAGTATGAATTGTGAAACAATGAGATTGTGAGAAACAGATATGTTACTATTTTTTTGGGAGGAATAATAATATGGTTTTCATATTTGGGATATTCCAAATGGTATGAGAGTGGTACTAAATATAGTAGTTTGTGGTACCACAACCATTACTACATGTGATACATCTAATAAAATATTTGAGAACTAAGTTTGGGTTTCAAATTTGATAACCCTGCTATTAATGTATTATTTTGGAACCAAATTTGAGATGCCAATTTAATGTTATAGTTTCCAAATTTGAATTACAAAATTTGGTTCTCAAATACTTTGACAGATGTACTACATTTAATTATAGTGGGACCCACTAAACTCTCATTGAAAATTATTTTAAGTGTACAACTACCAAAGCATTTGAGAACTCAATTTGGTGGGAACCATAGTTATTCTATTTTTTCACTAAGATTTGGGCTATTTGGATTTGGATTGAGGTCTTCTATTTAAATAAGTGCTCAAATAAGTTTTTATTTTTTATTATTTATTTTATCAGAGACTTTAAACAAATGAACATAGGGCTATAAATGTTGGAATGAAAATATGGTCCTTAAATATCACAAAATTTGGGGGTCTAAATCAGTTGTTTTGCCGTCCTAAACCTAAGACTGGCCCTGCTGATTTTAGAGATGCATTTTAATACAATTTTTATTTTTTATTTTTAAAAAGTAACTCTTACTAGTTTAAGTTTTTAAGTTGGAGATGATGCTGTGATTTTTTTTTCACACTTTATATATGTATAAAATAGAAGAAAAAAATAAAGGGAGAAAAAAAAAATTATGTACGTGATTAGTCCCAAAACTTGATGGATTAAACTTTTTGGTGAAGTTGAGTTCGTGTATGTTAAAACCTTCCGTTTTTCTTTTTTTTTTTTTTTTACCCGGGGGGGGGGATGGGGGAAGTGGTGGTGTGTGTAATGGTCCATTTGGAATTGTTGGAACTGTGGAGCCTAATTCCATTGAAAGTGTTTCTTAAAGTGTTTCTAATCAAGTAGACTTAATTGGAATCTAGACAGAGCAGTGTCGCGCGAGCGAACGAGGCTGCGAACTGGGAGCAAGAAAATTCCTTGGACATTCTGAAATGTCGCTCGCAGGAGGATCCGCGCGCGAGGGATCGAGGAGTAGCCACAAATTTTCTAGTTTCCAATTAAGTCTAGGAAAGTTATTTTGATTAGTAAACTGTACAGTCTTAATTTCCTATCCGATTTAGGAAGAGATTGTTTATTTCCTATTTGAATTAGGAAACTATTTAGGGTTAGGAAACTGTATATGCTATATATATCCATGGTATTCATTGTATTTGGGTGTGTGAGTGTCACTAGAGAGATCACTTGTGAGAGCCCCTCTTGAAGCCCTAAAAGCATAATACAACTATGCAAGGTGTGGACGTAGGCATATTTAGCCGAACCACGTAGAAATCTGGTGTTATTGTGTGCTTGATTGTTTTCTCTTGTTTTCTTTTGCTTGTTCACACCTCACACGACCCTTGGGAAGGGATTTGATTGTTTAGCACTTTAGTCAAATTCCCAACAACTGGTATCAGAGCTTTTGGTTCGAGTGGGAGAGCGATTGCTACAGAAGAAGGAAAGATCAAGGTTGATAAGTTCGATGGTACAGATTGAAATATGCAGACAGAGGACTACCTTTATCAAAGGAAGCTCTATCTACCTCTATCCGGTGTGTAGCCAGATTCGATGAAAGAGGAGAACTAGGCGATGTTGGATCGACAAGCGCTGGGTGTAATCCATTTTACACTGGCCCACAACGTTGCCTTCAATATCGTGAAAGAGAAGACCACGACCGGTCTTATGACAGCACTATAAAACATGTATGAGAAGCCCTCGACGTCTAATAAGGTATATTTGATGCGTAGATTATTTATCTTACAGATGGGAGAATCTAGGAGTGCATGTTACCAACCACCTGAATGAATTCAACACTGTGACAACGCAGTTGATTTCTGTCGACATAGAATTTGATGATGAGGTTAGGGCTATGCTTCTTTTGTCTTCATTGCCGGACAGTTGGAACAGAATTGTAACGGCGGTAAGCAGTGCTTCAGGGACCCAGAAAATGAAGTATGATGATGTTTGGGATTTGATTTTTGGTGAAGAAATTTGCAGGAATTGGGCGAACCATCGAGATCTGCTTTGTACGTGGAGAACAAAGGGAAGGGGTTTGAAAGAAATTCGAACCATGGCATATCTCAATCAAGTGGGAGCAAGTCGAAGGTGGGGAAGAATATCGTGTGCTAGGATTGCTGGAAGAAGGGTCATAGGAGGAGAGAATGTCGGTCACCGAATACGAACGAACAAGGGAAGGAGGAAAAAGAGCATGGTACAGTGGATGTGGTGAAAGATAAATATGTATTTTCTTTATTTTACGCTTTGTTGGTTTGATGTTGTAAAATATTTTACGTGTAAAACATTCTCATGCAAAACAAATTTTCTTTCTTAAAATTTTCGTTGTTTTGGTTAAAATGCTAAATATCTATATATTTTAAAAAATACTGATTTTCGGAATGGTTAATAAATTTAACTAAAATATTTTTTAACAAAATTACTTCTACCATTGAAGTATAAGACGACTTCAGCAAAAAAAAAAAACGATCAGAAGCAAAATATTGAAAACTTATATACGTACACACATATACATATACGTGTTTGCACACTCAGAACCACTGGTGGACCCACATGTGGGCTGGGGGGGCACAGGCCCCCTCAACTTTTTGATATTAGTTTAATTTGTATACTACATATTTGTCATTGCTTGCATTTGGGCCCCTACTAAAAATTGTAATTTACCTACTCTAAACTCTGAAGAATCTCACTTTGATCCTTAAAAATTTGTAATTTTAACTCAAATAAATATGTTATTTATTCAATTAGCCTCAAGTAATTACATTTTTATTTTGAATATTTCAGCATTCTTTGTTTTATTTTTTTATTTTTTTGAACAACGAATTTCATTAATGAGCAAATCAAGGAGCAAAGAGCCCCATTACATCCATTCGTATACCCAAAAAAAAACCCCCCAAAACCCCTTAGTTTATAACCCAGGTTCTCCTAATGAAACGCCTTGTCCTATGAAGACTTTCAATAGGGGAACTAGGGACCAACTCAACCAAATTGCCCCCAAAAACCCCTATACATAGCCCAAAAAACAGCAAGAAATACAGACAAAAATTCGAGACCATAGAGAGCAAAGAGACCTGCCTAAAGACTACAATGTGCCTTAAGAAACGCCAACTACTGAATTAACCCCCAAATTTGGAAGCAACACCAAGCTCAACTGCAGCACCTCAACAAATCAATTTGTAGTCATCATGGACACCAAGGAATAAACTTGACAGGGAGCCCCCAAGCAGACCACAAACCAAGGCGACATTAACTTGTAAAGCTTTACAAACCACCAAAATCTTCTAGTCACAAACACTACAAGGAAAAAGGCTTTTTATGTCACTTAAAAAGTGACATAAATAGGTATTTATGTCACTTTTTTTTCCAGTAAAAAGTGACATAAATGGAGGCGACATAAATGTTTTAAAAGTGACATAAATGGAGGCTTTTTATGTCACTTAAAAAGTGACATAAATAGGTATTTATGTCACTTTTAAAGTGACATAAATGGAGGCGACATAAATGTTTTAAAAGTGACATAAATGTTTCATAAAACTATCACATTTGTTAATAAAAAGTGACATAAATAATTATTTATGTCACTTTTAACCTAAAGTGATATAAAAGTAGAAAAGTGACATAAATACCAAACAAAATTATTGCATCAAAGTCTTAAAAGTGACATAAATACTTAAAAGTGACATAAATATAATTTTATTTATGTCACTTTTAACCTAAAGTGACATAAAAGTAAAAAAGTGACATAAATACAAAACAAATTTATTACATCAAAGTCTTAAAAGTGACATAAATACTGTAAAAGTGACATAAATACCACCCTGTAAAAACAATAGATACCACCATGTACATATATATACAATACCACCCTGTACAAAATTAAATCCAACTCAATTAATGATCTATTTCAACTACTAAATTTCATCGATTCATCTAAATATCAACCAATTAATATATTAGAATGAACAAAAACATATACAATCGATCCGAGTCAAGTGCTAAACTAATAACATATACATATAACATATTCATCAAAAAACTAGCCTCCTTGAATTGAATTATATTTGCGTGTCGAAGCGATCTGTGATTTATGATCTCTCTCGCCACATTTTCATCAATCTGCATAAAAAAAAAACAAGATATATGGAATTGAAGCTCAGACTGTTTGGGAAGTATGTTAATTCAAAGGGCTGCTACTTAAGGTCAAAGGGGTTGAACTTACACACTACAAGTGTCATTGACAAATTGCTGCACAGATCCACCAGCTGTTCGAGATAGGGCGAGCTTGGTAACTTTTCCATACGATCCGCTGCAAGAGCTGCCCAAAACCATAACAATTTCTAAGAGTGAGGAAAAGAAACAAAGGTATAAGAAAATTAGAACTTCCCCTATTTCAAAGCAACATCAATATTCAATAGTTATATAATCAAGTGTTTTTACAATTAAAGCAACATCATATTTATTCACTGTTTTTCTCAACAATTAGCATAGAAAGGTTAACGAGAGAGTCAAAGCCAAACAATTCCAACTTGGATTCTCTCTGGGAGCCATTGACATCTCCATTAATAGGCAATGACCGTTCTCTTACATCAGGACTCATGTTCGGCTATGTGCTCACTTGCCCAATCTAATAAACCTTGTTCCTTAAATCCCTTTTCGAGGCACAAGGCTTCAGCCAATAGGGAAGAGATTGAATTTACATCCATGTTATGAATGAGAAATGCTATATGTTTACATGAATGTTCATTTGCATAACTAGAAGTATTATTCCAACCTTAAACCATTGCTCAAATTGACGGAGGAGGGTATTAAAATTGATGTGCACGGAGGAGGGTCTCACATGCGAGTGCTGTGCGAGCATGGGCTGCGCACTGTGCTGCCTAGGCAGCCCTATATTTTTTGTTTTTTTTTTCCCTTTTGGTCAGGGAAAGGGGGAGTTAGGGAGTTGTTTAGGGAGGTTAGGGGGTGGTCTTTAGGGAGAGAGAGGAGAGGGAGAGATTAGGGAAAGGCAGGGAGAGAGATAGGGAGAAGGGAG
The DNA here is from genome assembly GCA_033977485.1 of Hydrangea macrophylla. Lineage (NCBI taxonomy): Eukaryota > Viridiplantae > Streptophyta > Magnoliopsida > Cornales > Hydrangeaceae > Hydrangea > Hydrangea macrophylla. The sequence continues at coordinate 86,381,914 of CM066984.1, forward strand.
AGAGCCTTGAGAGTTTTTTTTTCTTTTACTATTTTTTTGCAGAGGGGATTAAGGGGTTGGTGCTAAAGAAGGTAAATTACATTCATCATCTTTCTTTCTTTTTTCGTATTTGGAGTAATGCATTTTCTAATTGGAGTAAGAAGAGTGCGAAAGGAAACCCTTTTCATGTTCACGCATGGTACCTCTCACAACAATACCTAAAGATGTGCAAGGACTGCAAAACTTTTTTCTGTCAATTTGGATGAATGGCTTATAATAATAGACACTCACAAACACTAACCACTAGCAAACTAAGGAATGGAAGAATTACCTCTAAAGTTGCTAGGGACCATCTCACTCCCATCATAACCACCAACAGCGTATCTGCAGAAAAAAAAAATTCACTTCTTTTAAATGAATCCATCAAGTGACCAGCACTTAGATTAGATACCATAATATACCCTTTATAAACTACAATTTATGTTATAAGTTCATATCTGTGGCATATGCAATTCCCTATTGGTGGTCTTTAGTAAGTTTAAAACTGTCATCATTCTCTTTTCATTTCTTCCACGAAAATTTGCCTCATTATTTCCATGTAAATTTGGAGATTATGTAAGATATTCTAGCCATTAATTATTGGGCATTATTTCCATGTTTTAATAGAGTTTCTTGGGGTTGGCAGCAGTTAGATAGAGGTCTTCCATTTACCATATGACAACTGATAATAAGAAAAAGAAAAAAGAAACAGAAAAAAAAGAAGATTGGGAGTCTAAACCAAGAAAGAACATGTGAAATGCCAAAAAAATGGAAGAAATCTGCGATGTAATTACCAATTCCAATGAAGTTCTGAACTTGTTTCAATCAGGGCCGGCCCTGAGGCCATGCGGCCAAGCCGTCGCATGGGGCCTCATTTTTAGGCCTCATTTTTAGGCCTATTTTCTTTTAATTTTTTCTTATTTTTTATGAAACTTATCATTTTTAGGCCTATTTTCTTCTAATTTCTTCATAATTTCTATGAAACTTATCATTTTTAGGCCTACTTTCTTCAAATTTCTTCCCAATTTCTATGAAGCTTATTATTTTTAGGCCTATTTTCTTCACAATTTCTATGAAACTTATCGTTTTTAAGCCTATTTTCTTCTAATTTCTTCCTAATTTTTATGAAACTTATCATAGGGGCCTCATTTTTTAGGCCCTTTTGAAAGTTCGCTTGAGGCCTCGGCCAAATTTTGGCATCTCAGGGCCGGCCTTGGTTTCAATAGGAAATCTTCAAGTTGGATTGGCCGAGGCCCGGCAATACGAGGTTTCAACAACATTGCATTGTTGCACACAACGTGCAATGTTGTGTGTGCAACCCATCATAGCAGAAAAGTCCCAACGTGCTTTTCTCATAGAATTTTAAAGATTTTATTCCACTAACCGATGCTTTTCTCCAATAAATCAGCCTCTCATCTTCCAACTTCCTCCCCCAAATTCCAATATCTGTTTCTTTTCACTTATGAAACTTACAAGCAGTTCTTTGAAAATGCCATACACTTGAATATATAGAACCAGGTTTGTGCCTTCCAAACAGCCTCTAAGATTTTAAGATTGAAAAGCATCGATATCTTTTCATATTATATAGCCTGATTTGAAAGAGAATCCTAATAAAGCTCATTTTTTTTTATAGTAGTGCCACCATCCTATACCACCCACCATATTCAGAAACTCGAGAGATACCTTTAGCAAAGGTTGATAAATTTCAAGTTATATGGCTTTCTCTTGCGGCATGTAGCAGCAATACAACTCAATTTGGGGTCATTTGATGAGAAGCCTATACATCAACTATTTGAGGCCAGTTAGATGATTTGTTCTTCTACGAAGGTAAAGTTGACATTTTTTTTGGGAATGACATTATCACATTGCATTATAATTTTCATTTTCAACTTATTTTAAAGGTATATTTACGCAATTTCTGCTTTTTATAAAAATCAAGTCTCACTTGTATCCGCTTTTAAGGTGAAGTTGGTGTTTTGCACTTCAGGACATGAGTTGGGAATTGGTGAAACCCCATGCTATTAAACTCGTATAGCAAAATTTATTCCAATCCACAGCTGAAACTAAGATGCTATTCTGAAAAATCAAATGAAGCAAAAGCCCTTTAAGCATTAACTGTTTGTTTGTTTACCTCTGTGAAAATGAAAATGACATAGGCAAATGCTTGAAGCTAGAGATGTCAAATAACTCCATAAACCTGTGATCTGAAACTCTAGCTTTGGCAGCTGTAAAGCGTTGGTACTCATCAAATACAGAAGAAAGGCAGCACCTCTGCAATTTTCACAAGCATCCCACAAGACAACCAGTTCGGTGTTGAAGAATGAAAACAAAAACAGACACCGAATAAAGCAGTTAGAAGCTGTTGTGAGGAATTGTAATATGTGAAAAAACATTAAACACTACACAAACCTTCCTTCTCTTGCAATGGATCAAAACTGGGTGATTTCTTACATCTGCATAACAGACAGATATTAGTGTATAAAAGCAAAGTAAATCCCTATAACAGGTAGGGTTTTGTATAGGTCACATAAAAATAAGACAATGTCCAGAGTTTGCAGTACCAAGGACAACTTTTAGTGAAGAAGAAAGCTTTCTCCAACAATTGAAAATCACATATCATAGTTTCTTTTATCAAAAATCTAAACATTTCAAATATCTACTTGAGCTGTTTAATTAGTTATATATTTCTTTAATAAACCATCCAGATAACGTTACTTTGTAATCAAGAATTTTTTTTATGAGTAATGCTAGGTATACCTAAAATATACAGAGAAAACGTTACTTTGTAATCAAGAATTGGCCTATTCCATTGCACAAGTAAACTAAATGAATATCAATGTAATCAAGGCATTTGTAAGAATTAAGAAAATGAAGATTCCACAAAAAAAAAAATTTGACAACAAAAAGAAGAGAAAAGATGTATTCAGCCCACAGATGTAGCATGCCATTTTTTATTATTTGACGTGATTTTACCTTATAGAAACATAGTTAAGAGGGGGGAAAGGATAAAAAAACAAAAAATAGAAACATGTTTCATACATCAATGGAGATGGTTTTAATAAGAAGGGAAAATAGAAACATGTAGATATATGTATAAGTACTTGCGTCTTTTCCCCAATTAGTTCTAAGTCAAATTTCGAGTTTTTAACCTAGGGAAGGGTAGGGTAGTTTTGGCATTTTGTGTTGTTATTTGCTGAAATCACATCTTTCTGTTAGTTAACCTAAAGTTAACTTAACAGAGGGGGGAATCAGTTAAGGAAACACGACATGAAGGAAGGTAAGTGTTATTTCTGAAACGTGAGGCGTGGCAAGTGTGATTGGAATGGATCAAATCTCAAGGGAGAGAGGTGATATTTACCCTAATAATAAACGATGGTTCACATTATGTTAAGAAAATAACACAAATTCAAATAAAACAAGAACACCAATACATGTAATGCATCACCATCCATTGAACGGACATGCTAGGTTTTAACACAAGCAAAGTAAGCAACTTTAGAAAGAAAAAAAAATAATATCCAGAGAAAAGTACCTTGGGTGGCATTGTTTCAGTCGAAGCAAAATCTATGTTATTTATCGGTGAAGGCTCCATCTATAGATGATATAAGGCTTGAAGGTAAGTTGATCTGCGAGAAGGAACAGTTAATCAAATGAATGATAGATCTCTCAAGGTAATAGGCCATGTTACATGGAAAACTATTTAATAGGTTGAAGTACCCATGTCAGGCACTCGATACTCCGACGTGGGTAAGGCACTCGACACACCAAAAAGTACGTTAGCTACTTGTATTAATTGTATTAGAGTGTCTAATTATTATCTTTTTGCTGATCTTTCCAAATGAACGAATGCTCATGTTAAAGAGTTAATATTACATAAAAACATTGTTTTCATTTTTCATTTAGAAATATAGAAAAAAAAATTATAGATTTATTAACATATGGGTTCATGAATTTGGATTGTCCGAGGTTAAGACACGTACTTCAACCCGACACACAGACCCAAGTCCATATAACACAGCTACTAAGGATTTCTACACAAAGAAATTGAACATACCTTAGAAAGAGAAACCGAAGGAAATGAAACACCAATAAAATATCCAAAGACCATTCTCATAATAGTCATAATAACAAGTCTGGCACTTCCATTTGATCTTTTAAAAACTCCACTGCAAATCAACAATACTAGTAATTACTTGTTATACAAAGTGTACCCCCGCTATTTGGCACTTCAAGCCAAAGGTCAAATATCAATGTGTGAAAATTGTGAGCAGAAGGTGCCAAAAAAAGGGCATATTCTCAATCATACTAGCGAATCTAATTCAACTCCTATACCCAAATCGCTAGTCTGTGTAGTCCCATAGAACCAGCTATTAGATTATACAACTTATCATACAGATGTGTAAACAACAGCAAACAAACAAAGCACAGTTTCTTTTAGACATTTTTTCAAACATTTCATAGGCAATATATTTCTGATATTTGTTTTCTACAGGTGAGAAACTGTCGGGGTTGGGGTCTAGGGCCGAGATTCGAGATTGAGAGTGGAAGATATAAAATTACTTACATAGGTTTTCTTTTGGCTTAGAAGTCCCTATGGGTATCCTCCCTTGAAGCTCCCTTGAAGTCTGATGCAAATCTATGAATGAATACATGTATAACAACAAAAAATAAATAAATCCCCAAACACAAAGGAGCCAAAAAAAATAATAATCACACACAAACAGAGAGAGAGAGAGAGAGAGAGAGAGAGAAACCTGGCGGCGTGTGTGGTGCGGCGGCGGCGGCGGCGTGCGGAGGATCTGGCGGCGGCGGCTGTGGCGGCGGTGATGCTGGTGGTTATGAGAGGAGGAGATGAGGGGATGAAAGGAGGTGGGAGATGAGAGGAGATGGTGATGAGAGGATGAGAGGAGATGAGGGGATGAGATGAGAGGAGGAGATGAGGGGATGAGAGGAGGTGGTGATGAGAGGGAGATGAGAGATCAAAATGTTCAAAATGTTAATTTGGTCTATGGTTAATCCCGGCCCCTTTTCCCGCGCGCCCAATTTTCTTTTATGTCACTTTCTTTAAATTTTCAAGAATAAGGCATTATTTATGTCACTTTTTAAAAAAAGTGACATAAAAATAAAATGTCTTATTTACAAAATTGCCACCGCGTTTTAATTTATGTCACTTTTTAAAAAGTGACATAAAAGAATTATTATTTATGTCACTTTTTAAAAAAAGTGACATAAAAATAAAATGTCTTATTTACAAAATTGCCACCGCGTTTTTATTTAGGTCACTTTTTAAAAAGTGACATAAAAGAATTATTATTTATGTCACTTTTTAAAAAAATGACATAAATACGTTATTATTTATGTCACTTTTTTAAACAAATGACATAAATAATCGACTATTTATGTCACTTTTTTAAAAAATGACATAAATACTTAAAAAGTGACATAAAAAGACCCTGCAAGATATAATTATGTCATTCAAAATAAAAGTGACATAAATACAATTGTAAAAGTGACATAAAAGGTCTTTTTTCTTGTAGTGAAACCATGAGCCCATGTCAAAACCAAACATGCTACCCTACTAAAACAAGATGTCAAGGACCATTGCAAACTAGCTAGCCAAAAGACAAGCCACAGTCAATCTAATCAAAGCAACGACCATCCACCCCCCCCCCCCCTACCATCAACCAATTAGTAGTAATTATTTAAGAACAGCAGAAAAGGTAGGCATCTACCCAACTACAAAACACCAAATAGCTGACAAGCGCCATCAGCAGAAAAGGAAAAAAGCAAGACCATGTGTCATGACAGCCACAATCTGCCTTTAAATAGCACCACTGATTTTCTTGAGCAGATCCAACTCCAAAAACTGCAGAATCCACTTTTACTAACAATCCGAGATGAATCCAAACACGAGTCAGATGAAGACCAGAAAAACAACCACCCAGATCAAAGATCCCAATACAACATCCAACAACCACTTACACCCACTCAGCCAGTGTTGATAATTAATGTTTTCTCTTCGGCTTCGAAACTTTACCCGTACCATAGGCTTGTGACCGAGGCTATTTAAGTCATTGTATTGCAATCAGACTTCTCATAGCCACGCCACAAACAGGGACATTCTATTCATACCACCTTTGGCTAGATTATCTGCAAGGTTGTTTGCCTCTCTATTGATGTGATCGATTCGGAAGAGAGCAGATCTTCGATACTTTCAATTAAGTTTCGTATTTCATTCAAGTTGAAATGATGTCTCCAACATTCCAACGAATCTCCCTTGACCCATGTTATAGCAGTGATTGAGTCACTTTCCACCATTAAATTAGTGCCTCTGAGACTATCCCTTCCATGAAACATCCTTAGGCCCTCTCAAATAGCAAGCAGCTCAGCCTTGTTTGACTCTTGTACTCCAATTAAAACTGAGAATAAAGCAACAATGCACCCTCTATCGTCACGAAAGACGCCCCCGATTCCAGCTGGGCCTGGTTTCCCTAGAGCATAGCCATCCACATTGAGTTTTAGAAAACCACTAAGTAGAGCAGACCATAAAACACTCACACGCAGTGTGGGCTTTGGCACGAAGCAGCACGCTTCCTTGATATTAATCAGCATATTGGAAATTGCCATATTTGACTCCTCTGTATTTACTTTGAACCACCATAGTAGATACAATTTGATGGAGTGTAGGGTAATTTCTTCATTATGTGATCCCCCTCAGAAAGATAATTCGTTCCTATCCAGCCATATTGCCCATACAGTAGCAAAAAACACTAATTTCCATGCCTCGTTGAATTTTACAGCTGGACATAAGTTAGGCCACATGTTCCACCATTGAAATAAAGAACTAGGCAACACTATAACTACCTCCCACCAACTACAGACCTTCCCCCATATGATCGAAGCCTTGTCATATAATAGTAATAGGTGGTCTGCCGTCTCCGGGTGGTTTTGGCAAAACAGACACTGATTGGCCTCTACCTCGAGCAATCCGATTCGACATAGATTATCTTTCGTGTACAATCTTACTTCCATAGCCTACCACAAAAACATTTCTACTTTCGTCGGTACTTTTCCTCCCTAAATCGTAGACATTACATGACCCCTTTGAGCATTAATGACTAGTAGTGCCTCCGCTACCTTTCTGCAAAAAGACTTAACTGAAAAAAAAAACCTTTCGGATTACCCATCCATACCATTCGATCAGGGGTAGCACTGGTGAGACGTACTTGTTGTATGCACTCCCAGAGAGTATTCCACTATTCACATTCCCTCCCGAATAGCCCTCTTCTCAGAATAATTGACCATGCCCACAAGCCCCCCACCCAAGAGCCAAATTGTGAAACACTTCCAGAATTTAGTGTGGCGAGCGCATATATTCTTAGGAGTATCTATTTCAATGTAGAGTCTCCCAGCCACTTATGATCCCAAAAGTCAATTTTTCCCCATTGCCCAAACTGATGCCAAAAGCGTCTCGAATGGCGTTGGTATATTTTTCCTCACTCGAGAGTAGCTTACGCATATTCTGAATAAAATGCAATCCACGGTGCAGTTTAACTCATCCCACTGAATAGATCCTGGATTGATAGCAATATATTTGGCATAAAACCTCCTGCCAAAGTGCATCTGAAGTGAACCCGAATCTCTACACCCATTTTGCCATAAGTCCTCTATTTCTATGCATCACATTGCCAATGCCCAGCCCCCCATTCTACTTACTTTGGAAAATTAGCTCCCACTTTATCCAGTGTACCTTTCTACCAACAGGATGTCCACCCCAAAAAAAATTCCTATATAGTGCTTTGAGTTTCTGACCAACCGTCTTGGGGACCAAGAAGAAGGAAAAGAAACATAATGGGATGCTAGAAGCCATCGATTTAATTAAAATTAGACGCCCACCTTTAGATAATAATTGGACCTTCCACTGTGCCAATTTCCTCTCAACTTTTTTGATAATTGACCCCCACGAAGCCACTCTTTTTGGGTTTGCACCCAAGGGGAATCCTAAGTAGTTACTGGGGAGTTCCAAGACTCGACAATTAATTTATCCAGCCCAGTGGTTGATAACTGGCGATGGCACATTGCAGCCCACAATGCCACTCTTTGAGAAATTAATCTTCAAGCCCGAGATCAGTTCGAAGTATCTAAGCACCCTCTTCATCGACATCAGTTGGTTCCCATTAGCGTTACAGAAAAGCAAAGTATCATCGGCATATTGCAAGTGCTAAATCCTAAGGTTCCCAGAGCCGATTCTTACTCCTTCAATCAGCCCGACATCCCTAGCCTTAGATTGTAGCCTACTTAAGCCCCCCACTGCAATGTTGAAAAGCAACGGTGACAATGGATCGCCTTGCTTGAGTCCCCTTTTCATGGGAAACTCTCTAGATGGAGATCCATTAATAAGAACTGACATTGTGACCGTGGAAAAGCATTCTACCATCCATCGAATCCACACATTCCCAAACCCCATATTCTTAAGCATGAATTCAAGAAATTCCCAACTTATTGAATCGTACGCCTTTTCAAAGTCAAGTTTTAACAGGACACCACCCTCAATGGATTGTTGCATCGAATGAAGAACTTCAGAAGCAACCAGCATACTATCAAATATTTGTCTTCCTTTGATAAAAGCCGATTGATTTGGCCCAATCACTGTACCGATTACCCTTTTCAGTCTATTTGCCAATATTTTTGCTAGGATTTTGTACAAACTGCCCACCAAACTAATTGGCCTATAATCTCCAATAAAAATAGGATTATGAATTTTCAGAATTAGAGCAATAAAAGTAGAGCTGATACCCTTTGCTAGCTTGCTATTTGAGTGGAAGGCAGTCAAAAAAGCCATAACATCGCCCTTGATAAGAGTCCAATTTTGTTTGAGGAAGTTGAAGTTAAAACCATCCGGACCCAGCGCCCTCGATCCATCACATGAGTTAAAGACCTCCAAAACCTCTAATTCTGTGAACTGTAATTCCAACGATGCCCTTTGTGCTTCTGAAATCTTGTTGAAACCCTGTTTAGACATACGAGGTCGCCCGTACCATTCTTGATCATAGTGATCTTGGAAAAAATCTGCAACTGCAGATTTCAGCCTCGAAGGCTCTTCGAAAGCTTGATTACTGATACGGATCTTTAACAAGCAGCCCCTTCAGTTACGATTAGCTACGATAGTATGAAAAAATCTGGTGTTTTTATCACCCTCTGCAAGCCACTTGACTTTAAATTTTTGTTGTAACGAACATTCTTTTGCTCTAAGTAGTTTCCAGAGCTTCCATAGAAGATTACACTTCTCTTCCTTTTCTGATGTGGACAGACCTCTCTCCTCAAACAGAATATCCAACTCATTTAACAAATCTTGTGTTGTTGTCAGGTCAATAATAGAGCATTTGTGAGCAACTTGCACAATACCCTTGATTTGCAACTTGGTCTCTTTGAGATTCCTGTGAGCCTCCACCCCAGCTTCACCACTAATCGGATTGTCCCGCCAAACGTTTTCAATGACCTCGACCACTTCTGGTAAGTTCATCCAATAATCAAAGAATTTGAAAGGAATTGGGCCCCAATCAGTTTGTGGAGTTCCCACCGCCATTGGAATGTGGTCCGAAATATTCTTTTTTAATGCCCACTGCCGAATGGTGGGAAAACATTGACACCATCTAACTTGAAATAGAAAACTATCCAAACGAGCATGAGATCTGTTGTTGGACCAAGTATATTTTCTTCCAGCCATTTGGAAATCAATGAGACCACAAGAATTGACAAACTCCAAAAAGTCAGATGTCGATGATCTTTGAGAAGACCCGCCACTTCTTTCTTCTTGGGAGAGCACTGCATTAAAATCTCCCCTATACACCAAGGCACCTGGCTATTAATCATCAGAGTTCGTAGCTCGGTCCACAATTCCCTTTGCTCCACATCTGTATGGAATCCATAAAACATTTACAATAACGCACTCTACACCCGTAAATACCAATCGCCCATGAAGCACAATATATCTCGGGTTGAGTTTAATTTTGCTAGCATAAAAAAAGGAGTTGTTCCATAAGCACAATAGCCCCCTGCTGAACCATCAACCTCCACCATGGCACTATTCGTCAACCAATTACCCACGTCTAAGTATACTCTCAGGCACCCGTAAACTTTTTATTTCCTGTATTAGCATCATCCCTAGCCTTTCAATCATGATCAAGTTTTTTATAGCTAGCTTGTTCTCTCCTCTGCACAATCCTCTAATATTCCATGATATCAATTTTATTCCGAAAACCATCAACAAACCCTAAGCATCCATCAAAGTTGCTAAGTCCTTCAATGGGCTCTGCAGCCCCTATCAGTTTTGACTCGATCTTCTCTTTCTCGCATCTTAATCTTATCTATGAGTCTAACCTCAGTGTCTCTGTTATCAATACCCAACTTCCTCCCCACTTCGATAGTCTATAGAGTTTCCTCTTCAATGCTAGACATCCTGACTGGTTGGGAGACATTACAAGTCCCCTCCTGACCACTTCCCATCAAGATAGCACCCTTATCCTCTTAGCTTTTCTATGAGCTGCTGCCGCACTGCCAAAAAGCATGCCCATGGACAAATTTTTGCTATTCTGTTGCCTCACCAAAGCTCGCTGCTTCCCTTTCCCTTTTCCTCTTTTCCCTTTACTCCGGTTCTCTAGAGAACAAGACATTTGAGAAGCTATAGACTCTGTTTTAGAGACACTTGGATTGAGGTCAACTATAATATTTAGAGGTGGAGGACTCCTCACCTCATCAAGTTGTAGGTTTGCGAATAGAGTTAGGGGCCTAGACTCCTGATCAACAATATTACCAGAGAACGACTTGGGCTGCTCTGATGGAATTGCCTATTCTATCAAATTGGGTTGGGCTAAGACCAAACAGAGACTATCAGGAACCACACTGGGTAACCCAGAGAAAGAAATCCCATCATTATGGTCCCCACGTTTGAGAACATGAAATTTGAGCTTCTTAGCATGGCCCAGACTCTCCTATAATCTACCGCTGTCATGATCGAGACTGAGAAATTGAGGGACCCCCCTAGCGGACCCAGATGGGATCATTGTATCTGTCCTAGGCACGCGCCTCTGAGGCAAATTCAAATTTGAATTTGAGTTTGAATTTGGGATTGGTATCTCCTTCCTCCCGCCCTGTTGAGTGAAGACTCGTTGAAATAACTCTGTGTCATCCCCTGCCAAACCTCCCTTAATTTGCTCCGATAACTCATTCTGGCAACCTACATCCATATAGCAATCCGCTTTCTTAATTACACCATCAGGAGACCCAAGCTGCTCTTCTGTAATCACCATTACATCAATCCCCTTCTTCTCCTCCTCTTCTAAAATGCTAACGGAAAATGATTCATTGCCCACAGCAACTTTAATGGTCTGGGAAATATGTGTTAGTTCCGTTATACAGACTCTCACCTTTCCCTGATCTAGACGAGATTTGTTAAGTGTATTCGGGTCTACTTCAGCACATTTCCCCCAGAATTCTGCAATACCTCTGAAAAATCTCTCATTCCACGTTTATAACTAAACGGGATGCCAAAACAACGTAACCAAACCAGGTTGGCTCTCCCAACATCTTACGAGACCCAAGGATGAACCTCCGTAAACCATTTTCCAAGCCATACTCTATTCTCTTGCATGAGTTCAATCATATCATCCTTGCATCAAAATTCTAGTAAGACTCGGTCCCCCCCTAATGGCTCGCAATGCATTTTTTACTCTGGATATGGGTTTAAAAAGGTGAGAGATGCTTGAGACAATCAAGAGTTCCCACTGCACATCTCATCAACCATTCGTTTCCATCAGGTGCTAAGTCACACAATACCTGTCTGCTTGTATCCTTATTAATCTGCTGCCTCTTGGGTATTACCCCTGTAGATGGACCCGTCGTTTTCCCTACCCCTTCTTTAGGTTGGCCTGGTTTGCCAATAACATCCACATACCCACAAAAGTCGATACTAGGAAAATTTCTAGTATCCGGATTCAATTTTGGTCTGAAGTGCTGCCCTTCGTGGTTGCGATGAGAGCCCCCAACACCTCTATCATAAGAAGCCCTCTTCACCGAAATTGGCTTGCCAAACAGTATAGCCCCATTATAGAAATTAATAACCATATCCGCTGCCTTATCATTATCCACTCTAATAAAGGCAAATTTGTCGGATCTGCCTTTTCTCTATTTGTTGGGGATAAAAACATCACGAATCTTCTCCACATTGGAAATAAACCTCCGTAGCAAAAATGAATCCACCTCCGGATGTATGAAATCAACAAGCAATATCCCCAGTTTTGCTCTAAAATTGTCCATAATCCTTTTGATCCTTTGAACTTCTCGATCTCTATGAGTTGGAGCCATTAGGGTTTTTTTATTTAATTTTGTCAATGGCACTCTTAGCATTCTTTGTTTTGTAAGTGAAACTCGTAAAATGTACATGAATAATAAAGCATATAAACACATATTTCGTGAAATAACAATGGGATATTTTCTTTGAATATTTATGTTTTACCTCTAACCCACTATAAATAAAATCTACAAAACAACCTAACATTTAAAAACTTAAAAGCCCATAATCAGTGTATTTCTATCCAAAAAAGTTTGGTCCATGTATGCTTGTGGGGCCCTAAGATAAAATCCCGCGTCTGCCCCTACTCAGACATGATATTAGATAGAAAGACTAGTCAAATCTAATCGATCAAACACTTCTAATGAATCAAATTCCATAAAAAAGAGCCATTATAAGACCCAATTCTGAATTCTCAACAAACAAAACATCAAGACAGAGAGATTCAGAAGTTTTGACACAATAGAAACTCTTTCCAATGAGGATGTCATGTGTGATATATAAAGTGGTCAAGGAAAATGATTTTCACGCTTAAATGCCATAAGTTATTATAAATCCAGAGAGCATAAATATTTTACCTAATTCTTAGTACAACCAAATACTGAAAAGAAAATTTGCATATTTTTCAAAAAAAATATTTACATTAAAACAAACGGAAGTTTAATGTGTGGGCATATTTGTCAAATGAAATATCTAATTTAAGGGCATTGATATCACTTCACACAAGCTTGTGTAGTTAATTTAGTCAATTAATAAAAAAAAATAAGGGTAATCATGTCATTTTACCTTGAAAATTTGCTGATATTACAAAATTTCATCCACTTTTGTTAATCTCCGTTAACGCAAGGGAGGTAATACAAACTTTTAAAAAAAAGGGACGTCACTGATATTACTTAAAACTCAAGAGAGGTCTCTAATATTAGGTCATACCTCAGGGGAGGTCAGTGATATTTACCCAAAAGAATTACTAATTTGTTGAGACTTCAAACAGTGGGTTAAGAGGTTAAAAAAATGCAGTTTGTTGAAACCGGATAGTTTGTCACTGCCAAAGCAGTACATGAGATTTGATTTTTTTTTTCTGTTGCTAAACAGGATATTTTCATTCATAAATTAAATAGGACCATAAGTTCCCAATACAACAAAAGCGTCCCAAAGAGGATCGCCTAAAATGAAAAACCAAAACTCCCCTCGCTATTGTACTTTTTACTTTTATGGCTCATTTGAAAAGGAGAATCAAAGGTTGCATTGTCTGCTTGAGCTGCTCGCACAAGCTAAAATCAGCTGCTTTGATTTGTGTATTATTCTGAAATCTCACTCACTTAGGTGGTCTCTGAAGCGATCGCGGGATTGCATTTTTTACACAGAATTTAGTCCGAAATTCACAGAAAATGCGTACGAACTCCAAACTGAGCTTATGGTATATCGTTGGAAAGCTATTGGAGTCTACTTTCTATAAAAAAAAAAAAAAAAAAAAAAAAATTGGAGTCAGGTCACTTAGAAAAATTTTGCGATATTCGCGATAAAAGCCGATTTGATCGCCTTTTTCACCTTCGGAAATTCATAATAAATCCGTTTTAAAACCAGAAATTATGTGCGATATACCATTGGAAAGCTATTAACCTCTTGTATGCATGAAAAATGTTTGAAAAATGATAAGGTGCTCCAGTCTTCGGGTCAACTTTTGGGTCAAACTGGTCAAACCACGGACCTTCAGGAAGTTCTGGGAACCTCTGGGAGGTCCTAGGAGCTGACGTTTTCATCCGATTTTTTTTAAACTCATTTTAATACTTTTTTCATGATCTATAATGATCTTAGAATTTTTGGGCAAATTCGGATGATTTTGGTCAAACTCTGGTCAAACCTGAGTCAAATCGGTCAACGGGGCTTTCCGGGACTTCTGGGGTCTCTGCGAGCTGACGATTTTACCTAATTTTGCTTTAAAACTCATTTTATCACTTTTCTTATGACATAGTGTGTTTCCAGAACATTTGGTCCAAATTTGGAAGTGTTTGGTCTTTTAGAAGCACTTTGGTCATCTGCACCACTTTCTAAGCATCTTGAGAGATAAAACTAACTTTCGGAAATCCTTTTTTGAGCCTTTTACGATCACTGTGAACTACCAAGCTATGGGTCTTCTAAATCTGATAGCCGACAAAATGGGGTGTCTATAGTTTGCCCTCTTTGGCGTGAATTTGTGAGGCAACGTATGTTGTAAGCGAGTGCCAAAGTTTTGAAGAGACAGGTCTTTTGGAGGTTATAGATTTAAGAAGAAAAATATTGCAAAAGATGCAATGGTAAAACTGATATTGAGGCTAGTGCTGGTCTGCTCTGCGTGAGCTGCCTACGTATCCCAAGGGGAATCAGACCAGGACGTAGTTCGGGGCACAAAGGAACAAAGCATACATGCACAATAATTCAAGCGGATGCCATACTATGAGGATGACACTATGTAATGTACAGATGTGATATGAATCATGTCCTGAGTCCCATCACATCTAGTGCTCTGATCCTAGCATGAGCTGGTGCTGCGGGGTGTGCCACGTTAAGTGAGCTTGTGTTGTTTATTTTACTCTAATGCAATGGTTGATCCTGATAAGGATACCAAGGTGTTGAAGACTCTGGGTCTCGAGGAAAAAATCTTGAATTTTGGGAAGTGCACTTCGCAAGTGAAACGGAACGGATACAGGGTTCTTTGAGGATGAAAACTAAGAATGGCCGATAAGTGAGGGGACTCACGATAACCGTCAGTTGGGGGAGCTTATGATAACCGTAGTGAGGAGGCTCACGATAAGTGAGGAAGCTCATGATGATTGATAACCAAAGTGAGAGAGCTCACAATAATTAACGGACTCAGTGTTTGTCCCAGGAGTTGGGGTCTTAGGGTGGTGTTTTGGTTAACCATGATGACTAAACAGGAAAGTTGGTTCTGATTTCTGTTATCTTCTGCTAGGGACAGTAGGGAACTCTTCGGGAATCTCTCTTCACTTTTGACCGAGAACCAGGACCCATCTCTGAATCTCTCATGGTTGATCAATTTTGCTGACCGAGAACCAGGATCCATCTATGAATCTCTCACGGTTGATCAAATCTTGCTGACCGAGAATGAGGATCCATCTCTGAATCTCTCACGGTTGATCAAATCTTTACAATGCCCAATCCAAAAGAGTCGATTAGAGCCTTCGGGAGCCGATTTCTTTCTGTATCTGTCCGCTGGGATGGTTTTCTAAGAATCGTTCTTAATTGTTTTCCTCAATTCTTGACCTGGAACCTGGATTCAAATTTGAATCTCTCACGGTTGATCAAATCTTACAATGTCCAATCCGAAAAGCCTATTCGGGCCTCTGGAAGCCACTTTTTTGTTGTATTTGTCTGCTGGGCATGGTTCTGGAATCTCTAAGAATCTTTCTGTCGATCGAGAACCAGGATCCATCTCTAAATCTCTCATGGTTGATCGAATTTTGTACTGATTAGTCCGAAGAGCCAGTTTAGGCCTTCGGGGGCCTATTTCTTTTAGTATCTGTATGCTAGGGACAGTCCTGATGACTTTCGGACTGCTAGGGATAAAACCTTATAGATCTTAACTGAAATGGGCCACTAGGAGGGAATGGATAAAATGTACTCTACTAGGAAGAAGGAAATACGCCCATTGACTAGGAGTAAAGGTATCATTCTATTTGGGATGAAGGGTACGGAGATGATCTACGGCGGCTATGGATTTGACATTGATGGAGGATGATGATCAACAGCCACTTATGGACTTATGTTACATAGACGAGGGAAGGTAATCAATGGCAATTCATGGACTTATATTGCGTGGATAAAGAAAGATAATCAACAGCCACTAATGGACTTATGTTGCGTAGAGGAAGGAAGATGATCAACAGCCACTCATGGACTTATGTTGTATGGAGGAAAGAAGATGATCAACAGCCACTCATGGACTTATGTTGCATGGAAGAAGGAAGATGATCAACAGCCACTCATGGACTTATGTTGCATGGATGAAGGAAGATGATCAACAACCACTCATGGACTTATGTTGCATAGATGAAGGAAGATCATCAACCGCCACTCATGGACTTATGTTGCATGAACGAAGAAAGATGATCAACAGCCACTCATGGACTTATGTTGCTAGGAGAAAGGAAGATCATCAACAACCACTCATGGACTTATGTTGCATGAATGAAGAAAGATGATCAACAGCCACTCGTGGACTTATGTTGCTAGGAGAAAGGAAGATCAAAAGCCACTCATGAACTTATGTTGGTAGGACGAAGGAAGATCATCAACCGCCACTCATGGACTTATGTTGCATGAATGAAGAAAGATGATCAACAACCACTCATGGACTTATGTTGCTAGGAGATGGTGGTTAACTTTCGGCGGTTTGGAAAGGGATGAAATTTGCCCCAAATTTGGACACTTCTCATGCTGTCGCCTTGACTGGTGCAGTAATAGTGTTTAGTTCTCCTGCTTGTATTGTCCTTGGAATGCTCTTAAAAATTTTAGAACTTCATTTGACTTACACATTTGAGACTACGACAGACTCAAAAACTGACAGACATCGATGCACGAGGGTGACACATTTAACATCAAATTGGAATAAGCTCGACTTGCCAAGATTTGATGTGCATTTGTCATGATTAATGTACCGCTTTACTTAAATGTTTACTTCTCATATGTTCGTGGTAGCACTCTACTGATAAATCTAAGCTTCGAAAGCTTCTCCCTAAAGTGCAGCCAATTATTTGCTTATCCAAAGTGTGCTTCAAATTAGTGCCCTAGCTTTGAGAATAAAAGATACTCTGTTTCAAAAAATTTCAAAACAAGTTGGTGACTTGAAAACTTGCCCTTGGTGTAAAGGGATTGTTAGGAAAATGAAGTTTGCCCCTAGTTTGAAGTATAAGAAGTAGAATTCATAGACAAACGAGGTAGGTGACCGAAGTTTGCTCCTAGTTTGGACGATGGTTCATTGGAGGTTCTGTACAAACGAGGTAGGTGACCGAAGTTTGACCCTTGTATGAAGGGTAGACAGCAAAATTCAGGCAAACGAGACGGGCAGCCGAAGTTTGCCCCTAGTGTGGAAGGTGATTTCTAGCTTGAGGTAAGGACTGTGACTTGATTCTCTCAGATGCTCATAACTTTTGCCTGGGCACCAGTGAGGTGACCTAGCGAGCTCTTTTCTCTCTTTTGTTATTGCTCACCTTAGATTTAGCTCTAATTTTTGCCTAGGCGTCCTTTCGGATTTTCGACCTAGCGAGCCAT
Source organism: Hydrangea macrophylla (assembly GCA_033977485.1). NCBI lineage: Eukaryota > Viridiplantae > Streptophyta > Magnoliopsida > Cornales > Hydrangeaceae > Hydrangea > Hydrangea macrophylla. The sequence goes on from CM066984.1 coordinate 86,399,549, forward strand.
CCCTTTTTTTTTTTTTAAAAGGCTGCCTATGTACCCCCAGTAGGGATCAGGTCCAACATAGTTCGTGCCAAAGTCTTGAAAGAAAAAGGGGTTGATTATGATGGTGTCGACTGAACCAATGCGGTTGCCTACGTATCCTCGAGTGGGAATCAGATCGAGCGTAGTTCAAGGCAAGGTCTTGAAAGGTTGAGGTATATATGAGGGTTTTCTAAACCAATAGTCAAAGAAGTTCAAACTTGGGTCACTTGTGGTAGCCTTGAAGAAGAGGATTCGATTTCGATCTCCCTTTCTTTTCTTTTTCTTTTTCTTTTTCTTTTTCTTTCTTCTTTTTGTTTTGTTTTGAGGATTGATCCTTTTCACTTTCGCCTAGCCAGTCAATTTTTATTTTCATGTAGTGAGATCTTCCTATTGCAACCTCAAAATTTCACAATGTGCATGTCAGCTCTCAGAATTTGTTTGTGGTCATTTAGAGCCTTTTGAAACATGATCTAGACACATTCTCATGATGTATCTTGAAGTGTATAATTCAATGTAATTTTCTCCATCATTTAGACTGGCTAGGGTTAGATCTTGGAAATCAATACCTTTTCAGCTCTAACTTTTGCCTAGGTGCCCTTTCGGGTTTTTAACCTAGCGAGCTTTTTTTTTTTTAAGGAGAGAAGAAACTCACTGAAATGTTTGGCTACCATCAAGGACTAAGTCTACATTGCTTTCAATTGGACTGATTTTTATGGCTCCCAATTGGATTGGGCTCAATGCTTCAAAATGGTGAAAAATGGTGTTGGGCAAGCCCCAAGTCAGTTCCAAGTATGTCTTTTCAAGATTGAGGCAAGGGCATCTTTTAAATTCTTAAAGTAAGACTATTCAATTATCGGCTCTTCTTTGGTGTTAGCGCAAAATCGACTTTAACCTTTTTCAGGATTCTTCTTTTATTGTTTGATATAAAAATTTATTATCCATGGTAGTTTGAAAAGTGACATTATAGTTCAGTGATTCATGCACTTATGACTATACACATTTAAGTAAAATGAGATTTCATTCCATCAAAAGAAAAAGATTACAGACTCAAAACAACTCGATGACAGACGGACTTGACAACAAAACTACTCTTGAAATAGACTCGAAACATAGAACAAACTCGACTAGACTTGACCTGGTCTCGAATGGAATGTCACAGTGACTCACTTATTCTTTTTATTTCTTTTTCTAAATAGCATCCTCATTTGGTTTTCTAGCAAGAGTCCCAAACACCATCTCTTCACTTGCACAGGTTCAACATTCTGGATCATTTAAATGTATAGGTCAAGGGTTGGTCCACACCGAGGTAGTGGATTGGATTTGGGTGCGGCGCATCATCTAAGAGATCCTGAATTGAGTGACGGAGCCTCTTACAGTTATCAGTCTCATAGCCTTGGTCTTGGTGGTAATCACAATATTTGGACTCATTATACCCAGGAGGTAGGTGATTTGGAGGCTTACTGGTCTCCAAAGGTACAAGGTGGCCCTTTTGAACAAGGTGATTGAGAGCGGTGGATAAACTCATGTCAAGTGGTGTGAAGACTCTTTGGTTTCCTTTCTTGTGCCTCTTACTGCAGTCATTTTGGATTAATGATGGGCTTACGGCATTGACATCTAGGCTCTCTTAATCTTCATCATAGGTATTGGGTCTCTTGTCATTTTTCAGTGACCCAGCTCCATTAATCTTTCCTTCACGGATAGCATCCTCGATTCTAGTCCCAACCTCAAACAACTCTTCAAATGTTGAGATTGACTGGTAGAATAGTTTTTCATGGTATACTAGTTGCAGGTTCTTGACCAGCATACTTACTTGCTTTTTCTCAACAGGCCTGTGGATCATTTGGGCTACTTTATTCCTCCATCTGCTCAAGAATGCAGTGAAGGACTCATTGAAATTCTTCCTGGTAGTCTCCAAATCTCGGATGGTGACATTAAGCTCTTGGTTGTAGGAGTAGTGTGATCAATGAAAGTTCTAGCAACATCTTCCCAAACTCGATTCTTGGAAGTTTTAAAGGTTGGGAACCAAGATAGTGTGGCTTTCTAGAGGGTTTGAGGGAATAGCATAGCTATGTGCTCATAGGTGCAGCCCATTGACTAGAAAACACTCATAGAAAACTTCACATGGCTCTTTGAATTTCCAGTTCCGTCAAAACGGTCGATTTCAGGCATCTTGAAGTTCTCGGGTAGCCTCACCTTGTTGGGCTTAAATAATCCTTCCAGATCTAACATGTAATCGTTGACCCCCTTACTCTTCCTTAGTATGTTCTCAAGCTTGTCGACCTTGTCCATATTCTCTTGGAGCTCTTTCTCGTATGCAGGCGGCGGGACCCCTTGAAACCATTCTTCTTCCCCATTATTCTCATGTACAGCGACAGGAGGCGGTACAAACCCCGACGGTGGTGATGATGATCGTACCGTCTAGCAAGTTTTCATACTCCTAGGACTTTGGACCAACAAACAAGGTTTGCGGTGTATATCTTTGTGGACATGGTAGACATCCTTATTATGGTGCCCAGGTAGGTTGACTCAATGTGATCACATGCGAGTGATTGCCTTGGGAATCATAAGAAGGAGGATCTGTCCTATGCCACATAAGCGTCTACACCGCGCAGGTAATCCCGTCAGGGCATACAGCAGTTATATCACATTGTCCAATCTGAAAAGATAAATCAATAGTCCTATGAAAGGTTCTATAGGAATCTATATGCAAAGGCTGGGTTTAGTCAAAGAGTGTCCGTTGACGAGAGTTCCAATATACTGTTAGAGAGACAGTACGGAAGTTTTTGCTCTTTTTGATATACCTTGGAAAGTACAGTATCAACGGTGACTTGTGCCCTGGCACAACAAGACCTGAACAATGTCAGTGCCGCGTTTCAGACACAGTCGGAGGGGAAATGAAGGAGTGCAATGCGGTGAACCAAACATAGTAAAAAGATGATTTTAAGGATGCTTCTTATAAGTCAAACCTCTGTATCATTTTGTTTTGAAAATAAAAATCCCCAGCAGAGTCGCCAGATTGTGGACACGCGGCCTCTGGGAGTCCACCCCCGTTTTTATTTCCTGCGGGGTTTCAGAATTGATTTTCCTTTGTTTTGAAATGATTTGAAAGAAAAGAAAGAAAGGTCTGCTGAAAACAAATACAGACTCGCCACTTGGTCTTTAAGAAACCAAGAAATCTAATTTTGACTCACCTAAATGGATAAAGGGCACCGGCTCTTCATAACCAAAGAACTTGGCTCGGGGTTTTAGTACGAGAGAGGAAGGAGCCTTTATCACGACTAAAACTCCCTCAACTTGCCCTGTCTCTCGACGGGCCTCAATTAGCATCCAAATAATCATCTTATACTATGGTTCGACAATTAATACTATGATAGTATATTACATCTTATAAGAATCTTGAAATGGAAGATGAAAAGATAACATATCATTCACAAGATCAAAGCCAAATATCACACAATGCAAAAGTGAAAGATCACACAAAACAAACTTAGGAAAAATCGTCTAATCATGTATCAAGTAGTCAAGTTTTCCTAACTTAAAGGGGGGCGTGAATAGTTCTTGAAACAAATAATAAAAGAAATCAAAAACATGCTTAGCAAGCTAGTATGATGCATGTCATTCTTTGAGAAAATAAGACCTCTCAATCCCCGGGATGGATGAGAAAGGAAGTTAAATCGAAGGAGAGCATGAACGTGTGATCATATTCATTCCTCGTAATCTTCTTAAATTAGGAGTCACTAAAACTCTAAATCTTGCATGGATGCAATGTATGATCCTGAGACGTGCAAAGGTTGTAGTGTGTTTGTGTTCATGGATTTTCTAAAGTGACTTAGAAGTCTAATATATGCATGAATGTATGAAGGAAATCATCATAAGACATGTACAAGATGAGCTAATTTGGATTGCATGTAAGTATCAAATTAAAGAACAGAACTCAAGACATGCTAGCTATGAATAGTGGACAGAACAGTGAGTTGATTTTGTAAAAATGGAAAAATGAGGTTATAAATGTTTTTAACTCGTGATTTTTTATGGAGATCATCCTTATTGTGCCTAGAACACATATCAAAAAGCCAAATCAATTTTCAAGTAATAGTTTGAGAGAAATCATATAAACAAGAGAGGTTACTCAAAAATAGAGTCCGTACTATAGACTGAAATGTAGAAAAATCTTAGAAAATGAAAACAAAACATTTAAAGGCCCATATTATATAGAAAGTTCCCTAAGACACTGAAGTTGAAGGGAAAAATGAGTTTGGACCATACTTTTTGGAAAAGTTTTCTGAAAGATAAGTTGAAATTCAACCGAGCTGCTGTGACAACAAAAACAGAATGTCTGGAAGGAATGTTTGGGTCAAAATGGAACCCTTTCCAAATGTTTTCAAGCCAAGCCAAGCCAAAAATCATGGGTGTTCTATAATGAGTTAGGATGACTTTACAAGTGGTCTCATGATATACTTTGAATATTGAGTTCTAGAGAAATCTTTGAACTCAGATCATTCACTATTTTGAAGGTTTTTGGTACGTAATACAAGGCTTGTTTCTTGGAATCCAAATGTTGGGGGGTTTTAGAGGGGTTTTGAAATAGGGATTTTGAAAGCATATTTTCAGCACAAAAACAGGATTAAGACCACTTGGAATATCAACATTACACCCATATTAAGAACCTCCAAGATTGTTGGAGAGTGTTGTTTTTATTTTGGAAATAACTTCAAGAATACATAGGAATGTATTGAAGTTGGAATCATCATCTATCAAACATGTTTTTGAGGTCAAGAACTACTATCCATAACGATTCACTCACCACAAACACCATGTCATCACTTAGATGATGATGAACTAGTAAGTAATCAAAGAAAAATCAAGAAGAAATGGGGTAAGAAGAGATGAACATATATATAAGCAAGCAAGTAAATAGCAATCAATAGTTGATAGTCATTGAGATTTTGAACTTGTAGCTTGGTGTTTCACTCATATGTAGTGACATTGGACATGAAAGTAGCTTCCTATCTCATAAATGCTCACAAAAAATGGTAGTTGGGTGTATTGAATGTGAAGTAAAGAGGAGTAATGAAGTAAAAAAAATAAAATTTAGAACTCACTTTCTTGTTGAAAATCAAAGAATGAAGCTTCTTTTCTCTCTATTCTAACCTTATCTCTACAACTTTCTCTCTAAAACTTTTCTAAGATTCTATTTGACACCCCTCAAATGATGAGTCAAGGGGGGTTTATATAGACCAATTTGGGGGGAGTTTGGGATTTTAAAAGTGCTCCCATTGGTCCCAAACATCTGTGAACATAAATTAAACTACGTCGTTTTGGCTTTCAATTAATCAATTTGGACCCCCAAATGAAATTACAAAAATGGACTGTCCTGGGAGAAAGTGTCGCGGCAGCACTGAGCCTGTGCTGTGGCGGCAGTGGGCCAGTGCCATGGCGACACTGCTCCTCAGACGTTCAGATAATTTAGTTTAGGCCCCCAGAGATTCTGGTATTCGCGAAAAGGCCTTGTTTCATCCGAAATCCACAGAAAATGCGTACGAACTCCAAACTGAGCTTATGGTATATAGTTGGAAAGGTATTGAAGTCTACTTTATATAATTAAAAAATGTTTTGAAGTTAGGTCACTTTGAAAAGTTTTGCAGTATTCGCGATAAAAGTCGAGTTAATCGCCTTTTTCACCTTCGAAAATTTATAATAAATCCGTTTTAAATCCAGAAATTATGTGCGATATACCATGGGAAAGCTATTAACCTCTAGTATTTATGAAAAATGTTTGAAAAATGATATAGTGCTCCGGTCTCCGGGTCAACTTTTGGGTCAAACCAGGGATCTCCAAGAAGTTCTGGGAACCTCTGGGAGCTCCCAAGAGCTGATGTTTTCGTCCGATTTTCTTTTTAATCTCATTTTAGTACTTTTTTCATGATCTATAATGATCTCAAAAGTTTTGGGTGAATTCGGATGATTTCGGTCAAATTCTGGTCAAACCTGGGTCAAACCGGTCAACAGGGACTTTCGGGGCCTCTGTGAGTTGACGATTTTACCTGATTTTGCTTTAAAACTCATTTTATCACTTTTCATACGACGTAGAGTGTTTCCAGAACATTTGGTCCAAATTTGGGAGTGTTTGGTCTTTCAGGGGCATTTTGGTCATCTGTACCACTTTCCGAGCATCTTGAGAGATAAAACTAACTTCCAGGAGTCCTTTTTTGAGTCTTTTACGATCACTGTGAATCACCAAGCTATGGGTCTCCTAAATATGATATTCGACAAAATGGGGTGTCTACAGATACCTCTTCCGCAAATAATTACTAGTAGAGTGTGATTTGTATTTAATATTTCTTGTAAGGCCAAGCTTATTCAACTCAAACTTTAAGTGTTATGGAGAGGGGAGCTAAAGCCTCATATACCGCACCGCACAGAGGGCCATAAATGGGCGATGTGGGACATTGCAACAATACCTATAAGGCTGTACCTCAACTTACAAGTTAAATAACTCGCGTGTTTTGGATAAGTAGTTAATGGGTGGATTCAACATTCAAGTGAGTCCTGAAAGAGTTCAAATATTACAAATTTGTTGAGAGTGGATTTGAAATAAATTAGCATTTAAAGTTGAAAGTAAATTCTGCCCATCAGCACAATGATAAAAAATACATAATATTGCAAGATTCTTTGTGGCTATATCGATCTATATCTTGTTGCTCGGGTGCAGAATCGATACAAAATAATAAGCTGCAGCAGAACCAAATAGGCCTATGAAGATATGACAATGAAGAACTTCAAGACAACCCCTTATTCCATAAATATGTCTTCAAGCACAAAAAAGACAAAAGTTCAAAATCTGTTTGAAGCTCTGAAAATGTGAGTCATATGCATGCACAGAGCTTAATTCAGAAATTCCATTGAACTCTGGAAATACTAGAGAAAATTAAACCAGTGATGCAACCAAGCATAAGTTCAAATAAGAGAAAATCAAAGAGCAGGTGAAGTTCAGATCATTTGTGCCTGCATATAGATTCATTCCAGCACAATAACAGATGATTAACAGGGAAGCACAATAATTCATGAGAATATAGATGGATTACATCATTCATGAGAACATAGATGGATAACATCAATTTCATTAGACAAAAAATAGTGGATTGATGTGCTCTTGTATACACGCACGCGCGCGCACACACACACACACACATGACTATGTATGTTGTAACACATATTGTGGTCGGGCCATACGGGCACCCATATGTTATTGGACTGGGTCCAATAAGACCTGGCTTGGACACCAAGTTACGGGCTTTGGAGTCCCAAGCCTATTAGGTTTTCCTTGTGCTTATATATATGTGTGTGTATTACACATTGAAAACCTAAGGGAGACATAAAATCTCAGCCTCTCTCTCTCTCTCTCTCTCTCTCTCTCTCTCTCTCTCTCTCTCTCTCTCTCTCTCTCTCTCTCTCTCTCTCCCCACGGTTTCTCTCTCTAGCCTATCACCACAAGGGCTTGGGATCTAGCGCGTGACTGTCATGGGGATGGCTCAAGAAGCGTCCTCTATGACCTAGGCGATGCATAAGAGAGTACACGGAGGCAACATGGAGCAGCAGTTCGTGGGTGAAGACGCCGGGCTCGTAACAACACCGTTCGGCGATCCATCGGGCTATTCCGCTAGGTAACGAACCTATACCCGACTTGTATGCTTGCGTGCATATTATCTACATTGGTATCAGAGCCAATAGGTTGTTGATTCGCCCGTAGATCACCCGAATTGAATCTGCCATTAAAGCTTCAAGCAAGCTTTTATCAAAACTTTGATAATTTGATTTTAAAGTGGGTCTACATTGAAACTCCAATAGGGGTCCGATTTTTTAACATGGATGTGTTCCTTATGGTCCCTAGAGTCCCCCCTAAAAGTCCCATTGACTGATTATCTCAAATGAGTGGGAAATCTGAAAACCTAATTTTTTTTTGGGTCTATAAAAACTGAATTTTTTTGGCAGAACTTTGCCCACGTTTTGTAATCTATTTTTAAGTCCAAACAAACTGTTTTCTAGCATGATCTTAATCTATAGCATGTGGGCTTTTAAACGGTATATTATACACAATATTTGGATTAACAAAAAGTGGGCAAGATGCTTGCTGGCGAAGTTGGCATCGCAAGCAGCTTAAGGCTGCGTCTCGTTCTTCCAAAGGGAAGAAGATGAACAGTGATGATACTGTTCCAGTCGCGACTATAGGCGCGTGACAATATCACAGCCAATATAGGCCGAACAAGTTTTTGTCAAAGTTTGTTTAATATGTTTTTTTTTTTTTTGCCAAACCCAAGCAATCTGATCAAGGGCCCACTCATGTGTTTGAGGTTTTGTATACAGGATCAAATCAAACACTAGTAGATCTGTAGATATGGGCTTTACAAATGGAGACCCTAAATAATTGTTATTTTTTTTTTTAGCCCTAATGTTAATGAAAAATGATTTTTTTAATATAGTTTACAATTCAAAAATATGGGAAATTACATTTTTAATTTTTCCTATGTTAAGGGCACTGAGTGGGACCAGAAGTAATTTTATGGTAAATTATTTCATCGTTTTTGGTATTTTAGAGCATAAAAGATATGTTTTAAATATGTTTTTAATTGCTTAAAATATCCAAAGATGCATATTAATTTTTGAAATTAATATATAGTGTCTAGGACACTGTATGGGACGCTAAGATATTTTTTGTGTAAATTATCATGTATTATGGTATTTTAGAGCATATAATTAATGTTTATGGATGTTTATTTAATTGCTTAAAATAGCCATAATACATTATTAATTTTTGTAATTAATATGGGACATAAGGGACACTGTTTTAAGACCATGTAAAATTTTGTAGGACCCATAGATAATTTTTGGTAAATTATCTCAATCATATTAATATTTTAGAGCATATAATTGTGTGTTTTTGTACACATATTAAATTGCTTAAAATATTTTTATTGATTATGAGTTCAGGGAATTAACACAATGTGTTTAGAACACTAGTGGTAGCTTGAGAAAATTATTTTAGTGTATTTTCTCGCTCCTTGGGACATATTTTAGAGCATATATAAATATAATCAATTATAGTTGTTAATTCTTGAATTTAATGTCGAGTGTTATTGTACACTGATTGGAGACTTGAGAAAATTTTATGAATTATCTCATTTTTGTTTTGGTATTTTAGAGCATAAAATTTATGCATATGGGCATTTATTTAATTGCTTAAAATAGCCAAAATAGATTATTAATTTTGAAATTAATATGGGGTGTTTGGAACACCATATTAGACCACTGAAAATCTTTGGAGAACAAATTTCTTGAAATTTTGTATTTTTGGGGAATTTTTGTTGCTCATAGTTAATTTCGTTTAACTAGATCAATTTATTATGTTAAATTGATTCAAAATATTTTTGGGCCTTGGTGAAATTCCGGAAATTTTTATTTATAATGAAAATTTTGTTTTTCAATTAATTAAATTTTCCATAAGGTTTTAAATTAATTGTTAATTTAAAGGGCCCTTAATAAATTGGTTTTAAATAATGTTTTAAGACCTAAAATTGGGTTAAAATTAATGAAAAATTCAGGATTTTTACATTGATTTTACCTAGCTTATGGGAGCTATTCGAGCTGCGCAATAATCATTTTATTGCACATTTTATTATTATATAGGCTCATTGCATTATTGGTCACGTTTAATTACTGCTGTTTGTGATTGGTTGACCCTATGACCTTTAATTCATCCTCCTTAAGTGCAGTGATAGATGAGTCCATTCATTTTAAAATAAGACCACATGAGTGCTTGGTGTATGTGATTAATGCATTAATCTGGATAAAATGAATGGACGATCAATTGACAATTTATGGAGCTTGTGTCCTCACGATGTATGTTTAAGGTTGTTCTTGTATATGTTTATGAACAAAGCATCCCTATTTTTTTATGGGCTATAAATGTAATGTGAGGAAGAGGGTTTTATTTCTTGTATTGGAAAAGCCTACTTGTAAAGGGATGGTTTTCTTTGTTTATATATCATACACTTGAATTACCTCAACATGAGTTCTACGTTGTCAATTCGGACCCACGTAGGGGTCCATGCACATTTTTTTGTTGTATGGCGCACTTTATACTTTGTGAATGATCTTAGATAGGTAATTGTACCATCTAATTGATGTTTGTTTAGAAAAATCAATTATAAAAGGTTTTTCTTGGTTTACAAAATTAAAATTTGATTAATGAGCAATAGCGAATTTTTTTGTCTTAAATTGTAGAAAGGGGAAAACTCATTAGTAATTGGATTTTAAAACAAACCTTATGAAATGTGCAAATAATAATGTCAATCCCTTGCGCATGTTCTCAAATATTATTCTTCAAATTTTTTGGATTCCCAAAAACAAATATTTTCCAAACCACACTTTGTCGATCTTTATAAAAGTAACAAGTTTAAAATGGACTAATTTTTTTGTAATATGGCACTGTAAAGTAACACACCAATATAATGAGTGAGAGCTTATGGACTTTATGCTTATTCTATGGTCCAACCCATTAAACCGAATAATGGGCCTCCGGCCCAATATCAATATAACCTTAATAGCCTATAATAGTTGGCTCGAGAAGGATCATAGCACTCGCTTTGTGATAAGCAGCATGCACCATGATCTTGTTGGGAAGTATATGTACTACCCAATAGCCAAAGTATTATGAGATCAGCTCAAATTTGTTTTCAATGGCACATTCACTACTAGATTAAGCATCTAGTTATGAAGTTCGGGAAAGTAAAGGAAACGTTCCAAGTACACGATGACTGGACATCTAAGGTCGATGACAGGTATGATTCGTGATTTCAGAATACTCGGAACATCTTTACTGGCGAACTGCAGTTTCAGGCTATGATTAGTTCTTTGCTTGATTCGCGGGTACATAGAAAACAAATCATGATCCACAATGGAAATGTTAAATTTTTTGGTTTTTGACATTTTCCGACATGTTGAGCTGAATACGAAGCGCCAAAAGGTGAGGCGAACCGTATAGCTACACTCTTGACCACTACTTTCATAAGTGGAAGTAAGCGCAAGGCCAGTGGGCCTAAACGCAATGGTAAGGGTAAACCCGCCTAGAGGCAGGATGGGGCCAGCAAGTTTGCGCCCAAGGCTAATAAGGTGGAAGAGCGCAATCGAGGGCGTTCTCCAGTTCGGTATTAATAGGATGGATACTTTTTGGTGGTAGTGTTACTAGGACATGGTTATCTAGTGATAACTACTTAAGAGTTGTTTTATATAATTCTAGTTTCCTCTGTTATTCATTTATTCTGAGACATGTCATGCTAGACTTGAACGCATAGGATGTAATAGGATAACTTGATTAGCTCGAGAAGCCCTTTTGGGCCCACTCGCTGAGGTTGACCTGCCTATGTGTGAGTCTTGCTTAGTTAGCAAAGCATGTCGAAAGCCTTTTAGAGAGGCTATTAGAGCTACTCAAGCATGAGAGCTAGTTCGCTCAGATATATGTGGATCTATAGTTGTAAAGGCACGTCATGGAGCCTCTTATTTTCTCACTTTTACAGATGATTTTGCGCGATGCGAGGATCGCGAGTATTTATCTAATCAGTTCTGGGAACTATGTGAGGAAAAAGGGGAAACGCAGGCAACTTTCTATTCCTGTAACTCTGCATCAATATGGTATTGTAGAAAGAAGGAATAAGACATTCCTAGATATGGCTAAGACTATGATGGCACAAGTCAACCTTCCAATGTTGTTTTGGGGGGATGTAATCTTATATGCTGCCTACATACTAGAGTGCCTCCTCTCAGTCGTTTCCCTCTACCACTTATGAGCTATGGAAAGGCGAAAAGCTCATTTTGGAGCATTTGCGCCCGTGGAGCTCAGGAGGTCATATTCACTATACCTCGTATAAGTACGAGAAACTCTGCTCAAGAGTTAGAAAGTATACCTTTATAAGGTATTCTAACAGCTCGACAGGCTATGTTTCGTATAATGAACAAACGGGTATAGGAATGACAGAAATGGTGCCACATGATATTGAGGATGACTTCCCCAGATTTGTATTACTAAGAGAAATCTTGACCTCCATGAGTTGGAGGATGTTGAAGACAACATACCATCTTTAAGCGAGGGTGGGGAGATTGAGATTCCACATCCAGTAATCGCTATAAAATGGTACTAGTCTCCAGTCGAGTGGGAGTACACCGCTAGACGCTAGTGGGAGTGTACCAGATAGTGGGAGTGCACCACTAGGCACTCAAGATTCTCAGGGAGTACACTGTATGGTGATGAGGAAAAAGTTCCCTATCGGTTTTTTGAAATTGAGGAAGACATGTTCATATGTGTGCAAATGTGTGCACAAGTGGATGAGGATGAGCCTGCTTCTTTTTTGTTGAAGCGGTTTTCTTCGTCTGCTGAAGCTGAGTGAATAGTTTCTATGCCAGACGAGATGAGCTCTATGGACGCAAATAAAGTCTGGGAGTTAGTTGACATTCTACCTGTGCGTAAGACTATTGGAGATAAGTATGTTTTCAAAATCTAACGCAAGGCAGATGGTTCGACAAGTATTAGGCGCGCCTTGTGGCGATAGTTTGTACCCAGAGAGGGTATAGACCATGGAAACATGTTCTCCCAAAGGGTGAGATCTGACTCCATTCGCCTTATCCTAGCAATTGTCGCATATTTAGTTTTTAAACCTTTTTAGTTGGATGTTTAAACTGTTCTTTTCTCAATGGAGAATAAGACGACGAGATAAATATGGATCATCTCATTGGTGTTGTGACCAAAGGGAATGAGCGCAAAAGTGTGCTGTCTCAAACGATCTATTTATTATCTCAAGTTAACAATCGTCTAGGCAGTGGTACAATGTGTGTACATTAAATGGTCCAAGGAAAGTGTTCTAAATCTTTATATGTTGATGACGTCCTTTTAGCTGGGAAAGAGATGAGTTCCATTATCGCCACTTGAGAGTGGTTGTCCTCTCAGTTTGAGATTGAGGACATGGGTGATGCCAACTATGAGTTGGGAGTTTAGATTGTGATATATTGTTCTCAGAAGCTCATTTGTTTGTCTGGAGGGACTTACAAAATGAAAGTTCTTGAACCTTTTCACATGAAAGGCTTAATTACCCATTGACATCCTAAAAGAGACTCACCCTGACCTTACAACAATGCCTTAAGAATAATGAGAAGAGGAAACAAATGTCCAGTTTGCCATATCCGTCCGGAATAGGGAATCCAAAGTATGCTAATGTGTGTACTCGGTCAGATGTCTGCTATGCAGTTGGTTTAATTAGTCGTTGCCGTAGCAACCATGGTCCTGTCACTAGAGAGTAGTGAAGAGTATTTTGCGATATGTTCGCAGGAGGACTGTGGACCTTGCCTTATGCTGCCCGCGATGGAAGCATAATATGTGGTGTGCTCTGCAGCAGTTAGAGAAGCTGTTTTGGTTTAAGAATTTTTGCAGTGGCTAGGTTCTTTATCTCATAGTGATGAGGTTATGCTTATCTATGGTGATAACACATAAGCCTGAGCATATGCAAAAGATCTCAAAAATCATTTTAGCACATAAACATTCGTTTTTGTCACATTTTGAGATGTAGTTTGCGCAAAGGGAATTTGTCTTGAGGCATATCTCCAATTGGGGATTTGATGTGCTTAGACATTTTATTGTGGTATTGACATTATTATTCAAGTTTTTTATAAACTAGTTGGTTTCCATATATATATTTGTTATAAGTGGAACGGATGCACATTTCTAATATGTCACCGGACTTGAATCGACCTGCTCACACGGGTGATTCACCTTGGCGCCGAGATAGCGAACTAGGACATGCGTGTCCATGGTGCTTAAATGGCGAGCAAGATGAGACATTTGTGTTCATGGCGCTTAGATAGCTAACTAGGACATGTGTGTCCATAGCGCTTAGAAAGCGAGCTTGAACACTTATATCTACACAGTATAAGAACAACGAGCTAGATATAAACCCTATTATTTCTATATGTCGCCTTAGATGGATCTAAGATGAGACCTTATACTTGGTCGAACATAGAGATATCCCACGTCTCTATGTAGCCTGTTTATAGCCGAATGTGAGTTTTCAGACGGGCGCCAAGAGTGGCGACTGTGCTGGGAAACTCAGGTTAGACGTTTTGTGTAATGTCTAGACTAAGATTCGTATGACGTTACTTGTTTTTCCAAACATAGAGTGACATGCCCATTTTTATGGAAGAACGCCATAGCATACATATCATACTGTGCTTTCGCGATCGATTGTGGAGCAGTGAATGGATTCCTCTTCATTGTTGTGTGAGCCATGTAGCATATCCAAGACATTGGTTATCCTACAAACTGGTTGCCTTCACGACTTGAGACTATGTTATGAAGAGGATGCTTGATGACAGTTACTTTAGCATGCTATCCTAGGACGATGAGATTATTCCGTTCTATGGGGTGTGTCTGGGCAAGCGGTCAAGTTAGTCGGATTGACATGTGGGCTTAGGGAAGACCATTCAATAACACACCATGTTTTTGTGACTCATTAGCAGGCCTGCGACAATCGTAATTTGTAACTGATATGTCATGAGTACATTACATTGAGGTGGTGCAGCAATTCTTTTCACCGAGGGATTGAGAATGCTGTGTCTGGTGTGGTTGAATCATCTAAGGCATACACGAGAAGCTTCCGAGTGATGTGTCTTGCTGGTTTTGGTGATGATTTGGCATTACACTCCTATCGCTGTACTTTCTTTTCGTAAGGTCACACGTTCTATTTCCCTGTATGAAGAGATGAGAAATTCTGTTGTGTTGAGAGATTAGTTTTAGAACTAACCCTATGTGGGTGAGTGGGAGATGTAACACATATTGTGGTCGGGCCATACGGGCACCCACATGTTATTGGACTGGGTCCAATAAGACCTGGCTTGGACACCAAGTTAAGGGCTTTGGAGTCCCAAGCCTGTTAGGTTTTCCTTGTGCTTATATATATGTGTGTGTATTACACATTGAAAACCTAAGGGAGACAAAAAATCTCAGCCTCTCTCTCTCTCTCTCTCTCTCTCCACGGTTTCTCTCTCTAGCCTATCACCACAAGGGCTTGGGATCTAGCGCGTGACTGTCATGGGGATGGCTCAAGAAGCGTCCTCTATGACCTAGGCGATGCATAAGAGAGTACACGGAGGCAACATGGAGCAGCAGTTCGTGGGTGAAGACGTCGGGCTCGTAACAACACCGTTCGGCAATCCGTCGGGCTATTTCGCTAGGTATCGAACCTATACCCGACTTGTATGCTTGCGTGCATATTATCTACATATGTAAATTTCATTTTTATGGAATGATTCTGTCATTTTACTATTATGTTTGGATTTTTCCAACAATTTAATCCATTAGCTAATATGTACTATAACAATTGATTATGTATAGAACTGAATTGGTTGTCTTACATATACATATGACTACTCAAATTATCAACCTATATTAAGGATACAATTAGAGGGTCTAATTATCCTTTAGATTGTAGATTTGGAAATGTAAGCAATTTAATTGAAAAGAATGATGTGTCAACATGGCATGCCCACGGATGTACGAAAGAGACCAAGTCTTGACCTAAACAAGACTGAGTATCTGTATCCAAACAAAAGAAAGCATTTTCTCCAGCAAAACAGAAGGAATTGGATCATTACATGATTGAATGGTGAAAAAAAAAACAAAAACTTTAACAAGTAGAGCAGTTATGGCCGAAGAAATTCAAAATGTTTGATTCTTAAATGAGCAAGTCACAGTCTCTGTCCTTCAAAAACTTGTTACTGCCAGATAGTAATGCAGTTACGTATGTCAAAGTAACTCCTTTCGCCACCGTGACGTTTCCAAGGATAGACATCTCAGAAACCGTTGAGCCCTCTTTAAATTCACCATCTGAAACAATGATTGCGTTAGATATAGTCGCGCTCTTACAATAGAATTTGGGAAAAGGATATTCATATTATTTACATACCCCAGTTTATATAATGTTACAATGGATGAATAAAAAGGAAAGACAATAAAATAAAATAAAGAGCAATAAATGAAAATAACTATGGTCAACATGACCCATTATTATGAGAATATATGAGAATAAAAATCTCCTAAATATCTTTTAATTCCAACACTCCCCCTCAAGCTGGGGCGAATATATCGGCTAGCCCGAGCTTGTGAAGAGACAACTGAAGAAGACTAGGACCAATAGACTTAGTGAACATATCTGCTGTTTGTTCACGTGAAGTAACAAACCTTGGTGAGATAACTCCTGACTTAACCTTTTCATGAATAAAGTGAATATCAACTTCAATGTGCTTTGTTCTCTCATGAAGGACTGAGTCGGATGACAACATGATAGCTGACTTATTATCACAAAACAAGGTAGACGAGTCCTTCACAGGAAACCCCAACTCATCAAGAATAGAACGGAGCCAGAGCAGCTCACACGTCCCCTGGGCCATGGCACGATACTCGGCTTCAGCAGAAGAACGGGAGACAACTGCCTGTTTTTTGCTTTTCCACGATATTAGGTGATCACCACGAAAAATACACAAACCAGAAGTGGAACGTCTATCGCTTTTCGAACCTGCATAATCTGCATCAGTAAAACATGAAAGACCTGACTGTATTCCTATCTTAAAGAACAGACCAAGACCCGGACAAGTCTTAAGATATCTGAGAATATGATACACAGCATCCAAATGAGAGGTCCGAGGTGAGTGCATAAACTGACTCACAACACTAATAGCAAATGTCAAATCCGGTCTTGTGTTCGTCAAATAGATGAGACGACCCACAAGGCGCTGATATACTGAGGGATCAGGTAATAACTCCCCCAACTCAGTAGATAGCTTCACGTTTGGATCCATAGGGGAAGAGGCTGGTCTACACCCAAGCATACCGGTATCCTGAAGGAGATCCAAAGCATACTTTCGCTGAGATAAAGAGATACCATGGCGTGAGCGAGCTAATTCAATACCAAGGAAATATCTTAGAGGACCCAAATCTTTAATATCAAATGACACCCCGAGATCATGCTTTTCTTGAACAATACCTGAAGCATCGTCACCCGTAATAATAATATCATCGACATAAACTGAGATAATAATACACTTCCCTTGGGAGTTACGACAAAGGAAACAGGTGTGATCTGAGTGGCACCGGATAAAACCCATAGTAAGTACCACTTCACTGAAACGGCTAAACCAAGCACGAGGAGACTGCTTCAATCCATAGAGAGATTTTCGGAGGCGACAAACTTTCCCCGAATACTCCCCCTGAGCCCGAAAACCAGGAGGGGGATCCATATAGATGACTTCAAACAAATCACCATTAAGAAACGCGTTCTTGACATCAAGCTGATGAAGAGGCCAAGAATAGGAAGTAGCAAGAGAAACAAGAAGCCGGACTGTGGTCAGTTTAGCAACTGGAGCAAAAGTAGCCCCGAAATCCTTACTTGGAACCTGTGTGAAGCCCTTAGCCACAAGACGGGCCTTATATCGGTCAATGGTGCCGTCTGCCAAATACTTAACACTGAAAACCCACTTACAGCCAACTGTACGTTCACCATCCGGGAGAGAGACAAGTTCCCAAGTCTGATTATCCTGAAGAGCACTCATTTCTGTTTTCATAGCAGCCACCCACTTTGGATTCTGAAGAGCTTCATGAACAGTGCGAGGAATGGAGACAGAATCAACTGCACTAATAAATGAGTCAAATGGTTTTGATAGACCCTGATAAGAGACATACTTAGAAATTGGATGGTTAGTACTACTCGAAAGAATATAACGTGAAGGAGGACAACGAATACGAGTAGGATAACGAGGAGGAGCAACATCAGAGACTAAAGGAGGAGATGAGATACCTGATTCCGAAGAAGATGTTAGCATGGGGCCTGGAGCGCGAGGACGCCAAGAGTACACCTGTAACGGGTCAGTTGTAAGGACTGGAGACAAAGAGTCACTGGGTATGTAACTGGGTAATTCAAGAATAGGCACAGGACGAGGAAGGACTGAGACATCATCCACAACATGCTCTACTGGAGTTTCCAAAGAGGAAGAAGCACCTGGAAAAAAAGGAACCATTTCCAAAAAAGTGACATCCAAAGAGTGATACAAGTGACGTGTGACAGGATCATAGCAACGATATCCTTTGGACATGGAGGAGTACCCTAGAAAAACACATCGAACGGCCTTATCATCAAGTTTAGTACGTGTAGGGCTGCGATTTTGGACAAAACAAGTGCACCCAAAAACCCGGGGGACAATGGGAAATAGTGTACTATCAGGCTTAAGGACATGAAGTGGGGCCTGGCCTTGGAGAATACGGCTAGGAGTACGATTAATAAGGTAAGTAGCAGTAAGGACAGCAAAATGCCAAAAAAACTTGGGAACAACCATACCACGTAAGAGACACCTAACCATAGCCATAAGATGACGATTTTTACGTTCGGCCACCCCATTTTGTTCGGGGGTGTAAAGACAAGTGAGTTGTTGAAGAATTCCCCCTTTATTAAGTTCGGCCCGAAATTCATTAGTAATATATTCTCTACCATTATCAGACCGAATATTACGCACAACAGTATGAAATTGAGTTTTAATCATTTGAAGAAAATTTCTAAAATGAGAGAAAACTTCAGATTTTTTCTTCATAAGATAAACCTAAGTACAACGAGTATAGTCATCAATAAACGTGACATAATAACGGTGTTGAGATAGAGCAGTGACAGGTGAGGGTCCCCAAACATCTGAATGAATAAGATCAAAGGCACTGGGTGCTCTATGCATGCGGGGAATATAAGAAGTGCGAGTATGCTTTGACAATTCACAGACCACACATTTAAAATTAAAGTCTTTGCAGGCTTTATTCAACGGAGGAAATAACCAACATAAGTACTGAAAATTTACATGTCCTAAACGAGCATGCCACAAGTCCAATGTTTGAAGAGAAAAATCATATTTATTAGAATCGGGCAAGACAAAATTATTAGAAGTAGACAAAACAGAAGCTTGTAGGCTGGATGACAACCATCCTGAAGACGGAGGATCACCAAAGTAATAGAGGCCATCACGCTCATACCCCCTGCCAAAAATCTTCTTCGAAGTCAGGTCCTGTAAGTAACACGACTTAGGTAAGAACACAACAGCACAATTATGATCCTTTGCTATGCGATGAACAGAGAGAAGATTATAGGCAAAATTAGGGACAAAATAGACAGATGTAAGAGTGATGTCTGGGGATAATTTAGCATCACCCTGACTCTGGATAGGGATGGAAGATCCATCAGCAATACGGACAGATTGATGAATAGAAGTAAACGGAGATGTGAAAGTGGAAGCCTCACCAGTCATATGATTACTTGCCCCAGAATCTAGAATCCAAGCGGGATGTTCTGACTTACCATAGAAAGCGGTGGGTGTACCTGTAGCAAGGGTAGCTGTAGGACCAGAAGATGAGACTGACGTACCCAAGCCCAAGCGTGACTGAAGCTGAGTAATCTGAGACTGAAGCTGAACATAATCAGGAGGAGAAGTCATGATGTTATGAAGAATACCCAGAAGATGATATGAAGAGATGTAGACTTGCCGGGATAATAACCAATATCGGCAACAACAGTGATCACAGCCGGACACTCGGCGAATCAATCAGAGAGAAGAAGATCAAACACAGCCGCAAAATGTAGCAGCAACAAACATAGCCGGAAACTCGGCGAAACGACAACGGGGGCAACTGGACACTCGGTCACCCAAACATAAGACAAAGAGCACTGAAACGGCTCTTAGCACATCACAAACAGGCCCAACACGGGCAAGACGAGCAGCCCGAAGGCTACTGACAGAGCCGAGAGGCTCGGTAGTCGCGCCGCTGGATGGGTAGGATGCGGCGCAGGCTAGGGTAGGGTTCGGTGGGGCTGTGAGGGTGCGGCGCAAGGGTGGTGGTGGTAGGCGCAAGGGTGGTGGTGGTGGTGGTGGTGATAGGTTTTGGCTTTGATACCAAATAGAATTTGGGAAAAGGATATTCATATTATTTACATACCCCAGTTTATATAATGTTACAATGGATGAATAAAAAGGAAAGACAATAAAATAAAATAAAGAGCAATAAATGAAAATAACTATGGTCAACATGACCCATTATTATGAGAATATATGAAAATAAAAATCTCCTAAATATCTTTTAATTCCAACACTTACAAACTTTGATCTTTCCTCCAATGAGTATGGAATTATTCAGAGATGCCCCCTTTTCTATCTGACAACCTGGTCCAACTATAACATTTGGGCCTAAAATGCATCCGGGATCTATTTCACACGTGTCATGAATCCAGATATTCTTCCCAGTTGCGTATATCGTGTTTGCTGGGGCTTTTGCGTTCATGTACAAGAAGAACCTATCAAACCCAGCATCATAGCCATCTGGCATATCGAAAAAAATCCCATCGTGAGGAAGCATGTAGAGAGTTCCCTCCTCCACCAAACGGGGAATTAAATCATCCTCTATCTCTCCTTTTTCAGAAAATTCGATGCCGAGGCGGAAGATTGACGGATTGAGAAGATATAAGCGCATGTTGATCCAGCCAGAAACACAGCGACGATATGCTGAGACTTTCATTGGACAGTGTTCATTACTTTTGCTCTCCAATACTAGTTCAGCTTTCTTTAGTTTACTACAGCTTTCGCTTCCCCCAATTTTTTCATGTTTGCCTATCCTTTCCGGTTTTCCAACACAAACTTCCATCTCTGTTTCATTATCAGTAGCAGCAACCACATCTAACGATCCAACACTGTCAACCTACAAAAATTAAGTTTCAAAGTCAAATAAGTTACTCAATCGACGATAGGAAAGATCGATACTTTCATACTAAAAGATATAATGATGTCTCTGTATCACTGTATGTTACCTTAGCTGCCACCATTATAGCCTGGAATGAGATGTTCTTATCCAATAGCTGGCGCCTAAGGTTTATTATCCCTGAAATGGGACAGGCCATCACTAGGTCCAGTCGTAGGAGGAGGAAGGGATGCTTTCGCATATGATGATCACCTTTACACCACTTCAGTATAGCTCCAGTTGTAGGTAGCTGTTTCAACTTCAATTTATAAGTAACAATATTTTTATTTGCTCAGCAAACTGAAATTTCATTGCATAGAAAAAATTATAACTCATGCAAAAACTCACCATCAACCACAGGCCACCCTAAACACTTTTAAAGATCACCCCAAATAACCACCACCAGCCACTACCCCCATAGAAGAACATAGCTTAACCGGAAAACAAAAACAATTCTTCCCTAAACCGCAACACCCAAAAATAAACAGACAGCAACATCGATTATAAATACAGAATAGCATAGAATTCCTAAAGCAGTATAAACCTCAATGGAAGTTGCAGCCAAAAACCACTAAGGAACCAATCCTATACACCCCAAACAAATAGAACATGACCAACCCATTTTGGAGAAGTTCGCAAAAAGTTACGATTCATACTCAGAATTCAGCAAAATACCAAGTGAATCAAACGGACAGGCATAAGAACCAGGTCAGAATTGAAGCCAAAACCGCTGCAATTACTGAGTGCTCAAAATCAGAACCTCAAGCACGTATAGGATGAATCCTTGAACCTCCTAAATCTGAACTAACCTTGGAAAATCTCTTGATCAATGTCGTAGAAATATCCCAATTCTCAAGAAAATGCAGTATGTATATTTATTTTCTATCCCTGGCATTCATTGTTGCCTGTTGGACATCACTGACTCTTACTTTGATCTTGCAAGCCCCATTTGGCAAGTCTATCCAAATGAAGCTTGGGATGATAGATACAGCAATGCACATAAATTTCACGTCATAGAATGTGTGAATCACTCAAGTCTAAATACCACAAGTCAATCCAAGAATTATGTCTATATATGACCAAGAGTTCAAAGAACCCAATCATGGACAATGTTTTTTATTTTTATTTTTTTGAATGAAATCATGGACAATGTTAATGGGGTTGAGTTACGGTGTTCCTGTGGTGTATCTCGGTTGGGTGGGCTCTTTGTATCGTGTCAGCGGGCAGCTCTGTTGAGCGGGCGTGGTATGATATAGCTTTGGGTCCTTCGTTAGAGTATTAGATATTGTCTCTCTAGGGTCTCTTGGCTACTCTGCCAGGTGCCTTCCATGGCCTAGTCGAGGGGGTTCGTTTGGGAGCTTGTTTTGTGTTCTTTAGGTTTTTGTTTTGGGTACTTTGGTTCGCGTCTTTTGTGCCGTCTTTTTTGTTTATCTATCTTCTATGGATCAGCCTGTGTGTTTTGTATTGGGATGTATGGTTCTTGCTCAGGGCTGTGTGTTTTATCGTTGTTTGTTTCTTCTACATTTTGGGGTTGGGCCTCTAGCGTGTTTGTATGGCAGCATTCCAATGTTATGAGTCTTTTGGTTGTATCTTCTTTAGGGGTTTTTTTATCTTTATTTTTATCTTTGTAACATAGGGAGGTCCTCTCTCCTTTTTGGAAGCTGTTTTACTGAATAGAGGTTAAATGTGTCTGATACAAGTACGCCCTTTTCAGGGTGGTTGAACTTTCATAAGGGTTTGTCTCTAGTTGTTCAAGGATGTTTTCTTCCTGTTAGCTCTTGTGGTATGGGTCCCAGTTATGCAGGGTGACCGGTCTGTTATGGTTATTGTTTTGGGCGATGTGGTTTTTGATTTGGGTGTTTTTTCATGTGAGGGTATTGGGTATTGTATACGTTTGTGTTTATGTCTACGGGAAGGGATGGTTTGATTGCTAGCTGGGTTTCTGCTGGGTTGGTTTGCTGTGTTCTGGATACCTAAACTTAGTGATTTATCTCCGATGTTAATGTTATTTGGTGGTGGTTCGAAAAAATAAATAAATAAAGGAGGGGGGTATGATATGCATATTTAATAATTCCAAAGTTGAGAAAGTTCACCTTTGCCTCATGGATCGAAATGCTTATCCCCCATACTGCCTTCAAGTAGTTTATATTGATATGAAATCCGTCAGGCACTTCATTGATTGGATATAACTCGATCTCCTTGAATACCCGTAGCTCCTCTAGCCAATGGGCAAGAAGAGGATGACACTTGAGACCATCAAAATCAGTATCTGGAACTTCAGGAAACTTCACTTGTATCAAGACTTTAATGTCTTTGATGCTGTCCTGTGCAGAGTCGAAATCCATTGTAGACCGGTTGGGGATAAACCTATCCAACTGATATTTGGAAAGAAGAAGAGTCAGGATAAATTTCCAATAAAACCTGAAAAAGTTAGCTTCAATTCACATAGAAAAATCAAAACTTAATTATTGAGGCATAAATCTTAGAATCAGGAACACAAAAACCGTTTAATTGGACCGAAATAGGTTTTTAAGTAATAGAAGGTGAATTTTCAAAGCTGAAGTTTCTCCTGTGAGCAAAATCTCAACCAACTGAACTTCTTCAAATCCAAGAGAATACAAAAGATGCAAATCTAACGTTTTTCTTAGCAACCAAAAAGGGCAAAACAAATCATTGGAAAAGCAGAAAAAAGAAAATTGGATTTGCAAAACCTTCTCACATAAGAGAAAATAAAGAATTATTGAATGTGTTCCCCTAAGTGATCATACAAAGAAAAAAAAAACCCTACCACTACAGGGAAATCTGACCCAAGATACCTGCAAGAACTTCAAAGAACAACATCTCAAATTCTCAATGCACAAAAAATTAAATTCCGAGGAATCTACAGAAGAAAATAAACCATAAATAACAAGAAATTCAGAATATGCTCTCCTCACATTGTGCGGCCATTGGACCAAAAAAGGAAGGAAGATAACCAATACAAATTCTATGCATCATCTACACAGAAAGAAACATGCAAGTACAAGGAGAAAAGAGAAAAAAACAAAAGAAGCTCTAATCTACAGGAAATCAAACCCTGGAGATTCCTTGACACACAATTCTCAAATTAACTAATTCGAGACAAAAACTTCAACAAAATGAAATTTTCACAACATCTACACAGAAAGAAATGTGCAAGTAGCCAAGTACAGGAAGAAAAGAAAAAGAAGACCTAATCCACAGAGTTCTCATTTTTTTTAAAAAAAAAAAAAAGAAAGGGGCATTCTTACAAAAGAAAAGAAACCGAGACAAAAATTCCAACAAATTATATTTTTTCTTTGTTCCTTTTCTCGAATTTCTTTGCAACCAAATAGAGAATAAAACAAATATGTACATGGATTGTCGTATGACTCGAATAGTCTAGCTAGTTTAACAAAAGCATAGAAAAACATGCGTTTTCACGTGGTTTTCCTTCGATGGATGAACCGACTATGAGCTAGTTTTACAAGAATCGTCAGAACTGAAGAGGCAAATTGAAGAAAGAAGAAGAAAGATTAAGAAGAATTGAGAGAGAGAGAGAGAGATGGTAGAGAGTGAAATGAAATTTCAGAGCTTGGAAATGAGCCCTCAGTCAGTTTATTATAGCTCAATTTCATTAAAACGAATCTAACTACTACCTATATTTTCAGATGAAAGCTTGCCACGTTTGGAAATTACAACTAATTTTTTTGTTAATTACAATTTAACAAAACGACAATGTATCATTACTAAGCAGGTGTAATCTGCCAATGAGTCGACGGCTGAGATGATCTCCAATCCACACCTACAAAACCAACGGCTTAGATAGCGTCTTCCTCCCAAGGGTCAGGACAATGACTGAATTTCTGCTCACCCATTGGTCACCCACCTATAGTATTCTGACATGTGTCTCATTCATGTAATGAAATGGGAAACGTGTGTTGGTGGGTGAGCAAAAATTCACTCCATGACAATTAGACATTACGAAGGAAAAAACCCCCACCCGCGAGACACCGCCCCTAATGGAACTGTTTTATAGGAAGTGTAATAGGAGTGGGGTGTTCATAGATCAAAATCAACTCTATAGGAGTCTGGGCGGATGTGGTAATTTTCAGATGTACTCCACCAAAACCCACCCCGCCACGATTGTACTGCAAAGTTACTAGTATACCCTTAAACTTATACTTCATGTCTAGAATAACAATGTCATACAAATAGGTAAAACTAGAGTTGTAATGTTTTGTTCCGTACTTTGCACTTCAAGTTGCTAGGC
Organism: Hydrangea macrophylla; assembly: GCA_033977485.1. NCBI lineage: Eukaryota > Viridiplantae > Streptophyta > Magnoliopsida > Cornales > Hydrangeaceae > Hydrangea > Hydrangea macrophylla. The sequence continues at coordinate 86,424,694 of CM066984.1, forward strand.
TCTTTCTGCTAGGGTTATTCAACCAAAACCGAACTTGACCAACTCAACTCCACCCAACTGATTTAAAGACAATTTTTGGTTCAGAGGTGGTTGGTTGAGTCACGGGTTACGGAGCCTTTTTTTAGGTCACGGATTACAGAGGTCTAAAGACAATTGAAACAAAGTTAGCTTCAATTCACATAGAGAACTCAAAACTTAATAAATAAGGCATAAATCTTAGAATCAGGTACACGAAAAGCCATTGAATTGGACCGAAACATTAAGTAATCGAAGATGAAGTTTCAAAGCTGAAGTTTCTCCTGAAAGCAAAACCTCAACAAACTGAACTTTGTTTTTTGGTGGGGTAAGTTAATTTGTACAAATAACAAAAGGGAGTTCTAAAACACAGGCCAAGCCTATACAACTAAACAAGCACCAGGCCGAGAAGGAAACTACATCCTATAGGAACAAAAAATAATTTAAAAAAAAAAAACCTATGCAAAAGAGGCCCAACTGAGGAACACCATACAAGCAAAGAGTAAAACCGAGCTATGCAAATATATTCTGGTTTAAGCCACAAAGCAAGGTAATCCTCCAATTTAGATAAGATTTATTCTATTCAAGGCAATCATCTAAAGCTGAGGGTTCTAAAGTTGGCTCTCAACAGTTGATGGAATGGCAGATTAAGGCCTTTGAGGATGGATGAATTCATCTATTCAGATATCTGCAAGCACCAATTCACCTGGCAGATATTAGTGCTGCAGAGGAGAGTTTTTTCAAGCAAAAAGCCAGAGTTCGATGGTTACAATTGGGCAATCACAACCAACTGGACTTTATTCAGCAGAATTGGATATATTAAATTGAATTTCCTTCAAAAGAAAAAAAAAATATCCGAGAAAATACAAAAGAGGCAAATCAATTACCTTCTAAACTTCTGTTCTTTTTCTTAGCAAAAAGGGTAAAAGAAATCAGTAACGGAAAGCGGAAAAAAGAAAAACGGATTTGCAAAACCTTCTCACAAAAGAGAAAGGAAAAAATTATCGAATGTGTTCCCCTAAGAGATCATACAAAAAAAAAAAAAAAAAAAACCCTCCCACTACAGCATACAAAGATACCTACAAGAACTTGAAAGAACATGAAAGTCTCAATGCAAGAAAATTAAATTCTGAGGAATCTATAGAAGAAAATAAACCATAAATAATAGGAAATTCAGAATATACTCTCGTCACATTGTGCGACCATTGGACCCAAAAAGGAAGGAAAAGAACCTTGAATAGATTGATGATTATCAATATCTAGATTTATAAGAACAAACACATAATCTAAAAGGAACGCAGAGAACTCTATGTACATGCATCATCTACACAGAAGAAAAAAAAAAAAAACAAGCAAGTACGAGAAGAAAAGAAGCCCCAATCCACAGGAAATCAAAACGAAGTAAACTCTGAACAAAATTTTTTTTTTCTTTGTTCCTTTTCTCGAATTTCTTGGCAACCAAACAGAGAATAAAACAATTATGTACATGGATTGTCATACAATCTTGCTAATTCAACACAAGCATAGAAAAACATACGTTTTCACGAGATTTTCCTTCGATGGATGAACCGATTACGAGCTATTTTCACAAGAATCTTCAGAACTGCAGAAGGAAATTGAAGAGAGAGAGAGAGAGAGAGAGAGAGAGAGAGAGAGAGAGAGAGAGAAATCAAATTTCAGAGCCCGCTCTCACAGTTTGTTAGAGCTCAATTTCTGTTTAAACGAATCTAACAACTAACAACTAATCCAATGAAAACTTGCCACGTTTGTAAGTTTTTTTGTTAATTACGATTTAACGAAACGACGACGTATCCATTACCGAATCCGCCCGCCAATGAGTGGGTGGCGCCTGAGATGATCTGCAATCCAAGGCCTAAAAAACCAACGGCTAAGATTACGTCTTCCTGACCACGACCACCCTGCCTAAGGTGGAGGCGAGTCTTAATAAAGGGTGTTATATCCTCATAGTTGAGGGTTCGAAAGTCCATATAAGTAAAAGTGGTTGTGGCCATAATTCTTGGCCTGTTAAGGAGGTTAGGGATTCGAAAAATCCCCGGGCCGTGTAAGATAGTTAGAAGGATGGACTTCAAAATGAACTTGAAAAAATGTCCAGCTTAGTGTGAGTTCAGATCCTACCACTAACTTGCCTTCTTTAGTTACCTGGTGGATGTGTTGTGGGGTCGGTGCACGACCTCGGGTTCTACTCCGATAAAAACGACAATAGGTATCGATCCAAAGTCGTGGAGGACAGGTGGGAGAATTTATCCTCGTATTCAAAAAAAAAAATGTGTCTTTCTCCTAAGGGTCATGACAATGACTGACTTTGTACTCACCTATTGGTCACCCACCAACTTGGGGAAATGGGGATGAAATGGGAAACGTGTCGCAATACTTATGTCAGAAGACTCAAAAAATGTCTCTAAATTTTAAAAATCCAGAGAATTTTTCTGAAAATTTAGAGACATTTCATTTTTGGCTAAAATACATATTAGTTCCCTATAGTTTGCCCTAAGTTTCATTTTGAGCCCTAAAATTTTTTTTGCATCATTTAAGGCCTTCTAATTTGAATCGCGTTTCAAGTAAGGACAAATATATAGATGGACTTAAGAGAATCTTGGATGGAATGTGTCACGTACCCTTATGTGGCCACTTTGGCACCTATGCGCTCGTGAAGGGCCTTAAAACAAATACCCTTCGTTTGGTATCTGAAATTGGGAAAAATGTGAGGGAGAAGAAATCTGAAGGAATTGGGGCAAACCAGATCGTAAACAAACTTAAGAAATCTTGATCGACTCAGCGAGAAGAATTCAGTAATTAAGGCAAATTCAGATCGTGATGATCTTCATCAATATCTTCTTTAATTTTGACAAAGTTAAGCTTCTGCAAACACCATCTAGACCCAGTAATTAGGGCAATCTCAACAGTAAGGTCGACAAACAGAGGGTCAATGGGGGGAAAGGTTGAAGGCGGAAGAAACTTGGAGGCATCAATTTCGAATGGCGTCAAGTAGCAACTCAGAGGCATATCGGTAGGCAACATTGTTTGCTATTGTGGAAGAAGGCTAGTAATGAAGACTTCTTGGACCGAGAAGAACCCAGGTGGAAGGTTCTGCAGTTGTCAACACTCAACAGCATCAAGATAATGGAGGTTGTAGATTATTTGCATGGTATGATGAATCTGGGTTGATTGCTATACAAAAATGACAAGGGCCTATTACATATGTTCAACAAAAATAAATTTCATGTCCAATACCCTAATATGTCCCAAAAAAAATAGCCATGCTACTATAATGTTCAACTGGTGTCGCCCCTATTTGGTTGCATGGTGGTGTAATAACAGATCCCTCTCCATATCATTGGCGTTGACCTAGATGCAGCCAGCTATGGTGGAGACCCAACATAAATGGGTTGATTGCTAGTACTTGACAATTGGCTTGAAGCCCCAACAGAAGCAGTGGTTGTAAGCCTCTCTTGCTAGCTTGAAGCCCTAACAGAAGCCCTGTTTTGCCTTGGTTGGTAGAACTTAGCCTTACTCTTAACCTACAAACAATACTAAACAAATGTGTGTCCTTACATAGGATAACATTCGAGTGTTGTGAATTGTCACGACCCAGTCTCGCTCAGTAAAATATTGTCTGCTTTGAGTCCAAGCCCTCACAGTTTTGTTCTTGGGTCATGGCCCAAAAGGCCTGTTGCTAGGGAGACTTGGGACCACACACATATAGCACCTTACTTTTCCACACCCAGGCGATGTGGGACAAACTTCCTGTTGGCCCAAATATGGAAACCTTAGAGGGGGGTTGAATAAGGTTTTAGCAGAATTTTAACCTTTTAAAAACTTAATAGCAAATTAAACACAATCACAAGCAATAATGTAAAGAGATAAGGGAAGAGATACTTGCAAACCAATTTTTCAAGTGGTTCAGCAATCGCACCCAGCGGCCTACGTCCACCCCTCAAGAATACCTCTTGAGTATTCCTTTAATCCGATCTACTTCACGGGTGTAGACCAAACCGTTCCCGGAGCACTTACGGGTGTGCACCAAACCGTTACAAGAGCCTTCAATCTCTCCCAAAGAAGGACACCTCTTCTTTGCACACAAGGGTTACTAACCCTCACTCTTTATAATTGATTTGGGTACAAATGATAACTCTCTCTCTCTAGAGTGGATAATACAATTAAACCTCACTACAATTTTGTTCTCTCAAGAAATACAAATGAAAGATTTGAGCAAATTGATAAACTCACACAACTAGGGCTCAAATGATAATGTTTAAAGATCAAAGAGATGTGTGATCAATACTATGTTTTCCAATCAAAATCTCAACCCCAAATAGCTTGGGAAAACATGTATTTATAGGCCTTGGAAGATTATAGTCGTTGGTGGCATGTTTGGTAATTAAAAGCCCCTTTAAAAACTAGCCGTTATTGCCTTTCAGGTCGATTTAGTCGACTGGATCTTGAAGCAGTCGACTGGGCCTTGAAGCAGTCAACTGAGATGTGTTTACAAAGGGTTCTGTTTGCTTTCTTCTTACTTCAGTCGACTGCATCAGGCCCTCAGTCGACTGCCCTTCCCTGTTTGACAGCCAGACACATCTCTACTAAAATGGTCATAACTCCCTCTACAAAAATCGGATTTGCGATCCGTTTGATGTTTTGGAAACTAGATTCAAATACCTTTCCAACCATATAAGATTCAACATTTAATTATTTTCCAATTGGTTGGGGCATTTCTTTAAAGATGACCCACTTAAAATTTATTTTCAAAACTTTAACTTTTAGAGTTTGTTTGAGCCCCTATGAGTGTGAGATCAAAATGCCTTACAATGATGGTCCTAGACTTCAACCAAGGATGAAATTTCTTCAAGTCTTCAAGCTTGATCCTTGTTGAGCTCCTTGTAATCTTGATCTACATCAATTAAATCTCATGCACACAAAGATGTTAAAACATTGATACAAAATTAATACATGAGATTATATATGAGCATAAAAATGACTATGATAATAACAAGGAATGAATCAATATGAATTATGTAATTATCATAGCATATTTGACATCATCAAAACATAATTAAATATGCCTTAATATACCTTAAGGCTAACAATCTCCCCCTTTTTGATGATGGCAAACAACCAATGAAGGATATGCCAATATAAGCGCATTTGGTCATTTTCATATTATCATTCATAATGGATATCATATGTTAAAGAACATGAATGATAACTACCCAAATACTTCTCTCCAATACTTCTCATATTTCTCCCCCTTTGACATTATCAAAAAGATTTGGGGATAAAACACAAAGCTCCCCCTCACATTAGGCATACAAATCAAAAGGCCAAAAAGAAACCAAAAATAAACAAATATAACCATATGTGATAAAATGAATACATGAGAGTGCTCCCCCTAAGCATGTGCAATGATAAAAGATACCATAAGATATGAATAAAGAGCATATTCTCCCAAAAGATACCAATAATAAAGTTGGAGAACTCAAAATATAAGATAAATAAAAATTCAGTCGGATCAGTCGACTGTGCATTCCATCAGTCGACTCCTCAGTCGACTTAACAATGCAGAAACAAAAAGTTCAAAGCTTCACACCTGACTTAGTCGACTGTGTCGGGGTACCAGTCGACTGCTTTGTTCAGCAGTCCAAAAAAATGACAGTACAGCAGCAAAAATTTGAATGATTCACAAAACATCATTTTATCTAACCATTATTAAAACTTTGTCTAATCAAACAAAAGCATATCATCATTTTTCAAATAAGCAATATCAAGAGCATGATGATTTATGTAAAGACATATCCAAATCACAAGGGGATGAAACAAGATTATGAAAAAAAATCAAGTATGCATATCTAAACAAAATCAAAGTGATTTGAAACAAATTAATCTAACCTACTCCTACTAGGCTTAAGGTGAGATATTTAACCATTGTCCAAGTGCCTCTTGGATGCAACATTTGCCGAGAAAGTAGGAGAGGATCCTTTTACAATCCAATTCATGTTAATTTTCTTATGAAATGAACATTTGTAATTAACATGCCCCTTTTTCATGCAATAATAACAAGTTACATGGGGGAGGGTCTCATTTGAGATTGATTCTTTAACAAAGAAATTCTTATAAGAAATTTGAGAATTTGAAGTAGAGGATGTGGACTTTACAAAGAAGTTTTTGTACCTCTTTTCCTTGAATGTGGGATTAAATCCCAAACCGGCTTTGTCAAAAACACATTTTTGCTTTCCCAAAAACATATTCAAATTTTGTTCACCTTGTGTGAATTTTGCCAAAGTTTTTGTCAAATCATCCATCTCCTTTCTCAATTTAACCTTTTCTTTTTCAATAGATTCACTTGAAGGTTGATTGGTTGAAACAAGCTTTTCTTTTCTCAAAATTTCATTTTGAGATTTTAACTCATCTAATTGCTTTTTCAACTCCAAATTTTCTTGTTCAATCTCATTTGAAGATTGTGCTCTTAGAACATGTTTTTCATGTTCAATCTTCAAAGATTCATTTTGGGATTTCAAAATATTTAACTCATTTGAAAGCATTGAAAAGTTCTTTTTAAGAGAAATATATTTAGATCCCAAATTTTCCAACTGCTCATGTAACTCCTCAGACATACATTGAAGTTCATCATAATTTGTAGATGAGTTGGAGTTTACCTCTTTTACCTTATTTCCATGGGCGGCTTCTTGGTCACTTGACTCGTCTTCGGAAGCATCACTATCTGAATCGCTCCAAGTGCCCCCTTTTGCCATTTTCTCATTCTCCTCATCTTTTTCATTGGCAAATAGGCATATATAGCTTTTCTCGAGATAAAGATTATCTTCTCGAATTTCTCTCACTTGTGACTCTTTCTCTCTTTGTTGATGATCTTGACCTTCAATATCTTCTACAACTTTATCAACATTGCTTTCTTCAAAAATTTGGTTAGTACCATTTTGCATAGTTTCAACAGATAACCAAATTTCATAATTAGCGGTAGAGCATAAACGAATTCTATTATGTGTGGCATTATCAAAAGCATCATATAGAATTTTCATAGCTCTAAGATTCAATAGAAAGTTATTTTGATCACTTTCATTCCATTCAATCTTTGGTTTAGGAGAAAAACCATTTTTGACAATACTCCAAAGATTGTAGTCAAGTGAAAGAAAATAAATTTCTATTCTCCTCTTCCAATGATCATACTTATGATCACTCAATGATGGAGGAGTACTAATACAATATCCATTTTCAAATAATGTAGTTTCCATGGATCTTAACTCAAAATTTTCAAAATCTTTTGAAAATAGAAGAGCCGAAGCTCTGATACCAATTGTTGGCCCAAATATGGAAACCTTAGAGGGGGGGGGGGGGTGAATAAGGTTTTAGCAGAATTTTAACCTTCTAAAAACTTAATAGCAAATTAAACACAATCACAAGCAATAATGTAAAGAGATAAGGGAAGAGATACTTGCAAACCAATTTTTCAAGTGGTTCGACAATCGCACCCAGCGGCCTACGTCCACCCCTCAAGAACACCTCTTGAGGATTCCTTTAATCCGATCTACTTCACGGGTGTAGACCAAACCGTTCCCGGAGCACTTACGGGTGTGCACCAAACCGTTACAAGAGCCTTCAATCTCTCCCAAAGAAGGACACCTCTTCTTTGCACACAAGGGTTACTAACCCTCACTCTTTACAATTGATTGGGGTACAAATGATAACTCTCTCTCTAGAGTGGATAATACAATTAAAGCTCACTACAATTTTGCTCTCTCAAGAAATACAAATGAAAGATTTGAGCAAATTGATAAACTCACACAACTAGGGCTCAAATGATAATGTTTAAAGATCAAAGAGATGTGTGATCAATACTATGTTTTCTAATCAAAATCTCAACCCCAAATAGCTTGGGAAAACATGTATTTATAGGCCTTGGAAGATTATAGTCGTTGGTGGCATGTTTGGTAATTAAAAGCCCCTTTAAAAACTAGCCGTTACTGCCTTTCAGGTCGATTCAGTCGACTGGACCTTAAAGCAGTCGACTGAGCCTTGAAGCAGTCGACTGAGATGTGTTTGTAGAGGGTTCTGTTTGCATTCTACTTACTTCAGTCGACTGCATCGGGCCCTCAGTCGACTGCCCTTCCCTGTTTGACAGCCAGACACATCTCTACTAAAATGGTCATAACTCCCTCTACAAAAATCGGATTTGCGATCCGTTTGATGTTTTGGAAACTAGATTCAAATACCTTTCCAACCATATAAGATTTAACATTTAATTATTTTCCAATTGGTTGGGGCATTGCTTTAAAGATGATCCACTTAAAATTTATTTTCAAAACTTTAACTTTTAGAGTTTGTTTGAGCCCCTATGAGTGTGAGATCAAGATGCCTTACAATGATGGTCCTAGACTTCAACCAAGGATGAAATATCTTCAAGTCTTCAAGCTTGATCCTTGTTGAGCTCCTTGTAATCTTGATCTACATCAATTAAATCTCATGCACACAAAGATGTTAAAACATTGATACAAAATTAATACATGAGATTATATATGAGCATAAAAATGACTATGATAATAACAAGGAATGAATCAATATGAATCATGTAATTATCATAGCATATTTGACATCATCAAAACATAATTAAATATGCCTTAATATACCTTAAGGCTAATACTTCCCATAGTGTGTAGCCTACTAGCACTTACCACAACCACAAAGGCACCTACAACAGCCCGCCCACAACACCAGGGTCGTTATATTCCGCCCCCTTAGGGCCCAACGTCCGTGTTGGCACACTTCTGGTTGGGTCTAGCTCTGATACCATTCTGTCATGACCCTATCTCACTCAGTAAAATATTGTCTTCTCTGGGTCCAAGCCCTCAAATTTTTGTTCTTGGGTCACTGCCCAAAAGGCCTCTTACTAGGGAAACTTGGAACCACACATATATAGCACATTACTTTTCCACACCTAGGCGATGTGGGACGAACTTCCCATAGTGTGTAGCCTGCCAGCACTTACTGCAGCCAGAAAGGCACTTATAGCAACCCGCCCACAACACTAGGGTCGTTATAGAAATCAATCATTAAACACTTACCACATGCTTAACTCTAGGGATACCCCCAATATTGATGTGCTTAACCCTTGGGACAAATTGTTGGGTGGTGGGTGCATGCCCATTTGGAGCAGGATTGGGTGCATGCTCAGTTGGAGTAGGGTTGGGTGATGCCCACATGTAAAACTTTTCAAATATAGGAGGGTGCTCTAAGCTTGGCCTATGTAGCTTTTGTTTACATGTGCTCCGAGGGTTTGTTCTAAAAAGCTCCTCACAGTAATCCCTCAAATGAGCGTATTGTTCCTAGAAAGTACCTTGCACTTTCTCTACTACCTTGGCCCTACTTCTGTGTGCTTGACTTCTACTAATACCAACGACAAAGTCTTTCCTAACTGTCTCTTGAAACTTCTCCAATTTTATAGTTGGATCAATCCTATATTTCTCAACGTATTTCTGTGCAACCCACCTAGAGCTCATCAATTTATTGGTGTATGTCAGGGAACATGTGTGGTTGTTAAGTGACTTCATTTGAATTGTTTTATGTTTTTGCATCAAGGAAGCATGAACTCTCCAATTGCAATCATCACTGCATATGGTTGTCACCCTATGACTAGCATTTTTCTTGAACCTAATATTAAACCCACCCTTGATAGCACATTCTTTCAGATACTTCTTGAACTCATTGTGGGATGGGAACCTCATCCCAACCATTATTCGTGGATGGTCTATACTCAGGATGTGAATCAACTTGTTCATCATCACTACTACTATTCAAACTAACTAGATCATCACTTGGCAAGTAGTCAAAACTTTCTCATAGTCGTCAATACATTGGTTTCTATGGGTTCAATCCCCCTATATCTCATTTCTCATTCCCTTCGGTTTCCATTAAAGCTCTATCTGTGTGCATATCAAATAGAACATCATCATCATCATCACTACTACCTTCGATCATTGGATCATAAAACTCTCATCAGTACTCTTCTCATCAACCTCTGGAGTTTCATTTCTTTCACTATGCTCCAAAATGAAGTGCATCTGCAATGAGAGAGAATAACTTTAAAAATGCATTCATTTTTTTTTTGTTAGATAGAAAGAAAGAAAGAAAATGCATTCATTTTTAATTAAAGAATGAACAATGTATTTCCCATCTTCAATGTCTTGGGACCACTAAACATTATGGCTTTGACCTCATCGTCCCCCACAATCTAAAAGAAAACAATGCATTTCCCATCTTCAATGTCATGGGACCACTAAACATTGTGGTGATTTGAGGTGAGTTACAATCTCACCGCCGTGGTTAGTGTCCAAAAGGGGACACAATTGAAGTTCCATTATAGATGGGGCATATATGAAAGTTGGACCCACGGGAGGTCTGGATTACATAAGTTGTATTTAGTTGCATTTATATGCCTAAATGAATATTTGTTTAATTGCTTTTAATATTATAATGTTGGTTATGACCTTTTCTGGTACCAGTATGGGTACCCATGTGAGCAAATTGGAGCATGATTCATAACTGGTAAATTAATTAGCAACTTGATAAAATACTAGCTTGTTACTCGTGCAAAGCACTGAGCAATTATTTTTAGTCTATTGGTTGTTAAGATAAAAATTTGAATAAATTAAGTAACTTCTAACCAAAAAAATGTAAAAAAAAAAATTAGAAACACATAAAATAAACGGGAAAAAATTAAAATTTTGTGAATCTAATAAATACGTAAAATAAGTTGCGATATGTACAATTACAGTTTTGGGCATCATATAGAAACATGTACCAAACATCAAATCTCAAAACACCTACAGCAAAATATCAAAGACCCAAAACTTTAACCATAGCCCTTTTGTACATGCATATATGTATATATATAAACACACTTATATATATTCACATACAGAGAGAGAGAGAGAGAGAGAGAGAGAGAGAGAGAAAGAATAACAGTCGCAGTTATGATCGGTCTTCTAGCCTTGATCTTTGGTTTAATTTCGTGCATTTTGTTCAGCCAAAAAACGCTTGGGTTTGGTTATTTTCATTATCTACGTATTTAAGTGTCATTAATATGATTTTCAATAGTTGTTTCAACATGGAGCATAGAAAGAGATGCCAATATCGAAAGATGCAGAACCAACATCTGTAGCATTTTCTTTACCCTTGGAAAGAAACCTGCGAAATTGTCCATGGTGGCTTGTAATTGTGTCAACTTAGCATCCATTGATTCCACCATTTTTGATAATTGAACATGGACTTGATGTAAAGTATCGAATTTGGAGTTTAATTTTGAATTGAAACCATGGTGACAAAAGAGGTAAAAGAAATGGGAGTGTTTTGTGAATTTTGAAGATACCGAGCACTTTTTTTTAGGAGTGATTTCTGGAATTCATGGGAATTTAGGGGTGAGTTTTTTTGAAATTTATGGAGATTTGGGGGTGACTTTTAGAACTTGTTGAAAGTTGGGGTGGGTCATGGCCGAGGTTGAAATGATATAGCAAATTCAGCAAAAAAAAATAGAAATTGACATAACAAGGGGGTCTCGAAGTGGGCTGGTCAACTTGGAGAATGGGGTGGAGGCTGCCAATTGGAATTGATGTGAAGGTTAGGGGCTGATTGGGTAGTGGCTGTGATGGTAGGTGATGAACAATGCTCGGATAGATGATGGAAGAGAAGGAAAGAATTTTGGCTCTGCTACCTATTTGGTGTAGGACCTAGACAATGAAGAAGGAGATTAAAGAGAAGGATTTGCACACACTCAATATCAATTCTTTTTCATTCCAGTCTAATAGTTTACTACATCCTATGTAAAGGCCAAATTAAAATCCTAGCATTAAATCAAAACCAAAATAAATTGCTACGATTGGGTCACGTCAATAATCCCTAGTAAATGCTAAAATCAAAACCATAATAAGTACTGAAGTTAAATCCCTATTTTCACACCCCGTAAATATTATCTATTGCAAATATTATCTTTTGATTCCCATCATTTAAATATGGAATAGCAATTAGCAAGAAACTAACAAAAAAATTAAATGAGAAAAATTCTCAAAATTTGACACGTGGCAGAAACAAAAGCTTCTGCTTTCATATATATATTTATATACATATTAGATTTGCAACCATAATTGGGACCCATACGTGACATAGACTTACATATACCCATTTAGATATTTGGGTAGTTAATATAAATGTTTGGGGGCTTTATAATAAAGTTTGAAAAATAGTTGGGGATGTAAACAAAAAAAATGGAAAAATCTTATGTACATCCTCTAACTTAGTAGGGTAACTCATAAGAAAAGGAAAACAAAACAGAGAGAGAGGGGTAGCGCGCTGAGAGAGGAAGAGAGAGATGTGAGTTCCGTCGAAATATGGTCAAAAGAAAAAATCTCAATTTGATAGGGCTTCTTCCTATAGCTATGAATTCCATTGGACTCAGCAGGAGGAGGAGGATCGAGAAGCTTGACTTCAAATCCAATATAGCACCTATGGATACATAAGAAATGTATTGAATGTTTCTCCATACCAATATCCTTGTCTGCATCTAAGTCACAAATATTGGAGATGGTAGAGATGAATCGAATTATTTGGAGTGAAAGAAACATTTTATCTACTAATAGTGGCCAAATTGGCTTATTACCAAATCACGCCCCTATCACTGTCTGACATTCGTTTCGCGAACCGAAGCCGTAGTCAGACTTATGGAGGTGAGATGAACATTTCTATACCTTTCTTTTTAGTTTTAATCGTTAAATTTTGGTGACCCATTTTAGTCGGCAACACGCGATTTGCCAATTTCATGTAGGATTAACTCTAGAGCAAGAATTGAGCTTACTTCTAGCTTGGGATTGGATTCTAGGAGACTAATTGGCTAAGAATCGAAGATGTGAGTGTCCTAATCCCATAATTGGATGTTTAATGACGTTGTTGTGTTGTTAGTTTCTTTAGAATGCTTAGTTCATGATTAAGCTTTCAAGCATGTGATAATTTAGAGCTTAACATGTCAAAAATGTAGAAATTGTCATGTTGATATGTTGAGGTGCTTATGTGCTTTATTGGGTCAATGGGTGTCAAGTAGTAATCACCATTTTTATCCTGTAATGAAGGAAAGTCGAAGCTCCTCATAGGTGGGGCAATGGTAACAACCACAAACGAGTGGTGACTACGGTCACAAGAGAGATTAATGTATATGCGACAATAAAGTGAGAAAGATCCAAAACTATGGATCCAGGACCTTGGTGGATTGATTACTTGACATGCCAGAGACTAGTTTTAATGTCATGAATGTTAGTTATTGCATATGACATATTATGCATTCCAATGGCATGATTAGTATATCCATTGAGCAAAAGCTTAGACAAATTTGTGGTTAATAACCATTTCAGGTACGGAGAAGGAACACAAAGAAAGACAATGAGCATTGGAGTTCTGGGAAAGGGATTAGAGACATCGTGTTGTTTATATGTATATTTGTTTAGATTGTCATTGTAGTTTAAGGATACTGTAGACACCCCAATTTTGGACGAACTATTAAACTTAGGGGGATTTACCTCTGGAGATCAATGATGAATATGTCTCGTCGGAATCAAGACTCTTACAAGCAATCTGATTCTCTTCCAGGAAGAATCTCGGTCCGAAATCACCCTTTTCAGCCAAAAAGACCATAATTCTCAGCTACCCGTCACCTTGTAGACCATGAGTTTTGAATACGTGTAAAAACACGGCATTGTTCTTGGAGAATCTTAAAGCCATTTTCAAATGGAGAGAAATTCAGTACGAACCCCGAAAAAAGGCAATAGAAGTCAATAGTTGACCCAGTGAAAAGTCAATGGGTCAAAAGAGGGTTTATCATAAATTTTTCAAATTTCAAGATGAAAAGTCCCGGAAATTGTTTATTGGGTCTCCTTTATGCTACAAATGATTTTAAGGTTTTTAAAATGAAAGGAAACATTGAGAAATCGAAAAGTCTTTAAGAAGAATTGTGCAGGACATTGGAAATTTTGCCTTCGGTGGGAGAGTTAAATTTTTTTCCTTAAGGATTTTGATTTTTGAGATATTTTTATTGAATCTAAATGGGGGGTATTTCTTTAATTACATTTCATGTCATTTAAGTAAATGTCGTTTAATTTATGTATTTACTTAAACTATTAAATGTAATTAAGGTGCTGAATTCCTGTGAATAGTGCTGAATTGCTTTCGATAATTGTCATAGCAGAATCATAGTGGAATTCACAACAGAATCAACTTGGTCCAACTAAAAAGGTTGGCACGTTCACATAGGCCAACAGAAGAAGTACAATTGACAGCCCTAGACAGACCTCCCCAATGTTAGTAGTACTAACGATTTCAAAGTTTAAGTTAATAAAATTAACCACTAAATTTTACATTTTCCCAATTTATTATTATTCCCTTTCTACATTGCAGTCAACCAAACTATGGACATTCCATATTCGAGGACTACTGTTAACCAAACACAAGGGATGATTATTGAACAAGGTACGCACTAGACAACAACTTAACAATATTTTTCATCTTACTGTTTGCTATATTACATTTTTTAAAATTTTATATTTTAGCAAACTGTGTCATACATAGTTTGGTATGCTTCATATTAATTATTTTAACAAAAATAGTGAGTTCAAAGCATTTTCCCCAACATTAAACTGTGTCATACATAGTTTGGTATGCTTCATATTAATTGTTTTAAGAAAAATAGTGAGTTCAAAGCATTTTCCCCGACATTCCTAAAAATAATTCAGGAATAAGTTGTCTTCTGTTTCTTAATATAATAGCATTTTCCCCAACATTCCTAAAAATAATTCAAGAATAAGTTGTCTTCTGCGTCTTAGTATAATATAAGCAGAACAAGAGAATAGTCGAAGGAATCGGAACGAAGCGATGGCAAATAACATAAACGTGTAAGCTGAGCACAGGAATGAGCGACGTTCAACTTATAACTGCGCTAGAGGTCTACATGAGAATTTGGGTGCAATAAAGCTTCGACTGCCAACACCTACTATATGTCCATACTGTCATGCACTCAAATTCCACCGTGAAACTTCTGACATGTGCTGCTTAAATGGAAAAGTTGCATTGCCACAAATTCCGTATCCGACAGAGATGCTTAATATTTTATCCTCACAAACATCCGAAGGACGTCATTTTAGACAAAATATTAGAGCTTATAATCATGTCTTTTCGTTCACTTCAATGGGAGTGCATGTTGACGAAAATTTAGCAAATAGAAGGAGGGGGATATATACATTTCGTGCCCAGGGTTCAATATATCATAGAATTAGTGGTCTTCTTCCAACTACAAATGATAGGCCACGATACCTACAAATGTATATATATGACACAGATCATGAAATAGAAAATAGGATGCTGGAAAATGATTCACTAAATAAGGATCTACTGGAAAAGATACAACAAATCTTAAATGCTCACAACCCATTCGTGCACACATTTCGTCAATTGGGACAACGACACGACATCCAGAGTTGCAGGCTCATCATTAAAGAACCACTACAAGAGCGTCAGTACAATACCCCTACTGCATCTCAAGTCGCAGTTGTTATAATTGGCGGAGATGAAGTTGGAAATATAAATGGAAGGGACATCATTGTTGAAAGCTTTGGTGGACGACTTACAAATGTCCAAGAGATTGCCGGTTACTATGACCCATTGCAATACCCCCTATTATTTCCCTATGGAACGTATGGCTGGGATTTAAATACACGTGATGAGCATGGAAGAAAGGTGACATGTCGGGACTTTTACGCGTACATGTCACAGGTAACGATCCTTACGCACATAATTTTTTTCAAAACTAAAATTTTTAACTTCAACTTATAAAATTATTCAACTATTCATTTCTAGATTCGACATGATCAACCTTCAGCTCTTCTTAGACTCGGACGCCTTTTGCAGCAGTATTATGTTGATAATTATGTCAAAATAGAATCCCAAAGGCTTCGGTGGATACGCTCTAATCAACCCACGATTCGCTCTGAAATGTATCAAGGACTATAAGACTCCTTTGATGCTGGTGAATTAAATGCAGGTAGTAAATGTTATGTTTTGTAAACTATTTTAATATATCCATTGCCTTCAAACTTAGTTAACTAAATCCATATACAACTTCAAAATAGGAAACGTTGGGCGATGGACTATACTACCATCATCATTTGTTGGGAGTCCCCGTGACATGTACCAACGATATCAAGATGCTATGGCGCATTGGCTCTGGTTCTAAAGTTTGGAAAACCAGATCTCTTTATCACTATGACGTGTAATCCAAAATGGGAGGAAATTACAAATGAACTGTTACCAGGCCAATCGGCACAGGATCGTCCTGATTTGGTAATAAGAATATTTCGTGCGAAGATAGAAGAATTAAAGACTGATCTTTTTATAACAGGGGTATTGGGGAGAGTTGTCGCACATGTCCATGTATTCGAATATCAAAAACGAGGACTACCACATGTACACATGCTTCTCATCTTGGATGAAAATGACAAGATAAATAGTCCCGACGATTATGATCGTGTAGTTAATGCTGAAATACCAAATAAGGAGGAAAACCTTGCATTGTATAGTACAGTTACCAAACATATGATACATGGTCTATTTGGGCCACACAACCCTAATTCTCCATGTATGAAACATTGGAAATGCAGCAAAAAATATCCCAAACCATTCTCTCCTATGACCATACAGGGTAATGATTCATATCCAGTTTATAGAAGACGGGACGGTCAACTGGTGCCTCTTGACCACAATCGAAACATAATGGTCGATAATAGTTGGGTGGTTCCCTATAATCCATGGCTCATATTAAAGTACGATTGTCATATCAATGTCGAGATTTATAGTAGCATCAAAAGTATGAAATGCTTATACAAATATGTTCATAAGGGTCCAGACCGAGTGTCTCTTGAAGTTCGTCCAGGACCTAACTATGATGAGATTCAACATTTCGTCGATGCAAGATGGGTTTGTGCAACAGAGGCACTTTGGAAGATTTTTAAATTACCTCTGAGCCAAATATATCCATCTGTAGAACGCTTACAAATTCATCTAACTAATAGGCAAAATGTTCGGTTTCACAGTGATCAAAATTTGAGAGATATTTTGTCAGATGAGATGATCTTAAAGACGATGCTAACTAAGTTTTTTACCTTGAATGTTGTCGACCCACATGCAAGACGTTATCTATATCGAGAGATTCCTGAGCATTATAGTTGGATTGGTGGAGATCAAAAAATTTGGAAAAGGAGAAGAAATCAAATAAGGGTTATCGGTAGAATATATACAGTGTCACCATCCGAAGGGGACAAATTTTTCCTTCGTATCCTTCTCAATCATGTTAGGGGTCCAACGTGCGCAGAAGATTTACTGACATTTAATGGGGTAGTCAATACCAGGTTTAAGTAAGCAGCTGAAAGTCGTGGTTTGTTAGAAAATGATAATAGTGTTCGTGAATGCTTACTTAAGGCATCTTCCATTAGAATGCCAAGTGCTTTACGAAGATTATTTGTTACAATTCTGGTCTATTGTGAACCTACAGGGGTACGAAGTTTATGGGATGAATTCTCTCCTTTTATGGTTGAAGACTATCCTTCGTCAACCTCATCTAACATGGTAGTTGTCCAAAATAGATTGCTGAGAGACTTAAATGGATTGTTAGTACAACATAATAAATCGATAATCAATTATGAGTTGCCTACAATCTCAGAGGGATATGAAATTATATCAGAAATTCCTACCTGTATCGAAGATGAACTTTCCATCACTATTGTTCAACAGGATCTAGATACAATTGATAAGTTGAATGAAGACCAAAAGTTTGCATTCAATTCAATCATGAGTGCATTTCAAGAACACAACTCAGGTATATTCTTCGTGGATGGTCCCGGGAGTACTGGAAAAACCTATTTATACCGCGCGTTGCTCGCAAGGTTGAGAAAAGATAGTCATATAGCAATAGCAACAGCAACATCAGGAATAGCTGCGACCATTTTG
Organism: Hydrangea macrophylla; assembly: GCA_033977485.1. NCBI lineage: Eukaryota > Viridiplantae > Streptophyta > Magnoliopsida > Cornales > Hydrangeaceae > Hydrangea > Hydrangea macrophylla. Next base: position 86,442,772 of record CM066984.1, read on the forward strand.
CCGGGTGGAAGAACAGCTCATTCGTGATTTAAGATTCTGATCTTGTCAGAATCAAGATATAAAAAGTATACTTTACTTTTCAAAAGATTTGCAGTGTAGAAGTAAAGGTCGAACCCACAGAGATTGATTAACTACCGTGTTTTAATCTTAAAACCTAAATCTAATTAATTATAAAAACGGATTTTGATTTGAATTTAATTAAACTAATAACAATAAAAATAAATCTAAACTATGAAAGCAATTAAAGTTGTTTTAAATAATGTTTAAGGGAACCTAGGATTGCAAATCCACCACTAGCTTCATAATAGGAATATTTATGAACTACTTTAGCTTACTAAGTTGGATGATAAGGGGGAATTGTAGCTACAAGCCCTATTCCTCCGACAAGAAGATATTCATGGTTCAAGCACCAACATAATCCATCTTCGGTTAGCACGAATTATCCCACACTAAACTAGGGTTGCGATCTAATCCGTCTAATCTAGGCATGGACTATTCGGATACTTGATAGCACAAATCAATAAAGCACCATCACATGTAAACAATCTAAACAAGCACAACAAGCATAGATCGTTGAACACATCATAGTCAAAATAGATCTAAGACAAGAATAAATTCTGAAAGTAATGATTTAAGCACTAGAAGTACGATTTATTTATAAAAATCCTCTAAACATGTGACTATCATCCATACATAATAAAACTAAAATAAAAACATAAATAAAACCCTATTACTCGTCTAGGGCTTCATTGAAACCCTAGATCTATGATCTAGCCGTCCATGGAAGTGATGGATGGCAAGTAGTTGATAGAGGAGGCTATGGAAACCCTTGGTCTTCTTCTTCTTCTCCTTGCTTCCCTCCCTTCAATGGCTGGAAGTATGGTTGTAGAATGTGTATATATTAATTGCTAATAATGTCTCCCCCTTTAATTATAATAAAATAGGGTATATATAGATTTACAACAAGTTTTGGAAGCCTTCCCAACCCGAAACGAACTGAAACTGATGTAATTTACAGTCTAGACGTCGTTCAGCAGTTTCGTTTGCACAGGAGTCTTCAGCATACTGAAATACGCAACTTTGGTTTTTACACATATCGCGCGAGCGCGACATTTGGTACCTCGCGCGCGCGGATCGCGCGAGCGATTCTGGGATTTTCCCGCGAGCGGATCGCGCGAGCGATTCTCGGTTTTTCGCGCCCGCGGGTCGCGCGCGCGAGTTGGCTTTTTCAGCTTCTTCTCTGCTGCTTTTTCACCCTGTTTAGCCTGGTTTACTTGATTTCTTCCAAAACCTGTCAGAAAATAGAAAACGAAGTAAAAATATACAAAAACAGGATAAAAAGTACTAACAAATGCTCGTTAAGGCGTATAATTAGGATTAGTTCTCTCCCGATCAGATTCCTATCAATCCTGATGCGTCATCTGCATGTTCCATTAGTAAACAATCTACCTTGGCTTCTTTAATATGAGCTGCAGCTATTATTATTTGGGATGAAGCAACAATGGCACATCGTTACGCCTTCGAGGATTTAGACCGGAGTTTTAGAGATATCATGGGTGTTGATTAACCATATGGTGGGAAGATTATGGTTTTTGGCGGAGACTTTAGGCAAGTACTTCCTGTTGTTCCCAAAGGTACGCGTTCTGAATTAATCGAGGCTTTAATCACTAGAGCATCATTTTGGAATAACGTTCACGTTTTGCGACTGAGGCAAAACATGAGATCAAGAGACAACACACAGTTTTCAGAATTCTTGCTCCGTGTTGGGAATGGGGTTGAACCTACAATAGGTGATGACATGATAAAGTTACCATCATCTATGGTCATACCATGGGATGGAGATCAATCTGTCAATCATTTGATCTGCAAAATCTTCTCTAATTTGGATTGCAATGCTTTCAATCCCAAAATACATGGTTGAGCGTGCTATACTTACTCCTCGAAATGAAGAAGTCGATAAGTTAAATGAAAACATAATAAGAATGTTCCCTGGAGAAGAAGAGACATTATATTCTTACGACTCTGTAATTGATGATCCAAGAAATTTGTACCAACAAGAGTTTTTGAACTCAATCTCGCCAGGTGGACTACCTCCACATAAATTGACATTGAAACGTGGTGCCCCTATCATGCTTTTGAGGATCATTGACCCAAAAATAGGTCTCTGTAACGGCACGAGATTGTTATGCCGTGGAAAATTTGATCACATGATAGATGCTGAAATCTTAACTGGTCAATTTGCTGGAATAAGAGTTTTTTTGCCTAGAATCCCTTTAAAGATACCTGATAGTGTAAAGTTGCCCTTTGAGATGACAAGACGACAATTTCTAGTAAATCTGAGTTTTGCTTTAACTATAAACAAATCTCAAGGACAGACAATCCCGCATGTGGGTATATACCTTCCGGATCATGTATTCAGCCACGGACAATTATATGTGGCCTTATCCCGTGGGATTTCGCAAGAGTCAACTAAGGTATTAATTAACAAAGGAACTGTCAACGGTGAAAATGGCAATTTCACAAAAAAATGTGGTGTACAAAGAAGTTCTGCTCCTATAAACAAATGTCATCTTTGTAAGGTATGCATAACACATTTGCAAATTTATATCTTTATATGCTTACAATTTCTCTTCACAAATTTAACAAAAAAAAAACTAATATTTGAATGAATTACCAGGGATGGAGCGTCATGTGCCTTGGGAATTATTTGAAGATCATAAACCATTGCCTCTTTATATACCATACGAAAAACAGGTAAACTCCTCCCTAAATAACGTTTCTATCCAAGATTGACATCTACATATGTTTGCATATGATGTCTTTACTGTTAATACTAATGCTACTTATGTGCAGTTTGTACAACTTTCTATTAGTAGCCCTGGTTGGATGTGCATAGTAAAAGCAGATAATAGGCAACTGAGTAAATTGATCAAGAGAGTGAGGAATAAAATGAAGGAAGAACAGTACGTTCATTTGTGTTAAATGCTTATTAATTTGGAAACATTTGAAAAGGTATGATGAAAACACAGGTGGGGCCGCTTTCCTTGACGAGGTTAGTTTCTCATTTGTTTGTACAAGTAGCACAATCTGTTTTGCACATACAACTAAACATGCAACATTATTTAATAAGCATGCCATTATTCAGTTCTACACACGGCGTTGTATGCAACATGTACAAAATCATATTCTTATGTGCGACCGTATTACGAGGTTTGCTTTTATTCTTATCTGTTCTTTTTCCATGTCAACGAAAATAACATAAACTCCCATAAACTGTTCAATAATTTTTTAGGCACATAGTTCATGTTGCTGGAAAACAATTGGATAAAACTGCTTCAACTGTCACCGATGATTGATGAGTTCACTGGTTGTCAATATCAATTTGGTTTACTTATTTTGAAGACATTTGTGTAAATATGTGTTGTTTGTGTGTATCTTTTTTGTGTTTATTTATTTATTTATTTATTTTTCCTCTACACAAATTGATGTTTATTACTTTGATTTGTAAAGATGCAATTACTTCAATGCGTTACACACGCAAAGCGTGTGCCCCATCCGCTAGTATATATAAAGAGAAAGGGAGGGGTACCAAAAAGTATTTAGCCTACTTTAATAATTACAATAAAACCTATTCAATTTCTTAATTAAAATACTTTCATAGTGGCACTAAAATGTCATTTCAAAGAATTTAAATAAAATAACTTCTCTTAACTATCCACCCCATTTTCTTTTTACTACTTACACTCACATAGTGAGTGTGCCACTCCACTAGTAAATAAGAAAAATAGTGATGGATTGATATGAAATATAATAATTAAAAAACTAAGGTTCAAGAGTTGCACTGCGTAATGGGCTAAAAGTCTAAAATAATATAAAAATATATTTTATGTATAAGAAGAATCTTTGACTCATAAGGATTATATGTATATCTATATTATAAATTATAACTTTGTCCTACTAGGACAAGCTGACTAGGATAAGAAAATGTGACTACAATGGTATTTGGCTGAGTTGGATTGCTTAGTTGGAGTGTTAACAATTTAGAACACTCAAAAGTGAAAACCCTATCTCGGTATCACACTTCCCCCACCCACCTCCTCTTCTCTCTCTCTCTCTTCTCTCTCTCTCTTCCTCCCCCTCTCTGATTCTCAGAACCACCGTCCCTCTCTCGGCTCCACCTCTCTCCCATACGTCTCTCTCTCTCTGTCGCCTCAGATCTGCGCCCCCTCGCCATTGCCCCTGCCTCTCTCTCAAATCTGCGCCCCTGCGCCGTTGCCCCTGCCTCTCTCTGAAACTCACCACCCGCCGCCGCCGCTTTGGTCACCGCAAACCCACCACCCGCCACCGCCGATTTGGTCACCGCCTCGGTCAAAGCCTCATCTGCAGATAATGGTTTCGAAAATTGTTTTGTTCTAAAACAATTTTAACATTGTTGATTAATTATTTAATTACTTTCTCTTTTCCATTTTTTTCAGATCCTATCAACATCGCAAGTTTCCATCTGAGCCCCTGCCTCTCTCTCAAACCCACCACCCGCCGCCGCCGCCGCTTTGGTCACTGCCTCCAGTTCATGAATCGCGTAAAAGCTCTGGTCAAAGCCTCATGTTTCGAAAACATCTATGGTCAAAGCCTCATGTTACGATCTGCAGATAAGGGTTTGAAAAAAAAAAATTCCTTAAAAAAAAAATTCAGAGCATCCAAACAAAAAAATTCCCTGCATTTTTTATTTTTATTTTCTTAATCCATGTAAAAACTTATGTTCAGAGCATGCATTTGTTTGGGACAAAAAATTTGCCTTACAAAAAAAATTTAGATCGTTGCAACTATTTGTTCTGCAGATAAGTGTTTGGAAAAAAAAATTTCCATTAAAAAAAAATTCAGATCGTTGCAACTATTTGTTCATAATTATTTTTATTCCATTTTTTTTAAATCCTAAAAAATCTTTTGTTTGGAGCATGCTTTATTTGTTCAGAGCATCCTAAAAAAAATATTTCCCTGCATTTTTTATTTTTATTTTCTTAATCCATGTAAAAACTATGTTCATAGCATGCATTTCAATTTGTTTCCCTGCATAGTTTTTTTATATTAATATTCAATTTTTTGTTTATTAAGGGGTTTCATCATTTTGCTTCTCTAGATCATCTTCTTAACACTGCACCATAATCTTCATCATTTAATCATCTTCTTAACACTGCACCATTATGTTCATCATCTTCTTAACACTGCACCATAATGTTCATCATTTCATCATTTTTTTTTATTAAGTGGGTTCATCGTTTTGTTCATCATTTTTTTTAATTAATCTTCCACTGCACAATTTCTTAACACTTATAGAAGTTGCAAAATCTCCATGTTGATTGTATTTTTTCTATATTCATTTTGCGGTTTATTGATTTCCCTATTTTTTTTCTTTCCATTTAATATCATTCCATTTTGCACATCTTTTCATGTTTGATATTTAATCATCTTCTTAACACTGCACCATAATGTTAATCATCTTCTTAACACTGCACCATAATGTTCATCATTTCATCATTTTTTAATTTAAGTGGGTTCATCGTTTTGTTCATCATTTTTTTTAGTTAATCTTCCACTGCACAATTTCTTAACACTTATAGAAGTTGCAAAATCTCCATGTTGATTGTATTTTTTCTATATTGATTTTGGGGTTTATTGCTTTGCCTATTTTTTTCTTTCCATTTAATATCATTCCATTTTGCACATCTTTCCATGTTTGATATATGTTTAAATTAGTTTCACTGTTTTGTGCTTTCCATTGAATATGTTTAATATTCTTTACAAAATCTCCTCTCATATTTTATGTTTCTTTCCTTTGAGTACTGAAATTTTTATTTTTATTTCCTGAAATAAAATATAGATAGATTATTCAGTCAAAATTATATCATAATCTCTCCCAAAAATCTTCGTTCCTACCAAATTTATCTCTCCTACCAATATTATCCTCCTCAAAATTTTAATTATATATACACTTCAATCACTACATTTTCTTACACTTCCAACGTGATATCTCTCTCTCTTTGAAGTTATCTCCCTCTCCGGCTCTCTCTCTCTCTCTCTCTCTCTCTCTCTCTCTCTCTCTCTCTCTCTCTCTCTCTCTCGCACACACACTCCACTTAACAGGTATGTCCAAGTTCTATATTTATTTTTTGAAGTTACTTCCTACTTTTCCCAACTATCTTCTTCCTCCTACTTTTTTTTTTCTTTCTTTTTAATTGTAATTTTCAATTTCTTTGGTGTGTTAGTAATCTTTTATTCCCCCTTCATATGTGTTTTAATGCGTATATAGTTGTAGATTTTGTTAGCATATGTAATATGTAATTCGTTGTTTGTTTGTCAATGTTTAGTATCATTCCCTTTTAACATCTTGCATAGTTTATAAATATAGGCAGAAAAAATGGAATTACATTTTTTTTTGGCTAGGGACATATGGAAAACATCTATGGTCAAAGCCTCATGTTACAATCTGCAGATAGGGGTTTGAAAAAAAAAATTCCCTTCAAAAAAATTAAGATCATTGCAAAATGTGATTTTATTTATAGTGATGTTAACCGTTTTTTTTTCTTGACCAAATGTGATTTTAATGTGTTATTATGATTTTCGTGTTATAGAAGTTGCAAAGTCTCCATGTTGATTGTATTTTTTTATATTGATTTTGGAGTTTATAGATTTCCCTATTTTTTTCTTTCCATTTAATATCATTCCATTTTGCACATCTTTCTATGTTTGATATATGTTTAAATTAGTTTCACTGTTTTGTGCTTTCCATTGAAACTATTTGTATCTTTTGTGTATTGATGATTTTAGGTTTGAACATTAATCTATGCTCTTATGAAAAATAGGAAGAAAAAAAAAAGGATGTGTCTTTTGAGAATTATAATGAATTGGGTTCATCATTTTGTTCATCATTTTTTTTTATTAATCTTCCACTGCACAATTTCTTAACACTTATAGAAGTTGCAAAATCTCCATGTTGATTGTATATTTTTTATATTGATTTTGGGGTTTATTGATTTGCCTATTTTTTTCTTTCCATTTAATATCATTCCATTTTGCACTTCATTCTATGTTTGATATGTGTTTAAATTAGTTTCACTGTTTTGTGCTTTCCATTGAATATGTTTAATATTCTTTACAAAATCTCCTCCCATATTTTATGTTTCTTTCATTTGAGTACTGAAATTTTTATTTTTATTTCCTGAAATAAAATATAGATAGATTATTCAGTCAAAATTATAACAAAATCTCTCCCCAAAATCTTTGCTCCTACCAAATTTATCTCTCCTACCAATATTATCCTCTTCAAAATTTTAATTATATATACACTTCAAGCACTACATTTTCTTACACTGCCAACGTGCTATCTCTCTCTCTTTGAAGTTATCTCCCTCTCCGGCTCTCTCTCTCTCACTCTCTCTCTCTCTCTCTCTCTCTCGCACACACACTCCACTTAATAGGTGTGTCCAAGTTCTATATTTATTTTTTGAAGTTACTTCCTACTTTTCCCAACTATCTTCTTCCTCCTACTTTTTTTTTTCTTTCTTTTTAATTGAAATTTTCAATTTCTTTGGTGTGTTAGTAATCTTTTATTCCCCCTTCATATGTGTTTTTTTAATGCGTATATAGTTGTAGTTTTTGTTAGCATATGTAATATGTAATTTGTTGTTTGTTTGTCAATGTTTAGTATCATTCCTTTTTAACATCTTGCATGGTTTATAATATAGGCAGAAAAAATGGAATTACATTTTTTTTTTGGCTAGGGACATATGGAAAAATTCAGATGGTCAAAGCCTCATGTTACAATCTGCATATAAGGGTTTGAAAAAAAAAAAAATTCCCTTAAAAAAAATTTAAGGTCATTGCAAAATGTGATTTTATTGACAGTCATGTTAACCGTTTTTATTTCTTGACCAAATGTGATTTTAATGTGTTATTATGATTTTCGTGTTATAGAAGTTGATAAGTCTCCATGTTGATTGTATTTTTTAATCTTTGTTCCTACCAAATTTATGTCTCCTACCAATATTATCCTCTTCAAAATTTTAATTATATAGACACTTCAAGCACTACATTTTCTTACACTGCCAACGTGCTATCTCTCTCTCTTTGAAGTTATCTCCCTCTCCGGCTCTCTCTCTCTCTCACTCTCTCTCTCTCTCTCTCTCTCTCTCTCTCGCACACACACTCTACTTAATAGGTATGTCCAAGTTCTATATTTATTTTTTGAAGTTACTTCCTACTTTTCCCAACCATCTTCTTCCTCCTACTTTTTTTTTTCTTTCTTTTTAATTGTAATTTTCAATTTCTTTGGTGTGTTAGTAATCTTTTATTCCCCCTTCATATGTGTTTTTTTAATGCGTATATAGTTATAGTTTTTGTTAGCATATGTAACATGTAATTCGTTGTTTGTTTGTCAATGTTTAGCATCATTCCCTTTTAACATCTTGCATGGTTTATAATATAGGCAGAAAAAATGGAATTACATTTTTTTTTTTTGGCTAGGGACATATGGAAAACATCTATGGTCAAAGCCTCATGTTACAATCTGCAGATAAGGGTTTGGAAAAAAAAAATCGCTTAAAAAAAAGTTAAGGTCATTGCAAAATGTGATTTTATTGACAGTCATGTTAACCGTTTGTATTTCTTGACCAAATGTGATTTTAATGTGTTATTATGATTTTCGTGTTATAGAAGTTGCTAAGTCTCCATGTTGATTGTATTTTTTAATCTTTGTTCCTACCAAATTTATCTCTCCTAGCAATATCATCCTCTTCAAAATTTTAATTATATAGACACTTCAAGCACTACATTTTCTTACACTGCCAACGTGCTATCTCTCTCTCTTTGAAGTTATCTCCCTCTCCGGCTCTCTCTCTCTCTCTCTCTCTCTCTCGCATATACACTCCACTTAATAGGTATATCCAAGTTCTATATTTATTTTTTGAAGTTACTTCCTACTTTTCCCAACCATCTTCTTCCTCCTACTTTTTTTTTTCTTTCTTTTTAATTGCAATTTTCAATTTCTTTGGTGTGTTAGTAATCTTTTATTCCCCCTTCATGTGTTTTTTTAATGCGTATATAGTTGTAGATTTTGTTAGCATATGTAATATGTAATTCGTTGTTTGTTTGTCAATGTTTAGTATCATTCCCTTTTAACATCTTGCATAGTTTATAAATATAGGCAGAAAAAATGGAATTACATTTTTTTTTTGGCTAGGAACATATAGAAAACATCTATGGTCAAAGCCTCATGTTACAATCTGCAGATAAGGGTGTGGAAAAAAAAATTTCCCTTAAAAAAAATTAAGATCATTGCAAATTGTGATTTTATTTACAGTAATGTTAACCGTTTTTATTTCTTGACCAAATGTGATTTTAATGTGTTATTATGATTTTTGTGTTATAGAAGTTGCAAAGTCTCCATGTTGATTGTATTTTTTTTATATTGATTTTGGAGTTTATAGATTTCCCTATTTTTTCCTTTCCATTTAATATCATTCCATTTTGCACTTCTTTCCATGCTTTATATATGTCAGCATATGCAGCAAAGTTAGGTTCGTGGACTCTAAATTAGAGAAATCATTACTATCCCATGGGCAGTCCACAAATATTCTGAGTCCACAAATATTCCAGTCCACAAATCATTACTATCACCCTTTGACTGCAATGTCTTTTAAGATTTGTTAAATGTTCTTAAAATTTCAGAAAGTTATATTATTTTGCACATCAACAATGGATACTCCTTCAATCATGATCATTACATAGCCAACAACTGTTTTTATTAGTTTCAGTTAATGTATACATGGAGAAATTTCGTTGTTAATTTTGCTAAATCTGACTTTGAAATTTCTATTGTTAAAACATTGTGATTGGTTCTCTCTAAAGAGAGAAAATTCACACAAAAAAAAAAACTAAATTCTTATTTTTTTTATAAATAAATTGTTGTTTGTTAATTGTTATTTTCTCCTTATCTCGGTATCACTCTCAGTCTTTCCCTCGATCTCTTAATAATTATGTTCGTCTCTACACAACTATTACGTGGCCACAACTATTGCATTTTAGAACTTTGCTGTGAGAAATTTCGAACTTTCCAATACTCAAGGTTGTATCAAAACCAAAGTTAGAAAGTCAGATATGTAGGTTATGAATTCTAAGTCCAATGTTTTTTTTTTTTTTGGGGTCAAAACCCAAGGTTGAATTTGTATATTTACCTTTTTTTTCCAAAATCTTTATATTAATAAATATTTACGTAAAAGTAGGTGCTAATATGGAAAGTAACTCATCTTTTTAAATACTGTAGGAAACTTTACACATGTTCTCCTCCATCACAATTTGGAGCTTATTCCTTAGATGTAATTAGATGTATTCCTTAGTACACCACTTAGTAAAATTTCTAATTTAATGTTTTCTTTTTAAATGATGCATTTATATATATATTTATGCAGATGGATATTAGACCCCCTATAATGGCACGCATTAGTGTCCGTCTTCTTCATAAAAATATTATGAATCAACTTGCAAATATGACTTTTGAAGAAGGCACTCCCATATGGGTGTATGGCACAAATGTAATTGCATTATGTGGTCAATTAAGGAACACATGTAAATGTTTGTCAGAAAATGATATAATGCAAATAATAGCTGATTCGCTACCATCATGTTGGGATGATGTTGTTGAAGATATACTTAATAGACACCAACCGGATGATGCATTAGTCTTTCTAGAACTACTAGAGGAAGTTGAGCGTGATATCCACCCATTATGGATAGACTTTGAGACAACACAGATGGCTTCGGGTGTAGGAGTTGTAGACCATATAGTAACAAAAGAAAGTATATGCAACGAACTTCAGAGAAAAGGATTTCGTCTCCATGACGCAATTTTGGTGTACGGGATAGTCAATACACTTCCGGATGAGTGGCCTAAAAAAATAATATACAGAAATTTACAAAATGATTTTAAGGACTTGAAAACTCTTAGAGAAATGTTGGAGGATGAGGAGTTCGATTTCTTATGTTCAAAAGTTGTGGCTGATGTGGAAAAGACATTTGCGATCCAAGGTCGTGAAGATAAATAAAAAGAAATTATATTTATTTAGTCGTTTTTTTTTTAAGAAAAATTGTACTTTTAGATGTTTTAATATTTTGATGGATAATTTTGTAACTATTTTAATTATGAGTTTTTCTGTAATATATTAAGGGTTTAATATATGAGTTTTAATTAATGGTTTGTTTCTTCTTCTTTTTTGTAATTAAATATGTCTGTTGCTATATATGCTAATTAATGGGAAAAATTTTAAAAGTTTATTCACATCTTGGAACTTCAATTCTGTAAGTCGTATCGTGAGCAATGTTGATGAGTTTTTTGTAATTAATTAAAGGGTTGGTTTCTTTCTTTTTCGTAATTAATAGTTTGTTTCTTCTTCTTTTTTCTTAGTGGTCTTCTGTTCAATTTTGTTACAGCTAATCAATGGCAAAATACACAATTTTTAAGGCTCAAGAATCTATAGTAAGTTTTCTTTATTTGTAGAACAATCTGTTAACACCTACCATAAGAGAAACTCATAAATAATTTAATGATTTTTTTAATTACACATGTCACAGTTGGAGAAAGAATTGGAGGAAACTGTAAGTTAATATTTATCTTTATGAAAATTATTATCCTTAATTAGTTATGATTAACATGTATTTAATTAACTTCTTTATATATACAATAAAATGTTAGGTTGAGTTTCTTCGGACTAAAAACGTGGGCATCACTTTTCGTGATGAGAGGGATGGTTATGCTGAAATCATTTTATCGGTTAGTCCATCATTTGTTATTTTTTTTTCATTTTTTTGGGTCATTTTTTATACTTATTGTCCTTTATTTCATCAATCTCGTTTTATTTATACGCAAATCTTTTGACAGAAAAACGCAAAAAAAGACAAAATGAAAGAAAAGGCAAGCTCTTCTGAAAAAGGAAAAGGGAAGGAATATCAGGAAAATAGGGTAAATCTATATTTTACACTGTTACTATTTATGCTGATATATTATATACACATTTAAACATGTTATTACTGTCGTTTCATTTTTTAAATGGTTTACTGTATAAGTTGAACTTCAAATAGAAAACAAACATAAGCTGAACATTAGTTAACAATATTGCCTTTTTAATATTAGGTATAACATACAATATATACAAACAGTTAATAAAAAATATCACTTCAAATGAAAATAATAAGCTGAACAATCATTTACGAAATTGTTTTATTTATGTTTTGAACAATCAATTAATAAATTCAAAATGGCAATGTAAATATCATGTAATAATTAAAAAAAAAAAAACAAAAAACTTCAACATTCGTTTATATACAAACAGTTAATAAAAAATACCACTTCAAAAGAAAATAATAAGTTGAAGAATCATTTATAAAAATTCTCTATTCATATTTGAACATAATAAAAAAATGACAATAATATAGCTTATTTATATTAAAATTAAAATAAAAAAATGCCAGTATTTATCATCTAATACTTCAAAAGTTTAAAATAAAAATACTAAAAAAAAATTATTGAACATACTAAATTCAAACATCCATATTGAAAATAACTCAAAATAAATTATAAATTGAACAATCTTTAAAAAAAAAAAAAACCAAACGACATTTTGATAATCAAAAGAAAAAAATAAAATTGACCACTTATTTACAAAAATAATTTTTATTTATATTTCAAAGATACAAATAGTTAATTCAAATCATGAAAAAAAGCATAAAATACTTTAAGACAATAGTATTCCTGCTACATTCACTAAAAAAATGCCCATAGTTTTCCTGGTACTCCAAGATTATAGATTAAATTGATCTGTATGAGTTATATTTATTTAGGCACCCAATGTTAATTATCTATCAAAAGTTTCGTTAGCCCAACGCGCTCGACGAGAACGAGAACGGAATGAATCGTGCTCTACACGTCAATTAACTCGACCAACTGATGATCCTCCTTTGACTTTGAGCCGTCGTCAACGCGAAGATTCTATTTTGCAAGAACTGTCTCCAAGTGAACCCAATGATAGTTCTATATCAATATTTTCGTTAGCCCAACGCGCTCGACGAGAACGAGAACGGAATGAAGGGTGTCCTACAAGTCCATTACTCAGATCAAGTAATTTTCCTTCTTTATCACTGAGCTGTCGTCGACGCGAAGAGTCTATTTTGCCAGAACTACCTGAACCCAATTATACTGCAATATCAAAAGCTGCATTAGCTCAACGCGTTCGACGAGAACGAGAACGGCATGAAAGGTGCTCCACACGTCAGATACCCCAACCAATCAATTTTCCCTCTACGACACCGAGTCGTCGTCGTCGACGCGAAGTGATTCCTTTTTCACATGTTGCAAATTCTGCTAAACGGCCAACTGTTGCAAATTCTTTTGTGTCATCGTCTACGTGCACAACTCTTCTAGAAACAACTAATCATTACAGTTCTGTTTGTGGAAGAACTCCACTACTTGTGGAAGATAGCGTGGTAAATTGTCATATACCACCAACACAAGTGCCTTTACACTCCATGCTTCCTCCGCGTAATCTTGGTGGAGAATTTGCTACTGTTGAACTAAGTGAAGCCATCACAACGCCTGTTGAACATTCCTCATCTCCACAAAATATTCAGTGAGCATGTTGCCCATCTATTTGCAATATTTATTCTATTGATCATGCAAATTTAATTCATTCATGTAATTAAATAAACGTGTAGGCCAACTACGATAAATCATTACATGGATGAAGATTATGTTAGTGATGATGAATTAGATGGTACCACAAGAGTTGTTGCTCCAGTACAGATAAGTCCAGGTCAGCATTTTCTGGGTAAGATGAATGTGGAATGCCCTCACTGCTCTACATTACATTGGATGGATGAAAAATTAGTGAAGTCTTCTACGAGAAATCCTCTTTTTGGAACATGTTTTTTGCAAGGAAAAATCAAACTTCCTCTCCTTAGAACACCCCTTCAACAACTTCAACAGTTGTATGATGGAGTGAGCCTGCAAGCGATTTCATTTCGTTGTTATACTGGAGGGTACAATACAGCTAATGCTTTTACAAGTCTGGGTGTTAAAATGGATGCAAGACTCATTCGTGGAAGGGGTCCTACATCATTCACTATTCATGGTGAGTTGCGTCATCAAACAGGATCAATACTACCACAATCAGGCCAGGATCCAACGTATGCTCAATTGTACATTTATGATCCTGATTCTGCGTTAGACGTTCGTAGCCATCGAAATCCACACTTAAGAGTAGACGTGTTAAAACTATTCAAGATTGTTTGTTGCAATATAATATTTTCCCAGATAAATTTTGTCAAGCTTCCGCAGTTCTTAAACAATCGAATGCAAGAGACCAAAATATACGAGCTCATCTTCACTACAATACAGAAACAGATTGACGAAGGTATAGACTACCAGCAACAGATGAGATTGCGGTGATATTACCAGGCGATGGATCTGAGAGTAGCGCAATGAGAGATATTGTCTTGCATCTTAGAGGAGATAACCAGTTTATGCGAATTAATGAATGCCACCCAGCCTATTTTCCATTGCATTATGTCTTATTGTTCCCGTATGGTGAGCTTGGATGGGAACCTGAAATGCGACAATGGGATGTTGTATATAGTAGACATACAGCTGTGCGACTAACACAGATGCAGTTTTACAGTTATCGTGTATTTAAACGTCCTACAGAATACTCAACAATTTTGAGAGCTGGTAAACTATTCCAAGAGTTTTTGGTAGATGCTTGGGCCGCAACTGAGCAAAACCGATTGACATATTGCAGACATAATCAAACAAAACTCTGTGCTGAACTTTACCAAGGTCTTACAGATGTTGTAGATGGGTTGGGTCCTGATCAAGTTGGTAAACAGATGATTTTGCCGTCGTCATTCATTGGTAGCCCAAGACATATGTTTGAAAATTTTCAAGATTCCATGGCAATCACACGATATAACCAACACCCAGATATTTTTCTTACTATGACAGCAAATCCCGGATGGCCTGAGATTACCTCAGCTTTGTTACCACATCAAAATTCCACGGATCGTCCAGATTTAGTAGCCCGTGTTTTTGAGTTGAAGAGAGACAGATTGATGAAAGAGATTGAAAGAAAGAAAGTGTTTGGTAATAAAGTTGCACATGTTTTTACAATTGAATTTCAAAAGCGCGGGCTACCACATATGCACGTTCTACTATTTCTTCAGGGTCCTAACAAGATTAAAACATGTGCTCAAGTTGACAAAGCAGTATGTGCTGAATTTCCCAATCCAGCCGATGATCCTGTACTTTTTGATATTGTCAAGCGTTGTATGGTACATGGACCATGTGGTTTTCGAAGACCCCAAGCACTATGTATGGAAAATGGTAGATGCACTAAGAAATACCCTCGAGCATTTTCAGAAGCAACAACTATGGACCAAGATGGGTATCCTATTTATCGTCGTTGCAATGATGGACGGACATATGATGTGAATGGACATGATGTCGATAATCGAGATGCCGTACCATACAATGCATGTCTCTCTAAAATGTTTAATTGTCATATTAATGTGGAAGTTTGTGCGGGAGTGGGATGTGTGAAATATATCCACAAGTACATTTACAAAGGACATGATCGTACAACAATGGTATTGGGTGGTGTAGATGAGATCCAACAATATTTAGATGCGAGGTATATTGGACCGCCGGAAGTTGCCTGGCACATATTTGGTAATACTTTGCATAAAGAGGTTCCGACAGTTGTACGTTTGGATGTCCATTTACCTGGAAATCATCGTGTTGTTTTTAATCCTGCTGAGTCAATGGATTCGATCATTTCCAGAGCTGAGCATCAGTCGTCAAAATTAACTTCCTTTTTTGCGTATTGTGCTGCGAATGTAAGTGCACGAGTCTACACTTACCAAGAATTCCCACAACACTTTGTTTGGCATGAGAAAGAACGTATATGGACGCCAAGAGAAAGAGCCTATGCGATTGGTCGAATGCACTTTGCTAGCCCTAATTCGGGAGAGAGATTTTATCTGCGGTTGTTGCTAACTGTTGTCAGAGGACCAACTTCATTTGAGTGCTTACGCACGGTGGATGGTGTTTTGTATGATACTTTCAAGTTAGCATGTGTTGCAAGAGGACTTTTAGAAGATGATGAGGAATGGATAAAATGTCTTCAGGAGGCCGCAGTTATGAATACGGGGTGCCAGTTGAGAAGATTATTCTGTGTTATTCTAACGCAATGCCATCCATTACAACCACATGAGTTGTGGAATAAATTCTCAGTGTCTATTTGCGACGATCTTGAACACAAGCTTCGTACATTGTTTTGCATTCCTGATCCAACCGACGCTCAAATTGAAGATTATGGTTTGTACCTTCTCAATCAGTTGTTACAAGAATCAGGTCAAAGTTTAAATGACTTCCCGCCGATGCCACAATCGTTGACAAATTGGAATACTGTAGTTGGAAACCGATTGATATGGGAACATCGACAACTCCAGAGTGATGCGCTACAAACGGATACAGAAGTTAATGTGACTCACCTTAATACTGCACAACGTAGCGCTTACAATGCAATCACTTCTTCAGTTTTTGAAAATAAAGGAACTACTTTCTTTTTGAATGGTGGTGCTGGAACAGGGAAGACTTTTTTGTACAACACAGTTGCAGCTAAATGTCGCAGCCTTGGCCATATTGTTGTTACGGTGGCATCATCGGGTATTGCTTCTCTACTATTGGTGGGAGGTCGCACTGCACATTCTACATTTAGCATTCCATTGGATGTGCTAGAATACTCAATTTGTGGGTTTTCAAAGCAATCGGCTCAGGCAGATTTGTTCAGACAAACAAAGCTAATAATCTGGGATGAAGTTCCAATGCAGCATAGATTTTGCGTTGAAGCAGTTGATCAGACACTGCAAGATATTTGTGAGAATGGGCTGTCATTTGGAGGAATCATCGTTGTCCTTAGTGGAGACTTCCGACAAATCTTACCAGTTATACCAAGAGGGCTTCGTGAGCAGATTGTGGCTGCATCACTAAGACGGTCTAATCTCTGGCAGAATATACACATATTAACCTTGAACGTGAACATGCGTCTCAGTAGCACTGTAATACCCGTACCCGAAAAAGGTAGTAATATTTATTTAGCATGCATTAATTAATATAATTAATTGCATGTGATGATTTGGATGAGATCCAGTTACCCCGACGTGATAAGTGCTTGATAAAGGGCACAGTTGAAAGTTCCACTAGAGGTGGGATATATGTGAAATGGGACCCAAGGGAGGTCTAGATTGGATAAATTACATTTAGTTGCATTTATGTGATTAAATGGTAGACATGTAAATATAAATGTGTACATTATAATGCATGCTGATACCATATGATTATTTAATTGATAAAATGTTAAGTGTTTTAATATTATTTTATTGTTCAT
The DNA here is from genome assembly GCA_033977485.1 of Hydrangea macrophylla. Taxonomy (NCBI): domain Eukaryota; kingdom Viridiplantae; phylum Streptophyta; class Magnoliopsida; order Cornales; family Hydrangeaceae; genus Hydrangea; species Hydrangea macrophylla. The sequence goes on from CM066984.1 coordinate 86,460,258, forward strand.
GTTGATTTATGAGATTAGTTTGGGTACCCTTGTGAGGGCGTAATTGAAAATATGGCATAATTAGTAGGTTAATTAGTGCCTTCGTATAATATTTGGGATCATATTTGGGGTTCATACGTGACATAGATATAGACTCACTTAGATATTGGGATAATAATATAATTAGTTTGGATGTTATAATAGGAGTTTAGAAATTGTGGGGGGTGTAAGTGCAATTAGTAGGAATTCTAGTTAGATGACACCTCATTGGTGACTCATTCAATGAAAAAAAAAAACAAATGGAGCCGTGAGTGCGTGTTAGTGTTTAGGTGGCGGCGGCGAATATATATATATATATATATTATATGTTTTATATGTACATATATTAGTTAATCTAAATAAAAAAAAATGAGAACAAGAGAGAAAGAACACTGAGAGCAGAGACGCGAGAGAAGAAAAGAGAGAGTGAGGGTTTCGCCCTCTTGATGCCATAACTTCGTCATATGTTGCTCAAATCATGATACGAAGTCATATTTGAACTCGTGGGGGTAAGCCTAACCTTTTGGTATAATTTAATTTGAGTTTAATCGATAGATTTTTCGTGACCCAAATGGGTTGGTAACATTTAGTTTATCAAATTTGTATAGGATTATCATTGGAATCATTTGGAGTTGGTTTTATGAAGGAATTTGGGATTTCTAAGCTTATTTGGTAATTCTTAGAGGTGAGTGTCCTAATCCCAAAATTGGATGTTTAATGTTATTTATTTGTTATTAAATCCTTTTAAATGCTTAATAATTGATTAAGTAGAAAAGCATGTGATTAGTTGTATTTAACATGTCTAAAATGTTGAAATTGCCATGTTGACATGTTGAGCTGCTTATGTGCTTATTTGGGTCAAAGGGTCTCAAGTGATAATCACCATTAGTTAGCCCATATATAAGGGACAGAGAGATGTTGAAATCCTCAGAGAAAAGGGGATAGTGGTGACGACCACAACGAATTGACTACAGTCACAAATGAATGAGAGTGATTTCGCTATATGCGATGGAAAAAGTGAGAAAGGCCCGGAATCAGGGGTCCAGAACGATGGTGGTTGATTACTTGACACGCCGGCGACCATTTATTATTGTGAATGTTTAATTGGTGTTATGAATCATTGAATACTCCAATTGCATGATTAGCACCACGTACTCACTAAGCGAAAGCTTATTCAATTTTATGGCTAATGACCACGCAGGTTCAGATGAATACCACAGTGAGAAATGATCGAGACTACGGGGCTGGGTCTAGCTTGCTTATATGTTTTTATGTGAGGATTTGAATAAGGTTGTAATAAACTTAAAGTTTATACTTTTAAATATGTTTAGAAATAAATGTTAAAATGAGTTTGTAATGAATTTATATATTTTAGTTGGGTTTTGATGTGTTTTAGAATATTTAAATAAAAGAGTGCAGCAGGGGTTAAAAATGTTTTAGTTTATGAAAAAAGGGTGAATGGTGCTGTAATGGGGGAAACTTTGCCCCAAGTACCATTTGACGGTTTTAAAACTTTATTTTATTCCTTTTTATTAATTTATTTGATAAAATGATATTTTACCCCTGGTATTTCAGTCAAAAATGTAATTTTTGGAACGTTAAAAAAAAATGATTGTTTGGTCCTTGGCTTTGTTACACATGTCCTAACCGCGGGGGCGGGTTGGGGTGTGACAAGCACAAACCATGCAAATACTAATTTTGCAAAGTTCTTGATCGAGGTAATTTTTCTACCCCCAAATTTTTTTATGATATTCATTTATGACACTTTAATTTATCATTTGAATGATTTAAACAACATTGTAATTTTCATTAGATTGGGTCCAATCCAGAAGAAGTCATACAACTTCCACCAACAATAAGCAAGTGCCATAACCTAAATGAACTATTATCCAATGTTTATCCGGAGTTGAATGTCGCGAGTACGTTGACCCCAACATTTCTAACTGAACGCACAATTCTTTCTGCACCGAATGACGACGTTAGTGCTATCAATACTGTCGCACTTAATCTTTTTCCTGGGGAGGTAGTTTCGTATCTCGCTGCTGACAAATTGTCTGAAAATGATGAATTTGATCGTACCATTACAACCAGATATCCGAATGAGTATTTAAATTCGTTGGATCCTACTGGACTACCACCCTTTAAGTTGGACTTGAAAGTAGGATGCCCAATAATGTTGCTAAGAAACATTGCCCCAAAGGATGGACTTTGTAATGGAACGCGACTGATGGTTGTCGGGTGTAAATCGCGTGTAATTCAAGCTCGTATTCTGACCGGAGATAAATCAGGAGATTTGGTCTTCATTCCGAGAATATCATTAACTCCGTCATCTTCGGAACTTCCTTTTACAATGACGAGACGGCAGTTCCCAATCCGGTTGGCATATGCCATGACGATCAATAAATCTCAAGGACAATTTGTGAAGTATGTTGGGGTAGATTTGTGCACACCGGTATTTAGCCATGGATAACTATATGTTGCACTATCTCGATGTACAAATTCTGATCGTGTAAGTGTTCTTCTACCAGAAGATGGAGTAGATACTACGACAAACATCGTTTACCCAGAGGTTTTGTTATAGTGTTATTCTTTAGTATAAAGGTAAATTATTCTAATTTTAATAAATTACAAAGTCTTGAAAAATATTTTTAGTTTACTTACATTTAAATATTTATAGGTTTGGAAGAGGATGTGTAGGGACTCTGAGTGGATAAAAAAACCGAGGCTTTTCAAATGGAAAGGGAATAGCGATGTAAGTTAAACCTATCTATATAAATTAATTTTAATAATAGCGGTACACATTTTCAGTACTAATTTCTTTGTTGAATACATAATCAGCTTGCTGTGTATATTCCTCACATGGGAAGGTGTATTGTATTGGATACGACTTCGTTCTGTAAGATGATGAGGAAAATGTATGGTTGGACGCCCGAAGATCGTAAAGGATCATCCAGGAAATGAAAATCATAATTCTCTTTTTATGTTCTTTATATATTGGTACCGGTGATGAATCTTTATAATTCTCTTTTTAGCATGCAAGACTTTTCTGTTTTTAATGTTTCAGAATTTTAATGATGGATTATGTTATTTTTTGTTTGTTGCTAAAACATTAAGTTACAACAATAAGAAATATGTTTGGTTTTTATTATATAGAGATATGTATGAAATTTTGTATCTAATATAAGACCATCTATATTGGATGAATAATGTATTAAGTGACAACGAAATATGAATATCTAATAGCCAAACACATGTATTAAAATCAATGGATAATTCCTTTAGGCATGGGCAATATCTAATTGACGATGACAGTTGTACCAAATGTGAGCCTATGATGCATTTATATTGAAATTTCCAATTGCAGTATTACCGGATAAGTGTATCGTATCCTTCTCTATTTGTTGTTAAAATACATGTGGAAAAGTATTGAGTGTCGATGGCACATGGAGTTAAATACTGAGTGAATGCACGGGTGCTAGAAGTTTTTGGTAATGCATGTTACCAGTATCTAACATCGAAATAACCAAGTTGAATTTGTCAAATTTTTCTGATGAATCTTTTTTTAAAAGTTATAATTTTAGAGTTAAAAAAGTTTATACTCCTCATTTTATAAATCCTTTTTATTTTATTCCGGTAGTTAGGGTGTAACAAAACCGATCGATTTACAAATTTTTAATATAGTGAAAAAATCGAACCGAATTGAACATTTATACTAAATTGAACCAAACCAAGCTGAACCCAAACCAAACCATTTTCAACCCTTCCGATAGTGCCCTCAGGCACGGACAATAGCTAGTATTATAATAATAAATAAAAAAGATAGACATGTCCATATCATAAAAGATAAGAGGGATGCTGATAAGGAAATTAAACACACTCTCTTTTACGGTTTTACCCAAATATACACGATATGCACTACTGCATATACACAGTACACTCATCTTACGCGCAAACGAGGAGGGTTTCACAGTTGCCCAGGCTGGGTTTCACGGCAGCGCGAGAGACGATGTTGAGGGTTTCGCGGCGGCGACGAGAGACGATCGAGAGAAGAGACGAAGAGGAAGACGATCGCTGGAGGTATGTTCCCTTAAAACTCCTTAATGCTTTGGTGTTTGGATTGCCGGAATATGCGATCTGGATCGCCGCCGTACCGCGATCTGGAACGTACGATCATGATCGGAAATCGTTAGGTGTCGTGCGATTTTTTTGGTAACACTTTGGCCCATACGCGGACCAATAGCATCTTAACATAGGACGGAAAGTATCAAAAGAAACGCACTGAAGTATTATCCTTTTGTTTATTAAATGGGTTAAAATGAGTTAAACGAGTTACCTGTATTATACATGTCGGGTTTAGGTTTAGATTTTTGATACGATTGAAAAAAGACACGGCACGACATGATTATTAAACGATTGCCACCCCTAGTTTTAACGTGTGGACACCGACGCGTATTGACGGCGGAAAGAATGGAAAAGAGAAAGGAGGAAACACAAGTTAGAATTCAATGAATAACCCAAAAGAAATAGGGAAAAACCAAAAAGACTTTTAACTTCGACTTATGTACCACTAACAGCCAAACACATATATAATGGAGAAGGAATCTGGAGAGTTTCTCAGCAAAATATAAAAACACCAAGTGCCAAAAAAAGGGGCAAAAACAGAGCATTTTCGGATTTTGCAGACAGCCTGACCAATGGGTAGTCAAATAGCCATACCTTCTTCTGGAAAATCCAATTTGCACACCATTTGAAGCGATGAAAACTAGATTCAAAGAGCTTTCCAATGGTGTGATTTGTATGCTAACTCTTCCTAGATTGCATCAGTTTTGAAGTCAAAATTGACCCACAAACTAATTCTGCACCTCTGTCCAAATTTCTTTCACTTGTGTCATGACTTATAACTCAAATTGAGGTAAGCTTGCATACATATCCTGAGACACTCCTATATCCTGTATGTTCATCTGGGCGCGTTTGTGCGTTATGCTGTGTGATTGTGTATGTGAGATAGAAGGGGTTTTTATGTATGTATTTATGTGCGGCGGAGCCCAGATTTGACATCAGAGGAACTGCACTTTATGGGTATTAATGGCTTTGGGTGCAAATACCTTATTATATGGGTGTCCATATGCCTAGTTTTTTTTTTCCTTACTAGTTTCACTCAAACGAAGAATCCTTAGTATGCTCAATATGAATATCTAACAAGGCTTAAACACTTGGGCCTAATTGAGTAAATAAGATGTTTATTTGGGTGAAACTCAAAAAAATTTGAGGACAAAAGTGAGAGATATCTTGAGTTTAGAAGCGGTAAATTAAAAAACTTAGGGGCGCAAATGCGTAGCTTATAAAATTTATACAAGGTAAAAAATTAATTTTGAGAAGTTGAGGGGGACCAAGTTTCCCCCCTAGTCCCTTGCTGCTGCTGCCCTAGCCCCTGTGTATGCACTTGTGTGAATGCATATTTACATGTGTATGTGTCTTAGACTCTTACATATATGATTTAAGCCATTCAATGTGCGGGCTAGTTCAAATTAATAAGGCACTAATTTTTACTACGTTCTTTCTCTCTTATGTCTATTGGGCTTTGAACGTCTTTTGGTGAATTCTGGAGGGTGTTAGATGGACTGAGAACGTCATTCTATCCTACTGTAATTTTTGAAAGTTATTCAAAGTTAAATCTCATTTTTTAGATGATTATCTGAAATATGTTGTTTATCTTAATTTGGGACCCTAGCATGTGAACTGAAAATGAGCAAGGTTTTTCTTTGAACTATCTTAGAACATGAGCAGGGAGTTTAGAGAGGTCCGACACCTTTCAAACCTTGGGGCCATCGAATCTCCTTTATTATTGATTGTTGTTTTCACTCCCACTCTAAATGTATGTATGTTGTTGGAATGTCCCACATCGCCCAGACATAGCCCCCGTCTGTGCTTCTTGTATGCCTGGGTAATCCTCCCCTCATAAGGCGACTTTTGAGGGTGAGTCAGGTCCATTGGTCTTTCTACTTGGTATCAGAGCTGGGTTGTTGGGTCAGCTCTCCGGCCTCCTGCAGTGTAATCCGGCGTTGAGGGGGAGAAATGATGTGGTCCAGGGGGTGTGTTGGATTGTCCCACATCGCTTGTCCGCATTGGTCTGATCGATTCGAATCACCCCGCCAGAAAACCCCAAAACTATCGGATCGAAATCGTGGCATAACTCCCGTCTGTGATTCTTATAAGCCTGGGTAATCCTCTCTTCATAATGCGTTTTTTTGAGGGTGAGTCAGGTCCAATGGTCGTTTTTCTACTTATGTCAACATCATATATCAAGACTACTATTTGAACTTTCCAGATAGTAGTACTTTTTATTTGGCAGTCAACAAGTCACTTTCTATTTCTCTTGGACCACATCAAAGTTTACAAACTGGTGGGGTTCTTTGGTAGATATTTAATTGTGCCAGTGAGCATCAGTCCCCCAATCAGAGTACAAAAATAGATTGTATTTGTGTTCAATGCAGTATCACTTATCAGCCAACTTGGCCTAGCCCAATTGGCCAGAGCCTCTGGGGGAGGTCAAGGGTTCGAACCCCCTAGGGCCGAAATAAGACGTACCTCAAGTGGCTGGACGAACCATATCCAGAGCTTGGTCTGCGTTCAAATCTTATCGCCCACTTGCCTCCATGACTATACTGTGCCTGTATTGTGGGTCGGTGCATGTGCCCAGGGTTTGCCCAGTCCTACTACGATAAAACAGAGTTGGTAACTCTGTCTGAAAAATGTCAGTAAAATTCAGGCTTTGGAGGACAGGTGGAGGAATTTGTCTTCGTCTCCCCAAAAATGAAAATAAATTTCACCTTATTGGGATTGGGTTATCCGATTTGTTCGTTGATTTTGGTGTGGTATATGATGGTGTTTTAAGGAACAATGCATCCTATTGGTCTGAGGGCTTTTTGTTGTTGCTGCCACTCGATTTGTTGTGTATTCTCTGTTTGGTTCCTGTTGGTCCCTCTTCAATGGAATTTTAGTTACCAAACAATGGAAAATACTTTAAGCATGTACTTTGTATGTTTGTGCTTGCCAGATCCCACGCAATGCTCATGATGATTTGGAAAAAGAAAATTAGAATCGTACAAGAAAGCTATTAACAAATAAAACAAGTATACTACGCCTTTTAAAACTAATCCACAATATTTCATTTCTCGATTCATTCCCCTATCATTACCCTAAATGTGAATCTATGTTATGGAGTCCAATACGCAAGTTCCTATATTTGTTTAGGTGTTGGATCTCTCTAAACTCCAAATCTTAGAATAGATAGATACTCATTTCTAAAGTGTCCAAAACATACATATGAGTTGCTCTAACACACCCTAAACAAGTTTAGGATACTACACATCAATGCAATACTGTAATACATGATTTTATTGTATTTGAAGTTTTTATACTGAAATTTGAGTAGTGTTTTGTCTATTTCTTTATGGGAGAAGTTGCAAACCAACTGAAAATTTGAGCTTCTTCTTGGTTTTGTATCAGACATGGATGATTCTCGTGTCCGGTTAGATTTATGGGTATGTGGTTGTTGGATGCATATCTTGTACCCATAACCATTTAATGTCTGTTGACAGAAGTGCTTTGGGGGAAAGAGTTCACAATCCACATGACATAGATGTGAACAATCTCACTGGTTCTGATTTGTGTGGTTATTGCTCTTCTTTATACAATGCTCAAAGTATCGTAAATCTATTTTCTCTTGTTTTAGTCAAAAGTTCACTATGCTTGCAGTAATGGAAACATTGAAAATAATGACGAATGACGATAAAAGAGGATGCTTACCCCTTTCAGTTGTTCTCATCTCTACATTACCGGTCCCAGGCCTAGATAAAGTAGGAGGGTCGGTTTAGATAACTGACGACTAACATAAAATGTCATATACTCATGTCTTGTTAACATTATATAATAACAATTTTAAGTAGAACCTTTGTGTCGTGAATTTGTAATAGGTGTTAAATGAGGTTTGAAAGAACAAAGAACAACTGGCATTCTGCGCCCTGAGTTGCAAAGCTTTTATCATGATCAAAATCAACCAAAGAAAAAAGATTGTGATAGAAAGGTTTAGATCAATTTTTTGCTTTGTCTTATAGAGGCAAAGTCAAAATAATGTGGAAAAATTATTTCTACTTAATTGGCTATTTTGAGTCTAAGAATGGCACACAAATTACACAATAACAAGGCTAACTAGGTTTTGTTCCTGTTAGATTATGCAGGCATGGCTTGATTCAAGAGTATTGTCCAATTGAATTTCATAAGATTTTGTATAACACAGTATCTTATGTTATATATGCTTGTGATATCATTGGTCAATATGTCTCATGTCGCTAGCCCAATTGTTTTTGTTCTAGCCTTCCCTTGCTTGCTGTTAGTGTACTAAATATCGTTGAGATACTTGATGTCGAAATATTGTGGAGATACTTGATGTCTCCATCTGTATCTTAGAAGCACGGGGGCGGGGGCAGGGGCGGGGGCGGCGGCGGGAGCGGGAGCGAGGAAGTGTTAAACTTTAAGAGGTTCAAAGTTGGGAGCGTTCAAGAAGCGTCCAAATATTTGATATAGATATATTCTATATCTAATTATTGTAGAGGAATTTAGATTGACATTATCACTATGTTTGGGAGTTTTAAAATGGAGAGAAAAGAAGAGAAAGTACCTCACTTTCTCTCACTTTCTTTCGTTTGGGAGTTTTAGCGAGGAGAGAAAAGGAGAGAAAAGTAAGCCCCACTTTCTTTCTATTTCTTTCTCTCCAAATTGGGAAGAAATGGAGAGAAAATAAAGTGAGGATTAATGATTTTTTATTAATACCCATAACACCCTTTATTTAATTCTTAACAAATTTAAATTTCATCCAAGTCCTAGGGCTAATATAATACTGTTGTTGATATTATCTAACGTAGATTGTATAGCTGTATCATAATTAGTGGGATAGCATGATTAGTGGGACATCTGTATTATATTGTTTCCTTTCCTTTTTTTGTTTTTCCTTGTTTAGCTTAACATTGATGTATAAATAAGGTTACCTCCTTGGCGAGATGAATATGCAGAAGTTCTTTTCTCTCTTTCATGTTTGTCATGGTATCAGAGCAGAGATTTTGATCCACACTTTTTTTTTCTTCTTCTTCTGTATCTCTCTCGTTTTGCAGCCCTCTTGAAGAGCCAATGCTCTTGTCTCTCGCTGCTCTCTCTCTTACTCTCGTTGATCTTTTTTTTTTTGAACAGCCATAGCCACGATTTGCTGCTTCTTTCCCTCTCTCCAGATCTTGTTGTAGATTTGAAGCTCCACTTTTTCTTCTAATCTTTGATATTAAAGCCTGGCTGGTTCATCTTCTGGTCCATCTTGTTCGCTGCGGCTGCATTGTGTTTAAACAGTAACAGTGAGGGTTGAGAAGAGAGATCTCTACTGTATCTGCTTCTTTTGACCCATTTGTATGAGATCTGATCTGACCCATCAAGTCCCACATATAGACCCAGCATTTACCACATATATTCCAGAAATCACCCCAGACTTTTCTGAAATTTCAGAACTACCCCCAAACTTTCTGAAATTACAAAAATTACCCCATTACTTTTTGAAATTTCATAACTACCCCAAACTTTCTGATATTTACATATCTGCCCCAGAAATCGCTATATTTACAGATCTGCCCCAGAATTCTTTGATATTTACATATATGCCCCAAAAACTGTCTGATTCTTACCTATCACTCTCCTACAGCCTTTATTTGCTACTATTATGGGTGATAAAATCGAATCAAAGGACTCTTTCAAGGATTATCTTTTCTTCGGGTCAATGACGAGTACCAAATTAAAGGGTTCTAATTACCTTCAATGGTCTCGTGCAGTCACTGTGTTCTTGAGAGCCCGAGGCAAAGCCTTATTTCTAACTACTTCCAAACCTTCTGATGCAACTAAAGGCGAGGCTTGGGACAAAGAGGATGCCCAAATTATGACCTGGCTTTGGAACAGTTTGGAGCCCGAAGTTTATAATAATGTTTATTGTCTTGAATAATCCAAGGCTATTTGGGACACTCTTAGTGTGTTATATTCATCCGATCAAAATATCTCTCGGATCTATAAGCTTTATCAAGACATTTTCTCTCTCAAGATGGTACTCGCCCTGTTGACGCTTACTTTGCTGAGCTCAAGGGCATGTGGGATGAGCTGGACGTTTATCAGCCCCTCTCAATTGATTTGAAAACTCAGCAGCGACATCGGGAAGAGTTTCGTGTTGCTAAGGTTTTCTCCGGATTACAGCCGGAATTTGTTCCTATTAGTTCTCAGCTTCTCTCTGGCTAGGATATTCCAACTGCTAGTGAAGCCTTTGCTCGGGTTCAACGTGCTCCTATTCAACCTCCAGCCTCAGTTAAGAATGATCATTCCTAAGTTGCACGAAGCGGGAGCGGGGTCGGGAGCGAAGTCGGGAGCGGGAGTGCGAAAGCGTGAAAATATAAAAGAGTCTAAGGTTTGGGGCGTTTAGGGAGCGTCGATTTGAATAAAATATACTATATATATACTATATGTATATTAAAAAATATACTTAACAGTAAAATTATAATTTTCTTGAGGTAATTTAGAAAAAGAAAAAAACATAACTAAAAGGTAAGGGTGCAAATGAAAACTAACTCAAATAATGTGGTACATTGCAAAATTATTAATTATTTTGAGGTTGATTCGGAATTCTAAATAATTGCTCGGAATAAACAAATATTTAGTCAGTGGGTTGGTTCTTAGCTGTACATGCGTGACTTAATATAATAATACTATAATTTATTTTGACAACCTGTACACCATGATAAAATAACTAAACTCCTAAACCAAAGCTCAACTCATAAAATATAATATTTTATGAATAGTATTAATAGTCATTGACTTTTCAAATGATGCTAGCACACAAACCAATGCCACACCAAATTTACTTTGTATTGCCAACTAAAGAAAAGGCCAGAAGTCTTCTCTCAAAAAAAAAAAAAAGAAAAAAGAAAAGGCCAGAAGTCTCTGGAGCACCGAGCACAGAAGGATTCGAAGAGAGAGAGAGAAGACGGAGGAGAAATACGGTAAGACCACTATCTAGCAATGAAGAAATTTTTTCTTCTCTCTCTTCTTCCTCAACATTTCTCTTCTTTTCTTCCTTTATCTGTTTGTTTTTTTGTTCGACTTTCTCCCGTCTCCGGCGAACCATGTCCTGGTTCCCCTTCTTCTTCTTCTTCTTCTTCTTCTTCTTCTTCTTCTCGATCTGTCGTTCACTTGCCAGACGCTTCTACTCCGAAGAGAATCGCGACTCTCCGTCCAAAGACTCGCGGTTCATAGACGAATCTCTCGGAGAATCGTCGAGTCGCGATTCCCAGTGAAATTCGTAGAGGACTTGGGCGATTCCTGCAACTAAGGATCATTCTGCTCTTGCTGCCCCTTCTGGGTATGGTAATACTACCACGACCACCAATTGTGGACGTCCTACTTATTGAGGTGGTCGTGGTGGCCGTACTAATGGTGGATGTGGGACTAGATATTGTATTCATTGTGGTCGTAATAACCACACTGTTGAAACTTGTTGGGCTCTTCATGGCAAGCCCGCTTGGGCTAACCAAGCTGAACTTGATAATCCCACTCCTGTCGCAACTTCTGAGGAGTATGTTACCATGACAAAGTTTGAATTTGATGCTACTCTTCAACGTACTCTTGGTGTTTCTTAACCCTCGGCCAATCTTGGTGCTTCATGTAACACACGTCTTTTCTCATCCTCTACTTCTCCTTGGGTCATCGACTCAGGAGCATCTGATCACACGACAGGTAATTCATCTCTTATCTCTCATCTTACTCCTATTTCATCCCCATACTATGTTACCATTGCTAATGGTACTAAGGTTCCAGTTTATGGCATTGGTTCCGTTCATGCATCTAACTTTGCTTTCTCATCTGTATAATACTTTCCAAATTCCCTTTCAATTTATTGTCTGTGTGAAAACTTACACATTCTCTGAACTGTTCAGTAGCCTTTTTCCCTACTCATTGTGTCTTTCATGTTCTAAGGACGAAGAGGACGATTGGTGGGGGATTTGAGAGAATTCTCCCTGACTCGTCTCCCAGTGCCCTTTCACTTGACTCTCTAGTCTTCTCCATGCCAATGCACATACAACATGCTCTTCTGGAAAACACACTCATTTCTCGCCATACTGAGACTCTCCATTCTTTCCTCAAGCTTTATGTTTCCCGTTATGGTCTCGATGCTGGTCCATTATAAATCGCTGTCTGCAGCAAATTGTTCAGACTCAAGCTACTTTAGATCATAAGATGTCCTCTTTGGAACGCCGATGGACTCTACTACGTTCAACTGTCTTCACCTTCGATTCTAGTTGCTCTCCATTCTACTGTCTCTCCGTTCCAGTGGCATTGCCGTCTTGGACATCTATCCTCTCTTAATTTACAGCAATTAGTTTCGTCTTTATCTCCTTTTTGTAGGTTTAATTGTGAGACTTGTGAACTTACTAAACACCGTCAAGCTACTTTTAAGCTTCGACATGATGATCCTTGTTTACTTCCTTTTGAAATAATTCACTATGATATTTGGGTTCGTCTAGAACTACTGGTTCTTTTGGTCCTAAATATGTTGTCACTTTTATTGATGATCATTCTCGTTTAACGTGGTTGTATGTGCTTAAAGATCGATCTCAGTTATTTATTGTTTTTCAATCTTTTTATGCTGAAATACTAAATCATTTCAATGCTAAACTTCTTACTCTCTGCACTGATAATGCCCTTGAATATCGTCTTGGTACTTTTCAGCAATTCCTTGAGTCGAGAGGTATCATCCATCAAACTTATTGTGTTGATACCCCTCAACAAAATGGAATTGCTGTAAGGAAAAATGGCCCTGTTCTTGCTATTGCCCGTGCTCGTATGATTCAAATGCATGTACCAAAACACTTTTGGGCTAATGCCGTTCTTACTGCTGCATATCTCTTAAATAGAATGCCCTCACGTGTATTGAAAGGGAAATCTCCTTTTGGAACCATGTTCCCAAATAAAAAAGATTTTTTCTGTTCGTCCAAAGGTTTTCGGTTGTGTATGCTTTGTTCATAATCACGGTCCCAATCGTGACAAGCTTGATCCTCGTGCTTATAAATGTATTTTTCTTGGATATTCACGCACTCAAAAGGGATATCGTTGTTATAGCCCCACTTTACGTAAACACTTTGTTAGTGCTGATGTTACGTTCTTTGAAGACACTTCATATTACTCTATTGAAGGGGCACAACTGCTAGAGCCCCTTTCTATGGACCCTGTGGTTCCTGCCATTGTCCACAATCATCACAGTATGCCTCCTTATCCTCGGCATTTTGTTCGTCGTCGTCCACAGACTACCTCGGCTACTCCTTGGCCCTACTTATGTGGGTTCTACTACCTTAGATCCTCCACCCGCCTCATCGTAGGCAGATCCACCTCTTTCGCATAACAACTCTGATCTTGATCTCCCTGTTGCCATTCAAAAAGGTAAATGTACTTGTACTGACCATCCCATTTCTCATGTTGCCTCTCAGAATCACTTGTCTTCTTCTTTTAGAGCTTTCTCTTTATTGTTGAAATATGCTTTAATTAGTTGTATTAGCTGTCTTATATGAGCTGTTAAGATTTTATTATTGCCTAAGGGCATCGTTGTAAATTCTCTTCTTTGTGATTAATATAATTAGGGTTGAGACTCTCTGCCTCAACCAAGCTTTGAATCATAATATTTCTACATGGTATCAGAGCCTCCCCAAGGGGGATTTAAAGATCCCATGGTTACACCACCACCATACATCACCTAAACACCATCCCACCACCAACCGACATCCACCACAGCCAAACCCACCACCAGCCGCAGCCTACCCAGCCCCCACTTGACCAGCCGCAGCCGCAGCCTACCTAGCCCCCACTTGACCAGCCGCAGCCCCCTAACCCTACCCAACCTCCAGCCTCAACCTACCCAGGCCACCCTGGCCTAGACGTAGCCCTCCCCAGCCTCAACTGGCCTAGCCGCAGCCCCCAGCTCTCCACCCATCTCTGTCGCAGCCACCACATGGTCTGGTAGACCTCCAGCAGCCTTCATTCTTCTCTACATCTTCTATTTTCGTTTCTTGCTGCATCTGTAGCTTTGAGTTTTGATTGGCGCGTAATCATCCTCGTATTTTTTGGTCCTTCTATGGACCCGTGATCAAAGGTAATTTTTTGGCATCCTTTATGGTGCTGTGACCTTGTTCCCTTTGCGTGCTACTCCTCTGTTGGTACCCGTTTTTATTTTGTCTTCTGTGATTGTTGCGGGTTTTTGTTGCGAGACTATTCAAGATGTCGGATGATCCAGAAAATCGACCGTGAATTCGCAGCCACTTAGGACTAAGAAAATTGTTGTTGCTTACCCTGATAACTCGAACTTAAAGATCACTACTTCTCTCTTCAATGGCCAAAACTTCTTGGCTTGGTCCCAGTCTGTGACGTTGTTTCTCAAGGGCCGAGGAAGGATGGGGTACATCAACGGTAAAATCAAAGCACCTAGCACCGAGGATGCCACTTATGATAAATGGGAGGTGGAAAACTCCATTGTTATGACTTGACTTGTTCACTCTATGATCCCCGAGATTGGTGAGGGGTTCTTGGACATGGCGACTGCCAGGACATTTGGGAGACCATGGCTAGTACTTATTCTAGAAAGGGCAATTCTGCCTAAATATTTGAGTTGAGGCGAACATTTGGTCGATCTGAACAGGGGGAGATGAGTGTTCTCCAATATTTCACGTCCCTATCTACCAATTGGAAGCGCCTAGATCATCTCTTGGACTACAAGCCAATTTGTCCCACTGATTCTACTGCTTATAACAAGCTAGTTGCTGAAGAAAGGGTTCTTAAATTTCTTGAGGGTCTTCAATCTGAGTATGATCCAGTTCGTAGTCGTGTTTTGGGTATGGATCCTTTGCCTTCTCTTCAGGAGGCCTTTGCTTACATATAGAATGAGGAAAGTCGTCGCTCTACCATGCTTCCACCTGCTTCTATAGAGAGATCCGCTTTAGTTTCTGTTCCTCATCGAGATGGAAACCGTGGTCGTGACACTACGAGTGAGTCCGGTCCTTCTGATAAATCAAAGAAGTTTTGTGACTACTGTAACACTAAATATCACACCAGGGAGACATGTTACAAACTTCATGGTTATCCACAAGGAGGTCGAGGGGGCCGTTCGGGACAGTCTAGGGGTCGTGGTGGACGTGGAGGTAACTTTGGGGCCATGGTGGTGGTTCTTGTGCCCATCATACAGAGGTTGTTGATTCCTTCGTCGTTGCAGATACACCTCCGGCTCCATCCACTGCATTATCTGCCTCAGATTTGGAGACTCTCCGTCGCTTGATGTCTAGACTGGATACACCCACTACTGCCTCATCATCTTTTGCTCATTCAGGTAACTTAGCCACTTCTGTGAGTGCATTCCATTCTCAATCTAGTCACCCTTGGATTATTGATTCCGGGGCATCTGATCATATGACTGGTTCCTCTTCTGTGTTTTCTGATTATAAACCATATTCAGGACAAGAGAAAGTCAAGATTGCTGATGGAACTGTTTCTTCGATTTTAGGCAAAGGTTTAGTCCGTGTCTCTCCCTCATTACCTTTATCTTTTGTTTTACATATTCCTAGTTTTGCCAATAACCTCTTATCTATCGGTCGTATTACTCGTGATAAAAATTGTAGCGTCACATTTTTCCCTTATTGTGTATTTCAGGATCTTATCACGAGGAGGACGATTGGCAGTGGTAGAGAGGATAATGGTCTTTATCTTCTGGAACCCCAGGAACCACCACATCTGGCACATCATGCTACTTTTGCCGGCTCTACATCTGGTGATATCATGCTTTGGCACAGACGTCTTTGACATCCCGCCTTTAGTTTACTTTAGTTTTTATTTCCCTTGTTATTGTCAAATAAAAATGTATCCACCTTTCGGTGTGAGGATTGTGAACTTGGCAAGCACCACCGTGCTTCTTTTTATCCCAGTAATAATAAAAGTGCTGTTCCTTTTGCTCTTATTTATTCTGATGTTTGGGGTGCTTATAGAACTGTTACACTTAAGGGTCATAGGTGGTTTGTCACATTCATTGATGATTTTTCTCGTACTTCTTGTGTATCCATGATGAAAAAGAAGAGTGAAGTTCACTCAATCTTTAAAAATTTTCATAAAATGATTTGTACTCAATTTGATGCTCGTGTCAAAATTATTCGATCAGATAATGGGGGGGGGGGGGGGGGGAGTACTTTAAATCTGGTCTTGAAGAATATTTCTTGGATCATGATATAATTCATCAATCATCTTGTACCAACACCCCTCCACAGAATGAGGTTGCTGAGCGTAAGAATAGACATCTCTTAAACACTGCCAGGTCTATGATATTCTCTGCTCAGGCTCCAAAGTCTTTTTGGGGAGAAGCAGTCTTAACAGCTGCCTATCTCATCAATCGGTTGCCTACTCAAGTCCTCAACAAAAAGTCTCCAGTTGAAGTACTCTCCAGTCCTTCTTCCTTGTTTTCTATCCCTCCTAAAGTCTTTGGCTGTGTGTGTTTTGTTCATAACCATGCCCCAACACAAGGGAAACTTGATCCTCGTGCTATTAAATGTGTCTTTGTTGGTTACTCACCTACACAGAAAGGTTATAAGTGTTACCATCCTCTCACCCGGAAGTGGTATGTCTCCATGGATGTCACCTTTTTCGAGGAACAATATTGTTTCACTCCTCAGACACCTCTTCAGGGGGAGACCAGGCATATAGAAGAGTTGCCTGAAGAGTTGCTTAGTGATAGACTTAATGTTCCTGTGCCGATGCCTAACGTTACTGTGTCTAATTCATTTGAGATATTGGGGACTATTGAAATGAGGATGAAATTGATAGAGAGGCAGATGAGGGGAACCCACCAGGAAAAGAGGAGGAAACCCAGAAAAAGAGGATGTAGTATATGAGCGAGGAACTTGGAGGATGAAAGATAAGACCATTGCTCCAGATCCGCCACTTCTACCTCCTTCTCCTGATGAGAACCTAGGTAACTCTGATTCTACTCCTGTTATTGATTCTTCTATCATTGATTCCACTCCTGTCATTGATGATTTAGATATTCCAATTGCTACACGTAAGGGTGTTAGATCATGTACTCAACATCCCATATCTAACTTTGTCTCTTATAACCGCCTCTCCTTCCCATAAAGCTTTTGTGTCCAATCTTGCTTTTGTGTCTGTTCCCAACCATGTACAAGATGCATTCACGGATCCCAAATGAAAATATGCTATGATTGAGGAGATGAAAGCACTTTACAAGAATAGTACCTGGGAATTGGTTAACTTACCTAGAGGGCACAAGATAGTGGGGTGCAAGTGGGTGTTTGCAGTCAAACATAAGGCAGACGAGTCCATTGAAAGGTACAAAGCACGGTTAGTTGCAAAAGGTTTTACACAAACCTATGAGGTAGATTATGAGGAAACATTTGCCCCAGTTGCTAAGATGAATACTGTGA
Source organism: Hydrangea macrophylla (assembly GCA_033977485.1). Classification (NCBI taxonomy): domain Eukaryota; kingdom Viridiplantae; phylum Streptophyta; class Magnoliopsida; order Cornales; family Hydrangeaceae; genus Hydrangea; species Hydrangea macrophylla. The sequence continues at coordinate 86,477,822 of CM066984.1, forward strand.
GAATTCTGTTATCTCTTGCTGCAAATTTAAATTGGCCTCTACATCAATTTGATGTGAAAGATGCGTTTCTACATGGAGATTTTGCAGAAGAAGTATATATGGATATTCCTCCAGGTTTTGAAGACTCTAAAACCAAAGGGAAAGTTTGCAAGCTTAAAAAGTCTCTGTATGGGCTTAAACAGTCTCCAAGAGCATGGTTTGAGAGATTTAGTCAAGCTATGTTGAAATATGGCTTTAAACAAAGCCAGGGTGATCATACACTGTTCATTAGACATTCCTCACAAGGGAAAGTCACCGTTCTCATAGTGTATGTGGATGATATTGTCTTGACCGGAGACGATGTGGAAGATATGCACGAGTTGAAGAAATACTTGGCCAAGGAATTTGAAATAAAAGACTTGGGAAAACTCAAATACTTTCTGGGAATTGAGGTGGCTCGAAGCAAACAAGGAATCTTTATCTCTTAGAGAAAATATGTTCTCGATCTTCTCTAGGAAACTGGCATGCTCGAGAGTAAAGCGTGTGATACTCCTATCGAAGTTAATCAGAAGCTAGGGGATGACACTGATGGAGCAGTATTGGTGGGCAAACTCATTTACTTGTCACATACCCGTCCAGATATCGGTTTTGCTGTAAGTGTTAGTCAATTCATGCATGCTCCATGTGAATCTCATTACAGTGCTGTTCTTCGTATTTTTAGATACTTAAAGTCAGCACCCGGAAAAGGATTGTTTTTCGGTGTACATGATCATCTTCAGGTGGAAGGTTATACAGATGCAGACTGGACAGGCTCAGTCACGGATAGGAGGTCTATCTCAGGATATTGTACCTTTGTTGGAGGAAATTTTGTTATCTGGCGTAGCAAGAAACATGCCGTTGTATCTAGATCGAGTGCTGAAGCGGAATTCCGAGCTATGTCTCAAGGAATTTGCGAACTATTGTGGATAAAAATTCTTTAGAGAGATCTTAAGACTTGAGACTACAGATTCGATGAGGTTGTACTGTGATAATAAAGCAGCCATCAATATTGCCCATAATCCAGTACAACATGACCGAACTAAGCATGTTGAAAGTGAGAGACACTTCATCAAGGAAAAATTGAGCAGTGGAGTGATATGTATCTCGTTTGTGAGTCTAGTGAACAATTGGCAGATGTCCTCACCAAAGGTCTTGGAAGCAGGAATCATCATTACTATCTTATCAAGCTGGGCGTGGGAGATATCTTCGCACCAGCTTGAGGGGGAATGTTGAAATATGTTTTAATTAGTTGTATTAGCTGTCTTATATGAGCTCTTAAGATTTTATTATTGCCTAAGGGCATCGTTGTAATTTCTCTTCTTTGTGATTAATATAATTAGGGTTGAGACTCTCTGTCTCAACCAAGCTTTGAATCATAACATTTCTACATTTATCACTATCATCTACTGTCATTCCAAACTCTTATAGGGAAGCTCTTTTCTCACCCTGGCTGGAAGAAAGCAATGGAAGAGGAAATGTGTGCTCTAAAGTTGAATCACACGTGGGATCTTATTCCTACTCCGGCTGGGGTCCAAGTTGTTGGTTGCTTTTGGGTTTTTGCTGTCAAACAAAACCTTGATGGTACTGTTGATCGCTTGAAAGCTCGCTTGGTTGCTAAATGATTTACTCCGACTTATGACATTGACTACACAGAGACATTCTCTCCTGTTGCCAAGTTAAATTCTATTTGTTCTCTCTCTTGTTGCTTCTCTTGATTGGCTTCTACATCAACTTGATGTCAAGAAAGCTTTTCTTCATGACGATCTTACAGAGGCTGTTTATATGGCTCAGCCGCCCGGGTTTGAGTCCCAGGGGGAGTATGTTTGTCATCTCAAGAAATCTATCTATGGCCTTAAACAGTCTCCACGGGCTTGGTTTGACAAGTTCAGTAAGGTAGTTGTTGCACATGGAATGACCTGCAGTCAAGCAAATCACTCGGTCTTCTTTAAGAAGACAAACACTGGTATTGTGATTCTTGTTGTTTATGTTGACGATATTGTCATCACAGGGAGTGACAAGAAAGGCATCCAAGCTCTTATTCATCATTTTGGCTCGAGTTTTCTTACCAAAGATTTGGGTCAGCTTCGTTACTTTCTTGGTATTGAGGTAGCAAGGTCCAAAGCTGGTATCAGTCTATTTCAAAGAAAATATACTCTTGCTTGTTGAGATGTGCTGTCTAATAGCTGGCAATTAGTTGTCAATTAGTTGTTAATGAGTTGTTAGCATATATTATTTTATTTTTTGGTTTATTGCCTAAGGGTCCTATTGTAAATTCTCTCTGTAATGATTAGTATAAATATGGTCGAGACTCTTGTCTCAACCCAAGCTTCCCCAAATAATTATTCTTGATGGTATCAAAGCCACTGGTTCACCACCAACACCATCAACCCTAACCACCATCTACACCTCTCTATCACCACCACCACCATCCTCGGCGCCAACCACCAGCAGCCTCAAAACAGTTCCCCAACTGCGCCGCAGCCCCCAGACCATTAACCCTACCTGCGCCGCAGCTCCCAGCCCTGGAACCCTAGCTCCACTGCCTCCCTTTGGCTTCCCCACACTCTCGGCTACTCACCCAAGCTACCCTTGCCTGATCACAGCTCACCCTGGCCTGATTACAACAGCAGCCCAATTTATTTTTTTTGTTCCCTATTCTCGCTTTTTTACCATAGATCAGTATAGGTCTACTGGTTTGATTGGAGGTTAATTGTTCCGTGTTGTTCGGTTCTTTTATGGACCATTGAGTTAATCTAATTGTTCTGTGAGTACCCATCTTTCTCGTCTTCCTTCATATTTTGTGGGTTTTCAATTCGGGACACGGAACCATGACCGACTCAGATAAGCCAGCGGCTACAAGTTCCACCACCGTTCAAACTGTGGTTACACCCTTGGATTCCAATCTCAAAATAACTACCGTTCTTTCAATGGCCAAAATTACTTCAAGTGGTCATAGGCGGTAGAACTTTATCTGAAGGCACGCGGGAAGATGGGGCATCTTGATGGGCGTGTAATCGCTCCTTCTACTACTGATCCGGGATATGACAAATGGGAAATTGAGAACTCTATTATCATTTCTTGGCTCATCAACTCCATGGTCCTTGAAATTGGTGAGGGTTTCTTGGACATGGCGATTGCCCAAGGACATTTGGGAGACCGTGGCTAATAATTGTTCCATAAAGGGCAATTTTGCCAGATATTTGAGGTGGAGACTCATCGCTGCATAATTACTCGTCTGGATACACCTACTACTGCCTCATCATCTTTTGCTTGTTCAGGTAATTTAGCTACTTTAGTGAATGCATTCAATTCCCATACTTGTCTTCCTTGGATTATTGACTCCGGGGCATCCGATCATATGACCGATTCATCTCCTGTTTTTTCCGATTATAAACCATGTTCAGGTCAGGATAGAGTCAAGTTACTGGTGGAACCGTCTCTTCGATTTCAGCCTTCAGGCAAAGGTTTAGTCCGTGTCACTCCCTCATTGTCTTTATCTTCTATTTTGCATGTTCCTAGCTTTACCACTAACCTCTTATCTATTGGTCGTATTACTCGTGATCAAAATTGTTGCGTCACCTTTTTTCCTTCTCATTGTGTGTTTCAGGACCTTATCACGAGGCGGACCATTGGCAGTGGTAGAGAGGAGAATGGTCTTTATCTTCTGGAATCGCAATACCGACAACGATTGGCTCATCATACTACTCTCACTGGCTCTACATCTGGTCATATCATGCTTTGGCACAAACGCCTAGGACATCCTTCCTTTGGTTTACTAAAGCATTTATTTCCATCTTTGTCATATAATGTATCTAACTTTCGATGTGAAGATTGTGAACTTGGAAAGCACCACCGTGCTTCTTTTTATCCCTTCTCGTGTTTGTGCACTTAAAGGCCATAGGTGGTTTGTCACATTTATAGATGATTTTTCTCGTACTACTTGGGTGTACATGATGAAAGAAAAAGTGAGGTCTATTCAATTTTTAAAAACTTTCACAAAATGATTTGTACCCAGTTTGGTGCGATTGTAAAAATTGTTTGTTTACACAATGGGGGGGAGGACTTTAAATCTGGTCTGGAGAAGTATTTTTTGGAGAATGGCATAATTCACCAATCTTTTTGCACCAATACTCTACAACAAAATGGAGTTACGGAGCGGAAGAATCTTCACCTCTTAGACACTGCCCGGTCAATGTTATTCTCAGCACAAGCCCCGAAGCCTTTTTGGGGTCCATTCTTAACTGCTGCTTATTTAATCAATCGGCTCCCTACTCAAGTTCTTAATAAACAATCACTTGTTGAGGTCCTCTCTAGTCCTTCTGATCTTTTTGCCATTCCTCCTAAGTTCTTTGGTTGTGTCTGTTTCGTTCATAATCATGCTCCCACAAGAGGAAAACTTGATCCTCGGGCTATCAAATTTGTTTTCCTTAGTTACTATCCCACTCAAAAAGGGTATATATGTTATCATCCTCCTACTCAAAAGTGGTATGTTTCCATGGATGTCACCTTTTTTGAGGAACAGTCCTATTTCACCCATCAGGCGCCTCTTCAGGGGGAGAATATAAGTACAGAAGAGTTGCCTGAACTACATGTTTCTAATTTGCTTGTGTTTAATCCTTTTGAGATATTGGGCACTCTTGATGAGGAGGAAGAGGTAGAAAAAATTGATGGAGAGTAAGAGAGAGAGAGAGAGACAGTTGTGGAGCCCACCATTGCAAACGAAAAAAGTCCTGAGAAAGAGGATATAGTATAGCAGAGAAGAACTTGGAGGATGAAAGATAAGACCATTCCTCCTGATCTGCTACTCCCGTCTCCTTTCCTTGATGAGGGACCAGGTAATCCTAATCCTCCTACTACTATTACTGATGATTTAGATATTCCAATTGCTACACGCAAGGGTGTGTTAGGTCATGTACTCAACATCCCATATCTAAATTTGTCTCATATAGTCGTCTGTCTCCTTCTTACCAAGCCTTTGTATCCAAACTTGCTTATGTGTCTGTTCCATAACCATGTACAGGATGCACTCACTTATCCCAAATGGAAGCATGCTATGATGGAGGAGATGAAAGCTCTCCACAAAATAGCACATGGGAATTTGTTGAAATACCTCGAGGGCACAAGACATTGGGGTGCAAGTGGGTGTTTACAATCAAGCATAAGGCAGATGGATCTATTCAGAGGTATAAAGCTCGATTGGTGGCAAAGGGATATACACAGACTTATGGAGTGGATTATGAGGAAACATTTGCTCCAGTTGCTAAGATGAACACGGTGAGAATCCTTTTATCCCTTGTTGCAAATTTAGATTGGCCTCTCCGTCAGTTTGATGTTAAAAATGCCTTTTTACATGGGGATTTGGCAGAAGAAGTTTATATGGATATTCCTCCTGGATTTGAACTCTCTAAAACTAAGGGAAAGGTTTGTAGACTTAAGAAGTCCCTGTATGGACTTAAACAATCTCTGAGGGCATGGTTTGAAAGGTTTACTCAAGCTATGCTCAAATATGGCTTTAAACAAAGCTAAGGTGATCATACCCTTTTTATCAGACATTGTTTTGAAAAGTTTACTCAAGCTATGCTCAAATATGGCTTTAAACAAAGCCAAGGTGATCATACCCTTTTTATCAGACATTCCTCACAAGGGAAAGTAACGACTCTCATAGTATATGTGGATGATATTGTTCTTACAGGAGATGATGTGGAAGATATACAGGAGTTAAAGAGATGCATGGCCAAGGAATTTGAAATACAAGACTTGGGAAGCCTTAAGTATTTTCTGGGAATTGGGGTAGCAAGAAGCAAACAAGGGATCTTCACCTCCCAGAGAAAATATGTTCTTGATCTCCTACAAGAAACTGGTATGCTAGGGTGTAAGGCGTATGATACTCCTATGGAAGTTAATCAGAAATTAGGGGATGAACCGATGGAGAAGTGGTTGACAAGGGGAGATATCAGAGATTGGTTGGAAAGCTGATTTATCTGTCTCACACTCGCCCTGACATTGTCTTTGCTATGAGTGTAGTCAGCCAGTTTATGCATGCTCCTCGTGAGTCTCACTATGATGATGTTCTTCGGATCCTCATGTATTTGAAATCATCCCCTGGAAAGGGTTTATTCTTTGGTAGACATAATCACCTTCAAGTGGAAGGATATACAGATGCGGATTGGGCAGGTTCAGCTGCAGACAGAAGATCTACCTCAAGGTATTGTACCTTTGTTGGAGGAAATCTTATTACTTGGCATAGCAAGAAATGGTTTGTTGTATCTAGATCTAGTGCCGAAGCAGAACTTCGGGCTATGTCTCGGGTTATGTGTAAGTTGTTGTGGATAAAGATTTTATTGAGGGACCTTAATCTTACGTCTCCTGATCCTATGAGATTGTATTGTGACAATAAAGCAGCCATCAGTATTGCTCACAACCCAGTGCAACATGCCCGAACTAAGCATGTGGAGATTGACACACTTTATAAAAGAGAATCTGAGTAGTGGTGTGATCTGTACTTCATTTGTAAAATCTAGTGAACAGTTGGCAGATGTTTTCACTAAAGGTCTTGGAAGTAGGCCTCATCATTATATCCTTAGCAAGCTGGACATGAGAGATATCTTCGCACCAGCTTGAGGGGGTGTGTTGAGATGTGCTGTCTTTTAGCTGTCAATTAGTCAACTAGTTGTTGGCATTTATTATTTTATTTTCTGGTTTATTGCCTAAGGGCCTTATTGTAAATTCTCTCTGTAATGAAATATAAATGAGTGAAGATTGGGGCACATCCAAAGAGACAACTTTTGGGACACAACCCAAAAGATGTGTCTATATCTCTCCTGTGATGTCACTGGACCCCACACTGACATACGAGAGAGAGAGACACATCTCTTAGGTTGTGTCCAAAAAGTTGTCTCTTTGGGTGTGTCCCAAGTATTACCCAATATAAATATGGTTGAGGCTCTTGTCTCAACCCAAGCTTCCCCAAATAATTATTCTTGACATTGATATCTTGAAGGAAACCGGTTATCTTGGTTGTAATCCGGGCTCTACTCCCATGGATGTGAACTTGAAACTATTACCTGATGAGGGTGATCTTATTGATAATCCAGAGATGTACAGAAGGCTCGTAGGTAAACTTATTTACCTCACTATCACTCGTCCTGACATCTCATATGCTGTTAGTATTGTGAGCCAGTTCATAGACTCTCCACGAGTTCCTCATCTGGATGCTGTCACTCGCATCTTAAAATATCTCAAAAATGCCCCAGGATGTGGACTTCTTTATCGACCTTCAGGACATCTTCACATCGAAGGATATGCCGATGCTGACTGGGCAGGCTCACCATCAAACAGAAAATCTACCATTGGTTTCAGCACCTTCATTGGTGGCAACCTAGTAACTTGGCGAAGTAAGAAACAATCTGTGGTTGCTCGTTCTAGTGCTGAAGTCGAATATCGGGCCATGGCCCATACCACGTGTGAACTCACATGGTTGAGAACCCTTTTTATGTGAGTTTGGGTTTCCTGCACAAGACCCAACTCCTCTCTACTGTGACAATCAAGCTGCCATTCATGTTGCTAGTAATCCCGTTTTTCACGAGAGAACGAATCATACAGAAGTCGATTGTCATTTCGTGCGAGCCAAAGTGGAGTCAAAAGAAATCTCCACTCCATTCGTTCCTTCTAGGTGTCAACTTGCAGATATCTTCACTAAAGCACTTTCCAAAGTTGCCATTGACTCTATATGTGACAAGCTGGGAATGATCGACATCTACTCTCCAGCTTGAGGGGGAGTGTTGATGATATTATCGAACGTGGATTGTATAGTTGTATCATGATTAGTGGGATTGCTGTATTATATTGTTTCCTTTCCTATTTTTGTTTTTCCTTGTTTAGCGTAACATTGATGTATAAATAAGGTTACCTCCTTGGTGAGATGAATATACAGAAATTCTTTTGTCTTTCATGTTTGACAAATACACTGTTATATACGTCAGTCACAACTGCCGAAAAACTCGCGTTAATCACAAGCACGTCTCCCACAAGCTTCTGGGTTCTCTCCGGCTCTTCTTCATTGGTATCTCTCATCCTCTCTTTGTAAAAACAAAAAGGTACGATTGATGGATAGAATGGTAATTTTTTATATTTTTCTTTTCTTTTCTTTTCTTTGCAACTCCCAAACAAGAGGAAAGAAAGTAACTTTCTCTTCTCTCCTAAACTCCCAAACAACATGAAAGAAACCATCATCATTTTGTCATCTTTTCTTTTCTCTCCTCACTTGCGACTCTCTCTTATTTTCTTTTCTCTCCTAAACTCCCAAACATAGCGATACATATTTTGATTGTAAATTTTGTTTTTGAAAGTCTTAAGCCATATGTTCGGACATAAAAATATTTCTTCGGTAAAATATTTGAGCAAAATAAGAACTTGAATCTATTTATAGGCTATTTTGAGACTTGGTTGTGATGGGAGCGGGGTTCTAACATGAGGGGAGCGAGGTTTCGACAAGCTTCTTAGTAAGAAGCGCGCAATCGAGAGTCCGAGGAGGGAGCGTGACCAATTTAGAAGGTTCCTGCTTCTAAGATCTGTATCTTAGATAAATAGTGGTCTCATGATAGACATGCCCATTCCTTTTGTTTTAGCGATTTTCCTTGGAAATTTAGAGATATTAGTTACTCCTAAATGGTTCAATATTTCCTTGGAAATAGACATCATGAAATGGTCAATCACAAAACTGAAGTCCCCTTCTACCATTACAATACCTGTGGTAATGCATTGAACCATTCGACTTGGCTATTGTTTAAACAACATTGCGCATAAAACACCAAAAGTCAAATTTCATTTTCATATTTGATCTATCCTTAGTTTACATGTTGCTCATCCCATAGAAGCACGAAGCGGGGGCGGGGAAGCGTTAAACTTAAAGAGGCAAAGGTTGGGAGCTTCCAAGAAGCATTCAAATATTTCAGATAGATATAATATGTATTTAATTTGTGACGAGGAATTTGGTCGTAGATTGTGATTGTAAATTTTGTTTTTGACAGTCTTGAACCATATGTTCTGGCATAAAAATATTTCTCCGATAAATTGTTTGAGCAAATTAAGAACTTGAATCTATTTCTTAATAATGTGCATTATTGTATATGTGTTGTCACACATCGCTTAGCTAGTGTATTAGTCTAGGTGTTGGAAGCCTATATATAGGCTCATGTATTCTTTTTTTCATTCATTCAATATATTGTGATTTCACACATTTATATGGTATCAGAGCAACCGTTCTTGGGTTTGCTCATCTTGTTGCCGATCCTTAGTTAGGGTTCGAGAGTTCATTCTTGTTGCCGGATTTCCGTGAGAAGTTCGAGAGGTTTTCTGTTCATCGCTGTGTTCAATCAGCCGCAACTAAACCCTAAACAGTTTGAGCAGCGAAACCCTAGCTCCAGCAGCCTCTTCTCAAATCCAAGCAGTTGCAGCCAAAACCAAACAGCCGCAACCCTCAACCACTAGCCCACTCTCAGGCGACCCTCCAGCAGCCTTCTGCAACCCTCCAGTAGCCTTGTGGTCTCTCTTTCTTGGTGTTTGTGGCTCTGATCTGCTTCTGTGATAAGGTTCTTGACTTCGTTTCGCTTCAAATCTCGTTTTGTTTGGTTTCATTCTTTCCTTATGGAATCCAAAGCTCTTCCTCAACTCACCACTAGGAAGTTGAATGGATCCAATTTTTTCCAATGGTCCCGGGCTGTCAATATTGCCCTCCCTGGCTTGGGTTTTGATGCTCACCTTATCGAGTCTTCTCCCACCACCGACGACAAGACCATCAAGACATGATACAAATGGATGTCCAAATCGTTGCCCTCCTTTGGAACTCTATGGAACCACACGTTGCAGATGTGTGTTCACTTGGGCACCTGTAAGGATATTTGGGATTGTGCTCATCTCTTATTTTCCAGCGATCTCACTCGGATGTATGATCTCTCCTCTCAGTATTTTCAGTTGCAGCAAAGTGATCTCTCGGTTACCGAGTATTTTGCCTCCTTCAAACGGTTAGTTGAAGAATTGAACGGTGTTATTCCTATTACTACTGATGCAAAGAAACAACAGGAACAATGGGAGCAAATGGCTGTAATGAAATTTCTTGCGAGCTTAAAATATGATTTTGAGCCTGTTCGGTCCCAGATTCTAGGGGGTGCCTCTTTGCCTTCTCTTGCTGAGACCTACCAGTGTATTCGCCGGAGTATGTCTCGTGATCAGGGTTCTAATTCTTCTGTTACTGATCATTCTGCCTTAGTTACTCAGGCTCCACCGCCCACTGCTAGTCGGGGTGATGGTAATCCCTAGGGGTGATAGAAAAAAACGATTTACCGAACTGGTCGGCCGAAATCGATCGGCTTAGCCGGTTTTGGTCGAAATTTTCAATGCACAGTCGGTGCTCGGTTGTAGCTGATTGGAAAACCGATGAATCGGTTTGGTGGCTATTATTCATGATATTACCGACCGAGCCGACCGAATATAGTTGTTATTCCACTCCAATAGTGTATGGACGCATGTGCATGTGCATATATATCACTGCTTTTGTTAGTTTCAGGGCACAAACCCCACTGACCAATCTTTTCAATTGTCATTTCTTTATTAAAGAAATCAAGTGGCAGCAGAAAGTAGCAAAACTACTCTGCAATCTTAATTAATTAAAACACTCTTGTACTTCACTCTCACACGATTCTCTAGGAAAAGATGAACCAAATTTCAAACCCATTAATTCAATTTTGTAACTCTCTCTCTCTTGGATAAAAAACCTCTCTCTCTCTCTCCAGTCTCCACTCTCTCTTACACACACAAACCTCCAATATATCTAAGGATTCCAACAATGGCACTGCTACTTCCGACGACATCCGCTCAACACCTGTCAAACCTACGAAACACAACCCAACCCCAACCTATCACCTACCTTCACCTTTACCATTAGTTCTATACGTATACGAGTTATACCCATAGGAAAAAAAAAAAAAAAAAACTAACAATAACCCACCTACAACTCTTCAATCTCTGCCTCTCACAAAAATTGCAAATATCAATAAGCATCACAACTACAGCTGCACTCTCCGGCTGCCCAGCATCTCCCAACCTCACCAGTCACCGACGCCGCTGCTCTCCGGCATAACTCATCTTACCAGTCACTGACACCGACTTCTCTGGTGAAGGTATTACTCCATTACTCCTCCTCCCTCCTCTTCGAAGACCCCCCCCTCTCTCTCTCTCTTTTAAGTCTCAGATGTTGATTCCCCAATATTTATGATGTATTTGTTTTGTGTAATGCATTTTATGTTGTTTTGTGTGAGATTTGGTAGTTGATTCTAAAAAATGCTTGACACCGAAGCTTCGACCGAAACCGACCGCCGGAGATTTGGTCGGTAAAACACTGTAAACCGAAATCACTGGTCGGAATCGGTGAACAAGGTCGGCACACCGAATATCTCGATTTGGTTAGGAATTATCGCTCAAAACCGACCATAACCGACCGATATCACCCCTAGTAATCTTCGTCGTGGCCGTGGTGGTTACCGTGGTTTTTATCGTGGTGGATATGGGGGCCGTGGTCGTGTGGTCGTCCTCATTGCACCAATTGTGATAAGGACGGTCATTACAAAGAGACATGTTGGGATCTTATTGGTCGCCCTGCTCGATTTGCACATGCTGTTGTTTCTAGTGATGCTTCGCCATCTTCTCATGCTCCTGCGGGTGATCCGATTTCTATCTCCGGTGAAGAGTACTCTCAATTCCTTCAGTTCCAGGCGTCTCAGCATGCTTCTGCTCGTAGTACCTCTCTTGCTCAGAAAGGTACCTCCACTGCTTGTCTTACTTCCCGTACTCGTCCTTGGGTAATTGACTCTGCTGCCACTGATCATCTCACAGGTACATCCACCCTTTTTTTGTCTCTTGAACCATCCTCTTCTTTACCTCCCGTTACTTTGGCGGATGGCTCTTCTATGCCCGTTGAAGGCATGGGGACTGTCCAATTATCCCCGTCTTTGCCCTTATCATCTGTTCTTTTTATATCTCGTTCACCCTTTAATTTGATATCTGTTGCAAAGTTGACTAAAGATCTTAATGCTTGTGTTTCTTTTTTCCCCAATTCTATTCTTATTCAAGATTTGACGACTCGAAGGACGATTGTCGTAGGACATAAATCCGAAGGTTTACTTTGATGAGTTGCCTACTTCTTCAACTCCAACAGCATGTCCTGCCACTATGTTTCCTCAGCAGATCCACTGTCGTCTTGGCCAATTTGAAGCTATTAGTACCTAGTTTAAGTCATTTATCTACTTTAGAGTGTGAGTCGTGTCAATTGGGGAAGCATCACCGTGTCCAATTTGCTCCCCGAGTTAATAAACGTGTGTCTAGTTCATTTCAATTAGTGCATTCCGATGTTTGGGGTCCACACCGTATTACTTCTGTTAAGGGGTATCGGTATTTTGTTAGTTTTGTTGATGATTTTTCCCGAACTATGTGGCTTTATTTAATGAAAAATCGTTCTGAGTTATTTTCTATATTTTCTATATTCTATAATGAAATTAAGACTTAGTTTAATGTTCCTATTAAAATTCTCCGTAGTGACAATGCACATGAATATTTTTCCCATCATTTCTCAACATATATGGAGCAACATGGCATGCTTCATCAATCCTCGTGTGTTCATTCCTCTCAGCAAAATGGGGTTGCAGAAAGAGAACCGTCACTTATTAGAAGTCACCCCGTACATTGTTGAGATGAGGGTCCCCAAGAGTTTTTGGGGAGATGCAGTTCTTACTGCTTGCCATTTAATTAATCGTATGCCGTCTTCCATCCTTGATGGGGGCACACCTCATGCCACCTTGTTTCCCACTACCCCACCTTTCCCCGTTGCTCCACGTGTGTTCGGGTGTGTCTGTTTTGTGCATCAACTTACTCCAGGTACCGATAAATTGGATTCTCGTGCTATCAAGTGTGTTTTCTTGGGGTACTCCAAAACGAAGAAGGGTTATAGTCCGTCCTTGCGTCGCTTCTTTGTTTCTGCTGATGTTACCTTCTTTGAATCCACTCTATATTACTCTTGAGTCTCACTCTATTACTGATCCTAACTTTATGGTTCCCCTTCCCCTTCCCCTTCCCCTTCCCCTCTCCCTACCTCCCAAAGCTGGATTGGACCGTCTTGACCTCCAGACATACACCCGCCGTCATCAGAATGTTGAGCCTATTCAGGATTCAGCTACTACGCCTGTGGCCTCCGCGTCTTCAGATCTGCCTCTGTCAGACTCAAACCTTCCGATTGCTCTCCGGAAGGGTAAGCGTACTTGTACTTCTCATCCTATTTCAAATTTTGTCTCTTATGATCATTTGTCTCCTGCTTTCTCTTCATTTGTTGCCTCTTTGTCTACTTTCTCTCTTCCTAAGTCTACTGCAGAGGCTCTTTCACATTCAGGATGGAAACAAGCTATGGTGGATGAGATGTTTGCCTTGAGAGAAACTGGTACTTGGGAATTGGTACCTCTTCCATCTGGGAAATCTGTAGTTGGGTGTCGTTGGGTTTTTACTGTTAAAATGCATCCTGATGGCACCCTTGATCGGTTGAAAGCACGTCTTGTAGCCAAGGGCCATACTCAGGTTTATGGTCTTGATTATTCCGAGACGTTCTCTCCGGTTGCCAAGATTGCTTCCATTCGTCTCTTTATCTCCCTTGCGGCTACTTATCATTGGCCGTTACATAGGTTGGATGTCAAAAATGCCTTTCTAAATGGCACTCTTTTGAAGGAGGTATATATGGAGCAACACCTGGGTTTGTTGCTCAGGGGGAGTCTAGTATGGTTTGTCAGTTGAAGAAGTGTCTATATGGTCTGAAACAGTCCCCTCGTGCTTGGTTTGGAAGATTTAGTAAAGTTGTTACTGAATTTGGTCTCCAGCGGTGTGGTGTTGATCACTCTGTCTTTTATAAACACTCTTCAGCAAGTAAAATCCTACTTGTAGTTTATGTTGATGATATTGTTATAACTGGAGATGATTCCAAGGGAATTCAGGAGTTGAAGCAATTCTTGCAAAATCAGTTCCAAACTAAAGACTTGGGACAACTTAGATACTTTCTGGGCATTGAAGTAGCTAGGTCTAGTGAAGGGATTTGTCTCTCTAAAAAAAAGTATGTTCTTGATCTCCTCTCTGAAATATGCATGTTAGGGTCCAAGCCCTTTGATTCTCCTATGGATCCTAATACTAAGTTGTTACCAGATCAGGGTAGCTCATTGATGACCCAGGACGGTACATACGTCTTGTAGGGAAGCTTAATTACCTAACAGTAACTAGACCTGATATTGCATTCGCTGTGAGTGTGATTAGCCAGTTTATGGATTGTCCTCGAACAACCCATTGGGATGCAGTGATGCACATTTTGAGATATCTCAAAGGTGCTCTAGGACGTGGTTTGTTATACAAAGACTATGGTCACATACGAGTTGAAGGTTACACTGATGCAAATTAGGCAGGTTCTCCTGGTGATACGAGATCAACTACTGGCTATTGTGTTATCGTTGGAGGCAACCTTGTTTCATGGAAAAGCAAGAAACAAACTGTGGTAGCTCGGTCTAGCGCAGAATCAGAGTACAGACCAATGGCCCACACTACTTGTGAGCTAGTATGGATGAAACATTTATTAGAGGAACTTGGGTTTACTCAAACTAGTCCAATGAGTTTATTTTGTGATAATCAAGCTGCTGTTCATATCGCTTCTAATCCCGTATTTCATGATAGGACAAAGCACATTGAAGCCGATTGTCACTTTGTTCGAGAAAAGCTTTTGGAAAATGTTATTCATATAGTGCATGTGAAGTCTGCAGATCAGTTAGCCGACTTGTTTACAAAAGCATTAGGAGGGATTCGAGTGAAATATATTTGTAACTAGCTTGGTGCATATGACATATATGCTCCAGCTTGAGGGGGAGTGTTAATAGTGTGTATTATTGTATATGTGTTGTCCCACATCGCTTAGCTAGTATATTAGTCTAGGTGTAGGCTCTTGTATTATTCTTTTCATTCATTCATTCATTCAATGTATTGTGATTTCACACATTTACACTATTTACAAGCTAGTTTGAAACTTGGTTGAGATGGAAGCGAGGTTCTGACAAGCTTTTTAGTAACAAGTACGGATTCACGAGTCTGAGGTGGGAGCGTGACCACTTTAGAAGGTTCCTGCTTCTAAGACTCATCCAAAATAAGTTTCAGGACTTGTGAACTTTTGGGCTTGGCTTTTATTATAACACTAGGGACTGGTTTTGGTGGGTACGCGTGAGACAACAATGAAATATTCTGCTAGCTTGATCTAAACGGACCAGGTTGCGTAAAGGAAGTTTAACTTCTAGGAGGAAGGCTCTTTGACCAACAGATGGAATGTTTTGTGCATGTTTTGGAAATATTTAACCATTCTTAAGAGTAGTTTCTGTATGGTAATGCATTAAATAGGTTTAGGCTCAGTCAGTGCCGGTCGTGAGTTTTGGGAGTTCCTATGCGAACTCTAAAATATGGGCCCTAAGGCTATACAAGGGTTTATGTGCAATGCCCCTAAAGTGAATTTTTTTGGATCTACTTCTACATAATTATATGTAAAATTGATTTTTTTTTATCACATTTGCAATTGAATTTGGGGGCCCTAAGCGGTTGCTTGCTTTGTTTGCCCCCAAGACCTGCCCTGGGCTCAGTCTTACTTTCATTTTATATCTGGTTTTTAAGAGGACTTGTATCATGCTGGTTTGAAGGAAAAAAGATCGACCTCGGACTCGTTGGTCATTTACCAACACTTGATAGTACATGTTCACTTATGAATCACGTTACTGGTTCTTAGGTTACCCAAATAGCCACTTGGGAACAGAATGGAATATGTCATTCTTGTTATATCCTGCTCAGGTGGTCAGTCTTTGGTATTTGCATGGTTCCAGGAATTAGGAATGATGTGATTGATTGAAGTTTAAAACCATCCAACATGTGATATTTTTGCTTGCAAGTTACAATTTTTGGGCTCCTTGCATGACTTCTTCATTGTCTTTCCGGTGGCTTATTGCCAAACTCAATATCGGAGTTTATTGATCATTATAGAAATGCAGAAGCAATTGGTAAACATATTGTTTTATATATCACGATATATTAGTCTGACTAAAAACAATATTCAAACATTTTGTCTAAAATCATGTTGTGGGCATCATTATCTGTCCGACCTACCCGTGACTGACACGTGTCCACACGTAACAAAGCTCCTCATGGATAAGAATGAAACAATAGCCGAACGTTGGGGTGCCCCATGTGTCCCACGACGCAGGACCCATGAAACTTCGTGATGAATCGCTAGGATTACCCTTGGTAGTCCTCGGCTTAGATAGACCTCGATTGGGGCAGGTCTTGGTGCAAACGCTACTCCATCACGACATAGCATCCTAGGCTATGGCGTGGCGAAGTCTCATTCCATCGGGAACTCTTATGGCGGTTGCGACGGTTTCTTCCGCGATACACTTCCTTAGCCTCTCTGAAAGTCAGTGAGACTATCTGAAATAACTCTCAAGTCTATTGTGAGGACATTCCTTGTGTTATCTCCGGACGACACGTGGCATCTGGGTACGTCTCAATAAGAATGAGCCACGTCTACAACGCTCATTCCTTGGCACATGTCCCAATTGCTATAAATAGGAACAGTACCCTCAGGTGTGACAGAACAAATTTGAAGACATACATTCAGAGAGAATTTCAGACACCTTGGGATCTGTGCATTTATGAGCTCATTGTGAATATTCCTTCACACTTACACGCTTGATCATTAATTGTATAGGTTTCTCTCGGAATACTCCCCCACTCACTGTCCTTTAGTCTGGCTCTCTTTATATCCTCTCCACTTTCCCTTGAGATTTCCTCTTTGCTATTGATTCTTAGATTACTACTCTGTTACGAACTCTACTATCTAATTCTACCCCACCACTCAGAAACTACTACCTACACATTAACACATTTTTGTGAATGTAGTAATGTCTATTTAAACTAAAGGGCATGTTAGATGATATCATTGCTTTGACGCACTTATATGTATGACATTATTGCTAGAATATCATTGATAGCTTGTCCAACCAACTTACCTTGGCCCTTTTTCTTTAAGATTTTTTTTTCCACTTTTAGATTTTAAAACTAAATTGAAATTAGTTTTGAGATGTTGGCGAGCCAATATCTTTTCCTTGGTCCTTCCATCATCAGCGTTTTTCGTGTAGTTCCGGAGAGGGTAGATCCGAACTCGTGACACACTATAACTTATACTAGGGACGATGTCGTCTCCCTGTGTATCGGGATACGACTTGGCGATACGACTGATATCGCAACAACTCACATGCATATTGTCGAAGCTCATCTCACTGTTGTAGATCCAGATCTAGTGGCATCTCACTCTCACATCTCGGTTTCCTCGATCTTTGGGTTGGGTTATATTTTAACTTGATATTTGATTGGGGTTTGGGTAGAAATTTTAAATGAGTACATATTAGTGTTTCAAAAGGCAAGCCTTTTTACGCCTTGAGGCGCGCCTCATTGCGAGGTGAGGCAAAAACGCCTCAAGGCTTTAAAACTTTAGCAGCGGTCCTAAAAGACTGTTGCCTTTTGTATGAGGCGTAGCATATAGTGGAAAAGGCTCCTTATTACGCCTTTTGAACTGAGGCTCTCCCTTTTTTAGGGCTTTTAAGCCTTTTTTGCTTCTAAATATCAAAAGTAAAAAACGAACTACCCCCGTCACAAGACGTTGTGAGGTTAGCTCTCTCTCTCTCTCTCTCTCTCTTGTCACGAGACTTGCGACTAGGTTGTTGTATTCGCTTTCTTTTCCTTGTTTTTGGTACTCATGAGTGGCGACTGAGAAAGGTTTTAGTTTCTTCTTTGTATTTGGAGATGGCTTGGAACAATTTTACTATCTTTGTTGGTTTATTGGAGACATGTTTTTTTTGTTTATGGTGTTAAATATCTTTTCTTTGTTTTGTTTTAGTTGTTACTCTATTTTATTTCATTTATCTTGACTTTTTTTTCAGTCAGCGACTAGGTCGTTGTATTCGCTCTTTTTTCTTTGTTTTTGGTACTCATGAGTAGCGACTGAGAAAGGTTTTAGTTTCTTCTTTCTTCTCTGTGTTTAGAGATGGCTTGGAACAATTTTACTATCTTTGTTGGTTTATTGGAGACATGTTTTTTTTTTTTTTTTTTTTTTTTTTTTTTATGGTGTTAAATATATTTTCTTTGTTTTTTTAGTTACTCTATTTTATTTCATTTATCTTGACTTTTTTTTAGTCATAAAACTAAAAAACCAAAGGCTTACGCCTCATGCCTCAAGGGTGGTGAAACGCCTTGACTTTGGATTTCAACTTTTAAAACATTGGTACTGTTTACTAGCGGGTTTGGGTACATTTTTGGGTGTGGATTGTTCGGATTATGGTTAACATTTGGATTTGGGTTGTTCTTTACAACAATGTTCATGGGTTGGGTTATATTTTAACATTATGAATTGGGTTTTGCGTAAGTAATACTATAAAGGCTATATCGATGCCTTTTTTTTTGGGGGGGGGGGGGGGGGGGGGGGCGGTGTTTATCTAATGAATGGACTATTTGATTTGTGTTGAACAATTGTTAACCGACTGTGTGCATAATGTTTTCAGACACTAGATCGACAACATGTGTATTGGATAGTCATTGGATGTTATAATTGGTAGGTTGCGAACATCTCACCCTCTCCGAACCCCGCAATGGCGGGAGCCTCGTGCACTGGGCTGCCATTTTTTTTTAATATTTTATTTTATATGTAGATCCATTTTATTATTGTTATTATTTTAAAATTTCAGATTATTTTTCTAGTTTATTTTTTAACGTTAAATTTCGTTGGAAGCTGCCCTATACCAGGTCGTGAGTCGTGACGCTATGACCGAGTCATCTCGGACACCACCGAGACGACATCCGCAACCGCGACCTTTAACCATTGTACCAGGATTGGTTCTGAATCAAAATATTCTAGTTTTGGTAATATCCATTACCTGCACGTACCTTTGCTTACTTGTAAAAAACTTGGAAATTGACCATCTTTCTTTTGATATATTTCAAGTTGGATAGATACTTTCTTCTTACCTTTATGCTTTTGTTTCTTTACCTATCAATTTATAGTTCTCTGTTGATTCTCTGTGCTGAATTAGAAAATTATGTTCTTCATCAACACTAATGTCATGTCCGTTGCATGTCTTTTATGAAGAAGCGAGAGAGAGAGGATCGATTCTATGATGGACAAGACTGCGAAGTTGAGAACTGACACAAGCGTCCTCTGCTACGAGGATGTGATGCTCAACATACTTTGCAGACTTCCTGTGAAGACTCTCTCAAGGTTTAGGTGTGTAAGCAAGCAATGGTGCTTCTGGTTAACGAGTCCTTATTTTGTCAAATTGCAACTTAATCAAGCTACGGAAATCTCCAGTATGATAAATATCTTTAGCATAGAGAACACAGCATTATCAATTTGGTCTTTTGAGGACGATAGGCTATTACTACATCAGAAAATTGGTCATCCGAAAATATTTCACAGTGACCCTCGAAAACGTTATGTTTGGGAAGGACACCCGTGTAATGGATTGTTTTGCTATAGCACAGCTTTAAATATTTGTGTTTGGAATCCTGCAATCCAAGAGGTTTTTGTTGTTCGAGAGGAGGACCCGCACCTAGTTAGCTATTTAAGACTAATTAGAGCACTTGGTTTCTGCCCATCAACAAATGAATATAAGCTAGTCAGAGTGTTTAGAAGGATGTCACGCTCGAAACCTCGTACTTCACCTTGTCACTTACTGACTCTCAAAGGATCACAAAAAAGCACATGGAGGGAAATAGAAGATCTTCCTTGTCCTGTGAAATTTCAGAATCCTGCTTTGGTAAGAGGAGCTTTCTATTTCTTGACAGAGAGAGTATTTTTAACTCTCACATCCAGTTCAGACTTCATTGTTTGTTTGGATCTCGAGCACGAAAAATGCAGGGTAGTTCCACATCCGAATGGTTGGTTGGGTGATGTTTATCCAAATGTGCCCACACTCCAGGAGCTTTCGGGAAATCTTTGTTTAATCGATATGACTCTTGACCAACCTATTTTGCATATATGGATGGTTACTGATTACACCAATTACCTTTGGGAGAGGTTATATAGCATCAATCCGGAAAGAACTATACCTTCATTCCCTCGGAAAGATGGTGAATGGTATGTGGATTTGTTTGCCCCTCTTGCAATTTGCAGTGGTGGCAAGCTTCTTGTGATCATTGACAACCAAGTGCTCGGCTATTATGATGCTATACGTGGAACCTTTGAGAAATTGTTTGAATTTAAAGATCTTGCTTATCGTCGTGTACACGTGGAAAGCCTCGTCTCTCCCTTGAATCTCGGTTGACCCTCTCCCCATCAAGGTTAACCCTCTTTCTTCATCATGTGGGTAAGTTATGTTTTTCTGCAAACAAAGTACCTTGTTTTATTTACTTACTTTTGATTCATTGTTTTATTTCATCCTTATGACTTGTTTAATGTTGCATAATTATATAAAAGTGAGAGTTTGACTTTGACATACATATTCATTATCTCATTGACTTGCTCTACTAATAGCTCGTTTGGGATAACGTACATCTCTCATGATTTGTTTTGAACTTCTCTTGCAAATTACTCTCACTATATGATATTTCTATCTCCATCTCCACCCAATTTTCTGTTTTTTCCCCCAATTATAGAATATATCAATATTGATACATGTATTATGGGGAAAAAAAAAAGGTAACTTATGTACCCAACAGAGCATTAAGTAATCGGACAATGAAGGAATTTATATCGAAGTCGGGCGCACTTCGCACGTGCACTGTTCATGAATCAGTTGTTGGGTTATATATATATGTATATATATTATTTTTAAATTTGTATTAGCAAATATTTAGAGAGGGGTACTGAAAGGTGGAAGGAGGAGAGATAAATGAGGAAGAGGGTGAAGTGAGCAACTTAGGAACTAATTTTAAAGATGTGTAAAAATTGCCCTATTGTCAGTACCCTTTTTAGCTGAATACATGGGCAATAGTGGTATTTTTGGAAGAATTGAGGGAGTACCAAAAAGGAAAACACCTATGTCATGTATAGATATTTATATATATTAGTACTATGTGTGTTTTTTTTTTTTTTTTTTTTTTTTTTTTTTTTTTTTAATGATGGGTCATTGTTCTTGGTATTTTGTAGAGGCAGCAACATACTGAAGAAAACGTTGAATTGTTCTCTTTGATGACTAGCTTTGGAGGGATTGATAGCGTCATTTTTCTTGAATGGAAGAGATATGAAGAAATCTGGATTTGTCCATAAAGGATGAGGGCATTTGGAGAGAAACTCGGATTGAGATTCAGCACATGAAGTTTTGATGATTCTCTATGCATATGAATGGGATAAATCAAATAGAATAAAGCAGAGGAATTTGATTTGCAGATTTTAGGGAAGTAAATTAAAGAAAAATAAGAAAAGAAGTATTTCATATGCATTCTTGTCCATGCTCAGTACAGTTAGAAATTAAATTATTGTTTTTTAATTTATAAATATAATAAATGCTCAAGATGAGAATTATGTGTAACTTATTTATTTTGCTTCTTATTTTCTTCATCAATGTTTTATTTTCCTTCTTAATTTCTACGTCAATGGGAGAGAATCTTTGCCTAATAGATAAGATCATTAATGATCCTATACTAGATATGAACAATACTTGGTTGTAAACCAGCTTCGAAGAACCTTCTCCAATAGCTATCGTAGATATGAAAAATACTAGATTCTAAACCAGTTTCGAAGAACCTTCTCTGACTTAGCTACATGTCTACACAATAACTTGTCACATATGCTTCATCACATAAGTTGTATTATAGCTCAACTTTTTTGGGACATTGCGTTCGAACATTCCTCGAAAAAATCCCCATGGCATTCAATCGGATCGCAAGGCGAAAAAAAAATCACCTTAACGAAGAGCATGATTTTCTTGACGAAACAATATCGGAAAGAGTAATGCTAGGCACACTTTGAAATCCACACTGAATTTGACACTTAGCTTTAAATGCATGTATCATGTGCTGTGTAAGTGGTGCACAGAAAAGTGTGAAAAGTTCACACAGCACAAAGTATATGTATTTAAAGCATAAGATGTCAAATTCAGTGTGGATTTCAAAGTGTGCCTAGCATTATTCTATCGGAAATATTAACAAATTCTTGCGTAGAAATATATTTTAAAAAAAATGTGTACTGTTCCAATTTCATCTCTATCAAATTTGAATATCACGGATCTTTTAAAATCTTCAATATGTTAGGGCTCGTAGCTTTTAAGTTTTTGTCCCATCTGAGTGCAGCCTAACCTATTTACCTTATAGACCTTAAATTTCGATGTGTCTGAATTTTGGTTGTTAAACTATCTAGTATTGAGTTAGCAAGCAGATTTGGAGTTGCAAATGAAGTCCCCTACCACATCCGCAACAATTATGTCAACTCTAAAATCAACCAAAACAGCACACTGTCATTATCAAAATGCGTTTAAGGTGAAAGAAGAAATTAATGACCAAGGATTATCATTGGAATCTTGTTTGTCTTTTGCTTTATTGCCATTTTTGATAGGAGGGATGGGAAAGTGGAAGAAGGGAAGCTAGGAAGCACCAGTGCAGGTGTGGCGATCCGGATGTAAGGGATTCACCATTTCTCCCAAAATCAACGATGTGGGTGCGGGGATACTTTTATAAATTATTGAAAATATGCTTTTATAAATTAGGGATAATTAAAATTCAGTTTACTTTATGTAGAGTATTTAAAAGTCAGTCAAGTGCTTTTTTGAAAATAAAAGAAACTCTATATAAAGTCTCTAAATTAGAAATGCATAAACTTTTTGTCTAAAGTGACAAAAATACCCCTCTCTTTTGTCTTTCTCTCTCTCCTCACATGGCCACCACCACCACCACCGGCAGCCGCCGCCACCACCACCACCATCAGCAGCCGCCGCCGCCACCACCACCACCACTGGCCACCAAAGGGCCACCACCACCACCACTACCACCACTACCACCCCCACCCCAACCTCTCTATTTCTTCTCTCTCTCTCTCTCTCTCTCTCTCTCTCTTTTCTCACAGCCACCACCACCTCCACCACCACCAACCCAAACCCAAACTCAAACCTCAACCCCCCCTCTCTCTCTTTCTATATATATATACATGAGTATATATACATATCTAACATATGGCCACCACCACCCAAAGCTCTCTGTATCTCTTACCTCTCTTCTCACCACCACCACCACCATCACGGGTCACCCTCCTTCATCCACCACTGCAGCAAAAAAAAAAAGAGTTGCAGGATTTTGGAGCAACTGTCCAAACTGAAGGAGCAACTCACCAAACGTCGGGAGCAACCCACCAAACGTAAGGAGCAATTCACCAAACATAGCAGGAGCAACTCATCAAAAGTAACGGGAGCAACTCACCAAACGTGTTGCTCCTTACCATCACCGGTCGCCGCCGCCGCCACCACCACCACCACCACCACCACCCCAACTTCTTTATCTCTTCTCTATCTTTGATCTCATCTCTCTCTTCTCACAACCACCTCCACCACCACCACCACCACCAAACCCAAACCCCAACCCCTCTGTATTTCTCATCTCTCTTCTTACCACCACCACCACCATGGACCATCTTCCTCATCCACCATCCCCATTGCAGAAAAGGAAAAAAAAAAAAAAAAAGTTGCAGGTTAGAGCAACTGTCCAAACGGAAGGAACAACTCATCAAACGTATCGGGAGCAACTCACTAAATGTAAGGAGCAACACGTTTGGTGAGTTGCTCCTTCCGTTTGGACACTTGCTCCAAAATCTTGCAACTCTTTTTTTTTTTTTTTTTTTTTGCTGCAGTAGTTGCTCCTTACGTTTGGACAGTTACGTTGCTCCAAAATCCTGCAACTCTTTTTTTTTTTTTGCTACAGTGGCGGTGGTGGATGAATGAGGTGAACCGTGATGGTGGTGGTGGTGGTGAGAAGAGAGATAAGAGATACAGAGAGCTTTGGGTGGTGGTGGCCATATGTTATATATGTATATATACTCATGTATATATATAGAGAGAGTGAGGGGGGTTGAGGTTTGAGTTTGGGTTTGGGTTGGTGGTGGTGGTGGTGGTGGTGGCGGCTGTGAGAAAAGAGAGAGAGATAGAGAAAAGAGAGAGAGAGAGAGAAGAGATAGAGAGGTTGGGGTGGGGGTGGTGGTGGTGGCCCTTTGGTGGCCAGTGGTGGTGGCGACGGTGGCCAGTGGTGGCGGCGGCGGTGGTCGATGGTGGCGGCAGCTGCCGGTGGTGGTGGTGGTGGCGGCTACTACCGGTGGTGTGGTGGTGGTGGCCATGTGAGGGGAGAGAGAAGAGACAAGGAGGGGTATTTTAGAAATTTTACACCAATGTTGATGTATTTCTAATTTACAAGAAGTAATAGACTGACTTTAAAATACTCTACTTAAAATAGTCTGAATTTTAATTATCCCTATAAACTATACATTGTCTTCTCATTTTTTTTTTTTTTTTTATAAATGTTATTAAGGCGAAAAACAATCATTTATAAGCCATACTAGCCTTTTGAAGTGTAATCCAACTCTCAACATTCTTAAATTGACTCCAAAGTTTGTAAAACTATGTTAGTCCCCTTTTGTTTTTTTAAAAAAATAATAATTCACAAGGTCGCATTCAAGAAGAATCTACGCCAGGTGCAGGTGCGCAACGGGTGCGGGTTTTCAACCCTTTGAGTCATGTAGCATGCCATCCAATTAAAATTTTTTTCCGAGAACTTTATTTGAATGGCCTTAACAGGTTTTTAAGTCCAAGGTCTTCCCAGCTTCTCTTCTCATCCAGCTCTTTACCTCTCTAGCTTAGGGCCGGCCCTGAGATTGTGAAATTCTCATGAGGCCATAAGCGAAAAAAAATTTTAGGCCCTTTTTTGGTCCTATTTTTATATATAATACATGTATATATAAGGCCTTATTTTTTTTAGGCCCTATTTTACCCTATTTTTATATATAATATGTGTATATTGGCCAAACAATGCCTTATTTTTGGTCCTCTTTTTATATACAATGCATGTATATCTAAGGTCCTATTTTTTTTTAGGCCTTATTTTGGCCCTATTTTTATATATAATACATAAATTTTGGCTAAACAAGGCCTTATTCCAAGACCAAACAAATTCTAATTTTTTGAGGCCCCAAGCGTCCGCCCGGACCGCTGGCCCAAGGGCCGGTCCTGCAGTAGCTCTAAGATGGTCAGGCTTGGTAGTGCAGTGTCTTTCCCTCTCCTCCTATTGCTGCTCGTTTCCTCCTTTTTGATTGGCTGAACTTAGTCGTCCGTTTATTATGGCCAACTACCACTGTTTTGTTATGAGAAAATACGGTTATTTTGCTGACCTGGTATCACAAACCAATAAAGGGTTACTATTCAAGCACATATTAGTCCTACTTTTAAGGAAAAAATGTGTCCACACAAGCACTATACTCATGTGAATTAGTGTAGTGATACCAATAACATGGTATCGGCATTGTATTGAATATTTGCTCGTTTTGTTTGAGATATATTCACATGTATCCCATAAAGAGTATGTTTAAAATCATGTTGAGCTAAATTGCTTCATTACAAACACCAGAACTTCATTGAGATTACGAAAGAAATTCCCAAAATTGTTCGCACTCAACCCATGTGGGAACAACCTCTCCTTCCGACTTTCCAACCATTAATTTCTTGGACCTCAATTTTCTCTCTTATTAGCTCAGTTCTCAATACAGCTTTTCGCCCGATCCAACTTCTTGTACTCTAGTTTTTGGTGGTCTTATTAGCTTAGAAATGCCCCAATTTTTAATCCCGAATCAACTTCTTTACAGGCATATATTCAATGTCTGTTGGACAATGGTTCAATTGAGGAGGCGCGCACTTGATTTAGTAGCCCGGCAACTTGAAATTCGGCTTTACTGGGATGGATTCTAGCTGGTGGTAATGTTTGGAAGTAATACGAGGTGATGAAGAAAAATGGTCTTGTAGCTCTCTGTATCTCTATGATAAGAGTTTCAAAAGGTTACGAGTTTCTTACGCAGGTTCTGGAAGAAAGGTTTGTTAACTTCATAGTAATGTTTTGAATGAAATTGATATTTGGTCTTTTAAGGATAGGCACTAACAGATAAGATTTTGAATGCAATGGCATAAAGAGAAAATAATACTCCGTCATGTGCAAGTCAAGTGTTAGATTCTGTTTATTTTTCTAACACACACCTAATGGAAGGTGGTATTAGTGTCAAAAAGTCCAAATGTTAAAGTAGGAGTTTTAATTTTTAACGGCTAACTAATAAGATAATAATAAATAATAAATTATACTAACAACAACAATAATAATAATAATAACGGAGATCATAATACCGACCTAGGCTAGGGGTATCACATGTTAAGACATGAGTTTTAACGGTTAGATAATAAGATAATAATAATAAGGAATAATAATAACAGTAATAATAATAATCAGGGAACACATGATATGGGCATTATTTTGGTACAAAATATTAAACATGAGTTTTACCGGAATAATAATACTAATAATAATAACTGAAAAATAATAACACGGACATTAAATTTAGGGTACAACATATTGAAATGCAGAACTGTAATATACCAAGTGAGTTAGGGACTCACCGTAAGTTCCGGGTTGCGGTGTGGTTTAGGGTGGAGTTCCTTTCTTTTTCTTCCTATTCTTTTCTTTCCCCTGTCTTGGCGTAACTCTCTCTTTCTCTATTTTCTTTTCTCTTCTTCTTTCTTGCCAACGAATGAGAGTGAGGGGGTGGTGGGTTTTAGGGAGGGTAGTTGGTCTCTCAATAAGTATGTTATATACACACACACACATTCATATATGATATATACACCACAAAACACTTATATATATATATATATAGCTAGTGTGAGAGTCTGCGTGCATGGCATGCAGTTTATTGCCCGTGTTTGTGCGTCTATGCTCTTCGTATTTTCACCACAAATGCAAGTTATGAACGAAGGGGAAAAATAAAGGCAAGGGAAAAATAAAGGCAATGTCTGTAGACTATGTTTTTTAAGATTCATCATTATAATTAGCCGAAGCAATTCAAAGTGCAACAAAGGAGAGAGGTTGTACACTTGTGAGCCAAGCTCAACCAAATGGTATTAGTATTATGAGCATGTTACGCATTTTGGTATTATGTTGTAACCTGCAATGTGATGTATGAAACAGAATTCTATGGAAGTCAATTCTAACTTCTATAAGGGATGTGTCATATGGAATATGAATAAAATGTATTGAAAAGTTATGTTGTTTTATGGAAACTACACAGGTGTAATGCTACAAAACTGTTGGTAAATGAACCTGCTCACTGCAGATGTGAAAGGATAAACTGTTTCCAGGGTGAGTAAATTGGGATCTTAAACATAAAAACCACATGATTGCTGAATAGCAAAATTGTATAAAATGATGTCAATGAACATAATAAACAGGCATTTCAAATAGCACAGTAACTAACATTGGGTCCAAATTGCATAACCTAAATGTTGTTTCGATGTGAACATTTGTCACGGCATGAAAAGAAAGTTGGGTTTTTTTGTCTCCAGTTGTACCACAGTGGTACAACATGTGGTTGGTTGGTAGTACCACATACCATTGCATGTGGTAAAACTGACAAAGGATTTGGGAATCAAATTTTGTATTTAGATATGGGAATCATAACATTAAGGGAGGTTTTAAACAAAAATAACGTAAAACCATCCCTAGAGGTCATATTCAAAGCATCAGTCCGGATCTCCGACGGACTTAAAGGGACGGGTTTGGGACGGACTGCTTTTTAGCGACGAAATTTTCACTTTTAGCGACGAAAATTTTCGTCACAAAAAGTGATCACATTTTGTGACGAAAATTTTCGTCGCTAAAAGTGAATTTCGTCGCTAAAAGTGGTCCGTTTTTGGTCCGCACGTTAGTGGTCCGCACTAGATCGCCTCCGTTCAAAGCATATCAAACTGAATTTTAAGCAAAATCAGAAAACTAACCTTTAGGCCATTGAGAAAGTATGCTTTCCTTCAAGTTTGCGACAGTAACAGCAGGGAAGCTCATGGCACCTATGTCCAATCCATCGATCAATTGAACTTATTCTAGCAGATCTTTGCCATCCATGTATTTTCTAACATTATTTTATTTGGCTCCCGCCCGGAAAAATATAATCATAAGAATAAACTATGAAAAATGAAAATTAAATGCATATAACACAAGCAGATGTTCACCAACTTGTAGCTGTGAATGTGATGACAGTTCTATCTTTTCTTTTTTTTTTTTTTCAAGGATGTAGTATCATATGGGAAAAAAAGAGAGAGAAGGATTCCTTCTTTAACTTGTGCAATTCCAAGCTGAAAGCCATGCCAAAGTAACCTACGCTAAAAAAAATACCAGATTAAAAAAAAAAAAAAAGAGAAGGAAAAAAATAGGAAAATGGAATAAAAAGGCCCAAAATTTAGAATTCCTTCCCTATAACAGAAATCTTCGGAAACATTGGAGATGGCCCCAAGGCAAAAATAGCGACATCCTGTTTTCGAATCATGCTTGAATCCAGTTTCAAGTAGAAAAGGCAAAAAGAAAAAAATAAAAAATAAAAGTAAAACAAATGCCAAGTAAATCATACAATTTCCAATAGAATCACTGACTGAACATTTATTAGCATGTGTATTTAAAAAGAAGAATAAATTTTCCAATTTCGAAATGATATAATATACATTTTCATTCTATTGTGAAACCAAAGTAAATAGATAATATATATATATATATATATATATATATATTTGTCGCTGCCAGAAGAACTGCCATGTTTGGCTCTGGAAACGGAACGAACAACAACGAAGGGTAAAAGGAAGAAAAACAAAACAACTAAAACCCAAGGAATCCAGTGGTAGTAGGAATATTTCAAGTCACGCAAGGTATAACAGAAGAATTGAGCAAAGAGGAAGCCACAAAAATATTGTTGTAGAAAAGCTCTTGAAAAACCTCACAGAATTGATCCAAAAATACGAGAGTTCAGGAATAATATTGCTTTAAATGCATGTATCATGGGTTGTGTAAGTGATGCATAGAATAGTGTGAAGAATTCAAACAACACATGGTACATGTATTTAAAGCACAATGTGTCGTTTGATGTGTATATCTATCATTGTTGATAATCAATACTTCTGTAGCCGTATTTGTAGAATTAGCTCTGTGTATCTGTTGAAGATGAAGTGTGGAGCGACAGCAGAGCATATATAGTGTGGAGCGCAAGCACAACACAACACATGTCCCAAAGGCGGTGAAGCACAGAGTTACGTGCGAAAACGCATACGATAAGCCCCATTATGGACGAGGGCATTTGGCAAACAGAGAGAGAAGTAGCAGCCAGACGGCCGAGCACAGGAGCCAGGTAAAGCAGACAAGTTGCAGCATGCAGGTGAAGCAGACAAGAGCAAAAAGCAGGCAGGTGGAAACGACGATCCACTCTTATTATATAGTACGTAGTAGATATAATATACTACACAACACACTTGCACACACACAGACACATGACACACGACCCACACAAACACACATTCACACGTCACACAAAAAACATGGAAACACTACACACAACTCACTCATAAATATTACACTACTACCCTATTGAGAAATTTTTGGTACCCCGTACCCAATAGAAGCGCGCCACATGAATAATGGAACCCGTCACAAAAAATTTAAGTGGCCCAACAATCCTATGTGACGTTTACCTAAATGGGTATGAGCACCACATAGGCGCTACCTTGAGGGTACACAAAAACTTCTCTACCCTACCACACAACCTCAAGTACACTACACACTACATTCACTCCCTCTCTTTTGTCGGTCTCACACACACACATACACACACACACACACTATGTAACAACCTATTTTTTCATTTAATTGCTAAATGTAATTTCAATATTTTGTTCCTATCACTTGTTTTATTTAATAGAAATTCTTTATTTGAGGTCAAACCGTAATTTTTATAAAGTGAAAAATGCATGTGATGGTTTTGGAAACTGCATTTTCAAGGCGGTGAAAATATTCACTTTTATAACACCCATAATTGTGTTATTGCATTTCATTACATTGTCATGCATGATAATGTGATGTGTTGTGCATGTTGGTTGTTTAAGTGAGTTGTGACTCACGAGTTAATTTAGGTGTTTGTGTAAGGGAACCCTTTGAGACTGTGTTGAATGAGTGTTGAGATGTTATGAAGTCTCTCCGAGTATGAGACGTTCATTGTGGAATACCTTAAATATTTATCTGAAAATAAATATTTACCTGTGTATTTCACTATCTGTATTATTTTCTGGTTTAGAATATATTTCTATTGTTAATTTTAATATCCTGGTGAGGACGAATTAACACGTTATATAATTGGTAGACTAATTAGTAATTTGTAAAATCATGTGAAATCGTGTTTTATGAACCAAACGGAACTTAGAGAAGAAAACTAGTAAAGTT
Organism: Hydrangea macrophylla; assembly: GCA_033977485.1. Classification (NCBI taxonomy): domain Eukaryota; kingdom Viridiplantae; phylum Streptophyta; class Magnoliopsida; order Cornales; family Hydrangeaceae; genus Hydrangea; species Hydrangea macrophylla. The sequence continues at coordinate 86,508,425 of CM066984.1, forward strand.
GAACATTTCCTGCTAGGGGTGCTAAATCGAAGGTTTAAGACCTTGAGGGGAGTTAAATGATATTTTGAGAAGTTTTGGCTATAAATACATGAGTGTGAGGTATTTTGAAAAAGTAAAATCCAATTTGACTTCTAAAAAGAGGAGAGAGAAGAGAGATAAAAAAGGAGATTTGATCTTCGAGATTGCGACGCTTATTTTCAGTGATCCGTCTGTTGATCAAAATATTTTATTAGATATTCGAACTCATCAATGTAAGGTCGTCGTTTTGATATCCACTAGTTCTTGTTTGGATAAGTTTTCCAAAAACTTATTTTCTAGAATTTGCATAAAAAGATGATAATTGAACTTTTGATTGATATGAATTGTACTAGATAGACTTCTGCACAATCTTTGTGCTCAGGTTTTCTTTGGAACAAATTTTAAGAGCGTTAATCGGAGGTGAGTGATTCAACTATGTGTTTTGGAATGATTTCTTGACATGTATTCATGTTTTGTATCAAAAACATGTGTTACTTTATAGATACATATTGTGTGGTTCATATTGGGCGATTATATTGATAAGTAGACCCAATTGTACGGTGAAATGTTTTGATTATGTCGAGAGCACGGTGATATGTATTTGAGCATGTTGAGGTCGAAGAAGTGCGTGTATCAAACCATTGTTGTGGAGCCGTTATAGGCATAAGGTCGCACGTTTGAAGAAAAGAAACGTGAGTCTTACCTTTTCGCATGAATTAATTGGCGAGGAGTCGTAGATTAGGAGTGTGGAACGTACACGTGGGATCTTCGGAGACTAGTATGAAATGTAGAGAAGTAAATGCAAGCATGTTTATCATTCATGTGCATAGTTGTTTTATTCACTATGCGTTAGCTTAAACTAATCGAATATGTGTGGTTATCCAAATAACCATTTCAAGTGTTAATGCTGGCTGGGAGTTCTTGTAGAAGGCGACTTATCATGCCTAGCTCGTAGTTTTGAATTAAAAATGTTGTAATAAGGTTTTATGACTTTTTGGCTATGTTTAACTTAGAATCATAGAACGGATTCATAATGTTGTAATAGTAAGGAATCTTTTTTAATTACGCTTGAGTAATGTTATAATACGCTAGAATCACTTTAGTCTAAGTTTGATGTGTGTATTTTAAAACCTGTATGTTTTGGTTAACCTTAGAGGTTGGAATTCTGCAGAAAGGGCTATTGTTGGAAAAATCAGTAGACTGGACCAGGGGCACGGTCGAAGGGACCCCTGTTTTAACTGAAATCTCTCTTCAATTTTCAAGACTTCAGTAGACTGGTTGACGAAAAATAGTCTACTGGAAACTGCACGAAAACTAGACATTCTACAGGACTTCGAGCAGTCGACTGGAAGAGGTCAGTCGACTGGGTTTGTGAACCTGCAGTCGATTGGACTCGAGTCTCAGTTAACTGGACTGGGCTATTGGACTTTTAGGTTTTCTGTAACTGGCGGGGCAGTCGACTGGAGGCTCGACCTAGTCGACTGGACTGCTAATGTTAAAATGAGTTATTTTCTTTCCACTGCGTGTTCTTAAAACTAATTTTTTGCAACGTTAATGAATTGGTTTTGCCTCGGTGAAGTGCCACGGGCTCCGGTTATGCTATTACGAGACTGGGCTGTGACAACTTTTGATTCAAACTATATTTTTGTACAACTGGAAAACTATCTCCTACGTTAATATAATTTTCTGTATTTTTGTGGTGATCACCGCCCGGAGAAAATACCAGTTTTTGAACGAAAACTGTCTGCATTGTGTATGGACTTTCATAGATATTGAGATTCTCCGTTAAATCCAATTTGACATTTGATTTTAAAACATTTAATGTAAGCAGTCATTGGTTAGGCTTGTTTGGGTATACTTATGTGGTGTGTGTGATATATTTATACTATAAGCTATTTTCCTAAACACTCTAATAGATCCTAGACAACTTACTTATGCCTTGTTTGGCAATGTTATTAGTATGTATTAATGTTATGCCAAAATTTTAAATTGCCAAACGCCTTTACATGACCCCTACTAATCTCTAGCAACCCCTAAGCTTGAAATTGGTTTGCACTTAAAATTCACAGCTCAATCATATACGTATATGAGCTATGATTATACATGTATATATACATAAACATAAAAGAGAAACAAATTAGTTTGTTGAGTGTAGAGGATGGTTCTTGGGCTCCAAGATTGTTCATTTTGATTTTCTATATAACTCACACACTCCCTCTCACAATCTGGATATTTGGATAACTGAATACAAAGAGAAAATAAGGGAGTTGCAGAGAGTTTTATGTACAGAAATTTTTTAGAGAGAGAGGAAGAGCTTAACCTCTATAGCTAAAGCTTGAAATAGAAATTCTTATTTTTCTATCTTTCTCAACAAATTTACCATCTTCAATCATAGTGAGTATTTTAAACTCACTTTGAATATGATACGTGTTTTATTTACTGTTTATATAGTTAGGATTTTGAGTTGCCATTGATGAGTTCGTGCTTGAAGTCCAAAGCTTGAAAATGTGATTTTTCCAAACTTAACCAAAATGGGTTTTGATAGATAATAATGAAGGATTACAGTCCATAGATGCCATGTTTAAAGTATTATAACTTAATTCGTTCATACTAGAAAGTATATTAGAAATGAAATTCGTCACCTCTTGGTTTTTCGTAAAATCTGAGAGCAACGGTTCGAATTGCGTTAATCCGATTGTAAATTCGTAATCCTTACAAAAAAACAGAGAGAACCATGTATTATAAGTCATGTTTGCATTCGGATTCCAAAGTGGGTCAAAATCAGTCTTTAAAACTGAAACAGGGGAGAAATTTGGGGAAGAAGATGACTCTGTGATAATTCGCGCGAGCGACCTTTCGTGCGAGCAACCCGCTCGTGCGACCTGTGTAATTCCCATTATTCTGAGATTTTCTAAAAAGAATCTAAAAACATGTGTCTCGCGCGTGCGGCCCACGCGAGCGACCTTTCGCACGCGCGACTAGGTATTTTTTTAGTTTCTGTCTATTTTGTATAAAGAACTGTTTGGAAGAAGTTGCAAAGGTTTTTAAGGCACTATTTTTAAAAAGATTAAGTTAAGAAGGCTTGATTTCTTGTACGCTCGTCTGTTGTTATTTTCCAGTAATTATGTATTTCCCTCATAAGTCATGTGACATACATGTTAAAGTCGAGTTGGCATGCATGGTATGTGTTGGTGAGTTGAGAAGAGTCGAGAGAATGTGCTACGTGAGTTGCGACCCTAATTATCCCAGGCCGGTTTGGGTACGGTAGGTTAATTAGGAAGGATTGAGCCCAGGTCGACTCGGATACGGCAGGCCAATCAACGCTGTGTTGTAGCCTTAATTATCTCAGGTCGATTCGGATATGACAGGTTAATTACGAGGGATTGAGCCCAGGTCAACTCAGATACGGTAGGCCAGTCCGATCGTGACTAGGTCGACTCGGATACGATAGATCGATCAGGTAATTATAACCTTGAATGTCTAGATACGTCCAGGCCGATTCGGATACGGTAGACATATCGACAGTCATTCTAAACCTAACGGCCATGGGCCAGTGGTTCAGGGGAACCGTTTGTGTTGGGTTTCATAGTCGAGGTAAAAGAGTCAGTGAGATGAGTGGGCTGCATTGTTTCATGCACAGTCACATGTTATATTAATTTGATATCATTATGTTGTCCTTTTGTTTCTGTTTAAATATGAATTCACTCATGTATCTCTAACATGTTGAATAATAAACATGTGAATCAGAAATAGTAAGAAAGTGTGTTGTACATTACAAGCATATGTTTTTAATTCTCACTAGGTTCTTGAAGCTGACGACGTTGATGCGCCCTAGACATTATGTCCAGGCTTTTTAGGTTATGATCAAGATGGATAATATGATTATGCAAATTGAGAATAACTACTCGTGGAGATAAACGATTTAATTCTGCTTTTAATTATAAACTGAACTTGTAATAAGAATTGATGTAATAGATATTAATATTTTTGGACGGTGGCTTGTGCCTTAAGATTCCTACGTGCTGTAATAAGTATTATCTTTGAAAAATTTTATAAGTCTTGATTGCTCTTACTCTGATAAAAGTAATTATACTGTTTGACATCTGGGAAGGAATCGATCCTTCAAACTGTCGCGACCTACGGGTCCATAAAAGAAATTAAATGCTTTCCCTATTTATGCAACGTCGGGGCGTGACACACTAACACACTCACAAACAAGTTGATGGGGGTTGTTTGGGGGTACAAGCATGGGTGTGCAACACATGTATAATTATGGGTTCAGATATTATACTAATTATAGTGGAAATCTTACAAATACAGTCCAGAACTGGTTATTATATTAAGAAAGTAAAATTAAAATTACAGGTATTACAAACATGGCCGAACATATACAAACTCTCTCTCCCTCTTTATCTCTCTCTTCAATCTGCTCTAAATACATTAAACTCTCCTTACCCAAAAACAACATCATCATATTTTAAACTTTTTGTTTTTCGTGTTATTTAAGTAAATCTTATTTTCCCTTCCCTTCTATTTTCCTTCTCTAAATTCACAGACTAAACTGAGCCTTATGAAAACCATATTATAGGGGAATGTCCACTTCACTTACTATGTACCCACCACTTGGTTGGTATTGGCTTTAGTTTGATTCATATTGACAATTCTTGCCATTCCAAAGTTTGAAATATTTGGGTTCATTGCTTCATCCAAAAGAACGTTACTTGTCTTCAGTCCCTGTGGATGACTTTCAATCTAAAGTACTTGTGGAGATAAAGAAGTCCTTAAGTAATCCCTTCATGCTGAGTTTCATACCAGGCAACAATGTGTCGGTGGGATTATCAAAACTCTGCCAAAGTTCAATCTCTTCATTACCACTTCTTCTCAGAACAAGATTTCCTCTCTCCAATAGTACTCCAACTGCGGAGTTCACGTATGAATCATCAACTCGTACGTCTGATGACCATGTAACTTTTCCCATTCCACTCAAAACAATGAGATTTCCATCACGGCCAAGCATGAAAATCGCGGAGGAATTCGAGTTCTTGGGAATTGGGGATTCCTTATTAGCAACCCATACAACTGTTTGCTTTGGGAAAGTGTTGTCCCATATGCCTAGGTAGGTATTACTGGAATTGCCTTGTGGAACAATGGTTTGGCCTATACTGATGGATCTACCTGGTGTTATTATACTATCTTGAATGGCTTACAGGAGGCAAAATATATGTAATCAAAACTACAAAAATGTACCACACCATTGAAGACTAACGGGGATGAGTCTTTAGGCTTTTGGGTGATCTCTATTTCCCAGTTCGTTCAATAAGAGGCCCACCAATGAAAACCATCAACCACAACCTACCAATATGAAAAACCCCCCAAAAAGTAATCTTGTGACCTATAATTTCAATTACATAATTGCAGTTTATGAGATGGAATTGACTATTCTTCTGTTCAAAATGTTGAATTAGGGTGTTGAGTCCCTTTGTTTGAAAAATAGGAGGTTACTGAGTTGAATTTGAGACTCTTCCAGACTATTGTGTACGTGAAGATGAATGAATGGGCTTTCAATTCATACAAGAAAAGTTACTACCACGTGGAGTGACACACCTATATTGAGGGGGGAACTCTTCTCTTTGTCTTTTTCTCTCTCTAGAAATCTTTTTGGGTTAATTACACGGACCTCCCCTGAGGTTTGGAGAAATTACACTCCCCTCTATATTGCAAAATTATACAAACATCTCTTGAAGTTTGGATTTGCATTACACTCACCTCCCCCCTAGATTGCAAAATTTACAGAGACTGCCTTCTTAATTTTCTAATGTTGAAAATACCCTTAGTTATAAAAAAAAACCCTATACCCTTAGTTAAACTCGGGTAGGTCCTGCCTCTAACATCAATGCAACTTGAGAGCACACTCATGTGCCTTGCAAACTCCAGGATCCAAAGTACAACTTCTCCCAAACTCTAGGATCCAAAGTAAAACTTCGGCCAAACTATAGGGTACCAAAATATCTCTAATAAGTGGACTCATGCAAGGCACGTGTAATACCCGTACCCAAGAAAAGGGTTAATTATTATGTTAATATGCATTAATTAAAATAATTAGTGTATAAAATGGATTAAGGGGAGGCTTTGGACTTGCCCGTATGAAAAGTGTTCAGAGAAGGACAATATTTGGAAAATTTCCCAGTGAGGTGGGACAGGTACTGGAGTGGGACCCAATGGAGGGCTAATAAGTAATTTGTATTTTAAATGATTAAATGCATTTTATATGATTGCATGGATATTTGTAAAGTTGCTTTCATATTAAATTGTTATGTGTTAGCATTAGTTTGGACACCCAAATAAGGGTATAACTGAAAAAGATTTATAATTAGTAGGTGCGATGGCAACTTCACAAAATATTTGGGACCACGTTTGGGACCTTGCGAAACTTAGACAAATACTCATTTGGATAATTGGGTACTTAATGGAATGTTTGGGGGACTTCATAATAAGAACTTAAGAATTCCAGGGGTGTAAATGAAAAGGAAGAGAATTGAGGTCAAGACACCTCATGCTAATGCATGTATAGGTGTCTAATGAGAAGGAGTCTTCTCATTTATAGAAATTCAAGAGAAAAAGAGAGAGAATCAAAGAGAGAGAAAACGAACAAAAGACACCGACATCGTTTTTCTGCCATTCTGTCGCTGCCGTTGGTCCAATTCGTGAATCGAAACCGTTTTCGGACTCGTGGAGGTAAGACGATCATTTTCATACCTTTAATTTTCGTTTTAACATCGGATTTTAAGTAGCTTGTTCTAATCGGTGAGACTTCTTGTACCGAGTTTATGTAGGAATTTCTTCAGAGTGAACTTTGGGCTGGGAATTGGTGAAATTATGCACTTCCTGGGTTGATTTTGGGTAAAACTTGTTTGTAGTGAGTTTTTTTTATAACTAAAATTGATTGTGCTTACATGTGTTTAATGCTTTAATGTTGCTTAGAGATGATAAACCATGTTTAGAAGCTATAAGCATGTTAATTTTGATATTTCCATGTCAAGTATGTGATATCGCCATGTTTATGTGCTTATGTGTTTACGTGGTAATCAATGAGCACTAGGAGAATGATTCATTGTTGGGAGTAATAAGGGAGGAGAAGAGGAAGAATCTGATAAATACGGAAGTCCAAGGAATAGAAGTGACCACGGGACCAAGGGAGGTCTTCGGGTCTGAATGAATCATTGAACCTGTGACTCGACGATTATAGATATGATTTATGTGTTAAATTGTAACATTTCATATGTTTAGCATTCAATCATGCTTAGATTGCTCACTAAGCATAATGCTTAAGAAAATCATTTTCCTTTTCTGTTGTAGTAAATAACAACCACCGCAGGTATAGAGCAATATCTGGAGAGGAAGTAACGTGCTTGAAAATGGGGGAGAGATTGGAAATTTGTTTATATGTTCTTAAACTTGTAATAGAGCATAACTTGTGGCTTAATACTCTTTACTTGTGTTGTAATATATGTTGTTGGTAGATTTGTAATTGAGCTTGGGATACTTATGTAATTCCTATGTTGTGGTTGATTTATGAGTAAGTTATGGTGTTGGACCCTTCCGGCGAGTCCGGGTATAGGTCACAACTTCTTTGGATAAGTTCTTTTGTAACTAAGTGACTTGAAAGATTTTGAAATCCTTTTTGGAAAGTTTTATGCATATGGTTGTCCCTTGAAAGAATTTGGATTTGATTCACTTGTTTGATTCAAATAAGGTTATATTCATGGTTTGAATGTGTGGAAGAGATTGAATTTGTGTTTGGAAATGTTTAAATGTGTTTGTAAATGGTTTTGGAATGATTCCTTAAAGTTTCATGAGGTTTGAGTTGGTGTTGGGTATGTTTCAAACTTGCAGCACGGGAGAGTCTTTCAAAAATTGAGTTATGCAGAAATGGATCAATCTAAGCCTTGGGCAGATCGATCCGGAGCAGCTGGGTTAGGTAGAAATGACATTCTGCAAAAACTGGATCGGTCCGATTTTGGGACAGATCGATTCGCAGGTCTAGTTTCAGCCAGACGGCTTTTACGGAAACGGATTTTGTGTTGGATCCAAGATTCAAAGACTTATCTTTTGGTATAAAATTTGATATACTTTATTAATAACCATTTTAACCTTGAGGGCTATTTTGTCACAATAAAGTTCTTTTATGTCGTTTAACACACGTGTTTCTTAGTAATTCGCGGTTTTTCTTTGCTAGTTAATATAATTGAGCCCTTATAGCATTGTTACATATTTCCTAATCTGTGCGAGGTTGGTTGGGATGTAACAATGCTTGGTATCAGAGCAATAGGCTAGAGCCTTTGGAGACGAGAGACGTACGACGCGTAGGGTGCACACAACGACACGTAGATCATGCATATATATTTACTTAGCATGCTTTTAATATTGATTAGTATATTATGTATTTCTTAAATGTAACATGTGTGTGTGTAATATAATGTGGGTACCAGGCATAATGTTTGGAGGTGACACCTCAAACTGAATGGAAGTCGAAAGAGCAATCGAAGGGTTGGTACGAGTAGCAGAAACACGTGTGGTTGAGGAGAGACCAGTACAACCGAATCCAAATCCGAGGGAGGAAGTTGTTTCCATCTCAAAATTTCATAAACAAAAGCCGACGATATTCCATGGGGAAGCCGATCTGATGAGTGCTAATTTCTAGATTTCTAATATGGAAAAGATCTTCAGAGTGTTACCATGCACCGAAGAGCGGAAAGTGCATTTTGTAGTTGATACATTAAAAGATGAGGCACAATATTGGTGGCGTACTAAGTTGGGACCCGATCAATCATCTACTTGGGATCAATTCCTTGAAATCTTCAATTAACAATACTTTCTAGAATCATTCGGGGATCAAAAGGCTCAGGAATTTATAGAGTTGGTGCAAGGGGAAAAGACAGTCCGAGAGAATTTGACACAACTTCGAAATTTGGCAAGGTTTGCCGGGGATATTGTAACGACTAAGAAAGTGAAAGCGAGAAAATTTTTGGCTGGGCTTCGAAGTGATATACGGGGACGAGTGACAGTATTTCGACCTCAGACATACGTCGGGGCACTAGACATCGCCTCTATTGCTGAGAGGGATCTTGGGTATACCTTAAGCATGCCACCACCACCAAATCAACCAAGCAAAAGAGCAGGATAAGTCAGTTCAGTGGCCAAGGAAGTGCAAAAAGGCAGAGTTCGGGAGGTTCGTCGGCCAGTAGTGGCAGTGGTTCTAGTGGGAATAAATCGAGGTGTCAGACTTGTCAGAAATTTCATTGGGGCTGATTCAATCAACTTCCAAACCCAATTACTTACAATATTTGCCGACTACCGAGACACGTAGCGAGGAACTATCCGAATCAAAATGGATATGAGGGGTCGATGCTTCACTTGTAAGGAATTGGGACATCAAGCTAAGGATTGTCCAACCAAGCGTCAGGGAGCTTCAAGTTCCGGTTCATACGCGTGTAGTGCCATTACACCGAGGATTACTAGCAGCAGGAGGCAAGATCATATCAGCTCAGGCTGGGAGAGATCGTGTAATACCCTGTGCTCCGGGGCGTGACAGATCGTTTATGCCGATACCATTGTCTCAGGTATGGTTCCCATTTGCTCACACCTAGCAAATGTACTTATGGATTCAGGATTCACACATTCATTCGTATCACACCACTTTGCTAAGCATCTAGATAAACCATTAGAGTTTCTGGATTATGATTTATCTGTTGCAATACCATTAGGGGTTTCGATGATTAGTTCAGAGGTGTTTAGAAAGTGTGATATAATATAGGTGGTAAAAGTTTAACAGTTGATTTAGTACCGTTAATCATTCAGCACTTTGATGTTATATTGGGTATGGATTGGTTAGCGGCTAATTATGCAAATATCGATTGTAACAATAAAGGGTTAGTATTTTATATTTCGAATCAAGATGTGCTTTATTTTCAAGGCAAGGGTGTTGTGTCGCCGCCATACATTGTGTCAGCTATTGAGGCTTATTATTTGTTGAAGAAAGGTTGCCGAGGGTTCTTGTGTAGTATTCTTGATACTAGGGGTAATGATTTAAAACTTGAGAATATTATGATTGTTAGAGAATTCCCTGATGTGTTTCCAGAAGAGTTGCCTAGTGTGTTGATCAAACGGGAGATTGAGTTTGGTATCGATGTTATGCTAAGAACGCAACCTATTTCGCGAGCACCATATCGAATGGCACCGGTTGAGTTGAAAGAGTTAAAGAGTCAGTTGCAAGAGCTGCTAGACAAAGGTTTCATTCGGCCTAGTGTATCTCCGTAGGGTGCACCAGTATTATTTGTGAAGAAGAAAGATGGTACAATGCGGATGTGCATTGATTACCGGGAAATTTATAAATTAACAATCAAGAACAAGTACCCGTTGCCACATATTGACGATCTATTTGATCAACTTTAAGGAGCTTAGGTATTTTTGAAAATACTTGAGATCGGGATATTACCAATTGAAAGTCAACGTAGAGGATGTAGAGAAGATGGTCTTTAGGACTCGATATTGACACTATAAGTTTCTAGTGATGCTGTTTGGGGTGACTAATGCACCTGCCGCCTTCATGGATTTGATGAACCGTGTGTTCAAGTCGTATTTGGACGAGTTCATAATAGTATTCATTGTTGACATTCTCATTTACTCTAAGAGTTCAAAAGAGCATGAGCAACATTTGAGACTAGTTTTGCAATGACTCTGAGAGAAATAGTTGTTTGGGAAGCTGAAGAAAAGCAAATTTTGGCTTACAAGTGTCACTTTCTTAGGGCATGTGATCTCTAAAGAAGGTATCTTAGTAGCCCCATAGAAGGTTGAAGCCGTTATGAATTGGTCAAGGCCGACTAATGTATCTGAGATTCAAAGTTTCTTTGGGCTTGCTGGATACTACAGAAGATTTGTCAAAGATTTCTCTATAATTGCGACTCCAATGACGAGGTTGATGAGAAAAGACGTACCGTTTAAGTGGAATAATGAGTGTGAAGGTTGATTCTTAGCAATGAAGGAGAAGTTAACAACAGCACCAATACTTACAATTCCAACAAGTACAGGAAATTTCAGAATTTATAGTGATGCTTCTCATCAAGGCCTGGGATGTGTGCTGACTTAGGGTGACAAGGTAATAGCCTATGCTTTGAGACAGCTGAGACCACACGAGAAAAATTATCCAACACACGGTCTAGAGTTAGTGGCGGTAATCTTTGCCTTGAAAATTTAGAGACATTATCTATACGAGGAAACTTGAGAAATCTTCACCGATCATAAGAGTCTAAAATACCTATTCACTCAGAGGGATCTTAATATGAGACAAGGAAGATGGTTGGAACTTATGAAGGATTATGATTTGAAGATTCAATATCACCCAGGGAAGGCAAATGTAGTTGTCGATGCTTTGAGCCGGAAGTCGTTGGGAAACTTAGCCTATACCTTGACGGGACAGGAAAAACTAGTGAAAGAATTTGAACAATTGCAACTTGAAGTGGTTCCCAGAATTGAAGGTGGCTTAATGGATGCAATTATGGCACAACCGAGTCTTATTGGTGAGATAAAGTCTAGTCAACTTCTAGATCTAGAATTCAAGAAGATTATGGATGAATTACCAGAAGGTCGAAGACCAGAATTCAGCTTCCATGATGGTGTCTTAAGGTATATCAATCGTTTTTGTGTTCCTAAAGTTGGAGATTTGAGGAATACTTGGAGGAAGCTTACAACACAAGGTATTCAATACACCTGGGTAATACCAAAATGTACCTAGACCTACGGGAGATTTATTGGTAGTGTGGTATGAAGCAGGAAGTCGCAAAATTTGTTGCTAAATGTATGACATGTCAAAATATAAAAATGGAACATCAACGACCCGGGGAGAATTACAACCTCTAAAGATACCAGAGTAGAAATGGGAGCATATTACATTGGATTTTGGAAGAATTTATGGGGCACCAGTATCGATAGTGTTAGATCGTGGCACTCGATTCGTGTCGAGATTTTGGTGAGTTTACAGAGGGCTTTGGGGATAACTTTACATTTTAGTACCGCGTTTCATCCCCAGACTAATGGTCAATCCGAGATGGTAATTCAGATTTTGGAAGATATGTTAAGGGTATGTATTATGGATTTCAAACCTGATTGGGAAACTCATTTGCTGTTGATTGAATTTTCTTACAACAGCAGCTTTCAAACTGTTAGGGATGTATACTAAAAGCCATGCTTTATGTAGTTAATTTATTATTTTAATAAAATCAGTTATTCCATTTTTAAGAGAATCTGTGTGGGCAATGTTTGTATTATATTATTTATTTAATATTATGCATGTGTGTCTCTCATTCTACATAGTAGGTGGTTTGGTGTGTAGAGTTCGACTTACACACGGAAGATCAGACCACCAGATATTGTAGAATGTAAGATTTTGGTTTACAGTCTTAGATGGGATTGGACACACCATCGGTAGGACTGCAGCATGGTGTTGTAGTAGGTTTGTCTTGACTGCGGGAAACGGTACAATTTCAACTCACTATGCTGGTACACTTTGTGTATTAAACATGATCGACTTGGGGCAATTATCTTTATACTGACTTATAAGATAATGAATACCTCATGGCTATTATGAGTGCTTATGCTCTAAATCCTAAGTTAGTTTGTAGACACGTGCATTTGATATTTACACTTTGATCCCTAAAAGGGTGAGATCCTTAAATGGGTCAATATCTCATTGGATTGGGTGACAATATTAATTGTATGGTGGATATTAATTAATGATGGAATCCATGTCTCAATTTTGGGATTGATGATATCCTCTTGAGAAAGCTTATATGTTTTGATTATGTCAAACCCTGCAGGTGGATTTTGTATCCGACATATCAGATAAGTTAAGCAGAGGATCTCAAGGAATTTTAAGAGATTAATTAAATATGATTGTCAGTAATTATATTTAATTAATGGATATCTGTAATCTTAACATGGGGAGATAATAAGCATTTAATAACATGGAGCTCGAAATATATTTTTTGAGATAAGGATAGGAGTGCAATTATAATTCTTTAGTGGTATGAATTATAATTTATGGAAATGGAATCTGATTCAGTTTGAATTAGGGTTTCCTAATTCTATAAGGAAGCCTATTCCTTATTGACTTCTTATGGTCCCTATCGTAGCCTATATATATGTTGCCTTGGCTCTTCTCTCAGGTTGCATGATTTTACATTCTAAGCTTCCCTTGACCTCCTAGCTTTCTTCTAGAAGGGTTTCCACCAAATCCTAGTCTCTGTGAGCATTCAAGAGACATAGGAGTGAAGATCGCTAGCGTCGGACAACGCTTACTAAAAGAACTTCGGACTGCTCGATACTGATCGAAAGTTGCTGAATTTTTTACACGACGTTCCTAACGTCGAGACGAAGCTGCTATAAAAAATTCAAGTAAATCAGAGATCGTTTAGCCCTCCTGACGAACACATCTTTGTCGGATCAATGTGATCGGGATTGAATCGTCACAGCAATCAAAGAGAGTGTTATAACTGGGATTAGAAAATAGAACGTAAAGAGGGAAGAGCAGAAAACATAAAGGATTTCGAAAGAGCCCACACTCAGTTTGATATTCTGACAGCAAAGGAATACGGTAGAAGATCGTGAGCTGTTATCGAGCCCGTGTTCTCGATTCGTCTACTACAGCAATCCATTTTTGCAGTTCAAGGTAACCCTAGTTTCTGCCCTTGTAGGGTTATTGTAGCTCTCACCTAAATTTTTTGCAATACCAACTTATACGCACTGTCAACGGATTCTGGGAACGAAGTTTCCTAACAGTAGTATCAGAGCAACGTTGATTCGGCGTATGGGTTGGACGCAACCATGGTGTCCAATAAAACAGATCTTATGCGTGTTTTGATGGATGGATAGAACGTAGAACTGTGCTAACCCTTGTTTTGCAGCGTTCTTATTCCACTATTATGGTCACTAGTTTTGTGTGATTGGATCCCACGATGGGTTTATTCGTGGTTAATATTGCTATTTTGATATAGCATGTAAACTCCTTTATGGAGGCATAGGATTTGTATGTATTGGATCCCACGCTTGATTGATGCGTGGTTAGTTTACTGCAAATAAATAGCATGTGAACTCTTCATGGAGGCATAGGGTTTATGTAATTTATCTCAAGTAAATCCGTGAAGATGGTTCGTGAGAGCAGTTTTACAAGCAATTTCCGAAAGCGATCTGGAAGCAGTTTCAGAACACAGTATCAGAAGGCAGTTTCAGAAAACTGTTCTGGAAGACAGCTCAACCCCGTGCGTAGTGGCGACTTAGAGCTAATCGGGTTCAATGAAGAATTCTTCACAAAAGTTGCAGCTTGACCATAATAGTGGGATTCCTATTTTATAATGGTTTCCTTATTTATGTGTGATTGAATGATTATTATTGTTTCATGTTTAATAAATAGGACAACATGGTTAATTGTTCCTAGACCTATTTCAGATGTCTAGCTGCATGTTTAATTTATATTAATTTAAAATGATGGACAACTACATGTGTATTTAGAAATAAAACTAATTCCATAATTTGAAAACATAAGTACTTATTTTCTAAAATCATGAGAATAGAATAATTTTATTATCTACACATGTGGGTTTCACAAGTAAGGATGAATTAATCATTGTCAAGTATTCCATTATTTTTTATTAATCAAATTAAAAGTTTTTCTAAAAAATTATAACCCTCAATTTTTTTTTTAAAATTATAAGTGGGAGAGAGAATTTATCAAGTATAAATCCCATGGTCTCCCTCACTGGTTTGTAGATGATATGATTAATTTTGTGTGATGGCTCTAGTGTCATCCTCCCCATCGGATGTAGTTGATCATGGAATTATCAGTACAAACATCTTTAAAAGAATGTTTTGGGTGATTGTTGGTGTGGGTCACCTCTCCATCAGAGGTGTTCCTCATGGAACTCTTGACCTAGAATTAAGTGATGGTATACACTTAGCTATAAATAATAATATCCTCTCCATTTGAGTCACTATTATTATTTATAGGACCAAAGCAAGTCAGCAGTTTAATTTTATTAGGCAAAGTACATTGCCTGGATAGTAAAATTAATAGGCAATTGTCTATCTGAACAAATGATGGATAGTATATGGCTTTCCATCGATTCATACTATTCGCGGTGTATCAGGTTGCTGGCGTATTCCTTTCAAATATGGTAGAGGGAACCAATATTTTCAACTCGAATCCATAGTAATTTTTGCCCAAACGTAATTATTTATGTTATGTGATTCTCAGGCTTTCAAATGGGTACTTTCAATCCACTTGCTGTTATACTTAAAGAAAACAAACTTACTGGACCAAACTATATAGACTGCAAAAGGAATTTGGATATTATGTTAACTACTGAAGAGTACAAGTTTGTGCTTACTCAAGAATGTCCTGAGCAACCTGGTGAGGGGGCAACCGCTGAGGAAACCCAGGCTCACAAGCAATGGGTCAAGGCTGATGAGATGACACGGTGTTACATTTTGGCATCCATGTCAAATCTTCTGCAACATCAGCATCAGTCAATGACCAGTGCCTATGACATGATGGAGAGCCTCCGAGAGATGTTCGGGGATCAAAGTCGTGCTGCTAGGCAGGTTGCCATGAAAGACTTGATGAACACAACCATGGCTGAGGGGACGCCTGTAAGGGATCATGTTCTTAAGATGATATCTCTTCTTAATGAACTAGAGATCCTTGGAGCTGAAATCGACGGGGAAACCCAGGTCGATATCGTACTCCAGTCACTGCCAGAGTCTTTTAAGCAATTCCGTCTCAATTACAACATGAATAAATTTAAATATACTTTGGCGGAGCTGCTTAAAGAACTCCAGGCAGCTGAGGGTCTCAACAGAAAGTCAGGGAGAGTTCTTGTGTTTGAGAAAGGTTCTGCTTCAAAGCCGAAAGGCAAGAAGAAAATGAAAAAGGCTCAAAAGAAGGCCGCGGGTCCTCCGCCAATCCAAAGGCCACGAGGACAACCGGGAAAGCCTAAAGGCAAATGTTTTGTTTGCAAGTAGCCAGGACACTAGAAGAAGCAATGTCCAGTTTATCTCGCCAGACAGAACAATCAAGGTAAATCTCATTTACTAGTTGTTGAATCGTGTTTAGCGGTCCGATCTACCGGTACCTGGTGTGTAGATACGGGAGCCACTGATCATGTATGCAATTCTTTGCAGGGGTTCCAGGGAACCAGGCAGCTCAGTGATGGAGAGATTTATCTATATATGAGAAATGCTACGAGAGTAGCGGCAGTTACAGTAGGAGATCTACATCTTAGTTTTGGTAGAGATAGAATTTTAATATTAAGAAATTGCCTTTTTGTACCTTCTATAAGAAGGAATTTAGTTTCAGTTTCTAGTTTAGTAAAAAATGGATATTCAGTTCATTTTAATAAAATAGTAGTTATTAAAGAAAATAAACATTTTATTTGTTCTAGTCTATTGGTGGATAATCTTTATATTATAAATCCTGTCTCTCCTATACTGCAACTTAATGAATTGAATAACACAAATAGCTTGTCATTTAAGAGAAAAGAACCTTCGAGGATGAACCAAACGCATCTTTGGCACTTACGCCTTGGTCATATTAATTTGAAAATGATTCAAAGACTGGTTCAAAATGGGCCATTAGGCTCATTGGAAGTGGAGACACTTCCAGTTTGTGAACCCTGCTTGGAAGGTAAAATGACCAAGAGGCCATTCTCGGCCAAGGGCTATAGAGAAAAAGAGCCGTTGGAACTGGTTCACTCTGATTTGTGTGGTCCTATGACTGTCCAAGCAAGAGGGGGATTTGAGTACTTTGTCACTTTCATCGATGATTGCTCAAGGTATGGGTACATTTATTTGATGCGGTGTAAGTCAGAATGCTTTGAGAAATTCAAAGACTTCAAGGCTGAAACGGAGAAGCGTCTAGGTAAATGTATCAAGACACTACGATCTGATCGTGGTGGAGAGTACCTCTTGGGAGAGTTTAGGGAATACTTATTGGAGCAAGGGATTACATCCCAATTGTCTGCACCCCGTATGCCTCAGCAGAACGGTGTAGCAGAAAGAAGGAACAGGACTCTCATGAATATGGTAAGATCTATGATGAGTTACTCGGATTTACCAATTTTCTTTTGGGGATACGCATTAAAGACAGCTGCATACATTCTAAACTTGGTACCATATAAGTCAGTACCTACTACTCCCACGGAATTGTGGACTGGACGAAAGCCTAGTCTGCGGCATGTTCAAATCTGGGGTAGTCCAGCACATGTGCTGAAAGGGAACGCAGAAAAGTTGGAATCGAGAACAGAAGTATGTTTCTTTGTTAGGTATCCAAGAGGAACTAAAGGTGGTCTGTTTTATAGTCCTAAGGATCATGAGGTTATTGTTAGCACCAATGCCACATTCTTAGAAGAGGACTATGTTATGGACCACAAGCCCAGAAGTCGTATTGTTCTAGAGGAAATGAGAGGAGAGACAGCGAGACATACTTCTTCGACACCAACGGTACGAGAAGAAACACCACAAGAAAGAGTTATCGATATTCCATTACCATGTCGTAGTGGGAGGATTATCGAAACTCTTGTAGATCCCGAACCAACCATTAACACGCAGGTTCATGAACCAGTACAGCGTGCAGATAATGGTGTATTAGGTTCAAAATCTTCACAATAAAATATTAGTGATACACAGACACGGGTTGTGCCTCGTCGTAGTGGGAGGGTTATTATTCAACCTGACCGGTATATGTTCTTGGGAGAGTCTTATGACCGGGTCCCTGATGAACAAGGTATCGATCCCTGTAACTACAATGAAGCACTCCAAGATAAAGATGCAGATCTTTGGCAAAAGGCTATGAAGTCTGAAATGGAGTCCATGTACTCTAATCAAGTCTGGGATCTTGTAGAACCACTCAATGAAAAAAAACACATTGGATGTAAGTGGATCTATAAGAAGATGAGAGGAGTAGACGGTAAGGTGGAAACCTTTAAAGCAAGGCTTGTTGCGAAAGGGTTCACTAAAAAAGAAGGAATCGAATATGAGGAAACCTTTTCGCCGGTGGCAATGCTGAAGTTTATCTGGATTCTCTTATCCATTGCTGCACATTTCGATTATGAAATTTGGCAAATGGATGTCAAGACAGCATTTCTTAATGGGAATCTTGACGAGTGCATCTATATGGTGCAACCAGACGGTTTCATCGCAAAGGGCCAAGAACACATGTTGTGCAAGCTTAAGAAGTCCATTTATGGACTTAAGCAGGCATCTAGGTCTTGGAATATCTGCTTTGATCAAGTAATCAAGTCTTTTGGTTTTGATCAATGTGCGGATGAATCCTGTGTGTACAAGAAACATGATGGAAGAGTGGTGGTGTTCTTAGTACTATATGTGGATGATATCTTGCTAATCGGAAATGATGTGGGGGTATTATCTTCTGTAAGGGTATGGTTGTCCAGTCAATTCGATATGAAGGACTTGGGAGAAGCCGGTCACATCCTAGGAATCAAGCTTATGCGAGATCGCAAGAATAGGATGTTGGGCTTGTCACAAGGCACTTATATCGACAATATTCTTGCAAGGTTTAGCATGCAAGATTCCAAGAAGGGATTCCTTCCCTTCAGACATGGAATTACTCTATCTAAGGATTAGTGTCCTAAGACACCTGATGAGATAGAGAAGATGAAGGCAGTTCCTTATGCCTCGGCAGTAGGAAGCCTAATGTATGATATGCTATGTACTAGACCTGACATCTGCTTTGCTGTTGGCATGGTTAGTAGATATCAGTCTAATCTAGGGCAAGAACATTAGACTGGGGTGAAAAATATTCACAAGTACCTGAAAAGGACTCGAGACTATATGTTAGTTTACCAAGCAAACAATCTTGTACCCATTGGGTACACAGATTCTGATTTCATGTCAGATAGGGATTCCAGAAAGTCTACCTCAGGATATATGTTTACCCTAGGAGGTAGAGCCATTAGTTGGAGTCAGGTGTGTCACTTCATGGCTTTGAGTCTAAGTGAGAGATTGTTAGGGATGTATACTAAAAGCCATGCTTTATGTAGTTAATTTATTATTTTAATAAAATCAATTATTCTATTTTTACGAGAATCTGTGTGGGCAATGTTTGTATTATATTATTTATTTAATATTATGCATGTGTGTCTCTTATTCTACATAGTAGGTGGTTTGGTGTGTAGAGTTCGACTTACACACAGAAGATCAGATCACTATATATTGTAGAATGTAAGATTTTGGTTTACAGTCTTAGATGGGATTGGACACACCATCGGTAGGACTGTAGCATGGTTTTGTAGTAGGTTTGTCTTGACTGCGGGAAACGGTACAATTTCAACTCACTATGCTGGTACACTTTGTGTATTAAACAGGACCGACTTGGGGCAATTATCTTTATACTGACTTATAAGATAATTAATACCTCATGGCTATTATGAGTGCTTATGCTCTAAATCCTAAGTTAGTTTGTAGACACGTACATTTGATATTTACACTTTGATCCCTAAAAGGGTGAGTTCCTTAAATGGGTCAATATCTCATTGGATTGGGTGACAATATTAATTGTATGGTGGATATTAATTAATGATGGAATCCATGTCTCAATTTTGGGATTGATGATATCCCCTTGAGAAAGCTTATAAGTTTTGATTATGTCAAACCCTGCAGGTGGATTTTGTATCCGACATATCAGATAAGTTAAGCAGAGGATCTCAAGGAATTTTAAGAGATTAATTAAATATGATTGTCAGTAATTATATTTAATTAATGGATATCTGTAATCTTAACATGGGGAGATAATAAGCATTTACTAACATGGAGCTCGAAATATATTTTTGAGATAAGGATAGGAGTGCAATTATAATTCTTTAGTGGTATGAATTATAATTTATGGAAATAGGAATCTGATTCAGTTCGAATTAGGGTTTCCTAATTCCATAAGGAAGCCTATTCCTTATTGACTTCTTATGGTCCCTATCGTAGCCTATATAAATGTTGCCTTGGCTCTTCTCTCAGGTTGCATGATTTTACATTCTAAGCTTCCCTTGACCTCCTAGCTTTCTTCTAGAAGGGTTTTCACCAAATCCTAGTCTCTGTGAGCATTCAAGAGACATAGGAGTGATGATCGCTAGCGTCGAACAACGCTCACTAAAAGAACTTCGGACTGCTCGATACTGACCGAAAGTTGCTGAAATTTTTACACGACGTTCCTGACGTCGAGACGGAGCTGCTGTAAAAAATTCAAGTAAATCGGAGATCGTTTAGTCCTCCTGACGAACACATCTTTGACGGATCAATGTGATCGGGATTGAATCGTCACAGCAATCAAAGAGAGTGTTATAACTGGGATTAGAAAATAGAACGTAAAGAGGGAAGAGCAGAAAACATAAAGGATTTCGAAAGAGCCCACACTCAGTTCGATATTCTGGCAGCAAAGGAATACGGTAGAAGATCGTGAGCTGTTATCGAGCCCGTGTTTTCGATTCGTCTACTACAACAATCCGTTTTTGGAGTTCAAGGTAACCCTAGTTTCCGCCCTTGTAGGGTTATTGTAGCTCTCACCTAAATTTTTTGCGATACCAACTTATACGCACTGTCAATGGATTCTGGGAACGCAGTTTCCTAACACAAACTAGTATTAGAATGGCGCCTTATGAGGCACTATATGGTAGGAAGTGTAGATCATCGGTTTGTTGGACAAAGGTTGGTGAAAAATAGCTTTTGGGACCGGAGATAGTTCAAATCACTACCAACAAGATTCGATTGATTAAACTGCGATTGCAAACTGCTCAGAGCCGTTACAAAAGTTATGCGGATACTGGTAGAAGACTGTTGGAGTTCAAGGTAGGTGATTATATGTTTTTGAAAGTATCGCCTTCAAAAGGTATAGCACAGTAAGGGAGGTAAGCTCAGTCCAAGATATCTTGGACCTTATTTGATTCTTAACCGAGTGGAACCGTTAGTTTATCGGTTGGAATTGCCACAAGAGTTGGCGAATGCTCATAACGTGTTCCACGTGTCAATGCTTCGACGTTATGTATTGGATTCGAAACATGTTATCGTTCCGGAACCGTTAGAGATTTGGGAAGATTTGACTTATGTGGAGTATCCAGTGCTAATTCTTGATAGAAAAGATTAAGTATTGATAACCAAGGTGATTCCACTTGTTATGGTTCAATGGCGAAGCCATTCAGTCAAGGAGGCTACCTGGGAACGGGAAGACGAGATTCGATCAAAGTACCTGCACTTATTCGATTCTTGAGGTAAGAGTAAGTTTGGGGACCAAACTTCCTATTAGGGAGGGAGAAATGTAACACCTGTTCCCAAGAAAAGATGTTAATATGAATTAATTAAAATAATTAGTGTATAAAATGGATTAAGGGGAGGCTTTGGACTCGCCCGTATGAAAAGTGTTCAGAGAAGGACACCATTTGGAAAAGTCCCCAGTGAGGTGGGACAGGTACTGGAGTGGGACCCAATGGAGGGCTAATTAGTAATTTGCATTTTAAATAATTGAATGCATTTTATATGATTACATGGATATTTGTTAAGTTTCTTTCATATTAAATTGTTATGTGTTAACATTAGACTGGACACCCAAATAAGGGCATAACTGAAAAAGATTTATAATTAGTAGGTGCGATAGCAACTTCACAAAATATTTAGGACCACATTTGGGACCATACAAAACTTAGACAAATACTCATTTATATAATTGGGTAGTTAATGGAATGTTTGGGGGACTTCATAATAGGAATTTAAGAATTCCGGGGCTGTAAATGAAAAGGATGAGAATTGAGGTCAAGACACCTCATGCTTATGTATGTATAGGTGTCTAATGAGAAGGAGTCTTCTCATTTACAGAAATTCAAGAGAAAAAGAGAGAGAACCGGAGAAAGAGAAGACGAACACGAGACGCCGACGTCATTTTTCCGTTGTTCCGTCACCGCTGTTCGTCCAATTCGCGAACCGAAGCCGTTTTCGGACTCGTGGAGGTAAGACGATAATTTCTATACCTTTAATTTACGTTTTAACGTCAGATTTTGAGTAGCTTGTTCTAATCGGTGAGACATCATGTTCCGAGTTTATATAGGAGTTCTTCAGAGTGAACTTGAGGCTGGGAATTGGTGAAATTATGCACTTCCTAGGTTGATTTTGGATAAAACTTGTTAGTGGTGAGTTTTTTAACTAAAATTTGATTGTGCTTACATGTGTTTAATGCTTTAATGTTGCTTATAGATGATAAACCATGTTTAGAAGCTATGAGAATGTTAATTTTGATATTTCTATGTCAAGTATGTGATAACGCCATGTTTATGTGCTTATGTGTTTACGTGGTAATCAATGAGCATCGGGAGAATGATTCATTGTTGGGAGTAATAAGAGAGAAGAAGAGGAAGAATCCGATAAATACAGAAGTCCAAGGAATAGAAGTGAGCATAGGACCAAGAGAGGTCTTCGGGTCTGAATGAATCATTGAACCGGTGATGGAGATTACAGATATGATTTATGTGTTAAATTTTAACATTGCATATGTTTAGCATTCAATCATGCTTAGATTGCTCACTAAGCGTAATGCTTAAGAAAACCGTTTTCCTTTTCTGTTGTGTTAAATAACAACCACTGCATGTACGGAACAATATCCGGAGAGGAAGTAACGTGCTTGGGAATGGGGGAGAGATTGAAAACTTGTTTATATGTTCTTAAACTTGTAATAGAGCATAACTTGTGGCTTAATACGTTTGACGTGTGTTGTAATATATGTTGTTGGTAGAGTTGTAGTTGAGCTTGGGATACTTATCTAATTTTCTATGTTGTGGTTGACTCACGGGTAAGTTGTGGTGTTGAACTCTTCCGTCAAGTCCAGGTATGCGTCGCGACTTCTTTGGATAAGTTCTTTTTGAAACTAAGTGACTTGAATGGTTTTGAAATCCTTTTTGGAAAGTTTTATGCATATGGTTGTTCCTTGAAAGAATTGGATTTGATTCACTTGTTTGATTCAAATAAGGTTATATTCATGGTTTGAATGTTTGGAAGAGATTGAATTTGTGTTTGAAAAGGTTTAAATGTGTTTGTAAATGGTTTTGGAATGATTCCTTAGGGTTTCATGAGGTTTGAGTTGGTGTTGGTCATGTTTCAAACTTGCAATAGGGGAGATTCTGTCAAAAATTGAGTTATGTAGAAACTGGATCGATCCGGGCCTTGGGCGGATCGATCCAGAGCAGCTGGGTTAGGCAGAAACGACAGTCTGCCAAAACCAGATCGATCCACAGGTCTAGTTTTAGCCAGATGGCTTTTACGGAAACGGACGTAACTCTTTCTAGAAAATTTGGATTCGCGCGCCATTTTTTGCGTTGGATGCGAGACTCAAAGACCTATTTTGGTATAAATTTTAATATATTTTATTCATGACCATTTTACCCTTGGGGCTATTTTGTCTCAATAAAGTTCTTTTATGTCGTTTAACACGTGTTTCTTAGTAATCCGTGTTTCTTTGCTAGTTAATATAATTGAGCTCTTGTAGCATTGTTACATGTGTCCTAATCCGTGCGAGGCAGGTTGGGGTGTGACAACACATGAGTTTTTCATCAAGTTGCATTAACAGAGTTTGAGGCAGGGCTTACATTGAAGATAATTCAAAACTACAGGGACCAAAGTGTTGCAATTGAAACTAGAGGGTCCAAAGTGAATCATTGCCCAAACAATAGGGTACCAAAATGTTATTTAGACAAAAATAAA
This sequence comes from Hydrangea macrophylla, assembly GCA_033977485.1. Classification (NCBI taxonomy): domain Eukaryota; kingdom Viridiplantae; phylum Streptophyta; class Magnoliopsida; order Cornales; family Hydrangeaceae; genus Hydrangea; species Hydrangea macrophylla. The sequence continues at coordinate 86,532,239 of CM066984.1, forward strand.
CAAAAAGCCTTCAAAGAGAAGGACAAAACTCTCATAACAACTAGGGGACAATATCCTTCTAACAACACCCTCCTACAAAGGAAAAACTAACTATTAGAGTTAGCTATTAGAATTAGTTTTATTTAGCTTTAGGGTAGTTTAGTCTTTTACTTTATATTAGGGTAATACTGTATACCTAGATATACTATTACTGTCTCTTCCTTGTCTAATTGTATTCATTCATTCAGATTTGATGTTATGAGAAACTCTAGCTCTCTTTTCTCTTTTCCCTTTGTTGTTCTCTTGATTATTTGATATATTCACACTAAGGGAGAGAGCCAAAGGTTTGGCGGAAAGGATTTTAGAGAGAGGTGAGAGCTAATAAAGAATACAAAATAAAATTTTCTGCAATTTATATGGCTCAAGAAAAGGGTAAGAAAAATGAGTCACAAAATTCAAAACTTATTTTTAACTTTTTTCAAAAAAAAATTTTGACTTATCATTCTCCACACCCCTGACACTTGACAGACAAGGGTATGGAATCTGTGTCCGACACTTCTGATCGAGCACACACCAAAATTATGAAAATGGTTCCTGCTAGTGAGAAACCATGAACTAGTACATCAAGGTCCAAATTATATTGCTTCTAAGACATAATTCTTTCAAAATGAATGAAATGGTAATGTTAAAGTGTTACCTGTATCACAAAAACAGAAAAACACACAATTTTCTATTAAAATTTAAAAATATAAGAAATATATAGATTAATTGTCATGTCGGAAGATTCACTAATTGCAAAAGTCCAACTTTTAGACATGTACTAACACCCGACACCCATATTCGAGTCCATGTAACACAAAACCAAACAAAGAAAAGTTTGTTCCTCAGTACTGTTTCTTTTAATTTCCTGTTGTTGGCTTTTAAAGTTGAAAAAAGGTGAATCTCTATCGAGCCTTAAGCATGCTAATCGTCACCTCATTATTAGAAATTTTGCTGCTTGTTTGTGACGAAGAAGTATCAGAAGTCCTCCGAGTGGAAAATGCGGGCTGTTTAGGCGATTGAAGCAACACAATTTCATTGCTTAACATGAAAGCTACTCTGAACATCGACGGTCTATCACTAGGATCTTCTTGCACACACAAAAGCCCCACATTGATGCACTTCAGAGCCTCTTGAATTGTGCATGATTCCCTTATTGATGGATCGATTAGCTCCTCACCTTTGCCTGCTTCCCAATTTTCCCATGCCTAGTATAAAGTCAAAAGTTCATTTGAGTTAACAAAATGCCAATTAATTAACATGGACGTATCATGTATATATATATATACATATATGGTGAAATGGGGGTAATAAAGTAATTTTAAAAAGACGGGTACGTACTTGGTAAAGTTACTGTAGTACCCATCACTTCAATGAGGTGGCAACAACTTTAATGTCTATTTAAAAATGCATACTTTTTTTTTTATATGTATTAGGTTGGCATCTCCAATATACACTTACCCAGCCTAAAAGAGTAAGGACGGTAGTGGCGTAGAAGTCATTGTTCCTCTTACCGCTGACAATCTCTAACAACAACACTCCAAAGCTAAACACATCTGACTTTTCAGAAAATTTTCCATACAATGCGTATTCAGGTGACATGTAACCACTGCATCAATAATAGATGAGGTGACGATTGTAGTTGTATTAGAGGCATTTGTGTCGGCTTACTTGGGTTCTTTTTGTGTACATGGATTTAGTGAGGAAAGGAAATGAAAACACTAAGGCTCCATATTGTTCATGGATTTAGTGAAGGACAAGAAAGGGAAGCACAAAGAAAACTATTTTCCTTTGGTTGGTTAATAAGGACAATAATGAGGAAAACAAGAAAAAAAAAAACGAAATTATAAAGAGAAATATATGAAAAATTATGTATTTTGTGAATTTCTTCCTTCTCTGTACTCGTAAGTTGCAATTATATTTTAGACTTTTTGTTTGTAATGTTATTTAAGAATGTAGAAAAACACAAGCTTGAATTCCTTTCCCTTTTCTTTTTCATTCTCTAAATTCACAAACCAAACATAGCCTTATGAAAAAACATAATAGTGAAGAATGTCCAAATGACTTACTATGTACCCACCACCCGGTTGGTATCAGCTTCAGTTTGATTTATATTGACGATTCGTGCCATTCCAAAGTCCGAAATTTTTGGGTTCATTGCTTCATCCAAAAGAACGTTACTTGCCTTCAAGTCCCTGTGGATGACTTTCAATCTAGAGTACTTGTGTAGATAAAGAAGTCCTTGAGTAATCCCTTCTATGATCCGGAATCGATTACTCCAATCTAGATTTGTTTGTTCAGATGGGTCTGACAAAGAATGACCATTTAAAAGAATTGATCAAGGAGTTCCATTGGTATGTGGGTATATATAAGGAAAGAAAAGAAAAATGAGAAGGAAAACTAATACCCAAGTGTTTTGATCCACTGTTAAAAAACATTTGAAATTGATTTATTTAACGTAAAGTAGAAACTCAAAAAAAAAAAAAAAAAGACGAAGGGAAGTGCATGCCTTATATAATATTTACAATTACTTATTAATCAAACAAAGGAAATTGTTCCCTCAATGATTTTTTTTCCCTTTTGTTTTCACTCACTAAATTCATGAACCAAAAAGATCTTTTAAGGAAAAGTAACTCTTAAAAAGGCAAATCATCCAAACTTTCAAGAGAGAGAGAGAGAAATGTACTGAATATGAATTTATCCAAGCTTTGATTGGGCATGTACTCATAGATCAATATCTTTTCGTCCCCTTCAAAACAGTAACCCAAGATCCTAACAAGATTCTTATGCTGGAGCTTGGCAATGAGTTTTAACTCATTCATGAACTCCTCAGCTCCTTGTAGAGATTTCTTTGAAAGCCTTTTCATAGCTACTCTCGGAAATCCAGGCAAACTCCCCTGAGAATAAATAAATAAATAAATAAATAACATGTATGAACATAAGAATCCACCACCTTTTCAATGAGGGATACACCATTACCTGCAATAAAACTAAGTGGCTATTCAGGATAGCTTTTTCAGGGCAATTGTTTACAAAGATGTGATTGTTTGGATTAGCTTATTCACAGCTTTTCTTTAGGGGGGAAAAAAAAAAGCTCCAACTTGAAGCTTTTGAGAATATTTTAAAAGCAAACCTCTGAATGGGCTCTTAAATAGGTTGGGAATCATCTGTAACACTACCAAATGACGTGATTTTGTTTTTTTCTTCAGATCTTGTTACCTTATAAACAGGGCCAAACCCACCCTCTCCGAGTTTGTTTGCTTCAGAGAAGTTGTCAGTAGACGCTAATATACTCAGTAAATTATGTGATACAAGCTCTGTATCTCTCTGCTCAACTCCATCTGTAATAGACATGGAATTCACCCCTTGCATATTTCCCTCTTTCCTCCCTGTATCCAAACACAGAATAATCTGTATATACCATGCATGTTGTGTGTGTGTGTGTGTGTGTGTGTGTGTTGAGAGAGAGAGATAGAGGGAGGGAGGGAGATACCTTTCATTCTTAATTTTTTCCTCCACAAAACACAGATAGAAACACTGATAAGAAGTAATCCTATAGAAACAGTGGTTGCTGCAACCACTGAAATCTTTTTTATACGGGTCCAGTGACCAACTGCATGTGAATTCAGAAAATAAATTGTAAATCAGCCCACAACAGAGATCATATATGTATGAATGACTCAAGTAACTATTACAATTTGCAACACATAAACACAAGTCTAAATTCAGAAAGTTCTTCACTTCAAAAATTATAAAATTGTGAATCGTATTGAATCATGATTCTAGCAACCAGGGTTGGTTGTCAAATAAATTGAGGCAAGACATAAAATGAAGAAATCAGGCAAGAATTTAAAATATAGTACCTTTTTTGGAACCAGGAATCCGAATATAAAAATCTCGGCCTTGGAAATCATTGTACAAAAGATCCATCAAATCTCCAGGCCAATTTAAGCAATTTTTAGTAGTGTCTCCAATGGAATATGCATAAGATGTGCAAGAGCAATTCCTAAAGCAAGCAAGTTCACACTCTTGGGCGCTCATATTACCCCACCAGAGTGAAAAATCCGGTAATTTCACACTTCCAATCTTCTGAAACCTATCTTCATCATTGCAACTCAATTGGGCTCTCACACAACCTCCACTTCGATTTCCCATGTCCCAATCTATTTGACTGGAGGGATTGAACCCCGGCAAACACGAGCATGATGCAGGAGAACCAGTTTGATCACAGATTGCAAATCGTCCACAAGTGCCATAAACATCACATTCGGTTTCCGGCATGTCCACGATAACTTGCCATTTGTCACCATTTGTTGGCCACGATAGCACCTGGCCTCGCCCTTTAGGATTTAAGGTGGCCCTAAATTTGATAGATTCGTCCAAAGCACTAAAAAGAAGATGCTTTCTATCATCTACAACGGAAAAACTAACATATGGTGCAGATCTTACGGAACTATTATATATTAAGAGAGGCTGATATCCATCAAACACATTGCTTCTCCAATACGGATGATGTTGCTTCCAAATATAGAACTGTGCACGCCCTTGTGTATCCATACCAAAACTGAACATTCCTGGTTTAGGATCTTCATCATCAGCCCAGGATGTTACAATTACTTGTCGACCACTTATTTGGTTCATGCCGAGTTTCATACCAGGCAGCAATGTATCAGTGGGATGATCAAAGCTCTGCCAAAGTTCAATCTCTTCATTACCACTTCTTCTCAGAACAAGATTTCCACTCTCCAATAGTACTCCAACTGTCGAGTTCACGTACGAATCATCAACTCGTACGTCTGATGACCATAAAACTTCTCCCATTCTACTCAAAACAACAAGATTTCCATCACGGCCAAGCGTGAAAATCGCGGTGGAATTCGAGTTATTAGGAATTGGGGATTCCCTATTAGCAACCCATACAACTGTTTGCTTTGGGATAGTGTTGTACCATATGCCTAAGTAGCTATTAGTGGATTTGCCTGGACTAAAGAAGCCCAATGCAAAGTTACCACCAGATGAAACAATGGTTTGGCCTATACTGATGGATCTACCTGGTGTTATTGTACTGTCTTGAATGGCACTTACAGGAGGCAAAATATATGTAATCAAAACTACAAAAATGTACCACACCATTGAAGACTAATTGAGGTGAGTCTTTTGGCTTTTGGGTGATCTCTCTTTCTCAGTTCAATTTTGAGGTATATAAAAAAAAAAAAAAAAAAAGGTTATTGGATTGACTTAGAATATTAACTCTTGTCCACTGTTATTGTATTTGTGGGTAGATGCAGTGAGGCAAGTTCTTTCAATTCATGCTAGAAACACTTACGATTAAAACCCACCACTCGATAGGCTCCACATATATTAACTTGATCAACCAAAGCTTTGAACCAGTCCGAACTGACTGGATGGATTGTGATGCCACATTGAAAGCCATTTCACTAAGACAACAAGTAAATGGGGCCCCACCAAATGTTCCAAAGCATTTACAAAAACAAAAATGAAGTTGATACATGGGCAAAGCATTTAAAGACAAAAGGGACCCACGAAAATGATGTTGACAGCTACCTTTCAACATTTTTGAGCTGCTTGTGTTCGGGCGTGGGTTATGTGCCCGAATTGCCTATGGCAACAACCCGATTTGGGCTGGGGCAGTTCGGCCTTATGGCCTTTTGTTTCCTCATGTTGGAGAAAACACAAGTCACATTATGGGGGGCCCTATTAGCATATGCCTAAGTAGCTATATATTAGTGGAATTGCCAGGACTAAAGAAAATGGTTTGGCCTATACTGATGGATCTGCCTGGTGTTATTATACTGACTTGAATGGCACTTACAGGAGGCAAAATATAAGTAATAATCAAAACTAATGGAGAAACTAAAGAAAATGGTTTGGCCTATACTGATGGATCTGCCTGGTGTTATTATATTGACTTGAATGGCACTTACAGGAGGCAAAATATAAGTAGTAATCAAAACTAATGGAGAAACTAGAAAAATGAACCTCACCATTGAAGAGATTAATTAGTCTTTTAGGTTACCTCTTTCCAATTCAATTTTGAGGTGTATAAGAAGCCCACCATGAAAACTAGCAACCACAAGCCACCAATAAGGAAAACCCACATATTTCCATGGTCATCACGCGGTGAAGACTTAAGGGCCTGTTTGGTTGTTCCTTCAAATTGAATGGTTCCATTCAAATTTTATATAGAAGGTAAATGCAAAATTCATCACCATGAATGAATCCATTTACAAATATGGGAGATTATTTCATTCAAAGACAACCAAACAGGCCCTAAGAAGTCTACTTCATTTCTCTCTCTCTAAAAATATCTTTTCCTGGTTTCTCTCTTCAGCCCTTTCCACAGCCCAATTCCATGGTCATGATCATGCGGTGACTCCATCATTTATGGTGTGACAGTACGTGTGAGGTGTGGCTTGGTTAGCAGGTTGTGTTACGTTTGTGAACAAGTGGTAATGGAAACTCTACGATACATATATCCTAATGCTTTTGGTTACCCCCGAAGTCAGGAATTTGCACTTGTGGGAGCCGAGTTACTAGTATGCATATTTTTTGGTATGATTTTTTTTTTTTTTTAATCATAAAGCTCACAATTTTACTATGTAACATTTTTTTATCCTGTTTGAGATTTCTGAAGTTTAGCGTTTAAAATAATTACTGCATATTGTAATACTTAGACTTATGCTTAAAAGAATGAGTGTTGGATGATATATATGCATGAACCACTTTTCAAAAGAGTAATGTTATGCTTCCAAAACTTTAAAGTTAGTTAATTCTCAAATATCATAGCAGTAGTACCAAATGCTTTGGCAATGATTGATGATAGCACATGCCACTGCATGCATTTGATATTACTAATAAAATATTTGGGAACAAAATTTGGGATTCATATTTGGTAAACATTGTGTTATTCTTTTCTAAACGTTAATAGTTTGGAGGGCCAACATATAGATTCATTCCAAAATTTTACAAATTACAAATACATAATCGGAGATTTTAAAAAATTTGCAGCGGCCACTGCCCTCGGGTCGTTACGTAGCTCCGCTCCTGCTTTTGTTTGTATTATACAATCTCCAGCCCTTGCTTACATTTTAACTCAAGTTTGATTAAAATTTTGTGTAAATTAAAGTTCGATTTGGTACGAACCGCCCAAGGATGGTCGGCTACATGAAGGGTGCTGCTGGTTGGGCAGCACCCACTGGCAGGATCGCAAATTTTTTTTTTTATTATTTAAAAAAAAAAAAATTTGATCCTGCCAGTGCCACGTGGGTGCTGCCCGCCCTGTAGCACCTAATTGGTTGTCGAGGATTCAAAGTCGCATGGACCTCTCTAATGGTCATACTTAATTTTTTTTTTTATAATATTATTATTATTTATTTTATTTTATTATTAAATTTTTTTTTGGTAACCGTGGGTGTCCGGACCAGCTTGCGCGCACCTTGATTAATCCCACAAGGCCATGGCGTCCGGGTGAATCACCTGTGGCCACCCCCTTGAGATTCAAACTTGAGACCTCTGGGTATAACACCCAGAAGCCTTGCCATCCGACCTCAAGGGAAGTGGTTTATAATATTATTATTGTTCCTCATTTTTGTATAAATTTGAGTAAAGGCACATCTCCAACCCATACACAAAACAACGTCAAATCAAATTTGAGGGGAATTTTTTTTTTTGAAAAAACCTTATCCAATACTTCTCAAACTCGAACCAAAATTTGAGTTAATGAGCAGTGTTATTTTAATTTGGTATGTGTTTGGTTCTAGCGCTAGGGAGCATTTTTGGGGATTTTGAACTAAATTTGAATTTGGTATGGGTAATTTGGAGATGCTCCGCCATTTGTAACCCTTGCTCAATTTTTTTTTTCAAATTTGACTAAATTTTGAGTAAAAGCTTGAATAGTGTTATTTCAATTATGGATGGACCAAAAAAAGTGACATAAGAAAGTTATTAAAACTCTCCAAAAACTCCATGCAATTCCTTCTATCATTAACCAATGATTGATTTGCAAAATGAAACAAAATCAAAAGAAAAAAAAAAACGTAATTGTAAAGAAGGAATCGTCATAACATTTTTTACCCAAACATGAACTTAAGCGAAAAAGGAAATGCGACTTAACATGTTTACTTTAGTTTTTTTTTTTTGGTACAAGAGAGGGAACAGAAAAAGAAAAAAGAAAACAAAAACAAAAGCTAGAGCAGGTACCCAGTCCCACAGTTGTCCGCGAGCAAAAGTCAGACAAGATCAGTCGGAGGAATTTCCAGAATCTCAAAAAGGAAATTTTGGGCAACTCCTAAGTTAGCCAAAAAGTCAGCACAAGCGTTTCCTTCACGATGGGAATGAGATATGCTTCCACTTCTTAGTATAAGCATTGTTTTGCAATCCTCGATTAAAGCTGCCAACTGATGAACAGACCGCTCAGGTGCTTGGATGAGCTTCACGGCAACCTCCGAGTCGGATTCAATGATGAAGTCCGACCATCCCTTGTCCACCATGAGTTTGAGACCATTCCAAATGCTCCTAATTTCAGCTTCCAAGCTGTCACAAAAAGTGATTCTTCCCAAATAACCAATGATCCAACTTCCTTGGTCATTCCTAACTAGCCCACCAATGCCACCTCTTCCTGGGTTGCCTTTCGCACAACCATCAGTATTAAGCTTCCATTTACCTGCAGGGGGGAACATCCATTTAATAAGACGGGGAGTCATCATACTAGGGCGGGCAACCAATTGGTTTGCCTTAGTAATCTCCCTAGCAAACTTCAAGATACTATGTAAAATAACCGGAGTAAAAGTGTCTTTGTTATTGAAAACAAAGTTGTTTCTCTCTTTCCATAAGATCCAAGTGGCTGAAATAAAAATGATTCCCCATTCTATATTATCCTGAAAAAAAACATCATTATTAGTAGCATTCGAGAACAACCATTCATCAAGATTAGTGTAAAAGAAATCACTGCTCCGGGTAGGGAGGGTCGACCAAATAGCCTGGGCTTTTTGACAATCGCGAAGGATATGAATATTACTCTCATCCCAAAAATTACAATTTTTATATCTAGAGTCATCAGTCATGCGGCGGGCAGCCCTTAGGTGGTTTGATGGGAGACGATCATGAACACCGAGCCAAACAAAAAATTTTAATTTTTGGGGGACTTTGAGGGCCCAAATCCAATTCCATTTTCTAGGTGAATCCTGGAAGTGAGAATTCGCAATAAAACTATACGCCTTTCGGGAGGAAAATTTACCCTAGCTCGATGGGCCCCAGGAGGGATAATCAGCGAAGGTGGAGAATTGGGGGATAGGGGTGTTGAGAATAATATTGGAAATAACCTGATTATTAAAATCCCTTAAAGCAGTAAGGTCCCACTCCCCATTGTTGTTGATGATATTACCAACAGTAAGGGAAGCATCAAAATCAGGGGCGTTATCCTCAACCTCATTAGCTAGAGGTTGAGTCCCACACCACCAATCATTCCAAAGGGAAATGGAGTTACCATCACCAACAACCCATCTTATGGCTGGAGAAATAGCATGGTTGGCAGCCCCAATGCTTTTCCAAACATGGGATTTAGAATGTCGTTTAGGCCAGGGGGGGTGAGATCCCCCTTTGAGATATTTACTCATCAGCACTCTAGTCCATAGAGCTTGGTCATTACAGAGGATTTTCCAACTCAGTTTAGCAAGCATAGCAAGGTTTGAATTCATAGCTTTCCTCAACCCCAAGCCCCCATTATCTTTGCTCTTACAAACATTGTTCCAACTAATTAGGTGGATTTTCTTCTTCTCATCGGTGTCACCCCATAAGAAGTTGCGGTTGAGTTTATCAATACTGTCACAAACGGAAGAAGGAAGAAGATTGGTTTGCATGACATGAATAGGAATGGCCGAAGTAACCGACTGGATAAGGGTAGTTCTACCCGCAATGGAGAGGAGCCTACTCTTCCAAGAAGAAAGTTTCTTTTGGATTTTTTCAATAGTCTCAGAGTAAAGATTCTTAGAGGCCCTGGAATGCAAAATAGGAACTCCAAGATACTTCCCCAAATCATTAGTGATATTAAGGTTGCACATTCTACCAAGGTTAGCTGCTTCAATTCTGTGAATATTAGGGGACACAAAAAGTTTAGATTTGGCAAAGTTTATTTTTTGACCCGACATGGAGCAAAACTGGTTAAGGGTGTCCATAATAATATAGCATTGATGCTCGGTGGCTGAAGAAAATAGGATTAGGTCATCCGCAAAAAAGAGGTGGGTAATAGTCGGGCCGTCTCTAGAGGCTTTAAGGCCCTTCCACTTACCCTTAGACACTTCAACATTAATGAGATGGGAAAGCCTTTCCATGCAAAGGACAAACAAGTAAGGAGAGAGAGGGTCTCCCTGCCTAAGCCCTCTTCCAGGGGTGAAAGTTTCAAGGGGTTCACCATTCCACAAGATCGAGAGGCTAGTACTAGAAACACAATCCATGATGAGGTTGATAATATTATCAGGTAAATTAAAATCTATCAAAGTTTGGTGAAGAAAATTCCAATCAATACGGTCATAGGCTTTTTCCAAATCGATTTTAAAAACCATTCCCCCATTTCTACCTTTTCTCGAACGAAGAGTATGAACAATTTCCTGGGTGATGATGATACTATCACCACTATTCCTCCCCGGGATGAAGCTGCATTGATGGGGACTAATAATTTTGTCCAGCAACGGTTTAATTCTTAAGGAAAGAATCTTAGAGACAGTTTTAAAATTAACATTACAAAGGCTAATAGGACGGAACTGGGCAATGGAAGTGGGAAGCTCAACTTTGGGAATAAGAGTAATGAGGGTATGGTTAACCTCCTTAGGCACAGAACAAGAGGAGAAGCAGTTCATAACAAAAGAGTGAAGAGAGGGACCAACCATATCCCAAAATTTCTGATAGAAACCAGGCTGAAACCCATCGGGGCCAGGGTGAAGACAACCTGGAAATCTTCGCGCACGGTTTAATTTGATATGCTTCCAACACTACTTTGGGTAAAGAAGCATTAAGCATAATACTAACTTTTAATAAAGGGTAAATCAGGTATTAGAGGTACCAATCAAATAAGCTATTGACGACGCCTTATTAACGCGTTTTCTTATGATCAGCATCCAAGTGCAGGTGATCGTTCAAGTAATAAAGTTGTGGTAAGACTAAGTCGAACCCACATGGAATGACAAAAAGATTAATTAATATAAGAGGCAACTATTTTGTCCCTAAAAAGAAAATAAAAGATGAAAGATTTTTTAGGGGTTTCCTAAGCTAGTGACATTTTTATGCTTCTGTAGTAAAACTTACTAAAAGGGCTATTTTTGGAGTAATTTACAAGAAAGATTTAAACATAATAAATGAAAAATAAACTAATCAAATTAATGCTAGTAAGAAAAGGAAGAAAAAGAGATATAAGCTAGATTTACTTATAAATGAGAAGAACTTCTTAGATTTGATTACAAAGCGAAAGATGAAAATAATCTGAATATTTAAGATAGGTTATCTAGAAATGGCAAATGTTAATTAACTTGGGAGAAATGATATAAGAGGATTGAGAAAATGCAAACCAGCTAGCGCTAAATCACTCAATTTTTGAGCTTTTGAAAGGGTTTGACATTTTTAAATAATCAAGTGGTTCATTGTTTGAAAATCAACTTATAACAGTTGAATTCATATCAAGTTTGTCATGTTTGATATAAAACGAAGTCGTTTGATTTAAAGAAAAACAAAGAGGCAATCGGACAGTAGCCATGTTCAAACTCAAGCCCGCAGACGTGGGTTACTCGGCACTCAGTCCCTACCACTCTGTCACTATACAATTGCCTGTCCAATAATGGATAGAAATATACATATATATACATACATACTTGAAACATAAGCTTCATTAAACAAATTATTTTGTATATTATGTATTTTCTAGGATAACTAACATAGTTGATAATTCATAGAATTTGGTTTTTGTTTTAAATACGTAATTCTTGAAATCCAATCCAACTATAGTCCATAAATACGTTAGGATTCATGAACTATAGTTATATTTATTCCAAAAATGGAAGAACAAACCAATTTATTGCACAAAAAAAGTTGAGTTTACTAGATTTTTAGTGCATATTCCCAACTATAAGTTTAGCATAACATTTGGAATTGAAACTATCTAAATAAATTTTAAAGAAAAATAAATAGATGTGCACAATCATCGTTTTAACTAAGATTTAGGATCATAAGAGCAAGAAAGTAATCATAATTAAATAAATACAATTTTTCTTCACTATCTTGATTTGGGGTTGAATTCTTAGAATTTGCAAAATAACAAAGTATTAGTACAACGAGGTTAACAAAACATAAATGAACTGAAATAAGACATCAAAATTAGATGTTAAACGTTCAAACTTAATATTTTGTTTTTTGTTTTTGTTTTGTTTTGTTTTTTGTTTTTTTGTTTTTTTTTGTTTTTTTTTTTTAATTACAGTGGATGAACTCTAAGAATACCATCAAGAATAAACCAAATCTTAACTTAATTTGGAGATGGAATATGGGTATTTTGGATATTCTAGAGCTTCACTCAGTAATTATAACAACTACATAGCAAAGAAATCGAAAATCTAGTAGCAAATTGTCTTATAGTTAATGAAATTTTGTTACAAAAACCTGAAATTTGAGATTTCAAACTAAAATAGAGATGTTCTACAACTGCTAATTAACAAAAAAACTTCCAGAAAACTAAAATTTGGAAACTAATTTTTCATACAAGAAAATAAAATTTATTATATAAACATGAGTTTTGAAATCAAAATTTACAAGAAAGAGGTTTTTTTTTTTTTAGAACAAGAAAACAAGTAAAAACTTGAATTTCTACTCCTAAGGAACACTTTTGATAGTTTATGCCTCACATGGTGTTTTGGATATGGAAGTTGTTCTTGGTTTTCTTCTTGGCTCCCTCTCTATCTGTTGAATGGTCAGTTTTTTTAGGCAAAGATCCTTTGCCTTGCCGATTAAAGAAGACGAGAATCGTCATGGAGCTTGTCATTCTACAGGAGTTGCCGTGATTGTTGAAGCTGAAGAAGAATCTCGTCCATTTTCGTCAAGTTATCCAGAGTTTTCTTCTGACACAAATGTTCAATCTGTTTGCTCGAACTGATCTGATATACTGACATCGTAGGATCGATCTTATAAGGATCTAAGGATCGATCCTGTTGCTATTTCCAGCTTTTGTTCCTTTCATCTCTTCCTTCTTTTAACTTTTGCATGCAGATTTGGAGTTGCAAATGAAGTTCCCTACCACATCTGCAACAATTATGTTAAGTCTAAAATCAAGCAAAACAGCACACTGTCATTATCAAAATGCATTTAAGGCGAAGAAGAAATTAATGGCAAATGATTATCATTGGAATCTTATTTGTCTTTCGCTCTATTGCCATGTTTGATAGGAGGGATGGGAAAGTGGAAGAAGGGAAGCTAGGAAGCACTAGTGCAGGTGTGGCGATACGGATGTAAGGGATTCACCATTTTTTCAAAAATCAATGATGTGGGTGTGAAGATACTGTTATAAATTATTGAAAATGTACTTTTATAAACTATCCATTGTCTTCTTCTTCTTCTTCTTCTTTTTAAATATGATTAAGATGAAAAACAATCATATATAAGCCATACTAGCCTTTTGAAGTGTAATCCAACTCCCAACATTCTTAAATTGACTCCAAAGTTTATAAAATTATGTTAAGAGTCCTCTTTTGTTTTAAAAAAAAATAGTAATTAAAAGAACACAATGTCGCATTCAAGAAAAATCTATGCCAGTGTGGGTGCAGGTGCGCAACAGGTGCGGGTTTTCAATTTTTTCAGTCATGTAGCATGCCATCCAATTAAAATTTTTTCCGAGAACTTTATTTGACGGCCTTAACTGGATAATTCCAAGGTCTTCCCTTCTCTCTCATCCTGCTCTTCACCTCTCTAGCTCTAAGATGGTCAGGCTTGGTAGTGCAGTGTCTTTCCCTGTCCTCCTAGTGCTGCTCATTTCCTCCTTTCTGATTGGCTGCACTTGGTCGTCTGTTTATTATAGCCAGCTACCACTGTTCTGTTCTGAGAAAATACGGTTATTTTGCTGACCTAGTATCACAAACCAATAAAGGGTTACTATTCAAGCACATATCAGTCCTAATTTTGAGGAAAAGATGCGTCCACACAAGCACTATACTCATGTTAATTAGTGTAGTGATACCGAGAACGTGGTATCATCATTGTATTGAATATTTACTCGTTTTGTTTGAGATATATGCACATATATCCCATAAAGAGTATGTTCAAAATCAAGTTGAGATAAATTGCTTCGTTACAAACACTAGAACTTCATTGAGATTACGAATGAAATACCCAAAATTGTTCACACTCAACCCATGTGGGAACCTCTCCTTCCGACTTTCCCACCATTAATTTTTTCGACCTGAATTTTCTCTTCTATTAGCTGTGGATATCGCAGGTTGACTTACCCACAGCTTTTCAAAATCAATTTTTAAAAACAAATGAGTCGCCACTTAATTTTTAAAAGGAAAATTAAGAAACCATTTTGAAAGGAAACTGATCGTTTGCGAAACCAAAGATTAACTAGGTCCGGGGATTATGGAATGAGAGAGGAAGGAGCCCGTCGGACTAAAACACCCTCTCTCATCCTATCTTGCGATAGGCCTCTACTCAACATCCTTTTAATCAAATTTATTAATCTAAGCATGCCCTCAACTAATATACGTCACAAAAGCATGTCCAAAGGGTGTAAAATTGCAATTGACAAAATACCATTCAAAAGCCACATAATTCAGGTAGCAAGCGATATGATGTGTAATAAGGAACGAGAGAGCTTACCCGGGATCCGGCTGCGAATATTAAGCGTGCAATGCATGCGACTAAATAAAACCTAGGAAAAGAGTCTCTAATCCATATATACACATAAGGCAAATCTTAACTCTAAGGTGTCGCGCATAAGGTCGAAAATCAAATAAAAATCAAGGAATTTAATAAACTAGAGAGGGATTGAGAAATCGTACCTTAATAGCGCTACAAAACAAAGGGTTAGTTCACATGATATGCAAAATATGATGTTAGAAGTAACAATCCTAAATTTCTAGCTTAAATCTATCTAATGTAATTAAATCCAAAGCAAATAAATCCTAATTACAAGTGCCAAACCATATGGATGAATATGTACATGGACAAGGATAGACTATGAAATACTCTTAAACTTTGGATTCAAGCTCAAATAATCATTTTTAAAGCATGGTTTAAGCCCTAGGTCATAGAAAAGTCATTTGGACCATTATTTACAAAGTTGGTCAAATGTGTCATAAAACTCTGAAAATTGCAGAGAGCAGACCAGAACTTAAAAGAAATAAAAAGCATATCTCCCATGGTTTGATCTTGGTGAATTTTGGACACGAGATGCCCCTGTGAGTCTAGTTTCCAAATCAAAAATAAAATCAAGGTTTCAACGGTCGGATCTCTGGGAAAAGGACAAACACCAGACACCACTCAGAGATGTACAACTCTCTGTCCAGAGATTTTGTTTGATTTTTTAAAAATAGTAAAATAATCCGAAATACTTCATTCTTTTTAGGGGGCTTTCCTAACACATTAAATTACATGGAAAAATTTATTTTGGGTCACAAACACCTTATTGAAGCTTTGATTTACTAATTTCAAAAACGTTTTACTGTTCTGAAACTATTCTGAGACTCTGGACAGATTGTAATTAACTCACAAAACCCATGATCAAACCCTTCTAAACATGAAACCAACTTAAAACAAAAATTACAATGGTAGAATATCGTGTTATTGACACTTTCCCGTTGGTTTCACTTGATTTCAACGGTTAGATTTCGAACTAAAAATCTTTGATCAAAAACAGTTTGTGAACTCACTGTTTTCATTTGTCAAGTTCAACTTTTATTTGGTAACTCCAACTATTAAACCATGAAGTTGGGTTTAAACCAAACAACTTCTCCTACCATTTGATGGCCATTGGAGGCTAAAGTCCTTCATCTTTGTAGATTTCAAGTGAAGTATGAGTTGACTTCATGAAATCTTAAGATAAGAAATCTAAACCATTGAGATGGACTTGGACTCAAAACCACTTCCTCCTACCATTTGATGGCCATTGGAGATGAAGACATGACTAAAACTCATGAGTTTTCAAGGAATATAAGGAGACTCCATGAAAACTCAAGCTTAGAGGACCCAAGTCATGAGTATGGACTTGGATCCATCTATTTGTTTATAGAATAAAATGATGATCAAACTTTGACTTCCATATGAAGCATAAGCTTACATGGGATTCAAAAGATCACATTCAAGAGATTTCAAGAGAGATATTGAGGATCTCCAATAGTCTCAAAGAGGGAAGTATGAACAATAAAAGAAATGAAGCAAAGAAAACAAAATAGTTTGAGGATCCAAAGGAAAGAATGCAAATAAAACAACTTATGGTTAGAGGATCACCTCCAACTATCCTCAAAGTTTTTCTTCTTTGAAGATCTTCCAAGCTCTTCTTCCTAGTTTTTTTCTAAACTCTCTCTTTTCTCTCTAAAATGTTGGTGTAATGGTAGTGTATTTTTTGTATGTGTTGTTCTCCCCTTTTCAAATTCCCCCCAATATTTTTCTCTTGGTTGGTCCCCCCTTTCTCCATGAAGATACCTCTTCTTATATAGACAAAAACTACCAAGTATTTTCAGTAAATTCGGAGTAAAAGACATGTGTAAGCATCTCATTTGGTGGTACAATGTGTACTTTCTGAAATTAGGCAGACTGCTGCCCAGCGCGGTAGTCCAAAAACTGTCGCGGCAGTTCATGAATGCCGTCGCGGCACTCCATGACTGCCGCACGGCATTCATCAAATGCCGCGGCAATTAATGGATTGCCGCGTTTTTGTCAGTCTTACTTTATCAGTTTTTTGTTCTTATTTGCATACGCATACGTATTGCACTGCAAAATACAGACTTTAAAAGTGAACGGCAGTCAGAAATTTATGGCGGCACTTGGTGAATGCCGGGCCGGCACTCTCTGACTGCCGCGCGGCACTCAGTCAGTGCCGTGGCAGTCTGCCGTGTGTCGTTTTAAGCTGAGATTCCCCTTTTTAGGTCTTTCCCCTTTTTGAAACGAATTATTTTTGAAGATCCTTTCCAAAAATCATGTCTTATACCTGAATTCTCCTAAATACCTGGTATTTTTCCTCTTTCTGTGAAATTTTATCGCGTTTTGGAGATTTTCTGAAGAGCTTGGAATACTTCAATTTTTTTTTCGGTCCTTGTCATCATCGGATACGGAGGTGACACTCTCCTAAATTCGACGGTTGGTCAAAATTGGGGTGTCTACAGTTTGCCCCTATTTGACAGAGCTTGTGGAGCAACGCGTCCCGTAAGTGAATGTCAAAGCCTGTGTGAAGACAAGTTTTTGACCAGACTGTCGAATTTAGGTGAAAACAAAATGCGTTGCAAAAACAGGCGTGCAGCAAAATTCTAATTGGTCGTGATCCATGGTGAGCTGCCTACGTATCCCGTCAGGAATCAGACCAAAGCGTAGTTCAGGCATGGGTTGAACATTCACAAACGCAAGTAGTCACACGGATGGATGCACTTATCCTGTCGTGATGCAAGTGCAATGCAATGGCGTTTTCTGAATTGACCTGATTGTGCAAATGTCATGCTTATCATGATTTCCCTACGTACGACGCGCATTTCATGGCGTGTTAGTCAGGCAAGATTTTTCATGCGAAAATCTGACACAGGAGTCATGAAAGTGCTTTTGATTTGATCACGAAGGTCAACGCAAGTCCGTTGCGAAAATCGGGAATATAAATCCGTTATATGCTCAAAAACGAGGGTTGACGCAAGTCCGTTGCGAAAACCGGGAATATAAGTTCGTTATATCCTCAAAAATGAGGGTTGACGCAAGTCCGTTGCGAAAACCGGGAATATAAATCCGTTATATTCTCAAAGCGAGGGTTGACGCAAGTCAGTTGCGAAAACTGGGAATATAAATCCGTTATATTCTCAAAGCGAGGGTTGACGCAAGTCCGTTGCGAAAACCGGGAATATCAATTCGTCATACTCTCAAAGCGAGAGTCAACGCAAGTCCGTTGCGAAAACCGGGAATATAAATTCGTTATATTCTCAAAGCGAGGGTTGACGCAAATCAGTTGCGAAAATCGGGAATATAAATTCGTTATATTCTCAAAGCGAGAGTTGACGCAAGTCCGTTGCGAAAACCGGGAATATAAATCCGTTATATTCTCAAAGCGAGGGTTGACGCAAGTCAGTTGCGAAAACCGGGAATATAAATCCGTTATATTCTCAAAGCGAGGGTTGACGCAAGTTAGTTGCGAAAACCGGGAATATAAGTCCGTTATATTCTCAAAAACGAGGGTTGACGTAAGTCCGTTGCGAAAACCGGGAATATAAGTCTGTTATATTCTCAAAAACGAGGGTTGACGTAAGTCCGTTGCGAAAACCGGGAATATAAGTCCGTTATATTCTCAAAAACGAGGGTTGATGCAAGTCCGTTGCGAAAATCGGGAATATAAGTCCGTTATATTCTCAAAAACGAGGGTTGACGCAAGTCCGTTGTGAAAACCGGGAATATAAGTCTGTTATATTCTCAAAAACGAGGGTTGACGCAAGTTCGTTGCGCAAACCGGGAATATAAGTTCGTTATATTCTCAAGACGGAAATCAACGCAAGTCCGTTGCGAAAACCGGGAATATAAGTCCGTTATATTCTCAAAAATGAGGGTTGACGCAAGTCCGTTGCGAAAACTGAGAATATAAATTCGTTATATTCTCAAAGCGAGGGTTGACGCAAGTCAGTTGCGAAAACCGGGAATATAAATTCGTCATACTCTCAAAGCGAGAGTCAACGCAAGTCCGTTGCGAAAACCGGGAATATAAATTCGTTATATTCTCAAAGCGAGGGTTGACGCAAGTCAGTTGCGAAAACCGGGAATATAAATCCGTTATATTCTCAAAGCGAGGGTTGACGCAAGTCAGTTGCGAAAACCGGGAATATAAATTCGTTATATTCTCAAAGCGAGAGTTGACGCAAGTCCGTTGCGAAAACCGGGAATATAAGTCCGTTATATTCTAAAAAACGAGGGTTGACGCAAGTCCGTTGCGAAAACCGGGAATATAAGTCCGTTATATTCTCAAAAATGAGGGTTGACGCAAGTCCGTTGCGCAAACCGGGAATATAAGTCCATTATATTCTCAAGACGGAAATCAACGCAAGTCCGTTGCGAAAACCGAGAATATAAATTCGTTATATTCTCAAAGCGAGGGTTGTCGCAAGTCCGTTGCGAAAACCGGGAATATAAATCTGTTATAATCTCAAGACGGAAATCAACGCAAGTCCGTTGCGAAAACCGAGAATATAAATTCGTTATATTCTCAAAGCGAGGGTTGACGCAAGTCCGTTGCGAAAACCGGGAATATAAATCCGTTATATGCTCAAAAACGAGGGTTGACGCAAGTCCGTTGCGAAAACCGGGAATATAAGTCCGTTATATTCTCAAAAACGAGGGTTGACGCAAGTCCGTTGCGAAAACCGGGAATATAAGTCCGTTATATTCTCAAAAACGAGGGTTGACGCAAGTCCGTTGCGAAAACCGGGAATATAAGTCCGTTATATTCTCAAAAACGAGGGTTGACGCAAGTCCGTTGCGTAAACCGGGAATATAAGTCCGTTATATTCTCAAGACGGAAATCAACGCAAATTTGTTGCGGAAACTGAGAATATAAATTTGTTATATTCTCAGGACAAAGGATCGACGCAAATTTGTTGTGGAACTGAGAATATAAATTTGTTATATTCTCAAGACAAAGGATCGACGCAAATTTGTTGCGGAAACTGAGGATATAAATTTGTTATATTCTCAGGACAAAGGATCGACGCAAATATGTTACGAGGATCGAGAATACAAATCCGTTATATTCCCAAAACGAGGGTTAGCACAAATTTGTTTCGGAAACCGAGAATGTAAATTCGTTACATTCTCAAGATCTTTAATTTTCAGGAGTTGGGAGCCCACAGGCTCAAATATTCTTTAATTTTTAGGAATTGGGAGCCCACAGGCTTATACTCCGGTGTCTCCCAAGAATCATCTGATCGACTGAGATGCGCTTCGCGTCTTATACTCCGGTGTCAAATTAGAAACTACGCTTTCCGAAAGACTGAGATGCACTTTGCGTCTTATACTCTGGTGTCTTTTGAGGATCATCTGATCGACTGAGATGCGCTTTGCGTCTCAAACTCCGATGCCGAGTCAGGAAATGTGCTGAAAGACTGACATGCGCTTTGCGTCTTATACTCCGGTGTCTTTTTAGGATCATCTGATCGACTGAGATGCGCTTCGCGTCTTATACTTTGGTGTCAAATTAGAAACTACGCTTTCCGAAAGACTGAGATGCGCTTTGTGTCTTATACTCCGGTGTCTTTTGAGGATTACTAACACGAATGAGGCTGCCATTGAGGACTAATGCAAGGTTGCCATTGAGGACTAAAGCTTAGAAAAGAACTAAACAACATGGTAAGATATTGGTCAATAGCCACTCAGAGGCTTTCAAGCAAGAACGATGGTCAACAGCCTTTCAAGGACTTATGTTGCGAAAGCGATAATCAACAGCCCTTTTGGGGACTTATGCTGCAAAACCAGAGATCAAAGGCCTCGCAAGGACTTATGTTGCAATTTAAAAAAAACGAGTGTTATTCAGACTCAAATCAATTCAGTTCAGTTCAATTTCTTAAATCGAGAGTCAATCAGACTCAGATCAATTCAACTTTTTCAAAATCAGGAGTTAATCTGACTCCATTTGTTTCACTTTTCATATCAGGAGTCAGTCAGACTCAAACAAATTCAATTTCACCAAATTCGAAGTCATTTTGACTCAAATCATGTTCGAATTCCACGTATTAGGAGTCAATCAGACTCAATTCGATTTCATTTTCTAAAATCAGGAGTCGATCATACTCAATTCAATTTATTTTCTAAACAAGACTCAAAGAATTTGAACGGAGTTGATATAAAGAATGATTTTCTGCATTTGCGGACCTTTGGAAGAAACACATCGATTATGTCAAAAGAGGGAAGTCACCTTTGCCCCTAGTCTTGGACTCTTCTTATATTGCCACTTTATGCTGTGATAGTGTTCGAAACCTCTGCTCGTACTGCTCTTGGGATGCTCATGAAGACTTTTCAAATCTTTGTTCATCATCTTAAACCCACACATTTGAGACCATTTATTGACTCATCAAAAGAGGACAGACCTGACAAAGCTATTTACTCAAAATGACTGACTCAAACTTTTCATTCATTATGAATCAATGTGTGTGGACACCGAAAGTGGACCACTTCTCTTGTTTGAGATTGTTTTGAAATTGATTTGAATCAAAGAAAGAAAATAGGTCTGTTGAAAACAGATACAGAGTCGCCACTTGGTCTTTAAGGAACCAAGAAACCTAATTTTGACTCACCCAAGCGGATAAGGGCACCGGCCCTTCATAACCAAAGAACTCGGTTCGGGGTTTTGGTACGAGAGAGGAAGGAGCCTTTGTCGCGACTAAAACACCCTCAACTCGCCCCGTCTTTCGACGGGCCTCAATTAGCATCCAAATAATCATCTTATACTATGTATGGTTCGGCAATTAATACTATGATAGTATATTACATTACATAAGAAACTTGGAAATGGAAGATCTAAAGATAAAATATCATTCATAAGATCTAAGCCAAATATCATGCAATGTAAAGTGAAAGACCACACAAATAAACCTAAGAAAAATCGTCTAATCATGTATCAAATAATCAAGACTTCCTAATCTAAAGGGGGACATGAATTGTTATTGAAACAAATAAGCAAAGAAATCAAAATATGCTTAGCAAGGCTAGAATGATGCATGTTATTCTTTGATAAAAGAAGACCTCTCAATCCCCGGGACGGATGAGAAAGGATGAATAGACCAAGGGGAAGCATGAACGAGTGATCGAGTTCATTCCTTATAATCTCCTTAGATTAAGAGTTACAAAAACCCCAAATCTTGCATGAATGCAATGTATGTATTTAAAAATGTGCAAAGGTTGTAGTGTGTTTTGTGTACATGGATTTCTAGAATGGATTAGAAGTCTAAAATGGGGAAGAATGAATGAATGAAATCAACATGGGATATATACAAATGTAGTATGAACCACTTCCTAAGATATGAACTAATTTGGAATGCATATAAGCCTCAAATCAAAGGATGAAAGTTAAAGTGTACTTGCTGTGAATAGTGGACAGAACAGTAGCATGATCTTTTGGAATTTGAAAAGAGGGGTTAGGAATGTTTTCAATGCATGATTTTTTATGGAGATGTTTCTTATTGTGTCTAGAACACAACCCAAAAGGCCAATCTTGAATAGCTATCACAGATTGAGAGAAATTACATAAACAATAGAGGTCACTCAGAAACAGAGTTCGTACTGTCGTCTGAAATGTTAGAAAATCTTAGAAAATGAAAAAGAATGATCTAGAGGCCCATTTTATACAGAAAGTTTCCTAAGACATTGAATTTTAAGGGAAAAATAAGTTAGGACCACCCCTTTTGGAAAAGTTTTCTGGAAAAGAGGTCGTAAGTTGACCTAGCTGCTGTGACAGCAAAAACAGAATGTTTGGAAGGAATGTTGGGACCCAAATGGACCATTTCCAAGTACTTCCAGGTCAAACCAAAAATCATGGGTGTTCTCCAATGAGTTAGGAAGACTTTCCAAGTGGCCTTGTATCCATATGTTGAGTATTGTGTTCTAGAAAAATCTTTAAACTCAACTCACTCACTGTTTTGACTCATTGTTTTGAAGATTTTGGAGAAAACAAAGTTTTGTTTCTTGAAACCAAATGAGAGGGATTGAGAGGGGTTTTGAAATAGATGTTTTGAAAACATGTTTTCAACACTCAATAAGGATCATAGCCACTTAGAATACCTACATCAAACTCATCATTTAAGAACCTCCAAGATTGTTGGAGAGATTTATTTTATTGTTGGGCATAACTTCAATACATTCCAAGAATACCTTGGAAGTATTGAGGTTATGATCATCATCTATCAAACATGTTTTTGAGGTCAAGAGCTACTATCCATAAGGATTCACTCACCCCAAACTTCATGTCATCACTTAGATGATGATGAACTAGTAAGTAAATAAAGAAAAGAAAAAGAAATGAGATAAGGAGAGATGAACATATATATAATCAAAGCAAGTAAATAGCAATCAATAGATGATAATCAATGTGATTTTGGACTTGTAGCTTGGTGTTTCACTCATAGATTTTGACATTTGGACATGGAAGTAGCTTCCTATCTCATGAATGCTCAAGAATGAGGGTTGGAGTGGACTTTGAATGTGAAGTATATAGAAGGATGATGGAAGAAAACAAGAATAAAACTCACTTTCTTATGGAAAATCAATGGGAGAAGCTCCCTTTCTCTCTTCTAAACCTATCTCTATCTCTCTTCTTCTCTACAACTTTTTAAGCTTTGCACTTGGCCCCCCTAAAATGAAGAGCAATGGGGGGTTTAAATAGGCCAATTTGGGGTGGTTTTGGGGTTTTAGAAGTACTCCCATTGGTCCCAAACAACTGTGAACATAAAACTATGTCGTTTTGGCTTTCAATTAATCAAATTGGACCCCCCAAAAAATTACAAAAATGGACTCTGCGAGGTTTGAGTGCCGCGGCGGCACTGGGCCAGTGCCGCGGCGGCAGTGGGCCAGTGCCGCGGCGACACTGCTCCTCAGAAGCCCAGAAAATTACATTTAGGCCCCCAGAGGTTCCGGTATTCGCGAAAAGGCCCTATTTTGTCCGAAATTCACAGAAAATGTATACGAACTCCAAATTGAGGTTGTGATATACCGTTGGAAAGGTAATGGAGTCTACTTTACATAAAAAATAGTTCGGGGATAGATCACTTTGAAAAGTTTTGCGGTATTCGCGATAAATGCTGATTTGATCGCCTTTTTCGCCTTCGGAAATTCAAAATAAATTCGTTTTAAATCCAGGAATTATGTGCGATATACCGTTGGAAAGCTATTGACCTCTAGTATCCATGAAAAATATTTGAAAATTGTTTCGGTGCCCCGATTCCAAAGTCAAATCTTGGTCAAACTGGTCAAACCTGTGATTCCCGGGAAGTTCTGGGAACCTCCGGGAGCTTCCAGGAGCCGACGTTTTCGCTCGATTCTCTTTTAAAACTCATTTTAATACTTTTCTAATGATTCCGGTGAATTCGGACGATTTTGGTCAAACTTGGTCAAACTTGGTCAAACCTTGGTCAAACCTTGGTCAAACCTTGGTCAAACCGGTCAACGGGGATTTTCCGGGAGCTTCCGGGACTTCCGGGGGTCTCTGGGAGCTGACGATTTCACCCGATTTTCTCTTAAAAACTCATTTTATCGCTTTTCTTACGACGTAGCATGCTTTTAGAACTTTGGGACCAAATCTGGGAGTTTTCGGGCTTTCAGGGGCACTTTGGTCATTCTGAGCATTCTGAGAGATAGAGCTGACTTCCGAGAGTCCTTTTGAGTCTTTTACGATCATTGTCAACCACCAAGCTATGGGTCTCCTAAATCTGATAGCCGACAAAATGGGGTGTCTACAATGTGCTTTCGTTGTGAGTAACTGTATCATCTCACCTTTAATTTATTCATCATCTTACAAATGGTAGTACTTTGTTGATAAATCTAAACTTTGAAAACTTCCCCTTTTGAATTAGCGAATTCTTTGCCCATCTAGAATGTGCTTCAAATTAGTGCTTTAGCTTATAGAATGAAAGGCATTCTATTTCAATCCTTTCAAAATGAACTTGATTACTTGAGAACTTGCTTCTGACATAGAGGGATTTTGGCAAACGAAGTTTGCCCCTAGTTTGAAAGAAACTTAGGGGTTTACTTCTATGATAAAAGGGATTTTCAGCAAAGGAAGTTTGCCCCTGGTTTGGCGATATATATATGGCTTCACGCAGACGTAAGTTTGCCCCTAGTCTGAAGGAATGAAACCAAAGGCGCCAAAGGGTGCTGCTTGCAGTTTAGGGATGGCTATGGACCGAGAACCTTGGGAGGTTCGCCTACTTATCCCCGAGCGGGAATCAGGTCCAAAGTAGTTCGGCCAAGGCCGGAAAGAAGGACAGCATGAGATGATGGGGTGATGACCGAACCGAGCAGGTTGCCTACGTATCCGTTCAGGAATCAGGTCAAAGTGTAGTTCATCAACTCTGGAGGTCTCAAAAGAATAAGGCTTCAAGAAATAGTGGGTTTTTCGAGCCATGTTTCCATTTAGGTCAAATGAGTGCTCTTTCCGAAATGGGCCACTTGTGGTAGCCTTTGAACTGGATGATGAGAACATGAAATTCTTCTCCGCTTCATTTTCTTTTCTTTTCTTTTCTTTTCTTTTCTTCTTTCTTTTTTTCTTTTCTTTTCTTTTCTTTTCTTTTCTTTATTTGACGATTGATTCTTTTAACCCTTTCACTAGCCAGCCAACTTTGCCATTCTCATATTGTATCGTGTTTTTATCACACTCACAAAGCAATATCAACCCTCCAGATTACTCTTTATTTTCCTCAAAGATATCTTTGCATTGTTTTGGGCCCACTTAGCCATTGAGCCTCTCACAAGATTTTTTAGACTAATTGATACTTTCAAATCTCTCTTTTCCAAATCTTTTATTTGTTTAGAACAACACAAAGTCTTCGGATAATTCATGTACCAATGATGTACTTGAAGTGCTCAAGAATTCTCAATCTCATCTATTTTCTGCCTTTTCTTTTCTCTTTCCTTTCTTTTCTCTACCTTACTATCTCAAATTCTCTTCATGATTTTGACTTGCTAGGATTCGGGGTTTTGAAATCAACACGCATCTTATTTTTGCTCTAACTTTTGCCTAGGTGCCCTTTCGGGTTTTCATCCTAGCGAGCTCTTTCTTCTTTTTCTTTTTTTGGAATAAGAAGTTCATTTAAAATGTCTGGCTACCATCAAGGACCAAGTTTATGGCTTTAGACTGGTTGGGCTCATCTTTTAGACTTGGCATTTGAAAAAAGGGGATGGTGAGCAAGCTTCAAGTTCCAAGTTCATCTTTTCAAGATTGAGCAAGAGCATCTTTAAAGTAAAGCTAATCAATTCTCTACTCCTCTTTGGATTTGGCACAGAATCTGCTTGATCGCTTGGGATCCTTTTCAATGCAAAGATTTATTAACAAAGAATTTTCCATGATCGTTTGAAAAAGTGACTTTTTTTTTTTAGCTTAATGATCCATACATTCACGACTTAGCACACTGAATCAAGAAAAATGAGATTTTATTCAACTAGTAGGGAAAGAGGATTATATCACTCGACTCGATAAACTTGACAAAGACTTGAAAACAAACTTGATAACAGACTGACCAGAAGACTCGACTGGACTTGACATTTGACTTCAACTTAACATAACTCGACTACAGACTGGACTCGATTTGGTCTCAACTGGAGTGTCACAGACGATTTTCAAATTATTAGGTCCCCAGGAGCATCCACATTTGCTTTCACAGCAGTATTTCAAAACACTATCACCTTACTAGCAACATATGTGCATAAACATCTCTCTTCCTACTATGTGTTCCTTCCTGAATAATCTCATGCTTGAATCTCTGTACCAAACAACACTTATCTTTTAATCAACTTTGACTGATTTTCTCAAGAGAATCTTATACTTCTATTGATTTTATTAAATTTTTATGCCAAGTGAAATGCTCATGAATGATTCATATGTCACACGGATGCAATGCCTGCGTGTGTGTGCCTATTCTATATGCCAAAGAAACGAAAAATCTAATCCTAACACATAAACACATAAGCACATAAAATCCTCATTCATGTCAAATGCGCCAATTCCACCTTTCATTGTGATCCTACTACCCTCTCAAAAGTTGGATATTCAAAAAATTTCAAAATTCATTTGAAAAGCATTTCTTTAGATGATGAGATCTTTCAAAAATGATTCTCAAGGATTTTGAATCTTTTATTTAAAAAAATGAGGATGTGAAAACATTTCTCAATGAAGATAATTGAATTGAAATTTTGCGTTAAAATTCATTTGAAGAGCATTTTTTCAAAAACAATTCCCAAAGATTAGTTTGGAGCTTTAATCAAAAGTGAACTCCAAAGATTTTTGAAAGAGCAATTGAAAACTTTGGGATGAAGATTACAAAAATCCACTTGCTTTCAAAGATGGTCTTAAAATTCTTTCGGGGTAGAAGGATCACACGATCGGATTATTATCGTACTTTTCATAAATTTGGATGCATACAAGGTCAATGATGCTTAACTAAACATGATATAAGAAGTATAATCTTATAATCAAGGTTCGGCATGTCCTCCAAATGTCATGTAGCATGAGGAGAAATTGCTAAAAGGTGATTAAAAGATTATTCATCTTTCATCAAGCAAGTATCGTCATCATCTCAAGTAATCCCTTCCGGGCATACAAAACTTCCTAACACATAACCCTAATCAAGAATTGAAGATTGAAATGTTCTATAGAAACTACTATGCAAAGGCTGGGTTTTGGTCAAATAAGGGACCCTTGACACACACCCGATAGGATGCTTCATATACCAAATCATGGTACGAGATCAAGGGTGATCACACAGTCCCATGATGACTTGACCGACCGGGTTGCCCCGAGTCTCCAAGGTCATAGTTCTGTGCAATCGACTGGCTGGACATGCAAGTGAAATGCAACAGGCACACAAAGATTAATTAATTCGATTAAAAGGATGTTTTTCAAGTCTAATCCTCAAGTGAACCCAAAATCAGAATTCTGGTCTGCGAAACCAGAGATTCTGGGTTCGATCCCCAGCAGAGTCGCCAGATTGTGGATATCGCAGGTTGACTTACCCACAACTTTTCAAAATCAATTTTTAAAAACAAATGAGTCGCCACTTAATTTTTAAAAGGAAAATTAAGAAACCATTTTGAAAGGAAACTGATCGTTTGCGAAACCAAAGATTAACTAGGTCCGGGGATTATGGAATGAGAGAGGAAGGAGCCCGTCGGACTAAAACACCCTCTCTCATCCTATCTTGCGATAGGCCTCTACTCAACATCCTTTTAATCAAATTTATTAATCTAAGCATGCCCTCAACTAATATAAGTCACAAAAGCATGTCCAAAGGGTGTAAAATTGCAATTGACAAAATACCATTCAAAAGCCACATAATTCAGGTAGCAAGCGATATGATGTGTAATAAGGAACGAGAGAGCTTACCCGGGATCCGGCTGCGAATATTAAGCGTGCAATGCATGCGACTAAATAAAACCTAGGAAAAGAGTCTCTAATCCATATATACACATAAGGCAAATCTTAACTCTAAGGTGTCGCGCATAAGGTCGAAAATCAAATAAAAATCAAGGAATTTAATAAACTAGAGAGGGATTGAGAAATCGTACCTTAATAGCGCTACAAAACAAAGGGTTAGTTCACATGATATGCAAAATATGATGTTAGAAGTAACAATCCTAAATTTCTAGCTTAAATCTATCTAATGTAATTAAATCCAAAGCAAATAAATCCTAATTACAAGTGCCAAACCATATGGATGAATATGTACATGGACAAGGATAGACTATGAAATACTCTTAAACTTTGGATTCAAGCTCAAATAATCATTTTTAAAGCATGGTTTAAGCCCTAAGTCATAGAAAAGTCATTTGGACCATTATTTACAAAGTTGGTCAAATGTGTCATAAAACTCTGAAAATTGCAGAGAGCAGACCAGAACTTAAAAGAAATAAAAAGCATATCTCCCATGGTTTGATCTTGGTGAATTTTGGACACGAGATGCCCCTGTGAGTCTAGTTTCCAAATCAAAAAGAAAATCAAGGTTTCAACGGTCGGATCTCTGGGAAAAGGACAAACACCAGACACCACTCAGAGATGTGCAACTCTCTGTCCAGAGATTTTGTTTGATTTTTTAAAAATAGTAAAATAATCCGAAATGCTTCATTCTTTTTAGGGGGCTTTCCTAACACATTAAATTACATGGAAAAATTTATTTTGGGTCACAAACACCTTATTGAAGCTTTGATTTACTAATTTCAAAAACGTTTTACTGTTCTGAAACTATTCTGAGACTCTGGACAGATTATAATTAACTCACAAAACCCATGATCAAACCCTTCTAAACATGAAACCAACTTAAAATAAAAATTACAGTGGTAGAATATCGTGTTATTGACACTTTCCCGTTGGTTTCACTTGATTTCAACGGTTAGATTTCGAACTAAAAATCTTTGATCAAAAACAGTTTGTGAACTCACTGTTTTCATTTGTCAAGTTCAACTTTTATTTGGTAACTCCAACTATTAAACCATGAAGTTGGGTTTAAACCAAACAACTTCTCCTAACATTTGATGGTCATTGGAGGCTAAAGACCTTCATATTTGTAGATTTCAAGTGAAGTATGAGTTGACTTCATGAAATCTCAAGATAAGAAATCTAAACCATTGAGATGGACTTGGACTCAAAACCACTTCCTCCTACCATTTGATGGCCATTGGAGATGAAGACATGACTAAAACTCATGAGTTTTCAAGGAATATAAGGAGACTCCATGAAAACTCAAGCTTAGAGGACCCAAGTCATGAGTATGGACTTGGATCCATCTATTTGTTTATAGAATAAAATGATGATCAAACTTTGACTTCCATATGAAGCATAAGCTTACATGGAATTCAAAAGATCACATTCAAGAGATTTCAAGAGAGATATTGAGGATCTCCAATAGTCTCAAAGAGGGAAGTATGAACAATAAAAGAAATGAAGCAAAGAAAACAAAATAGTTTGAGGATCCAAAGGAAAGAATGCAAATAAAACAACTTATGGTTAGAGGATCACCTCCAACTATCCTCAAAGTTTTTCTTCTTTGAAGATCTTCCAAGCTCTTCTTCCTAGTTTTTTTCTAAACTCTCTCTTTTCTCTCTAAAATGTTGGTGTAATGGTAGTGTATTTTTTGTATGTGTTGTTCTCCCCTTCTCAAATTCCCCCCAATATTTTTCTCTTGGTTGGTCCCCCCTTTCTCCATGAAGATACCTCTTCTTATATAGACAAAAACTACCAAGTATTTTCAGTAAATTCGGAGTAAAAGACATGTGTAAGCATCTCATTTGGTGGTACAATGTGTACTTTCTGAAATTAGGCAGACTGCTGCCCAGCGCGGCAGTCCGGAAACAGTCGCGGCAGTCCGTGACTGCCGCTGCGGCAGTTCATGAATGCCGTCGCGGCACTCCATGACTGCCGCACGGCATTCATCAAATGCCGCGGCAATTAATGGATTACCGCATTTTTGTCAGTCTTACTTTATCAGTTTTTTGTTCTTATTTGCATATGCATACGTATTGCACTGCAAAATACAGACTTTAAAAGTGAACGACAGTCAGAAATTTGTGGCGGCACTTGGTGAATGCCGGGCCGGCACTCTCTGACTGCCGCGCGGCACTCAGTCAGTGCCGTGGCAGTCTGCCGTGTGCCGTTTTAAGCTGAGATTCCCCTTTTTAAGTCTTTCCCCTTTTTGAAACGAATTATTTTTGAAGATCCTTTCCAAAAATCATGTCTTATACCTGAATTCTCCTAAATCTCTTTCTGTGAAATTTTATCGCGTTTTGGAGATTTTCTGAAGAGCTTGGAATACTTCAATTTTTTTTTCGGTCCTTGTCATCATCGGATACGAAGGTGACACTCTCCTAAATTCGACGGTTGGTCAAAATTGGGGTGTCTACATTAGCTCAGTTCTCAATACAGTTTTTCGCCTGATCCAACATCTTGTAATCTAATTTTTGGTGGTCTTGTTGACACCAAGGCCGCAAAATGCTACGAACACAATCTTAGAAATGCCCAGATTTTTAATCCCGAATCAACTTCTTTACAGGCATATATATTCAATGTTTGTTGGACGATGGTTCAATTGAGGAGGCACTTGATTTAGTAGCCCGACAACTTGGAATTTGGCTTCACTGGGATGGATTCCAGCTGGTGGTATTGTTAGGAAGTAATACGAGGAAATGAAGAAAAATGGTATTGTACCTCTCTATATCTGTATGATATGCAGGTTCTGGAAGAAAGGTTTGTTAACTTCATAGTAATGTTTTGAATAAAATTGATATTTGGTCTTTTAAGGATAGGCACTAACAGAGAAGATTTTGAATGCAATGGCATAAAGAAAATAATGTTGGTAAAAAAAAGTCATAAAAGAGCAATTAAGCATCATGTGCATGTCAAGTGTTAGATTCTGTTTATTTTTCTAGCACACCTAATGGAAGGTGGTATTAGTGTCAAAGTCATAGTCACGGGTCGGGTAAAATAGTTCAAGGTAGTGAGTTATAAACAAGTCAAAGTGCTAGTTACTTAAACTCAAAGCCAAACATTTAGTTTGGAAATAGTGCTAACACTGCCGTAGAACTCACAAAGTCAGAAATTCAGTTTACTAAAACTCGAAACATAAATATGTGCATATGAGTCTGCGTTTATGTGTATGTTTCTTGATGTTGAACGATATCTCATGAGCACTAGGCACCTTTTGTGTCTTCGTTTCGTGGTGGTCCCCAATTCTCATACATCGATACCACTTCCTTGAAATCATCCATTGCTAATTTGCTATGAATCAATCACCGCTGCTTGGCTTCAATGTTACTTTCTCTCTCCTCCCCTCCCTTCCCAATTTATGTACAAGCCAAACTATGCACGTATGGTAAAACACAACTGTGGGAGCCCAAAGAATAAATGGGGCTACAACACTCCCAACTCTAATTTCCTTTCATCAGTCTAATAAGAAAAAATGTAACATGGGGTTCCGTGTGGTTGTCTCATATTGTAAATGCACAAAAACCAATACTAAACTTGACCGTTAACAAGTGGGGCCCACAAGCAAATGATGAGGAATAGCCGCCTTTTCCTTCTTCAGAGGGTTGCAAACGAAATAAGTTGTGACACGTGTGATCAAAAAATTCTTTTGGCACAAAGTAAAAGCCCCATTGCATGAGTTATTAGGTCGTCTTGGGCCTTCTCATTCCCAAAAACTAGCTCATGAGATGAGGTATTTTCTCAAACTTTTAAACTGGCCACATGTCCCTTCCACAACCGATGTGGGAAACCCTAACAATCTCCCCCTCACACTTCGAGCCTGGGATCGGCAAACCCTCGACCAGTCTCTTTCTTGTGGCTATTGGGCCGAGATGTTGTAACTTGGACTCTAATACTAGTGTTGAGTGGTCTTGGATCTTATCAACCCCAAAAGCTAGCTTATGAATACCTCACACTTAAAAATTGACCAACTCCCCCTTCCATAATAGATATAGGAAACCCAAACATGAGTTAATAAGCTTGATGGTTTCATTATCGTTGACTCTGCTTCAAGAATTCAAAGAGGGGTCTGGAAGCGAAAAGCCTTCGAGTTCTGTGGGTACAAAGATAACTCCCGAACTTTCTTGAGTTGTATAAGTACTTTCACTTGATGTATTGTTCTGGTAGAAGAGGCCTGGGAAAATAGTACTAATAATATCTTTACATTATTGGGAATGTTTGGCTGTGAAATGCACTTGTCTTGTAAAATATGAAAAACCTTTGGAGATGACGACAAAATTTGAAATTGTTTGGGGGTGGTAAACATGAAAAGATCTCTAAGGTGAGTTTGGGTATTGTTGGCAGTTTTGACTCTTTTGAGTATATTTCTGCTATGAGATTTTCCTCGTCTTCTTTGGTGCTTAAGGAATTAGTCTCTCTGTGATAATAATTGAAGAACGTTCTTTTTGTTTCTTCACTGGAATTGGGTGGTGTCTCGCTGATTTTTTTCTCACTAGAATCCACGCTTTTCTGCAAGAAAAATGATCAAAGTTTGTCATCAAAAAACTAATTCATAGAACACTATTGCAAATTGAAGAGATCGTAATTAAGGGTGCCCAGACATGAGACATCAAAAAAGAACATTGGATTTTTACACGGAGAGAAAGATATTAAGTTGTCAATTCGTCATGTGGAGTTGGATGACAATTGAGCTTCCTAGCATGTAGATGGCTGGGTGCAGAGTGATTTATATATACTGCACCAAAAAGAGTTTAAATATATTGGGCATAACCTATCGAACAATTCTAACCATGCATACTTTTGGCCAATAGCTAACTCCACGTGCCTTTGGTATTTGAGAACTTTGCATGCCTTCGGCTCGTAAGCAAATGCCACTAAGCCATTAACTGAACAATCCTTAAGCCAATAGCCAAATAGCCCTTGAGTTTTCCAAATAAAGTTTTTCCAAAATGTTAGTTATAAAAAGTCGGGCAATTTATTCTTTTTTGGGGCCAAAATTAAGTGTAACCAATTAAAATTTTGAGCAATTAATGCTCTTTTGTTTGTGATTGGAAGCGATTAATGCTATTTGGTTGGTACACACTAAAATTGGAAACAAAATATACTGATGAGTCAGCACAAGCTAAAATATCCTAATCAACACACAACCACACACAATTCTAGTTTATTGTATAGATGTTTATAGGAAAAATTGGGGAACGGGTCATTAAATAAACGAAAATGGGAGCTTAGTCCAAAAAACAAGACAAAGTGGCATTAAGGACATGCGCTTGTTTTGTGTGTCCAAAAGTCTTGAATACCCTTCGCGAGTTGATTAATTTCCAAGTATGACATCTGTGAACTCAAACTTCTTTTGTGATGCGATTTTGGAGAATTAGAGAATCGTTGCATTTGGAAACACGCGCAATATGTGAGCTCAAAGCATTTGGAAAATCTGTGACCTCAATCCTTCAAAACCCTAATCAAATCCCTAAAACAACTACTGATCGTTTACTGAAACTACAAGCTAGAAGCATTTGCAAAATGGCATTTACTGAAGCTAGAAGCATTTGAAAAATTTGTGACCTCAATGCTTCGAAACCCTAAATGAAGCCATAAATCGAAGCCCTAAAACAACTACTGATCGTTTACTGAAGCTAGAAGCTAGAAGGATTTTTCATGATTTTTGTTTACTTAAAAATGGCGTACTGCAAAAGTAAGTTTTTGGTTTTAGTGTTAAGCTCACAAGCATGCTCTGCTACTGTTGAGTTTTGATATTTGTCATTTTTCAGCCTAAATATTGTAGAATAAGTATGATTTATTAAGAACCCTAGATTTTCGATTTCGTTTTATATATAGAAGAAAAATGATGGTCTACTTATAGTAAGAGAAATTTAGGTTGATGTTTGTTAGTTTAGATTGATGTTGTTAATTTTAGAGAATTTTTATGTCATTTGTTATGTAGATGAAAATTGATGGTCTGCTTATCGTAAGAGAAATTTAACTTCAAATTTTTAGTGTATGCCTTGTGCTATACATATTGCTACTATTGAGCTTTGATATTTTACATTTTTTAGCCTAAATAATGTAGAATAATTTTGAATGATTTTAGATGATTTTTGTGTCATTTGTAATGTAGATGAAAATTGATGGTCTGCTTATCATAAGAGAAATTTAACTTGATATTTATGTTGTATGCTTTTTTCTATTCACCTTGCTAATGTTGATCTTTTAATTGATTTTAGAAAGAGAAATTACTAAACATTTATGTTTAAGGACGGGCAAATCGGTGTTTGAGTTCACTAAAGGCTGGAAACCGAAGAAATATAATGATCTTAAGAGCGGTTCTTTTTATTATCAATATATGTCTATATTGGTTAGTACGATGAAGCTTTTCGAAGATTTAAAGCTTAGCGACAAACATATAAAGGTTTTGAAGCGAACTCCGTTTTGGAACTTCTACAAACAGTTTATTGATGGGAAAGTTGTCTATGACAAGAGCCATGATGAAGTTTCTTTGATGATTTTAAGATAATATATTAGAGAGGATGGGAAGTTTCTAATAGATCCAAAATTGATGAAGATAACTGACAGGGATATTGGGCTTATTTTTTAAATTCAATCGGGGCCTATTCGAATATCAACTTGTTATAGCAAGAAACCGTACACTGGATTTCTAGGAGGTTTCCGGGAGATAAAAAGCCTATATTAGGCAATGTTAGAGATGCTTGTATAGCTGCAATGAAGTGAAAGACTAATGATGATGTGGAAGATGTTGTGCGATTGCTTTGCCTTCATTTGATCCTGTCTCTTCTCTTTTCGACTTTCGGTAACACTCTTAAGTGGGTGTTCATTCAATATATTGAAGATATTGATAGAATGAAGATGTATTCGTGGGCTTCTGCTGTTAGGGATGACTTAATCTCTGCAATTTAAAGAGGTTCACGGAATCTCTTGAAGATCAGCGGATGTGTTCTTGTATTGCAGGTATTGTGTTTGTATGTTTCATTTGTTGCATTTTTCATTAGTTTTATTATTATTTAACAATT
The DNA here is from genome assembly GCA_033977485.1 of Hydrangea macrophylla. Classification (NCBI taxonomy): domain Eukaryota; kingdom Viridiplantae; phylum Streptophyta; class Magnoliopsida; order Cornales; family Hydrangeaceae; genus Hydrangea; species Hydrangea macrophylla. Next base: position 86,567,684 of record CM066984.1, read on the forward strand.
TAGTGATTAATTGTGAATATTTGAATTTGTAGTATTGGCTATTGGAACACACCATGTTGATGGAACCATCAGTTGATGATGTTGCACCACGTTTTGTGAAGTGGGATCTTCTGAGGCTTCTAAAGTGCCTGAAACAGAATAGGTTGTCTAGGAAAAAGAGAGATAAGGTATGGTTATCATGATTCAAATTTCACTTATTATAAATTATCGTAAGTGAATTATGAGTTAGTATTGTAAATGTGAAATGTTGAATGTAAATCAATGAAACATCATATTTTTATTTAGATTGTTAATAGGTATTTAACTTATGTTTTATTATATTTATAACATAACTGAAATTTGACTTAGGATAAATATTTTGTAAGTCTCATATGATATGAAAATCTTATATGCTGAAATAAAATACAAATTTTGTAGGTGTTACATGAATCCCTACAAATGATAGCAAAGGAGAAAAAGATGTATGGAAAGTATAGTTTACAAGTGTTGGGTGGGACGAATAAAAGTAGTAGTACCTCTGAGACTGATGTGGATGAGAGTGAAGGTGAGATAAAATTAGGTGTTTCTTCAGGCGTGTCAGCTGATGATGAGGCTGAATATGTGGGTTCAGATGAGAGCAGAGAAGAAGATTGCGAGAGTGAACATGAAGATGACATTGTTTCCAAGGTAAGTTGGGGAGTCCGGATCATTCAGTTTGTTCTGAAGAAGAGACGACGCAATAATGTTGTTGAAGGAAAAAGAAAATCGGAGGAAGAAAAAGCTATTAGGGACCGTGTGTATTTCTCGGATGGAGGTTGCAAACAAAATGAGATCCATGTTGCACAAAGGCAGCTAATAAAAAACAATTGTATAGTAGTGGTAATGAAGTGTTTGATACTGCAGATGATAATATAGATGGAAAAGGGACAAAGACTCCCCAAATAATAGCTGACTTGAGAGCTGATGTTTATGATAGTGGAAAAATGGATTCTTCTTCGAAACGGAGTATATGAAATGGGATGTTCAGCAAGTAGGGTCTACTGATAAGAAATTGAAGAAAATGAACAAGTATCTAAGAGATTTGAGAGGCAAGAACATTCAACTAATTGAAAAAGCTGAAGAAGTAGTGCGAGCAAACTTATAGATGGGGTATCTTATTGGGCAGAATTTATCTGAGTTGCTGTCGATGAGAGACGAACTGCGGGTTAGTAGAAAGGAAAATAGTGTCTTGACCGCAAGGGTGAAGTACCTAAATGGCCTAATTGCTGAGAGTGAATGCCAAGTTGCAGCCCTTCTAGTACAAGTGGACTGTGTGACGTTTTCTGATGGACCGGAAGTTGCAAAGTCTGATACAGATCCAAAAGGGCAGAGTGTTGTGAACCTCATGGTCAGCCTTGAAAGAGCGAAGAAGAATGAAAGAAGTGCACTTGATATGGCTGAGCGGTTAGAGAGGTTGAAATCAGAAGGATACGTGATTTTGGAAAATAAGTATAATAATGTTTGAATGAGAAATGGTGAACTTGATAGGAGGTTAGTTGATGTTTGTGTATAGATGAAAGCATTTCAGATATATAAAAAAGAAGTAGTTGTTTTAGTTATTATTATATGATGTGCTGAATTTTACTTACTATAGTTTGTTTTCTAGTTGTAGGTTGTTATTGACAAGAAAGAGATGGATAGTATTGGGACAAAAGTTGAGAAACGAATTAATTATCTCAGTGCTGAAAAGATGCCACAACAGGCATATTATTGAATTAAAATCATAGATTGTATATTTTTCTTTATCATTTGTTGGTGTATGTAATTTGGAAAATCTTTGCAAGCAAAGGAACGATCAATGATTGAGCCCACTCCAGAGATCAGGGTTTTGAAGCGGAAGAAAGCAGCGTATATTAGGGAGTCTTACTCATTTTATAGAAGGAGAAGGTTGATTAAGCGGCTACGAAAGAAGAAAAGACTTGAGGGTTTTCTTTATCATTCAGACAACAAGGGGAGTGTAGATGCTGATGGAGAATGCAAGAAAGTGGAGGGAAATTTAATACCTCCGGTTGATGAGCCTATAGATGATCCTATAGTTGAGCCTACAGTTAAGCCTATATTTGTGGATTTAGAGACAATGGAAACCCCTCCGACACATCGAAGAGATAGGTTTATTATCCCCACCTTTCCTGAAGCCTTTCGTCTTCTTGGAAATGCTGACCAAGAGAAGCTGCATACGATTTTGATACTTGATAGAAAGTAAGACTAGTATAATTCGAAGTACTTGTTCTTTATTTTTTCTTCCTCTTACTTATTTATTTATTTATTTTATGTTTTAGCTTGATAATTTTCAGTTAATAAAATCCGATTCATAATGTTTTAAATGTAGTGGAGAAGTTTACCGCCCCGATGATGGTGGTGTGGACTATGTGACACTGAAGGAAGTTGTTGACATAATCCTTGAAAGGGAAATACCAAACAACGTAAGATTCATATTATATGCTACGTAACTATCTATGTTTCTAAGTGCGCTTTGTTTTTTGCTTGTCCTTTGGTGAAATGTCCCTCAGTTATATTAAGTGAAATTTCACTTAATATTTTTTTTTTTTGTACTTCAATGAACTGATTTAAATTAGAACTTTTGTAGGAGGAAAGTTTCTATAAGTAAAAAAAGATCTATGGTTTTAAGTGGACTTTGTTTTTTGGGTTGTTTCTTTTGTTGATGCCCTTCAGATATATTAAGTGAAATTTTACTTAATATTTTGATCTGTTTGCTTCAGTTGTCTGATTTGAATTAGAAATTGTGTAGAAGTGTCTATAAGTAAGGATATATGGTTTTAAGTGATTTGTTTTTTTGTTTGATCCTTTTGTTGAAATGTTCGTAAGATATATCATGTGAAATTTCACTTAATATATTTATGGGTGTCTTCATTGAGTTTTTAGTTGAGATTGATTGATGCGAATGTAGTGTGCTATTAGTAAGGATATTACTGGACTCGGTATTTGTTATTTGTCTTTTGTTCTTAAATGTCCTTTGATCCATACTGTAGGTAATGAAGGGGTATTCCGGTCTTCTAATGTTGGACCAAGCAAGAAAAGCTCATGAGGAAGGTAGGGCGAGTAGTAGTGGACAATGTTACATATTTAAAAGCTTGATTTTGGTAAGAATGCAATGTATTCAATGTTCCTTATATACAATATGTGTTAATTGTTTGTTTATGATCGTGATAGGTTGCGATAAGGAAAAAGGAATGAGGTTTATCTTGAGAAGTATTTTTATCGGTTACTTTCGAAAGCATCATCTACTACACAATTTGGAGTGTTCCATCTACTTTGTAATGGTAATGGTTTATTGCAAATCACTGGATCTTGGTAGTGATAGAGTGGGAGGAGAAAAAGTGGAAATACTACAATTCTTTGTCGCCGAGAAGAATTGGATTGCCAGACCAATATTTGCAAGATGCTCAAACTTTGGTCATGGTCAAACTTGTTATTTAGTAACATTATTGAATATTTTTCTTAACATTAGTGGAGTTGTAAACTTGTTTTAATGTTCTTTATTTGTTTTCAGATTGAATTTGAAAAACAATACTTTAAGGGCAAACTAGGTGATAAAGAAGAGTTTGAAAGTCCAGATTTTGAAATAACGTTGGATGTTGTTCGTGATACACTACAACAGGAGGTCGAAACATGAGTAAACTAGGACTCTCTTTCAACAATTTTTTTAAAAATTACTAACATATTAGCTTATTTTAAGCTGCGAGGTCGATTGTGGTGCGATCGTTATGGCAGTGATGGAGAAGATTGTCCATGGAGAAGTAATCATGAAGAAATGTGTAGGAAAGAGGTTGAGAGTACATATAATCCATCGCTTGCTTAATACATGGGCAGATCTTGGAGCATGGATGGATTTGTTGAAAATCAGAACTGTTTGTTGTCACAGCCATCTTTTACATTGATGACACCTTAGGTAGAATCTGTTGGGTTTTTGGGTTCCCTTATGATTAGAATTGTTTTGGTAACCGTTGTTTTTGAGGAAGTGTAATATGGTACAATGTGATAGTTTTTGGTAGAATGTGCACAGTTATTGTGATCAAACTTGTGGTTGATTTTGTTGAATTAGTATTGTGATGTAAAGAATTGGATTTAGGTTAATACTGTGGTACAATGTGATAGTTTTTGGTAGAATGTGCATAGTCATATGAAATGTTTATAGAATTTTAGATATAGCTTAATACTATGACGAATATGCTATTATGTAAAATTGTTCTAAATATATAGCTTCACTTTTCGATCGGCGATGGTGCTTGCAAAAGATTTTCTATTTGATTTGTTTTTTATTTTATTTTATTGACTGGTGATCTATTGCATTATTATAACAACCCATCTATGTTGACTGATGTGCAGTAGTGTTTAGTATTGAGAGTAGCGAGAAGATGATTGAATTATGTGGAAGTTATGTCAAATTTCTCTTAGGATGTATACTACATAATAGGCAAATCAAGTACTTCACATGCAAATACTGATGTGTTTGTTTGGTGAGTTGCAAATAAGGATGAGGGTTAAGAATCAGTAACTGCTACATCTCATAAGTGTCCAATATCATAAGAGAAATTTAACTTAGAATACTGAATGTGAAGAGTTATAGGTTCATTTTTAATTCAAAGCAATCTCACTAATCATATGACTGAATTGTGTGGATGTTATGTCAAATTTCACATAAAAATATTGATGTGTTTGTTTGGTGAGTTGCATGTAAGGATAAGGCTTAAGAATCAGTAAGTGCTACATCTCACTCAGTGTCCAATATTATAAGAGAAAATTAACTTAGGATACTGAATGTGAAGAATTATAGATTCATTTTTAATTCAAAGCAATCTAACTAATCATATGATCTGAGCAAGAATGTTAAGGGATAAATCATACATACTGAATGAAAATTCAGTAAATGCATGATCGATTGGAAAGTAAAAGTACGAAAAGAACACATTTTATTTCATTGAAGTCTAAATAGTGAATGACAATTTGATTTATTATTTCAAAATTTTATTTCTAAAATTGAAACTTTATAGTGGCTCTTTGCAAGTTTTCTTGTTGTGATAGCCAACAACACCACACCCACCACACTTTCTCTTTCTCACAACACCTCCTTCAAATCTCGATAGGATCTTACTTTTCTTTGGCCTTCCTGATTTTCTTTTGGTTTGTGGTGGCAAGACAAATGCATCATCAATACTTGGTGGTGGTAGTGGTTTTGAAACTGTGACTACAGGGTAGATAGGATGTTCATGGCTCTTTCGGTAACTCTACACGTGAAAGTAACTCTCCACGTGATCTCTTACATCCTTGCCACTGTTAAATTAGGATGACAACAACATGTGAACACGGGAAACGTTTCAACTGCTATTGGTAACATGAGCACGTGCGTAATTCTAGGTTAACAAGAACCGATGGATGGGAGTGAACTTCATAAACTATTTTAGAGGATTGGCTGACTAGCCATGATCTGCAATCTTTCACAGCCTTTTGCCATAAGTCTTGGAACTCGGGGCAGAAAGTGTCAGTCCATTTTGCGCTTCTATTTCTTTTTTCTGTCATTTGCTGCATTAGTTATAATCTAATCTTATCTACCATATCTATGACTGGAAGGTGTTGAGCCTCCATAATTTGAACATTGAATGACTCAGCTGCATTAAAGTACATTTCCCCGTATCGCTGCCCCTTGAAGTGAGCGTTGGTCTACTTTTCGATCGGCAATCAAAGAGAAACCTGTGTGCTCTTTCGCCACCCTCAGCTCTTAGTTTGGAGATGTGATGCAGAAATGTAGTCTCCGTTGGAGCGTAAGCAACCTCTGAGAGCTGTTGCTCCATCTTATCTCGGAATTCTTTCTTTAGTCCTCCGAGCTTCTCTTTTAAGTTTATTGTCAAATGTCGTAAACAAAAGGCATGTTTACATTCCGAAAAAATGCTACCAATAGCATGTATCAAACCAGGGTGTCGATCTGATATAAATGTGAATATACAATCGAAGACGAGAATTTTACACAAATGGTTGCAAGACCACATCCAATTGTCTTCGTTTTCAGAAGTAACAACTGCATATGCAAGGGGGAACAACTCTGCAACCAATAAGACATACAACATGTCTTTAAAGATTTGTAAATTTAAGAATGTATGTCAAAATGAATGAATTTGATTTAGGAATCAGGTTGTAGAATCAAAAAACTATTTGTTTTGAGATATATATTTTCGATAGAGTTACATTTGAAATAGAAAACCTGACAAACATAGCATACGCAATCTCTGTGGTGATTTAAAGAGAATCACTTACGTTGATTGGTATCTTTTTTTCGGTTGTACATAGCAAGTTCCCCTTGTACCTTGCTTTCAAGAATGTGCCGTCGAGAAACAACATTGGACAATAAAATTTAAAACCTTCTAAGCATCCGTGAAATGCAACAAACATCCTTTTGAAGTGCTTACTGTCATGATCATAATCAAGCTGCAGATGACTCCCAGGATTTGTCTTATTCACTTCATCGACATACCATCATAATTGATCAAATGATAATTGACAAGCGGGGGTATTTGTAAAATACAACTGCGCTAAAATAAAGAAATACACTGATATAGTTTACAATTCCCTGCTTTATCTATAATTCGTACTACAATGCTAGTTTATATACAATATGATTAATCTATGATAAGTTGTATTGTTTTAGCTATTATTGGTGCAGATTATTGTTTTGCTGTGAGAAGAAATGAATAACTGGATTATAAACAAGAGAATTCAAAGCTGAAATACAGAGTTCGAGCGATCGAAGATGTTCAAGTGATCGGGGTTTTGATCGATTGAGGACAGTTAAAGCGCTCGAGAAATCCAGAAGTTCAATCGATCGAGTGATGTTCGATCGATCGAACATGCCTTTTATCAGAACTTACGCGCACGCAGTAGAAACATGGATTGGAACCCTAACTCTTAGGTTGTCTATTTATATTAGTTTGTAAGACGTCCATAAGGACGCCCACATTGTTTTTCATTAGTTTTACATAGAGAGAGTGCTTTGCTTTGATTTTATAGGGTTTCATTACTTGGATATTGCATTGGATTGAAGTTTGAAGTTTATTAATAGTTCGGTTCGTTCCAGGTTTTGTGATATTAGTTTTATTTACATCCTGTTAGTTATTCAGTCGTTTTAATCCAAATAGATCATAGTTTCTCTTGCTCGTAGTGATTACACCATAGTTTTTCATATTTTGCATGTTTAAAACACAACCAAACAAAGCCTTAATGAAACTTTACGTTAAAAATAGATCTGAGACACGCCAGACCATGTCTGAGTAGTCCTAGGGTTGGGAGATCACAATGAAACAGTGATCTCCAGCCTCTGCCATGCAGCAGCTTAAAACCTGTGTTCGATCGATCGATCGAAGTTAGTTCGATCGATCGGACCAGAGATAGAGTCAAGCGATAGAAGATATTTCGATCGATTGAGAGATAACAATGTTCGATAGATCGAAAGTGCGTCGATCGAACCTTCTGATTCTTGAGAACATCCTATGCAGTATTCCTAGACTTTCTGCTTTAGAGATTTGTTATCAAACTGTCCCCAAATGCTCAGTTTGTCAAAACAGTTTCTGAACCTTAAGCCTTAAGGCATTTTTCTTTAATAACTTTTGTAAACCACTTTAAATGCTAATACCATTTAGAGTGCGAGTCTTAACTATTATTTTAAACTACTTTTTTGTGTTTCAAATCAACTATGATATAGTCATGGTCATGAAAGGGCTATAGATTCTTTATTTTAAGAGAAATATGGAATACTGTAGAAGATGTACTCCATTGAGCTTTAATGTAACTTCATGGTAGATGGCTAGGTCACTGCGGATTCGTGTAATCCCAACGTTCCCTTTTTATTAAGAAACCCGTTTTTAAATATTGTTTTAGTTAATTAGTTGATCATTAGTTTAATTTAATCGCTTTAGTAGTAGTTAATTTGTGGAACTCCGTGTTCTACACCTTGCTTAAACCTTGAATTTTCATTTTCTACTAGAGTTTAATCTAAGTAATTAGTTTACAACTTTCCCTGTGGGATCGATCTGGTCTTAACCATATTACTACTTGCACGTCTACCTACACTTGGGTATTGCACACAAGCGCACACAAAATAATCTTCGTGTCAATAATGTTTGATTGCCATAGATCTCTTGCTTTGCTTTTTCAACACTATACCATGCGGTGTTATACGAAATTGCTAACCCATACTTTTTCTTCATATGCTTCTTCACATTAATTGGTCGTGTCAAAGGATCATCATGTACATCATCGAGGATAAGACTCCCAACCAAGTTGGAAGTCACTCTTGCATTCTTGTCTGTACGAAGGATAACACCACAAGTATGATTGTTTTCCATTTTAATGTAGAAGTATCCATTGGCACTCTGTAACGTAGCATGAACTCTCCACAAGTAGCCCTTTGATTCCCTCAAAGAGCAAACTGCTGTCACTCTTTTTTGTCATTCTTTAGGTAGTTGAATGTGAACCCAACTTCAATAAAATACTTTATAAGCACATTCCGAAATTCAGTAACACCTCCTTCAAATGCATCACCAACGTTACATATCCCTTTAGACCAACTACTATCCAACAACACCATCTCACTATGATGACAATACTTTGTTACACTACACCATATGGCCCGATTTGTAACGGGAATATCCGTTACAAAAATTATCTATAACGGATATACCCATTACAAATAGGGCATTGCAAATTTGTAACGGATATATTCGTCACTAATTAGTAACGGATTTTTGTAATGGATATACCCATTACTAATACCATTTTTGTAACGGTTATACCCGTTACATATTAGTTTAGTAACGAATAGATACCCAACTTTTTTGATTCTGTGGAAACAATACTCACGGTTTGTAATGAATTAGTAACAGTTTTATCAGTTACTAATTTCCAAAATGCATAAAATTAGTAACGGATTTTATAACGGATATACCCGTTACAAATTTTAATTAAAAAATTATAAAAATTATTTCATAAATTTTCCAAATAATATATATTTTTTTGCATCTAATTAACAAGCATAATAATCCATACAAACAATAAAATAACAAGCTCAGTCTATACCAAATACAAAATGTTTCATCTTATAAATCTTTGTCCATACCCAAGTTCTTAGTTTAACTTACATTACTTCTTACACATGATATTAATTCAAGAAAGATAAAATACATAAATCTCTTTATCCATAACCAAGTTAATCAACTTCAATTTTTACAATTGCTTCATCTCTTCCTTCTTCACTCATCTTGGATCATCACCACCCTGTTTTTCATCATAATCGACGATGGTGTTTGAAAAAGAAATCACAAAAGAATGGTAATCAAATTACTTTAATAAATAAGGGAAAATCAATGTGAAACTCACCATATTGTTAATTGGGATCACACCCAGTTTAAAAATCTTGTTTGAAACACCTGCAAAATCAATGCTGAAAATTTCAAATTCATAACTCAAATTTGGTTTGGTTCCCAAATGAAAATCTCAAATTTGGCTCTCAAAAGCTTAGTTAGTTGTACTACACGTGGCATTTGTTACCTGAGCACAATCAAAATGTGTGGTACAACGATTAAGCCCTTCGGAAACCAAATTTGGGATTCACATTTGGGAAGCATAACATTATTTAAAATCAAGCCCCCAAAATCAAGGATCAAAATTTTGATGTTTTCCACATAATTTAAATGCTAATGGTATTCTACCCTGGACTTTGGTGGTAAAACTTGAAATCAAAAAACACCCAATAAGAATGACTTGCTTTTTAGCAAGTTCGTTGGAACTCTCTTAAAACTATTTGTATGTATGAAAAGGACCAAACGTTTGGAATGCAATCTGCTATTCATTCAGAGATAGTGTTTCCTCAAACATAAGCAGAATATTTTGGTGCATACTCTTAATAACCTTCATCATCGCAAAGAGAAGTTCTATAGTGTATGCAAAGACAAATTAAGATGTGGGTTGTTGCAGAAGATAGATTTTTATGAAAACCTAGTGGAGAATCCATAATCAATAAAGGAAAAAAATGGTTTCTAAAGATACCAGACCAAGACCATGAAGCTTATATAACCAGGAAGGAATAGGATTCCCGTCCCAACCCATTGGCAACTTCAGGGGTTTATAGATCTGCAGCTCCTCATCATCACTTTCAGAGTCAGCTTGTACGTCATCCTTATTAAATAAAAAAAATCACATTCAAATAACTTATCAAATTGTAGAACAAACTAGCAAATCAATTTACTTCCCAAAAAAGGCACATATATGCAAAATGTTCATCGAGTCCACTCGAGGTGTGGTGAATCCTGATTAAACTTGGTGTCATCTCATCTTCGATTCTTGAGGTTCAATTCTTGTGATATATTTACTGGGTATGGGAAGCTTAGTGTCTAATTTCTAGTCATAGAAACTAGCATTCTATAAGCACTTTAACAAGAAATCAATTTGTCACAGGCACCCATCTTTTAACTTTATATTCATTTAACCCATAATGCTATGAGCAATCTAAGACAAGTTGGTCAAAATCAACTATCACACTCCTAGCAATAAAAAATATTAGTACGTACTTGTCTAATTGTATGTTAAAGTCTTCAATTTTGTTCCAAGAGAAAGTGTTGTTTTTAATGTAATAATAAGACTTAACAAGAGCATTTCGTCCACTAGCAGTGCATGCACAGCGCACATGCAACACCCCCCTATGCACCCACTGCCCAGCCACTGCCTAACACACAGTGCGCACATGCACAGGAGCATACTGTGCGCAGCACACGACACATGCAAGCACAACATGCAGCCAGAACGCAGTCAGCACATTGAGTAAGCACCCCTCCCGTGCACACTGATTTTAAGACCTTCCTTGCATAACTTTTTCTGTGAAAATGCGTTAAAATATATTCATATACTTAACTGCGCATTAAAAAATAGGTCATTGTAAATTCTAAATAGTATTGCAATGTGAATCGTATCGGAAGTATATTAGGAGAAGCCTCTGAAGGTTTGCATAAGTATTCCTCTAAAGCAAGTACTTTTCATTAGAAAGAAGAGAGTAAGGATGAGAAGACGGAAAAAGTACCTGAACAGAGGGAAGCACACAAATGGGAACTTGTGGTGGTTTGGTCTCTGTCCACAGTCAGAGACTTAAACTTGTGATTTTAGAAGTGGACAGGGAACTAATAAGATTCTAAAATATTTACCGTTAAACCAGACCATGAGCCATGCCCAGTGACCTACATGTGGCTAATTTTAAATAGAAGCTTATTAACATCTGCTATCTCAGATTTGAATGTGTTGCATGAAAGAAACTTCTGTCACAACAATCTATTTTAACCCCAATAAGTTAAACAAAGCAAAAAGTAGAAAAAAAGAAAGGAACCACCTAATTCTTGAAAGACACACAGAAGTAGACAACCTATGCAACTAATCAACGTTGCTATCCATTTCTAGCAGCAGGAGCTTCCACCTGTTGCAGCAGCCCCTACTCCGACTTAGGAAGGAGAATCCCATCAGGAAGTACTGTAGTTTTTTGGAGCCTCAATCATCCATAACTGCATCAGAAATCAAACCATAGAAAATAAATCAATTGAAAGTTTAAACTTCAACAGTCAGCTTGAAAAGCTAATCTAAGAAAGAACTACGGTTTAAGTCCTTGAAATCGCTGACATTTGATCTATCCATAAATATGATTTCAGATGTGTGTGTGTGTGTGTGTGTGTGTTAACAGATCTAGAGAGTGATTACCAAAGTACTGTATCCATGTTTCAATTTCCTTTTTCTTGGTGCTTTTACAAATTTATTTAGAGTATGGAGAAGTCCTAGCACAAAGTATTGGTAGAGAGTTGTATCATTAATTCCTCTGTCTGAATTGACTTTCATAAGAAGGTTCCTACAATGAGACTTGCAGTCTCTTCTTTTTCCAAATTGGTAAATGGAACCAAAAAAAAGTGCATCCACCAGTCACTCCTCACGATTCTTTTGCAATTTTATATATATTAGTTATACCTTCTGAAGAAAGCATCCAAAAACATTAAAATGAAAGAAGCAACACTGTGATATGGATTCCCCCTTGGCACCATTAGTAGATTTCAAACATATTGCAAAGAAAAATAAATTTGATGAGTTCAAAATCCCCCAAATCCTTTACAATTCCAGAGGTGTGAGTAGGGAAAAAATCAAATCAATAAACAAATGGGCCATAGTGGAAGATGAACTCCAAAAGCTATTTCCAAAGGGGCCATAGTGGAAGATGATATAAAAAAATTGTACATAATGGCTGAAAAAAAAGGGACCATTGAATGAAATAATTGTAAAAGCTTGATTTGACAAGCGAGAGAGATCACATGTTTGAGTATTATAGCAGCCTTTTAATTCTATCTAAATGAAGTTTCAGAGAATACACATCCTGGGAAACCAACTTACAAGTTATAACAAACAAACTCTAAGTCAACACATCCTTGTGAACTTGCTTATGATCCAACTTTACAAAGGACAAGCTGAGATGGGAGCAAGGAAAGAGAAGAGACTCACCAGAACTCAACAATCTTGCAATTATGTTCATTATGTAGCAGCTTTAATTTGCGAAAATGCAAATATGAAGGGAAACTATTAGTTTCGTTGAAAGAAATTCTCATCTTGATGTTGTTTAAGCGTGGAGGAAAACAAAAAAAAAAACACTATGAAAATAGTTTGCCTTTCTTTTTTTACTTTGTTTTCTCCCCTAAAATAGCATTGCAAACGGAACCCATTGGAAGAAAAATTGGAAAGAACAGAGATGAACAAAAAAAGGAAATACCAATTGAAAAATACAATAGGAAATCAAACCTGGTGTTGGGGAAGGCGAAGGCAATAGCAACAGCGTTGACAGCCTTCATGTCAGCTGCATGGTGAAAAAAATAAACCTAAGATGAAAGAAAATAAAAACCTACAAAGGGAAAAAAAATGTTAGCTTCAAATTTAATCAATCAACTTCGTCGCCTCCATACCAGTTTCACCTACAATACTCAATGTTAGCTTCAAAATAAACCTGTTTTTAATTCCACCGCTCCACCATAAACTAATCACTTGGACAAACCAACCCCAAGTTCACTAAATTCACACGAAGTTATGTACATAATATATAATAAAAATTGTAAACAATGCAAAAGTTGTACTCTAGAAGACTTCCAATAGCAGAATCAAAACACCAAGAAGTGCATTATTAGACCTACCCAAACAGATGGTTTTAATTATCAAAAGGAAACAGCAATACATGATAAGTGGAAGGATCAATCATCAAGTAGATTTCACACTCGAAAATCACATGTGCCCGTTTTAACATAACAGAACAAATTATAATTAGTGATCACAAATTGGAGCTTTCCATGTCAAACAAAAATGTCAAAGAAGTCCCTTCGTATTAACTTAAGCCCTATTTTTTCCTCTTTTTTTTTTCCCCTTTTATCATTTGAATTAAACATATTTTCTAGGTTCTTTTTTTTCAAATCGCACACTTTCCTACGAATCAACCAATCTTTTCAATCTACACTGGAGTCTTCCTAATTGCTCAAGTAACATTACAAATTACTAAAAACAATTCTCAAGATACAATATGAAAGACAAATGATTCATAGCCAAAAAAAAAAATCCACATTATTTCCTTAATCTTCACAATCTTTTCACTTCCATTTTTTTTAAAAAAAATATTTTTCTAATCAACCAATCAAAGAAAGTGTAGGCTAAGTGTTTTTCTTTCCTCTCCAAATAGAGCCATAAGATACATGCGTGTTTAATAATTACATATGTATTAGTGTGCGCATATATATTTACATATATATATATATATTTGTATATGATTAAGCTAGATAGTAAAGATGGATGGCGTATGACGAGATGCAGTCCGTGACTTGTGCAAGCAGCCCTAAGACAGTTGTGACCTATCCACCCTGAAAATCGGCTTGCAAGGTGAGGCTTGTCCAAGAGCTAATACCCAGCTCATTGCCTTAGTGTCCAAGCGATGTGGGATAGAAGACTTCGGTAACAGAAAGAAAGAAATAATCGACAAAAATACTTTTTTTATCAAAAGAAAAACAGTGAGAAAATTAAGAAGAAAAAGAACTTGTTTAAAAAATTATTTAAATTTTAATATTGCGTCCCAAGCCTCCCTACATATTGGTTTCATAATAATAATTTGAACGCCTTTAATTTTCACTCTTATTTAAGCATAAAGGAAAACACACACATATAAACAAAGACGTAGGCTGACATTTTTTTTTTCAATTCTAAAGTTGTATAGCTTTTGAATAGATCCTATGTACAAGAGTACACTCCATCTTTGATGTTTCCTAAGAGAATTTCACTATCAAAATTTTGTACATCAAATAAGCTAAAAATTACCTAAGCATAATTGTCCAACATCAATTTGATATTACAAGAAGTAGAACTAAATTTCTTTCCACATGTCCTATATCAATTGGCTTAGTGAACAACAGTGAACCAACATAATTGGTGTATCTCAAAATGACTATATTTAACAATTGTCCATATGTCAGCCATGAGCATGAGTGGACCTAGCTAGAACCGATATATTCAAAGTAAGTTGATGCGCACACACACAAACACACAAAAAAAAAAAAAACAAAAACCCATAGCATGTATTAGCATACGTTCCAGAAGCCTATGTTTGCCAATAACGTTCTGAACAAACAAGGCTTTGGACAAAGTTACCCAATGAAACAATTGATCTCTAACAACAAAAAATGGAAGGAAGTTCTACAAGTTTTGACAGATCATAATACTTTTAAAGATCAATGAGAATTACCAATTTCGCAAGGTGACCCAAATTCGGGAGAATCATAGTCTGTTAACACAATAGGAAAACTCACTGACCCCATTAAATTAGTAGAGGGATTTTTTTTTTGAATAGTAGAAATTGTTTTAATAATAAAACCTCCCAAAGGAACAATTATACACCCAAACTAAAAAGTCACTTGAGACCTGCAAAAAACACAGCACTCACTTTGGGAAATTCTAAAAATAAAACTAGATACTTCAAACCCAAAAACATCAACCTCCCCAAATCAAGAAACTCCCCTGGCCTAGAGACATATATAGCTACATAGTTAATCAAACAAATAGGAACCACAAAATGCCATGTAGAAGAGAACACATATCTCGTCCCCATTCTCAGACAAATTAGTAGAGGGCTACAGATAGAAGTATATATAGAGAGTTATTGAGAGAGAGAGAGAGAGACAGACAGACAGACAGAAAGGAAACCAGTGATAGATCTAGAGGGATACCGATACATACCACTAGAGGCTCACCGCCTCACCGGCGCACAAGATCTGGCTCTCTACACCGCCGATGATCCAGCTTCCGAAGCCGTCCAGCTCTGGCCTTCTAGGGTTTGCCTTTTTCAATTCTCAAAAACCCTAACAACACATGATCTAGGGCTTGAATCAATCTTAATTAAGAAGAAGAAGAAGAAAAAGAAGAAGAAGAGGAAGAAGAAGAAGAAGAGAATCAAAACCTAACAGTACCTGTTCATGAGCAGCGACCCGCTTTCTCTCTTTTTCTCCCTCTCGTTGGTTCTCTCTCTTTCCCCCTTTTCATCTGTTTTAGATTTGATGTGGCCCGATGTCACTTTTGTTTTAATGTATGTTTAATTTTTTTTAAATTTCAACCCATTATTTATAACGGATATAATCGTTACAACGATTTATATAACCGTTACTAAAATTAAATGAACAAAATACAGGACATTTGTAACGGATATTCATGATTTTGTAATGGGTATATCCGTTACTAAATAGTAACGGGTATATCCGTTACAAATTGTAAAACTTGTCCGTCACAAATTTGTCCATATGGTGTAGTGTTAGTAGATCAGTCTCAGTCCTTATCATTATTACTCTCCACCTCGTCAATATGGTATGCATCAACTACTATACTATTCGAAGAGATTGCACTTTCTTCAAAGACACATACTTCTATGTGGTTAATTTTTAAACAATATGCTAGGGAAAGTAAGTTTACAAAGTCATCATTACTATCAAGCATGCATTTAGAGTTTCCAAAAATAGAGTAAGAAAGATGAATACGAGTATCTTGCAAATTTCTCCACCTCGAATAGACAAAGTCAAGTAAATCCATATAGTTAGATTCATCAGAAACTTTCAAAACTGCTATAAACTCTCCATACTTAAAGAGAAGCAAGATAGTAATATTCATTGCATGCTACAAAAAAAAAAAAAAAAAAAAAAAAAAAACAGAAACATTAGTAGACAAATTTTATGTTAGGTAAAATTTCTCTTATTATCCTATATATCCCAAGTCAAATTTCTCTGAACATATATGACCTCCAATATCTAGAATACCAAGCACTGTGAATGATATTTTCAATCAACATACAAGCAATATAAGCTGTGTTTGGATTGCAATACATGAATATCACTTAGCATACATTAATGTTAAGTGAAATTTCACTTAACATATAGTATAATTTTGGATTTCAAGACCACCACACATTCAATGACATTTTCTCTGAACATATAACCAATGTAAGTAGAAGCTAAGTGTAATTTCAGCTAAGATAAAAGCAATTGATGAAAAAATTAACAGAATTTTCACCGAAAAAGCATAGAGAATTAATAGTTTTCGGCAAGTTATATACTGGAACTGGATTGCATTCAGTTGCTTGTATATATTACAATTAATATAAGTGTTATCCATGAGAACGAAGCAAATACAGATATAGTTTTACTCTAATCAGTGAAGCAAGAAACATTAGGTTGAAAACACAAAGAACTAGATTAAATTCAATCAGTTTGATCCCTGTTGAACGAGAATGAATCAATGATCAAATTTTGTGATTGAATCTATAACAGTTAACGAATTGGTGATTGAACCTCTATGAAATCGCGATCTATGATTGATCTGTGATGAACTCGATTTTTATGATTGAGAATGATGAACTCAATTTTTATGATTGATCTTCATTTTTCTGTGATGAACTCGCTTTTTATGATTGAGAATGATGAATCGAAGAGAGATGTAGACGATTGAGATCGTTAATCAGACTGGAGATGTTGAAGATTGAGATCGACGTTGAAGATTGAGAGAGATAAGTGTTCGTTAGGTCTGTTTGTTTGGAATTGATGAAACAGAGGACATTTTGGTCAAACGAAAACAGTACAATGGACTTGAAAAGTGAAAGTTGAATGTTGAGAAGTGTAGGTAAATGTGGACTTGGGCTTTTGTCCTAGTAGAGTTTTTTGTTAATGGGCTGTCTTTTAATTCAAGTATGCCCAACCTTAAGGATCTTAGGCCAAGCCTCCCATATTTATATGTATCTGTACTTATGGTTTCATAATTAGGCCTGGCAATTCAAGCTCGACAACCAAGCCAGCCCGCTAAAATTCGAAAAAAATTGATTTCGGGCTTGAAGCTTTTAATTGATTTCAGGCTAGAAGTGAGCCGCAACAACCAAAAAGAAAATAAACCTAATTCACTCTTGGGACCCACACACACTCTCTCTCTATATAGCCTAAAACTCTATAGCTTACCCTCTCTCATCTTTTTACCCACACACTCTCTCTCGCAACTCCTTTTTTCGCTCTCTAAAAATTCACCCACACAAAGACCACCTATGTTGATACATATACCCACATATATATATATACCGATATTGATACACACATATATATATGTATATATAATATTAGAAATATACAGATTTATACACCTATAGATACATACTCATGTTGCTGTGTGAAGGTGAAGAAACACTGGGTTGTATCACATGAGGTATGTACACAATATAGTGCGGGTATCACATGAACCCAGGTCAACTTGACATAATATTGTGTGGGTATCACATGAGCCCGGCCTGTTTTCAGCCCAGCTCGATACCAGCCCGGCTCGAACCTGGTCGAACTCGCCCATTTGCCAGGCGTAGTTTGGAGACTTTCCTCATTCTGTGTTGGAGGAGAGCCACCATACAGGCTAGGCCTTGGTTTGTGACTTTTGTCCTTTTTAATGAATGTTAGTTTTAGCCGGGGAAATATATATATATATATATATATTCTGCGTATATTTAATATATTCGTCAGGCTCTAAAGAGGGCTTCCTCTCTTTATTAAAGAGAAGGCCTCTGTTTTGGCCGTCAAATCCAGTTTTTAAACACGATCTGACAGTCAAAACAAACACGATCTGACAGTCAAAACAGAGTGCCCTCTCTTTAATAAAGAGAGGGCACCCTCTCTGGAGAATTTTCGTTTGATAGATATATCAATACGTGCATATCATATTGGTACGTAATACAGTGAAATGTGATGGGTGAATTCAAGATGGCAATTGTGAGAAAGAAATGCTAGAAAGGGGAGCAAGGTCAGTTTTATTCTAGTCAAAGAGCAAGCTCAGCTTAAACTTTAAACTAGACAACTTATATAGTAATGGGCATAATGGCCCATGGGCTTCCCAAGCAACTTTGAAGGGCTCATGCCCTTTGCCAAGCAACGGGTAAAGGAAAATCACACTTTCCCTTATTTTGTAGTTCCATAAGGAACCGGTTTAACATATAAGTGTTTAGTGAATACACTTTTTGTTTGCACCTAAAAAATACATTTTTTAAAGTAAAATTAGTAGAGGCCGATTGGAATCTTTTTAATCAGACTCATGAGACCGATTGCAAAATTAATGACTGATTGGTTAAAAGTTAATCGGACTAACCACTAGTTGATCGGGCTAGCATTATTGTTTAATCGGACTGTTCACATCTATTCAGACTGATTACAGACTGATCGGGCTGGGTAATATATTGCAGTCGGGCTGTTGGGTTGACAATATAGACATTATCATACACACATGGTGGGACCAAGGAAATAGTGACGCAAGACTCACCATTGCCCAGTATTTGTTCGGACAGTCCTGATCAATGCAATCGGGCTGCCTATTATTTTGGCCATCAATATTGTAGTCAATTTGATATGTGCCGTGCAATATTTGATCAATTTGTAAAGTGATGTGGTGACCTTACCTCAGTTGGCAGTTGGTCTGACCTTAGAGACCGATTCCATGGGTTATAAATTGAGGTGGTTAGTAAACAAGCTGAGGGGCCCACCATGATTTAGTCTATGGCCATTCTAACGTTAATGAATTTGGCTATGTAGCCATAGGACAAGAAATTGGCAGTATAGGTTTTCCCTTGGTTTCATTGTGCCATTTAATTGATGATGATGTAAGCATTGGTATGTGATTGATGGTGACCAAATTAAGTCTGATCACTTAAGTCCACACATGGCCACTAACTTTATTTGGCAGTGATTCAGCCCGATAAGGGGATATGTGATACATATTTGATCTCTTTATGGGAAGTATATCACGCTACAAACTCTCAATGTGATAATATTATTAGTTTGGGAAGGTAATATTATTTTATTAGGAAAGTATTATCTTTTACTTGGAAGCCAAGTCAGCCGAATGAAGACTGAATATGGACCACATTCAAGCTGCAAATATATATACACATGTGTATATATATATTTCGAAGACAAGGCAACTTCTATCTGATATGGAAGAAATTATCAAGAGCAGTTTATGGAAATAAACTGGTAAATTTTACCAGATTAATATTTATCAGATTTCCTACCTTATCTAGAAGACCTTCAGGCCGCTATAAATAAACAGGCAGGCCAAGCAATCAACTCACTCCGCGTCACTTCGACAAATGCATCCAAAAAAGCATTCTTAGCATTCCTAGCATTCTTTTTATTTTCGTAGGCTTTCTTAGCTTTAAGTTACACTTCTTGTAATTTTCTTTTCTATAATTAAATAAAATCCTGCTTTTTATTTAATTTCTGCTCTTCATCACTTGCTAGACTTGTGTGCTTCAACACTGTCTAGGGACCTTAGGTGAGGGTACTTTCCTACTCACTTTTCACAATCGCCTGTTAGATGTCAGATTTCCAAACCTTGTGTATCACTCACACAAGTACTTTTAGGAAATTTTGTGTTATTAGTTTGGGTCTACCTAACAAGGCTCTGGCACGCCCGAACCATAATTACAGCAAACAATTTGGCACGCCCGGTGGGACAGCCAAGTGATGAGCCATGCATACACTGAAGCATGGCTATACTTCTACAACAACCAGATTGGTTGGCGGAATGAGTTAATACGCCAACTTCGCGAAGAAATCTATCGTCTCTACAACGATGGATATTGGAATGAAACTGGTCATCTTTACAAAGAGATAGACCATTTTGAGGCCGACACGCGATTTTTTAATCAAGAAATCGGCCTCCTCAAAGCTTCAAGTGGAGCTGATGAACCGCCGCCTGAGGGAAATTCGTTCATGTCTCTAGACGATTTTCTATACGGTGATTGGCGAAAGAATCTAGTTTGTGACAACATTCTTCGTGCTCTTGAAGATGTGAAGGCGCACTCAAGAGAACAACATGCAAGGCTTAGCCAGTTTGAAGAAGACATGAAAGCAAGCCTGGCAATACTAGAGGCTCAAGGGAAAAAGATCGAGCAATTCTTAAAGTCACGACAGCGGCCCGAGAAGGCCGATGTTTCCACTCCAAATCAAGAGACCGGTGTCTCTGGTCATCTTGACTCCACGCTGTCCAAACCGCTCGGGGGGCAAGACGGCGAGAAAATAAATAAAGAGCCGAATAATCCTGTATCGGCCATAGAGTCCCTCACTGATGTTAAAGACAATGAAGTGCTCGGGGGGCAAATTCAAGACGAGTCTCACAATTCTATTGAGGCCGAAGAGGAAAAGTGTGATAGGCCGAGTGATCTTGTATCGGCCATAGAACCCCCTAGTGATGAGGAGGACTATGACGAAGACCCTCTTGGTGATGAAGAAATCGGCGATAAAGGGCTCGGGGGGCAAGCTTCGCCGAGACCGATTGATTCTAAATCAGTCCATGAAGTTTTTAAACCTATTTCTTTGAGGAAACTCACCCTTAAGGAATTGTTCAAATATTTCGGTCTCCTTGTAGTGACCGATTATTATTTTTATTTTAAGCCAATTAATTATTTGGCTTGGGTTGATTTACATCCACGGTGGCTGTGTGGATGTCACCAAAAATTAAATATTATTTCGTGGCTGTTTCTGCAACAATGGTATTATCGAGAGACTGAAAGGTTATTAAGACCGAAGGAGAAAATATTAATTCGGTCTAACTAATAGTGCTATTCGGATTCACAAGGCCGAAAGCAAGAATAATAATAAATAAAGTAATGATGGAAGGATGCTTGGGATGTTGATCGGACATAGAGGCCGATGGTGTAGTATCAGAAGTGCTTGTGTAATAACAGTGGTGAAGCCCGATTACATGGAGGTGGTGGGTTCAAAGGTGTTACATGGTTGGCAGCTGGCAATTATAATTCGGTATCTTGGCCAAGCCCGATCGCAGTCTAAAGGTAATCGGTCTCTAGAAAAATATGGCCATTCAAAATTTCACTTGCTTTTATTTTAAACGGCCAAGGGGGCAATTGTTTGCACCTAAAAAATACATTTTTTAAAGTAAAATTAGTAGAGGCCGATTGGAATCTTTTTAATCAGACTCATGAGACCGATTGCAAAATTAATGACTGATTGGTTAAAAGTTAATCGGACTAACCACTAGTTGATCGGGCTAGCACTATTGTTTAATCGGACTGTTCACATCTATTCAGACTGATTACAGACTGATCGGGCTGGGTAATATATTGCAGTCGGGCTGTTGGGTTGACAATATAGACATTATCATACACACATGGTGGGACCAAGGAAATAGTGACGCAAGACTCACCATTGCCCAGTATTTGTTCGGACAGTCCTGCTCAATGCAATCGGGCTGCCTATTATTTTGGCCATCAATATTGTAGTCAATTTGATATGTGCCGTGCAATATTTGATCAATTTGTAAAGTGATGTGGTGACCTTACCTCAGTTGGCAGTCGGTCTGACCTTAGAGACCGATTCCATGGGTTATAAATTGAGGTGGTTAGTAAACAAGCTGAGGGGCCCACCATGATTTAGTCTATGGCCATTCTAACGTTAATGAATTTGGCTATGTAGCCATAGGACAAGGGATTGGCAGTATAGATTTTCCCTTGGTTTCATTGTGCCATTTAATTGATGATGATGTAAGCATTGGTATGTGATTGATGGTGACCAAATTAAGTCTGATCACTTAAGTCCACACATGGCCACTAACTTTATTTGGCAGTGATTCAGCCCGATAAGGGGATATGTGATACATATTTGATCTCTTTATGGGAAGTATATTACGCCACAAACTCTCAATGTGATAATATTATTAGTTTGGGAAGGTAATATTATTTGATTAGGAAAGTATTATCTTTTACTTGGAAGCCAAGTCAGCCGAATGAAGATTGAATATGGACCACATTCAAGCTGCAAATATATATACACATGTATATATATATATATATATATATTTCAAAGACAAGGCAACTTCTATCTGATATGGAAGAAATTATCAAGAGCAGTTTATGGAAATAAACTGGTAAATTTTACCAGATTAATATTTATCAGATTTCCTACCTTATCTAGAAGACTTTCAGGCCGCTATAAATAAACAGGCAGACCAAGCAATCAACTCACTCCGCGTCATTTCGACAAATGCATCCAAAAAAGCATTCTTAGCATTCCTAGCATTCTTTTTTATTTTCTTAGGCTTTCTTAGCTTTAAATTACACTTCTTGTAATTTTCTTTTCTATAATTAAATAAAATCCTGCTTTTTATTTAATTTCTGCTCTTCATCACTTGCTAGACTTGTGTGCTTCAACACTGTCTAGGGACCTTAGGTGAGGGTACTTTCCTACTCACCTTTCACAATCGCCTGTTAGATGTCAGATTTTCAAACCTTGTGTATCACTCACACAAGTACTTTTAGGAAATTTTGTATTATTAGTTTGGGTCTACCTAACAAGGCTCTGGCACGCCCGAACCATAATTACAGCAAACACTTTTATTGAGTAGAGGTCTGTTTGGAATGTCTCAAATATGTGGGCTACAGCCCAGCTGAGCCCAGTACCAAGCCCGTCACTGTTTGGCTCTATCATGTAAAGCAATGTTCTGTTTTACTAAGGTTTTTTCTCCTGTGCTCTGAGTTTTTTGGGCCCCTAGCTAAAATCCAAGATGGGCGCCACAAAATTACTAAAATTAACAAGTAGAGTGAATGTAAATCAATAAGTAGTAACTTACTAACTTCCTAGATGAGACCGTGACCATGAGGCATGAGAGTTGTGGCTCGTGAGAGATCATATTACATAGGAGAGAATGTGTGTTTCTAATTCAATTTTTATATTGTTGTAAATAATTTTTATGTCGACTAACGCTATGGTTCCCAAATTTGAATCATAAATGCTTTTGGGAACCAAAAACTGATTTTTGAATTTGGAAACACAATATTACTTCTTCTGTTATTCCCTGAATCAGGCTATGATTCCCAAAAGTCTATCACACAATTGATTCTAAAATAATGTGGCAGTGAGATCACTTGAAATAATTTTCAATAAAATTTATAAGGTCCCACTATATGTATTATGGTCCCACTAGCATATTATTTGGAAATGACTTATGAAATAGAAATTTAAAACAGCTCTGAACTCTACTCCCAAAACCCTAGCCCCCATTTCCCCCAAATTTTGTTCTCTTTTATGAATTGTAACTCGGGTTGGGCTGGCTTCCTTCCTGCCAGGCTTGCCTCTGCTCAAGCTGAGCCTGATTGGGGCCAAAGAATAAGCCCAAGCTCTACCTGAATCTAATTGAAAGTAAGCTTATGTTTTCTTTGTTCAGATTTGAATGTTAGCTCACTCGCATTTTTATTTAGCCCAACAGGTGGGCTTCGTGTTCGTTGAACATGTCCACAGGGCCCATTAATAATATAAATTATCGGCTAGTCATGGTCCACCAGGTCACTGACATGACGTAGTATTCCCGATCAATAGAAGAAAAGCATGTGCAGAGAAAAAAAAATAAAAATGTCAGCTTTATAGTCTTGT
The DNA here is from genome assembly GCA_033977485.1 of Hydrangea macrophylla. Lineage (NCBI taxonomy): Eukaryota > Viridiplantae > Streptophyta > Magnoliopsida > Cornales > Hydrangeaceae > Hydrangea > Hydrangea macrophylla. The sequence continues at coordinate 86,591,707 of CM066984.1, forward strand.
TTATTGTGCAAGTTTATTTTTTGGGGTATTTGTGCTAATAAAATTACAACAATAATATGAGCAAGAGCAACTCATTTACAACTATTTCTATCTCTCTCTTAGCTTTATAGTCTTGTTTATTGTCCAAGTTTTTTTTTTTGGGGTATTTGTGCTAATAAAATTACAACAATGATATGGGTACAACTCATTTACAAGCATCTCTATCTCTCTCCTAAGTGGCATTGTGGGGTCCGGTTAAATTTCAATGGACTCCAGTACCACTTAAGAGAAAGATAGAGATAGTTGTAAACGAGTTGTAAGAATGAATTGTATCACTATCATTAGTCAATAAAATTATTAGTCGTCTTTCTTGACACATGTGGCTCTTTTCTATTGGTTGAGATCATCACATCTCACCAGCCAAGCTTCTCATAATATATAGGCTCTTGCTATCCTAGTCTAATAGTTTCCCATAATATAGGATCCATTTTAAAGGGCAATTAAGCAACATTTCCCTTTAATAATTATAGCACTAAAGTAATTTGTTTTGGATTCGTTATAAATTTTCTTTAATGTCATTATTTTAATGGGTTAACTAATATTAAATCCTATTAACTATACCTTAGCTACAATAGATCCAACCCAAAAAAGAATTTAGTGATAGGTCCACCAATATTTTTAGGACAATACTACCCCCACTGCTATTCCCAGCACAACACAGCTTTCATTCCCAACTATCACCCAAAATCCACCTAAAATAGTGCAGTGATTTGATGCATTACAGGATTTAAAATTCAAACACACAGATTTCTCTCTCTAAATTAGCTTTTTTTATAACTTGCCCATTTGATTCTAAAGTCACTACATCTCTTTCTAGCTTTTTTTCTCTCTCTCTCTCTCTCTCTCTCTCTCTCTCTCTCTCCATTTTGTTGAATCCAAATCATGCATGTAATTTTTGTAGAGAGCTCAACCATGGCAGAACACATTAGATACAGAAAACCCAAAAACCAAACCATCCCAGACATTACAGATCTAAGCCTAAACCCACCACAAATCCCATCTATAATCCAATTCACTCGTTATAAATCTAGCATTTCATCTCTCATCCTCAACTCATTCACACCCTAATGACAACACTACCAAGAAGAAGAACTTCACATCTGCAACATTCAAGCGGATCGGATGCACTGCTTCTTCACAGGGCTCTATTCCGGCCGTGATTCAAACATGGCGAATTGGAAAGCGAAGAAGGTAAGAAAGAAGAAGCAGAGAAATCTACAATAGAAGATGAACAAGAACCCAAATCAAGCTTTAATAATGGGGGCTACAAACTCATCATCAAACTCTGTTGTTGTTCCTAACGTTTGGTGTGGTCCTGGAATTGAGTTCACAACTGATGCTGCCTCTGTTGATTGTGTTCTGTCAAGGCGGCCCATTTTGGTTAAATTGTACACTACTTTTTTGGTTCATGTGTTATTCTGTAACATTTTCAGTGTAAAAATTATAGCCAGCAAGATTTGACTATTGTGTTGATTTTCAGTGTAACATTATTCACTTTTTTTTTTTTTTGTTATGCAATGCATTGCAAAATTATACTACAGTGTATAAATTATACTCTTGTAGTAATTTATAATACAGTGTAAAATTCTACTCTCGTAGTCATTTATAATGCAGTATTAAAATTATAATGGCAAACATTGACTCTTTTGGACTAATGCAGTTTAAAATTATACAATGGCATATTTTACACTCTTTTTTTATTTTATTTTATTTTTTTTTATTTTATTACATTTTTTTCCATATCTAGCTTATCAAACCCCACATACTCATAACAAAATCATGTGGGTGAAAAAAATCCATTACTCGATTTGTCATTACAGAACATTTGATGTACAAAAAACGAACATTCAGAAACAAATTAATTGGATAAAAAGAATTTTACACTGTTGTTTATGAATATGTCATTCAGAAATATGCAGATATGAAAATTATTAAAGAAATGAAAATCATGTAATCAATATAGATTTTGTTTTATAAGGTAATCAATATAGATTTATGTGATTTAAATCCCTGTAATTATGGGATTTATACAAAATTCGGTTATATATGAAATTTATTGACCAATTGATGTTTGAATTTAATGATTTCCATATATATATATATATAAGTATATATATCTGACATGTATGTATACATCCAGGGGTAAAATTGTACCATTATTCACACTAATTTGGGGGTGTAGACCAATCACCAAATATTTTTTGATTGTTTGGGTCTAATTGTACAATTAAATAATGAGTGGGTCTAAACTAAAAAAAGTTTAGTAAATAGAGATTTTTGGAGAGATTTTTATTTTTTAATTAGGTGACGTATATTCCGTTTATTCTTTTTTTTTTTTCATTTATTTAAATATGTTTAATTTCAGACAAGGATGGATTCAGAGAGACGCAAGCAGGGGCGACTTCTCCCCTAGCTCAATTATGTATTCGAAAATATGCTTTAATTATGTAAACTTTACCCCTAAAATTTTCTTAGTCTTAAATTTTTAGTTGACTACTCTTCATTTCAAATCTCATGGGTGCCTTTGTACGTGGACTTGCTATCCAAGTTTGATAATAGGTCGGCCAGACGATGATTTAAGTGATTGTGTTGATCACGGGTTAATTTTCTGTGTCTCAACTCATCAACACACTTTTGGTAACACCAATCCAACGGTACCCCTTCATTTTCAATTATGGACATAATATATGCTTGAAAATTCTTGTCCTTGTTAGACTGAAAAAAATAAGTCCCCCCCACCTCAGAAAAAACCAAAACCAGTTGTCATTTGATGGCAGCCCAAAGAACATAATTTGAATATATATCACATCTGCTCCACATTTGTTCAGTGTATCTTTCCATGATATTACAAGTTATGGGTTACTGAGAAGAAATTATTTCTGTCATTGTCAATAAATTATTCAGTGCTAAGTAGTAGTATAAACAATTTTTTTTTATTTTTTTTTTATTTTTAATTTTTTTTTTTTGTGATAAAGTGGAAAAATCCATCTTAAATTCAAGAAAACATGGCTACACATTAGCACCAGTCCATGTGTATTTATAATAAGGTGATTACATTTCTTAATTATTATTGGATCCCATAATACTTAAATCACCGTTATAGTTATACCTGACAGTAACACGACATAATTTCTTGTCATAAAGACCAACAATCTTGATTAGTACTAGAGTAATTACATATTCAGCTAGCTTTGGTATTTTGTGAGCATGATTATTTTACAAATATCTCATTTAAGACTTAAAAATTACATATCTTACCCCCAAAATGAGGGTGTAAAGATACAGTGAACAAATGTTAGCCACATGTGATATATTCAAATTAATTTCATTGAGCTGCCATCAAATGACAACTGGTTTTTGGTTTATCTGAGGTGGGGGACTTATATTATTTTCAGTCTAACAAGGACAAAAGAATTTTCAAGCGTATATTTTACTACAGTATATCAATAATTGAAAGTGAAGGGGTACGTTGGATTGTTGTTACCAAAAGTCAGTTGACCAGTTGAGACAGAGAGAATTAACCAGTGATCAACACAATCACTTAAATTTCAGCAAAAAAAAAAAAAAAACACAATCACTTAAATCATCGTCTGGACCTATAATCAAACTTGGACAAGAAGTGATCAAGATTGTTGGTTTTAAGACTTAAAAATTACATATCTTACCCCCAAAAAGAAGGTGTAAATAAAAATTTTCCCCTACACCTCTCTCCTCCTTTGTGAATATGTGAATTGGGGAATTTACATGGGGACCAACTGGTTTTATACTTAAGTATGGTTAAATTCAAATAACGTTGACATCACTATTAAAAGTCGGATCATTTCAACATTTTCCAATCAAATTTGAGAAGTAGAACATTAGAGGAAAAAAAAAAAACAAAAAACATAGATAATTCACAGCTAAGAGCTAGTTAGGGTAAAATTACAATAACCACAACAGTTAGAACTGAATAAAAGGGAAAGACTTTACACAAATAATTACAAAGAGCTCAATTACATTTACAAAATTACGAAGAAGGGAAAAACTTATATAAAACAGAAAAGTTACACGTGGACTAACTGGTTTTATACTTAAGTGTGATAAAGTTCAAATAAATAATGCTGAGATCACTTCAACATCTTCCAATCAAATTTGAGTAGTAGAACATTAGAACAAAAAAACATAGACAATCTTGAGTGTGATAAAAGTGGGATCACTTCAACACCTTCTAATCAAATTTGAGAAGTAGAAAATTAGAGGGAAAAAAAAAAACAGACAATTTAAAACTAAGAATTAGCTAAGATGAAAAAATAATAACCACCACAGCTTTGAAATTCTTCATATATAGTTTTTCATTTTAAACACGAATTAATGCATCGCTCTTGTGTGTATTACACTTGCATAGTATACAATGACAACTATTTCGCTTCTATATGCACCGAAAAACGTCTTACACACGTGGATCTGCGCTTTTGGCCTTTTTTTTTTGTTTTTTTCATGCACACATTAGTTTTTGTCTTTTTGTCGAGTTCATAGTTGGAAAACGCCGCTTCCATGTGTATGACTTAAACACACTGCCGTGTAGACACATTATTGTACCAAACTATATGCCACCACTTGTATGTGTATAATTATGTATGGATATTCAAATGAAGGGTGAGAGTGAGATTCGTTTTGGAGACGGCCAATGGTGTAAATTGATTCATATGTAAGATTTGATTTTTTTTTTCTTTTAAAAAAAAAATATTCAACTATTAAAGAGAGACGGATTCAAACCTACGTTTAAGGCATAAGGTCTCAGTTATTGCAAGATTTGATTTTTAAAGCTTGTTTTGGGAATGCCTAACATAAATGATTCTCACCCTATCCAAACAACCTCTAAAATTTTGCTTTTCTCGATTAACCAGCTCACCTAAGCACTGTCGCGGTTTATGCAATTAAGGGGGTCTGATTCTTGATTGAGAAGGTTTGAGCACCTACCCAAAAGGAAAAGAAAAATTAAAACAAGAGGGTTGAGTCGGATTATGAGGTGATATGCAACAGACTGTCTAACAATTAATCTAAAAAAAAAAAAAAAAAAAAGCAAGACTTTATATCAAGGGAGTTTTAGTCAAAACTTCCATTAAAAAAATGGCATGGTTTCAAAATTCAAATTTCAAATTTGGTTCTCAATTACTTTGTCAGTTTTGCCACATTCAAAGATATTTTGTTCCACAAATTAGTGTCACAGCATGTGGTACAACTGTTAAGGCATATGTAAATTAAATTTGAGATCCGAATTTGGGAACCATAGCATTATTCCCTATAAAATGTACTTTTTTCTTTGGTCTTAGGTCTAACTCGTTTTTTAATTTTACTGAAAGGTCTCTCAACAAAGAATTAACTCTGAAACACAATAACTTGATTTAATTAAGTTTCACTAAAAATGAACTTTTGACCAAAATTAAAACCGATTGTCCTTTAAATTCAAATAATCCAATGTGAGGGACTAATACTTACCAAATTCTATTTTTTTTAATCAACAATAATTTTATAGGAATTGTAAAAACTATAATTAAGTACCAATTTTCTTTTATACTTTTTATTAACAACTTCTGTTTAAAATCTGCAATTTCCAATGTTCATAAAGTAGATAAACATGATTTCGGACATTTTCATATACTTATACATGCTAATACATTTAAAAATATATGTAAATTTTATTATCTTGTTGGATGTGAAATGATTCTTGGAAAAGTCCTCCTCTTGTGAGTCAAATCATACGCATCCACACCACATAACAATCATACACACCTTTATTTCAATTTATGCATTAACTGCAAAAATTATTACCCCATCGTTTTCTAAGAAACCTTCTCAATTTTAAAATTATTAACTTATACATGATATGCAAATTGTTAATACAGTTTGAACATGGGACACCAATATGCTTAGACAGATAATATAATGGAGAGAATGTTATCTCAAAACTCGTGCATACGACTTCAGACATAGGAATCTAAAAGACACAATATTTGAAATCGAAAACTACTACATATGACTTCAAAATAAGAAATCTACACAATGATATAGGATTGAAATCAACGGACTGTATTTAACACAAAATTATGGATAAAATTTCACACACAACCTTTACACTCTGTTTGGATTGAGAGAGCTGGAGATAAGAGAAGAGAAACGCATTAAGAGAAGAGTAAGAGAAGGGAAGAGAAGAGAAAACATGACTATGCCTAACTTGTTTGGATTGAGAGAAGAGAAGAGAAGAGAAGAGAAATATAGCATTCTCTGTTTGTTTAACTCTCATAAGAGAAGAGAAGAGAAATGATTTAGAATCAATTTACTGTTTTATCCTCCCATATAAATTCAGCTAAACTGGTATGTTTGAAATATGAAAAATATTCATGGATATAATGGTCTTTGTAAAAATATTTTATTATCAATCTCTTCTCTTCTCTCCTCAATCTCTCCAATTTGGAGAGAACCAAATTTGGGCTCTTTTTCTCCTCCCTTTCTCCCCGGTTCTCTCCATTAACGTTCTCTTCTCTCCCAACTTAACTATCCAAACGAGAAAACTGGCAAGAAAGTGGTTCTCTTCCTCTTCTCTTCTCTCCAGTTCTCTCAATCCAAACATAGTATTAGTGCATGATGTTGTCAATATCAAGATATAAAAAGTATACTTTTATTTATGCTTTACTTTTCTAAGGATTTGTAGTGTGAAAGTAAATGTCGAACCCACAGAGATTGATTAACTACAGCTCTTTAATTTTAAAACATAAATTTAGCTAATTAAGAAAACGGATTTGATTTTAATTTGAATTACACTAAGAACATAAAAATAAATCTAAACTATGAAAGCGATTTAAATGTTGTTTTAATAAATATTTAAAGGGAATCTAGGATTGCAAATCCACCACTAGCTTCATAATAAGGGTATTTATGCATTCAATTAGCTTATTAAGTTGGATGATAATGGGGAATTGTAGCTACAAGCCCAATTCCTCCGTCAAGAAAATAACTATGGTTCAAGCACCAACATAATCCATCTTCGGTTAGCACGAATTATCCCACACTAAACTAGGGTTGTGGTATAATCCGTCTAATCTAGGCATGGACTATTCGGATACTTGATAGCACAATTCAATTTAAGCACCATTACATGTAAATAATCTAAACAAGCACAGCAAGAATAGATCATTGAGCACACCACAGTCAAAATAGATCTAAGACAAGAATAAACTTTGAAAATGATGATTTAATCAATAGAAGCACGATTTACTTATAAAAATCCTCGAAACATGTAACTGTCATCCATACAAAATAAAACTAAAATAAAAACATAAAATACTCCCTAGTACTTGGCTAGGGTTTCATTGAAACCCTAGATCTTGGTTTAGTTGGCCATGGAATTGAAGATTGGCAAGAGGTTGATGGAGGAGGCCATGGAAATCCTTGGTCTTCTTCTTCTTCTCCTTATTTTTCTCCCTTCAATGGCTGAAAGTGTGGTTGTATATTGTGTGTATAATAATTGCCCAACCCCTAAATTGAAGTAAAATAGGGTATATATAGATTTACAACAAGTTTTTGGAAGCTTTCCTAACCCGAAACGTACTAAAACTGCTTTATTTTGCAATCTGGACGTAATTAGGCAGTTTCGGTCGCGTAGGAATCATCAGTATACTGAAATACGCAAGTTCCATTTTTACACAGGTCGCGCGCGCGGGCCGTGCCAGCGCGATATTGGGACCTCGCGCGAGCGATTTCTAGGATCTCGCGCGAGCGGATCGCGCGAGCGATATATGGGTTTTCGTGCGAGCGGTTCGCGCGCGCGATGTGGATTTTTCAACTTCTTTCTGCTTGCTTTTTCACCCTGTTTAGCCTGGTATACTTGATTTCTTCCAAATCCTGTCAGAAAATAGAAAACGAAGTAAAAATATACAAAAACAGGATAAAAAGGTACTAACAAACGCATGTTAAGGCGTATAAATATGATTTGTTCTCTCCCGATCAGTGCACAACTCATAAAAGTGTGTCTATCTCTCTCCTGTGTCATCATGCAATGTCAGTGAACCACACAGTAACACAGGAGAGAGATAGACACACTTTTGTGGGTTGTGCACTAAAGGTTATATGAAAGTTGTGTGTAAAGTATTACTCCAAAATTATTGTGTTTTTTTTTTTGGGCGACATAGACTCCACAAAGGAGTCAAAGCAATGTTAACCGAAAAAAAATATAAAAATTAAAATAAAATAGGGGATAACTCTGACCTCCCTCGAGTTAAGTCTAATTACACGGATCTTCTTTGTGGTTTTCAAAATTATACCGACCTCCCTTGAGTTTAATGTTTAGCCAACACTTTCCCCCATCCGTTACAAAAACGTTAGGAGTACCACTGACGAAAAATATTTACGTCATCAAATAATTGCATTATTCTTCCAAAAATACCCTTAACGATTTCTGTTGAGTTTACTCTGACCTCCCTCAAGATTATGTTAAATAACACGGACTTCCCTTGTAATTGTTTTTTTAAATTCCACTGACCCATTAAAAATTTAGAAAGACAAATACACCCATTTAAATATTAGATATGGGTGGTTGACCTTAGGTGCCTAATATAGTCCATAATAACCAATTAGTCCTCATGCTTTTTAATTAAAGCCAAAAGTCTTTGGATTTTTTTTTGGACCAAAATGACCCATCAATTGCTATTCAAGTTCCGTATTTTCAGCCAACTACTTGCACGCTTCCTAATTTTATTTTATTTTTATTTTTTTATTTTTTATTTTTAAGATTTTCATCATTGGGATGTATGTTGAGGTGTCAAAAACAGTATGTTTTACGTGTGAAATGAGGGTCAAGTTATCAATTACCTTATTTTCTGTTTAAAAAATGACTTAATGGCAAATATACCAAAACATTCATATCTTTATCACCTTATAAACAACACGAGTGAACTGTTCACATAATACAATATGTAGTAAGGACTCTTAATTATTTTTTTCTAATATCTATTTGAATTAAACAAAATAGCTATTTTTAATACATACATGTTGGGGAAAATCACGTCCAATCTCCCCATAGGATCTGTAAGAAATTAATGCAAGAACAAAAGAAAATAAAAAATAATCACACAAGAACACCATATTTCTACGTGGTTCGGCCAATTATGCATATGTCCACACTGTTGCAGAGTTGTATTATGCTTTAGGGTTACAAAGAGAGTTGTAATCAATGTTTACAGCTTTAGGAAAGAGTATTTATACCCTATACAAGTTTCCTTAACCAGATAGCTTCCTAAACCTTATAGGAAGCATAAATTCGCAGCAAATCCTTGATCCCACTCGAGCAACGCCCACCCGAGCGGATCAGATGGTGGGCGACAATCCCGAGAGTTTATAGGAAAACTCGCCACCAAACTCGCCCCGACGAAAATGCCTTGTTCAGACTTATTTTCCTTCTGCAAAAAGAAGCTCTACCAAAACTATCCCCTAACTCTTGGAATTAGGCTCCACCATTTCTATCAATCTCCCACTTGGAGACTAATCACACTATTATAACCTATAACACGAAACCCTTCTCAAAGCCACAATCATACCCTTTGCAACATGTTTTCAAGTCTTACGCTTGAAGACCAATTGAAGTTCCACACAACTTCAGTTTGTCAATGGTCACTACCTTTGTCAACATGTCTGCTGGATTCTGACTCCCATTGATCTTCTCAAGAGATAGCACTCTATCATCCAAGAGAGACCGTATAAAGTGATTACTCAATTGAATATGCTTTGTCCTCGAATGGAAAATTGGATTCTTTGTTAGATGAATAGCACTTTGATTGTCACATTGCAAAACACTATTTCCACGTTCCTTCCCCAATTCCTACAAGGACCCTTGTTGCCAAATCATCTCATTCAATAGAGGAGAAAGATACGATCTTCTGTAATTGAGACACCCAACTGATAGCCGTACCACCCAAAGTATAAATATACCTCATTGTACTCTTTTTGTTGTCCATATCACCCGCCAAATCCGCATCTACATAACCTAGCAGTACCATATTTGTTCCTTTGAAATAAAGAGCCATCTCCGAAGTACCTGTGGATATCGCATTTTCCTTACCCACAGCTTTTCTAAAAAATATTTTTTCAATTTCAAAACAAAACGCGAGTTGCCACTTAATATTTAAAAAGAAAATTAAGAAACTATTTTAAAGCAAACTGATCTTTTTAGGAAACCAGAGATTTCTAGGTCAGGGGATTATAGAATGGGAAGGGAAGGAGCCCGTCGGACTAAAACACCCCCTCTCGTCCTATCTCACGATAGGCCTCTACTCAACATCTTTTTAATCAAATTATTAATCCAAATGTGCCCTCAATTAATACATATGTATAAATATACATTACAAAAGCAAGTCTAAAGGGTGTAAGATTGCAAATGGTAAAATATCATTCAAATTCACATAATTCAAGTAGCAAGTGAGATGATATGCAATAAGAAACAAGGAAGCTTACCCGGGACCCAGCTGTGATATTTGTTGGGAGAGAACAAATCCTACTTATATGCCTTAATTCACATTTGCTAGCTCATTTTATCTTGTTTTTGTGTACTTTTACTTTATTTTTCATTTTCTGTCAGGATTAAGAAGAAAGAAAGAGTTCCAGGTTAAATGGGGTGAAAAAGTAGAAAGAAAGAAGCAGAAAAAGCCATATCGCGCGAGCGGACCACTCGCGCGACAATCCAGCATATCGCTCGCACGACCTCCCAATTATGCACTTGCGCGGCCCGCTCGCGCGATCTGTACAAAAAACCTAAAACGCGTATTTTTAAGAATTGAAGACCCCTACGTGGACGAAATTGCCTAATTACGTCCAAAAAGCAAAATATAGCAGTTTCAGTCGGATTAGGTTTACAAAAACCTTCCAAAACCCTCTACAACTATATATATCTCATTCAAAAGCTATTGAGAGGGGACACATCTTCACACATTCATTCATTCATCAACTTTGAATGCAAGAGGAAGAGAAGATCTAGCTTGAAAGTCTCTAATGGCAACCATCATCTCAATCTTCATGTTTTCATTAACCATGTGCAACTAAACTTCTATTCTAGGGTTTCAATGAAACCCTAGCTATGTAAAGGGGGAATTCTATGCTTCCTTATTTTAGGATTTTATGTATTTGGATAGTAATTGTATGTTTGAGGATTATTTATATATAATCGATTTTCAATGATAATAATCAAGAGTATTTCGGATCTATTATTGTCTTAGATTTTTCCTTATGCTTATTAAACTCAATATTTCTTGATATCTATGATTGATAGGAGTATTTACATACAATAGTGCTTATGTGATTGCGATGTTTATGTCTTTTATAATTCATGCTTAGGAAAGATGAGTTATGCTACACCCTAGTTATAGGTAGATAATTCATGTGAACCGAAGATGAGTTATGCTTAGATTAAACTAGCGATATCCTCTTCTTGATACTATTGGGCTTGTAGCTACGATAGATCGTGACTATCCAATCCTAGAACTTAAAATAGAAAGTTTAGACCCCCGATGCATAGTTAGTGGTGGATTTGCAATCCTAGATCTCATCCACTCATACTTTGAACAATCTTAAATTTTGCAACCGTTTACTTAGATTTAACCTTAATATTTTATTTTCATAAATTCGTAGTTTAATTTCTTAGTTTAATTAATAGTAGGATTTAAATCATCAACCAATCAAAATTCCATTTTTCTATAGCTAAATAGATTTAGGTTTTCCAAATTAAATGATAAAAATAATCAGCCCCTATGGGTTCGACCTTTACTTCCATACTACAAATCCGTAAAAGTAAAGTATACTTTTTATCTTGATTTTGACAAGATCAATTTTTGGCGCCGTTGTCGGGGATTGGCAATTTCTGCCATTAATTTTTAGAATCTTAATTTAGATCGTTAGTAAATATTAGCTTACATTCGATTATCTTTATTTCTAGTTTATTTTTGAGTTGCTAAAATTATCCGTGTTTTGCAGTTTCCAAGTCATCAAACTCTAACAAGTTCAAGTGGAGCAGCTGTGCACGTCAACGGAGCTTACGCGGACCTGAAATAATAAAATTGCAAACAATTTAAAAATATCATGTAAAAACTGCTTTGATTTAAATTTCGCATCAACTCACTGTAAGTCAGGGCGCTGGACGCATTACCTGCATTAGATAGGTGTGAAGTGAGCACTGCATTAGCTAGGAAACCCGGGGCGCTGAGCTTTGATGCGAATTACTGCATAAGGATAATCTCATGCATCATAGTAGTACTGTGTGCTTGCGTGCTTGATTATTAGCGTAGTTTATTTTCTTAGTTGTTTGAGTCAGTCTTTATAGTAGTGTCAGTTCTTTAGTTTATGTTTGGTACTCGTTCAAGTAAACTTAAATTAAATCCGCTTAATCTTGAACTTGAACGCACTCTTAGAGTCCTTAGGTCTTCACCCCAAGCTTCTAGAGCTCGGTTGATGCTAGACGACGAATCTAAACCTGAACCGTCATCTTTGTTTGAGTCAAAAATTTGAAGTACTCTTAAACGCCTAAGGAAAACTAAAACTATAAAAATCGAACCTATTCCAATGGCTAATTTTGGAAATAACGGGAATAACGGAAATAATCAAAATAACGGAGGCAATCCTAACATACCTCCGCTCTACCAGTAAAAGATTATTTTACCCTCACTGCTTATACTCCACCGTCGTGCATAGAACTACCGGAGGTGACTACAGGTCACTTTGAGATTAAGTCCTCGACCATTGCACTTCTGCCATCTTTTCACGGTCGTGCTAAGGAAGATCCTTATAATCATTTAGATGAATTTTAGGGTCTGTGCTACTTTAAAAATTCAAAATTTAATAGATGATGAGCTTAAATTGCGACCTTTTCCCTTTTTCCTTAAAGATAAAGTGAAATATTGGCTCCAATCCTTGGAACCAAACTCTATAAGAACATGGGAGGGTTTGCATACGGCTTTCCTACAAAGGGATTTTCCCATCACTCGTACAAATCAAATTAGAAAATTTATAACGAATTTCACGATGTAAGATGGAAAAACCCTTTATGATACGTGGGAACAGTTTAAGGAACTTCTACATTCCTGCCCTCATCATCAGATACCAAAATGGCAGTTAGTACAAGTTTTCTACGAGGGACTCATTCTTGCCGTTCGCAACACAGTTGATGCTATTTGTGCGGGGACGTGCCTCCACAAAAGTGCCGACGAAGCTTAGAAGATCTTCGAGACACTAAGTGAAAACTCTATGCACCAAGCTATGTCCGTACACCCCGAGGGCTATCTTCCACCACAACCAAAAAGAGAGGCTAAAGTTGAGTCCAGTCATTCATTTGAAATTCAAGAATTAAATAGGAAAATGGACCAATTCATGATGATGGGCCACATGAAGGGCCCACCTCCTCTTACTGAAATATGTCAGTTATGCTCTGATTTGTCTCATTCTACACAGGCATGTCCATCTGCGTCACAATTTTTGGAATTTGTGGAACAACTTATTAGTGCTATTCAACAGTTCCAAAGACCCAACTATAACCCCACGGGTTATAAACCGGGCCCAACATGGAATCCTCACCCAAATCTCTCATGGAAATCCAATAGTGAAGGACCGTATTCAAAACCTGAGACAACAAACTTTTCAAACGCGTACAAGCCTCCACCTAATCAATACCTACAACTGCCCTTCCGTGCTAATCCTCCTAGGGATAAAATGTTTGAAGAGAGTGTGTTGGCATCGTTAAGAAACTTAGAGGCGCAGTCGCAATCACAGTCTCAACTTGTTAATTCCCATACGCAATCGATAGCTAAGTTAGAATCTCAAATGGGACAACTTGCTAATACATTAAATCGTCGTAATGAAGGGAAGTTACCAAATCAACCAATCAAAATTCCATTTTTCTATAGCTAAATAGATTTAGGTTTTCTAAATTAAAGGACAAAAATAATCAATCTCTGTGGGTTCGACCGTTATTTCCACACTAGAAATCCTTCAAAGTAAAGTATGCTTTTTATCTTGATTCTGACAAGATCAATTCTTCCTAATCTCTCTACAACTATATATATCTCATTCTAAAGCTATTAGAAGGTTACACTTCTTTATACAACTTTACATTCATCAACTTTGAAGACAAGAGGAAGAGAAGATCTAGCTTGAAGGTCTCTAATAGCAACCATCATCTCAGTCTTCATGTTTTCATCAACCATGTGCAACTAAACTTCTATTCTAGGGTTTCAATGAAACCCTAGCTATATAAAGGGGGAATTCTATGCTTTCTTATTTTAGGATTTTATGTATTGGATATTAATTATATGTTTGAGGATTATTTATATATAATCGGTTTTTTAATGATAATAATCAAGAGTATTTTGGATCTATTCTTGTCTTAGATTTTTCCTTATACTTATTGAACTCAATATTTCTTGATTTCTGTGATTGATAGGAGTATTTGCATATAATAGTGCTTATGTGATTGCGATGTTTACATATTTTATAATTCATGCTTAGGAAAGATGAGTTATGCTACACCCTAGTTATAGGTAGATAGTTCATGTGAACCGAAGATGAGTTATGCTTAGATTAAACTAGTGATATCCTCTTGTTGATACTATTGGGCTTGTAGCTACGATAGATCGTGACTATCTAATCATAAAACTTAAAGTATAAAGTATAGACCTTCGATGCATAGTTAGTGGTGGATTTGAAATCCTAGAACTCATCCACTCATACTTTAAACAATCTCAAATTTTGCAATCGTTTACTTAAATTTAATCTTAATATTTTATTTTCATAAATTCATAGTTTAATTTCTTAGTTTAATTAATAGTAGGATTTAAATCATCAACCAATCAAAATTTCATTTTTCTATAGCTAAATAGATTTAGGTTTTCTAAATTAAAAGATAAAATAATCCGTCCCTGTGGGTTCGACCTTTACTTCCACACTATAAATCCTTAAAAGTAAAGTATACTTTTTATCTTGATTTTGACAAGATCAATTTTAGGGCAATATGAGGTAAGTACGGCGAGTGACCAAGTAAATGTGGTGTCGACAAGAGCAACTGAATGTCCTGAGGAGGTTATACCTCCTCCTAAACCTCGAAAAGATAAGGGTAAAGAAATTATTAAGGAACATGATGAGAATGTGAATAAAGTCACGAAGGACCCTGCTCCTTCGGTACCTAATACGTCTAAAGCGACAAACCCATCAAATTATGTACCTAAATGCCGTTTCCCCCAAGCGTGGATGTCCCGTCTCACTTCTCGAAGAAGGGAACACGACCGGAGGATATTCTAGAGACATTTAAAGAGGTAAAGATTAACATTCCATTGCTCGACGCTATTAAGCAAATACCTCCATAAGCTAAATTTCTAAAGACTTATGCACCCAAAAGAGGAAATCTAGAAATCATTTATCCAAAAAAGGTCTTTTTAACGGAGAAGGTTAGCTCTATGTTTCAACACAACACTCTAAAATACAAGGACCCAGGTACTCGAACTATCGCTTGTCACATCGGTGACAAATATATCCACCGGGCTCTTCTTGACCTTGGAGTGAGTGTGAATTTACTACCGTATTCAGTGTACGAATACTTGGGCCTACGAGAACTAAAACCAACCGTGGTTACTTTATAATTAGCGGATAGGTCCATTAAAGTTCCACGTGGGGTGGTCGAAGACGTGTTGGTGAAGGTAGATAGATGCTACTACCTGGTCAATTTCATCGTGCTAGACACTGAGCCAGTCCTAGATGCTAGCAAACACGTCCCAGTTATCCTAGGACGTCCTTTCCTAGCTATTGCTAATTCTATTATTAAATGTAGGACTGGGGTCATGGATATAACTTTTGGAAATATGACTATCCGTTTGAATGTATTTAACACATATAACCAACCTTATAAAGATGACGAGGAGGCAGACTGCTATGCAATAGATCTAATTGACGAATTAGTCGAAGAGGCAGTGCCTTTTATGTTGACTAAAGAAGCCTTGGAAGCATGTCTATCTCATTTTAATTTTAATGATTTCAATATTAGTACTAATATCGAAGAATTGAACAATTTATTGGAATCAGTAAATACGACTAGTGTACTTCCATGGACACCCAAAATAGAGGCCTTACCACCTCTCGCGCATGAACCGGCATTACCGTCCATCGAGTGTCCCCCGACACTTGAACTTAAACCATTACCCGACTCTCTGAAATACGTATTACTGGGACCTAATACTACACTTCCAGTTATAATTGCATCAAATTTAACTATAATTCAAGAATTATAATTGATACAGGTCTTAGGAAACCATAAGAAAGCGATTGGGTGGACGGTCACCGATTTAAAAGGAATTGATCTGTCTGTTTGCATGCATCGAATCAATTTAAAGGAAAACACAAAACCATCTAGAGAGATGCAACGACGTCTCAACCCTAACATGAAGGAAGTAGTCATGAAGGAAGTCATTAAACTCTTAGACGAAGGTATTATTTATCCAATCTCTGATATAGTTGGGTCAGCCCGACGCAGGTTATCCCAAAGAAATAAGGAATTACGGTTATGCCAAATGAAAAGGGAGTCCTCATACCCACCTGCCAAACTACCGGTTGGCGGGTATGCATTGATTATAGAAAACATAATACTATGACTCGTAAAGATCATTTCCCTCTTCCATCATTGATCAAATCCTAGAACGTCTGTGGTCAGAGTTACTATTGTTTCCTAGATGGATACTCTGGTTATAACCAAGTACCCGTCTACCCCGATGACCAATAAAAGACAACGTTCACATGTCCTTTTGGTACCTTTGCTTATCGTCGTATGCCGTTTGGTTTGTGCAATGCACCGGCCACCTTTCAACGGTGTATGATGGTAATTTTCTCGGACATGGTTGAAAAATTTCTAGAAGTATTTATGGATGATTTCTTAATTTTTGGTCCTACATTTGATGAGTGCCTCCAAAACCTTAGGAAAGTCCTCGCTCGTTACGAGGAAGTGAATTTGGTTTTGAGTTGGGAGAAGAGCCATTTTATGGTTCAAGAGGGGATAGTTTTGGGTTACGTTGTATCCAAGCATGGTATCGAGGTAGATAAAGAAAAAAATTGAATTAATTGACAAACTTCCACCGCCGTCTTCAATTCGTCAAATCCGTTCTTTCCTCGGTCATGCCAGTTTTTATCGAAGGTTTATCAAAGATTTTAGTAAAATTTCAAGACCTTTGTGCAACTACTTGCCAAGGATGTCCCTTTTGTCTTTGATAATGAATGCCTTAAGGTATTTGAAACGTTGAGAACTTTACTGTCCACGGCTCCGGTGATCCAATCCCCTGATTGGTCACTTTTGTTTGAATTGATGTGCGACGCTTCCGACTATGCCGTTGGAGTCGTCCTAGGCCAAAAAGTAAATAAAATACCTCATGTGATATACTATGTGAGTAAAACCTTAACATGCAATTGAATTACACAACTATGGAAAAGGAATTTCTTGCAGACGTGTTCACCCTTGACAAATTCCGTTTATATTTATTAGGGTCAAGGGTAATAGTTTATACCGATCACGCCGTATTACGTCATTTGTTGAATAAGAAAGAGACAAAACCTCGTCTAATTTGATGGATCTTACTCCTTCAGGAGTTTGATTACAAGATAAAAAGGGTTGTGAAAACGTTGTCGCTGATCACCTATTGCGAATCTATGTCGAGTCTAAATATTACACCTCTCCAAGATTCGTTTCCAGACAAACAATTTTTTGCTCTAGCCGCTATAAAACGTCCATGGTTCAGCGACATTGTAAATTTTTTGGCTATAGGATATATCCCTCATACTTGGTCAAGTCTAGATAAAGATCGTTTCTTTTCACAAATTAAACATTATTATTGGGACGATCCACTTTTATTTAAGCACTGTTCTGATCAAATAATACGACGTTGTGTCCTGGAGAGTGAGTTCAACTCTATATTAAACTTTTGTCACTCTCTAGAATGCGGAGGACACTTTGGTGGCCATCGTACGACTGCTAAAGTCCTCCAAAGTGGGTTATATTGACCGACCCTGTTTAAAGACGCGCATGAATATTGTTTAAAGTGTACACGCTGTCAACAAACAGGTAACATGTCCCATCGCGATCGATGCCTCGTACTCTGACACTCATTATTGAAATATTTAACGTATGGGGCATCGACTTTATGGGTTTGTTTCCTTCGTCTTATGGTTTTGAATACATTCTAGTCGACGTCGACTATGTTTCTAAGTGGCTGGAGGCAGTGGCGACACTCACCAACGACCATAAAATTGTGGTGTCTTTTATTAAAGATAATATATTTTGTCAATTTGGTACGCCACGGGCAATAATAAGCGACGGGGGAAAGCATTTCTGTAATCGCTACTTTGAAGCCCTCGTTCGAAAGTATTCTGTCACCCATAAGGTTGGAACCGCGTACCATCCGCAAACCCAAGGCCAAGTTGAAGTTTCAAATAGAGAAGTAAAGAGTATATTAGAAAAAACGGTTCGTCCAGATCGTAAAGATTGGTCGCAACGACTAAGTGATGCGCTTTGGGCATATCGAACAGCGTATAAAACTCCTATAGGAATGTCTCCTTACTGACTAGTCTTTGGAAAAGCGTGCCACCTACCGGTGGAACTTGAACATAGATCTTACTGGGCTGTAAAATTGCTTAACCAAGATATAAGAGCGGCAGGATGCCAACGTAAACTCCAAATACAAGAACTTGAAGAATTGAGGAAAGAGGCCTATGAGAACGCCAGAATTTATAAAGAACAATCGAAAGCTTTCCATGATAACATGATCATAAGAAAAAATTTTAGAAGTTGGACAACACGTATGGTTATTTAATTCGAAATTAAGATTATTCCCGGGTAAGCTACATTCCCGATGGGACGGTCCGTTCGTTATAACGCAGGCATTCCCGTATGGAGCGATAGAAATACAAGATACAAACGGCGGAACACCTTTTAAGGTAAACGGGCAACGGCTTAAGCCATACCGGTCTGAAGAGACTGATGAAAGAGAGATAGAATCAATAGATTTGGTGGAACCGATCTATTTCGATTGAACGCTTACATCGGTCGAGTTAACGACGTAAAACTTAGCACTTCTTGGGAGGCAACCCAAGCTTTTGTTAGAGTTTTCTTTAGTTTTGTTCACTTTTTAGGAGTTTTTCTACCAATGTCTGAGTTTTGAATACTCAAAAATAGAAAAGACTAAAAATTGAAACCCCTATACAAGAAAACAAAAGAGAAAATGAAAAAAACAGCCTCTCGCACGCGCGAGGTGTCGCTCGCGCGGCCCGCTCACGCGAGTTTGTGCCTTAGACAAAATTTTTGAAATTTTTTATAACATGTTCTCAGTATTAACTCGAGCTTACAGTTGCGCGCACGAGGGATTCGCTCGAGTGGACCGCTCGCAAGAATTTGGGCCTTGGGAAAATTTTTCAAATTTCATTTTGAGGAGCCTCAGCTTCTCTTCGCACCTAAAATCGCTCGCGCAAAGCCCTTGCTGGAGAGGACCGCCTGCGCGACATTTTGACTTAGAGAAGTTTTTTATGAACACAAAACATTGCCTCAGCTTCTCCTCGTGGAGGGATCTGCGCGGGCGAAGCTCGCACGTGTGGTCCGCTCGCGCGAGGTCTACTTTCCTATATAAATAGGGCTTGACAAGCCTTAAATTTCAGATTTTTTATTTTTCTTTTCATCTTCTCTCCCTCTCTCTCTCTCTCTCTCAATCTCGCGATCTCTTGCTCTATCCCCTTCTTCCATAACCACCATAAACCACCACCACCGCCGCCACAAAGCCACCGCCGAGACCCCCTGACCACCACGAGACACCGTCGGCGCTGCCGCCTACAACGCGGCCAATCACTCCTTCTCTTCCCTGCCCCCTCTTACTACAGGTATACAACTAAACACATACATATATAGATAGATACATGCATATATCTATATTTGTATATACACACTTCCATACAATCACATATTCATATACACATAATCTCTCAATCATGAACCATAACCCCACACACATTGATCAATTAGGGTTTGTGAATTTAGGGATTTTTAGATCCCTAAATCTATATTCATATATTTACGAATTTGATCATCCGCACACTCACACTAATTAGATTAAAGGTTTGTGAGTTGGGGATTTTTGTTTGTCGGTATTTGTTTGCATAGATATGAGTATACCTATACACATATCCATATATGCACATATAGATTTAGATTTATAAACAGTAAGCCCATTCATGCATATGGATCTGTATACATGACTGTCCATACTGACCCAGATCAAACCCTAACTTACATACACATATACTGTTTCAAGAACATTTGTGGTCAATTTGAAATCAATTCTTGAATAGGATTGATTAAATAAAATTGATTAAAATTTCTGGATCTGTATTCATCTATATGTATAAACGCTTACTTATACTATCTTTTCAAGATCCAAAACCCTAACCCTGTTTTGACAATACTAATGATAATTAGGGTTTGAGGTTTGAATTTTAAGGTTTTACATCCACAGATGTATATACAGATTTGGATCAACATACACAACACTGATACATACATACCTATACATATACTCGGCTACTCAACTACATACATAGAATGAGATCTGTGGTACAAACATGAGACCCCTATACCCTGAGTTGAATAGCACTTTGAGTGTTTAAATTTGGACCTTCACGTATTAACGATACATATAAATTGAATTCATTAGTTATGTACTTTAACTATGCTTCTATTAAAACGAATCTAAAACTTATGTTACGTTAAGAACTTTGTCTTTCAGCTCAGTTTAAGTTTAATGTTTATGTTACTGTCGAAACATTTATGAACATTGCTCATTTAACACGCGACAAGTACCCCGTGACGTGCCGCAAAGTGTATGCCCTTGTAGGGACAGTGAGTGGGAAGGGGGCAGTCCCTTCTCACGGTTGCTGGGTGTTCCTCCGTGACCCCATTTAATTTAAACTATTGAAATTATATATTGATTGTGTCCCTGGCCGGGATTCTTTTTCTTTGCAGGTGACCCTTTACCTTTTCCCTCCCTCTTTTCTCTCTTTCCTTTTTTGAGCATATCCAAATTTCAAAGTCCACATTTTCAATTTTTTTCACCTACACCTTTTTCTTTAAAATATGACCAAACGACCCATAAAATCTGCGTCTAGCTCCTAGCCTCCCCAAAAGAAATCTAAGGGGAAAGAAAAACAAACCCAACCTACCCCTGACCCTGACCCTGACCCTAACGAACTAGGCCCCAAATACGCCAACCGAGGCTTAAACTATGAGGCTGCTACCGACGCTGACTTCTTCGTGTCTGAGACGGACACAAAATGGGGCCAGAACACTTTAACTTCCCGAAAGTTGGCCCCACAGCTCTATTTTTGCAACCCTAACCTAATTAGTTATCCGCGCCTCGTCCGTCTCTTCTATCAAAACCTTCGATACCATAAAGCCTCTCTAAGCCAACATGTATATCTAAGTACAACCATAGACGGTTGTGACATCACCCTTATGTTAGGAAACTACGTTCCCAGAATCCGTTGACAGTGCGTATAAGTTGGTACTGCAAAAAATTTCATGAAATCTATAATAACCCTACAAGGGCGGAACTAGGGTTACCTTGAACTGCAAAATTGGATTGCTGTAGTAGACGAATCGAGAACACGGGCTCGATAACAGCTCATGATCTTCTACCGTATTCCTTTGCTGCCAGAATATCGAACTGAGTGTGGGCTCTTTCGAAATCCTTTTAGTTTTCTGCTCTTCCCTCTTTACGTTCTATTTTCTATTCCCAGTTATAACACTCTCTTTGATTGCTGTGACGATTCAATCCTGATCACATTGATCCGACAAAGATGTGTTCGTCAGGAGGATAAAACGATCTCCGATTTACTTGAATTTTTAACAGCAGCTCCGTCTCGACGTCAGGAATGTTGTGTAAACAATTCAGCAACTTTCGATCAGTATTGAGCAGTCCGAAGCTCTTTTAGTGAGCGTTGTCCTACGCTAGCGATCTACACTCCTATGTCTCTTGAATGCTCACAGAGACTAGGGTTTGGTGGAAACCCTTCTAGAAGAAAGCTAGGAGGTCAAGGGAAGCTTAGAATATGAAATCATGCAACCTGAGAGAAGAGCCAAGGCAGCATATATATAGGCTACGATAGGGACCATAAGAAGTCAATAAGGAATAGGCTTCCTTATGGAATTAGGAAACCCTAATTCGAACTGAATCAGATTCCTATTTCCATAAATTATAATTCATACCACTAAAGAATTATAATTGCACTCCTACCCTTATCTCAAAAATATATTTCGAGCTCCATGTTATTAAATGCTTATTATCTCCCCATGTTAAGATTACAGATATCCATTAATTAAATATAATTACTGACAATCATATTTAATTAATTTCTTAAAATTCCTTGAGATCCTCTGCTTAACTTATCTGATATGTCGGATACAAAATCCACCTGCAGGGTTTGACATAATCAAAACTTATAAGCTTTCTCAAGGGGATATCATCAATCCCAAAATTGAGACATGGATTCCATCATTAATTAATATCCACCACACAATTAATATTGCCACCCAATCCAATGAGATATTGACCCATTTAAGGATCTCACCCTTTTAGGGATCAAAGTATAAATATCAAATGTACGTGTCTATAAATTAAATTAGGATTTAGAGCATAAGCACTCATAATAGCCATGAGGTATTAATTATCTTATAAGTCAGTATAAAGATAATTACCCCAAGTCGGTCCTGTTTAATACACAAAATGTACCAGCATGGTGAGTTGAAACTATACCGTTTCCCGCAGTCAAGACAAACCTACTACAACACCATGCTGCAGTCCTACCGATGGTGTGTCCAATCCCATCTAAGACTGTAAACCAAAATCTTACATTCTATAATATCTGATGGCCTGATCTTCCGTGTGTAAGCCAAACTCTACACACCAAACCACCTACTATATAGAATGAGAGACACACATTAAATAAATAATATAATACAAACATTGCCCACACAGATTCTCATAAAAAATGGATTAACTGATTTTATTAAATGAATAATAAATCAACTACATAAAGCATGGCTTTTAGTATATATCCCTAACACCTTAACCCAGACAATATTGCCAACGCCCCCCAAATCCCTTCCCACTCATATGACGTCCCTAAACTTAACGTTTTATCCCAGGTGAACCCTTTCATCCACATTATACAGGACATGTGTGGTGGCTGATCTGGTTCGGGGCAGTCTATACGCCAATATCATATGCCCCTCCAGATGTGGTTTGTCGACCATGTCTTTAAACGCAACCTTTACCCCTTGGCCATGAACAAGAGAGAACTAAGGAGATCTACCATGCCCTCCACGCTATTTACCGCGGAGACTGGTTTCACCCAAGCCTCATGATTATGGAGGGCATGCGTATTACCAGCCAGACCATTGACCATGCCGTTGATTTTAAGCTCCTATTGCCTTACCCGCGGATCATCACAGCCATTCTCCGGTCCAAGGCCTTTCCTATTCCGACCGACGAGCCTGTAGATGGACGTATCCCGGAGTTCGCTTCTGCTGATTGGAAGTTGAGCCTGCATCGTCTAGATTTAGAGGTTAGGAGGGCCCGAGAGTAGGCCTAGGCCCGTAGGGAGTGAGCAGCACAGCGTCCACCTTCCCCGGAGGATACACCTTATGCATGAACTTATGGGGACGTACGTGTTTTTTGCGGCGAAACCCTTCGGCTACAGTCCTACATGCACTCTTATTTCCAGCTAGCACATCTAGATCAGCTGGATGACATCCTAGCCCAGGGAGAGGCGGCCTATCAGTCTAATTTTTCGTGTCCGGTGCAACAGGTGGCCGAGGAGGCAGGTGAGGAGGAGTAGGCTGGAGGTGATGGTGATGGTGATGATGAGGGGGGTGATGGGAGCGATGGTGATGGAGATGGTGCTGGTGATACTGGCCAGGGGAGTACAAGTTTGGAGCTAGTGTTAGTGGAGGGCGATGACGACTAGGTTTGGTTGGGTGTATGATTGGACTTTTGTTTTTCATTTTGGATGTATTTGGTTGGGTGGGTGTAGACATTCTCAAACATTGGCATGTATATTATTTTATGTTCCTGCTTTTATGTTTCTGTTTTCTTTCTCTGTTTATTATTAGGATACTGATGTCCCCGGTTGCGAGCGATTTATTTATTTATTGTCTTTCATTTCTTCCTTTTTATTTTCGGGCCTGTATTTATTTATTTGTTTTTGCACTTTTTCTTTTCTTTGTGGTTTGCTATATTCCTGACTTTATTTTAGTCGCACAGCTTACGTCACTATTGATTGGTTACGCTTCCATGATCATGTTAGTTCGATAATGTTTTGAATTATTCAACTATACACGAGCAAATCCAACTCCATTGCACTATCCAAGATCAATAAGGTTCAGGTTTGGGGAAAGTTATGCACAAATTTCATATAAAAAGGAATAATAATAATAAGTTGCATAAGTTATAATTCATTCATTCATACTTAAGATTCTCGGTAATTCAATAACCGGTTATTTTGACTTTTGTTCATTCTTCTAATATCTAAAACTAATAAGATTTCAGCTATGGTCTACTTTTGGTTTCAGGTTATAGTTCCCACATATCCATATAGTGTACCTCGATCCTCAGATTTTATTTTCATCCTCGTAGCATGGACCATCCTATATCTCCTCCCTCTTCACCCGATAGGTCTTCGAGTGTGTCGAGTCACCATTCTGACTCTAGTTCATCCACTACTGACACTTCACCGAGTCCTAGGGTAGCCAAACCATACGGTCCAGTTGGTCATCCCGGTTGGTGCAGTCGTCCTCGTGTTCCTTTTCGTGTTTGTTCTGATTCTTCAGACGAGGATGACCTCTTTGGCGATGACCCTACGGTTATCGATGGCCCTTATGGTGTTCCACCTACATCCTTTGAGTCTTCTTCTTCATCGGAGTCGGACGAATTCGACTGATGACGATGAGGCCGAGGATGATACGGGTGTTATTTGGGGTCTAGATGCCATTTCTTTAAGTGACCCTATATCGGCCGTTGTACCTCCACCTGAGGTTACCTATCCCTATAGGAACCTACCTGATTATGTGCTGGACGTTGTTCGACAACGTCTGGGTCACCCTGACTGGTCTCTTGAGGATATAGCCTCGATCTTTGCACCTTATGGCGGTCCTGAGGATGATGAGGTCGATTTGGGACCAGGTGTCGTTGAGGAGGATGCAGTAGCTGTGGGTCTGGAGTTTCATGCAGAGGAGGAGGATGAGGAGATTGTGATGCTGTTCGATCCTGCAGAGCATCCGGAGTGGGAGTTGATCGGTTGGTATTTCCGAGCTGATGTGCCACCACCTTCAGATGTTTTTCGCGGAGTGGACGTCCTGGTCATCTTCCATGAGGCATTTATCCATGTCATTTTCATGTTCCCCCCTGCATAGGGACATGCGGTGACTAGGTTTGGGGGAGAGTATTATGGATTTTGTTTGTTTTAGTTATAGTCTTTTATTTTGTTTCATTTATTTTCAGTTCGTTTATTTTTAGTTGTTACTTTGTTTTAGTAGTTAAGAATTTTTATTTTTCGAATACAATTCTATTTTTAGTTCGTTATTTCTTTTCTTTTCGTTTATTTGTTATTCTTTTCATTCGTTGAAAAAAAAAATGCTTAATTCTAGTAGTTCTACTAATAAATAAAGTACATTTTTCTTATATGTTTTCTTAATATTGTTCAATGTTGCATTATTTCTTGTTGTAATTAGATTTCATTGAAATTTGAGATTAAGAGAGTATGTAGTCCGATGTCTACTGAAGCTATGAAGGTATGTCTTGAGAATTATATATTATAAGAATCATTGCTTTATATCTTATACTTGCATATCTTTTTGCACGACACGTAGTCATGTGGATACATGTTGAAATTGAATTATAATATAACTTGGATTTCTAGATAGTAATAGTGTGGAGACTAAAACCCGGTGAGCTTTAGAGCCTTTCATCCTTTTATAGGATTTTTAACTTACTTTTATCGAATCTCATTGACATAGCGCATTATTTCGTTGATTAGTCTCAATATTATTTATTTTGATTGAAAGTCGAGTAAGTGTTGTAATTACCATGTTAAAAAATTATTAATTAAAAAATCTATTTCCCTTAATATCGTAACATTGAAGAATCATGTGACTCTAGGAAAAGATATTAGGCCATCTGTCTATATAAACCCATTTTGGCCTTTGACCTACCCAATAAAATATAATTTTATATCCTTCGTTAGCCCTTTGAAGCCTTTTAATGAGCCTTTTCTTTGTTTACCTATTATCCTACCCACTCCGATATGGAGTTCGCCACTAAAAATAAACAAAAAAGTTAACCTAACCCATGTCCAAGAGTAGTTGGAGAATAATTTTTCATAAAGAAATCGGGCTAATAACGACTCATATTAAGTAGAATATATATAAAAAAAATGGGGAGGAAAAAATGATAGATATATATATATAAAAAAGAGAGAGAGAGAGAGAGAGAGAGAGAGAGAGAGAGAGAGAGAGAGAGAGAGAGAAATAAATATTGGAAAAAGGATTGAAAAAAAAAAGTGAAAGAGATGAATCTCTTGAAAAAAAAAAGAATATGGAAAAAAAGAGAAGAAAAAAATAATAAATAGTCATTGTAGTAAAGCCCTAGTGTTACAAATTACGGCTATTCCTATCTACTTAAGGACTTTTTGAATCCCTTCTACTTTTTTTTTTCTTAGCTATAACCTTTGACCAACATTACAACCCTTGTAAATCCTATTTGATTCTAGGGAAACATGATTTGAATATGGAACCGATAGAAAAAGAGAATAAAAGCATGGTAGTAATAATATTCACTTGACGAGCAATATCTATTCATGAGACTACTTTTCTGTCGTGTCATACGCTGTTCTGTGTCATATGTGAGATTTATTTGCTTTATAGATGATTATCTCCTTTGCATATATTCGAGTGATTACACTTGTTTCTGAGTGATTTTATTTTAGAGTGTAATTAACAATGTGAGATTTGTAGTCGAAGCATCGCTAGATAGTTATCCGATTTATATTCCAAGTTCATAGTCACCGTGTATCCACTTGATTACTATTCACACACATGCGAGTCTTCGATATATTCTATTGATTCTGTTGATATATGTTTTCAGATTATTTTCATGATTTGGGTAAGACGTACGATTATTTTACTTTTGATAATTTAAAGTTTTATTTGAATTCGGTTTTGTCAAGGAAGAATGTTGATGTTGAAATTTTGAAATTTTAAATAAAATTTTTCTTTTTACAAGTTAATAAAAATGGGTATGGGTGACTTGTTGACGAGAACCCTCACGAGACTTTACTCGTCCGACTAGGGACACCTAGAGGTTTAAAAGGCTTGTTGCACATGCTAAGTGCAATCGCAATCCATGCGAAAATGGAGTAGGAATTTTAGTAATATTATTCGTAGTTTTATTTTTCTGTTCTTTTTGCTCGAGGACTAGCAAAATGTAGGTTTGGGGTGTGATCGGGAGAGAACAAATCCTAATTATACGCCTTAATTCACATTTGCTAGCTCATTTTATCTTCTTTTTGTGTACTTTTACTTTGTTTTTCATTTTTTGTCAGGATTAAGAAGAAAGAAAAAGTTCCAGGTTAAATGGGGTGAAAAAGTAGAAAGAAAGAAGCAGAAAAAGCCATACCGCGCGAGCGGACCACTCGCGCGACAATCCAGCATATCGCTCGCGCGGCCCGCTTGCACGACCTCCCAATTATGCACTTGCGCGGCCCGCTCGCGCGATCTGTACAAAAAACCTAAAACGCGTATTTTTAAGAGCCGAAGACCCCTACGTCGACGAAATTGCCTAATTATGTCCAAAAAGCAAAATATAGCAGTTTCAGTCGGATTAGGTTTACAAAAACCTTCCAAAACTCTCTACAACTATATATATCTCATTCAAAAGCTATTGAGAGGGGACACATCTTCACACATTCATTCATTCATTCATCTACTTTAAAGGCAAGAGGAAGAGAAGATCTAGCTTGGAAGGTCTCTAATGGCAACCATCATCTTAATCTTCATGTTTTCATCAATCATGTGCAACTAAACTTCTATTCTAGGGTTTCAATGAAACCCTAGCTATGTAAAGGGGGAATTCTATGCTTTCTTATTTTAGGATTTTATGTATTTGGATAGTAATTGTATGTTTGAGGATTATTTATATATAATCGGTTTTCAATGATAATAATCAAGAGTATTTCGGATCTATTCTTGTCTTAGATTTTTCCTTATGCTTATTGAACTCAATATTCCTTGATTTCTGTGATTGATAGGAGTATTTACATAGAATAGTGCTTATGTGATTGCGATGTTTATGTCTTTTATAATTCATGCTTAGGAAAGATGAGTTATACTACACCCTAGTTATAGGTAGATAATTCATGTGAATCGAAGATGAGTTATGGTTAGATTAAACTAGCGATATCCTCTTGTTGATATTATTGGGCTCGTAGCTACGATAGATCGTGACTATCCAATCTTAGAACTTAAAATAGAAAGTCTAGACCCCTGATGCATAGTTAGTGGTGAATTTGCAATCCTAGATCTCATCCACTCATACTTAGAACGATCTTAAATTTTGCAACCGTTTACTTAGATTTAATCTTAATATTTTATTTCCATAAATTCATAGTTTAATTTCTTAGTTTAATTAATAATAGGATTTAAATCATCAACCAATCAAAATTCCATTTTTCTATAGCTAAATAGATTTAGGTTTTCTAAATTAAAGGATAAAAATAATCAATTCCCTATGGGTTCGACCTTAACTTCCACACTACAAATCCTTAAAAGTAAGTATACTTTTTATCTTGATTTTGACAAGATCAATATTGAAACGTGCAATGCATACGAATAGAAAAAAAACCTAGAAAAGTGTCTCTAACACATATATACACATATAAGGCAAACCCTAATCTAAGGTGTCGCACATGAGGTCGAAAAATCAATAACATTAAGAAATTAAATAAGCTAAAGAGGGTTTTGAGAAATCATACCTTAATAGTGCTACAAAACAAAGGGTTAGTCCACATGCTTTAGATAAGATATAATGTTGAATCTTAAATAACATTCCTAAACTTCTAGCTTAAATCTATCAAGTATGAAAGAATTAACAAAATCTTGGATTCCTTCCAATTATTTGGAAATACAACATCTCTATAGATATACAAGTCTCAACTAGGAGCCAATGTATTGTCCATATAAAAGTGGCATAGTCCCAACAAGATCACAAAGAACTCATAATTAGGTTCAATCAAGTGCAATTTAATCTAAAAAATGAATCCTAATTACAAGTATCAAACAACATGGATGAATGCATATAGATATATAAACATAAACAAAAATAAGCTATGACTTATTCATTGATTTGGATCACTTAACCTCTGTATTTAAGTTTAATTGATCATTATTAAAACATGATTTGAGCCCTTGGTAATAGAAAAGTCATTTGGACCATTATTTACAAAGTTGGTCATATCTGTCATAAAAGTCTGAAAATTACAGAGAGCAGACCAGAACTTCAAAAATAGAAAAAGCATGTTTTCCATGGTTTGATGTTAGTGAATTTTGGACACAAGATGCCTCTATGAGTCTAGTTTCCAACCCAAAAAAGAAAAATCAAAGATCAACAGCTCAATCTCTGGGAAACGGACAAAAATCAAACATCACTCAGAGATTTACAAATCTCTGTCCAAAGATTTTGTTTGATTCTTTAAAAATAGTAAACAAATCAGAAAGAGTTTGATCTTTTTAGGAGGTCTTATTAACACATTAAACTTCATATAAAAAATTATTTGAAACCAAGAATGGTTGATTAAAGCTCTGATTTACTCATTCCAAGAAGGTGTTACTGTTCTGAAATTCTGGACAGATTATGGTTATCTCACAAAATTCATGACCAAACCATTTTAAACATGAAATCTCATTAAAACAAAAATCGTAGTGATAAAACTGTGTCATTGGCACTCCCCAATTTGTTTCATTTGATTCCAACGGTCCATTATTTAAC
This sequence comes from Hydrangea macrophylla, assembly GCA_033977485.1. NCBI lineage: Eukaryota > Viridiplantae > Streptophyta > Magnoliopsida > Cornales > Hydrangeaceae > Hydrangea > Hydrangea macrophylla. The sequence continues at coordinate 86,621,871 of CM066984.1, forward strand.
TAAAAATCTTTGATCAAAACTGGTTCATGAATTCACTGCTTCACTATTGGGCTTATCACCCTTTTGTTACATCTACTAACCAAGCCATGGACATTGGATTATCCTAATCTAACTCTCCTTTCCATTGAGGGTCATTGAAGATATGAGAATGACTATAACTCATGAGTTCTAAAAGGTTATAGAGAAAATCCCATGAAACTCTAAGTTAGAGAATCCAAGTCATGAGTGTGGACTTGGACACATCTAATTGTTTATAAATTATGATCAAACCTTGGCTCCCATGTGAAGCATAAGCTTACATGGAATCAAAAGATCAAACTCAAAAGCTTTCAAGAGATATATTGAAGATCTCCAAGAATCTCAAGAGAAAAGCATAAAAAAGAATAAATAAGATAAAACCAAGAGAGGAAGTGCTCTAAATCCACCAAGGAATCTTTTAGAAAACTTGTTTACTTCAAGTTCATAAGCATCATTGATCCAAACCAAAGAAAGCAACAAAATAATGAAAACATAACTAAAATTTAGAGGATCACCTCCAACTATCCTCAAACTTCTATAGTTTGAAAGTCTTCCAAGCTCTTCACAATATCCTTTTCAAAAACTCACTCAACGTTCTTCTCTCTAACCCAAAATTCTTTTTGTTTTTTTTTTCTTGAAATTCCCCAAGATTCCTCTCTCAATCCCCCCTTCTCAAAAGTGTGTAGTAGTCTCCCTTTCCAGTGAAGATACTCCTCCTTATATAGGCAAATTGTAGGGGTTATTTCAGTGAATTCGGGGTAAAAAACCAGTTGTAAAGACATCATTTGGTAGTACAATATCCACTTCCTGAAAAAGTAAAATCGTTTAAGCTAATGGCAGTTAAAATTAATTGGCGGCACTCTACGAGTGCCGATATGGCACTCCGTGAATGTCGCCGCATCATTTGGAGAGTGCTGCAAAAAAGATTGACTGCTATTTTCTTGTCAGTCTTACTTTATCAGTTTTCTGTTTTATCTGTGTATATATCTGTATTGTACTATAAAATACGGACTTGTAAAGCAAACGACAGTCAGAAAATGTCGGCGAAACTCAATGCATGCCGTTGCGGTACTTCATGAGTGTCGTCCAACAGTTACCAAGTGCCACTGAAAATGCAGTGTGCCGCGTTTTAACAGATTTCCTCTTTCTCGCCTTTTCTTTTCTTCTTTTTCTTTTCAAAAGGTTTTTCTTTGAAGAATTTTCCAAAACTGGTATTTTATACCCGAATTTTCCTGATCATCAGGCCTTTTCCTTCTTCTGTAAAGATTTTATTGTGGTTGGAGAACTTTCCGAAGAGCTTGAAACACTACAACTTTACCAGACTTTGTCATTATTGGACTTGGAGGTGATACTCCCCTTAATTCAATTGTTTGGTCAAAATCATGGTGTCTACAGTACCCCTCAAGTACTTGAGAACCCATTTCAATGCCTCCCAATGCTTTTTTCTCGGATTACTCATGTACCTACACACAACTCCCACTGCATGTGCAATATCTGGAGATGTACACATCATGGCATACATGAGGCTCCCAACTGTCGAAGCGTATGGAACTCTTTCCATATACTTCCGTTCTTCTTCGGTTATGGGCATTGCTCCTTTGATTGCCTAAAGTGACTAGCCAAAGGAGAACCCTTTGGTTTTGCATCTCCCATGCTAAACCTGCTAAGCACCCTCTTCACATACTCTTCTTGTGGCAGTTTCAATGATCTCGCTTCTATGTCCCTGCAAATCCTCATCCCTTGGATTAGTTTAGCTTCGCCCAGATCTTTCGTAGCAAAGTGTTCAGAGAGCTGACTCTCCAAATTGCTTATATCTTGGATGTATGATCCTACTAATAACATATCATCAACAAACAAGAGAAAAATGATGAAATCATTCCCAAACCTCTTCACATAACAACAATGATATGCCTGACATCTTATACAGTCACTTATACCCATAAAATTGTCTAACTTCTTATACCACTATTGAGGTGCTAGGTTCAAACCGTACAAGCTTTTCATGAGCTTGTAAACCATTTCCTCTCTACCCGGTGCTTCAAACCCTAGTGGTTGCTTCATGTAGATCTCTTCATCCAAATCACTATGGAGAAAATCTATCTTCACATCTAGCTGCTCTAGATGAAAGTTTTACGCCGCCACTATGATCAAAACCACCCTGATTGTGGTTAGCTTTACAATCGGAGAGAAAATCTCAGTATAGTCAATACATTCCTTTTACTGAAACCCTTTTACCACCAATCTCGCCTTATAGCACTTACTATCATCGTACTCTTCTTTTAACTTCTAAACCCATTTATTGTGAAGTGCCTTCTTACCCTTGGGTAACTCGGTAAGTTCCCATGTCTCATTTGACATGAGTAAGTCAATCTCATCTTTCATGGCTAACTCCCAATTGACTAAATCATCTATTGGTAGAGCTTCTTCATAACTTTCTGGTTTAGCACTATCTGTCAATAACAAATAATACAAAAATGGAGAATACCTCTGTGTAGGTCTAGAAACTCTAGAAGACCATCTCACCGTGGATTCCGATGTGGCTGGCTCTTATCGCAGAATTGTGCTTGCCTGTCTCACCCCAAATCCACGCATATGAATCTAGGTCAAGTGGCATGCCACTGAGGCTTTTCCTACTCATTTAAAAGTTGTAGCAATGGAAAAAAAAACTTTAAAGAAAACAATGAGTAATTGCTCCTTTGAAACAATCCACTCGAAGTTATAAAAATTCATATAAATTTGAAAACGTAATTATATTTTGAAACGAATGAATTTATATTCAAAGGGGTCCAAAAGGTACCCTAAGAACCAATCAAAATATTTAAATAATTTCCGGAAGTGGTAGAAAAAGAAAACATGTAGGGGTATTTCGACCAATCGAGGTGCCCCGTTCAGCCAGTAGAATGACCCCTCGACAATAATCCTTCACAGTAGAGGGCACTTCGAACGGTCGAGCTGTCCCCTTCGACTGGTCGAATGACCCCCTGGCAGCATTCCATTTGCATTAGGATATTGCCTAAGGTCAAGCGACCCTTGTGATCATTAACTACCTCAATCATTAAATCAAAACATTAAGTCGATAAATAAAAAATTCAAAACATGATCTTGAGGGTTCGTATTCATAATAACTTAACCAACCCATTTCATGTTTTTCAAGTTAATACACAACATAGTTCTAGTTACTCAGAAGTAATTCCTTACAACATTTGGAAATGAAATAAAACATATACAAAGCTATTATCCACTTCTATTATAAAACTACAAGATGAAACGTGATGAGTCACCTTCTAAGTGAATTCTCAACATCTCGTGATCACCTTCCCGATTCCTCACCGGCTGTAGATATCCCAATTTTTACCAGACGTCGGATTAAGGAGATTGTTACCTCTAAGATCCGATGATGACAATGTCCGACTTATCTAGGACTTCCAAAAGGTGATCCAAGCTCTTCGAAATCCTCTTCAATTCAAACAAAATAGAGAAAAGAAGAAAGGATAGAGAAAAGAAAAAAAGAAGAAAAACGGCACATGGCTTATATCTACGGCACTCCCTGATTGTCGCACGACATTTGGTAAGTGCCGCAATGGCAGTCAGTGAGAGTCGCGAAAAGCCATCAAATACCGCAAAAATCAGAATTCCAGAAAAGACGGCAGTCCCTGGAGTTGTCCCCGGCATTCACTAAATGTCGCGCCGACAATCAGTGAGTACCGGTCCGGCATTCATTGAGTGACGCTTCAATCTCCACTGAATGCCGTATTTTTGTGCCTGCCAGATTTGCAATAGTACATTTATACCTTCTAAAGGATGTCCAAAATTAGGGTTTTTGCTTTGAAAATACTGAAATACCCCTTCAAAAATTGCCAATATATTGGGGATGAATATCCCATTACAAAGGATCTTGAATTGGTTAGTGTCTTGGCTTAGATTCCTAAATTCCTTTGTTTTCAATCTCTTAAAATTTTCTAAACACAATTAGGAGTAAGTCTTTTCCAAAAGAAGAGCTAGAAGGAGAGATTGATTAGCTTGGAAAAATCCTAAAGCAACTAGGAAGTTGAGGATACTTTGGAGGTAACCTCTAAGTAATAACCTCTAAGTAATTAGTCTCTAACTCTAAGTCCAATCACAATATATGGGACTTTTTAGGATTGTTTGCACATATCAATGTTTTGATTGAACTTCTATTTCTTGATTTGAATCAAAATAGCCTTAGGTTTAAGGTTGAATAGTCATGAAGTTTATTTAGATATTATTTGAATCTTGGATCCCTTTTCTTTTCTTTGATTATAATCATCTCTTAGGACTCATAAGACTTTCAATGTCTTTCTTGAGCCTCTTAGACTTGAAATCCCTTAATCTTCTTGTGAACTCATGATTCATGATAAGGCTAAGGTTGATATTTGTATGTTTGGTCAATGAATATAAACATACCATCATGGTTTAGGTTCATTATTTTGAGTTTCATAAAGTTCTTCCATACTTCATTGAGGTCTATAAATATAAGTGTCATTAGTTTCCAAGGACCACCAAGTGGGAGGAAAAGTAACCTAGGGCCAAACTTAATGGCTTGATGGCTAAAGTTATCAAATAAAAGATATGCTTGACAATGAAACAGTGGGTTCACAAACTGTTTTTGATCAAGGATTTTTAGTTAAATAATGGACCGTTGGAATTGATTGAAACCAACTGGAAAATGTCAATAACTCAAAGTTCTACCACTGTGTTTTTTGTTTTAACGAGATTTCATGTTTAAAGTTGTTTGGTCATGAGTTTTGTGAAACAACAACAATCTTTCCAGAATTTCAGAACAGTAACACCTCTTTGAAATAAATAAATCAGAGCCTTAATCAAGTTTTCTTGGACTCAAATAACTTTTTTCTAGGTAATTTAATGTGTTGGAAAGATACCCTAAAAAGATCAAAGTGTTTTTTATTTTTTTTTGCTATTTTTAAAAAATCATACAAAAACTCTAGACAGAGAGTTGTGAAGTCCTGAGTGATGTCTTGTGTTTGTCCAATTCCCAGAGATTGAACCGTTGATCTTCAATTTTTCTTTTTGGAATGGGTACTAGACTCACAAAGGCATCTCGTGCCCAAAATTCATTGACATCAAACCATGGGAACTATGCTTTTCCAATTCTTAAATTCTTGACTTGTTCTCTGCAATTTTCAAAATTTTTGGACAGATTTGGTATACTTTGCAAATAATGGCTCAAATGATCTTTCCATGACCTAGGGCTTAGACCATGCTTTAACAATGATTAGTTAAGCTTAAATACAGAGGCTAAATGACCCAAATCAGGGAATAATCCAATAGCTCATTCTTGTTCATATCTATGTAATCATGCACAGTCATCCATATAGATTGATATTAGAATTCATAATTGTGTCAATTCTTTTTCTACTTAATAGATTTAAGCTAGATTTTTTTTAGGAATGATTATTTGGTGTTATATATCTTATCTAAAGCATGTGGACTAACCCTTTGTTTTGTTGCGCTCTAAAGGTATGCCTTTTTAAACCCCTCTTTAGCCTATTTAATTTCTTAATTTTATTGATTTTTCGACTTCATGTGCGACACCTTAGAAATAAGATTTGCCTTATGTGTATATGTGTATTAGAGACCCTTTTGTTAGGATTTCTACTTTTGTATACATTACACGTTTAAGTATTCGCAGCTGGACCCTGAGTAAGTTCTCTAGTTCTCCATTTGCATATCATATCGCTTGCTGATTGTACTACTTGATTTTGAATGATATTCTGTCATTAGCAATTTTACACCATTTCAACATGCTTATGTAATGTATATTTATAACTATGTATTAGTTGAGGGCACATGTACATTAATAATTAGATTAAAAGGATATTGAGTAGAGGTCTATCGAGAGATAGGATGAGAGGGGGTGCTTTAGTCCGTGGGCTCCTTCCCCTCTCATTCCATAATCCCCGGACCCAATTTATCTTTGGTTTTGCAAAAGATCAGTTTGCTTTTAAAATGGTTTCTTAATTTTCCTTTTAAAAATTAAGTAGCGACTTGTGTTTTGTATTTTGAATTAGAAAAGAAATTTTGAAAAAGTTGTGGGTAGGATAAAATGCGATATCCACAATCTAGCGACTCCACTGGGGATCGAACCCAGAATCTCTGGTTTCGCAGACCAGAATTTCTGATTTTGGGCTCACTCGAGGATTATACTTGAAAGCATCCTTTTAATCGAATTAATTAATTTTTGTGTCTGTTGCATTGCACATGCATGTTTCACCAGTCGATTGCACGAAACTATGATCTTGGAGGCTCGGGATAACCCGGTCGGTCAAGCCATCATGGGACTGTGTGATCACCCTTGATCTCATACCATATATTGGTATATGAAGCATCCTATCGGGTGTGTGTCAAGGGTCCCTTATTTGACCAAAACCTGACCTTTGCATAATAGTTCTCATAGAACCTCTCAATCTTAGGAAAATAGTTCTTGATTAAGATTATGTGCTAGGGAGATTGTATGCCCAGAAGGGATTACTTGAGATGATGACGATGCTTGCTTGATATAGGATGTATAATCTTTTAATCACCTTTTAGCAATTCCTTGTCAATGTGCCGCGACATTTGGGAATATGTTGGATTTTGATTATAAGATTACATCTCTTATATCATGTTTAGCTAAAACATCATTGACCTTGGATGTATCCGAATCCATGAAAAGTACGGTGATAATTCGATCATGTGACCCTTCAACCCAAGGAATTTTAAATCCATCTTTGTAAACAAACGAGAAATTTTGCCATCTTTACCCTAAGGTTTTTTTTTTCCAGAAAATCACACTTTCAAAATCTTTGGAGTTCACTTTTTATTAAAGCTCCAAGCTAATATTTGTTTCTTCACATGATTATCTTCAAAAATAAAATCTTGGGAATTGTTTTGGAGAAATGCTTTTCAAAATGAATTTCGAAGCAAAAATTACAATCCAATCACCTTTGTTAAGGAATGTTTGAAATCCTCGTTCTCAAAAGAAATTCTCAAGAATTGTTTTCAAAATGTTTTATCATCCAAAAAAAATACTTTCCAAATGATTTATGAAGGGGGTAATAAGGATCACAAAGAGAGGTGAAATTAGCGCATTTGACATGAATGAGGATTTTATATGCTTATGTGTTTATTTGCTAGGATTGGAATTTTTCCTTTCTTTTGCATATAGAGCAGACACACACGCACACATGCATTGCATCCGTGTGACATATAAACCATTCATAAAAAGGTTTTACCAAAGTGTCTTTCTAAAATTGAAATAAGAGAAATAACAAAAGTTTTTTGAAAATCATTAAAATTCCTTTGTAGGGCAAAAATAGCATCAAGTTCGGGCACGGTCTGGTTTAGGGGTCCCACATCAAGGCTAGTAAGAAGGGAAGGTGACGAAAAAATGGCAGACGAAAGAAATGATGGGGAAGTAGCAGAACTAAGGACACTGGTAGAACAACAAGCGGAACAGATGAGGCGATAGGCTGAGCATATGAACCGAATGATGGTCATGATAGAAGCAATTGCATGCTCGCCACCGGTTGTAAATCCACCAATCAACGACCCGCCCGTCAGGGAAGAAGGCTGGTATGATGACCCGGAGATGTCGAGAGTCGAGGTTCCTAGAGCAGAAAGGGAAAGGGTGGAAAGGGAAAAGACTGACAAAGAGAGGATAATGACCGAGAAGATCAAGAAGCTAGAAAGGGTGATGCGTAAGGCTCAAGGGGTTGACAGTTATCTAATGGAGCTGGAAGGTCTATATGATGGGGTCCGTGAGATGCTGCCTGTCGGTTTTAAGATGCCAATTTTTGATAAGTTTGATGGAACAGGGAATCCTCGCAGTCATGTGAGGATGTGTATCAGAGCTTTCAAGCCTAGCGGATTGAGCACTACCATGATGGATGTCTTATTTCAGCAGACTTTAACTGGGGTTGCTCTGTCTTGGTATCTCACACTTAAGCCAAGCAAAACCCGGATCTAGGAAGAAGTGATCAAAGCATTCGTGGCGCAGTATGAGTACAACCAAGACTTGGATGTCACAGTCCGAGATTTAGAGACCACTAGGTAGGGAAACAAGGAGTCATTCGCTGAGTATTTGAGTACGTGGAGGGGAAAAGTAGCTAAGATGGTATAGAGGCCGTCCGAGAAAGATCAGATCCGAATGTTGATGAAGAACATTCAACCTATTTACCAAGAGAAAATGAGATTCCACTCAATCAACACCTTTTCTGAAGTTTTTGATGTAGGAACAAGAATTGAGGATGCAATTCAAGAAGGGGTGATTAAGAAAGAGGAACAACCGAACAGATATAGGAGGCCGAATTATGGGTCGAGTGGAGGACATTCGGGGGGTCACTAATGTTGTCAATATCAAGATATAAAAAGTATACTTTACTTTTCTAAAGATTTGCAGTGTGGAAGTAAAGGTCGAACCCACAGAGATTGAAATGCTACAGTGCTTTAATTTTAAAACCTAAATCTAATTAATTAAGAAAAACATATGTTGATTTGATTTTAATTAAACTAAGAACAATAAAAGTAAATCTAAATTATGAAAGCAATTAAATAGTTATTTTTATAATAAGTTTAAGAAACCTAGGATTGTAAATCCACCACTAGCTTCATAATAAGGGTATTTACGAATTACTTTAGCTTATTAAGTTAGATGATAATGGGGAATTGTAGCTACAAGCCCAATTCCTCCGTCAAGAAAATAACTATGGTTCAAGCACCAACATAATCCATCTTCGGTTAGCACGAATTATTTCACACTAAACTAGGGTTGTGGTATAATCCGTCTAACCTAGGCATGGACTATTCGGATACTTGATAGCACAATTCAATTTAAGCACCATCACATGTAAATAATCTATATAAGCACAGTAAACATAGATCATTGAGCACATCACAGTCAAAATAGATCTAAGACAAGAATAAACTTTGAAAGTAATGATTTAATCAATAGAAGTTCGATTTATTTATAAAAATCCTCGGAACATGTAACTGTCATCCATACATAATAAAACTAAAATAAAAACATAAAATACACCCTATTACTTGGCTAGGGTTTCATTGAAACCCTAGATCTAGGTTGTATGTAGGATGTGTCTATCAATGACCAACCCCTAATTTGAAGTAAAATAGGGTATATATAGATTTACAAGAAGTTTTGGAAGCTTTCCTAACCCGAAACGCACTAAAACTGCTATATTTTGCAATCTGGACGTAATTAGGCAGTTTCGTTCGCGTAGGAATCATCAGTAGAGTGAAATACGCAACTTCAATTTTTACACAGGTCGCGTGCGCGGGCCGCGCGAGCGCGATATGGGGACCTCGCGCGAGCGATTTCTGAACTTCCGCGCGAGCGGGCCGCGCGTGCGATTAGCTTTTTTCAGCTTCTTTTCTTCTACTTTTTCACCCCGTTTAACTTGGTTTACTTGATTTCTTCCAAAACCTGTCAGAAAATAGAAAACAAAGTAAAAATTTACAAAAATAGGATAAAAAGGTACTAACAAACGTAAGTTAAGGCATATAATTAGGATCTGTTCTCTCCCGATTAGTCACTCTGGCCCCACCGATGTCATTGCGTTGAGTGGGCCGGAGAGGAAATTTGACATAACACCAAGAAGAGGAGGAGACAAACAGCCGAGGAAGTTTTTAGATTTGGGAGTTTCACTGTCAACCGCCTTGATAGGCTGATAGCAAAGGGGCATCTTCGTCCATTGGAGCCTCGACCTTTACCAAGCCCGCTCCCTCCAAGTTTTTGAGAGGATCTCTATTGTAAATTTCACCAACAGAAGGGTCATTCTACTAATCGGTGCATAAGGCTAAGGAATGAAATTTAGGACCTCATTGATAACAAGGTGATATCCGAGCCGCCTGTCAAAACTTCTAATATTCCAAATCACCATGCTGTACCGCTACCACAAGGCCTTTACTTCTTGGGGATAGAAGAGATGACCTTTGATCCGTCTAGGCTAATCACTAAAGTTGGGACACTAAGGAAGCCTTATCAGATGCCAGGGGATTCGATAATCTATACTCTGGGGAATCAATTGGACTGGTGGGTTCAAGAGACTAGCAACAGTGATGTAGATCAGGTAGGAGAGGACCTGTGCTATGAGAACGATGGAAAAGAAACGGGGGAAGAAAGTTTAAAAGTTGTTCCCGATATCGACAATCTGTGGGCAAAAGAAGAAGTCAGTCATCTAACCCGGTCAGGGAGACATTTCAAACCTCATGAGCTGGAGGAAGACCACCCAGGCAGAGAATTGGATAAAGGAAAAGGGAAAATGAATGATGAAGAGGAAGAAGATAGGGTTTTGAAGCAAATGAGGAAAACTCAGGCTAACATCACCATTTGGGGTTTGTTGATTGCTTCCAAACGTCACCGGTAGGCAGTCCTTGATGCCTTGAACCGATCTGATGTTTCTATCAACACAGCACCAGAAGACCTCATGGGAATGATCGGCAGAATTCCGACTCTAGCTATTACCTTCTCATTCGATGACCTACCTTCAGGGGGGCTTGTTCACAATAAACCGTTGTACGTCACTGTTGAATGCTTGGAAAATATTGTGCTTGCTTGTCTTGTTGACAATGGGTCTGCTCTAAACATGTGTCCATTCTGAACAGCTAAGCGCATGGGTTTCGATGAATCAATGTTCATACCGTTTGAGCAGAAGGTGAGAGCGTATGACAACACTCAGAGGACAGTCATGGGAATAATTCTCCTTCATCTCGCTGTCGGGCCTATGGAAAAGGAATCCAAATTTCAGGTCATTGATATCCCTGCTTCTTTCAATTTGCTTCTGGGAAGGCCATGGTTGGACAGTCTAGGTGCCATACCGTCTATAGTTCATCAGAAAGTCAAATGTGTTTAGGAAGGCAAGGTCCATGATATTCTCGGGGACAGTTGGGTCCGTCCATCTGAAACTTCGTCAAGCGCGTCGGTTCTAGAGGTTTAGTTTCAGGAAGAGGAGACAAGTCTGGGAGGGTTCGAGTTCATTAACATGTTGGAAGAAGTGAAGCCGAGAGAGCTCCTACTGCTCTATTTTGATCAGTATGCAAGCCCGCTGATCGCAGGGATTATGAAGAAGATGGGTTTCTTCCCAGGCATGGGATTGGGAAAGAACCTTCAAGGTCTGCCAGAGTTTCCAAAGATCGTCACATAGACTCACACTCATGGTCTGGGCTATCAACCATCCAAGAAAGAACTGAGAGAGAAGAAGAAGGCAATTGATGCACCATTGGACCCTTACCGGAAAACGCTCAATGGATACTTTGTGAAGAAGGAAGAGAATTTCCCCTTTTATGGCTTCCCAGGACCGTGGTTGGATCAAAAGGACAATCGCATGAAGCCGGGGTTTGAGATCTTTTTCCCTCATGAGTTCTCTGAGTATGAGGACCCGTATCTGCAAATGCCTATGAATACTGCTACTATTAAAGATTGGATCGGTGCGCTGGATGGCCTGGTTATGCAGAACTTGTTGAGCGAAGGGAGTGCGAAGGTTGAAGAAAGAAGTCTAGAAAGGATTATGAAAGCTAAAACCGAGAAGGAATATGTTGAGAGTATGGTGGAAGAAGTGTAAGAAGGGGGCGAGGGGAACATAGAAGAAGTGCAAGAAGGGGGCGAGCCAAGATGGGAACGGGGAACCTACCAAGCTTCCATACCATGGAGCTCAAGAAAGGAGTCAACAAAGAGTGGGTCTTCGAGTCTAGGAATAAGTATCCCCCCTCCCCGGAGTCTGTAATGGCCCAAATGAGGTGTCTCACCATCGCAATGTCTATTACAATCACTCCAAGCAAAGTTAATGAAAATATGACTAGTTCTGCCTACTCGAATGCGCTTAATGAATGTGATGAATGTGATGATCATGAAATACCAAATGAATTACAAAAATTAATCAAAAAAGAAAAATAATCTGCAAGTAAAATCAATGAGGACACTCGAACGATTAATCTAGGAAATGAAGATAATCCTCAAAATATTTTTATTGGCTTTACACTTAGCAAAGAAGAAAGCAAATAATTAATCAAACTATTAAATGAATTCAAAGATGTTTTTGCATGGTCTTATAGCGATATGCCAGGTATCAATCCAAAAATAGTCCAACACCATATCCCCCTCTTCCCTAACTCAAAACCTGTGAAACAGAAATTGAGGCGAATGAGACCTGAATGGGCACTCAAAGTTAAAGAGGAAGTTGAAAAGCAATTGAGAGCCAGATTCTTAATAGTCACCGAGTACCCGGAGTGGATCGCCAATATTGTGCCTGTCCCGAAAAAGGACGGTCGTGTTAGGGTTTGTGTCATTTTTTGAGATTTGAACAAAGCCAGCCCTAAGGACGATTTCCCTTTACCCCACATTGATGTGTTAGTGTACAACACCGCGGGACATGAACTTTTATCATTCATGGATGGGTTCTCATGTTATAACCAAATTCTCATGGCACCGGAAGATAGAGAGAAAACCACTTTTATCACACTGTGGGGTACATACTGTTATAGGGTGATGCCATTTGGGCTCAAGAATGTAGGGGCTACGTACCAATGGGCTGCTACGACGTTACTGCACGACATGATCCATAAGGAAGTAGAGGTGTATATAGACGATATGGTTGTGAAATCTAAAGAGAGGAAAGGACACTTGGAGGCATTGAAAAAGTTCTTTGGAAGGTTAAGAGAATTTAGAATGAGGCTAAACCCGCAAAAGTGCACCTTCGGAGTCACCACCGAAAAGTTGTTAGGATTCCTTATCACTCAGAGGGGAGTAGAGGTGGATCCGACCAAAATAAAGGCCATAATTGAAATGCAGCCGCCAAAGAATGAGAAAGAATTGAAGGGGTTTCTGGGTAGGATATATTTCATAAGCCGCTTCATCTCAAAACTCACCCTAACCTGCTACCCCTTGTTTAAACTGCTTAGAAAGGGAGAGAAGTTCGAATGGCATACCCTATGCCAACAAGCCTTCGACAAAATCAAAACTTATCTCCAAAACCCACCTATCCTATCACCTCCCTTATCCGGAAGGCCTTTATTGCTGTACCTCTCTGTGTTCGAAGATTCGATGGGGTGTATGTTGGCCCAAGAAGGAGAAGAGGGGCACGTGGAAAGAGCCATTTATTATTTGAGCAAGAGGATGACCGGATACGAGCTGAAATACATACCCTTAAGAAAGTTGTTGGGCCCTAGTCTGGTGTACCCGTCATCTTAGGCATTATATGTTAGCCTTTCCCGTAACCCTAATCTCCCGAATGGACCCACTTAAATACCTGTTTGAAAAACTTGTTTTATCTCCCGGTGGACTATGATGTTGGCTGAATTTGATATCAAGTATGTCACTGCCAAATCCGTGAAAAGAAGAGCTGTCGTCGAATACCTGGCCGATCTTGCAATATAATCCGAAGAGAAGGGCGAGTTCCGATTCCCAGATGAAGGAGTAATGGGGATAGAGGAGAACTTATGGAAAATGTACTTCGATGGAGCAGCCAATCAACTGGGCTATGGGGTTGGAATCATCCTTGTAGCACTAGACGGGACCCCAACCCCTTTAGCCGTCAAGCTTAAGTACAACTTAACCAACAACACGGCAGAGTATGAGGCATGCATAATTGGAATGGAAGCAGCGCTGGCCTTAAAAGTTGAGAAGATCGATGTTTTCGGGGACTCTAATTTGATCATATCTCAAGTTCGGGGTGATTGGAGGGTGAAGCACGAGAAATTGAGACCCTACCACGATTATCTGGAGAGTTTGAAAGTACAGTTCAAGAAGATATCATTCTATTACCTTCCCCGAGAAGAGAACCAATTGGCTGATTCTTTAGCAACCTTAGCCTCAATAATACAAATCCCTTCAGGAGTCACCATGATCCAGCTATCCATAGAAATAAGAAACCAACCGTCATTTGAGATGATCGCAACCCTAGAAAAGGAAGGAGAAGCACCTTGGTATGAGGATGTTTGGAAGTTCATTAAAGAAGGAGAATACCCCGAGGGAGCCTCAGAAAAGGACAAGAAGGTGATCTGAAGATTTTCCGCTCAATTTGTGATCTATGTAGACAAGCTGTGGAAAAAGTCGTATACCGGGTATAATCTGGAATGTTTGCATGGAAGGGAGGCTAAGAGAATGATGGATGAGACACACGAGGGAGTTTGTGGGCCCCATATAAACGGGCATATGTTGGCAAAGAAGATAATTCACCAAGGGTATTATTGGACAACCCTAGACAGAGATTCCTGTGAATATGTCAGGAGGCGCTATAAGTGCCAGATCCATGCGGACAACCCTAGACAGAGATTGCTGTGAATATGTCAGGAGGTGCTATAAGTGCCAGATCCATGCAAATCTGATGCATACCCTGCCCTCCCAACTCTGTAGCATGACTACGCCTTGGCCGTTTTCCGTCTGGGGTATTGATATCATTGGTGATATAGTCCCGAAGGCCTCCAATGGACACCGATACATAATTGTGGCCATCGATTATTTCACTAAGTGGGTGGAAGCTGAGTCGTATGCAACTTTGAAGGCTAAAGATGTGGTGAGCTTCATAGAAAAGAACATAATCTGCAGATACGGGCTCCCAAATGAGTTTATTTCTGATCACGACAGTCATTTCCAAGGGAAAGTCATCCCACTCTTAGAATAGTACAAGATCACCCATCATCAGTCATCCCCGTACAGGCCACAGACGAATGAGGTAGTAGAAGCGGCAAATAAGAATGTCAAAGCAATCTTGGGAAAAACTACGGACACATATAAGGATTGGCACGAGAAATTACCATTTGCATTATGGAGATACCGGACCTCCGTAAGAACTTCCACAAGAGCTACACCGTATTCTTTGGTTTATGGGATGGAGGCTGTCCTTCCAGTTGAAGTAGAAATACCATCTTTACAAGTTTTAGCAGAGTGTGAAATAATTGAACTAGAGTGGATCCGGGGAAGGTATGAAGAGTTAATGTTGCTCGATGAGAAGAGGTTGGCTACAATAAACCATACTCGGGGGTATCAGAAGAGGATAGCTCGTGCTTTCAACAAAAAGGTTCGCCCAAGGAAGCTTGCTGAGGGTGACCTGATTCTCAAAGAACTGAAAGTGCCTGTTTATGACCCCAGAGGAAAATTCAAACCCAACTGGGTCGGGCCATACATCATTAAGACTCTCCTCTCTAGAGGCATGGCCTATCTTATGGACCTAGACAGGGTTGAGTTTAAACAACCAATTAACCTCGATCGCCTCATGAAATACTTTTCTTAAAACCCCTTCTTTCGAAACCTCCTATGTCGATGAACTACGCTTGACCTGATTCCCACTCGGGGATACGTAGGCAACCTACTCGATTCGGCCATTAATAAAACTGCCCGAGCGGCACCTTCCGTTAAGCCTTAAATCGAACTACTGTGGACCTAGTACCCACTCGAGGATAAGTAGGCAGGCTCTCAAAAGCCTTCGGTCCTTGAAGAACCCAAAATCCCTATGCCAAACTAGGGGCAAACTTGTGTTTGCCCAGAATCACATCGAAGCCCCAAAACCAGGGACAAACTTCGTTTGCTGAGCCGAGGAACCCAGATAATACCTTAAGCCCACCTCTGGATCCCCTGGCTGTCAAAATAAAATACTATAAAGAAACAAAGAAGATTTCATGATATAGAATGATTAAGCTCTATGCAAGATTCGAGGCAAAGTAACGAAAAGCCAAGAAAAGATTTTAAAAAGAGGGTTGTCATAACCTAAGGATTGATCGAAAAAGAGAATAAATTGATTGAACATAATAGAACATTTTCTAAACATAAACATTTTTTGAAAAATCAAAAAATCACATTTGGAAGCGCAGGAAAGTAGACAGGACTTGTCAGATATATTTGTAAAATAAAGCTATTTCCTATTTTTGCTTTTATTTAAGTATGTCTATGGAGTCTGTCTGTCGACCAGGACCTGGATCTACAAAAGATACTCAATAGTGGGGACAACTGAAGCTGGAATCCTCCAAAAAGGAGCGGCCACCCTGTCATGCCAAGCCTCATTAAAAACTTTCATGGTGGAAGGACGCATGATCGAACACCTCATGAAATCGGCAGTAATGTCGTCAGTAACATTTTGGAGAAGCCCGTACTAACGAACCACTCAGCTGGGAACATAGAAAGTAGTAGCATACAAGCCAGGTAACCAGATACCAAGTCGTCCCAGAAGTCGTACAGTAATAAAAAGGTAAGAGCATTGCGGGAAGACCCAACATATATCACTAGCGGAAAGACATCGGAGCCAACCAAGCAAAGCATCGGCAGAATGGAATAAGCAGTGGACCTCCATATGGTCGTAGGGAAGTGGCCCACGAAGGTGTGAGGGGTGTATGAAGAGATCAAGGCGTTTCATGAGCCAAATCTGTAAAACGAAAGGTGCCCCCATAGATAACATGGCCCTGGCGGTATGAGCACGATCCAAGTCAATCAAGGTCTCGCCAAGGATCAGCATAACGGCGCTCTTCATCTCCCGTAGATTGCAAGCAATGGAAATAAGAACATCAGAAGATGACTGAAAGAGGAAGTAAGAGAGCATAGCTATCAATAGCACACTACGCCGAATGATCTGATACCCGCCGTCATAGGGGTCCTCCAGGGAAGCATAGACAGAGGAAAGACGCTCAAAGTTGATCTGCCGGTTGCGAATGAAAGAGCCAGCCACATTTCAAGATGTATGGAGAAGAGCAGCAAGGTCCTGAACATACCCAGCCTACACTAGAGGAACCATCAGATCCGCGGAAGGAT
Organism: Hydrangea macrophylla; assembly: GCA_033977485.1. Lineage (NCBI taxonomy): Eukaryota > Viridiplantae > Streptophyta > Magnoliopsida > Cornales > Hydrangeaceae > Hydrangea > Hydrangea macrophylla. Next base: position 86,638,660 of record CM066984.1, read on the forward strand.
CAGTATGTAGAATAGCGCTAAACTCCTAAAACAAGGGGCAGATCTCCTGGGCGCCAAAGCGAAAGACGTGGAGAGACGTATCCCAACACTGAATAGCAGCTTGAAGCAAACCTTCATTTAGAATCATCTGTTGGAAAAAGAAGAGGTCATTTAGTCTGAAACACTCAAAGTTGAGCCTGTCAATGCCAGAGAGAGTATACATCCATGGGAAGAGGGTTTGAGAGCTAATAGAGGCCATTTAAGAAGAAGGTGAATGGAAGGAAAGAGTGTTTTACAGAGTTGTGAAGGAAAAAGCTATAAATAGGAGTAGATCTGCCCAGAATACAGGGCAGCACTTGGTAAAGTAGAACGACACTCGGGTAAGTGCCGTGCGGCAGTCCGTAAATACCGTAGGGCATTCACTGACTGCCGTTGCGGCATTCACTGAGTGTCGCAAAGGGCTAACCGAATGCCGCATGGAGTTTTATGTTGGCCAAGGTTTGTTTGTAATGTTTTCAGCCCACCTATAAACAAAAAAATGAATAAAAATAATAAACGTGTGCATCATGCATCACGTACAGCAAGACCAAGCTAGGGTCACATTCATCCAAATCATTCATTCATTCATGCAAGAGAAAAAGTAATGAAAATAAAAAAGAGTTCACTTGTCACAGAAAATTAAAAGGACCAAGCCATGGTCATATATACGATGAGCAGTAGTAAAAAGCGAAAAAGGTAAAAACTTTTATAGCAAAAGTGATGCGAATGCCTATCCTATCCCGGCTATCCAAGAGCCGTCATCAAAATAAATACACGTGTTTGTTTATAGTCATCCAAATAAGTGTCCATCCTCCCCAAAGTGCTCTGAAATAAAGAGTAAGGTCAACCCCGGCCCCGGCATCGAGTCTGACGCGTGACGCGTCTGAGGGGCTCCTCCTCTGACTCTGTCCCACTCGCTCTGCCTCTGCCCCCGCCTCTGCCTCCACCTCTGCCACCACTGCTACCTCCACTACTGCCTGTACCTCGTCCGGAACCGCTACCTCTGAGAGCTCTACTAAAATCAATGCCGAACTGCTGAAGCACTCTCACCTGCAAGACCAAAGCTCTATTATGTTCCTCCTGAACGGAGAAATAGATTTCATAACCAAATGTTATTTAAAGATCAAAAAATGCTAAAATAAGTGAAAAGAGTTTGTAAAAGTTTTACCAGAGCTCTCGTGTGAGCCTCAGCGTCCCGTAAGCTTGAATCAGAAAATCAATAAAAAAGAGGTTACAGTATCAGAATGGGAATGCAAATTTTAACCAAAGGCAAGTTTCAGAGATTACCCTCCACTCTTGACTATAGATCCACTCTCTCACGCTATGGGTGTAGAGCAAACCCTCCTCTACATAGTCCCGCGGGACGTGGTCATACTGAAGTAGAATGGTGGGAGCACCGCCTAATATCTGGGGACCGTAGTCATGACCTGCTCATTATAGGAGACTGTCCGGAGGCTCCAATCCCAAGGCAGTAGAGCCGGAGCCAGAGCGACGGTAGGAACAGGCTGCAAAAGAAAAATGAATTCAGTAAGAAAACATATGTGCGTGATAAGAATTGAAGATAGATTGAAAGGTTAAAAGAAACTCACCCGAGTCACTTCCATCAAAGTGAAGTTCTTCATCAGTTTGTTAGCACGGAAGGCCTCGTACCCATCGGGAGACTCCAGGAAATCCTGAATGAAAAGTCCAGCTAAGGCGACTATGAGTGCGGAACCCTGGAGGGTCTCTGTAGCTCTCATGGACTCGGGTGGAGGATGTGGCACGAAATACCCAGGAGCCGTCAGTGACCACGTGGTGACCCTCTCCCACAGATACCACTCTTGAGCATCTGGGCCGTCCAATAATATCCTCTGTGGGTCATACCCAGCCGACTGTCGAATCCCCTAAAAAGCGGTGGGAAGCACGTCGAGACAGGGCTGCCATCGGACATGTGGCTCTCGTAGATTCGTCAGGAAATTCCGGAACGAGATGAAGTCATGAGCCCCGGTCTTCCGCCCCGACTCGCTCCTTCTCCCATTTTAGTCCCTGAGGCATAATGAGGGCGTCCGCTGGTCGCGTCTCAAGTGACATCATTTGTAGATACTCATGAGACCAGATCTGCAAGAAAGAAAAAGACCATGAGCCCCCGGATTCACAAAATAAAGAAGTCGAAAGAAAAATGTAAGGTTTAATTTAGAAATGAAAAATAAATAAAAGAGGTATACCTCCCACGCGCTCCAGAAGCCATCAGTGGAGCACGGACGATCCCGGGAAATGTCCCCCATATGCTTGTACAAGATGGCTAATCCTGCACCAGCCCAGTCGTACTGATAGATCTGTCCCATGTGCTCTAGGGACCCCACCAGTGCCATAGAAATCTGATCCCCCTGGTGCTCAGCAGAGAACACCCCAACATGTACATGATGAAGCCTCTGGCTATCTGCTCGTCCGTGAAGCACTGCTGGCCCTTGAACGTATCCATAACCCACTTGGCCTTGACCAAGGGCTCCTCAGGAATAACTCCCAGTAGCGGCAACACCCGATCCTACTCCGTCACCGTATCAAGATAACGGAGGCACTTCCCCCGAAGGGGATCCCTGTGATCATGCTAAAGTCGAGCGGGATCATCGTCATCTTCCTGAACTCGAAGTGGAATGAGTTGGTGGTGTCCCACATTGCTCGGAGAGAGCGTGAATCTATCATAAGTCATTGGAGCTCTCCGTCAAAAGCTTGACGAAGTCCCTGAAACCCGCAGTGTCAATAAAGTCCTTCACGGTCTGATTTAGAGAGCTGTACCATGCGAAGCCATGTGCCAGACTGCCATGCCCCTTCAATACGCTGGGCTGGAGCTGCAAGAAACGACAAGATTCGACATTAGTAGATAAATATGTGAAAAGAAAAGAAAATAAAAAAGGGAGTGATAATAAAAGAATAAACAATGAATGGGTGAAGGGAGCGGTTGGAACGCTCGGGAAAATTCGCAAGCATGGCACCCACGAAGGTTTTTTTTTTATCGTCATACATTCGTAAGGTTCTTGGGAGAAAGTCAAAATGAATAAAAGGTTAAGCAGAATGACGAGTAACAAAGTAAGTAAGTAGTGAGATCAATCAGTGAATGAATAAAAGGTCAGTTGGGAAACCCAAAAAATTTACAAGCATTGCATTCATTTTCATATGAAGTTTTGTCTCTACATTCATGAAGTTCATAGGAAATATGATAAAGAATAAAAAAATTGAATGAGCATTGAAATAAGCATTTGAAATGCTCGAAAAATTCAGCGAGCAAGACATTTGTGTAAATAAGTTCATTGTCATTATGTTCATAAGATTCATATGAAGAGAATGGCTCGGGATCCCGAGGGGGAAGGCGCGTGCAAATTTACGCTTAATAAAACGAGAGATGGGGCGGTGTGTATACCTCTCGTCTGAACGCTTGTGCAGATAGATGCTTGTCCGAATCCCGGAGCAAGAATGTAGGGTCAGGATGAGGGGTGGCCACATACTTGGCCTTCTTTCTACTACCCAAACCACTCGCCATATCATATAACCTATTAAAAGAAGAGTGAACTGAGAGTTAAAGCTTCGAAAGAATTCTAGAAAACAACAAAAATAAAGAGAATATTGAGATTTCGATCGAGAGGAACTAACTTGTGGATCCTTTAGATCAATGCAAGAAAAGGGAGAAAAATCTCCAGAGGATTTTGGATTGAAGAAAAATGAGAGTGGAATGAAAAATGAATTGAAAACCTGCGTATAAGCTTCCTGCCCCTCTGACGCGGCACTCGGTTTTTATGCCCGGCAGTTGGTAGAGTGTCGTACGACACTTAACGAGTGCCGCAGCGACATTTCGCGAATGCCGTTCGGCAGTTATGGACTACCGCGATTCTGAGCGCGTCCCGCATTTGAGGCGGTTAAGAGACCCTTGGTTTTCTCCCCAAATTTCAAATTGGGTCTCGAAAATTGAATTTAAATCCCCAGAACTTGCCATCCTCATATGCTTTGGCCCCAAAGATGATTTCTAGGACCGGATCGGCTCCCAATTTTGTGAAGTCGATATTCTCTGAGTCTGTTTGACTCCCGATTTTAGAAATTTGAATTGTTCCGGGTCAATTTGACCCCTGTTTTCGGGAGTTCTGAAATCTTTAAGCATGATTTTGAAAATTTGAAAGAATTTGGGTCTAATTGACCCCTGATTTTGAAAATTTGGAAAGAATTTGAGTCTGATCGACTCTTGATTTTGAAAATTTAAAAGATTTGACCCCAGATACTGAAAAATCTTTGTAAAGTCTGATTGAGTCTCGATTTTGAGAATTTAAGATCAAATTAAATCTGAATATGATCAACGCCTAGATTTTAGGAGTCTTGAATTGAATCAAGCCAATTGGAAAATGTAACGGATTTGCGTTCTCGGTCCTCGCAACGAATTTGCATTGGCCTCGCTTTGAGAATATAACAGATTTATATTCTCGATTCTCGTAATAGATTTACGATGATAAAATTGGAGAATGTAACGGATTTGCGTTCTCGGCCCTCACAACGGATTTGCGTTGGCCTCACTTTGAGAATATAACAAATTTATATTCTCGATTCTCGTAACAGATTTACGATGATAAAATTGGAGAATGTAACAGATTTGCGTTCTCGGTCCTCGCAACAAATTTGCATTCGCCTCGCTTTGAGAATATAACATATTTATATTCTCGATTCTCGTAACAGATTTACAATGATAAAATTGGAGAATGTAATAGATTTGCATTGGCCTCGCTTTGAGAATATAACATATTTATATTCTCGATTCTCGTAATAGATTTACGATGATAAAATTAGAGAATGTAACGGATTTGCGTTGTTGGTCCTCGCAACAGATTTGCATTGGCCTCGCTTTGAGAATATAATAGATTTATATTCTCGATTCTCGTAATAGATTTACGATGATAAAATTGGAGAATGTAACGGATTTGCGTTCTTAATCCTCGCAACGGATTTGCGTTGGCCTCTCCTTAAAGAATATAGCAGATTTATATTCTCGATTCTCGTAATAGATTTACGATGATAAAATTGGAGAATGTAACGAATTTGTGTTCTCGATCCTTGTAATAGATTTCCATTCTCAGTCCTCACAACAGATTTGCGTTGACCAGTCTCCGAGAATTTTCTCTGGTTACCGCATCATGCATCACACATCATGTAGTAAACGCATGAAATAGAGCAAACATGTTGACACCGGGGCCTAAGTCATGAAGCGCTGCCTAGTCAATTGCGTTCGTTCTTTTGGGAGAAACGATCGCATCTTTTGTAGGAGACTAGAATGAATAGTAAGTAGCATAAGGCATAGATTGCATTTGGATACATCAGGATAGCATGATCTTAAATCACATCATTTTTAGAGCATAAAATCACATTGACCATCGTCGTTTGCATGAACACGTGCATCACGGCAAGATAGGTGCATTCATTCGTATGGCTACTTGTGCTTGTGTGTGTTTGCCGCTGTCCAAACTAGGTTTTGGTCTGATTCCTGAGTGGATATGTAGGCAGTTCATCATTGAGCACGACCGACATGAACCATTGCCGCACACCTATTTTCTTTTGCAACGCATTTTGTTTTACCTAAATCCGATAGTTTGGTCAAAGGTTTGTCTTCACACAGGCTTCGACATTCACTTATGAAATGTGTTGCTCCACAAGCTCTGTCGAAGAAGGGCAAACTGTAGACACCCCAATTTTGACCAAACGTCGAATTAAGGAAAGTGTTACCTCTAAGATCCGATGATGACAATGTCCGACTTATCTAGGACTTCCAAAAGGTGATCCAAGCGATTTGAAAGGCTCTTCAATTCAAACAAAATAGAGAAAATAAGAAAGGAGAAAGAAAAGAAAAAAGAAGAAAAATGGCACATGGCTTATATCTGCGGCACTCTCAGGTTGCCAGTGCGGCACTCTCAGGTTGCCAGTGCGGCACTCCCTAATTGTCGCACAGCAGTTGGTAAGTGCTGCAACGGCAGTCAGTGAGAGCCGCGAAAAGCCATTAAATGCTGCAAAAATCAGAATTCTAGAAAAGACGGCAGTCCCTGGAGTTGTCCACGGCATTCTTTGAATGTCGCATCGGCATTCACTAAATGCCGCGCCGGCAATCAGTGAGTGCCGGTTCGGCTATCAGTGAGTGCCGGTCCGGCATTCATTGAGTGTCGCTTCCATCTCCACCGAATGCCGCATTTTTGTGCCTGCAAGCTTTGAAATAGTATATTTGTACCTTCAAAAGGACGTCCGAAATTAGGGTATTTGCTGTGAAAATACTGACCCCTTAAGAAATTGCCAATATATAGGGGATGAATATCCCATTACAAAGGATCTTCAATTGGTTAGTGTCTTGGCTTAGATTCCTAAATTTCTTTTTTTTCAATCTCTTAAAATTTTCTAAACACAATTAGGAGTAAGTCTTTTCCAAAAGAAGAGCTAGAAGGAGAGTTTGATTAGCTTGGAAAAATCCTAAAGCAACTAGGAAGTTGAGGATACTTTGGAGGTAACCTCTAAGTAATTAGTCTCTAATTCTAAGTCCAATCACAATATATGGGACTCTTTAGGGTTCTTTGCACATATCAATGTTGTGATTGAACTTCTATTTCTTGATTTGGATTAAAATAGCCTTAGGTTTAAGGTTGAATAATCATGAAGTTTATTTAGATATTATTTGAATCTTGGTTCCCTTTTCTTTTCTTTTCTTTGATTATAATCATCTCTTAGGACTCATAAGACTTTCAATATCTTTCTTGAGCCTCTTAGACTTGAAATCCCTTAATCTTCTTGTGAACTCATGATTCATGAGAAGGCTAAGGTTGATATTTGTATGTTTGGTCAATGAATCTAAACCTACCATCATGGTTTAGGTTCATTATTTTGAGATTTCATGATGTTCTTCCATACTTCATTGAGGTCTATAAATATTAGTGTCATTAGTTTCCAAGGACCACCAAGTGGGAGGAAAAGTAACCTAGGCTAAGCCAAACTTAATGGCTTGATGGCTAAAGTTATCAAATAAAATATATGCTTCACAATGAAACAGTGGGTTCACAAACTGTTTTTGATCAAGGAATTTTAGTTAAATAATGGACCGTTGGAATTGAATAAAACCAACAGGAAAATATCAATAACTCAAAGTTCTACCACTGTGATTTTTGTTTTAACGAGATTTCATGTTTAAAGTGGTTTGGTCATGAGTTTTGTGAAACAACAACAATCTTTCCAGAATTTCAGAACAGTACACATCTTTGAAATAAATAAATCAGAGCCTTAATCAAGTTTTCTTGGCCTCAAATAAATTTTTCTGGGTAATTTAATGTGTTGGAAAGATACCCTAATAAGATCAAAGTGTTTCTGATTTTTTTTACTATTTTTAAAAAATCATACAAGAACTCTAGACAGAGAGTTGTGAAGTCCTGAGTGATGTCTAATGTTTGTCCAATTCCCAAAGATTGAACCGTTGATCTTTGATTTTTCTTTTTGGGTTGGGAACTAGACTCACAGAGGCATCTCGTGTACAAAATTCATTGACATCAAACCATGGGAACTATGCTTTTCCAATTCTTAAAGCCTTGACTTGTTCTCTGCAATTTTCAGAATTCTTGGACAGATTTGGTATACTTTGCAAATAATGGCTCAAATGATCTTGCCATGACCTAGGGCTTAGACCATGCTTTAACAATGATTAGTTAAGTTTAAATTCAGAGGCTAAATGACCCAAATCAAGGAATAATCCAATAGCTCATTCTTGTTCATATCTATGTAATCATGCACAGTCATCCATATAGATTGATATTAGAATTCATAATTGTGTCAATTCTTTTTCTACTTAATAGATTTAAGCTAGATTTTTTTTTAGGAATGATTATTTGGTGTTATATATCTTATCTAAAGCATGTGGACTAACCCTTTGTTTTGTAGCGCTCTTAAGGTATGACTTCTCAAACCCTTCTTTAGCCTATTTAATTTCTTAATTTTATTGATTTTTCGACTTCATGTGCAACATCTTAGAAATAAGATTTGCCTTATGTATATATGTGTATTAGAGACCCTTTTGTTAGGATTTCTACTTTTGTATGCCTTACACATTTAAGTATTCACGACTGACCCCGAGTAAATTCTCTAGTTCTCCATTTGCATATCATATCGCTTGATAACTGTACTACTTAATTTTGAATGATATTTTGTCATTAGCAATTTTACACCATTTCAACATGCTTGTGTAATGTATATTTATAACTATGTATTAGTTGAGGGCACATGTACATTAATAATTTGATTAAACGGATGTTGAGTAGAGGCCTATCGAGAGATAGGATGAGAGGGGGTGCTTTAGTCCGTGGGCTTCTTTCCCTCTCATTCCATAATCCCCGGACCCAGTTTATCTTTGGTTTCACAAAAAGATCGGTTTGCTTTTAAAATGGTTTCTTAATTTTCCTTTTAAAAATTAAGTGGTGACTAGTGTTTTGTGTTTTGAATTAAAAAAGAAATTTTGAAGAAGCTGTGGGTAGGATAAAATGCGATATCCACACCGACATTAACACCTGAAATGGTTATTTGAATAACCATACATATTTTGATTTCTTTAAGTTAACGATTAGTGAATAAATCAACGATGCACATGAATGATAAACATGCTCGCATTCACATCACTACAATTCATACTAGTCTTCAGAGGCTCACGTCCACGGTCCACACTCTTAGTCCACGATTCCTCGCCAATAAGTCCATGCGACTAGGTAAGACTCACATTTCTTTTCTTCAAACGTGCGACCTCATGCCTAGAACAGCTCCACAACAATAGCTTGGAACACGCACTCTTTTGACCCAAATAGCAACTAAACATGGTCAAATACATTTCACTATGCTTTCGACATAATTCAAACATTTCATCGTACGATTGAGCCTACTTATCAATATAATCGCCCAATATGAACTAAACAACATATAGCTATGAATTGAAACATGGTTTTAGTACAAAACATGAATACATGTCAAGAAATCATTCCAAAACACATAGTTGAGCCATTCATCTCTGATCAACACTCCTAAATCCCTTTCCAAGGAAAACCTGAGCACAAGGAACGTGTAGAAGTCCGTCTAATACGATTCCTATGGATCAAAAGTTCGATTATCATCTTTTTATGAAAATTCCCAAAAATGAGTTTTCGAAAAAACTTATCCAAACAAGACCTAATGGATATCAAAACGACGGCCTTATCTCAAGGAATCCAAATATCACATTTAGAAGAAAACAAACGAACAAAAGTCCGTCGATTGTCATCGTGAAGCTCGACGAGCCAAAATCTCCCTTTTCCCCCTTTTTGGATTTAAGTTAAGAACTTTATAACAAAATATCTAAGTCACCTCTTTCTATATATATGCAACATTCTTGGAAATTATGTTTACCTCCCCTGAGTTCCCAAAACTTCTAATTATTCCCCGAAACATCTTACACGTCTAATTCATTGCTTCATAAGTGAAAACTATAAATTATAAAAGTTTTCGTCTAAGTTTCGTTTGGTTGCTAAAATGCAGTCCCACGTGGTTTTACGAAATCACTTGTTAGCCTACCAATTATGTAGCGTGTTAATTCGTCCTCACAAGAATACAAAAAATTAATGCCAGAAATAAATTCTAAATCTCATATTAATACAGATAGTGAAATACACGGGTAAATATTCATTTTTAGATAAACATTTAGGGTATTCCACAATGAACGTCTCAATCTCGGAGAGACTCAACAACATCAAAACATCCATTCTACAATGTCTCAGAGGGTTTTCTTATACAGACACCCAAATTGAATCATGAGTTACAACTCACTCACACACGTGCCATAATGCACATCACATCACATTATCATGCAAGACAAATGAACGAAATGCGATAAACCCGTATACGGGTGTTATAATTCTCTCTCCCTTGAAAGAAGTTTGTCCCCAACTTGTACCTCCCGTATCGATTAGGTTTGGATACTGAGTACGTATCTCATCCTCTATTTCCCATGTCATCTCCTCTGTCGTTTGGCTACACCATAACACTTTCACTTTTGATATTACCTATTTCCTTAAGATTTGATCCTTATGATCCAAGATCTCTACCGAATACGTAACATACGTCAAATCACCCTGAATTTCATTTGGCGTCGGATTCATCACTTGCTCTCTATTCTCCGCTAACCGTTTAAGTAACAAAGACATATGGAACACGTTATGAACTTGAGCATACTTATTTGGCAAATCCAATTGATAAGCTACGGCTCCAACTTTCCCAATGATTTCAAAAGGTCCGACATACCTCGGATTGAGTTTCCCGTATTTCCCAAATCTAGTAATCCCCTTTGAAGGTGACACCTTCAAGTAAACCTGATCTCCCACATCGAATTCCAACAGTCACCTACTCTTGTCGGCATAACTCTTATACCTACTTTGTGCTGCCAATAATCATTGTCGAATCACCTTTGTCTTGTCTATCGTCTCTTGCACAATCTTTGGCCCTTCAATCATTCTTTCACCAACTTTCGTCCAACAAATCGATGAATGACATACACGACCATACAAGGCTTCATAAGGAGCCATTCAATACTTGACTGAAAACTATTGTTATATGCGAACTCAATTAACGACAAATGGTCTTCCCAATCACCCTGAAAATTGAGTACACATAACGAAGCATGTCTTCCAAAATTTGGATCATTCTTTCCAATTGACCATCGGGTTGAGGATGGAAAGCGGTACTGAAATGCAATTTGGTACCCATTGTTTCTTGCAAGGCCTCCAAAACTTTGTCTTTATCTAAAAAAATAGAAACTAGAATACCATGTAGTCTCATAATCTCGCGAATATACGACTTAGCTAAAATATTTGGCTTAGTCGTTCGAAGTGGCAGGAAGTGCAACGATTTCGTCAAACGGTCAACGACCACCCAAATAATAGTATTTGATCTCTTAGATCTTAGAAACCCACTAACAAAAGTCCATTGTAATGTGTTCCCATTTCTACTCGACTATCGGTAATGGTTGTAACAATCCTGAAGGTACTTGACATTCGGCCTTCACTTGTTGACAACTCATACATCATGAAACGTAGCATGCTATCTCTCTCATCATTCCCGACCACCAATTTATACATTTTGGTACTCCCCGACTGAATGGTGTACTTCGTACTGTGTGCTTCCTCTAAGATGTTCCATTTCAAGTCTTTCTCGTTAGGCACACAAATTCTACCTAGCAATCTCAAAACATCATTCTCAAAAGTAAATCTTGGTTGTTTGCCCGTTAGAATCTCATCATAAATCTTTTTCAAAGCCACGTCTTAAAGTTCTTTCCCCGTGACATTGTGAATTAAGAGTGGTTATGCCACGATCGTCAACATCAAACCATCTTCGGTTCTCAGAATTACCTCGAGTTTCATATTCTCCATATCTTGAATCAATTCTCTCTGAGAAGTCAAATATGATGCCATGTTGGTTGGTGCTTTACGGCTAAGAGCATCGACGACTACATTCAAATCAACAGATCATAGTCTTTCATCAACTCTAGCCACCTCATTTGCCTCATGTTCAAGTCTCGCTGAGTAAACAAGTATTTCAAACTCTTATGATCCGTATATATTTCACATTTATCTCCGTATAGGTAATGTCACCTAATCTTCAATGCAAAAATCAAAGCGGCTAATTCTAGATCATGTGTCGGATAGTTCTTCTTATGCGGTATAAGTTGTCTCGGTGCATATGCAATGACCTTGTCACATTGCATAAGAATGCAACCTAAATCTCTATATGAAGTATCACTGTAAATGATAAACCCTTCAGTCCCCATCGGAACAACTAAGATTGGTGCCTTCACTAATCGACTCTTCAGTTCTCGAAAACTTTTCTCATATTCCAAACTCCACACAAAAGTAGCATCTTTCATCACCAACTGTGTCATCATAATTGCAATACTTGAAAAGTCCTTCACAAAAAACCTTCGATAATAACCAGCTAATCCTACAAAACTTCGGATCTCTATCACATTCGTCAGTCTCAACCAATTGGTAACGGCTTCTATATTATGAGGATCTACAGAAATTATTTTAGCCGACACTATATGTCCGAGGAAAGCAATCTCCGTTAACCAAAACTCACACTTCTTCAATTTTCCAAACAAACTCTTCTCGCGTAATGGTGTACGGCTAATCGCAGATGATGTTTATGATCTTCAACACTCTTGGAATAGATTAGGATCTCATCTATGAACACAATAACAAACTCATCTAAACAGTCCTTGAAAACAGATTCATCAAGTCCATGAAGCTGCTGGCACGGTAGTCACTCCAAACGGCATAACCAAAAATTTAAAGTGACCATATCGGGTCCTAAAAGCTATTTTCTCAACATCTTCCTCCTTAACCTTCAACTGGTGATAACTAGATCTCAAGTCAATCTTTGAAAATACATGAGCCCCTGTTAACTGATCAAACAAGTCATCTATTCGCGACAATGGATATTTGTTCTTGACAGTCAACTTATTCAACTCTCGATAGTCGATGCACATACGCATTGTCCCATCCTTTTTCTTCACAAATAAAATTGGAGCTCCCCTAGGCGAAATACTAGGTCAGATAAAACCCTTCTCAAGCAGCTCCTGTAACTGAACCTTCAATTCTTTCAATTCTACCGGTACCATTCGATACGGTGCTTTGGATAACGATTGTGACCCTGGTACTACTTCTATCATGAACTCAAGCTCTCTTTCAATCAATACGTTGGGTAACTCATCGGGAAAGACATTGAAAAATTCTTGAACTACCGGAATATCTTCTACTAGTGGTCTAAGAACTCGTGTATCCATAATCGAACATAAGAAAACTGAACAACCTTTCTCTAACATCTTTCTTGCTTGCTTGAATCGTCGATATTTAGTATGGCGGTACGGTTACACCACTACCCTAAAAAGTAAACTCTTCACGACCTGACGGATAGAAACTAATCTGTGTATGTTCACAATCAATTTTAGCTTGATTGAGTGACAACCAATCCATACCCAAGATAACATCGAAGTAAATTACTATTAACGGGATCAAATCAACGCTCAAGACCTTATCACCTATCTTTACCTCACACGACTTGAATACAGAAGAAGTTAGCATAGGTTCACTAGTTGGTAATGATATGCACAAGTCATATCCCAGCAATTCAAACTTAACAGTTAGATGTCTAATAAAATCACTCGACATAATTGAATGTATTGAACCAGAATCCATTAGTATGTGTGCGGGATATGAACAAAAAGGAAGAATACCTGATATGACTACATCATCTGTATTCCCCGACCTAAGCTGAAAGTATCGTCCTTGTTGTTGCTCGACTCCCTACCCTTTATCCCCTCGTTGCCCTACCTTTAATCCACTCGGCATACTCGATGTCATGGTACTCATCCCCAGTTGTCTCTTACTCGGACAGTTCTTCGCTATATGCCCCGGTTGACCACACTCAAAACATTTCCCTCTCATCTTAGGGTTGTAGCTCTTGGTGTTTGAGGTTGTATTAGGTGTAGTCACATTCGTGTTCAGAGGGTAATTTTGAGATATGTGTCCTAGTTGCTTGTAAAGGTAACATGTGCTCAACAGGTGGCAAGTCCCTTTGTGTTGCATATTATATGTCGAGCACAACGGTCTTGAGTCTCCGGTGAACGTACTCCCTGCTTTGCTACACACATATGATCCCGAACTCAATGTGAATGGCTTCTTAGCATTTCCTTGCCCTTTGCTCCTATTGTCGTTCGTTTTCTTCCCTTTTTGTCCTTGTCGATATCGCTCCACACTTTTCTCGATGATACCGGTGGCCTTTTCAACTAGAGAGACAGTCGGGTGTTGCAAAGTGTCAACACGGCTACGAATATTTTCCCTAAGCCCTTCCTCAAACTTACGAGCCTTATCCTCATCAGTCGAAACTGTAGATTTTTCAAAGCGTAACAAAACATTACAACGAGATATATACTCACCCACGATCATATTTCCCTAAACAAAATTTGCAAACTCTTGACGTTTTTGAGTTTGAGCCGACTGTAGAAATAAACACTTGTTAAATTCGTCTTTGAATGCCTCCCACGTAGTTGGTTTCCCTTGTTCAAGCACATTGTTTCATCAATCCAATGCTTCTCCCATCAATGTATCGGATGTGTAAAGAATTTTTTCCTCATCGGTGCATATCACTGTACGGAAATGTCTCTCTATGTCCATCATCCAATGATCGGCTAAGTCTATGTTAGTTTGTCCATGGTACAAAGTCGGCCTCCGTTTGTGGAGCTATTATATGATCTTGTGTTGAGGTTGTGGTACCGTGGTGCATTTATATATCGAACCTCAACTGGTGGAGCCTGAATGTTCATCTGGTCTCATTCACTTACAGCTTGAACAAAATTCCCACGATATTCACTATCTGATCCATACACGAATGCGATGACAACTCTCTTATCGGATCGGCCATAACGTATCAAGCATTCGCCCTGATGAGTAGAATGCATAAAGACTATGCATGCTATGCCACAATATATATACATGTGCACAGATCATCATCACAATCAACAAATGCAAACATATATGGCATTTCTACAATGATAACAATATGATCATCACAATCATATACTCCACTCAACGTCACTCAACATATGTCATCACTCGTTCCTAAGGTAACCTATTGCTCTGATACCACTAAATATAATGCCTCAAATCCACGCATATGAATCTAGGTCTCGTGGCATGCCACTGAGGCTCTTTCTACTCACATAAATAAATTGAAATACTGAACCAAAAATAAGATACTAAACCTTTGACTTTGAATTCTTGCTGGGTCACAGTGGATGAATTCCAAAAACACAAGCAAGGTCAAACCAAATCCTAATCTAATTTGAGAATGGAATATGGGTAAGGTAAGCTGGAACTTTAATAGGTGATTAAAACAACTACGTGGCAAAGAAATCTGAATCTTTAGTCTTCTTGATGGTGTAGCAACTCCTACTAGGTAATCTTCACCCCTATGTCTCCTATAGATGCTTCCGAAGAGGCTAGAGTTGGTCGGAACTCTAATAGGGAGGATAAGAAGACTAAAGAAACCCTAAAATAGTTTCTGCAGCTCTGGTATAGAAAAACGATAATTAGAAATATTCTATACGTAGCTGCCCTTTATAGATTTCCAAACTGACTTTAAGCCTTCGATCGATCAAAGTGGCTTAGATCGATCGAACCTTCGATTTATTGAACAACTTTCGATCGATTGAACTTGCCTTGACTTCAATCGACTGAAACTCTTTTGATCGATCAAACCTGCCTTGACAACATCCTCTTGTGCCTTTCCAAGCATTCTAGCGGAGCTAAGAGTGGGACCTCCTAGGCTCTTTATTGTTGGCTTAGACCAGTTATTTATTCCCATGATCACTCTTTGATCAGCAAACTAACCAATTAATTAGTTAACGTTTACTCCACTATATAATGATAACTGAACTCCAACGCAAAATCCGAAGCAATGTCTAGACTTGTATGGTGTACTAATGTCCCTCTACCATTAGCATTTGTAATTATATTCAGGTAGTCGGACAAACTATTACTGTCAACCTGAATCATGATTACTTCTTGTATTCTTTGAGTCCCATTCACCTCTCATGATTACCAAGATGTTGATAACTACTTATCAACATGACTGCAGTTCTCAGTAATCAACTTGGTGACATTTTCAAGGGAATGATTACTCTTTATTAGAGGGTAAATTATATCTTGACAATATATGTTCACAACCCCGTAAACATGACATACCCAAGATAATCAGGTATTGATCTTTAAGACCTCACTGATTGGTAAGTCAAAGCAGCCATATCCATAGTTTGTGTTCACAATCGTCTCAAGATTGAGAACACGTACCTTATACAAGTTATGAGTTCCTATCGACTATTGATAGTCTTAAGTGTCAATAGAAAAGCTCAGGTCCGTCAATGCACTATATGCACTAAAATATTAACTAAGAGTTATACTCTGGTGATTGAGATTCATCACTCCATCGTATGGTAGTTAATCATGCTACAATGTAAACCTGATAAGATATCCAGTCTCATCATCCACCGTGATAAATTCTAAGTATCAAAGAATAGTGATTCATATCTCACTTATATATATATCTCATATGTACATGAATTACTTACTACGATACTTAAGGATTAACAATCATCTCATGAAAGAAACATACATAATGAAATATAAAGCTGATATCCATATATTAAAATGTTAATATCTCATACATAAGTAATGGTTTAAGGGCACAATCCCAACAAACTACCACTTGCACTTATAACCATCTAGGACTACATTTGAGACCTAGACTATCTAGATGACGATCAAAGACCTTATGTGGCAAGGCCTTTGTTAACGAATCCGTAAGATTGTCAACGGTGACAATCTTTGTGACAGCCACATCTCCACGTTGAACAATATTTTGAATTAGATGATATTTCCGCTATACGTGCTTTCCCTTTCCATGGTTCATTGGGTCCTTGGACTGAGCCACTGCCCCATTATTACCACAGTATAGCGTAATAGGAGATAACGATGCTGGTACTACCTCGAGCTCTATAAGGAACTTTTGGAGCCAAATAACTTCCTTTGCGGCTTCAAAAGCAGCCACATACTCAGCTTCTATAGTTGAGTCTGCAATGCATTTATGCTAAATGCTCCTCCAACTAATAGCACCACCTCTCAAAGTAAAGATATGTCCAGATGTCGACTTCCTCGAATCTTTATCTGACATAAAGTCCAAGTCAGTGTATCTTACTGGAACTAACTCACTACCGCCATGCATAAGCATGTAATCTTTAGTCCTTCTCAAGTAATTAAGAATGTGCTTAACAGTTGTCCAGTGCTCTGGACCTGGATTCGATTGATATCTGCTAACCATGCTAACAGCAAAGCAGATATCTGGTCTAGTACCTAACATCGCATACATGAGACTTCCCACTGCCGAAGCATAGGGAACTCCTACCATGCGATTCCTCTCCTCCTGTGTCTTTGGACACTAGTCCTTGGAGAATGCTAAACTATGCCTGAAAGGTATTAAACCTTCCTTCGAATGGTCTATGGAACCTCTAGTTACCACCTTATCGATATAACCACCTTGAGATAATCCTATTATTTTTCACTTACGATCTCGAAAGAGCATTATCCCAAGGATATAGCTCGCCTGTCCTAGATCCTTCATATCGAAAGTACTAGCTAGCCAAACCTTAACCATTGACAACACCGCTACATCATTCCCAATGAGTAGAATGTCGTCAACGTAAAAAACAAGAAAAGCCACCACTTTTCCTTCATGTTTCTTGTATACACAAGGCTCATCCAGATTCTGTATAAAACCAAATGACTTGACCGCTTGGTTAAAACGAATGTTCCAACTCTTGGATGCTTGCTTAAGCCTAAAAATAGACTTTTGCAACTAGCATACCAAGTTACCTTTCCCACCAACTATGAACCCTTTTGGTTGCTGCGTATAGATGTCCTCCTCAAGATTTCCATTCAAGAATGCAGTCTTGACGTCCATCTGCCAGATCTCATAATCTAGGCACGCAGCAATGGATAAGAGTATTCTGATGGACTTGAGCATGGCTACTGGCGAGAAGGTTTACTCATAGTCAATGCCCTCCCTCTGAGTATAAGCTTTCGATACAAGCCTTGCCTTAAAGGTCTCAACCTTTTCATCAGATCCTCTTTCCTCTTATAGACCCACTTACAGCCAATGGGTTTAATATTGGCTGGAAGTTCTACAAGATCCCAGACTTGATTAGAATCCATAGATTCTAATTCAGCCTTCACAGCTTTAACCCAATGAGCTGAGCCTACATCAGTCATTGCCTCTTCGTAAGTGGTAGGATCAGATTCAGATTCTATGGAGACCGTTTCAAAAACTTTTCCTAAGAACCTGTATCTGTCTGGCTAACTGACCATCCTCCCACTACGACGAGGTACCGGTATTAAAATGAGTGAAGAAGTGGTTTTTTCTTGTCTTACATCATTATCAACTATGGGTAGGACTGAGGGCTCTCCTTCTATCTCTTTAAGATCTATCCTTCCCTTAGGTTTATGGTCCATGATATAATCATCCTCCAAGAAAACAACATTTGTGCTAACAATTACTTTCTGTTCTCTTGGATCATGAAAATACCATCCATAAGTACCCTTTGGATACCCTACAAAGTAACATAACTCCGATCTAGAATCCAACTTGCTCATCTTTCCTTTCAGCACATGTGCCGGACACCTCCATATCCGGAGATGGTACAAAGAAGGCTTGCGCCCAATCCACATCTCCCGCGGCATCCTGGGAGTAGATTTGCTTGGTACTAAATTTAGTATGTACGCAACGGTTTCTAAGGATAACGCCAAAGGAATAATGGCAACTCTGAATAGCTCATCATCAACCTAGTCATGTCTAAAAGAGACCGATTCCTTCTCTCCACTACACCATTCTGCTGAGACGTACCAAGTGCAGTCAAACTCATTAAAGAGGTACTCGCCACCTCGATCAGATCAAATGGTTTTGATATGTATTTCTCATTGCTTCTCCACTTCAGCCCTAAACTCTTTGAACTTTTCAAAAGCTTTAGACTTGTGCTGCATTAGGTACATATATCCATACCTACAGTAGTCATCAGTAAATGTAATGAAATACTCATAACCACCCCTTGCTATAATATTTATTAGTCCACACACATCAGTATAAACTAATTCCAACAATGCATTGGTCCTATTGCCCTTTGCTGGAAAGGCCTTTTGGTCATCTTACCCTCTAAACAAGACTCGCAGACTTCCATTAGTTCGAGAACCAAATTGCCTAAGACCCCTTATTTGACTAGTCTGCCAATCCTATTTAGATTGATATGGCCAAGCCTCATATGCCAAATCCTTGTCAGATTAGTGAAAGGCTCCTTTATTTTAGATGATACAGTTACCACTGAGTTATTAAGTTCTACGCAAGAGTCTTTAGAAATATTGGGAGTAGTCATATATAGGCCATTAGTTTAACACTAGAATATATAAAAGAACTATCTATTTTAAGGACAATTTCTGTTCCAAAATGAAAAGAATAGTTTTTATTCGATAAATCTGAAATAGAAATTAAATTACGTCTCATTAAAGGGACGTAAAGTACATCTGATAACCTATTGTCTTATTGTCCAAAAATTCTAAAACTACTACCCCTATAGCAACCACGAAAACGGTTACGCTAGATTCTAGAGTCAGCACGATCTCCCCATCACTGCATTTCCTGGTTGATCAGAACCCTTGCAACGAATTACAAATATGGTTAGTCGCACCAAAATAAATGCACCAAGTGTTTGAAGTATCCATTATAAAACTTAATTCAATCACATGTGATTCAATCATACCTTGAACTCTTGTACCTAAGAATTCTGGACAGTTTCTTTTCTAGTGGCCCTTCTCACCGTATTGGAAACACTTTTCTTTGCCTTGGCCATCCACCTTCCCTTTTCCCTTATCTTTTTCCTTAGATTTTACAATCTTATGGACCGGTCCAATACTTGGACCACCAGTGCCAGCTTTCTACTTTCCTTTCTTGCCTTTCGGCGCAGATCGATTAGAAGAAGAGCTTTTCTGAACGTTCAAAGCGTTGCCCCCAGGCTTGATCACCCCTTCCGCTGCCAGTAAAGAACTCATTAATTCGCTAATTGAGAAATTAATTTGATTTATATTATAGTTTAGTTTGAATTGAGTGAATGACGGTGACATCGAATTGATGATCATATCAACATGGGTCTATACGTCGATGTTGGCGCCTAGGGTCTCCAGTTCGTTCAAATAACCAATCATTTTTGAAACATGTTCTTTGACTGGAGTCTCTTCCGACATCTTGGCACTCATTATCTTCTGCATGGCAACCTGTCTGGCAGGCCTGCCATGCTCCCCAAACATTTCTTTTAGGGATTTGATAATAGCACTAGCAGCATCATTCCATTGGAATTGGTATTGCAACACACCAGCTTTAGAGGCCAGAATGTAGCAACGAGCCATTCCATTCGATTTCTTTCATTTATCAGACTCGCTTCTAGCAAGAGCCGAAGCATTTGCAGCAGGTTCTTCGGGGCATGGGATGGTGAGGACATATATGTGATCCTACACAGTTAAAACGATGTCATGGTTACATTTACATTCTGTGTAGTTATTTCCAATTCACTTGTTCTGAGTGAGTATAGTGGCAAGTGGACTAAATGCACCATTATGATTACTGAAAAATCAAACAGACAAAATAAACATGGACATCAGAATTTGACAGTTTGAAATAAAAGAATCCTTAAAACTCTTATTTTAAAACAAAGTCGTCGGAATATCAAAACGAAAAAGTAAAGCCTCCGTGTGGCGGTCAGTACTTGATATATCGATTAATCATGACTTGTCCGCTATGCAACTCTTGCAAAACAAGTTATGACTCCCAAACCTATTTGATCTCTAAGTTTCTGAATAATGCCCCGTGTGGGATCCCTTAACCATAGCTTTGCCAGTGTGTACCATTACCTATGATCCAATCACAACTGCCTCAAGAAGTGCCTCCGTGTGGTGGTCATCCTCTAACACATCTGATTGATCATATCCGTAGGAAGTTCACATCTAGCTAGTAACCAGTGAGTAGTGTACCCTCCGTATGGAATGATCACCCATAGCGAGGTGACACAGAATGCACTACTCATTTCACAGTGAACCGTAATGGAAGATCGTGGGTGTTCTTAATAAGACCCTCTTCAACTAGGTTTGGTAAATAAGGATTTTGCTTTTAGAAAATTTGTTTACACACATTACCCATAAACATCCAATGTTTATTAATACGTTGAAACGGTTTTTGAGTTTTATTTTAGAAAACTTGTTTTAATGTGCATGCAAGTAGTAACAATGTATAAAACACCAATCACAAACCAAGCACATAAAATAAAATACTAAAATGAAATAAAAACATCCAAACGTTGGCTCTATTTCCCATGGCTCTATTTCCATAGAACCTCCTTCTTGGTTTGATCACCTTCGACTCCATCTTCATGGATAATGGCTTCTTGCTCCATCTTCATGGGCTTCCTAATTCTCTTATATTAGACCTATGTTTCTTTCAAAGCTTATAGTTTATCTAGAAATAGAAAATACAACAATAAAATAAAGGCTAGGGAATTAAGTGCGACTTTCCTTTACGTAGGATTGAAGTCGCAGCACCCTTTACACATGCCTTAAAACCAAACCATAAAAATAGCATGCACCAATCTCAAATATTGAATACAAAAAATAACATTCATTGGTGCCATGGGAGATAGCGGACTAAACTTGCTACAAAAGGGTTAGTTGTACACACATCCACTCATATATAACAAATATGTAATTAGTGGAACCCCTAATTGATTCACATAGTACACAAACTCTTTATGTACTGTTTTAGAACTTAAAACAGCATCACTGGTTCTCTGTCACATTTGATCGATCGAAAATGTTCGATTGATCGAACCTTCGATCGATTGAACATTGTTCAATTGATTGTACTTTCAATTCACAGAATGATTTAAAATTTTACAGAATAATATAAAAATTAAAATAAATAAATTTTCAAAACTTTTAAATTGTGAAGGACACCTGGACAGAGAGACTGATTTGATCGAGCGAAAAGGTTCGATCGATTGAACCCTGCATTTGTTCGATCGATCGTAACTCTTTTAATCGATCGATCATAGACATGTTGATCGATCCAAACTGCCATGCATCCAATGCTAACATAAACTTGTTTTCTGCTGCAAAACTGGTGCAGAAACAGATATGTGACGATGTAGTTTCAAAAAACAGTTCTAAAACCATCATGAAAATTAATCTAATGTTCTAAAACGCATCAACAAATCCAAATAAGCGGGGCTCTGATACCAATTGAAGGAAAATAGGTTTGAAATATTTATTTAAACGTGCAGTGAAAAATAAAGTTCAAAACTTTTGTTGGTATGCCCGGATCTGCTACTTATTAACTCTATAAATGCGTACAAGAGAGGGACAAGAATTACACCAAATGGTCTTGAACCCAATGCTGAATCATAAATATTATTGATGGTTCAGCAACTCCCACTAGGTGATTTTCACTCATATGTCTCCTGTGGATGCTTTCGGAGGCTAGAGTTGGTGGGAACTATAATAGGGAGGATAAGAACACTAGAGAAACCCTAAAACAGTTTCTGCAGTTCTGGTATAGAAAAATGATAATTATAAATATTCTATACTCAGCTACCTTATTTATAGATTTCTAAACTGACTTTAAGTTCGATCGATCGAACCTTCGATCGATCGAAGTGGTTTCGATCGATCGAACCTTCGATCGATTGAACAACTTTCGATCGATCGAACTTGCCTTGACTTCAATCGATCAAAAACCTGCCTTGACAACATCCTCTTGTGCTTTTCCAAGCCTTCTAGCGGAGCTAAGAGTGGGACCTCCTAGGCTCTTTATTGTTGGCTCGAACCAGTTGTTAATTCCCATGATCAAACTCTTTGATCAACAAACTAACCAACTGATTAGTTAACGTTTACTCCACTATAAAATGATAACTGAACTCCAACGCAAAAGAAAATATCTGAAGCGATGTCTAGACTTGTATGGTGTACTAATGTCCTTCTACCATCAGCATTCGTAATCATATTCAGGTAGTCGGATAAACTATTACTGTCAACTTGAATCATGATTACTTCTTGTATTCCTTGAGTCCCATTCACCTCTCATGATTACCAAACATGCTGATAACTACTTATCAATAAGACTGCAGTTCTCAGTAATCAACTTGGTGACATTCACAAGAGAATGCTTACTCTTTATTAGAGGGTAAATTATATCTTGACAATATATGTTCACAACCCCGTGAACATGACATACCCAAGATACCCAGGTGTTGATCTTTAAGACCTCACTGATTAGTAAGTCAAAACAGCTATATCCACAGTCTGTGTTCATAATCGTCTCAAGATTGAGAACAAGTACCTCATACAAGTTATGAGTTCCTATCGACTGTTGACAGTCTTAAGTGTCAATAGGAAAGCTTAGGTCCGTCAATGCACTATAAGCACTAGCATATTAACTAAGAGTTATACTCTGGTGATTGAGATTCATCACTCCATCCCATGGCAGTTAATCATGCTACAGTGTAAACCTGATGAGCTATCCAGTCTCATCATCCACCATGACAAATTGTAAGTATCAAAGAATAGTGATTCGTATCTCACTTATATGTATCTCATACATACACAAATTACTTACTATGATACTTAAGGATTAACAATCATCTCATGAAAGAAACATACATAATGAAATGTAAAGCTGATATTCATATATTAAAATGTCAATGTGTCATACATAAAGTAATGGCTTGAGGGCACAATCCCAACATTCCAAGAACACAAGCAAGGTCAAACCAAATCCTAATCTAATTCGAGAATGGAATATGGGTAGGGTAAGCTAGGGCTTTAATAGGTGATTATAATAACTATGTAGCAAAGAAATCTAGAATTTAATTGAAAATTATGTCGTACAGTGAATGGAATTTTGCTACAAAAACTAGAAATTTGGGGTTTCAAACTATTTTAGGGAACATCTACAACTACTGATTATACTAAAAACATTAATAACACTAAAATCTGAAAACTAATTTTTCATATAGTAGATGAAAATAATTACAGATACTTTAAATTGGACTTGAAATCAAAATTTTAATGGAAATATTTTACTACTACAAATTAGCAAAGGACCTACAAGAAAACAAATATTTAAGAACAAAGTTGAGAAATACAATACACAAAATTTTGTTACATATTTTTTAACACGAAATGATCAGTTACAGAAAAGAAATTTTTTACGACTTTTAGAACTAGAAAAAGCAAAGAAAAGTTTAAATTTCTACTCCTAAGGACATTATGAAGTACTCACATATATGGTAACCTTCCTAGACTTCTCTTTCCCTCTCTGTGGTTCTCTATGTTCTCTCATATATTGTGTGTATTGGCTCCTTCGCTTCTTCTCCTTTGGATTTCTATTTATAGATGAAAATTATCTGTTTTGCTAAGAAGATTCGTCATCCACTTTGTCATTGAATAGGGATGAAAGTGAGGGTTCGCTATTTTTTCTTCTTCGCCCATTTTTTCTTCTAACACCATCAATCTACAGAGAGAGAGAGAGGGAAGACTCCCAATTTTCCTACGTAAAAGACATATAGATGTCATTTTCAAGGCAATAAATGCCTTGTTGTTATATATTTGTCCTTTCTTTGACTGTTTGTTTCCTTTGCCTAAGGCTGGTAGTTAGGAAATTGGTAACGTCAATTTCTAATGAGCATGAGAGATAATCTTGTGTGCTCGCTGTTTCTTTTCTACCCTTTCTTGCATTATTTCAATTTCATTTTCTCTTAAGCATATAAAAGATGTAAAAGCACATAATTACACACACTTGAATGATATCATCATTAAATCATATTAATTCCAAAATGCATGTAAATCTAAGGATTTGGGGATTAAATGAGCACTATATCTATTATATTGACACATGAATATGCAATATTCATTGTTTGTCAGTCATCCCAAAATCAATACCCAAGCTCATTCATGCCATAACCAATGAAAGTGCACTTCCTCAATTTAGGGTCCATCTTACTCCTTGCTTCAGAATCAATATAAACATATGAAACAACCAAACACACCCAAAAAAAGAAAGATTTACCTCTTTCCCGCTTCAAACCTCTTCCGGTAATCTATGAGCAAAAGTGCTCTCATATAAATATACATACATCTTCATAAAAATATGTGTATATATTATCTTCAGAAAAAAAACTTCTAATATAACTTTTATCTGAGTCTTACTAAAATTAAATACTTTATATTTAAAATATAGAATATATTAAGAATATTTTACGGTCTCATTCACGAACTATACCTTATTTCCATTTTAATTAAATCATAGATTAATGGTAATCAAGATAGTTTTATAAATTTAACCGTAAAATCAAGAATTGTCATATTATTTGACAATGGATTAATAATATAGTGTGCAACCCCATAGCACGGGTTATCAATCAATTAAGTAGGAAGGTTGTTTGTTAATCCACAAGAGCACGGGGGACAAAGGTTATTTACGTGGGGTGAACCACAGCCCCCAAGCTGCTTAAAATCTCTTACATAAATACATAATTTGCCTTCAATGTTTTGTATGAGTAAAAATTGGGACACACTTAAAGACACAATTTTTATGACACAACCCAAGATATATGTCTTTCTCTCATGTGTCACTGAGACACAACTAAATGATGTGTCTAATCTCTCCTCAGATGTCACTGGACCCTACAGTGACACAGGAGGGAGATAGACACATCTCTTGGGTTGTGTCCCAAAAATTGTGTCTTTGGGTGTGTCCTAAGTATTACCCATTTCGTATACAATTTTTGAGTAATATTACAGTTTTAAATCATTTTTATCATAAAATTTATATTTAACACATAAGTGATAAGCCACTGGACCGCTTAAAATAACTTCTAGTACTACAATTAAGTGATCCCACTGTAACTAAATATAATCTATTGTTGATGCGCGACATGGGTGCCTAGCTCGCCCGGGCTTGTTATTGGGGGCACATTGGGCCAGTTGACACTGTTGTTAGACTACTCCTATTGATCCTACCTTATTGGTAGCTGGTGCGCGACACATGGTCAGAGTGGACTGATACGCCATATATTCCAGACGATCGGAAAATAGAGAAACGATTAATATTCAAGATTATTTTGTATTTACAAAATGCAATTTCACTTCATCCTCTTTCATCATATCAGAGATGTGATTTGATTCCGAAAGAATATTTATTTGAAAAAAAAATAGATCTCTATTTCTGGTTGATTGGGAAAGAATATTTATTTGAAAAAGATAAGAGATCTCTATTTCTGGTTCATTTAAATTTTAATGAATTTAGCTTACTCATTGAGATGTTGAGTCCTATTTTAGCCCCCTTTTTTTATTACAAGGTAAAAGGGTGGGATCGGGTCGAACACTCAACGTATGCAATGAAGGAGCCTAAGACCTAATTCGGCGCCAAATGAGCAATACCCGATAGCAATTCCTAAGTCAATGTTTGGTATGTAATTAAAATGGATAACATCTAGGAGGCATCGTTGTAGTTATTATATGACTATCGTACTTACCGTTTCCTAATCACATGTTTAATTACCCGACTAAACTTTTAGGCTCTCTTTTATTCTTAGATTTAGTGATGGAAAGTGAAAGAAAACTTTGAGGAGATCGAACATGTTTCTCTGCTTGCAAATAAGGAAAATAATGAGAGGGAAAAAAAGAGAGTGAGAAGCTAATTAAAAATTCTGTAGTTTAGGAGTGATTTGTCTTCCTCTATTGTTATAATCTATCCTATCTTTTAAAAAAAAAAATTTGATGGTTTAACCTAGGGGTGTGTTTCGGCCGGAACGGATCGGAAACACCCCTTTTGGAAAAAATTCCGAAATTTTCGGAAGCCAAAAATGCATTCCGAATTCCGTTCCGAAATTTCGGAAATTCCAAAATTAGTTCCGATTCCGAAATTTCGGAATTTTCGGAATTTTTCGGAATTTCATCAGATTCGGAATTTTTCGGAATATTCGGAATATTTTCCGAATTTTTCGGAATATTCGGAATTCAAGCTTAATGAGATTTCACTTGAGACTTGTAGGCCTTTTATAGAAGCACATCACACCTCCTCTTTTATGTTTTTTCGATGTGGGATGAACACAATTTTCGGAATATTTCGGAATATTTTCGGAAAAGTTTCGGAAAATACAATTTCGGAATATGTTCAGAAATTTTTCGGAATTTTTCAGAATATTTTCGGAAAAGTTTCGGAAAATGCAATTTCGGAATATTTTCGGAATTTTTCGGAATTTTCGGAATTCTAAAAATAATTCCGATTCCGATCCGATTTTTTCGGAATTTTCGGAATTCGGAAAATCGGAATTCGGAATGCATATTTAGTTGCCAAAATCGGAATTTTTCGGATTGGAATCGGTCGGAATCGGAATTTCCGTTCCAAATGACACCCCTAGTTTAACCATAGAGTGATAGCAGTAGGGATACAATTATCTTTCTTGTTTTTTTTTTTCTTTTCTTTTCATTTTCTTTCATTAAATTCGCAAATCAAACAAGCCTTAGACTTTTCTCTCTTTCTATTTTTCCCTTATCATTTAACATTATTCTGTCTCTCTGTCTCTCTCAGTTTTATAAACAATTAATATGATTGATTAGTGCACAGAATAAAATGGAAAATATAATATCTATAAATATGTGACTCTCTGGCAAACGTCTTAACGTTGTTTATTTTAAATATGGATAAGGAAATGGGCAATACTATTGTAAGAAGCTTCTCATGTGAGAAGGCGGGTTTTAACCGTTGGATGAGCATCTAACCATAAGATTCTCAGGAATCTGGAGAAGCATCTATTGCTAGATGCTCATCCAACGGTTAAAACCCGCCTTCTCATATGAGAAGCTTCTCACAATAGCATTTCCCTAAGGAAATTAACATCACAAGGAAAGGTAGGATAAGGCAGTCATGCTAACTTAACAAGAGTTTGATGTTGATTTGTTATTTTTTATTTCCTTTCAGTAGGTCTGATTTGATAGGACAAATTGACTTTTTTTTTTTCCAATTACAAGGAGATGGAGTGGATACTCGACTTATGCAATGGACTTGGCAACAAATAGACCATACTTATTTTCCAGATCCCGGATCAGTTGGCCTCTTGATATATGCTTAATTTTTTTTTTTTTTTAAACAATAACAATAATAATAATAAAAGGGTAAAAAAAAAAATTTTAAGTGATGTTATGATTTATATATCTTTTCAGTTATAAAATGTGGATAAATACAACTAGTTTGACATTTATGAATTTTTTTTTTTTTTAGAGTTGACATTATGTCAATCCCTTAAATGCGGTAACATATCATTATCCTTATTATTATCATTCATCTTCAACTTTGTGGAATTCGCAAAACAGTGCAATTTGCTTGTTTTGAAAAGACAAAAAAAAACCTCTCTTATGTTTGATTTTTGAGAGATTATAACGTAAACCTAAAAAATGTTTATCAGGATACTTTGAGAAATTTTTCAAAATCTTAAGCTTTTTACTATAGTAAATTGAGAAATCTCTCGAAGTATAAAACTATTCACCAGGATACTTTTGAGAATTTTCCAAACTAATACATCTCTGTAGAATTTCTCAAAGTAACACTTTTCTCAACTTCCCAAAGTAATTCTTAGTATTCACATCATAACGCTTTGAGAAATTTCTCAAGTAATCCTGAATGGAAATTCCATAACCAACTTCTATGAGAAATTTCTCAAACGATCTTGAAAATGAATACTATAGCCAACTTCATTGAGTATTTTTTTCACATCATGTGATTTAATTCTTGACAAAATATGAAAAGAATATATAGTTTTGACACTCGTAACAAATTGAGATAGGCACATGTACAGCACAACATTTAGATAAAATTACAACCCAACGTGTCTCGTATTATTAACTTCATAGTCTGATAAATACATAAGACGATTCCACTTGAGTCTTTCACTTTATTGAAGGTTAGGATTCAACTTAAACCCATGACAAAATAAACTTTTTCTTCTTCA
This sequence comes from Hydrangea macrophylla, assembly GCA_033977485.1. Taxonomy (NCBI): domain Eukaryota; kingdom Viridiplantae; phylum Streptophyta; class Magnoliopsida; order Cornales; family Hydrangeaceae; genus Hydrangea; species Hydrangea macrophylla. Next base: position 86,667,380 of record CM066984.1, read on the forward strand.
CTCAATTATTAAATGCTTCACATTTGTGACGAATGTTTCCTCCGGAAACGGTTTTGACTCCGACCCGACCCAGTTTGGTCATGGCCATCACAAAGGCATCGTTGAAGGCCTGAGTGTTACTGGCCCAAGTATCCACAGTGGGCTTGGATCTCGGGTCGGTAAACAAGACTTGATCCGAGGTAAACAGGCCTTTGTGTTGCTGGAGGTTCTTGAAATACACGTTGTCAAATGTTTGAGGCGTGGTTGGGTCCATGTTGATAGCTACGCTGGGGTCCACATTCTTCGGGCACACTGACTGCAACTGGGCTGCGTATGTGGGGTCCAGTGTAGGATCCACCGGGTTTTGACGGGAGAAATTAAATATGCGGTTCGCGAATTTACTGCAATGAGAGAATCCTAGTGTGTGGCAGGCTACAGAGAATATTAGGGTTTTAATTAGCACATAAAGAAATATTCATAAATAATTAAAATTTAAATAAATTTTTTTAATAGTACACACCCCTCCCTCCCCACACACACACACACACATTTTAGCACTAAGTAATAGAGATTATTTTCATCCTAACATTCAAATAGCTCAAAAAATATTTAAATGACTCGTTCATTAGAAAAGATAAAAATACCATATGTACAAAATGATTCACTGTGATTTTCCTAAGGATATTGAAACTCGATTGGAGGACCAATCACAATTGATTCCATTGACATTTCTACTTGACTCCATGAATTATGTGATGGTGCATGATCATATTGGGTTATATAAATCAATGGGACAAAAAAGAAATGTTAATGGAAATGATCAAGGATCATTGTCCATTTGTAGCTAAGATTTAACAAACTTCCAATCACAAGAACACAATGAGATTCTTCCTCCCCCCCCCCAACCCCCCCCCCCCCCCCCCCCCCCAAAAAAAGGATTCTACTAAACAAGATCAAAATTTGTATAAATTACTGAGTGGCCCGGGACTACCATGTCATGCATGTAACATGGTAGTCCTTACAAATAAGACAGATAAGATGTCAAAAGTTGACTCATATAACTGAGATCATGCGGCTGTTATTTTGTGCACACGATAACTGTTTTTATTGGTTCAGACATTCGCGTCAACTTTAACAAAACTCGGAAAGGACCAATTACTGAGAGAAAATCCTAGTGATTGGAAGCATGTTAGGCACGTGCAAAATTACCTGAGAGAGCAATCATGTCTGCTTGGTTTAGCCCATTTGCAGCAAACATGGAATTGAGCTGATTCAAATTGAAGGTTGGCTGTGGCAGCTTTCCATTGACACTTGATGCAGTCGAGACCAGCCCATCTAATCTTCCCAATTCAACAGTATATGATGGTCCCCCGGACTACACATTTATACTCAAACTCATGTTGATGTCAAGTTATAAAACTAAGCATATATATTGAATGTGGACCAAAAATTATTTGTCATCTCATTGAAAATAAGTTAAATAACGTAGGAAAACACTTTTTTTTAGTTCGTTCTGAAGAAATGTAACTAGAAAATAGGATTAAAAAAAATAAAGTAAAAAAATTTAAATTTTCTAAGTCACTTACCTTCTATCATAACTGAAAAATCTTGCATTATATATAATGTTACTGAATCATATAGAAGAGAAAGTACAGGAATATATATATATATATATATATAATTTTTTTTTTCAACTTGGTTTCATTTTCTTCTCTTAATATGTAAACCAATCAAACCATAAAATAAATAAGTTAAATACTGAAGTAAATTATTTGTGTGCCCTAATCGTAAATTAAATTACTTAACTGACCTCAAATTTATTATTATTATTATTATTATTGTTATTTATTTATTTATTTATTTTTGAATGGCAAGTAACTTGCTAGTCTATTTTAAATTGAACATAATTTTTACACTTTCTTTGTAAAGTAGAGAAATTATCTTGTGTGACCATCACATGAGATAATTTCTCCACCATGTATACATATATATATATATACATATACATATATGCATGCATAATTGCATACAGTGTATACACGTGTATAGATGGAAGGAGTACAAACCAGGGAAACGACATCTCGAGTGGCCATAACAAGAATGTCTGCACAGGAGACCGTGTTAATGCAACTTGCTTCAACGGCCGTTTTAGCTCTGACCACAGTGTCAAAACCATCCCCTGCCAATGAAAGATTATCTGGGTGGTCTTTCTCAGCTGTGTTGCTTCCAGTTGATTGAATTATGACCGAAGCATCACAACCCTTTTTTTCAAAATTTTAATCACAAACCAATGATTTAATCAATTGATACTCAATTATTCATACTTGAACTCACAATAATAATTACAACTGTTTATACCGGATTTCATTCTATTCTTCGTAAATTGAAACATTAGACTGTAGAGTTTCTAATTTGTATCAATCTTTAATTTTTGACTATTCTTCAAAATCTTTAACCAATGATTTGATCAATCAATATCTTTATTCATACTTGAGCTGACATTGAAACTTTGATGTAATAAAATTTTGCACCCTTTCAGTATATATAGTACTTTTAATATTCCTGCTGGTTTAAAAGTTGATACCTTTGACCCTCAAATTTTCTAGTTTCTATCGATCTTTAACTTTGACTATTGATCAAAATCTATGAATATCGTTCACAAAAATTTAATGAATTTTGATGGATTTTGATCGAATTGTTAATAGAACCTTGAAAAAGGGTACAAATTGACACAAATTTTAAACTCGATGATTTAATGCGTCAATATTGAAATTATGAGGGTGAAAATGACATCCAACGTAAATTACAAGGTTCCTAAAGAGTAAATTATGCTAAAAATTATTTCAAAAAATCTTTCTAAGATGCACAATATTGCAATGCTTCCCAAATTCGTTTTTCAAATGATTTAACAGATGTACCACATGTTGTGACAACAATGTACAAACATTCAAAAACTAAATTTAAAATTCAAATTTAAGAAACATATATAGTATTACTCACCTGGGACTCTCTTAAACTAGTAATGTCCAATATTTAATGTATATATTCCTAAATACACACATACATATATATATATATATATATATGTATATATTGATGAATATGCATATATAACTATATATACCTGAACAAAGCAATCATGGAAGAAAAGACGGAGTGTTGCAGGTATAGTGACAAATGTTTCTTTGAATTTCTGGGTAACAACGTTTCTGACAATAGTTTCAACATTTGGGCATGTTTTTGCATAGAAGTTTGTACTGAGTTGTGCCGATACCAATGAAGGGAAGACACACAACAACAACAATAACAGACTCACACAAACTGACCACACGGCCATTCGGTTATTATTGAATCCACAACCCATTTTTGTTTCAGAGCTATATATATATTTCAATTTATAAGCAAATAACTCATTTTATAGCTAGAGGTGAACAGACATGAGGGGTGCCTCTGACTGTATGCGATATATGTAGATATATATATATATATACACATGTATATATCAGAGTGACGTGTTCATAAGCCAGTTGGCGTTAGAATCTTCTTCTTTATCTATTTTTTTCAAACAAAGAAAGTAAATTATGCTATGAATGTGGTGGTCTTGATTGAGACATGGATGTTGGTTCATGGTTGCGTCTAATTACATGGCCGCCCTTTGTTTTTTGCTTTTGTTTATTTCCAATTAAATTTGAATTTTTTTTTTCTATAACCACTCTCCTTCATTATCCATATTATGAGTTGAAAGTTTAGCTGCAATTTAAAAAAAATTGATTTTGTCCAATTGTAAATTTGAAACACAACCACATCTCTTGTGGTCGAGTGGTAAGTTTAAGCTTTTTGAGTGTGCTACTCAAGAAGTGTAATGTTTGACTCATGGAGAGCGTGGCCACTGAGAAACTAACTCGTCGACTTCAGTATCTCGAGGGATTAGTCGAGGTGCATGCAAACTGGCCCGTACACCACCGATTACCCAAAAAAAAAAAATTTGAAACACATTTTTTGCATTTTAATAAATAGAAATTGTTTGTCAAACAGTTCATTTATTTATTAAAATTTTAATACCAAATAGATATCCAAGTAAAAGCAGCACCGAGAGAGAGAGTGAGAGACGGAGGGCAGCTGACTAAAATGGGCACAACTAGAACCCGAGTATTTTTGTTCATTATTGTTTATTTATTTTATTTTATTTATACTTATTTCTTATTATTATTTTTTGTTAGGTAACATATGTCTTATTTCAGTAATTATATTGATAATAATAGACAAAATTGAAATAAAATGAGACATATATCACTCAATAAAAACATAAATAAACAATAATAAACAAAAGAAAAAAAAAAAAAAAGAGCAAAAATCTCACCAACTAAAACGTATAATGCACGTTAATTAAGAAACCTTCAAAAATCAGAACGAGGCGTGTGAGATTGTGGGACATCATGATACTGTGAGTAAAATGATATACAGACAAAACATATACGCGCTCAATTGACTTTTGTATACGCGCTCAATACATATATACATACAGACAAAACGTACAATACGCCAAATTATCAATACACTAAAATTCAATTTTTTCGACCAACGATCTAACTGATCAAGTGGTTTTACTTTGATCTTTTTAGTGGAGAGATTAAGGGTTTGATTTTTTTTGGGAAAGTTCTTGTCCCTCATATTTGTGCGTTCAGTCAGAATGAGTGATCTTTGTTGGACTTTATTATGGGCCATTGTGGGGTTGTGAGGTGGGGTGGGATGGATTTGGTTTGTGTACGTGTGTATGTGTTATATTCAGCCGTGATCCAGGTAAAAAAAAAAAAAAATTCAATTTTTATGACCGAGCGGGTTATAACCCAATTGGTATAGCCTCTCTCTTTCCAGTAAAAAGGGAGAGGGTTCGAATCCCCATAGGAGATTCTAATTACTTGTCACCCAATTATTCTTCAGTCGCAATAAGTGGCCCTTATTGGGGTGGGGTTGGGTTGGGTTGGGTTGGGATTGGGGTGTCTGTGCGTGTGGGGTGTGTGTGTATCCGGTCCGGATCCAGATAAATATAAAAAAAAAATTCAATTTTTACGGTTTTATTTGTATGTTTAGAAACATTACAACAAAAATGGCCAATAAAGACATTTATTTTGAGACAAAAAATAAAAATGTCTTTAGAAGTTACTTGTAACGACACATAATTTTCCGTGTCTATAAAAGAAAGTAATCGGCTTTAAAAGTTACTTGTAAGGACATATAATTTTTTGTCTCTACAAAATAAAATAATTGTCTTTAGAAGTTACTTGTAAGGACATATGATTTTTTGTCTTTAGAAAAGAAAATAAATGTCTTCAGAAATTACTTGTAACGACTCATAATTGTCTGTCTCTAAAAAAAAAAAAAATCTCATGGTTTTAGAAATTATTTGAAAAACACCTAATTTTCTGTCTCGACAAAAGAAAATAAGTGTATTTAAAAGTACAAAATAACAACACTTATTAATTTTTTTCTTTATAAAGAGAGAATTGTCTCAATAAATAAATTAATAAATAATTTAACATAATAAGAAAAATGGCATGTCCCCGCGTTTAAAAATATACCTTTAATTACTAGCATTTTTAAAACACTAAGTGTTGTCAATAACCAAGATTTTAAAAAGCGCTTGCAAGTACCAGCACTTGGCAGTTAAATACCGATACTTAACATCGTTTTCATACAAAATGTCGATAATTAACGGTGTTTGTAAATCAATGATATTAATTAACGGCGTTAATTTGAAATTTAAACATTTGCCCTTTGTCCTACTTTAATAAAACAACGTCAGTAATTCTGTCTAATTTTTTTTTTAAAGTTTAATGGTATTTAAACATGAAGGAGAAAACAAGGAAAAATATATAGTCCAATTTGGGGTAGCTTCCGCTTTGCGATTATGATAGCTTTGAAATTGCTTTTATCAGAATAGATTATATTAGCCATGATGTTTGAGTAATGTATTGTAAAAGTGGTTATAGTGGAAGAATATATTATGTAGGTGTTTGGTGAAATAAATATAAGGTGCTTTTAAATGTTCAAAAAACAATTATGCCATTGGACTATATTGATATTCTATTAGTATTGGATACATAGTTATTTTGTTAGTGCTACATATTATTAAATTTAATAAAAATTAATTACTTAAATAATGAATTAAAGGGTTATTTACATTTGCCTCCCCTGAGGTTTGTCTTAATTACACGAACCTGGCTCGCATTTTGAGAAATTACACGAACCTCTGTTGAGGGTTAGGTTGAGTTACACTCGCCTCCCCTCCGTTAGTTGATCATCTACACCTTTAACAGAAATTGATGATGTAAGCAATTTTTGCTTACCTAATGCCAAAAATACCCTTGCTCCCCTAATAGGAAATAAGAATAATTACAATAACCTCCTCTGTGATATGGCCTAATTATATGAACCTCCCTTATAGCAAAAATATTTTTTCGTTAAATTTTTTCTCTCTCTTCTTCTTTCTTTCTTTTTCCATCTCTCAATAATAATTAATTTTTTTCAAAATTTAGAATTATCTCCCTTAATTTAAGAATGACTATATTTTCCATATCATTTTTATAGTCGCTTCAATTTTACATGAATCATAGAAAGTTCTTTCCAACAAACCAAATTGAAGAAAGGCCATATTATTTTTCATATTTATTCCATAAATAGGAAAAACTAACAGGAGGAAGAAATAAAAAAAATCAAACCCAAGAAATTAAAATTATGAAACTGAAGATTTTGAAGAAATGCCTGAACAAATTGCTAGAAGGAATTTGAAAAAATTGAAAGATACACTTCTAAGTAGTATGAAAAGTTTAACTTATACCCTTTCTCATTGCAAAAGCAAATTTTACTTGTGGATATAATAATACATATGCACAAACTATAATTATGGGTGATAAGGGAGGTTCGTGTAATTTTTGTAAATTTGAGGGATGTCTTTGTAATTGGACCATAGTTCAAGAGAGGTTTGTGAAATTTTATGTAGGGGCATTTTGGTACTTTCATTTAATCCATAATAGACGTTATTTAACCGTTAGGGAGAAGGGAGGTTTATGTAATTTCTCAAAATACGAGGGAGGTCCATATAATTAGAGAAAACCTCAGGGAGGTGAGCGTAATTAACCCTAAATTAAATAAATGTATTCGAGAATAATAACTATAGTAATATAAAATATAAAAATAAGTAAATATATTAGTAATATAAAATATTTTACTAATGGTGTTTAATATTTTAAACATATGTTAATAGTACATGATTTTATTATATATAAATAAATAATTTTCGTACTTGTAGTTGAAAGTTATATTTGGTCAAGCGGAATCAAGACTGCTACACATTCAAGGAGGTCTTAAGTTCAAAACTTGATAGTCTATTAGGAAAAAACATTAGTGCAATTTCTAGTGACACTCATAGAGACGCAAACATATACATGTTAGTAAAAGTAGCTTTTAGCGACAGTTTTAATGACACTTTCGTTTTGTCATTACTCACTAATATATGTTACTTCAAAAGTAACATTTAGTGACACTTTTAAGGACATTTTTTCTTTGTCGTTATAAAGCAACCTTTACTGACAGTTTTACCAACACTTGGGTAAGTGTCTCAACAAGCCTTAGCGACAACACTTATTATGACACTTAAGTAAGTGTTGGTATAACAACTAGTGACACATTTTGTGACATATTGAACACTTTTTTCTGTCTTTAAATGCTTATTTTGTTGTAGTGAAATTTAGTAAAAAGTCCCTTATTTTAGAACAATTAAGTTTAAGGACAACTCGTTATTTTTTTTTTTGGTCAAACCCCATGACTAGTGTCACTTAATCGGATCAAGTCTCTATGTGTTTCACAAAAGTATCATGAAATTTCACATAACGAGCTAGTTTCTTTTCTTTTTTTCTTTTTTTCACATCATTTTTATAATGTATGGACTTTTTACTAAAAAAAGGGGGGGGGGGGGGGGGGTGGACCTAATTTTTAAAAAGTGCATTTTAAAGGACTCTCGACTTAAATTCCCATGTATTTTTTTGTTACTTCTTGGTCTCATATTAAGAATCTCTTTTAAAATTTCAACTATTTAAGAAATCTTTTTAATTGTCATAAAATTTCTAACTTTTCGTTATTGCCATTTTTGAATTTAAAAATCTTAGTATCTGTATGGCTTAAATCTGTAAATATGAGAATGTGGGCGGGCCAAACAATTTTCCTCTTGAAATTCGAATTACTTGACAAATCAAACGAGTGAAGAAACAAAGGAATTTAATTTCTTCCAATAGGCTCAAATTGCTTTAATCAAAGATTAAAGACTTGAGATGTGAAAAACACCAAAACTAGGAAAAGAAATAATAGATCTCGATTTCTATTAAATCTCTTACAATTAGAGTTCAATCAGAAGTGGAAATGGCACCTTCTAATTGGGATTTTACTATGAATCTACTCCTAAAATAAGAATAGAAACTGGAATTAAAAGATAAAGGAAAAATACAATAAACAGTATGAAAAAATGCTAGAGTTGTTGATCTTCGAGATCCCTTCATCCTTCTTTTCTTCTTCCTTAAATACACTACTATTACCATAACCGCTGTTGAGCAGTTGAGAAACTATCCATTATCTCCACTATTTGGGAATAGTGGGCCTTGATAATAACCGCACATGTTACGACCCCTGTAGCTACACGTGTTGCTTTCCTAATTCAACATAAATGCCAATAAATGTTCTACCATTAACGTGGTACACTAGATTATAGCACTCGTTATGTCGCATCAGTCTGTTTGTCGCATCAGCCTGCTTGTACAAATAGTCCACGTGTAATTCCCTTGCCAGATTTTTTGTGGGCCCATCTTAATTTTATTTTATGGTACAAATAGTATCACATCAAATAAAAATTGGGAGAGTTTTGTATAATAAAAGATAAACCTAAAAATTTGTAATTAACAGTACTTTAACTATTAAAAAAGGACTTAAAATAGAACATCCAAAAATTTGGTCATCACATATATTAGAAGTAGTTAAATTTGGTCATCACATATACTGGGAATCAAATTTAACATACTTGAAAGCCATGGCATTATTCTATCACTAAATGCTCTCTGACAGATGGATACAACAGCAAGTGTTCAAGCTCACATTCCATCTTCCATCATCCTTGGTATCACACAAATAAGTTTGGGACAAAATCACAAAAACAAAATTATTGGAGATATTGATTACACATATTTACATATGCCAAAAAAATTTCTAAAGTTTTAGTGGAAGCAGCTGCCCACACTAACCCCTTCCTATATCTGCCTTTAGATGCAGCATAGATAGCCTTACATTAGATCATAGGAAAACATCGGAAGGCTCAGTAGTCCCATTTGAAGCCCACTTAAAAATATTTGATGACGAGCTCAAACACAGGCTTAGAAAACCCAATTCCGAAACATGTCATCTCTATAATTGTTACCATGAATATTTTTTTTCAAATTTTTGGGCACTTTTGTGTTTTAGTACAGCTTTGACAATTATTAGTTCTTCTATTATTTTTAGAGTTAGATTTATTTAATTAGTGTAATTAACATGAGTTTTCATAAATTAGATTGAGTTTCATGTTAGGAAATATTTTCCTATGTACTGTTATTAGGCTTCCCATTCTACAGATATCCTTGCATCTTCATAATTTTGGGATAGATTTTGGTTGAATCAAATTAAAGAGAAAACTTTTCTTTTTCTTTCCAATTGTTATTGGTATTTTTCACATTTTGACGAATTTACAATACTTTTTATGCCCTTATTTTTAGCATTCTCCAATTGGAAATCAAGAAAGGTTGATATTGTTTACTCCGTTTAGTGGCAATCTAGAAGAAAATATTCATTATAGCGGTTATTTTAATTAGGGGTGTACAAGAAAATCGAGACCGAAACCGACCGACCAAATCGACCAAACCGAGGGCATTCGTTCGGTTTTCAAACTTCTAGTTCAAGAAGAAAACCGAACCGACCGACCGAAACACCCCAAAACCCCGACCGAACTGAGGCTATTGGTCGGTTTTTTTATGTGAAAAAACCGAGAAAAACCAACTGAAACCGACCGTAAACACCCCTAATTTTAATGATGCATGTGGTGTAACGTACAAGCAAATAAAATCTCATTATTTAAATATTTTTACCTCCTAAATTAGGAAAAACATCCTTACACACACCCATACATATTAGTGAGGTTACACGGATGACTTGGTATCACTGTTACAATGAACATTTTCTCTAGATGTAGAGATATAGACAGGGTTGCCAATGCAAAGTTTAAAATGTTAATTTTCTATGCATATTTTTAAATAAAATAAAAATTACCAGGATCGCCACTACCATCACCAAACACAGGCACACACTTACATAAATTGTGTGCTTTTTACATGGCCCCTCTAGTCATTCCACAAGTTCCTGTAATCGTTATTAGATCTGCCACTGAATTTGCTGAACTCGTCTAGACACCCTACTCCAGGGCGGCATTAGAAAGGATGTCTTGTTGTCTGTAAAATTACCACAGAAATTGTCACACCCGTCCCGGAATAAGTGCATTTATTTGTAAATGTAAATTTAATTTTTGGAATTATCAATGTTGATTAATAATTAAGATGGAGTTGATGTGGTTCAACGGTGAAGTGTCAATTGAGGACACGACAATCAAAGAATCATTGAGGCATTCATGTGATTAAATGGCATTTATGTGAATTAAGTGTTATTTGAATTATTTGGTATATGTGAATAGTGCTATATTCCTGTGTAGCGTACTTTTCTGGTATTGATATTGTTAAGGATCATTTTGAACGAATTAGGGATAACCCATGTGATGCGTTGTATAAAAGGTAGGCTATCTAGAAATTCCACAAAATTAGTTTTTAGAACGTAATTACAATGGCAAACAGAACTTAGACGAAAAGTTTTATAAATTAAAGTTTTCACTCGTGAAGTAATGAATTAGACGTGCAAGACGTTTCGGGGAATAATTAGAAGTTTTGAGAACTCGTGGGAAGTAAACGTAATTTCTGAGACTCGTGGCTATATACAGAAAGAGGTGAGATATTTCTCATAAATATCAAAACCTAAAGTTGGGAGATTTGGGGATTTTGGTTGCTTAGAGCTTCAAGACACAAATCGACGACCTTGCGTCCGTTTGTTTTCTTCTAAATTTCATTTTTGAACTCCACGAGGTAAGAGCTACGTTTTGATAGTTGTTATGCCTTGTTTAGCTAAGTTTTATAAAAATTCTAGTATTATGTTTTCTTAGAAAACGTGTCAAAACTCGTAGGTTTTGCATATGATTGGAGATTTAACTTAATATCGATATTCTTACGATCCTCTTAAAATCTTAAGACCATTGCTTAAGGTATGAATTCTAACCCTCTGTACTATAGGAAATTTACATGTGTTTGAATATCTGACTTGATATTTTGGATCTGAGCAAAATTCATGTATTAATTGGGCACGTGAAAATGCAATAAAAGCATGTATACATACTTATGTGAGCATGCTAGATGTCTATATGAGTCAAAGGGGAGTTTGATACAAATTCATGCCGGGGAAAGCCTCTCGTTGTTTGAGAGTCATAGTAGCGACGTCTAATTGCTTGGTTTGGGAATCGGCCCAGCCAGAGCAGTTGGATGCAATAGTTGAGGGACTTTAGGCTAGCCATTGGCATCGCAATTTAGGATTTAAGAGTTGCCAGTATACCGGATGAATTCGTGTCCCTCTCCCTAGAGACAATTTTGACGTGCTTTGATGTTTAAAACATGAATTACCGTATATGCATATGTTTAGAATTATACACTCATCATATAGCTGAGCAGTGGAGCTTTACTCCATTGCAGGTGACTAAAAGAAAGGAAAGAAGAAACGCGAGGAGTGAGGTCGTGTGAGTAATCAAACTCAATCTCTCCCGTGAATAGTTTTGTAGCTCCCCTTTATTGTAAATGAATCGTAAGGGAAACTAGGTTTGTAATGTTAGAACACTTGTGGTATTCGAAGTGTTGTAATACATAGTATATATCCTTTGGTTATGTTTGAATGTATCCGTACTTGTGAGTTCGTGTTTCGGGTGTAACTTATAATATGGAGTTTGGTTCACTTTAGAATCGAATCGCCGAATGTTTTGAGACTTGTACTATTTGTGTACTTGTAATCTGTGGGGCGATGCTATGTTGTATGAATGGACCATAGGTATTTTACACGTCTTTAAATTACTCTATATAAGCTTTGAAATGGTGTGGAGAGTTGCCAAATTGAGTATGATGATAGGCAATGATGTGTGGTAAGAAGGAATTCTATTTTGGAGCCTTTCGATTTGTTGGAGGGGCATTTCGACCGGTCGAAAACCAACCCTCTATAGAACCTTCTTTTTGAGTTTTCATCCGTCGGCTTTTACGGAAACGCGCATAACTCTTTGTAGGATATTCGGATTTGCTCCCCGTTTGTTGCATTGGGTCCTAGACTCAAAGAACTATATTTTGATATAAAATTGGCTATAAAATATAAATGACCATTTACCCTTGGGGTTTATTTCAAACATTTTGGTTTGACAAAAGGTTTCAAAGTGAGTTTTAACATGTTTATGGACTTTAATCATTGTTGGTAATTTAAAATTGTTGGTTTGAATTGGTTGAGTGAGACTTAGGCAAAATCCATCAAGCAAAGGAAGATTCTACCCATGTCCCATTCGACCGGTCGAAGGAGACAGTTCGATCGACCGGTCGAAATGACCCATGTATGCTTACTCTTAGCATCTCTTTTGGAAATTATTTAAAGGTTCTAATTAGTTCTTAGGATACCTTTGGGGTCCCTATTAACTAATATATGTTGGTTTTCAAATGTAATTCACTTTTCAAATTTATATAGATTTTACGGACTCGTAGTCCAATGTTTTTCCAAACGAAATCCCTTTATATTCTATTCATGTGTTTCCTCTGCTATGAATATAATAATGAATTGGATAAGCCTTAGTGGTGTGCTACGTGTCCTATTTTCGTGCGTAGCGAGATGGGTCGTGACAGAAATATATCGAAGTGAGAAACTATATGTTCTTATATGGGCAACAATCTTAGACTATGGTCTATAATATAGATTTATCCTAAATATAATGCAATAATATAGCGAAGGCTTTGAGTGATTGACTTTATAAACAGCCATAAGCAAACAGAACCAAACTGAAAACATAGAAAAGTATGTTTTCTTTGCAATATGAAAGAAAAAGAAAGAAAAAAAAATCAAAAACAGATGTGAAAAAAAAAAAAAAACAATTGGATTTTTTACAATTCGATTAACCGAATTACCTAACTGAATATAACTGAAATTTTGGGTTAATCGAACCAAAATAATCGAATTATATTTAGAAATCAGACCTAACCGAACGAATGCCCACCCCTAGTAAAAAGTCCCTCCCCTATATTTCTTGGGATCAAAACTACCCCTAGAAAACCCGCATTTTTGGTTGGCTATTGAAGCAAAAATAGAGAAAACAAGTTCCTTTTTAGTCCCATAGGTTCGTGATTGGTGAATAACCGCATTGTTATCTACTCAAACCAACAAATACAACAATAGGGAGGATGTTATTCATAGAACATATCTTATTAATATAATCAGAGACTATAGTAGAAATACAAAAGGTTTAGAAGCAACATATGCCCAAGTACCAATTATAAAAGTCTACTAAATCTATTACAACAACTGGCTTATAGTTTGAAACCTATAACAAATAATAACAGAAGTACAACAGATATACAAACTAACTATTACAAAGCAGCACGTCTTCGTCTTTAAGCCTTCAGTTCCAAGTCTAGCGGAATATCAGTCTTCCATCATCAAGTCCTACGAAGCTCTGGACATTGGAATGTCCAGGGCACAAACGCCATCAGCTTTGAATACAAAGCTAAGTGAGTACATCAAATACACTCCTCACCCGTTACTATTCAGCATCTTAAAATGCAGTAAATCTCTTATCAATGACGTCTCTCATGGATATAGCAAAGGTCTCATTAAACTATACATGAATTCAATGATAGCAGGAAACATATTAAGTAATGACAAGGATAAAGATCATGGTATAAATATCTCATCACGTAATCACCAAATCCATGCATGCAACCCATGCAACCACCCATGCATCTACCTTTATGTCGGGACGTTGAATCCACGACTGAACATTTATCTATTCTTAAAATATCCATTCCCATATTCATATCTCTATACATCTCTGTATCCATAATACAAATCTGTATCCATTCGTCGATACCATAATACAAATCTGTATCCATTCGTCGATACAATAATATAAATTATAATATCCATACGTCAATACCATAATACCAATTAAAATCATCCGACTAGGCAGTAGGTCCCACGATCCCTTAATAGGGTTACCGGTCGACTACATAGCACCACATATCTGTAAACGATGGAAGCGGCACATCGAACATCTTCTACAATGTGTATATCTTCACTAGTGGTCTACATAGTGAGTATACATTAGGGCACTAGCTGGACGTAATCGTCAACGGTACACTGGACATCTTCAACAGTGAGAGGCACACTAGGAACTCTAACCGTCCTACGTCCACCCGACTCGTCAGCCGTTGATCCCATGGATCCAAAGTGCACATATCTCATTTCTCCACATTAAGGTACAGTTCCCGATTCTCATCATATTCTCTTATCTCTTCATAATATTATCCCATACATGCTGTCCACATGTTGTGCAATGCTCATGCTCTAGATATAGGATTTACCACATGCTTTGTATTTATCATATCTACTCATTAACTAGTTATTAACATGCAGTCATGTTCCGTCTACTATATAGTTCGATAGTAACAACCTATGACAGTTAAACAGTTCATCTAATATCAATAGTTAACAAAGAATGGTTCAACTCATAACGTTAATTTAACATCATATAAGTCTAATATAATCTCATGTTGATAATCTATATATCCCATATCATAGTATTACATACGGCATAACTATATCAGCATGTGTTCATGTAACACCAGTACCTGGGTTAAGGGTTATTTATTATTTTAATATGCATTAATTCATGTGATTAGTGTATACAATGGTTAAGGGGAGGCTTTGGACTCGCCCGTGGAAAATTTTCCAATAAGGAGGGACAGGTTTGGAGGTGGGACCCAGTGAAGGGTTCGAATAATAATATTTACATTCTACGTGATTAAATAAATTTATATGATTATATGAATATTTATTTAAATGCTTTTATATTATATGATGATGTATGTGTTAGCAGTTGGTATTCGTTTGGAAACCCAAATAATGGTATAAATGAAAAGAATTCATAATTAGTAGGTGCGATAGCAACTTCACAAAATATTTGGGCCCCTGCTGGGACCCATATGGGACTTAGACAAACACCCATTAGATAATTGGGTAGTTAATGGAATGTTTGGGGGATTTCATAATAAGAGCTTAAGAAATTCTGGGGGTGTAAATGAAAAATAGGAAAATTTTAGGCAAAGACACCTCATGCTTGATGCATGTGTGTGTGTAAAATGTAGGGAAGTCTTATTTACAAAAAGTAAAACCAAAAAAGAGAGCTTGGAGAGAGACGACGAGATTCCGAGTCGCTGACGCCAGTTATTCGCTATTCTATCATCGTCGTTCGTCCGATTCACGAACCAAAGCCATTTTCGAACTCGTGGAGTTGAGACAATCATTTCTATACCTATAATTTATGTTTTAATCGTTGGATTTTGGTAGCTTGTACTAATCGGTGACCCGTGGTTCGCCGAGTTCATGTCGGATTTACTTTGAAGTAGGAATTGAGCTTGAATTTGGTGAAATTCTGCATATCTCGGCTTAATTTGGGTATAACCTGTGAGAGGTGAGTTTTCTAACTTAAGCTTTGATGGTGTACATGTCATATGCTTCAATTGGTAGTTAAAAAATGATAAATCTTGATGTTGTGGTTGAATTCATGCTATATACTAGAATTCTATGTTGATTTGGTATAAAATTATCATATTTATGTAATTATGTGTTTATATGTGTTAAGTAGTCAATGAATAATTGGGAGTAATGGTTCATTGTTGGGGGTAATAAGGAAGGGAAGAGGACAAATCTGATAAATACGGAAATATAAGGAATAGAAGCGACCGTGCGGCCAAAGAGGTGGTCTTTCGGTCTGAATGAACCATTAACCCATGAATTCTGCGATTACGTATGCTTATATGCTTAAATTATCGCATTAGACATGTTTAATGACATTCAATGCACATTAGTTATTCACTAAGCATAATGCTTAAGAAAACTATTTTCGTTTTTTGTTGTGGAAAATGACAACCACCGTAGGGTCGAAGCAATGCCCGGAGAGGAAATGTTGTGCAATGGGAGAGATGGGAGAGATGGGGGAGATTTAGGACTCATGCTTATGAACTTCTTGTCAATTTGTAAAATGATGTAAATTGTAGTTCCTTTTATGAAAAAGTAGGTAGTTTGGTTGTGATTATGAAACTTAGAACTTTACCTTGATTTTTGGTAGTTTTGAAATTTAATTATCTATGTAATTCTTATGTTTTGAGTTTAAACGGATGTTGTCGTGTGGAGCTGGTCCGACAAGTTCGTATTGTGTTGCTAACGTTTTGGACAAGTTCTTTGTGTAATTATAATGTTGGTTTAAATATCGAATTCATTTCCAACATGTTTCCTTAATATTGGTTTGATAAGGAATGGAAGTCAAGAATGTAATTTGATTCAAGGAAAGGATGTGCTTATGGTCATTTTGATCCAATTATGGTTGCATGTATGTTCTACATGCTTGGGTTATGTTTAAAAATGTTTGGGAGTATGTTTGGTATGGTTTCCCAAAGTTTTATGAAGTTTGGTTTAGGTTTGGATGTGTTTCAAAACTTGTAGCAGCAAATTTAGCAGCAGAAACTATTCTGCTGGAACCTGAATCAATCTGAGTACAAAGGGTGGATCGATTCGGGGTTCTCGAGGGACATTCTCCTGGTAAATTGTCGTATAGGATCAATCCGGATTTTATGGGAGGATCGATCCGCCCCTATTTCTCAGCAACTGCCCACCTTTACAGAAATATGCATATCTCTTTCTAGAAAACTCAACTTTGCACGCCCTTTTTTTGCGTTTGAACCGGGACTCAAAAACCTATCTTTTGGTATAAAAATTTGATATACTTTGTTATTGACCATTTTGCCCTTGGGCTATTTTTGTCACAATAAAGTTCTTTAAAGTGGTTTAGTTCACATTTTCTTCCTAATTAGTGTATATATTGAGTGTGTGTGGTCTTGTTACACATGTCCTAATCCGCGGGGGTAGGTTGGAGTATAACAATTTTTGGTATCAGAACAATGGGCTAGAGCCTTTGGGACGAGAGACGTACGATGCGTAGTGTGCACACAATGATACGTAGCTACACGAACATGCATACACGTTTACTTAGCATGATTTTACGGTTGATTAGCATGCCATATGTTTATTTAAAGTAATGTGTGTGTGTACTAATGTGGGTGCCAGGCAACTTGTTTGGAGGTGAGAAACCAAATCGAATGGAAAGGGTGGAGAGAGCTATTGAAGGACTAGTCTGAGTGGCCGAGACACGTGTGACTGAGGAAAGACCGATACAACTGAATCCGAACCCGAGGGAAGAAGTTGTCACTATTTCAAAATTCCATAAGCAAAATCCAACAGTATTTCGTGGGGAGGCCGACCCGATGAGGGCCAATTTTTTAGATTTCTGATATGGAGAAAATCTTCAGGGTGTTACCGTGTATAGAGGAGCAGAAAGTTTTATTTGCCACCGACACATTAAAAGATGAGGCGCAATATTGGTGGCGTAGTAAACTGGGCCCAGGGCAACCGACTACCTGGGATTACTTTTTAGAAATATTTGACGAGCAATTCTTCCCAGAGTCATTCGGTGACCAAAAAGCTCAAGAGTTTATGGAGTTGGTACAAGGAAAAAAGTAAGTCCGAGAGTACTCAACACAATTCATGAGTTTGGGAAGGTTTGTGGGGGATATGATAATAACTGAAAATGTGAAAGCAAGGAAATTTGTAGTAGGCCGGGCTTCGAAGTGACATCCGGGAGCGAGTGACTGTGTTCCGACTAGAAACGCTTGCTAGGGCGCTTGACGTCACCTCCATTGACGAAAGGGATCTTGGGTTTACTTCAAGCATGTCACCACCATCAAGTCAACAAAGCAAAAGGATGGGATCGAGTCAGTTCAGTAGCCAAGGTAGTGCAAAGAAGCAGAGTGTGGGAGGGTCATCGGCTAGTAGTGGCAGTGGTTCTAGTGGGAACAAACTAAGGTGTTCAACTTGTCAGAAATTTTTTTGGGGCCGATGCAATCAACTTCCAAACCTGATCACTTGTAACATTTTCCGACATCCATGACATATGGCAAGAAATTATCCAAATCAGAATGTGGATATGAGGGGCCGATGCTTTACCTATAAGGAGTTGGGGCACCAAGCGAAAGATTGTCCTACCAAGTGTCAAGGAGCTTCAGGCTCCAGTTCATATGCGGCAGGTGCTATTACACTGAGACCTACTCAACCACCACCGAGGAGGGAGCAACAGGAGGCGAGGTCGTATCAACTTAGGCTGGGAGAGACCGCTTCTGCTGATACCGTTGTTTCAGGTTTTGTTCCCATTTCCTCACACCTAGCAAATGTACTTATAGATTCGGCATCCATACACTTGTTCGTATCATACCACTTTGCTAAACATCTAGATAAACCATTAGAGTTTTTGAATTATGATTTTTATGTTACAATACCATTAGGGGCTCCGTTGATTAGCTCAGGGGTGTTTAGAAACTATGAGACAAATATAGGTGGTAAGAGTTTAACAGTCGATTTAGTACCATTAATCGTTTAGCATTTTGATGTTATATTGGGTATGGATTGGCTAGCGGCTAATCACATGAACATCGATTGTAAGAGAAAAGGTGTAGTATTTTGTATTCTGAATCAGGATGTGCTTTATTTTCAAGGCAAGGGCGTAGTGTTGCTACCATACATTGTGTCAGCTATTGAAGCCTGTCGGTTATTAAAAAGGGTTGCTGTGGATTCTTATGTAGTATTCTCGATACTAGAGGTGCTGATTTAAAACTTGAAGATATTCCAGTTGTTAGAAAATTCCCAGATGTATTTCCAGAGGAATTGCCTAGTGTATTGATTGAGCGAGCGATTGAGTTTGGTATCGATGTTATGTCGGGAACGCAACCTATTTCACGATCACTAAATCGAATGGCACCAATTGTGTTGATAGAGTTGAAGATTCAGTTACAAGAACTGTTCGGCCTAGTGTGTCTCCATGGGGTGCACCGGTATTATTTGTGAAGAAGAAAGATGGTAAAATGTGGATGTGCATCGATTATCCGAAAATCAACAAAGTAACAATCAAGAACAAGTACCCATTGCCACGCATTGACGACTTATTCGATCAACTTCAAGAGACTCAATTATTTTCAAAGATAGGTTTGAGATCTGGGTACCATAAACTGAAAGTTAAAGCTGAGGATGTGGAGAAGATAGCCTGTAGGACTCGCTACGGGCACTATGCATTTCTAGTGATGCCATTTAGGGTTACTATGTGCCAGCTGCCTTCATGGACTTAATGAACCGGGTGTTTAAATCATATTTAGATGAGTTTGTGATATTTTTTATTGACGATTTTCTTATTTATTCTAAAAGTCCGGAGGAGCATGAAAAATATTTGAGGTTAGTTCTACAACGACTTCGAGAGAAACAGTTGTTTGAAAAAATAAGGAAAAGCAAGTTTTGGTTGACAAGTGTCACATTCTTAGGGCACGTGATCTCTAAAGAGGGCATTTTCATGGACCCACAGAAGATTGAGGCTGTTATGAATTGGTCAAAGCCGACAAATGTGTCAGAAATTTGAAGTTTCTTAGAGTTAGCTGGATATTATAGAAGGTTTGTTGAAGACTTTTCTCGAATTGCAACTCCAATGACCATGAGAAAAGATGTACTATTCGAATGGAACAAGGAATGTGATGAATGTTTCTTGGAATTAAAGAAAAAATTAACAACGACACCAATACTTGCAATTCCGACAAGTACCAAAAAATTTAGAATTTATAGTGATGCTTCTCACCAAGGCTTGGGATGCATTTTGACACAGGATGATAAGGTGATAGCCTATGCTTCACGATAGTCGAGACCTCACGAGAAGAATTATCCGACACATGACTTGGAGATAGCGGCGGTAATTTTTTTTGCTTTGAAGATTTGGAGGCATTATTTATACAGAGAGACATGTAAAATTTTCACCAACCATAAAAGTTTGAAATACTTGTTTACTCAGAGAGACCTTAATATGAGACAAAGGAAGTAGTTGGAGCTTATGAAATATTATGATTTGAAAATTTAATATCACCTTGGAAAAACGAATATAGTTGTCGATGCCTTGAGCCGAAAGTAGTCAAAAAACTTAGCTTATGCCTTAATAGTACAAGAGGAGCTAGTAAAAGAATTTGAACAATTGGAACTTGAAGTCATTCCTAGAATTGGATGTGGTTTAATGGCTGCGATTGTGGCACAATTGAGTTTAATTGGTGAAATCAAGACTAATCAACTTTTAGACCCAGAATTCAAGAAAATTGTAAATGAGTTACCTGAGGGTAGAAGGCCAGAGTTCAGCTTTCAAGACGGTATTTTGAGATACATCAACCGCTTGTGTGTTCTTAAGGTCGGAGATTTAAAAGATAGAGTTATGGAAGAAGCTCATAATGCACGATATTCAGAACATTCGGGTAGTACCAAAATGTACTGAGACTTGCGAGAAATGTATTAGTGGAGTGGTATGAAGCGAGAAGTAGCAGAGTTTGTATCTAAGTGTACGACTTGCTAGAAAGTGAAAATGGAACATCAACGACCTGGAGGGGAACTTCATCCTCTAGAGATACCGGAATGGAAGTGGGAACATATCACAATGGATTTTGTTTCAGGATTTCCAAAATCTTAGAAGTCAAATGATAGCATTTGGGTTATTGTCGACCGGTTAGCTAAGTCAGCCCATTTTCTACCTCTCAAGACCAAAGATCCATCAAAACTTGTAGAAATTTATATCAGAGAAATTATACGACTTCATGGAGCACTGGTTTTGATAGTGTCGAACCGTGACACTCGATTTGTGTCAAGATTTTGGGAGAGTTTGCAAAAGGCTATGGGGACAGCTTTACATTTAGCACTGCTTTTCATCCCCAGACCGATGGTCAGTCCGAAAGGGTAATTCAAATTCTAGAAGATATGTTGAGAGTATGTGTTATGGACTTCAACGCCGATTGGGAGGCTCACTTGCCTTTAATTGAGTTCTCTTACAATAACAATGTTCAAACTAGTATTGGAATGGCGCCTTATGAGGCATTGTACAGAAAAAAGTGTAGATTGCCAGCATGTTGGACAAAGGTTGGTGAAAAATAGCTTTTGGGACCAGAGACAGTGCAATTACTACCGACAAGATTCGATTAATAAAATAGCGATTGCAAATGGCTCAAAGTCGTTACAAAAGTTATGCAGATACGGGTAGAAGACCATTAGAGTTCGAAGTGGGTGAGTATGTCTTTTTGAAAGTGTCGCCTTCAAAAGGAATAATACAATTTGGTAAAAGAGGGAAGCTTAGTCCAAGATATGTTGAACCGTATTTAATTCTTAATCGAGTTGGACCACTAGCTTATCGGTTAGAGTTGCCACAAGAGTTGGCGAATGTTCATAACATATTTCATGTGTTGATGCTTCGACGTGATGTGCCAGATTTGAAACATGATATAATTCTAGAATCGTTAGAGATTCGGGAAGATTTGACTTATGTGGAGCATCCAGTGCAAATTCTTGATAGAAAAGATCTAGTGTTGAGAACTAAGGTAATTCCCTTGGTGATGGTTTAATGGCATAGCCATTCCGTCGAAGAAGCAACTTGGGAGCGAGAGGATGAGATCTAAGCCAAGTACCCGCATCTCTTTGATTCCTGAGGTAAGAATAAGTTTGGGGACCAAACTTTCTTTTAGGGAGGGAGAAATGTAACACCCGTACCCGGGAAAAGGGTTAGTTATCATTTTAATATGCATTAATTCATGTGATTAGTGTATCCAATGATTAAGGGAAGGCTTTGTACTCGCCCGTGGAAAAGACCCTAGTAAGGAGGGACAGGTTTGGATGTGGGACCCAGTGAATGGCTTGAATAATAATATTTATATTTTACATGATTAAATGCATTTATATGATTACATGAATATTTGTTTAAATGCTTTCATATTATATGATGATATATGTGTTAGGAGTTGGTATTAGTTTGGACACCCAAATAAGGGTGTAAATGAAAAGAATTCATAATTAGTACGTGCGATAGCAACTTCACAAAATATTTGGGACCCCGTTGGGAACCATACAGGAGTTAGACAAACACCCATTAGATAATTAGGTAGTTAATGGAATGTTTGATGGATTTCATAATAAGAACTTAAAAAATTTTGGGGGTGTAAACGAAAAATGGGAAAATTTTAGGCAAAGACACCTCATGCTTGATGCATGTGTGTGTGTCAAATGTAGGGAAGTCTCATTTACAGAAATTAAAACAAAAAGAGACAGCTCAGAGAGAGATGATGAGATTCCGAGATGCCGACGCCGGTTATTCGTCGTTCCGTCGCCGCCGTTCGTTCGATTCGCAAATCGAAGCCGTTTTTGTACTTGTGGAGGTGAAACGATCGTTTCTATACCTTTAAGTTACGTTTTAATTGTCAGATTTTGGTAGCTTGTACTAATTGGCGACTCGTGGTTCGCTAAGTTCATGTAAGATTTACTTAAAAGTAGGAATTGAGCTTGAATTTGGTGAAATTCTACATATCTTGGTTTAATTTGGGTATAATTTGTGAGAGGTGAATTTTATAACTTAAGCTTTGATGGTGTACATGTCTTATGCTTCAATTGGTAGTTAGAAAATAATAAATCTTGAAGTTGTGGTTGAATTCATGCTAAATACTAGAATTCTATGTTGATTTGGTATGAAATTCTCATGTTTATGTGATAATGTGTTTATATGTGTTAAGTGGCCAATGAATTTTTGGGAGTAATGGTTCATTGTTAGGGGTAATAAGGAAGGGAAGAGGAAGAATACGATAAATACAGAAGTCCAAGGAATAGAAGTGACTGCGCGGCCAAGGAGGTGGTCTTCCGGTCTGAATGAACCATTAACCCATGAATTCTGCGATTACGTATGCTTGTGTGCTTAAATTAATGCATTATATATGTTCACGACATTCAATACATGTTAGTTATTCACTAATCATATTGCTTAAGAAAATCGTTTTCCTTTTCTGTTGTGGTAAATAACAACCACCGCAGGTTCAGAGCAATGCCTGAAGAGGAAATGACGTGCAATGGGAGAGATGGGAGAGATGGGAGAGATGGGCGAGATTTGGGACTCATGCTTATGAACTTCCTTTGAACTTGTAAAATGATGTAAATTGTAGTTCCTTTTATGACAAAGTAGGTAGTTTGGTTGTGTTTATGGAACTTAGAACTTTAACTTGACTTTTGGTCATTTTGAAATTTAATTTAGTAAAATCTATGTAATTCTTATGTTTTGTGTTTAAACGGATGTTGTCGTGTCGAGCGGTCTGGCAAGTTCGTATTATGTCGCTAACGTTTTGGACAATTTCTTTGTGTAATTCTAATGTTGGTTTAAATGTCGAATTCATTTCCAACATATTGCCTTGATATTGGTTTGATAAGGAATGGAAGTCAAGAATGTAATTTAATTCAAGGAAAGGATGTGTTCATAGTCATTTTGATCCAATTATGGTTGTGTGTATGCTCTACATGCTTGGGTTATGTTTAAAAATGTTTGGGAGTATGTTTGGTATGGTTTCCCAAAGTTTTATGAAGTTTGGTTTAGGTTTGGATGTGTTTCAAAACTTGTAGCAGCAAATTTAGCAGCAGGAACTGTTCTGCTGGAACCCAGATCGATCCGGGTACAAAGGGTGGATCGATCTGGGGTTCTCGAGGGACATTCTACTGGTAAATGG
This sequence comes from Hydrangea macrophylla, assembly GCA_033977485.1. Classification (NCBI taxonomy): domain Eukaryota; kingdom Viridiplantae; phylum Streptophyta; class Magnoliopsida; order Cornales; family Hydrangeaceae; genus Hydrangea; species Hydrangea macrophylla. The sequence continues at coordinate 86,691,424 of CM066984.1, forward strand.
TCATATAGGATCAATCCGGATTTTATGGGCGAATCCTGTTTCTCAGCAACTGCCCACTTTAACAGAAATATGCGTATCTCTTTCTAGAAAACTCGGATTCGCGCGCCGTTTTTTTGCGTTGGAACTAAGACTCAAAAATCTATCTCTTGTTATAAAATTTGATATACTTTATTAATGACAATTTTGCCCTTGGGCTGTTTTTGTCACAATAAAGTTCTTTAAAGTGGTTTAGTTCACATTTTCTTCCTAATTAGTGTAATATTGGGTGCGTATGGTCTTGTTACACATGTCCTAACCTACAGGGGTGGGTTGGGGTGTAATAATTTTTTTATATCAGAGCAATAGGCTAGAGCCATTGGGACGAGAGACGTACGACCCGTAGTGTGCACACAACGACACATAGCTACATGAACATGCATACACGTTTACTTAGCATGCTTTTACAATTGATTAACATGCCATGTGTTTATTTAAAGTAACGCGTGTGTGTACTAATGTGGGTGCCAAGAAACATGTATGGAGGTGAGAACCCAAATCGAATGGAAAGGGTGGGAGAGAGCTATTGAGGGATTAGTCCGAGTGGCCGAGACACGCGTGACTGAGGAAAGACCGATACAACCGAATCCGAACTCGAGGGAAGAAGTTGTCACTATTTCAAAATTCCATAAGCAAAAGTCAACAATATTTCGTGGGGAGGCCGACCCGATGAGGGCCAAATTCTGGATTTCTGATATGGAGAAAATCTTCAGGGTGTTACCATGTATAGAGGAGCAGAAAGTTTTATTTACCGCCGACACATTAAAAGAAGAGGTGCAATATTGGTGACACACTAAAGTGGGCCCGGGGCAACCGACTACCTGGGATCACTTTTTAGAAATATTTAACGAGCAATACTTCCCGGAGTCGTTCGGTGACCAAAAAGCTCAAAAGTTTATGGAGTTGGTACAAGGGGGAAAGTTACTCCGAGAGTATTCAACACAATTCACGAGTTTGGGAAGGTTTGCAGGGGATATGATAACAACTGAAAAAGTGAAAGCAAGGAAATTTGTAATAGGGCTTTGAAGTGACATCCAAGGGCGAGTGACTGTGTTCCAACCAGAAATGCTTGCTAAGGCGCTTGACATCGCCTCCATTGCCGAGAGGGATCTTGGGTTTACTTCAAGCATGCCACCACCATCAAGTCAACAATGCAAAATACAGGGTATTACAGCCTATGAATTTGCTCCACAGCAGTAGTTAGGTTTCCCTTAAGTATTCCTTATAAGGAAATATATTATGTCAATTCCATGAAGGGGGCTTCGTCCATAGCTTCCTCAAATAAAACACTTCTAAGCTAAAACTCATGCTAATTTTCTTTAACTCATTAGGTCATTTTTATGCCTAAACAACTTCAAATTGCTTTAACTTTTTGTCCTACAAGTCTATTTTTCGTAAAATTTGATGTTTTGGAATCAGCAAAATGATATCTATCAACCGAAATCAACATTGATCATAAGCAAATATGAAAATATTGTGTTTTTTTTTGTTGTATAAATATAACAAAACATATTCCTTTCATAAAATTGGCACCATAGGTGCATAGATCTTGAGGAAAAAAAAAGGGATTCAAAAAAAAAAAATCACCCAAAAAGCTCAAGAATTAATATAGTTATCGCCGTTAATATAAACAAATAATATTATATATATGTAGACAAATAAGACAAATAATATTATCCATAAGACAAATAAAATCTCAAAATTAGCTAGCAACGTACTTTTTTTTATAAAATTTTCACGCCCATTGTGCTGATATCGAAGAAATATATGAATACCCCAAAAAAATCATCTCGAAAGGCCAAAAAATAAAAAAATTATGATTGTTTAGCTTAATATTATCTGTCAAAATAGATAATATAATTTGTTTTGATTGATAAAATCAAAAAATGAGTTTCCAAATTACTTTCTTTTTTACAGTTTTCAACTCTGTTGCGTAGATCTCGAAGAAATACATGAAATAAAATAATAATAATAATGATTAAAAAAAAACATCACCTAAAAAGGCTAAAAAAAATGAGTGAGTTATGGTGGTTTAAATTTGATAGATAATATCATCTGTTTTGACAGATAAAAAAAAAAGAGGTTCTAAATTACTTCTTTTTGTACAATTTTCAATTTCATTGCATAAATTTCAAAGAAATACATGAAATCTAAAAAAAAAAACTCAAAAATGCTAAAATAAAAACGAGTGAATTATGCTGGTTTAAAGTTGACAAATGATATTAATATTATCTATCAGAATAGATAATATCATATGTTTTGACAGATAAAAAAAATAATAAAAAAAGGTTCCAAATTATTTTCTTTTATACAATTTTTAACTCCATTACACAAATGTCGAAGAAATACATGAAATAAAAAAGTAAATCACTCCAGAAGGCTAAAAAAATGAGTGAGCTGTGGTGGTTTAAATTTAACAAATAATATTGCCTTAACCATTTATCTGTTTTAGGAGGGGCTTTTCATCAAATTCAAAAAGTAGCAAGGGGCTTTATAAAAAAAATGGCCAAATTGTGTGAATTTTTTGCTATATCACTTAATTTTAAGGGGTCTATGACCAAATATCCATTCCATAAATATGTCATTATATCTTTCAGTTATAAAATGTGGATAAATACAATTAGTTTGACATTAATGATTTTTTTTTAAATTGACATTTTATGGAAAGATGTTAGATATGTCAATCCTTTAAATGTGGTAACATATCATTATCCTTCATCAATATCCTTATTATTATTATCATTCATCTTCAACTTTGTGGAATTCGTAAAAAAAAAAAAAGAGCACTGTGCTTCTTTTGGAAGGAAAAAAAACTTTCTTATGTTTATTTTTGGGAGATTATAACATGAACCTCAAAAGTGTTTACCAGGATATTTTGAGGAATGTTTTCAAAATCTTACTCTGTTAACTATTTACTAGGATACTTTTGAGAATTTCCCAAACCAATACATCTCTGTGGAATTTCTCAAAGTAACACTTTTCTTAACTTTTCAAAGTATTACTTCGAAATCACATCATAACGCTTTGAGAAATTTCTCAAGTAATCCTGAATGGAAATTCCATAACCAACTTTCATGAGACATTTATCAGATTATCTTGATAATGAATACCATAGCCAATTTCGTTGAGGAATTTCTTAAGGTAACCTGATGAGAAAATACCATAGCCAACTTCATTGAGGAATTTCTCAACGTAACCTGGTTAAGTGACGTGAGTTTCACATTTAATAATCGTAGACTCCAAGCGCAAAAGGGGTAATTTTTCCAAAATAACACATACCACATTTTTTTTAGAGATGTTTAAGTGACGAATGCTACATATGAAGGAATAAACGTGTACAAAAGATACAGATCAAACGAAAAATCAAATCACTGACATCAATTTTCAAAAAACAGTCCATAAAGATAACACCCATAATTGTGTTATTGCATTTCATTACATTGTCATGTATGATAATATGACAATGTGATGTGTTGTGCATTTTGGCACATGTGTGAGTGAGTTTTGATTCACGAGTTGATTTGGGTGTCTGTGTTAGAGAACTCTCTGAGACTGTGTAGAATGAATGTATTGTTGTTGTGAAGTCTCTTCGAGTATGAGACGGTAATGGTGGAATACCTTCAATGTTTATCTGAAAATAAATGTTTAATTGTGTATTTCACTTTATGTATAATTTTATGGTTTAGATTATGTTTCTATTGTTAATTTTAGTATCTTGGTGAGGACAAATTAACACGTTGCATAATTGGTAGGCTAATTAGTAATTTCGTAAAATCATGTGAAGTTTCGTTTTAGAAAATCAAACGGAACTTAGGCGAAAACTTTTTTATAATTTTTAGTTTTTACTAGTGATATGAATTTGCTGTATAGAATGTTTCAGAGACTGATTAGGAGTTTTGAGAACTCCTGGGGAGGTAAACGTAATTCCCGAGAGTTGTGTCTATATATAAAAACTCATGAGATATTTTTATCAATTCAAACCCTAAATTAGAAATTCAAGAGAGGAGATTTGGGGATTTAATTGCTTAGAGCTTTCTAGCACAAATCGACAAACTTTTGTCCGTCAATTTTTTACCAAATTTCGTATTCGAACTCCTCGAGGTAAGGCCGTCGTTTTGATACCCACTAGAGCTTGTTTAGCTAAGTTTTCCGAAAACTCATTTTCTAGAATTTTCCTAAAAAGTTGATAATTGGGTTTTTGTTCGATAGGAATTGTACTAGATGGACTTTTGCATGATCTTTGTGCTTGGATTTTCTTTGGATCAAATTCTAAGAACGTTGTTCGGAGGTGAGTGACACAACTATGTGTTTTGGAATGATTTATTGACATGTATTCATGTTTTGTATGAAGGCATGTGTTAGTTTATAGATACATATTGTGTAGTTCTTATTGGACAATTTTATTGATAAGTAGGTCGAATAGCACGGTGATATGTGATTTGAGCATGTTGAGTTTTTATTTGGGATCAAAGGAGCACGTGGTACCAAGCTATCTTGTGGAGCCGATATTGGCATTAAGATCGCACATTTGAAGAAAAGAAACGTAGGTATTACCTTTTCACATGGACTTATTGGCGAGGAATTGTGGATTAGGAGTGTGGAACATATACGTGAGACTCTGGAGACTAGTATGAAATGTAGAGATGTGAATGCGATCATGTTTATCATTCATATGCATTGTTGTTTTATTCACTAAGCAATAGCTTAAACAAATCGAAATATGTTAATGCTGGGAAGGAATCGGAAAAGTGATCGCGGGGTTTTGGGGAGTTCAACTAGAAGGCGTTGATCATGCTTACCTTGTAGTTTTGTAATAGAATTTTTGTAATAGAGATTTCATGACTTTTGAACTATGTTTAACTTAGAATCGTAGAACGAATTCGTGATATTGTAATAGGTAGTAATCTTTTATAATTATACTTTGGTAATGTTTTAAGCCAGTTAGGATTTCTGTGGAATGAGTTTTGGTGCGTGTGTTTAGTCCCTGAATGAATTCAAAAAAACCTTTAACTTGGAAAATTTCGTAGAAAAAGGCTGCTGCAGTAAAACAGTCAACTGGACGGGGGCACAATCGACTAGACCCCTGTTTTGGTAAGACATCCATTTGGTTTTCAAAGGTCATCAGTCGACTGAATAATGGGAACCAGTCGACTGGATGATGGGAACCAGTCGACTGGAATCTGTTTTCAAAACATACATTCTGCTGGGTTGGGTTCGATTGACCGGACGAGCCCAATCGATTGAACATTTGAGGAATCAGTCGACCGGACCTTGGAATCAGTCGACTGGAGTGGGCTGTCGGAGCTTTCTTGTTCTTTGCAACTCCAAGACAGTTGACTGATACCCCGACCCAGTCGACTGGACTACTGGTTTTAAAAATGAATTATTATTTTCCGATGCATGTTCTTAAAACTAAATTTTTGAGAACGTTAATGAATTGATTTTGTCTCGGTGGTGTGTCACGGGCTCCGGTTCTGCTATTTTGGAACCGGGCTACGACAATAAATGACATAATAAACACATTTCATAATTGTATTTATGCATATTCATAACTAAAATACGTGATGCATGCTATATATGAGGGATACATATAAAATATCCAATTATAACACAACACTGGCAAATTAGTCCAATAAGCTTTCCAAAGGAGCTTTTGACCGAAGAAGAAATGTGGAGGGACTTTTACCACTATTGATTGGTGATGATGGATTTTTGGATAAAAAAAAAAACTAGTAATTTTATTGGAGGTGTTGTGATTTCATTTGTGCATGGTCTATTTTCACATCATGTGATTTAATTCCTGAGAAAATATGAATAGAATAGTGTCGTTACTCTTAAAAAATTGAGATGGGCAAATTTACAGCACAACATTTAGTTTTATTTTTTACTTTAAATAAAATTAGTTGGGGCTCACTCACTATGAGAGTGGAGAGAGAAAATAGAAGAAGATAAGATAAATCTATTTTTGAGGAAATGGAGAGAGGAAGTTAAAAGTAGTTTAATTGTTGTATGTAAAAGTAAAAAGTAGTTTGGGTATCATTATGATAGTTTTGCCCTTATATTTGAGTTTTTTTCTATATCATATTAGTATTTTTGTAAATATGTTTTTAGGTAAAATATTTGTGCTACCCCTATTTCTCTTTTTATGTAATAGTATAGATTACAACCCAAGGTGTCTCGTGCTATTAACTTCATAGTCTGATAAATCAGTAGACAATATACAATTCCACTTGAGTTTTCACTTTATTCAAACGCAATTTCAATCACAAATAAAAATTTCTCCCAATCCAAAAAATAAAAAATAAAATAAAAACAATCCAAAAACAAAATTTCTTAAAATATTTTCGGCAATAATTTCAAACACATTGAAGGTTAGGATTCAACTTAAAACCCATGACAAAATAAACTTTTTCTTCTCTCAATTAAATACATCACATTGGCGACGAATGTTTCCTCCAGAAACGGTTTTGACTCCGACCCGACCCAGTTTGGTCATGGCCATCACAAATGCATTGTTGAAGGCCTGCGTGTTATTGGCCCAAATATTCACAGTTGGCTTGGATCTCGAGTCTGTAAACAAGACTTGATCCGAGGTAAACAGGCCTTTGCGTTGCTGGAGGTTCTTGAAATACACGTTGTCAAATGTTTGGGGCGTGGTTGGGTCCATGTTGATAGCTATCCTGGGGTCCACATTCTTCGGGCACATTGCCTTCAATTGGGTTGCGTATGTTGGGTCCAGTGAAGGGTCCACCGGATTTTGACGGGTGAAATTATATATGCGGTTCGCGAATTTGCTGCAATGAGAGAATCCTAGGGTGTGGCAAGCTGCAGTGAATATTACAGTTTTAGCACATAAAGAAATATTCATAAATAATTCAAATTTAGATAAATTATTTTGATCGTACCAAAAAAAAGAAAAATCAATTTTATTACTAATTTAGCACTAATTAATAGAGATTAGTTTCATCCTAACATTCAAAATAGCTCAAAAAAAAACATTTAAATGACTCGTTCATTTGATCAGATAAAAATACAATATGTACAAAATTAAAATACAAATAAGACAGGTAAGATGTCAAAAGTTGACTCATATAACTGAGATCATGCGACTGTCATTTTTATTATTTTGTGCACATAATAACTATTTTTATTGGTTCAGACATTCTCGTCAACGTTAACAGAACTCGGAAATGACCAACTGTGAGAAAATCCTAGTGATTGGGAGCATGTTATATATGCACGTGGAAAATTACCTGAGAGAGCAATCATGTCTGCTTGGTTTAGCCCATTTGCAGCAAACATGGAATTGAGTTGATTCAAATTGAAGGTTGGCTGTGGCAACTTTCCATTGACACTTGATGCAGTCGAGACCAGACCATCTAATCTTCCCAATTCAACAGTATATGATGGTCCCCCGGACTGCACATTTTCATCCCAATAATAAATATACTCAAATTCATGTTGATGTCAAGTTATAAAACTAAGCATATATATTTGAATGTGGACCAAAAATTATCGGTCATCTCATTGAAAATAAGGTAAATAACATAGGAAAACACTTTTTTTTTTTTTTTTTTTTTTTTTCAGTTTGCTCTGAAGAAAATTTAACTTGAAAATAAGATTAAAAAAATTCAAATTTTATTTTAACTAAAAAATCGTGCATTCCAATGTTACTGAAGCATACAGAAGAGAAAGTATAGGAACAATTTTTTTTTCTCACCTTGATTTACTTTTCTTCTCCAAATATGTAAACCAATCAAACAATAAAATTAATATTTTAAAATACTAAAGTAAATTATTTGTGTTCCCTAATCGTAAAATTGTTTAACTGACTAAAATTTATCATTATTATTTTTATAAATGGCAAGTAATTTACTAGTCTATTTTAAATTGAACAGAATTTAACACTTTCTTCGTAACGTAGGAGAAATTATCTTGTGTGACCATCGCATGTGATAATTTCTCCACCATGTATACATATATATATGCACATGTGTATATATATATATATATGCAGGCATATTGTGTATACACGCGTGTAGATGGAAGAGTACAAACCAGGGAAACGACATCTCGGGTGGCCATAACAAGAATGTCTGCGCAGGAGACCGTGTTTTTGCAGCGTGCTTCAACAGCCGTTTTAGCTCTAATCACAGTGTCAAAACCATCCCCAGCCAATGAAAGATTATCTGGGTGGTCCTTCTCAGCTTTGTTGCTTCCAGTTGATTGAATTATGACCGAAGCATCACAACCCTTTTTCAAAATTTTAATCACAAACCAATAATTTAATCAATCAACACTCAATTATTCATACATGAACTCACAACAATAATTGCAACCGATTATACCAGATTTCATTCTATTCTTCGCAAAATGACACATTAGACTGTAGAGTTTCTAATTTGTATCAATCTTTAATTTTCGACTATTCTTAAAAATCTTTAACCAATGATTTGATCAATCAATCTCTTTTATTCATACTTGAGCTGACATTGAAACTTTGATGTAATAACACTTTGCACCCTTTCAGTATATATAGTTTTATTCCTGATGGTTTAAAAGTTGATACCTAAGACCCTCAAATCTCTTTTGTATCTAGCGAATTTTGATGGATTTAATTTGATCGAATTGTTGATAGAACTTTGAAAAAGGGTGCAAATTGACACAAATTTTAAACTCGAAGATTTAATGCGTCAAATTTTGAAATTATGAGGGTGAAAGTGACTTCCAACAGAAATTACAAGGTTCTAAAGAGTAAATTATACTTTATCAAAAAAAAAAAAAAGGTAAATTATGCTAAAAACTATTTCACAATCTCTTTCTAAGATGAACAATATTGCTACGTTCCCAAATTCCTTTTTCAAATGACTTAACAGTTATACCACATGTTGCGATTGAGACTCAAATTTGAAAAACATATGTGTATAACTGTTAAGTCATACATTCATACATACATATATATATATAGATGGATATGCATATATATATATATATATACCTGAACAAAGCAATCATGGAAGAAAAGACGGAGTGTTGCAGGGATGGTGACAAACGTTTCGTTGAATTTCTGGGTAACGACGTTTTTGACAATGGTTTCAACATTTGGGCATGTCTTTGCATAGAAGTTTGTTTTGAGTTTTGTGGCTTGTGCCGATGCCAATAATGGGAAGACACACAACAACAATAACAAACTCAAACAAACTGACCACAGCCCCATTCGATTATTATTGAATCCACAACCCATTTGTTTCAGAGATATATCTAATATTAATATCTATCAATTTAGCAAATAACTCAATTTATAGCTTAGAGGTGAACAGACATGTGGGGTGGCTCTGACTGTATGCGATATATACATAGATATATATATATATATACAACATGTACATATGACTATATGAGTGAAGTGGTCATAAGCCAGTTGGCGTTAGAATCTTTCTTTCTTTTTTCTTTTCCTTTTTTTTTTTTTCAAACAGAGAAAGCGAATTATGCTACGAAAGTGGTGGTTTTGATTGAGACATTGATGTTGGTTCATGCATGGTTTGCGTCTAATACATGGCCGCCTTTGTTTGTTGCTTTTGTTTTGTGTCTATTTCCAATTAAATTTGATTTTTATTCTATAACCACTCTCCTTCATTATCCATATTATGAGTTGAAAGTTTAGAGTTGTAGAGGGGGGTCTCTTTTGGCGACAGTTTTTGTTTTTGTGATTCAATTTAATAAAAAATTGATTTTCTCCATTAATGTTTGTCAAATTGTAAATTTGAGATCATACATTTTTTGCATTTCAATAATAAAAATTGATTTGTCAAACAGTTATTTACTCCATTTATTAAAATTTTGAAAGCACTAAAAACTCTAAAATCTAATACTCTCTCCGTCTTATTTATTGAGTTGATTATTCAATTTTAAAATTTAAAATTATTATCCATTTTTTTCTAAATTAGTTTATATTTTTTACTTACATTCTAAAACTACTCTTCATTGAAATCTACACTAAGACAATGTAAAAAAAAAATTGTTATAATGATTAGGGGTAATTTTAGCTAGAAAGTAAGTGTAATTTCTTTTTATCCATTTAAAAAGTTGCATTCCCAAAGTGGAACTCAAAATATGGGACGTAGGGAGTACTACCAAATAGAGTTCCAAGTACATGAATCACGTAGAGAGACACTGGCGGACGTACATGTAATTCAGGGGTGGCACAGGTTCCCCTGGATTTCAGGAAATTACAAAATCATATGTAATAGTTTATAGATTTTAGAAATATGTCCTTATAAATTTCACACAGGCTCCCCCTGAACTTCTGAAAATTCTAGATTTACATCTAATATTTTACAAATTTTAGACACAGACCCCTATACTTTTGAAAATTCTATACTTATAATATTTACATGTTTTAGATATAGGCACTGCAAAATTACATGATTACCCCAAATTTTGGGTATTACCAATTCTATCTACGCTTCTATCTACCATTTTACACATAATTATGTATATTTAAACTCAAAAAAATTCACTTCAAAGACGCTACCCCAAAGCACCTATAGGCTAGACCCCCGCACCAAAAACCATTAGTACGCCCCTGCCGAGAGAGAGAGAGAGAGAGAGAGAGAGAGAGGGGCAGCTGGCTAAAATAGGCACAATAGAACGTAGTATACACGTTAGTTAAGACAGCTTCCTGTGGGCTTCTCAAACTGAGAAAATAGAGACTACTTGGAATTGGGAACGAGACGTGTGTGATTGGGGCATCATGACAGTGTAGTCAAATGATATCAAATGATTTTTGTATAAGCGCTTAAAACATATATACAGACAAAACGTACAAGACGCCAATTACTAATATCGAGTAATATTTGGCCGTAACAAATTTTACTAACGCTTACACCCATATTCTATCTCTCTCCTACTTGCACTGCATCATGACACTGTGAGTCAAATGATATCAAATGATTTTTGTATACACGGTCAATACATATATACAGACACAACGTACAAGATGCCAATTACTAATACGAGTAGTATTTGAGGCACTAACAAATTTCGCAAATACTCACACCCATACTTCTAAACACTCACAATTTGTTAGTGCCCTAGCATTGTTGTTACCAATACACTCTATTCAATTTTTTACGATTTTATTTATATATTTAGAAATTTATTAAAAAATCTCTAATTTTAGATTAATTAAGTTTAAAGAACAACTTGTGATACACCCAAAATTGGCTCTATCCTATGACCGAGCGGTTGAAATCAACAGCCAGTCCATGTCCCGGTCAAATCATGCACAACTCCTCGGACAAGCATCAGCCCGAGCGGTCTAGTCTACCCGAAACTCATCATCCCGAGCGGTTCATCCACGACCCGGCCAACAGGTCGGGAAAATCGCACGGCCACATCCCACCTCGGGAACAGCTCATCCGGGCCCATAGACATGATCCCGAGCATTATAGGCAGTTTCCTACACAAGCTAGAAGACTAATGAAAAGTGCAAACTATTTCCTAATCCGATTAGGAACCCTCCACAATTAATGTCAATCTATATCAATTGGATTATATTTCATTATCCATGTAGGAGTAGGTCTCTTGCATCTATAAAAGAGACCTCTCACTCCCCATTGAGGGGTCGACTTTTCAGTCTACACAGCACCTCTATAGCATTCATCTACATGCCCGGTCGCCCTACGGTAGCTCCAGACTTGTTGGTTCACCATAGGCCCCCGGCTCTTTTACAGTATAGTGAACGTGCTTAGACACAGCCGTGGACGTAGGTACCTTCATTAACAGTGCCGAACCACATACAAAAAGCCAGTCTCTCTCTCTCTCTCTCTCTCTCTCTCTCTCTCTCTCTCTCTCTCTCTCTCTTTCTCTCTCCTAAAATTGCTTTACTTTACTCTTACCAATTTTCAGCATCATCAGTTTGGCGTCGTCTGTGGGAAACGACAAGTCTTCTCATCAACAAATCTCTTGACTGATCGTCATGCCACCGAAGAAGGGTAAGAAGGCTGATCAGCAGTCTGACCGGGATGTTCCTCCGGCCCCGGTACCGGCTGCAGCAGTCATGACATCTGAGCAGATCACCGCGACCCTCACACAACTCCTCGAGGGCCAGCGTCAAATCCAGCAACAGATCTAAGCCCTGCTAGCCCACCAAAGCAGTCCACCAGGGGCTAGGAAACGACCCGGGAACGTTGCGTATGGTCGAGAACTGATCTTGACCAGACAACGTGCCCGATCCAACCCGTCCCGTGTTGAGGATGCTAGAGACATCAACAGTGGGCGTGCTGCCCGAAAGGAAAGGCATGAGCATATGGCCTGGGAATCAGTCCAGGGTCACTCGGTCAAGAGCCGAGTTGTCCCTAGGCGAACGATTACCCGGAGCCATAGCCAAGGCCGATCCCAGAGGACAGCACACCACCATGAAGAAGAAGCCTCTTCCACCAATCCGACCAACCCCTCAGATACTGGTCGGGAAGGAGTGAAAGCCCAAATCAAGGACTTGCAGAAGCAGATTGGCGGAGTGGCCAAAAAGCTTGGTCAAAGCCGTGTTCCGAATCAAGCCAATACCGAGATAGAGTCACCGTTTTCTAGCCAGATCACGAGATTCTCCATCCCGCGCAAATTCACGAAGCCTCGCCTAGATCCCTATAACGGCTCAGGAAGCCCGGTCGACCACGTCCGGACCTATAAGGCTCAGATGGCCCTAGCCACCAACTCCGATGAATTACATTGCCTAGCCTTCCCCAGCACTTTGAAAGGCCCGGCCGTGCAGTGGTTCTACTCCTTGGAGCCCTGATCGGTCTGCAGTTTCAAACAACTCAGCAAGCAGTTCATCAACCAGTTCGCCGGCATGCATGAACGGCCAAAGCCAGACATGCAACTACTGACGGTCAGACAATGGAATAATGAGTCCCTCAAGGAGTTCACCGACCGGTTCAACCAACAGAAGCTTCAAATCCGCAATTTGAACGAGACAATCGCCATCATAGCTTTCTGCTTGGGAGTTCAACACACCAAGTGCGCCGCGTCGTTCCACAGAAACCAACCAGAAACTTTGGTTGAGCTTTGAGAGGGTTGGAAAATACATTGACACGGAAGAGTTTCTGAAGACCAAAGACCCGGGAAAGAAAGCAACAAGTCTTCCAGAGGCAAGCGAAAGCGAGATCAGCCCGGGAGTTCTGACAGTTCTTCCAGTTCGCAGCAGTCCGGGTCAGGCAGCCCCGACCCGACCACCAGTTCACAGCGGTCTGAGTCAGGCAGCCCCGACCCGACCACCAGTTCACAGTAGTCTGAGTCAGGCAGGCCCAACCTGACCACCAATTCACAGCGGTCTGAGTCAGGCAGCCCCGACCCGACCACCAGTTCACAACAGTCCGGATCAGGCAGCCCCGTGCGGATCTCCAACTCACAACAGGCAAGGTTCGACAGTCCCGACCCGACCTCCAGTTCACATCGGTCAGGATCAAGTAGTTCCGACTTTGCCTCTAGCCCAGAGAAATCAGGAGCCTGACGATCTTCATCCGACCCCCTGTCTCCATCATTCTAGATGAGCCTGACTACAATAATACTTGCCTGATCACCACATGAAGCTCCATCGATTGTCAGAGAGCTCATCCAAAGACCTCGGGCCTAACCCCGAGGCATACAAAGACCTCGGACCTAAACCTGAGGCATACAAAGACCTCGGGCCTAACCCCGAGGCATACAAAGACCTCGGGCCTAACCCCGAGGCATATAAAGACCTTGGGCCTAACCCCGAGGCACAAGCTTCGCTTAGGTCCAACCGACGATGGGGGCAAACCCCCTAGGTGGCTAATGATGGCAAGCTTTAAAAGACCCTACAACCATCATGTTCCAGGTCGGTTACCTACAGTCATAGCCTCTGTAAGACCCTCGTCTTAGCGAAAGCTTGGGGGAAAAGACGGCGCAGTAAACTAAACAGGCAATCACACCGGGTATCTACAGTCCTCGCAGATAACCAAGTCAAAATCTTGGACAACCCGAGCACCTACAGTACTCAGAGGCATTAACTCCACTTATGTCCAAACCGACGATAGAGGTGACTAAAATCTCTTAGGTTGGCCCACGATAGAGGAGCAAAAAGGACCCTACAGCAATACGCTCTAGGTCGGCTCCACCAACATGGTCAAGCTATTCTCCCAACAGTCTTGACGAAGGCTGGCTGGGTAGAAGGCAATCATCCTAGGGAGTTAACATAAAAGGACCCTAAAGCAATACGCTTTAGGTCGGATTTTCCAACATGGTAAAATCCTGCTACCTACAACCTTGACTGTCACGCCCCAGCGTAGCAAAATAAGGAAAAAATTTCATTTCCATTTTGGACCCGTAGGTCATGACAGGTGAGGGATCGCTTGTCATGTACTTAGCTTAACATGTACCAGAAAATAGAGTATATAAAGTAGCAAGGAAGGAAATATAGATCAACATTACAAACTTAGTTAATATTACATTGTCTCAAATAAAAGTATTTCTTAAGGCACAAGCCGCCTTATTCAAATTAAAACATTATTCATATCTTTTATTACAACTTTAATAAATTATAAAAGCAGCTCTGCAGACTTCTCTAGCTGGCATAATCATATAATCCTGCATAGCCATCTCCCGGACATTTTAGGTGTCCAGGACAAAATAAAGTCATCAGCTAATGAAAGCCGAGTGAGCATAACGAACATACAAGCAATGTATATAAAAGCACATTAACTATCTTTGCATTTAGTATTTTACAGTACTGTTAGTCCATTATTCTAGTCGTCACATATAAACAATAAATGAATAATTAAATCGATTATATAAGACGGTGTATGAACAATGTAACCACCTCGTCTTACTGACTCTTTTATCTCGACCACAACCTCTCAACTCATTCGGTTCGCCAGAACCATTCGGCACGAGGCCGTTGTTTTAGATCGGTCTACCATATCCGAGTCGGCCTGTACACGACCTGATTGGCCTGCCGTATCCGAATCGACCTAGGCTCAATCCTTCCTAATTAATCTACTGTCACGACCCATCCCGCTACGTGCGGAAATAGGACACGTGGCACGCCATCAAGGCTCATCCAAACATCATATAACAATACGCAGCGGAAAGAACTTTAAAACAACCCTGGGTATTTAAAACTTAGGGAACATTACCCTCTGAGTTTGTAAAATCCATTGGAATTAGAGTTATAAAAAGTTTTGGCCAATTAGAAACACATCCAAAATACTCAGTTTTGAAAACAGAGGTTCAGTCGACTGATCAGGGAACCCAGTCGACTGCTCAGTCGACTGATCAAAGTCCCCAGTCGACTGATCAAAGTCCCCAGTCGACTGTGCTAAGCAGAACCAAAATGTAACATTTTCAAAAGGGGTCCAGTCGACTGATCTGGAAGTCCAGTCGACTGGTTTTGCCATTATTAAAAGCAGTAGCCAAAACCAACAGTGTCTCAGTCGACTGATGCAAGGTCCAGTCGACTGCTTCTCTTACTATTCACTTTCAGTGTCTCAATTACACGTGTAATAACCTGCATTTTCATTTAAATACTTGTACTCACATTTGACACATTTAAATTCAATTGGCATTGTCTGCTTTTAATTTAATTAAAATTCTTGCGTGAAGAATTTATTCCTTGCCTTATTTCATATTTGGAATTCTGTTTGGGGTTAAACTGCAATTTTATAAATTTTAGCAATACCTGTGTTGGATTTCAAAAACTGTATTTCAAAACGGTGGAAATGTTTTCTTTTAACTCAATCAGTATTTTTATAAAACCAGAAAACCACTTCCTACATTAAAATGAATTTTCTGTATTTTGTGGTGAACACCGCGCCCCGAAAATACCAGTTAGTCTTCAAAACTGTCCACGCTGTGGGAGCTTCCACAGATTTTGGAAGTGACTGATTTGGACAATTGCTTTATATCTATTTAAGGCAACTAATGATTGCCTTGTGCCTCGTTTGGAAACATACAACTTATATGTGTGATGTTGTACCATAAGTTTCATTACCCAAACACCCCTTGGCCCCTACACACCTATACTTGACCCTTTGGCTTTGGCATGGAGCTCCTACAATCTGAAATTAAACACATACGTAGTGTATATCAGATTTTGTGTACTGGGTATTTAGTTTATTAGATAATCTAAATCAATTGTTGAGTGAATTAGGATCTTCTTGGAGCCCAAGTATTGGGAGCTCTATATATATGTCCAATATACACCACACATATCACTTTCAGCACACACATATTTCTAAAATTAGAGAGAGCAGAGAATTCATAGTTCAGAACTAGAGAGAAGAAGCTCTTCAATCCTCCATAGCCGAAATCTTGGATTGAATTCTTATATTTTCTTATCTTTCTCAAACAATCACACATCTTCTCAATCACAGTGAGTATTACTCACTCATCTTGGATGTAACTCATGCCTTAATTTTTGTTTGTATAGCTTGAAGTATATATCTCCATTACAAATTTTACGTTGAAACTCCATAGCTCAAAAACATGGATTTTCCAAACTTAATCAAAACTCGTTTTCTGAATGAAATATGAAAGATTATACATCCTACATGCCATGTTTAAAGTATTAGAGTCTAATTTGATCACATGAGAAAGTATATTAAGAATTAAGTTTTGACAACTTTTAGTTTTTCATGAAATTCGTGAGCTACAGTTTGAATTATGTTAAATTGATCGTAGATTATTAATCCTCGTCAAAAACCGGAGAGATCCATATATTACTTGCCATATTTAATTCGGAATTGCAAAATGGGTCAAAAAGACCCCATTAAACTGAAATAGAGCAGTTTCTGCGGGGAAGAAGAAGCCTCAGTAAAAACTCGCGCCACGATCGCGCGCGCGAAGATCGCGCGAGCGGACCGCGCGAGAGACCCCTCGCGCGATCCTCGTTTTCCCAGGCAGACAGAAGAGTTTATATATATATAATGGAATTTAGGCAGGTCACGCGAGCGAGGGTCGCGCGAGGGACCTTTCGTGTGAGCGACCTTGGCTTTTTCAGGCAGACAGAAAAGTTTATATTGAAAAAGGAAAAGAGGCAGATCGCGCGAGCGACCTTTCGCGCGCGCAATCTGGCAGATTCTGGTTTTTGTTTGTTTTGTATTTAGGGACAGTTTGGTTTAACTTTTAAGGACTGTTAAGGTTCTGTTTGGGAAAAATATTAAAGCAGAATCCTTTTCGGTTATGTTTAAATAATTAAAACATTGTATTATGACTTATCAATCCCCGTAAGTACATTGTTCCCTTAATGCAGCGTTTTGCTTTGTGTTTAAGTTCATGACATTCATATGGGGTCAGTGGTACGTGCATGTGGGTGTCAGTCAGTGTGAAAAAGAGTAATGGTCAGTGTGAAAAGAGTATGAGATTGAGATTGAGATTGCGGTTGTGGTTGTGGTTGAGATTGCGATTGAGGTTGTGGTTGAGATTGCGGTGGTGGTTGTGGTTGAGATTGCGGTGAGGGTATCTTTGAAATGCGACGGTGGCAAATTTGGACACTCCCTGACGCCCATGGAAGCGTTAAAGTGTATGAAGCCGAACTTGGACATTCCCTGGCACCCATGGTAGTGCTAAAGTGTGGCCTACGGACACTCCCTGATACCCGAGTCTGGATACTGCGTGAGGTTGCTCCGGTATTTGCATGGCGGTTTAGGTATTCAAAGTGTGAGGCAATGGACACTCCCTGGTACCCCGGACCAAAGTGTGAGGCAAACTAGACACTCCCTGGCGCCCCCGTTGCTAAAGTGTGGCTATCTTAGTGTTTCAAAGATACCAGGAGTAAGATAGTGGGTTGTTGTGTCTGTCGAGAGAAAAGAGTCGGCAAGATGAGTGTGGTGCATTGTCTCATACACAATTATATGTTTCATGAATGATCGACTTTTAATGTATTCCTTGTTGTTTTTATTAAATGAATTCTTTCTGTGGCCAAAAGATTGATTTTACAAAATTGAAAATGGAAAAAGGTAAATGGGTATGTTTTACATTCAAAGCTGTGTTTTTAATACTCACTAGCTTCTTGAAGCTGACGACGTTGATGCGTCCTGAACATTCGTGTTCAGGCTTTTCAGGTTATGAACATGCTCCCCAGTATGATTATGCTAATTGAGAACGGCGGCTTGAAGAGAATCTGTTATTGTCATTGCATATTTTAAGTGTCACGCCCCGACGTAGCATAATTCAGGAAAGCATTTAATTTCCTTTATGGACTCGTAGGTCGTGACAAGTGAGTATGACCAATTGTCCCTGCAACAAATAACTTAACAACATTTCTAAAAGAAAGGATACTAATAAACATAAGCTCCGAAATTTAAAACTTACTAAACTATTACATAGGTCAATGTCTTAGGCACAAAACGCCCTTATTCAAAAAGCTATTCTCCAGTCCATTACAACTTCAGAAAATGAAAGACATAGGAAATAATAAGCAGCCTCCTGGAAAGTTCCCTGCCTCTAACTAGCGTAGTCGAAGTACCCTGGCTGCTCCTGCCCCTGAAAATCTGGACATACAGTCCAGGACGCATCAACGCCGTCAGCTTATGAAAGCTGGTGAGTAAAATAAACAAGTGCTCGCAATGTATATATAAGTAAATAAACAACGGTACCATTTAACTTCAACAGTAATATATTCAAGGTTCCAATTCCAACATAATTCACGGGGGAATATAGTAAGAATTAAAATACGAAATTGTACATGAATTGTGAAAACATCTTATTTTGCCAATTCTTTCCTTTAGAACAATCCAATTAAATCAACACATCATTTCAGCTACCAGAAGTAATAAGTATTCAGTCATCCAATTCATACGCTACACTATCGCCTCCAATACCAGGAATACTATCCGATCGGTATTGAAGTCACACACCATACTACTGCCTCAGATACCAGGAATACTATCCGATCGATATCTAGACCAAACACAACCAACCATCGCTCCGGATATCAGGAATACTATCCGATCAATATCCGAAACGAGCGCCTTAGATACCAGGAATACTATCCGATCGATATCTAAGTCGTACACAACACTATTACCATCGCTTCGGATATCAGGAATACTATCCGATCAATATCCGAAACACGCGCCTTAGATACCAGGAATACTATCCGATCGATATCCAAGTCGTACACAACACTGCCGCCTCCAATACCAGGAATACTATCCGATCGATATTGAGGTCGCACACTAGACCGCCACCCTTTACTCTTTTCACGCTTCCTCACATACATGCATGTCGACACAACCTTGACCCAAATAAGTATGTCAATGTTCATAGTTTTGCAGTATCGGTTAATAATCTCAAAGTTGAATATACGTTCAACATAAATCTCGATCTTAATCGTTCTTACAAGTCCAAAGTCTAACTGTGAGCCTTTAAAACAGTGTATTTGTCAAACAGTTCTTTAAAATTTCCCAAAACATTTTCCAAACAGTCCCTTAACAAAAATCACACAAACTGTCAAAACTGCCACCTCGCGCGAGCGGATCGCGCGAGCGAGGGGGAGGGGGTGTCGCGCGAGCGGGTCGCGCGAGCGAGGGGGGAGACCAGATCGCGCGAGCGGATCGCGCGCGCGAGGGGGGGGAAAGGTCCGCGCGAGCGGGCCGCGCGAGCGAGCCTCGCGCGAGCGGGTCGCGCGCGCGAGTTCTTTGTCACGCCCCGGCGTAGCAAAATAAGGAAAATTTTTCATTTCCGTTTTGGACCCGTAGGTCATGACAGTTGATGGATCGCTTGTCCTGTACTTAGCTTAACATGTACCAGAAAACAGAGTAACATAAAGCAACATGGAAGTTAATATTAAGACATAGTACATCTTCAAATACTATTACATTGTCCTTAAATAAAATATCCTTAAGGCACAACCGCCTTATTCAAATTAAAAACATTATCCACATCCTTATTACAACTTTATTTAAATTAAAAAAGTAACGTTGCAGGCTCCTCTAGCTGGCATAATCATATTGCCCTGCATAATCATTTCCTGAACATTTGGATGTCCAGGACAAAATAAAGTCATCAGCTAATGAAAGCCGAGTAAGTATAACGAACACACAAGCAATGTATATAAAAGTACATTAACAGTTATTATAAAGGTCTGGTACCTGAGGATACGATTAATCCATTATTCAAATCATCGCATGATAATAATTAATAACAGCTTGAGTAATGAATAATTAAGACCGTGCATGCACAATAAAACCATCTCATCTCACTGACTCTTTTATCTCGATCAAAATCTCTTGACTCATTCGGTTCACCTAGAACCATCCGGCACAATGCCGTTAGTTTAGAAGGTCTGTCGATATGCCTGCCGTATTTAAGTTGGCCTGGACATACCTAGACATTCAAGGTTATAATAACCTGTGGAATACTTTAATTAATCTACCGTATCTGAAGCGGCCTGGAATAATTTAAAGTTACCACCAGACTGACCTACCGTATCAAAAGCGGCCTGGGCTCAGCCCTCTTAATTAATCTACCGTATCTCAAGCGGCCTGGAATAATTAAGGCTATCACAAGACTCTGATTGACCTACCGTATCAAAAGCGGCCTGGGCTCAATCCTTCTTAATTAACCTACCGTATCTCAAGCGGCCTGGGATAATTAAGGTTACCCGTCCCGAGACATTCTCACAACATATATGCTGACCAATGACCCCTTTCCATACATGCCAACTCAACTATGCAATGTGTAACTTATTCTATTTGCTATTTTCTTTAACATGGCAGTGGTTGTTTAAACTCGTAATTATCATCAAGTAAACCAATTTATCTCAGTTTGTTCTTAGGAAGCTGACGGCGTAATTCTCGGAGTCTTAGAATTATTATTACAAAATTTCAGAAGATTAAAATAGCATATAAATTTAGCCATAAGGCCCTTCTTAATGACATAAATATATAAAAGTAAAGGGTACATACTTTGACATTATTGTTAACAAAGACAACACATCAAAATATAATTTCCTCTATTTTCCAAGACTTTGGAAGTATCATAGGCATTTGAAATAATTAAAATACTAATTTAAAAACCACTAATTAATTTATTAAAAATACCATGTTCTTGTTTTATAAATTGGTAAATTACAAAACTATATAAAATGACCTCCAACATGTGGACAAAAATATAGAATTTAATAGAGTCAATAAGTATTTTTAATACTCATTTTATACATGGTAATTAATTTATCAATTATTTAACACAAATAAATAATAAATATAATTTAGCATTACTAAGAAAGTTTTCATAAAATAATAAATATTATTTAATATCATTTTCGAAATAAAAATATACTATAATAATTTAAAACATAATTTAGGAATTATTCACATTTAAAACAAATATTTATAATTTTATTATCCATGTAAAAAAAAAATATAACTAATATGTAGGTTACAAGAGTGGAACCCCTAACCTCAAAGTGAGAAAATAACCTAGTAACCATTCTGCCAACTTGTGTTTTACTTAATAGAACACCAGAATTAAATACTTAACTAAATTAATCCATGTACTAAAAAGATAATGACTAATATGGTAGATTACAAGATTGGATCCCCCAACCTCAAGGTCAAAGAACCAACCACAAACCATTCTGTCAACGTAAATCTTACTTTTAATTTACCAGAATTAAATACTTAATTACTACGAAAGTGAAGCTAATTTACTGCATCGTCTTCTCCAAATTTCTGCAACTTCTGGTTAAGGCTCCGTTTGGCTATGTTTTTAAAACTTCTTAAAGTTATTATATCTCTTTCGTTACTTATCGGATTGCGACGAGTTCTATATGAAAGTTGCTCGGTTTTTCGCAAGGATTCCAAAAATCTACATTATATATCCTGAATCTTACTTTGAAATTTCCAGATTTCTATATTATGGCAAAAACGAAAATTCCACTTTGGGGGTCAAGAACTCAACCAATTAACAAACTGTTCATAGGGGAACCTAATGGGACCATATACTTTCATTTCCAATTTACAGAATTTGTTTTCGTTAACATTTTCGGTACCGCTAATTTTGGACTTCCATGGCTATATATACATATATAGGCGTCTATACATACTTTCGATACCCCAGGCTTGTGTGTAATGACAAATACTACATTATGAGTGGGTTCGAGAGACTCACCGAGCGTTGGTTTGGGCGGCGCGACTTGCCGAAGAAAGACGGAAATTCCGTAAAAATAAAAGCTTCAATGGCTATGGAGTTTTCTTGAAGCTACTGTGATATTACTCTGTTGTATTTCTTCCTCTCCTTATAATTTCCAGAACATGGGTATGTCTGTGTGTGATTGCTTGTGAGAGATAGAGCAATGGAAGTGGGTGTGTGTATGTGTTTATGCCGAGAGAGATAGAGAGAGCTACTGTGAGTGTTTTGAAAAGTGTATAGTAAGTAAATGCTAAGCTTACAATATGTGTGTGTGAATTTCGAAATGAGTTGCCACTGAGAAATCATATAGACAAAGCCACCAGTTGCAAGTTGAAATGTGAATGATCATCAAGATAGGATTTCGGCTACTGTGACTGATTGCGTCCAATCAGTCTGCAAAAATGATTCAGTTAGTTAATCAGTTTGGTTCAGTTTGATCAGTTAGTTCAGTTAGGTTGGTCCGGGTAGCCTAAGAAAATACCCCAAATAAATATTAGGGACCAAAAATGTAAACAACGTGATTAATATTTTATTACTAGTTTTAATCCCAAATTATAGGGTAACTTAGGGGCGCAGTCTTAAGCATAATAAATTCAATTAAAATTACTAAGGAGTCACAAAATTAATGTCATTGGGTTAACAACTACTAAAACTAATATATAATATTTATAGAAATAACATCACTATAAAAATGATGTACCGTTAGTAAAATAAGATTGGCATTGCTTTTGTATATAACAACATAGTTATTATTTATTCATGCACATAATACCACAACTAGATTAAATATAAAGTAATAGAAATAAAAACTGACATTTTATTTATTATTAGGGGCGCGAAAATACAGGTTGCTACATTCTTGCAGAACGTCGTCTTCTTCGTCTTCTCCCCTGTTTTCAATTTCTGGACTGAAATTACCCAGTTTCAGATTCTGTTCGTACCAAGACAAGTGATATATGGTTCTCTTCAGTTTTCCGCGTAGATTAAGAATACGCGATCAATTTTAACTAATACGGATTGTATCAATTAATATTCGCGATTAAAGTGAGGGTGTCAAAACTTTAAATCAACCGTTCGTCGCGATACGGATGAATTAAGTCGTAGGATTTGAACCGTAGTCTATTGGGATCGATATCTTTCATTTCCAATTTACAGAATTGATTTTGGTTACGATTTCTAAAGCTTCAATTTTCAAGCTCTCATGGTGTTTTCATATATATACATATATACACACTTATATACTCTGAAAAACACATATATAGACATTGAGAGTGAGTTTAATTTACTCACAGAGACGATTATACAGAAAATTAAAGGCCGAGAACTTCCGCCGTAATAATCCGTCGCCAAAGAAATTATACCCCTCCGTTCTTGATTTTGGTAGCCCAATATATATATATGACTATGTATGTGTGGTGTATATATATCATATGTATAATCTGTGTGTGTGTGTGATCTTGAGAGCAAGAGAGTGATAGAGAGAAATTGAGATACTGAGAGAGAGTTGTGAGGGAGAGAAGGCAACGTATATACATATATACTGTGCTCAAAATTGGGCACCAAGCAATTCCCAGGAATTGCACGGTGTGGTTGAGCTCACGTGCTCCCACACCCAAGGCGCGGCATAGACGCAGATTAAAACATAAACTGGTATTTTACAGTTGAAATAAAAATACAGAAAATTATATTAACGTAGGGATAAATTCCCAGTTGTACAAAAAGTATAGATACTATTTTTAAAACCATAGAAAAATATTTTGGAAATTACAGTTTGACCCCAGATGATATTATTATAAACAGAAATAAAATCAAATGCTCATGGAAATGAAATGCAGTATTTATTTATTAATGATAATAAAATACAGGGCGTTACACCCTACCCACCTTAACAGAGATTTCGCCCCGAAATCTGAGCTAACTAATCCTGAAACAACTCGGGGTATCTAATCCTCATGTCTGACTCTAACTCCCACGACGCCTCTCCTTCGTCATGATGCCTCCACTGAACTTTAACCAAAGGAACGTCTCTTCTCCTCAGCCTCTTGATACTCTGGTCGAGAATTCTCACAGGTCTATCCTTGTAGACAACATCCTGACTCGTCTCAATATCATCAAAATTAACCACATGTGAAGGATCCCGTATGTATTTCCTTAACATACTGACATGGAACACATTATGAACACCAGACATCTTTGGTGGCAATGCGAGTCGATAAGCCACTTTCCCAACACGCTCCAAAACCTCGAACGGTCCGATGAAACGAGGTGCCAGCTTCCCTCTCTTCTGACCAAAACGTACTATTCCACGAACAGGTGAAACCTTAAGGAGCACGTGATCACCGATACTGAACTCCAAGTCCTTTCGTCGCCGATCCGCATAACTCTTATGCCTGCTCTGTGCAGTTTTCATCCTTTCCTTGACCAGTGAAATCTTCTCATTGGCCTCTCTCACCAGATCTGGTCCCAAAAGTTCTGTGTCTCCTACTTCAGCCCAACACAACGGAGATCGACAAGGTCGTCCGTACAAAGCTTCGAACGGCGCCATCCCAATACTCGAGTGATAACTGTTGTTATAAGCAAATTCGACCAACGATAAGTGCGTCTCCCAAGACTCTTCAAAGTCAATTGCACAAGCTCTGAGCATATCTTCCATAATCTGATTAACACGCTCGGTCTGTCCATCGGTCTGAGGATGGAAAGCAGTACTCATCTTGAGCGAAGTTCCCATAGCCTTTTGCAAACTTTCCCAAAATCCCGAGGTAAAACGTGCATCGCGGTCTGATACAATCGACACAGGCGCACCGTGCAGTCGCACCACTTGCTGTAGGTACATTCGACTCATCCTTTCTACTGGGTAAGTCATATTGTACGCGATAAAGTGTGCAGACTTCGTCAAACGATCCACAATTACCCAAATCGCGTCATGATTCTGTTGTGACCGGGGCAATCCAACCACGAAATCCATAGTTATGTGCTCCCACTTCCATCCTGGAACAGGTAAGGGTTGCAACAATCCCGAGGGTCTCTGATGTTCGGCCTTCACTTGTTGACAAGTCAAACATTTAGACACAAACTCGGCTACTTCTCGCTTCATCCCTTCCCACCAGAAGTTTCTCTTCAAATCCTTATACATCTTTGTTCCTCCTGGGTGTACTGTGTCACGCCCCGACGTAGCATAAATAAGGAAAGCGTTTAATTTCCTTTATGGACCCGTAGGTCGCGACAGTTTGAAGGATCGATTCCGTCCCAAACGTTAAACAATAAAACATAATAATCAGAGTAAAGCAATCAAGGCTTACAAAAATTTTCTATCTTATTACATCTTATAAACCGGGGTCACTAAGGCACAAACCGCCTTGAAAATAAAATAATAGCTTAGTGTCTGTTACAGTCATCCTTAAAACAAAACAGTTTAAATCTCCAACAAATAAACTTAATGCATAAAATAAACAGTTTCTTTATTCCAACAGCAGCCACCTCAATTAGCGTAGTCATACGTTTCTTCCTGGTTAAAACCTGAAAAGCCTGAACACGAATGTCCAGGACGCATCAACGTCGTCAGCTTCAAGAAGCTGGTGAGTATTAAAAACATGACTTTGAATGTAAAACATACCCATTTACCTTTTTCCATTTTCAATTTACAAAATCAATAGTTTGATCATAAAAAGAATTCATTTTAGAGCACCACGAGGAATATATTAAAAGTTGTTCATTCATTAAAACACATGCTCGTGTATGAAATAATGCACCCCACTCATCTTACCGACTCTTTTCTCTCGACAGACCCCACAACAACCCTCTATCTTACTCCTGTATCTTTGAAACACTAAGATAGCCACACTTTAGCGACGGGGCGCCAGGGAGTGTCCAATGCCTCACACTTTGAATACCCTAACCGCCATGCAAATACCGGGGCAACCCCTCTCGCAGTATCCAGACTTGAGTTATCAGGGAGTGTCCGTAGGCCACACTTTAGCACTACCATGGGTGCCAGTGAGTGTCCATATTTGCCACCGTCGCATTTCAAAGATACCCACGCCTCTTTTTCAACTACAATCACCACCGCAATCTCAATCACAATCACAATCACAACCACAACCACAATCACAACCACAACCACAACCACATCTCATACTCTTTTCCACACTAACCATTACTCTTTCCACACTGACTGTCACTCACATGCATGTACCACTGACCCACATGAATGTCATGAAACTCTAAAACATAAAGCACTTTACTGAATTAAAGGCACAACGCAAGTACGGGAATTGATAAGTCAAAACACAACGTCCAACTCGCTCAAACATGAATAATTGGGGTTCTGTTTTAAATAAACTACCCAAACAGAACCTTAACAGTATATGAATTTCATCCAAACAGTCCCTTAGCACAAAACAACAAAAACCACAAACTGCAGGAAATCGCGCGCGCGGGCCGCTCGCGCGAAAGTTCGCTCGTGCGGGCCGCTCGCGCGATATGCCCATTTTTCCTTTTATAATAAACTTTTCTGACCGCCTGAAACAGCCAGGGTCGCGCGCGCGGATCGCTCGCGCGAAGGGGTTCTCGCGCGACCCTTGCTCGCGCGACCAGCCTAATTTCCAATTATATATAAAAACTCTTCCGTCTGCCTGGGGAAACAAGGCTCGCGCGCGCGGATCGCTCGCGCGAGGGGTCGCTCGCGCGGGCCGCTCGCGCGATTCCTCGCGCGCGCGATCGCGGCGCGAGATGAAGCTGAGGCTTCGTCTTCTTCCCCCAGATCTCTCTGTTTCAGCAAAACAGGGGTCTTTTTGACCCATTTCAATTCTGTAAGCATATATGTCCTATTATATATGGATTTCTTTGTTTTTCAACAAGGATTCCAAATATGAAATCAATTTTACAAGATTCAATCTATAGCTCCCAAATTTTATGAGTTTTCAAAAGATGTCAAAACTTCATTTTTAATATACTTTTCCATATGAACAAATTAGACTTTAAAACTTTGGGTATAACATATATGATGTGTAATCCATCATAATCATCTCTGAAAACAAGTTTTGGTTAAGATTGAAAATTCTTGATTTTCAAGCCATGGAGTTCATACGTAAATCAATCATGGTGTTTTACGAAATTAAGCAAACACACAGTAAATAGACATGTAATTACATCCTTAGTGAGTTTAGAATACTCACTGAGTAGGAAGATTCAAAATAGATGTTGAGAAAGAAAGGCCAATTAAGAAATCCACTTAAGCTCTAGCTATGGTGATTGAGCTCCTCTCTCTCTAAAATTTGAAGAACTCACTGTGTATTCCTCTCAACTCTCTTTGTAATTCAAATTGTGCAGATTGTGTGTTTGTAATGATCATATAAAGAGAGCCAATTGAGGAACTTGGAGCCCAAGTTGTGCCTCCTACACTCTACAAACTAATTGATTTCCTAATTAACTATATACACAATATACACAGCTATACATACGTAAATAAACACTGATATAACTCTCAAGCTCCACCAAGGGTCAAGTTAGAGTAATAGGGGCCTAAGTAGAAGTGTTTGGGAAATTTGGCTTTTGGTCACAACAATACACACACACACAAAGCATTGCCAAACAAGGCCTAAGCCAATGATCACTTGCCATAAATGGCAAGTAAAGTGTATGTCCAATCACACTTTATATCACTTCCAAAATCTGGGGAAGTTTAGCATAGCGCGGACAGTTTTGGACATAAACTGGTATTTTCGGGGCGCGGTGGTCACCACAAAAATACGGGAATTTCATTTTAACTTAAGAATTGATTTTCTGGTTTTATAAAAATACTGATTGAGTCAAAAGAAGTTACTTTCACCGTGTTGAAATACAGATTTTGAAATCCACACAGGTATTACTAACTTTTGTAAAATTCCAATTTGACCCCAAAAGAATTTTGAATATGAAACATCATAAGAAATAAATTCTACACACACAAATTGAAATAAAAAAAATAAAAGCAGACAATTTAGCATGAAATAATTATAACAATGAAATTACAATTTAAATATGAAAATGAAATGAAAATGTAGGTTATTACATACTGTCAGTCTCGATTTATGTGCTTCTTCGAGAATATCTTTTCTCAAACCTTCTGAATCTGGCACACCCAATCTGTCTCGACATCTGTACCCTCCATCGGCCCCAACCTTCCATTCTGTCGGGTCCTTTTCTGACATCTTGGCGAACCATACTTGAAACTTCTCATCTCCCTTCTGGGCTTCGATGATTCGACTCACAAGTGTTGGTTGTACTACGAGGCATCCAAAGTGCTGCCCGGCACTTCCCTCTGAAATCTGCATATCAAATTCTGCGATTGTCTCTAAAGCTTTCCACTCCCTCAACATCAATGAAGCAATCATTCCTCGAGGTTTCCGGCTTAGGGCGTCAGCGACTACGTTAGCCTTACCGGGGTGGTACTCTAATGTGAAGTCGTAATCCTTAATCAACTCCATCCACCTACGTTGCCTCATGTTCAACTCCTTCTGAGTAAACAAATACTTAAGGCTCTTGTGGTCCGAGAACAAATCAAACTTCTCCCCGTAGAGGTAGTGTCTCCAGATCTTGAGCGCGAACACTACTGCTGCTAGCTCCAAATCATGAGTTGGGTAATTCAATTCATTCGGCTTCAACTGTCGTGAACCATAGGCGATAACCTTTCCGTCTTGCATAAGGACACATCCCAATCCTTGATACGAGGCGTCACTAAAAATAGTGAACTTCTCACCATCCCTTGGTATCGCAAGCACTGGCGCTGTTGTCAATCTCTCTTTCAATTCCAGAAAAGCGCGTTCATGCTTATCAGTCCATTCAAACTTCAAATCTTTCTTAGTCAAACCAGTTAACGGGGCTGCTATCTTGGAGAAACCTTCTACAAATCTCCGATAGTAACCAGCTAGTCCCAGAAAACTTCTGACTTCTGTAGCATTGGTCGGCCGAGTCCAATTCGCCACTGCATCGGTCTTTGATGAGTCAACCGCGATTCCTTGTTGAGAGATCACATGCCCGAGAAACTTAACTTCCTGAAGCCAGAATTCACACTTGCTGAATTTAGCATACAGGCGGTGATCCTTGAGAGTCTGCAACGCGATCCTCAGGTGTTGTTCATGCTCTTCCTCTGACTTGGAATAGATCAAAATATCATCAATAAAGACAATAACGAATTGATCCAAATAGGGCTTGAATACTCTGTTCATCAAGTCCATAAACACAGCCGGAGCATTCGTCATCCCAAACGGCATCACTAAAAACTCATAGTGTCCGTATCTCGTCCTGAAAGCAGTCTTAGGTATGTCTTCCTTCCGCACCCTCAACTGGTGATACCCTGACCGTAGATCAATCTTAGAAAAGGTCGTGGCTCCTTGCAACTGATCAAACAGATCGTCTATCCGAGGTAAGGGATACTTATTCTTGATAGTAACCTTATTCAGTTCTCGGTAGTCAATACACAACCGCATCGTCCCATCCTTCTTCTTCACGAACAACACTGGTGCTCCCCAGGGTGAAGTACTTGGACGAACAAAACCCAACTTCTCAAGTTCTTGAACTTGTTCCTTCAGCTCCAACAACTCTGTAGGGGCCATCCTGTAGGGAACCTTGGTTATAGGTCGAGTACCTGGCACCAATTCCACACAGAATTCTATGTCCCTTTCCGGCGGTAATCCTGAAATATCTCGGAATACTTCCTCGAACTCTTTGATTACCGGTATAGATGATATTGTCACCTCTGCACTGACAACCTCAATGTTTGCTAGGCATCTAGTGAGGAACATATCACCCGAAGGGTTACATTGGAAATCGAAGAGTCGATTCCCCTTGTCCACAAATGTGATCCTCTTCCTTGCACAATCCAACTTCGCATCATTCTTCTCGAGCCAATCCATTCCCAGGATTATATCGAACTCCTTCATCGACAGAACCACCAAACTCGCCAAAAGTTCGCGGTCTCCTAACCGTAGAGGACAATCCTTACATACATGTAATAACTTGACTGTGGTCCCTAAGGGTGAGACAGCACTCAAAGCTTCCTCTAAACGATGCGGTACGATACCCAACTTCTGAACAATCTTAACAGATATAAAAGAATGTGTAGCACCCGTGTCGAATAAAACTTTAACATGAGAGTTAAACAAAGTTAGAGTACCTTCCACTGTCTGTTGCTCGGGCACTCTCTCCTCATAAGCACCTCCTTCATACCCTGTTTCTTCATAACCAGCAGCCTCGGGAATAACAGCATTCAGGCGGGCCTGTCCTTGCTGACCATAGTTACCTTTCCTAGGAGCCTTGCATTCTGGACTTATGTGACCTGGCATGCCACAATTATAGCACACAACTCCTGGACGATCCGCACGCCTAGGTGCTCTGCAATCTTTAGCTCGATGACCGGGAACTCCACAATTGAAGCAGTTATTGTTTTTGGCCCCTTCTATTGCTAGAGGCTGATACTGCTGAACTGCTTGTGTCTGCTGTGGTTTCTTTCCTCCATCCCAGGTCCTTTTCTGTCCTTGAGGGTACCCAGGTTTCTGTCCTGAATAACCCTTCTGCGGAGGTCGATTTCCAAGCGGCTTCGAATTCTGACACCCATCATTTTCCAACCCCGTAGCCAATCTTACCAGAGCTTCAAATGACTGGCCCAAATGCCCCATAGTCAGATGTCGAAGAGACAGGTTGAGACCCCGGTGATACTTCTTGATTTTCTTCTGGGGTGTGTCCACCATATGTGAAGCAAAACGAGACAGACGCTCAAATCGAGTAGTGTACTCTCGGACAGTCAGATTCCCTTGAGTTAGTTCCATAAACTCTTTCTCTCTCTTGTCCTTCTCTTCTTCAGGGAAATATTTCTCGAGAAACCTTTCCTTGAACACCACCCACGGCATTCTCCTTGCAGCTTCTTCCCCTATGGTCGCCTTTTCTGCATCCCACCAATCAGCCGCTGCATAAGACAGCTGAAAGATAGCCAGACGCTTCTTCTCCAGATCAGTGCACTCTATGGTCTCAAAGATACGCTCCATCTGACGTAGCCACTGTTCCGCTTGCCAGGGTTCATCAGTCCCCGCAAAATACTCAGGTCGCAGGGCGCGAAACTCTTTGAGAAGCTTGTCTCCAGTCTGGTGGGCTTGCCTTCCATTCCCGTTGTAATTCCCATTCTGATTATTGTTCCTTGCGTTCTGATCACTAACCCTCTCCAATCTTCTTACAAAAGCCTCGAACATTCCGGTTGGATCTATTACCGGGGGTGCATCTTCAATAGCGGGGCGATTCCTGAGATTTCTTCCAGCCATCTGATCGAGAGAACGGTACCTATCCATCAATCAACGGAATACGGTCAAACTCTCGGAAAGAAAGAAAATTCTAAATGATAGAAAGCGACTAGACACGGAATAAAGTCGAACTATCTTATCTTAATGCTATCTTAACGGGAGATCCTATGTGTTTTGGACAATTGGTCGAGCCATAACCTGGCTCTGATACCAAAAAGCCTGTCAAGCCCCGACGTAGCATAATTCAGGAAAGCATTTAATTTCCTTTATGGACTCGTAGGTCGTGACAAGTGAGTATGACCAATTGTCCCTGCAACAAATAACTTAACAACATTTCTAAAAGAAAGGATACTAATAAACATAAGCTCCGAAATTTAAAACTTACTAAACTATTACATAGGTCAATGTCTTAGGCACAAAACGCCCTTATTCAAAAGCTATTCTCCAGTCCATTACAACTTCAGAAAATGAAAGACATAGGAAATAATAAGCAGCCTCCTGGAAAGTTCCCTGCCTCTAACTAGCGTAGTCGAAGTACCCTGGCTGCTCCTGCCCCTGAAAATCTGGACATACAGTCCAGGACGCATCAACGCCGTCAGCTTATGAAAGCTGGTGAGTAAAATAAACAAGTGCTCGCAATGTATATATAAGTAAATAAACAACGGTACCATTTAACTTCAACAGTAATATATTCAAGGTTCCAATTCCAACATAATTCACGGGGGAATATAGTAAGAATTAAAATACGAAATTGTACATGAATTGTGAAAACATCTTATTTTGCCAATTCTTTCCTTTAGAACAATCCAATTAAATCAACACATCATTTCAGCTACCAGAAGTAATAAGTATTCAGTCATCCAATTCATACGCTACACTATCACCTCCAATACCAGGAATACTATCCGATCGGTATTGAAGTCACACACCACACTACTGCCTCAGATACCAGGAATACTATCCGATCGATATCTAGACCAAACACAACCAACCATCTCTCCGGATATCAGGAATACTATCCGATCAATATCCGAAACGAGCGCCTTAGATACCAGGAATACTATCCGATCGATATCTAAGTCGTACACAACACTATTACCATCGCTTCGGATATCAGGAATACTATCCGATCAATATCCGAAACACGCGCCTTAGATATCAGGAATACTATCCGATCGATATCCAAGTCGTACACAACACTGCCGCCTCCAATACCAGGAATACTATCCGATCGATATTGAGGTCGCACACTAGACCGCCACCCTTTACTCTTTTCACGCTTCCTCACATACATGCATGTCGACACAACCTTGACCCAAATAAGTATGTCAATGTTCATAGTTTTGCAGTATCGGTTAATAATCTCAAAGTTGAATATACGTTCAACATAAATCTCGATCTTAATCGTTCTTACAAGTCCAAAGTCTAACTGTGAGCCTTTAAAACAGTGTATTTGTCAAACAGTTCTTTAAAATTTCCCAAAACATTTTCCAAACAGTCCCTTAACAAAAATCACACAAACTGTCAAAACTGCCACCTCGCGCGAGCGGATCGCGCGAGCGAGGGGGAGGGGGTGTCGCGCGAGCGAGGGGGGAGACCAGATCGCGCGAGGGGGGGGAAAGGTCCGCGCGAGCGGGCCGCGCGAGCGAGCCTCGTGCGAGCGGGTCGCGCGCGCGAGTTCTTGCAGAACGTCGTCTTCTTCGTCTTCTCCCCTGTTTTCAATTTCTGGACTGAAATTACCCAGTTTCAGATTCTGTTCGTACCAAGACAAGTGATATATGGTTCTCTTCAGTTTTCCGCGTAGATTAAGAATACGCGATCAATTTTAACTAATACGGATTGTGTCGATTAATATTCGCGATTAAAGTGAGGGTGTCAAAACTTTAAATCAACCGTTCGTCGCGATACGGATGAATTAAGTCGTAGGATTTGAACCGTAGTCTATTGGGATCGATATCTTTCATTTCCAATTTACAGAATTGATTTTGGTTACGATTTCTAAAGCTTCAATTTTCAAGCTCTCATGGTGTTTTCATATATATACATATATACACACTTATATACTCTGAAAAACACATATATAGACATTGAGAGTGAGTTTAATTTACTCACAGAGACGATTATACAGAAAATTAAAGGCCGAGAACTTCCGCCGTAATAATCCGTCGCCAAAGAAATTATACCCCTCCGTTCTTGATTTTGGTAGCCCAATATATATATATGACTATGTATGTGTGGTGTATATATATCATATGTATAATCTGTGTGTGTGTGTGATCTTGAGAGCAAGAGAGTGATAGAGAGAAATTGAGATACTGAGAGAGAGTTGTGAGGGAGAGAAGGCAACGTATATACATATATACTGTGCTCAAAATTGGGCACCAAGCAATTCCCAGGAATTGCACGGTGTGGTTGAGCTCACGTGCTCCCACACCCAAGGCGCGGCATAGACGCAGATTAAAACATAAACTGGTATTTTACAGTTGAAATAAAAATACAGAAAATTATATTAACGTAGGGATAAATTCCCAGTTGTACAAAAAGTATAGATACTATTTTTAAAACCATAGAAAAATATTTTGGAAATTACAGTTTGACCCCAGATGATATTATTATAAACAGAAATAAAATCAAATGCTCATGGAAATGAAATGCAGTATTTATTTATTAATGATAATAAAATACAGGGCGTTACATTAAGTTATATGTTTAAGTTTTTAACTATTTGTATTAAGGATGACTGTAATAGACACTAAGTTATTGTTTTGTTTTAAGGCGGTCTGTGCCTTAGTTGACCCCGTATCATAAGATGTAATAAGTTAGAAAAAATTTTATAAGCCTTGATTGCTCTGCTCTGATTATTGTTTATTGTTGTTCGACGTTTGGGACGAAATCGATCCTTCAAACTGTCGCGACCTACGGGTCCATAAAGGAAATTAAACGCTTTCCTTATTTATGCTACGTCGGGGCGTGACAACACGAGATCCAGTCGACTGATCCTGGGTCCAATCGACTGCTCCCCTGCTGGGCAGCCTGAAATGAAATATTAACAACTCATACTTCTCCACACCAACCACAATCACAACCATAACTGATTTTCAACATTCAAAACATAACTACAGATGTTCAATTATAAGATTACAATACCAAGGAACTAATCCAAAGATCTATTACAACATTTTACAAATTCCCAATCCTTACATAAGTTTTAGGATTAAAACAAAAGCATATACAATTGTGGTTCCCCGGCGTTCCTCGGCCTCACTCCTCACGATTCTTCTTGTCTTTCCTCTTACCTGCAATGGAGTACATCTCCACTGCTCAGCTATATGCTGAGCGTACAAGTCTAACATATGCAATATATGATAAAAACATGCTTTAATCTCATAAATCATGTCAATAGTCTCCAGGGAGAAAAATACGCATTCATCCGGTAGCGGCAAGTCCAAGCCTTAAACTGCGATGTCAATGGCAAGTCCAAGCCTACAACCATTACATCCCCACAAGTGCCATGGCAAGTCCAAGCCTACAACCATGCACAGTAGCCGTCGCTACTTAAATTCTCAAACATCGAGAAGCTTACTACGGCATGAATTTGTATAAGACTCCCTTTTGACCCACATAGACAACTCAACGTGCTCGCGTAAATTTAGACATGCTTTTCACAATTTAGCGCATGCATAATTAACGGGCCTACAATTAACACATGGATTTCGCCCGGATCTCAATTTCGTCGTCGAAATATAAAACATGTATTTCTCTATATTTCATAAGTTAGGACTTCATACCTCGTGCGATTTCCCCCAAACTTTGAAGGATCGACTAGGAGGCTAAATAATCGTCGGATTTCGAATTTGAGAAAATTCCTACAAGTTTATACCTATTTTTCCCAAAAGTCTAGAATTAAGATTTTTACAAAAATTGGTCAAACACGGCCTAAGTAGTATCAAAACGTAGGTCTTACCTCCACGAGTTCAAATCTTGAATCTGGAGAAAATCTGACGGACGAATGATCGTCGATCGGCGTCGCAAAGTCCGGAGAAACCAATCCCCTTTTCTTTCTCCTCTCTCTAGATATTTTTAGAAGTTTGGATGAGAATGAAATCTCATCCTCCACCTATTTATAGAAAAACTCTTCGGGAATTGCGTTTACCTCCCCACGAGTTCCCCAAACTTCTAATTAACTCCCGAAACTTCGCACATCTCCATTTTATGCCTTTACGAGTGAAAACTATAAATTCCAAAAGTTTTCGACTATGTTTTGTTTGGTCCAAAAAAATAACGTCTGAAAATTATATTCTGTGGAATCTCTACACAACCTACCTTTTTAATTAACGTATCACTCACGTTCTCACCACAGTTCTCAAAATGATATACTAAAGTATCCAAATACCAGAATTATACTACACAGGTATAATTACTATTCACAGGAATACCAGATAAAGTCAAATAACATTTAAATCATATAAATGCCATTTACTCATGCCCATGCAATATGAACTGCCATGTTCCCGTGTCCTTACTGACACCTTACCGTTGACTCACAGTCAACCTCATCACCATTATCAACTAACATTGATAAACTCCCAAATTACAAATATGCATGATAAAATTATAAATTCTTGGAACGGGTGTGACATCTACAGTATCCGAGTCGGCCTGGAATAATTAAGGTGACACAAGGCTCTGACTGACCTACCGTATCCGAGTCGGCCTGGGCTCAATCCTTCCTAATTAATCTGCCGTATCCGAATCGGCCTAGAATAATTAAAGTAACACAACTCAAGACACCATTTCTTTACTTATTTCTCACAAGATGTATATGTTAACCCAAACGACCCCTTTCCAACATGCCAACTCGACTATGCACGTGTATGACTTATTCCATTTACGATTTTCTTTAACATGACAGTGGTTACATGTGATTATTATCAAGTGAACCAATTTAGCTTAATTTGATTTTAGAAAACTGACGGCGTAATTTTCGGTGTCATAGAATTTTTATTACAATTTTTAGAAGATAAAATAATATATAAATTTAGTCACAAGGCCCTTCTTAATGACATAAATATATAAAAGTAGAGGGTACATGCTTTGATATTATTTTTAATAAAAATAAGGCATTAAAATACAATTTTGCTATTTTTCCATAAATTTAGAAGTACCAAATGTATTTTGAAATAATTAAAATATCAGTTAAACGACCACTAATTTATTTATTAACAACATCAAGTCTTAGTTTTATAATTTGATAAATTACAAAACTATATAAAAAATGACCTCTAACATGTTAACAATAATACAGAATTTGATAGAGTCAATAAGTACTTTTAACACTTATTTTATACTAATATATTTACTATTTATTTTTATGATAAAAAAATAATAATTTACAAACTTATATGTAAGTAGCAAGTATTAAACTCCCAACCTTGGGGTCAAGGAACTAACCAATCAACAAACTATTTCAAGGGGGACTAATTGGGATCCTAATATTTCATTGTTAATTTACAGAATGAGTTTTCGTTAACATTTTTGGTACCACTAATTTTGTGCCTCCATGGCTATATATACATATCTATACATATTCACTTATTTTCGAAACCTACGAATAGCGCGTAATGACTTAAAGTACATTAAGAGTGGGTTCAAAAGACTCACCTGTTACTAAATTGGGCGGCGTAAGAGACCGAAGAATCCCGTAAACATCCGCAATAATGGTTCGAGCTATATCAATGGCTTCTTTGATGCTTTGGAAGCTTACTGCACTACTTTTCTTTCTATATTTCCATAATTGTAAGCACTTGTGTGTATATGTGGTGATTGAATGGAGAGAGCAATTGAGAGTGAATGAGAGAGGTAGGAGTTTGTTTGTGTGTGAAATGCTCAGCTCGTGTGTGGTGTTTTATAGGCAAAATCAATATGCTGTGGTAAGATTGGTTCATGGTTAAAAGTGTAGACACATATCACATATGAATTAACCACACAATTCACTTGGCTTAAACATAAGCACACCTCTCCTTCTCAGCCATGTTAAAATAATGATAGAACTTCAGTAGTTGTAAAACTTACGGCTGATTGACGTCCGTCAATCAGTCATTTGATTAGTTATGTTAGTTAATTCAGTCTAGTTAGTCCGGTTTGGTCAGTTAGCTAAAAATGTCCCAAATAAAATAATTAGGGACAAAAATGTAGGCGACGTGATATAATATTTCATTAATGGTTCTTATCCCAAATCAAAAGGGTAACTTAGGGGTGCAGTTTTAAGTAACAATACAATAAAAACTACTTTGTAAAAATTAAAGGCATTGTCTTTATAAATGTTCACCCAAATATTATTTATTTATTCAGATAATATTACTACTAACTTTAATACGTAGTAAAAAAATAAAATGGCATTGAGTTATCAAATTAATAATATTAGTACCAATAATTTATGGAAAGATTATCACAACTAAAAGAATAATACACATTGATGGAGTAAAATTGACATTTTATTTATTATTAGGGACGCGAAAATACAGGTTGCTACATTGACGAAGGTTCACGGGTAGAAGATAACCATCCTGGAGGCTAACTCAAGCAAAAAGACTCCGAAGTAGGCCGAGTCTCAACTCTCGGTCACTTCCCGAGCATTCAAAGACTCCGAATTAGGTCGGGTCTCAACTCCCGGTCAGTTCCCGAGCACCTAAAGGTCCCGAGCTAGGCTGGGTCTCAACTCTCAGCCAGTTCCTGAGGACTCACCAGGCTTAGAAGCCCCGAGGCAGCTTCCCCAAGCACTGAGACAGTGGCAAGTAACATCAAACTGATTTTCAAACTTGCCCCGATATAGCATCTGGCCAACCTTGAAAATGGGGGGGGGGGAGGGGGGCAGCTGATACACCCAAAATTGGCTCTATCCTATGACCGAGCGGTTCAAATCCGCAACTAGTCCATGTCCCGGTCAAATCATGCACAACTCCTCGGACAAGCATTAGCCCGAGCGGTCTAGTCTACTCGAAACTCATCAGCCCGAGCGGTTCATCCACGACCCGGCCAACAGGTCGGGAAAACCGCACGAGCACATCCATTCGCGGGAACAGCTCATCCGGGCCCACAGACATGATCCCAAGCATTATAGGCAGTTTCCTACTCAAGCTAGAAGACTAATGGAAAGTGCAAACTATTTCCTAATCCGATTAGGAACCCCCCACAATTAATGTCAATCTATATCAATTGGATTATATTTCCTTATCCATGTAGGAGTAGGTCTCTTGCATCTATAAAAGAGACCTCTCACCCCCCATTGAGGGGCCAACTTTTTAGTCTACACAACACCTTTATAGCATTCATCTACATGCCCGGCCGGCCTACGGTAGCTCCAGACTTGTTGGTTCACCACAGGCCCCCGGCTCTTTTACAGTATAGTGAACGTGCTCAGACACAACCGTGGATTGTAGGTACCTTCATTAACAGGGCCGAACCACATACAAAAAGCCAGTCTCTCACTCTCTCTCTCTCTCTCTCTCTCTCTCCTAAAATTGCTTTACTTTACTCTTACCAATTTTTGGCATCATCAACTTGTTTTTTGTTTTAGTCAAAATCTCATGACTAGTTAAACTTAATCGGATCAAGTCTCTATAATTCATAAATTAAGTGAAATTTCACATAAACAAGTAACGTGAAATTTCACATAACTAGCTAGTTTAATTTATTTTTTTCACAAAAGTTATCACATAACTTTTATAACGTATGTACTTTTCACTAAAATAAAAAATGGTTGAACCTAATATATACAAAAAAAAAATGTATTTTAAAGGACTTTCGACCAAAATTCTCATGTACATTTTTGTTCCTTCTTCGGTCTAACATTAAGAATCTCTTTTGAAATTTCAACAATTTAAGAAATCTTTTTTATTGTGATGAAAATTTTAATTTTTCGTTATTCCCCTTTTTGAATTTAAAAATTTTAGTATCGCATCAACAATGTAATTATTAATTCCGAAACACGTTATCAATATAATTGTTACAATGAATATTTTCTCACAGTTTTTAGCACTTTTGTACATTAGTGCAGTTTTGACG
The DNA here is from genome assembly GCA_033977485.1 of Hydrangea macrophylla. Taxonomy (NCBI): domain Eukaryota; kingdom Viridiplantae; phylum Streptophyta; class Magnoliopsida; order Cornales; family Hydrangeaceae; genus Hydrangea; species Hydrangea macrophylla. Next base: position 86,730,945 of record CM066984.1, read on the forward strand.
ATTATTGGTTCTTCTATTATATTTAGAGTTAGGTTTATTTAATTAGTGTAATTAACATGAGTTTTCATCAAATTAGATTGAGTTTCATGTTAGGAAATATTTTCCTATATACTGTTATTAGGATTCCCATTCTACAGATATCCTCGCATCGTCATAATTTTGGGATCGATTTTGCTTGAATCAAATTCGAGAGAACATTTTTCTTTTTCTTTCCAATTGTTCTTAGTATTTATCATATTTTGATGAATTTACAAGACTTGTTATGCCCTTATTTTTAGCATTCTCCAATTGAAAATCAAGAAAGGTTGATATTGTTTACTACATTCAGTGTCATATTTAGGAGAAACAATAATGCTAGACACACAATACCAACCACAACACAAATCACAACACATGCTTTAAATGCATATATCTTGTGCTGTGTGGATTTTTTTACACCGGGCCCACACTTTTTTGGGAAGCATAAGGTACATGCATGTAAAGCATGGTTGTGTTTTGTATTGTGATTAGTGTTGTGTGCCTAGCAATATTCGTAGGAGGAAAAATTTAGAAAAATTTAGTGGAAAATCCCATTCTACCAATGTTTGTTGTAATAGACCCACCAATTGGTACTTCCCAATGATAGACCCTATAATTGTAAATGTTGTTAGAGATTAGTCCAAATTTTCCTATTTTAGAATTATTAGATGTCTTTTCTATCCTTACCTATATATACAGAACCGTATATAAGAAATATATACATATATTAAGGAAGTATTTCAGTTACACACAATCCCATTAATTAGGGATATCTTTTTGGAAATAGCAAAATCCCATAATTGTAGGATTCATATTATACACATCTTGTAGTTTGATATCTCACCATTCTATGTTCATCTAATATTCATTCATCAGACAGTGAACACACAGTCTGTTATTGCAAGTTATCGAAGAATGTATCTAAATCAGTATGATTTTCATACTAGTATAATTTGATAGTGCAAAAGTTCACACTGTATATATGTAATGTTTAGAGTTTGTAGTGTAATTTGATAGTGCAAAAGTGCAAAAGTTCACACTAATCTACTCCTAACCTATATATATATATATATATATAATGCTGATATGTATATTTCGGTCAAACTCAATCCCATAAATCTTGCATATATTTTGGGAAGTTACTAAATCTTGCATATATGGAATTAAGTTACTGGATGCCATGATTGTAGGGCTTTATACATTAGAATCTGTCTAATATTACATATATCTTTTTTAATTTCATATTTCACCATTTTTGGGTGATCTAACAGACATTCATCACCATCACCAAAAAACAAATTGTGTTAAATTTCACACTAGAATGAATATAAGTGTTAAATTTCACACTCATATTCGAGTTCTTCAACAAAAGAAACATTGTCTTATCACAAATTCATTTGCACATTCAGTTTACATTGACTGCAACATTTCATTGACATCACAATTTTCATTCACATAATATACAATTTCGCACCATAACATGTGAAACCAAGAACATGAGTGTTAAATTTTACACTACAACCTTTTGAACCTTATCCTTTGAACTGCAACATAGTATACAATTTCACATCACAACTTTTGAAGCAAGAACAAGAGTGTTAAATTTTACACTACAACCTTTTGGATCACAACCTTTGAACCACAACATAGTATACAATCGGGTTCCATTGTATAGACTGAGAGAGAGCAGATCCAGTATTGCCATTGTTGTTGAAACCCAGAAAGCTTCCAAGCATCATAAGTCAAAACATCAACCGGGTTTGAAACAATCACCAAAATCGAATCGGGCGAGTACTTCGCAAAGTTGGGGCACAATAATCGAGAACATGGCCTTGTTCTTCTGTATCAAGTTCAGCCTGGACTTGCCGGGGTTCTGCCTAGCGCCGGCGGTGACGATACAGAGAACGGATCCGACGGTGATCTTGGTCCTCGAGTTGGAGCCGTACGGCCGGAGCCTCTGTTTTGGCTAAAAATTAATTAAGTGACCGGGCGTGCCAGGGGCTTTGTACGAAGACCCAAACGTGTAACCAAAACGATCCCTATTGTATTTGTGATGGATCAAACGATTGTTGGGAAGTAGGGATGACCCTTCCCTTAAGATTCTAATACTTTGAAGCAAGTAATTTGGGTGAGTGATGAAAGCAAAGTGTATGAAAGCTAATCAAACAAATGACGAACAATTGCTAGTGCTTTTGGAACATGGACTCATGTATTAAATAAACTGAAAGTGGAACATAAAAAAAAAAAAAACACCATTACATGGTCTTCAAGTTACTGAAACTCAAAGTACACATTACACAAAAATACAAATATTGAAAAGGTAACAAAGAAGAGGACAAAGCACTAGTACACGGCTGGGCAAGAAAGTGAAAGAAAATAAAAAGAGCCGCAGGGGGCTGTGTGGGCTGTGTGTAGCCTGCTCTTGCTTGTTGCTTGGCATCATGTATAAATAGGGGTGCTGAAAGAACTCCCCACTAAGCACTTCTCCACTAGTAGTTAGCCACCACCCACTAATTGGTACCCCACTATAAGATAACTTTCCCACTATTGCAACTAATTGCCACTTGTCCCACTAAGTTGTTAACTTGCCACTTGTCCAATCTACAACCGGTCACATACAAAAATAAATTCATATTTAGGGTGTAAACATTGCCCCCCTGGTTCTTTGAAAATGAAATGTACATGTAATTTTTGAAGAACCATGTATACAATTTGACCGATTTTGTAGTCATTATCGGCCTCGAAGACCGATTTATGTGGAATATAGGTTATCCCCCAATGCTTTCAAATAGTCAGCCTGACAATATCGGCCTTGTGCAGACCGATGATCCCACTTGTAGCACCAAAAATTTTGAATTGTCGGTCTTAAACTGCATCGGGCTCAAGTCATAGACAGTAGACAAGTAACCTCGGCCTCGATCATATAGTAGACCGATTTTTATCTCTGTATGACCGATTGAATTTTTTTTTTTTTTTTCAAAGTGACAAACTTGATCCATTTGGTTTAGACTGGTTCTTAACGGAGGTAAAGAAATGTAAGAAAGCAATGGACAAAGTTGGCTGTGCATGGACAACGAAAGCAAGTGTTGGGTTAAGACCGATTTTTTAAGTTGGCAATGGATGGACAATGAAAGCAAGTGTTGGGTTAAGACCGATTTTTTCAAAGTGAGCCCAAAATAATCAGCCAAAGGATTTATACCGATTTGTTTAGAACAACCTCGGTCATATCTCGCCGCCAATTAAAGTCAAGACCAAAAAAAAAAACTTTTTAACCTTGTTGTTCCACCCATATGCCACCTCGATACTAACTCCATGGATGCCATGAGCTACCACATGGCTCAAAACTTTAGCCATGATAAAGTGAATTGACGGGTCATTTTCATTCACCAATCCTCTTATAACGGGGCCCACCATGTTGAGACTTAAAAGAGATGATAGCATTAATCATTGGCCTTTGGTGATGACTTCCGTCGGGCCCACTTGTGCCACTCATGTCCGAGAGTAAAACTTCCAATCCTTCCACTTAAAGAATTGCTGCTCTGTGGTGGTTCATTCATCGGTCTTATCGGACCGATTAATACAGTGACCGGATTAGGAGTCAAATTCAGTAAAAAAGAATTTTTTTTTTTCTTTTCATAATAATACTGTAATTGAAACATGAACAGCCAAAGAGCCAAAATCATTATTTGATAGGCTCCACAAAGCCAGTGAGCATTAAACTTTACACAAACCAAAATATTTATTGGCTTCTTGTGTAAGTAATTTTTGGCAATAATGCCAAAAAAATTAAACAACTCCTCGGTGTTTGCTCTCCTCAAAAGGGGTTGTTCACTTTTAATAAATTTGGGGGCCGAGATAAAATCACTCGGTCTATGTGAAACTTGCCCCTCAACCGCTTTCTCGTCATCACCAACACTAGCGGGAGGAGCCCTAGCCGAAAAAGAAATTATCGGCCTATCACTAACAACTATTTTTTCGCCGCCTTGCCCCCCAACCGATTTAAAATGCTTTAAATTGAGATGGTCAAAGTGACCAATCTTTTGATTTGTAGAGACATCATCGACCACTTTTGGCCGTTTAAATTTTTTCGCGGCCTCTTCAAAAATTGTTTTCATGGCCGCTATCATGGTTGTCCGTGTCTCTTCGAGGTAGAGAACATACTCTTTTTGAATATGGGTTATTTCATTGAACGCTTCTTCAAGGCGCTCACATGAATCAACAATCACCGCTTGGTTGTTATCGAGCGGTGAATTCGATTTACTACTCGGTTCCTCTACCCATTTGTTGCTTAAAAAGTCGTCCATAGATATGAAATTGGCTTGCCCCCCGGGAGGTGGATCGTCAACTCCACTTGACGCTTTGAGAAGGCCGATTTCGTTATTGAAATACTGATTATCGGCCTTAAGACAGTCAATCTCATCATAAAGATGACTGATTTCATCATCATATCGGCGTGCTTCACAATTATGCCGATAAAGCGAATTCCATGGCTGTACAACTGCTTGTTGCCATAACTCGATGCAAATTCTAAATTTATCGTTGTTGAGACGATAAATTTTATTTTGAATTTGATCGATGGCCTCGTTACGCCAACGAATTTGATTGTTGTAGAAGTTTAACCACGCTTCACGAAACATCACTCGGCGGTCCCACCGGGCGTGCCAAATTGTTTTGGCTAAAAATTAATTAAGTGACCGGGCGTGCCAGGGGCTTTGTACGAAGACCCAAACGTGTAACCAAAACGATCCCTATTGTATTTGTGATGGATCAAACGATTGTTGGGAAATAGGGATGACCCTTCCCTTAAGATTCTAATACTTTGAAGCAAGTAATTTGGGTGAGTGATGAAAGCAAAGTGTATGAAAGCTAATCAAACAAATGACGAACAATTGCTAGTGCTTTTGGAACATGGACTCATGTATTAAATAAACTGAAAGTGGAACATAAAAAAAAAAAACACCATTACATGGTCTTCAAGTTACTGAAACTCAAAGTACACATTACACAAAAATACAAATATGGAAAAGGTAACAAAGAAGAGGACAAAGCACTAGTACACGGCTGGGCAAGAAAGTGAAAGAAAATAAAAAGAGCCGCAGGGGGCTGTGTGGGCTGTGTAGCCTGCTCTTGCTTGTTGCTTGGCATCATGTATAAATAGGGGTGCTGAAAGAACTCCCCACTAAGCACTTCTCCACTAGTAGTTAGCCACCACCCACTAATTGGTACCCCACTATAAGATAACTTTCCCACTATTGCAACTAATTGCCACTTGTCCCACTAAGTTGTTAACTTGCCACTTGTCCAATCTACAACCGGTCACATACAAAAATAAATTCATATTTAGGGTGTAAACAGCCTCACCGTCACGTTTTTGGACGCCTAGGAAGTTTTTTTAGCTTGCAATTGAATATAGAACCCTATATGTTCTTGGAAGGAGGTGGACAATCAATTGATATGTAGTACATTTTTTTATAGAGAGAGAGAGAGTATGAAACGTTGGAGAAGATGAAATATATATTATTTATATTTAGTGTTTAAAATTTAAAAACCCTTGATTTTGGGTGAGTTTAAATAGGAATGATTATTTTGATGAGTCATAGGGGTAGTTTGGTCACTAAATAAATATATGGACCTATCATTAAAATGTTGTATGGGTTGGGTCAATTACAACAAGTTTAGAGTAGATTGGATTTATTACTAATTAACTCAAATATTTATTATAACGGTTATTTTAAGGATGTGGTGTAACGCACAAGCCAATAAAATCTCATTATTTTAATATTTTTGCCTCCTAAATTAGGGAAAACATCCTTACACACGAGTAATACACCCAAATATATTAGTGAGGTAACACGGATGACTTGGTGTCACAGTTACAATGAACATTTTCTCCTGAAGTGGAGATATAGGCAGGGATTGCTAACGCCAAGAGTTTAAAATGTGAATTTTTTATGCACATTTAAAATAAAATAAAAATTACCAACATGGCCACTACCACCACCAAACACCGACACACACTCACATAAATTGTGTAATTTTTACATGGCCCCTCTAGTCATTCCACGAGTTTCCATAACCGTTATTAGATCTACCACTGAATTCGTTGAATTACTTGTCTACCCCCCACCCGACATTAGAAAGGATATCTTGTTGTTTGTAAAATTACCGTAGAGATATATCGAAGTGAGATTCTATATGTTAACAATCGTAGACTATGGTCTATAATATATAGGTTTATCCCAAATATAATACAATAATATTATAAGCCAAGGCTTTGAGTATTTGACTTTACAAATAGCCATAAGCATCAGACCATGTGATAGGTCCAAACTTCGCAAATGGCATCATACACTTGTACATAGAATATATTACATAGACAACTTACATACATATATATATATATACATATGAACATATATATATGAGAAGATATATATTAGTTAATATATATATCAAACAATGTGAAGAAGACAGGCTCTTACTTTGTAATGTAATATTAAATGACGAGACATTAGTTGCTGGCATTTTCATTAGAACTAAAAGATTAGACCTTTTTAAAAGAATATTATTGGAATATAATGCCGACTCATATAATTAAGTAAGTGAGAAGTTATTAAACTATACAAGCTATGTAGTTTGAAATAATGAAATTTTGTGATTGAACTTGCGTGAACCACCCCTTGTTCGGTAACATGTTGTTATCTCATGTGCTACATGTGGAAAGTAGACAAAGTCAATGTATTTATTCTTTATATTTATTTCTAGAAAAATGCCAAGAGTGCAAATCAAATCATCTGAGTGAGCATTGACACCAAACGTCATCTCCTTTTAAACTCAACCAAAAAAAGGGGGAAAAAAAAAATTCTATAGGAAGTGGACGGGTCTAATTGGACCTAGGCTTAGGCTTTGTTTGGCCCCCCCATTTTGGTGCTTTTACTTTTTTTAAAGTACAATTTCATGTTAATTCATTTGGTAACTAGTTTATGAGCTTTGTAAAAATTGAACTTAGAGATTTTTTGGGGGAGCTTTTAAAAGCTCTTCAATGTTACTTTTTGATTTCATGATGTCTTTTTGAATAGTAGTGTATTACTTATATAAAATTACTATCAAATAACTTAATAATAAATTTCATAAGCTCCTTTTAAAAAGCCTTGTTGGGGCCAAATCCCAATGTGGCTTTTTAAAAGGTCGTATACTAGTTTTGGAAAGTAAGACACGCAATATAATTTAATATATATATATATATATATTACTAGTTGATGTATGACTCTAAGCCTGGTTGGGATCTACGTTACTAAAAGAGATTTTTCTGTGGGATTTTTTTTTTTTTTTTTTTTTAAATAATTGTATAGCGTTTGGTACTGATATGGGAGTTATGAATTTTTTAGCTTTTTCAAAATAGTTTCAGTTAAGTGCTTTAAAATTATCTCTTTTTCCAGCTTTTCGAAAAATCTACTTTTTGAAAGGAAAAAAAATTGTAACAAGTTGATTGCCAAATAATATGTAACCAAGTGGGCACTCAGTAGAAGGGAAATTATTTGTTCTTTGGAACATTAAAGCTATGTTTGGCTTATAGACCAATGAAGTAAAAGTAAGAAGAAAAGAAAAGTGTAATAAAAAGTGAGTTTTAAGAAATTTTCTCTTCATAAACAAAACTTGAAATTAAAAATACTAAAACTGGTCAATTTAAAAAAATATATATATATAAAAAAATCTCCTCATTTAATCAAATTTTCTTTCTCTCGCCTTTTTTCCCCACTAACCAAATGAAGAAAATCTTTTTCTTTCAAAATATCTCTCCTTACATTCCATTAATCCAAGAAAACCAAATTAAACATAGGCTCGTTAGCCTTGTTTGGATATTGGAAAAAACAGGGGCCACAGGGGAAATTGCTATAAAGATGACTTCCCTTTTGTTGCATTTTGATCCCCATATATGTATTTTCTTTTGTTCGTTTCCCAAGCTTTTTCCAAAACCCAATGGAGCCTTCTCGAACCTGTTTTGATTGCCAAAACAACAAAAGAGAAAAGAAAATAGAAAAATATTAAGAATTAAAGAAAGTCTACATTCTTAAAACCATTTGGGCTAGAAAGAACATTTGTGCATTCCCTTTGAATTGATTTTGGCTTTTTTTATGCACAGGCCCCAAGTCGAAGCCTTAATCACAAGTGCACCGTGAGAATTGAGGAAAAAATCATTGAAGCTCAAATCTGCTTCTTGTATCATGTTTTGGTTGAAACACTTCAAAAACTGCTTATCTAAAATGCTTCCTAATTTTTTCCCCCCCTCGCTAAATAGACTAATACACGTGTTTTGAGTCTCAGATTGAGAAGTGAATCCAAGAGGGCCTAAGTTTAAAATCTACCATCCTAATTAAAACCATTTGGACTGTAAAAGAATATTTGTTCATTATTTTAAGTTTTAAATCCATTTCTCCATTGTTGTTATTCTCTTAGCAGTTAAGCAAACGAAAAGCTTTATGAAATTAGTTCTATATAATTTACGTGGCTCCCTAAAAGTTTTTTTTTTTTTTTTTGGTGGGGGGGAGAGGGGGTGAGTAGGAGGAGAGACAAGGACAAATTCCTTCACCTGTTCTTCGTGGCTTAGATTTTACCATCATTTTTTGAATGGAGTTACGGACACCATTTTATCAGAGTAGGACAGAGGGCAAACTTCGGACACATGCACCGACCTCACAACACACGCACCAGGTAAGTCAAAGAGACAAGTGAATTGTAGGATTCGAACTCATGTCAAACTCTTAATACGATTCATCCAGCTACTTAAGTTGCGTTCTTCCAATCTAATTATTTCGATCCCCGAGGATTTCAAACCCCAAACCCTCTTTAGAGAAGGCAGAGAGGCTTTACAACCTACATTAGTCCCTCATCCTATCGTAAGGCATTTGATTGACCCTCCAACAAGAAGTCTCCAGATCCAGTAAACCTATCAGTAGGCACTAGGAAGTATCCCTGTAAATGTCAAAATGTGGAGTACTTTATTTGAAAAAATCACTTCACATATTAAAACAGCTCTTTTTATAAATGGTAAAACTCACTAGTAGGTCTGATACATCATAACCATTAGGATGTATTTTACAATTTTCCATATGATAGTAGTTCTTGCCAAACATGACAAATTTCCTTGATTTATACAATCATATATCAATTTTGAGGAAGCCTAACATAGGAGAACTGATCCTCTAGGTCCATGTTAAGGATTGGGTAAGCTAGGCTATTCTCTATATGGACCCATAGAAACCATACCTACTTCTGTCTATTGTACCTTGCTTTGTATTAGTTTTGTAATATGGGTTAGTCCAATAAGTGAAGGTGGTTTTTAATATGGGCTGGACTTTCTTGACTAGACCTTGTTCTCACCAAATTCTACCTTGTGAAAAAGGTGGGTTAACTAGCAGCCTATGAATAATCTATGATCAAACAACCTAGTATTCCTTTTTGCCAAAAAAAACAACCTAGTATTCAAAGCAATTCCAAAAGGATTAAACTTTTGAATAATATGCAAATTATATTGTGTATGGAGTTCAAGTAGAGAAAAGTGAAGTTCATGAAATCTTACATTCTTGGATAGTATTGTTTATTTGTCTTTGCCCAACACTTTTGTTTTTGGGAAAAATGTTATATCCTTAGAAAATATTATCTTTTGCGAAACACTTAATTTTTACGGTACTAAGAAACATGTAAGATATTAAATTTTGTGGAATACTAAAAATATGAACTCAAATTCTTCATTTGGGACCACCCTAGGAGTGAATATGCTAAATATCAAGATTGCAATTTAATTTATTTCTCAGTACTAACTAGGAGAGAGTATGATCTATTACTAGTTTCATAGAGGAGCCATCATTTTGTGCACGTATCGAGAGTTCAAGCACAAAAATTGATCTCTTTTGCATATTAAAAAGGTTTAATTAATCCCTTTTATATGTTACTTTTCAGAAGAAAAAGAAAAAACAACCACTTTCAAAAAAAAAAAAAAAAAAAAAACCAAAAAAAAACAACCCTTTTGTACTATTTCCCTTTTATCATTGGACAACACTTCATCACCATTTTTAGGTATTTTTCATTTTTTCACCATGTTCTAGTATTCTATTTAGGGGTGGAGCCAGGAATTTTGGCCAGGGGGGGCCTAGGCTATGCGGGGGTTCAGGGGGCAGCGCCCCCGAAATTTTTTTTTTGGGGTCTATTTATACATAATTGATAATTTTTTTAGGGTCTACTTGTCTATAATTATGATTTTTTGGGGATATGCTTATAATATAAGTCTATTCAGTGACACATAAATATTGTGTAATGTCTTTCAAAGTTTTAAGGGGGTCTATTTTTAAAATGCATAAAATTATCACACTAAAAGTGTAATTTTTAAAAATTTTAGGCGCATTTTCTTTGAGTTGTATATACCTGCATATCAATATATATATATATAGTTGATGACATTAAATTGGGCCTTAGACCCCTTGGAGAGACTTAAACATAAGTTGAGGGGGGGCCTAAACATAAGTTGAGGGGGGCTTAAATGTAAAACCTATAACACATGTAGGGTAAAATTTTAATTGCCAAAAAGTGAGTGGGGGCACGTGCCCCCACTGGCCCTTCTAAGCCTCCGCCCCTGATTCTATTGGTACACTTAAACAGCACTACGTAAACACACTCATACAGGTGGACAAATTACACTTAAAAAAAGTAGAAAATGCACCTAATAAAATGTACCAAAATTTTCCTTACTCATTTCATTAACTATATAAAAGAGGCATAGCAAAATTCACTATTCATACTTTTGAATTGTGATTTTACTGATTTACCCTTCATTGTTCCACATGATTCACCTTATTGCTGTGGGATATATCTGACCTTTCACATCTTTTGGCCCACCCACTGACTTGAACTTCTTGCTCTCTCCATCCACTCCTGCGATCCCGTTCTCCCTCTCCACCCTCTCTCTCTCTCTCTCTCTCTCCACACTCACACCGACCGCCACTAAGCCCACTACTCACCACCTTCGTCGGCGCCGCTAATCACCGTCACCAGAGGGCGGGACTAGATCTGGGTGTTTCCCCCCCCACCCCCCCACCCCCTCTCTCTCTCTCTCTCTCTCTCTCCACACTCACACCAACTGCCACCAACGACCTCCATCGCCGCCAATCATCGCTCACCAGAGGCCGGCCAGTGCGAGGAATCTCTTGGATCGGGTTTTTTTTGGCTCTGTGATGTGGTTATTGTGGTCAAAGCTGATTATTGTGGGTAAGGATTCTTAGGGTTTCTTTGCCTCTATGATGTGTTTTTTGTGCTTAGATTTGATTTTGGTTGCATGGAACCCTAACTCTTGGATCTCTCTCTCTCTCTCTCTCTCTCTCTCCCTCTCTCTCTGTATGTGTGTGTATATGTTCCAGCCCTAAGAAGGGCAACTAAATAACAAATTTGAAAAATTCGAATTGGCTAATTAAGAGTTTTGGAGTGCTCAAGTCAAGTTCTCATTTGGGTATTTGCTGTTCTTGGTCAGTTCTTGCTCTCATTGCTCAGTTTTTACTGTTAGTCTCATTGATTGGAGTTTCAATTTTGGGTGATTTCTGCTGCTATTTTTTCTTGTTTAAGATTGTGATAACTTTTAGGTTCAGTGCTCTTTTTTTTTCCCAGAGAGAGAGTGTGTTAAAATACTTTTCAAATCTAGAGAGCCAGCCCAGAAGCCCTTCACTGTAAATTATACACAAATTATACACAAAGTGGGATGATATTATATATATATATATAAAATATCTCTGTGTGTGTGTGTGTGTGTGTGGAGTCGAAATAAATACAAAAGATGTGAAATGGCTAAGAAGAATTATTACAGAAAGGTTTGAGACGGCTAGAAAATGCAGAGGATCTGCTGAAGCTCAGGCTTTAGGGCGGTGCAAGTTTCAACGGTTATTGTTAGTGTTTGATTTCGGATCATCAACGAATGATCTCGACAATCCCAACTCGTTGTTGCTGTCGAACACTCGTAACGGTAAAATTTCTGGTGATTTTGATCATTTATTCGACCTTTTCATCATTTTTTTTTTCTTTTCTCGTTCAATCAAAAGTTATTTGGAATTTGATAATCCTTGTACTTGATTTTCTTGTTTAGTTGATTTCTGAACAGAATTGAATTAGATCGAAGCTTTTCATTTCAAAATTCGCAATAATTATTAGCCTTCAAACTGTAGATTCAATTCATTTGTTCCTTTATTACAATCTCACTGTCTTTAATTGGGGAAAAGTAATCTATATATATAAAAGGGAAAATTGTAACTCTGTTTGACTTGACTGAATGAATGGCTAAAAAGGAGTTTAATATGTTGTGCATTCAACTTAAAAATATAGATACAAAAGATGTATAAGCTGGGTGATTGACACTTTGCCATCAAGTTTGGTGGAACAATGTTTCTTTCACGCAAAGGATTCTTATACTTGACTTGATTTCCAAGGTGGATTGATTCTTCTAATCTTGTTTTAACAATTATGTATATACATCTTTATATATCAACTACTATTATAAACGAGGCTTAATGGAAACCACTGTTCATACTTTCCAATTGTGATTCTGGTATTGATCGCTCAGCCACCAGTTTGCATTTCTGGTATTGTTTTCAAGTGTGTATCTTTTTGACACATTTATGGAAAGTTTGCTTTTTACTGTTGATGTTTGTACGCTATTTTCCTATATAGGGTTAGTTTTTCGATTGTTCGATCACCTTTCTTGCTTTTAATTATTCGATTACCTTTCTGCTTTTGTCAGATGATCTAAGCCGTATGATTGATGGAATGGTCGCTATGTCAATTTGACCATTATATATAGCACTTGTTTTGGTTTTGAGTTCAGTTCCATCAAATGTTACAACTATATTACTATTAAACAATTAAATTTTCATAACTAAAGGGAACTAAAGACAATAAAAAAGAAAAAGAAAAAAGACAAGTTTGATAAAGAAAACAACCCATTACAACTTTATGAATAACTTGTTCAAGTGTTGTCTTTCTTCAATTTTTTCCTCTTAAAAAAAAAGTCCCTTTGTAATATTATACTATATAACTCGAGAAAACCCGGCTTAGATTTTTCAAAATTTTGGGGTAAACTACAGCTACAGAGTGCGAAAGAGAAAAAGTAAAATAAAGTTTTCTTTTCTAGAGGTTTTTGTAAGATACAGTACGTATCAAGCAGGCTTCTCTTCAGGGTAAATATATATATATATTTTTAAAAATTATTATGGAAATCTTCATGTGATCAGCAATGAGTTTCATTTAATACAAGTCAAAGAAATTAATTAACATTATTAGAGAAAGCCCCTTTTGAATGCATGGAACCCTAATTTTTGAATCTATCTCTCTCTCTCTCTCTCTCTCTCTCTGTATGTGTGTGTATATACATATATATATATATATGTATGTGTGTATATGTTCCAGCCCTAGAATCCATGTACTGCTAAGAAAGGCAACTAAAAAACAAATATGTGAAATTCGAATTTGCTAAACTAAATTAGGCAAGTTTTAAAAAAAAAACAAATTGGAACTTCAAAAAAAAAAAAAATTGGAACATCCAAATGAAGTTCCAATTGATTAAAACAGTCAATGCGAGTGATCTCTAGGTTTGACCGTATCTCTTTGAATCTGGCTATGGGATCCAAGATGTTTGATATGCAAATTCTAGGCAAGGCTTTTAGGGGTTTTCTTTGCTCTGTGATGTGCTTCCTGATTGTGGTTCTTTTGATTCTCGGTGGCCCTTGGTTCATTGGTTTAACTTTTGGCCCCCCTTTCCCCTCTTGATTTGTGGTTTTTTCCCCGTGTAAACTCTATACAGTGGCTTAAGTGTGGTCTCTAATTAATCGTGAATTTTTTTATTTTTACTTTTTTCCCTTTTTTTTTTCCTTAATTTTAGTTACAATTTCAACAATTAAATTTTGAAAACTATTTTTTCACGTTAATTTTTATACTGATGAATAGTTGGTCAATACAGTATCAAGAGGACAATAAGAGCGATTCATCACTAGGATGAGAAATGCTGTATAGAGTTTACATGAAATTTTTTCATCCCAATTTTGCTTTGCTGACTTAAAAGGGGGAAACATAATAAAAATTAACAATGCATTCAAATGAGTTCACTGGTGGTTGTATTTACAGCACTATAGTATACAAGATTAATAAAGAACATTTCTTTCCTTTTTTTTCAATTAGGTTTCAAATCTGGTTCACTCTGACTTTCTATTTCGTTAGTTTGTTAATTGTTGCGGTGTTTATTTGTTACTAGATGTCAGCTAGCTTCATAATTCAAAATTGTTCAAGTGCGAATGCTTAAGATATGTCTTCCCAAAGAAGTCTCTTTATGATGTAAGAATCTTAGTTTATGTATTGAGTTTTATACCTTTTACATAATTGCTATTTGTTCTGTTTCTTTTGGCAATGATTGTTGAAGGTGAAGATAGCAAACCATTAGTTGGGATATAAAACGAGGGTAATGTTTGGTATTTGCTAATACTATTTGTTGATTTTATTTCAATGTTGATACCTTCAATTTGATAACATGATTTCTATAAGATCATCATTTGTTTCTTATTTTTTTAGTGTTGCTATGTGAAACCCATACTCTGCTAAGCTAATGTCTTTTCCAAAGTTCTCCCTAACTTGATCTATATTAATTAGCTATGTTGGGAGAGATGATCCTACTTGCTACTTTTGGATGATGAGAAAAGAGCCATAGAAAGGGGAGAGAGAGAGAGAGACCCACTACCCTATATATCTCTTCCCCTTTTACTTGTCATCTCAATTTTATACATTTTTTCCCATATACATTTCGAGACGTTTGTTGTCTAGAAATCCAGCTGTTGTTTAATGCAGTATTTCATGTAATGGACTCTTGATTTTGTGGAATTTGATACTTTTTTCAATGCTTGTAATTGTGTAATTTATGCGAATACAGGTGAATATAGGTTTTTGATATCTTTTTGTGGAGTGTTATGAGCTTTGTGTTTTTTTACAATGGCAGGTTAAAAAGAGTTGTGTTATACATACAATGGATGTATGGGGGCTCGTGGTGTTGTGGCACCGAATAGGTACAAGTGTGTATGTACATACATGAAATCACTTTCTCCTATCTTTTGCATATATTTTCAGTTTTAGATCTTCGTTTTAATGTTATTCTGGTATTTCATGTAATGCGCCCTAAATTTTGTGTAATTTAGTGATTTTTAGTTATTGTGGTGATTTAATTTATTCACACACACGTGAATATATGTTTTTCTTGTGTTTTTAGAGGATTGTTCTTATACTTGTGCTTTATACAAGTTGTGCAGTTTACACAGTTATTATACATACAATGGGATATGCATATTGAACCCTAAAATCCTAAAATTGCTACATGACTTGAGAAACTTCATCTTCTCGCAACTGCAAGCTTTTGGACACCAAATAGAAAACAAGGTTTGTGGTTCTAATTTTTCACTTTCCAAATTCTAATATCTGTTTTGTAATATATCTTCTTCAAATTGTTTTCAAGCCGAGCCAACCAGTATCCTATATCTGAGGAATTGAGTATTAGGAAAATCATGCTCGAGTCCTTTAATTTGTGAGGGCATTAAATACTCGCATTGTCTGTGAGGATTGTTATGCTCATGTAAAAGCTTTGGGTGTCAAAACTTGTTTTAAATCCATTTTTTTGGATTCAGAATATAGTTCCATGATGGTGAATGGCGATGTTAGGAGCTAGATGTTACTTACCCTACCTCTAATTAGTTTGATTTAGTGCCCCTAGGAACCAAAATTATACTACGTTCTTGTTTCCCAATATTCAACCAAAATGAGATCAGGACTTCTCATGTCATGGATGATATATTCTTACATTTCTGTATGCAAAAAGTCATTATTTTTGCCCAAAGTTCCACTTTTCTTTCTGCAATTGAAAAAGTAGTTCCAAATCTTTTATACACAGAGGAATCTCAACCAAATGGAAAATCTACTTTATTCAAAAAAAAATTTAAATAGCTTATAAACATATAGCTAAACCATGTGGTAAATGACTTTTCGTACTTCGATTGGCAAAAATTAAAATCCTACATTTTCCCAAAAATGTAGGTAATGAACCTGGTAGAATGGACAGACTCGTGGTTTCTCCTTTTGATGAGATTGTCTTGTTCCTATTTTTCCCTGGCAATACTTTGTTCTTATAAAGGCTTTACACATATTTACAAATAGAAGAAGGCTGTATTTTTTTATTTTTATTTTTAATTATATGGGCATTCAAGATAACATAGTGATCTTATACTCCTTAATTAATTACACAGTTTGTTTTTGTTCCCCCTTTTCTGATTAATTTTTTAATTTTAATTTAAATTTTTATTATACCATTTTGTGCAGTTGAATCATTTGGATGAACCACAGATTGCGTTATCAGTTTTGTACTTCAATCATTTGTTAACAATGAAGCTGCAAAATGTTGAAAATTATTTGCACTAGAAAAAATAAAATTAAGATAACACCAACTGAAATGGTGATTTTGCTGGCAAAATTCCATGATTGATACATGACATGTACTTTTATTGCATAGATAATTTATATTCTTATAAAAATTGGCGTGTTCATGTACAAACAACTCTCCCGCATTGGTTTGCAAGAGATAAATTGGATGCAATGTGGAGGTACACGAACAAATGACTTTCTTGATACATGACATGTACTTTTATTGCGTAGATAATTTATATTCTTATAAAAATTGGCGTGTTCATGTACAAACAACTCTCCCTCATTCGTTTGCAAGAGATAAATTGGATGCAAAGCGGAGGTGCACGAACAAATGACTTTCTTTTCCGAGGAAGTTAAAAGTTTAATTTAAATTTTTAAATGTTTGTTGCTTTGACTCGTAGACTAAATAGAATTAAGATACTTGAGAAATGTGTGGGTGCAAATTCTCTCTTATCTTTGAATGTTTATGCATGAATTTGCCTACGTAAATATGCCATGCCATTTTAGTTGGGCTGTAAATTGATCGTGCTTTTGTATATTGTGTTCTATGTTGTTTTCATTTATTGTGCTTAATGAGTAGGTTTGGTCAATTTGCATGTGAAATAACTAGGGTGGTTGGTGGTGGCCTACACGTTAATGCTCTTTTACTGAATAATCTTTAATCTTTTCCAAGCGTTAATCGTGGAATTCTTAATTTTGTGTCATCCTTGAATTCATTCTTATTATTCTTTTAAGCAGTGATAATATTTTGATGCGTTTCTTAATAGTTCTTGGTATGCTTGCTTATTAGTTACAAAATTTGGGGTTCTTACTTATTTGTTAATGGATATTTACTTGTTTCATTTCACGATCCGACTGAATTGTTGCTCTCTATAGTTGTGTATTTTGGGTTAGCTGGTGTTCTTCAGACATTCAATTTCGTATGTTATTGTATCGTTTCCATTTTTTATGTGGCAAAACACAGGTTATTTCCTTCTTTGTCCCTGCTGAACATTGAAAAAGTTTTCTTGTTTATTACAGGTATAGAGGTTTTTGATATCTTTTATGGAGTGTTATGCGGTTTATATATATGAAATCAGCAGAGCGAAGAAACACATTAAATTTCTTCATCTTCTACAAGTAAGGACCTTTTCACATCAAATTGTTGTTCTGATTATCTTATGGATTTAATTGCGGATAAAAAAAAAAACCTTTTTGATGTTTTCTCTAAAGCTTATTTTGGGAATTTTGTCCTTTCGAATTAGGGCTTGGGAGTAGAGCCTTGCAAACTTATCCCCATGGTGGTTTGAATCTGATTTTGGAGATATTTGTGTGAATTTTAATGGTTAGTTCTCTTCTATTTCAGTTGTTCTCAATTTATTGTAGTTACTTGCTTTTCTTTTCAACCTTTGGTTCACTGTTTATAGAATTAGGTTCACCCGAAACAGACATGAAAAAAGAAAAGAAAAACCTCACTCCAAATAATGTTAAGATGGGGATATCTATCCAAAGCTCACTGAAATGCAGGTGTCTGTTTAGACAGACTGTTTCGTCTTGTATAGATGATCTTATCATCCTTGCTTCTATTTATATTTATTTATAAAATGAGAATTCCATCTTTCTGAACATTGTGATGTGTTTTTATTGGCCTTTTGTTGTATGGATTCTTGAAATAAAAATAAAAACACTCTTGTATTCTATTGTATGCTATTTTTTTTATAAAAAAGATTTATGCCAATTGGAAGGTTTCCCCCACAAATCTATGACGCATTTCCACACGTCTATATTGCCTTCGTGTTATTATGAACGTTAGGTGTGATTTCACATTGATCCCAATAGTTTTAATTTTGATACTTTGAATGTAGGATTAATGGATAATTGAATCTCATGTGTGTAATTGAATCTCATGATTTTAGATGCGTTTAATTAGTGATTGCTATTCAACCTTCTAAGTACTTCTTGATTCTCTTTGAAGTCTTTCTCTAAATTATTGTCATTGGAAAATATTTTGCTCACCATCTCTTTTCTAACTTCAAAAGTTAAATCAGAGAAAACGAAATAGGGCAGAAGAAGAAGAAGAAGAAGAAGAAGAAGAAGAAGAAAATATTCCTATTTAGTACTTGCAATCATTTATTAAAAACAATAATCTTACTTAGGCCATATTTTTTTATTAAGGGAGACATGTAAAGACTTGTAGTTTGAAGTATGTGAAGAGGCCGATTATCAAAGTAACTAGGAAAATACAGTCAAGTTATTCAACATGCTATGGAATTTAATTTTTTTTAAAAGGTTTAATCATGTGAGAGAATAAGAACTCTTTAAAACCCATGATAGTTTGTTTGGATAAAAAAAGGAAGCTTTTTAGAAGAAATAGGAATTGCTGGCTGCTACGATTTTTTGGGAAAGAGTCATAATTGAATCCTTAAGTCTTTGATCTAAGTTTTAGTCATTGCAATAAGCAATTTCCACTACTCACTCAATCCTAAGTGAATGATTCTAACTTTTTAAGGAAGCTTATTCTGTTTGATAAAATATTACTATTGCCCAATTAAGAGCACTGGCAATGTATGATGATCACTGTCAGAAAATTTTTCCACAAACAACTAATTATTTGCGACCTGTATTAGAGTTAGCATAAAAAGTTAGTTGAAATGGAAGTCTGTTAGTACATGATATCTTTCCTACGCATACATATTTCTTACGAATTTTTTGTTTTGTTTTGTTTGAGGTAAAATGGCTTGCATTCTGAACAACCAAAAAATTTGCCACACTGATTGTACTTTGCAAAATTCTAATTCTTC
Organism: Hydrangea macrophylla; assembly: GCA_033977485.1. NCBI lineage: Eukaryota > Viridiplantae > Streptophyta > Magnoliopsida > Cornales > Hydrangeaceae > Hydrangea > Hydrangea macrophylla. The sequence continues at coordinate 86,750,234 of CM066984.1, forward strand.
TTTGTCATTTTTTTAGGGCTATATTAGGATTTTCCAACTCTCACGGCTTTAAATGTTGCACTCAAGGAATTTATACAGGTATAAATCATGCACAATTTTTCTATGTTCAGCTCATTTTTTAAAGTTGGGTCCTTTTGCAAATGATGAAGTCTACCTCAAACTCATCTTCTAATTCTGTGCAGTAACACAGCCTTGCCGTTCCTATTTCGGCTATATTGTTATCAATATATTGCTATACTTCAAGCATTTTGAATGTGTTAAATCTGATTTTAGTATACGTAGTTGTACACAAAATGGTGAGCATAGAGCAAATTTGTCTAGAATACAAGTCATGAATATGATGAAACGGACGTAGTGGTTTGGTATATACAATGTCTAAGTTTTGTCTGATGCTAGACAGCTTTTTGTGCCACACAGTGATAGAATACCGTTGGTTGAGTCTCTTGTTTTGGTAATCCATGTGAGTAGTAGGGGGCCACATTTCTTGGGTTTGTGGACTTATTATTATGGACATAGATCTAATGTAGTGAACTTCTGTGTGATAATGTAAATATATATGAAACCTATGTAAGATATAACTATGTATAGTTGCAGTGCCGGCGTAGATCAGTCTTCTTCTTCCCTTTACACTTTTCCTGTCAAATGTTCACGTTCCTCTTGTTGTGAGTCTATTCACAAATTTTTAGTTGTTACCTCACACAATTTTTGTTTATTGCTTGATGTACGTAGGAAAGAAATGAAAATTCTGGCAATGCTTTGGCTAAATTTCTTGGGCTTGACAAAAATATGGTATTAGGTAGCAATGATATGATAATGTCTCTGGTTTTTTGTGTCTTGAGAAATCCTCATGGTAGGAATCTTGAGATTTTTATGTTTTCTCGTTTTGGGTGTTTTAATTTTGGCCCTTACTATGCTCATCTCTTTTGCTTTGTTCTCCTAGGGGTGCTATCAAATTAGGTGGCTTTCAGGTTATCTTTAGCCTATTTTCAGCTGATCCTATGAGGCTGGTCATTGCTTTGTTTACGGTGTTTATCCATTAATGAAGCAAAAGCTTCCTTAAAAAAAAAAATTGGTTGTAAATTGTTACTACTATTTATGTACCATTTAGCTATATTTGCCAATTATTCTTAATCATCCTAGCAGTTTTAACAGGAAATGTGACCTGTTGTGAGAAGCTAATGTTATAAGATGAATAAAGCATAGGTAGTATCACTACATTTATGCATTCATTGACACTTATTTATAATGGACATATTGTACTAATAGATGAATTTGGTGCCATTTAATTTGTTATGATGGTTAAAATTAATATCCCACTTAAGTGAAATACTTGATGAAGGAATGTTGGTGAAGTTACAATTTCACATCATGCAATTTTACTCAAAACAGTTTCACATTTTCGTTCTTATTTTCTACAAATGATGATTGCTCAATTTGTTTCCATTTTTCCTCAAGTAAAATAGAGCTAAACACAATAGTTAGCTAATCGTGATACATGCAACGGGCAACGGGGCATTATAGCATTGCACGTGCCTTGCACGTGCCCACACCTAGTTTGGGTATAAGGCACCAATTAAATCTCAACAACTAGGGCAATTAAGAGAAGTGTGTAGTGCTGTGAATTGACAAATAAGAGATTCCCCATTTTAGTATATAGAAGGGATTATTTTTACTTGCACTCAACAATTGTAGCTCTCATCTTCGTAAACCTCCCATTTTCCCCCTAATAATCACTCTTGAAACACTCAAAACACTGCCAAATTTGATGTATTGAGGTCCGCTAAGCATATTTCACGTAGACCAATCTCAATCGCCCAGCACCATATATTGCAAAATTCGACTTCAGATAAGTTGATATCTCCTGGCCTTCTGAAAAACTAGAAGAGTGCCACTCACTTTGTGCGTGTAAGTGGGTGCCACTCAGGATTGTTGGGTTTATTTAAATTTTTTGTAGTGGGTTCTATTGTTCATGTGGAGCGCTTTTATTCCACGTGTCATGGTACTAAGTGGCATGTCACGTGGTACCTTGGAGGTACCCAAAAATTTCTCGGTTGAGGGAAGTTATTTCTTCAAAACTTTTTTTAACGTACATTTCAATACCCTTAAAAAATAATTTTAATTAAAAAATTATAATGTAATTATTGGTGTTAATACAATTTTTTTTAGTACCCCTCCATTTCTCTTTCTAAATTAATACTATAGATATAATGCTTTCCAAATTTTAATTTTACTTACGAGTTCATCACATGATAGATGCTCATGTTGCCACATGTTCAATAATTCTACACCTAGATCACATCTATTTTGGAATAACACTGCATATGGAAAGTTAGAAATATTTTTATTCCAAATTTAATATTTAACATGCGTGTGAGAGTGGAATTACTGAAAATAACTTTCAATGAAAATCAGTAAACCTCACTTTATTGCATGCGTTCCCGCAACCATACAAATGGAAACCAAATTTGCAACAGTAGTTGTTAGTCCCGTCAATTGTCAATAATTTATAAGAAAAGGTGAAATCACGAAAACATGTGGCCTTGACCTCTAATTTCTGAGATATAGATGAGAGAGGGGAAAAAAAAAAAAGAGATGACATTATTATATATTTTTACGCACACTAGTTGGACACAGTTTTTCACATTACAAATAATTAGGTTCAAAAGCTAACGGCGTCGTTGTGACTTAAATTTTAATTGAAATATTAAGTGTTAAAAAATTAAGTGTTGAAATTTCAAGTGATGAAATATTAAGTTATTAGGTATTTGGGTTAGCTGAAATTAGGAATGATTAAAATAATCAAAAAACCAAACCGACTTGTCGGAGCCGATCGTTATTCACGGTTTTGACCAGTTTACTTCCCCTCATTGGTAGGAGTGATCAAAATGATCTGCACATCCAACTCACCCGACCGACCCGACCTGACCCCACCTGATCGTTTTGGATGGTTTTTGAAGAGCTTGGATGGAGTCACGGGTTTTAGAGTCTTAAAACCATCAGGTTCGGTTCAGATGTCGGTTCTAATGATGCCACACCCAAATTCACCCGACCTGACAGTGAAACTTATAAAAAGAACTGTTTTAGTATAGATATATATACACACATATGGAATACATATACTGATATATGTATTAAACCAAAAAAAATCCTTACACCTATTCTCATTGCAAAAGCCTCCACTCTCCAGTCCACCCACCTCTCATATTCATCTCACTATCGCCACCACCCACCTCTCTCCTCTTGCACATTATCGCCAGCCACTCTAGAGATGGTCTCACCAATTGCCTCTTCTTCTTCATTTCTTCTTCGATCTTCTATTCTCCCTCAAGATTCTTATTGACCTTGAGAGTTTGTGATTTAGTGTATGAAGGAGTTGCACATGGTTGGAGGTTTGGAACTTTAGAAGGAGGTGTGCACAACAAAGGTAAATGAGTTCTTGACTCCCAGGTTTGTTCTCTCTCTCTCTCTCTCTCTCTCTCTCTCTCTCTCTCTTTCTCTTCTTCTTCTTCTTCGTTTGAATTTTTCTTCTTCCTCAAAATTTTGCCCTAATTTGTCCCATTTTTTCGTGCATTAGATTGTGATTGAGTATTACATGTAGGTATATATGTATATAATAGCGTTAATTTCTCCGTTTTTTGTCAAAATTTGAGCCTTCTAGGCCATAATTTGTGTGTGTGATGTGAAATTGTGTTTGATCCTGCCATCAATAAATATAGTCGGTTCTCACCCGAAATCGACCCGACTCACCCGAAACCGATGAGTCGGTTTCACCCACCTAGACGAGTGGATGACGGGTGGTGGATGCTCAACCCGATGGGGGTTTGGGTGGATGAACAGGTGGGGGTCAAACCCGACTCACCCGACCCATGAATATCCCTACTCATTGGTGTTTGGTATTGTAAAAAGAAAAAAACTGAGTGTCAGTTCGGGTTACGATTTCATGTTTTAAATACCGTAGAACTGACCGACCTACCGACTATATTACTTAACATTTAAATAAACCCTTTGTTCAATTGGTCCTTAGTTCCAAAGCAACTTAACTCTTCACTTGAAAGTTAAAAAGTAATCGGCATCATAACTTTCAAGAAATCTATGACCTATTCCCTCACCTAACCTAATAAAGCTATCTAATATTTTCTCTCATTTGTCTCACTCAGTCACTCACACTGTCCACATTTTGCTTTCTCAATAATGAAGAAACCCTTAAGCTTCTACTCCACACCATAATCCATAATTTCATATCTCACTTTTTGAATACCCTAAAGCTTTTAACCTTCCAACATTCCCCAGTAAATCTAATCCTCTGTAAGGCAACGACTCTACATCCGATCATCGGTATCGTCAAGACTCTAAGCAATCTGATTATTTGAGGGTAAAAAATTAGTGATGACCGATCATCACCCTTTCTCTCTCTCTCTCTCTCTCTCTCTCTCTCTCTCTCTCTCTCACACACACACACACACACACACACACACACATACCATTCGGTCTATATCTCCATTTTAGTTAATTTTTTTAAACACATTTAAGTAGATGTATCAATGTATTATGCAAGTTTGTTCCAATCTCATCTCTGTCTGTCTTGAATTTGTCTCTCTCTCTCTCCCTCACTATGGCACACACACACATACATACACATTTTAGTTGGTTTTTTTAGGTGATTTGTTTGTTTGTTTTTTCTTTTTCTTTTTTGTCAGTGATGGTTGAAACATGAGAGTAGGATTTGTGATTATGTTTTGAAAATAGTATTAATTTCTTATAAGTTTCTGCTTTGATGAAGTTTGTTAGGAATGCTAATTGGAAAATACTCTCTGTTTTGCCCTTTTTTGTTTTCTAATCATAGTAAATATTGTTGATTTACTTTGTTCAATTAGTTTTTGTTATATATATATATATATTTGATTTTCTTAACTGTGTGTCAATGTGATACATTGATTTTGTATGATCCTTTCCTTAATTATTATGCAAAGCTCTCATGTCTGATGAGGATATGACGATAGGGTTGAATACGGGTCCAGCCAAGGATAAAAAAGACGGTAAATAGCCACTTCCAACTAATGTGAGTAAAGCTATAAACACTCTTACGAGTAGAAAAAGGTCTTGGGTATGGGAGCATTTTACTGACATTGGTAATGAAAATTCTGTTGCTAAACGTAGGGCTTCTTGTAACTACTGTAACCATAATTATGCATGTGACCCTAAACTAAATAGGACAACTTCTTTGTCCAATCATATAGAGAACCAATGCACGAGTTATCCTTTTAGGAAGGTGGATAAAGGACAAACTACATTAGGTTTTAAATCGAAAAAGGATGGAGATGCTTCTAGTGGACTAGTGCCAATTATCTTTAATCCTAAAAAATGTAGGTTAGCTTTAGTCGAGATGTTGATAATTGATGACTTTTCCTTTAGGTTTGTAGAGGTGAGGGCTTTAGGAATTAGATGTTACTTTGTCAACCAAAGTGGACTAAGATATTTCCAGGTCGATTGACAATTGCAAAAGATTGTTACAAAGTGTACGCAAGAGAGAAGAAGTTGTTGAAAAATGCTCTTAAAGGGCAACGAGTTTTCCTAACCACGGATACATGGACCCCTTTACAAAACTTGAATTATATGTGTCTCACAGCTTACTTCATAGATAGTGATTGGAAGCTACACAAAAGGATTCTAAACGTTTGTGTAGTTGAGAGTCACAAAGGTTCGGCACTTGGTATGTCAATAGAGATGTGCTTACTTGATTGGGGGGATAGACAAGATTCTCACATGCACGGTTGATAATGCTAGTTCAAACAATAGCATGGTTGATTTTCTAGTTAGAAAGACTAAGAATAGGAAGGGAACTATTTTGCAACATCAGTTCATTCATATGAGATGTTGTGCTCATATCTTGAATCTTATTGTTCGTGAGGGGTTAAAAGATATAGATGATTCTATTGCAAGGGTAAAAAAAGTGGTGAGGTATGTGAGGTCCTCTCCGCAAAGACTCAAAACATTAAGCTTTGTGCAGAGAAGAAAAAAATTCCATACAAGTGTCAACTCGTGTTAGATGTCCCAACTAGGTGGAAATACACCTATTTGATGTTGGATAGAGCCAAAAAAAATACCAAAGAGCCTTTGAATGTTTGGAAGAGGAAGATAATAACTTTAATAATACTATTACATCCAGTTGTGACTATTTAAGGCATATTACTTATGAAGATTGCGGCAAATGTAGATTGTTTGTCAAATTTCTTAAACTTTTCTATAATGTGACCTTACATTTTTCGGGTTCGAAGCACATTACTTTTAATGTATTTGTAATGGAGTTGATAATAATCCAAGACACTATTGAGGTAGAGTGTAAAGAAGGCAATTTGTTTTTGAAATCTATGGCTGAAAATATAAAATCTTAAGTTTGAAAAGTATTGGGGAAATCTTGCAAATATGAATATTTTGTTATATGTTGCTTTAGTTCTTGATCCTCGTTGGAAAATATGATGCATTGAGTTTTTTTTTAATTTTTTTATTTTTATGGAGAATTGGATGAGTTAACAACAAAGGTGGAATTGGTATTGAAGCGGTTGTTTGAAGCTTATGAGGGAGAATGTGGTGGAGGAGAAATAGGGAGTCAACCAAAGGATGGATCAAGTAATGAGTCCGAGAGTAAAGAGGGATCATGTAGGATGTCACAATTTAAGAAACATTTGAAACAGGCGGATTCATTGGAGAACAAAAGTGAGTTGCAAACGTATCTTGGTGAGAGTTGTGAACAAGATACAATTGGATTTGACATATTAGCATGGTGGAAGGTTAATTCAGGTATATATCGCATATTTTCTTTAATTGCACAACTTCTTGCCATTCTCGTATCTACAGTTGCTTCTGAATCCGTTTTTAGCACGAGAGGTCGTGTTCTTGATTCCTTTCGTAGTTCTTTGTCTCCTATTATGGTAGAGGCTTTAATTTGTGGACAATATTAGCTTAGGTCTTCATCTACTCCTATTAGCCTTCAAATGTAATGGAAGATGTTGAAACATTTGACATATTTGAGTCAGGTAATATTTCCTATTTTTTTTTATTAATTTTTTGTTTACCCACTATAACATATATTACTAAATGTGTTTACTATTATATTTCTTCTTTTGTTTTAGAGCTTTTGGAGGAAGCAAGTTCATCAAAAGTGGAGTCTACTGTTGCCAATATTATGGGTGTGAAGAATTAGTGAGTAACTTACTGACTTTACAATTACTAAAATTTATATCTTCCTTGTTGGAAAAAAGTAGATTTCATAATTAAACTTACACATTTCCTTGTTCAATTGCAATTTGTAGGTTGGACATAGTAAGTTGGATAAGACGTGGATGAATTGGCTGTTTTGATGGAAGAAAAGTGATTGTCCTTGTTGGAATTAGGGAATTTGATCCCGGATTTTATAATGTTATTTATGGTCATGTTGACCACATTTGAGTTATTTTATTTCTTTCATTTTTCTCATTTATTTCCTTTCCTTCTTTATTCACAGTGTAACATTATATAAACTTTGGGATGTACAGTAATAAAATTATCTTTTTCCAATTCTCGTTTTGGTATCAGAGTCACACACATAATCCACCACCACCACCACCACCACACATGTGCCGCAGCCTACCACCACGACAGCCTTCGCCATAGCCCTCCTATCACCACCACAACTCACAGCAGCCTCACCCACCTCTCGGGGACCAAACCACCACCCTCAGCCACTGCACCACAGCCCCTAGGGCTTCTCCTATGTGTAGCGTAGCTTCCCAAGCCTTTGGTTTTGTGTTGCAGCCCTTCGGCTGCTCCTGTACCCTTGTAAGGGCTTGTTCATGATGTGCTAAAAGCCCGTATCGTGCTCTCTATCGTTAGTATGGGTTACCAAGTTTCCAGTTGCCCCCATTTTTCGTCGAGTTTTCGACCGTGACCGAGTTTTCGGTTGCTATTATTTTTCTGCTGAGTTTTCGACCGTGCCTATTGATACTACAAAATCAGTGTGAGTATTCCAGCAGTCTCTGTCTAGTTTTTTGGTCACTCTTCATAGCATCATGGCTGATATTGGTAAGATCGTTGACCGATCAACCCTACTATTGCTGCTATTGCCCATTCAGATCTCTCTGTGTCTCATTCGACTCTGGTTCACCGAGTCACTAGTGTTCTACTCAATGGAAAAAATTTCCACGCATGGTCTAATTCCCTTCGCCTCTACCTTGGAGTCAAATGAAAAATCGGGTTGGAAGGACGCTAAGCTCGCCGAATCGGACATGAAGTTTGAGGAGTGGTTTACAGATAATTGTATTATTCTGGCTGGATGTTTAATTCGATGGATGAACGAATCTATAATATGTTTATGTATTATGATACCGTTCATGGCCTTTGGACTACTTTGAAGAAGATGTATGATCATGCGCATTCTGACTCGCGTATTTTTGAGCTCTACTAGGATATCTTTCATGCTTCCCAAGCTACTTTGGGACTGTCTATTTCTGACTTTTTTGGATACCTGCAGACTCGGTGGGAGGAGTTAGTTCAGTATGAACTCGTCACTGATTTTCCTAATGATGGAGATGTTGAGGTTAAGCGACTTGATCGCCGTAGTACCTACCAGTACTTGATAGGCCTAAAGCCCGAGTACGAAGCCCTCCGAACTCAGATTCTGAATACCATCCCTATGCCTTCTTTATTTGAGGCCTTTGCTATTGTTGATGGTGATGAGAGACGTCGTCGCCTAGTAACTGCTCCTGATCCTAGGCCCTCTTCTTCACTTGTTCCTAACCAGATGGCCTTTCCAGTTTCTTCTGGTGCTAGTCCTGGAGGTAATCGTCCTTACTACCAGCATTTCCGTACACTGAGTCACTCCATAGATCGTTGTTTTACCCTTCGCCCAGAGTTAAAAGGGCAGTTCACTCGGACTCGACCTGCTGGTCATGGTACTGGTCGTGGCCGGGGTGCTCCTCGTACAGGAGTGGTTATTGAGATGATTCCTCCTTCACCCGATTATAGTCAACTTCAGTCTTAGATTGCTCAACTTTAGTCACATATAGGTTTGGGAGCTCCTCCTCCTCTATCATCCAATGGCCCTATAGCCGCCATTACTGTAAGTACTCCTACTGCTCTTCTTGGTAAGTCAGGCCACCCTACTTGGATTCTCGATTCTGGGGCAAATAATCATATGACTGGTGAGCTTTCGATTTTTACTTCTCCTGTTACCTCCATTGAATAGTCTGTATGTATCGTAGATGGATCATTCATTCTCATTTGTAGTCAGGGTGATGCCCGATTATCTATGAACAACACCCTTTTCTCTGTGTACTATGTTCCCAACTTTGCTTTTAACTTTCTTTTGGTTAATCGTCTTGTCAAAGATCATAACTGCTCTGTTGTATTCTTACCTCAATCTTGTTATTTGCAGGACCTGAATGTGAAGAAGATTTTTGGCAGGGGGTTTGAGTGGGATGACCCCTACAATTTCGGTGATCCTTTGGTGTCAAGGACGTTCTCCAGTCTTCAAGATTCTGTGTTAACTGCTTTTAATAACTCTGTTTTCTCCGACTTAAATAAATATGTTTTTTCACTTCAAACTTTAGATTTGTGGCATGCTCGTCTTGGCGATATCAACTTTCAGTATTTATGTTGGTTATTCCCTTAGTTAAATAAAGCTTGTAAGGATTTCCATTTCAAATGTGTGGTTTGTGAATTATCTAAACATACTCGTACTTCTTATATTCCTCGCATGCACCAGGCACCTAGTGCCTTTGATCTTATTCACTTCGATGTATGGGGTCCTTCCCCCATCACATCCATGCCACAGCACCGATATTATGTTACGTTTATTGATGACTATACATGTTGTACTTGGGTTTATCTTATGAAGAAAAAATCTGAAGTTTTCTCTCATTTTAGAAATTTTCTTCAAATGATTAAGACTCAATTTCATAATGTTGTTAGTAATATTCGGACTGATAATGGTAGGGAATATATTACTGATGAGTTTCGGGCTAAACTTAGTAAAGGGGGTATTCTTCAACAACTCACTTATATACCCCTGAACAAAATGGGGTAACAGAACGTAAAAATCATCATCTTATAGCTATGGTTAGGTGTATCCTATGTGGCATTTTGTTGTCTTTACTGCTACTTACCTAATAAATCATACTCTTAGCCATATCCTACAAGGCCAGGCCCCTCTTCATGTCCTCAAGCCTAGTAGTAAACTCTTTCCCGTTGTCCCCCGGGTTTTTGGGTGCACGTGTTTTGTCCAAATCGCAGCCCTATATGCATTAAACTTGATGATAAGGGTGTTCGGTGTGTCTTTCTGGGATATTCTTCCATGTCCAAAGGTTATCGTTGCTATGATCCTGTCCCACGACATTTGTATCACTCTTTAGATGTCACTTTTTTGGAAATGGTTTTCATTTTTTACAAGTGCTTCTTCCTCTCTAGAAACTCCACTAGAGTAGGTTGTGGATTATCTCAGTCCTTCCTTGCCCTGTGCCTATTCTTGATATACCCAATGACACACCCAGTGACTCTCTACCTCCGGTCATTACAACTGACCCATTACAGGTGCATTCTCGTTGTCCTCGCACTCCATACCCTATGCCATCATCTTCTCCGGAATCAGGTATCTCATCTCCTCTTTAGTCTCTGATGTTGCTCCTCCTCATTATCCTACCCGTATTCGTCATCCTCCTTCACGTTATATTCTTTCACGTAGTACTAACTATCTAATTTCTAAGTATGTCTCTTATCAGGGCGAGTCAAAACCATTTAGCTCTTTTGTTAGTGCAGTTGATTCTATCTCCATTCCTTACACTATTCATGAAGCTCTCCAAAATCCAAAGTGGGTGGCTGCTATGAAAACAGAAATGAGTGCTCTTCAGGATAATCAGACTTAGGATATTGTCTTTCTCCTGAATGGTGAATGTACAGTTTGCTGTAAGTGGGTCTTTAGTGTTAAGTATTTGGCCAATGGCACCATTGACCAATATAAGACTCGTCTTGTGGCTAAGGGCTTCACACAGGTTCCAGGTAAGGATTTTGGGGCCACTTTTGCTTCAGTTGCTAAACTGACTACAGTCAGGCTTCTTGTTTCTCTCGCTGCTTCCTATTCTTGGCCTCTTCACCAGCTTGATGTCAAGAACATGTTTCTTAATGGTGATTTATCTGAAGTTATCTATGTGGACCCCCCTCCTAGTTTTCGGGCTCAGGGGGAGTATTCAGGGAAATTTTATCTCCTCTGAAAATCTCTTTATGGATTAAAGCAGTCTCCTCGCGCATGGTTCAGCCGGTTTAGTGATGTGGTGCTTACTATGGGATTTATTCGATGCCATTCCGACCATACTTGCTTTATTCATCGTAAAGTTCCAAAGGGTAATGTAGAATTATCTCTATTTATGTTGACAATATTATTATAGGAGATGATGCGACTGGTATTGTACAAGTGAAGCATTCTCTTGGAATATTGTTCGACATTAAGGATTTGGGTCCTCTGAGGTATTTTTTTGGCATTAAGGTGGCTCGGTCTCGCCAAGGTATTTCGTTATCCCAAATGAAGTATGCCCTTGATCTCCTCCGAGATACGGGAATGCTTGGGTGCAGACCTGCTTCTTCTCCTATGGATCCAAATCATAAGTTGACTGCTAAATTGGGAGAGCCCTTACCAGATCCCTCTGTATATCAGCGTCTTGTGGGTCGTCTCATCTATTTGACGAACACAAGATCGAATCTGACTTTTGCTGTTAGTGTTGTGAGTCAATTTATGCACTCACCACATACTTCATATCTTGATGTTGTTTATCATATTCTCCGATACCTCAAGACTTGTCCTGGTCTTGGTCTTTTCTTTAAGACAGGAGCTCAATTAGGTCTCTCGTGTTTTACTGATGCAGATTATGTTGGCTCAAAGGGTGATAGATAATCTATTATGGTTTTTGTACTTTTCGAGGTTGTCATCTTATATCTTGGAAAGGTAAAAAGCAAGCTGTTGTCTCATGGTCTTCTGCTGAGGCCGAGTACCGTGCGATGGCTCAGGGTTCATGTGAACTTATATGGCTTCGTTCTCTTCTTGGTGAGTTAGGCTTCCCAATGGTGGGCGCATCTACATTATTTTGAGATAACAAGCCTGAAATTATGTTATCATCTGATTCAGTTCTTCATGAGAGAACTAAGCATATAGAGGTTGACATCTATTTCATTCGGGAAAAAGTTCGGTCAGGAGTCATAACACTGAGCTTTGTTCCTTCATCATATCAGATCGCTGATATGTTCACTAACTCCATTGGTCCAGCACTTCTACAGTCGTCTCTTGGCAAGCTTGGTCTCGTCAACATCTTCGCCACAACTTCAGGGGGAGTGTTGGAATTAGGGAATTTGACTCGGATTTTATTATGTTATTTATGGTCATGTTGACCACATTTGATTTTTTTTTTCTTTCATTTTTCTCATTTATTTCCTTTCCTTCTTTATTCACAATGTAACATTATATAAACTTTGGGATGTACAGTAATAAAGTTATCTTTTCCCAATTCTCTTTTGTCCCAATTGCATGTTTTGATGGTTATTAACTTATTATCTTTTGTTTTGGTTTTTGGACTACATACTTTCTATTTCATAGTTTGATTATTGCTTCAAAAAGTCATTTTGAAGCAAAAACCAAACTTTGGTAGATCAGTAAGTGATTGTTAACAATAAAATAGTGTTGCTTCATGTTTTTTGGACATTGGAGAAGTGGCTGACTGGCTATTCTTGGAAGGATATTATTTTGATTTATCATGTAATTTTTGTTTTTCATACTTCAGCCAATCATAACACATACATGTTCAGAATTTTTGCAATTATAGTAGCATGTTTAAATTTTTAATGATTATTATTTATGGTCAATTGAGACTCTATTTAATCATTAATGTTCAATTGTTTATGGTCAGAATTTCTGCTACCAATTTTTTTTTTCCCAATTGAAATTGAATACAAGTATTTGCCAATTGAATACAAGAATTCAACAGCAGGCCCAATTCAAACATAATAACAAGCTAAAATTCCTTATCCAGAATATGGGCCCAAAAAAGCCAATGAACAATGACTTGCAGCAAAACTGAGCACCGAGTCACCGACTGCTTTCTCAAGTGGTCAGTTGACCCCAGCACGCCAAAGTCTCTGGTCGAAATTGGTTACCTCTATGTTAACACCGATTGTATCGGTTTAGCAAATAAAAACAGTGTGAAGCCAACCAAGACTAACCGATATCACCCCTGACTGGAATATTCATCACTTAAATTAAAATCAAGAGTGTTTGGTAAACAAGTTGAAAAAAAGTGATTGTTTCTATAAAATGACAAAAAAGGACAACATGTAAATATTATTAAACTCTTTTGTTTTCAGGCATTTTTGTCTTTTAACAACTTAAAAGTGAAATTAAGTGATGTTTGAAAAAACAAGTTACTTTTTTTAGCTGATTTTTAGCTTTATTTTGCATATAGTTTGTTTAAGTGCTGAAATCTTAAGCTAACTCAAACATTTCCATTTTACAAAACAATTATTATTTTTTTCTTGAAATGAAAATGGTAGATTAGTGCTCTAAAATGAAAATGGTTGTATTAGTTTTATTACAAAACTTCTTGAGTTTGGACTTCCGTATTTTTGTCATTTGGGAAGCCTTGATGTAATTTTGATGGACAAATGTTAGTCCTTGTTTTTCCTACTTGTTAAACTTATTGATGTTATGTAAATTATGTTTCCGAGATCGTAGAATCTCTTTAAAGTTTTATGTATGTGTGTTGATTTGAATCCTTTCCGAATTCGTTTATGTTTGGTTTTGTCCTTGCCGGACTCATTGTATTTGTATGAAATCCTTGCCGGATTTGTCCATTTTGTTTTTAAAGGAAATGTTTTAAAATCTCTCTCCCCCAATCTCTCCCTCTCCCATTCTTCCTCTCTTCATCTCTTTCACACCTCGTTTTTAATAAATTTCGAGTACATGAAGTTCCGTTTGGTCTAGACACGTGTCGTATGTTGTTTAAGACTTGTTTAGTCTTGTACCAAGGTTTAAACTTGAAGATTTGGTATAATTGGGAAATGTTGAAATGCTGTCAAATTTGTTGTCAAAGAAAAACTACTTCTGTTTTTTTTTCTTTTCTTCCCAAATGGTGCAGAATTGGAAAAAATGTCATTAGACGAAAGTTGTGCAGAATTAGATTTTACATGGACTTGCATGGCCATAATGTGAAATGTTTAAAGATATAATCACATACAGGTGTTTTAAAATTCAGCAACTATCAAAAATGCCCTTTTTCAAAGTTATTGTATTTTTCCTTCTCTCCTTGAAACTAGTACTTGTCCGGATAGTCTCTTAATTAAATTTTTAAGTGCTTCCATCTTTGTTGGACTCATTAACATGTAAGTCCATTTTGGATTTACGTATTAGTGAGTCATCCTTGTAGGAATCCCCGTGGGTTTCCAAAGTCGCTTCCGCATTTTATGTAAAGATTTTAATTCTCTTCTCCCTATTTCTCTATCTTTTCTCTTTCCTCGCGTTTCGGTTTTTGGGGCGTGATAGTTTGGTATCAGAGCCAACCGGGTTTGAATACCTAGGGGCTATGGGAGATTAATTTGGGCTTAATTACAAATTGTTATTTTTGCTACATGTCAAATTTCCCTATTTGTACTTCCGTTGGTTCCTTTAAAGTTTACTTTGAGTATTGAGTAGCCTATTGAGCATGCTAATACATTGAATACCTTTGGGACTACATGACTACATGTTAGATTTTCATGTTCTATGCGTTTACATTGGTCATGATAATATAACCTGGATTTGATAAATGTTGGAATTAGGTGTATAATAGAAGCTAATGTCCTAATTCCTTATTACCTTATAACTATTTTATACTTAGCCATGCCACCGCGCGTTCGAGGCCATGCTAGAGGCCGACCTCCTGTCCGTGCTAGAGGTCGTGCTAGGGGCCGAGGTGGAGCCTCAGGCCGAGGAGCCCAGTCTTCCTTATCCGCTTCTGCTCCAGCTCCTATTTCTGAACCTGCTCCAGATGTTCCCGATGGAGCTCAGTTCTTTCGTGAGATGGCCATTGCCATGAGAGATTTCGCCCAAGCTGCCTAAGCAGCAAGGAATGATATACCACCACCGGTAGCTCCTGCCGACGTGGCTCCTGTAGTACCTACTGTTCAGGCGAAGCTGAGGGCATAATCGGCTATAAGAGAATTTGGTAGAAAGAATCCTCTAGTTTTCTTGGGAGAAACGGACCCTGTTCAAGCGGAGCTTTGATTAAAGAGGATTATTCGTATCTTTGAACATCTCGGTATTGTTGAAGATAACCTCCGCATAGATGCTGCTACATTTCAATTGGCGGGTTGAGCCCAGGTTTGGTGGGAACTTGTCCTAACTACTCAAACTTTGGAGGACATGTCTTAGAACACTTTTACCCAGCTATTCCTGGATAAGTATTTTCCACTAGTTGCTCATAATTCCAAGAGAATCTAATTTCTGAACCTTCGTCAGGGTGAGATGTCTGTTACCGATTACGAGGCTCGCTTTGGGGACTTGGCTCGTTTTGCACTCAATATCACCGCCGACGATAAGATTAAGGCTAGGACCTTCGAGAATGGACTTCGTCAGGGACTTCACGCGAAATTTGTTGGGTTTGAATTGTACTCCTATTGTAAAGTGGTTTAGAAAGCACTTGTGTTCGAGGAAGAGTATTTGAGTTCAAAGAAAGATAAGGAAATCCGTGCTCCATTGAAGGATAATCAGTCGGTTCATCAAGTGGGCACCAATTTAAGAAGCAAAAACAAGAGTATAACCCTCAACCTTCTACATATTCTTCTCCGATACCTATTCAGGCTCAGCTGGTTTCTCAATTCCCGCCTCAATCTCAATCACATCAGTCTCAGTCTCGTGGTTCTCATCGTTCCCGTGGAGGGGGTAACTTCGATCTGAGGAATTGTTATGGTTGTGTTGACCCAAACCACATATTACGAGAGTGTCCGTTTAATCAGACAGCATCGTAGGCATTTGGACCACCATAAGTTCGTCCACCTTTTTCGGGACCTTATCAGCAGAACTATAGGCCACCTCTTTTATCACCACTGTCAGCTCCTTCTGCTCAAAGCTTCAAGCCTAATGCTCCTAAAGGCTAGCACCATCATGTGGGACATCGTGGAGGAGGACAGCAAGCCCCAAGGCCACCTCCTACTGTGTTCAACCTTGTTAGTGCCGCACCTTCCGCAGTTAAACCTGATGCTTCAGTTGTTCGAGGTACGTTATTAGTGTTCAGTTCTAGAGCTTCTGTGCTTATTGATACCGGCGTATCATGTTCATTTATATCTTCATCTTGTGCATCATCCTTGGATCTAGAAATGAGCCATCTAGCTTCAACACTTTTTGTCGATACTCCCGTTGGAGGTTTAGTTCCCTTAGATCGAGTGTGTCGTGGTTGTGAACTTGTTATGACTGACAGGAACATGATTGTTGACTTAATTGTTATAGACATGTTTAGTTTGATGTAATTTTGGGTATGGACTGGTTAACCACCTACTGAGCTTTTATTGATTGTTTCAAGAGAAGAGTTACTTTTGTGTTACCTTCTGGGGACTTTGGTCATTTTGATGGTGATCACTTAGACTTCTCGATGCGTTCACTTCACAGTTTGTGTAAAAGAAAGAATCACAATGACTACCTTGCTAGTTTGTTTTTCGATGAAGATGAGCCAACTATAATTGAATTTTCTCTGATTGTTAGTGAGTATCCTGATGTTTTTCCTGAGGACTTACTTGGTTTGCCACCTATCCGTGAGATTGAATTCGCGATAGATTTAGCTCCCGGTACATCACCAATTTCAATTACACCGTATCGTATGGCATCCACTGAGTTGAAAGAATTAAAGACACAGTTAGAGGATTTACTACTCAAAGGTTTTATTCGTCCTAGTACTTCTCCTTGGGGAGCACTCGTCCTTTTTGCAAAGAAGAAAGATGGATCACTTCGATTGTGTATTGGCTATCGTAAGCTAAACCACGTTACAGTAAAGAACAAATATCCGCTTCCTAGAATTGATGATCTCTTTGACCAACTCTGTGGTTCAACTTGCTTTTCTAAGATTGACTTGAGGTCAGGTTATCATCAATTGCGAGTTCACGACTGTGACATTCCTAAGACAGCTTTCTGTTCACGTTATGGTCATTTTTAGTTTCTTGTTATGCCATTCGGTTTAACGAATGCACCCGCCGCTTTCATGGATTTGATGAACCGCATCTTTAGCCCATTCTTAGATAAGTTTGTGATTGTATTCATAGATGACATATTAATCTATTCACCTTCTGGAGAAAAATATGAGGAACATCTCCGAATTGTATTAGAAGTCTTGATAGGGCACCATTTGTATGCAAAATTTTCTAAATGTGAATTCTGGTTACCGGAAGTGAAGTTTCTTGGTCATGTTGTTTCGGGTGATGGGGTATCCGTTAATCCTTCTAAGATTGAGGCCGTTTTAGATTGGCAGTCACCGAAGAATGTATTTGAAGTCCGTAGCTTCTTGGGACTAGCGGGTTATTACCGTCGCTTCGTTGAGAACTTTTCTCGTTTAGCTATGCCTATGACTAAGCTTACTAGGAAGGGAGTGAAATTCATATGGGACGATTCCTGTGAAAATGTTTTCCAACAATTGAAAACCCGTTTGACTTCGGCACCTATCCTTGTTATTCCCGAGCGTGGATTGAACTATATCGTTTATTGTGATGCTTCACTTGAAGGTTTGGGTTGTGTATTAATGCAAGAAGGTAAAGTAGTAGCTTATGGTTCGAGACAATTGAAACCTCACGAGAAAAATTACCCTACTCACAATTTAGAGCTTGCCGCCATTGTGTTTGCTTTAAAAAGTTGGAGACACTACTTGTATGGTGAAAAATTCGAGGTATTTTCCAATCACAAAAGCCTTAAATATATTTTTACTCAACGAGACCTTAACTTGAGACAACGCCGTTGGATGGAGTATTTAGGAGATTATGACTTTGACTTGCAATATCATCCGGGTAAGGCTAATGACGTGGCCGATGCCCTTAGTCGTAAACCCCATGGCACCTTAGCCTATTAACCTATCCAAGAGTGGAGGATGTTTGAACACCTTGATGACTTTGAGATTTATTGCGCAGAAAATCTCGACCGAGCTACTTTGTATACTTTGACCGTTCAACCGCCACTTTTGAATCAAATTTTGGAGTTACAGAAATCCGAAGATGAGACCATGTCCTTAAAGTTCCGTATGCTTAATGGAGATTCAGAGAAGGGTTGGACTTTTGATGATGGTAGAGGTTTGAGGTTTCGAAATCGAGTCTTTGTTCCCGTAGCTTGTCGAGAGGATGTTTTGAAAGAGTTTCATCATTCCCGTTTCGCCGTTCATCCTGGGGGTACAAAAATGTACCATGATTTACGTCGTCAGTATTGGTGGAGAGGCTTGAAAAGAGCAGTTGTCGAGTTCGTCGCAAGTTGTCCAGTTTGTCAACAAGTAAAGGCCGAGCATCAGAAATCCACAGGTTTGTTACAACCTCTCCCTATTCCCGAGTGGAAGTGGGAGCATATCACTATGGACTTTGTTACGGCACTTCTTAGGACCTTGCGTAAGCATAATGCTATTTGGGTCATTATGGACCGTTTGACTAAATCGGCACATTTCTTACCAATTAAGGTAACCGACACTTCAGACACCCTTAGTATGATCTACATCCGAGAGATTGTGAGACTTTATGGTATCCCAGTTTCGATTGTATAAGATCGTGATTCAAGTTTGTATCTCACTTTTGGCAGAGTTTGCAGAAAGCTTTGGGTACTCAACTTCTCCTTAGCACAACATTTCATCCTCAGACAGATGGGCAATCCGAGCGTACTATTCAAATCTTAGAGGACATGTTGAGAGCCAGTATTATGGAACTTGGTGGAAATTGGGAAGATCATTTACCTTTAGCCGAGTTTGCTTACAATAATAGTTATCAAGCGAGTATTCAGATGGCACCATTCGAGGCATTGTATGGTCGTCCGTGTCGATATCCTTTGTGTTGGGGCGAGGTAGGTGAGACTATTCTTCATGGACCCGATATGGTTAGAGAGATGTCAGAAAAGATTATGTGATTCGTGAAAAGTTGGTTTCAGCTCAGAGTCGTCAGAAATCTTATGCCGTCCGTCACCGCCGGCCGTTAGAATTTGAAGTTGGTAATCATATGTTTCTAAAGGTTTCTCTGTATCGTGGATTACAACGTTTTGGACAAAGCGAGAAATTAGCACCGCAGTTTGTGGGACCGTTTAAGATTCTTGAAAGGATTGGTGAAGTCGCGTATCGTTTAGCTCTTTTGCCTCAAGTCTCGAGTGTTCACAATGTATTTCATGTTTCAATGCTTCGTAGGTGTAACTCTGATCCACTCCGTCAATGTTACCCTGATCCATCACATATCATAGATTGGACCGAGTTGCCCCTTGGAGACGATGCGTCGTATGAAGAGCAACCCATCCGTATCATTGAGAGGAAAGACCGTGTGTTACGAGGAAGGGTTATCCCGTTGGTAAGAATTCAGTGGAATCATCATGGTATTTTCGAGTCGACTTGGGAGGACGAGGATGAAGCTAGGAAGAGTTACCCTCACCTTTTCCCCAAGTAGAGTAAGTCTCTTTCGTTTGTTAATGTTAGTTAATTAAGGTTTGAGCAAGTAGTTGCTCCATTTTTCGCTTATTTGCTCCGAATTCTGGACGGAATTCTTTTACGGGGGGTAGATTGTCATAACTCAAAATTTTAATTAAGGGTAATTGTATTTTAATTACTTATGTGCGAACCGTTAATTAAATTGGTGTAGTATTTAATTTTACCTTAACTTTTGTCACTATATTTATTTATTTAATTAATTTCCTTTCTTATTTGATTTGATTTTATTTTATTATAATATTTTTTTTATTATATTTATTATCTTGGTGTTAAAGTGGGTACATATTTTAAATTGGGTGTGTAGAGGTAGACTACACATAAACACACATATACCACATATATCTACAAGCATTTAAAATGCAAGAAAAAAAAAATGGGTGGACCCCACCACTTAAAAGAGCCGGCCATCTCTCTCTCCTCCATCCCTTTTTTTTTTTTTTCTTTCCTTTCTCTCTCTCTTCTTCTCCTCCTTCTCTCTATACATGTGGGTATACACACAAAACCTCCATAGCCTTCTTCTTTAAGCTTCAAATAGACCACCAAGGAGTGATTTTCGTGAGATTTATTATTTCACAAAATAGTCTTAGATTTTTGAGAGCTTTCTAATGGTACCAACAAAATTCGTTTTGGTGGCCATTTCCATAGTTTTCCCAAATTTCATAGAGCTTCAACATTTCTCATCTTCAACCTTGGAGTCCTATTGAAGAATTAGTGGATGCAGTGAGTTCTTGTACTTCCTAGGACATCTCTTTTCACATTCTTGGAGCCATTTGGAGTCCTTTGTTTCTTTCTCAAATTTTGGGTGATTTTCCATTTATTTTGGAAAACCTACATTGAGGTAGATGTACATTGTTTCAATTCCATATGTTATACTTGTCTAAATTGCTTTGAGTTCTTTTATATGTGTTAGGAGAGAACTTAGACACATGTGCTAGGTTTTCCCCCAAATTTGAGAAATTAGGGCTTTATGTCTCTTTATTAGTTATAGGTCCAAATTAAATTACTTACATGTTATGTGGTGTTAAATGTAATTAGAATGATATTTGAAGAATAATTTAGGCATATGCATGAGGTTTCCCCCAAAGTTGTAATGTTGGAATTATTTAGCCTAAACATGATTTATATGCCTTAGTTGTGCAAGTTGTGAATTTGGGGTGCTAAATGTAATTAGAGGGATGTTAGGATAATAAATTGGACCCATGCATTAGTTTTTCCCCAAAGTTGTAAATTTAGAATTGTATGCCAAATTGTAAATTTTATGTTTAGATTTTACTAAACTTGATTATGTGGTGCTAGATATGCTTAGGATGCTCCCTTTATGTGTAAATTCATGCTAGGACGTTAGTTTAGAAATTCTTGTTAGGAATGTTAAATTATGAAATTTAATTACATTCTTTGAAGTTCTTGATATCATGTCTAATAGACTAGAATTATTGCTTAATATATTGTAGTGGATCATTCTTAAAATCATTATCAACATCATATGCATTGAGGCCTAATCGGCAAGCATTACATGAACACGACATGAACGTTTTGTTTTGAAAAGAGAAAAACTCCATGCGAGAGAATTTTATTTAAGAAATCCGGACGTGGGTTGTAATGTGAGACAGGGAGAATGACCCTTAGAAACATTCAAACTCCAGCTATATTCGGTTGGCTCTCGCAAGTTGGTATGCTATATTCCATGCATGGGTGGCTCATAGTCCGGTAATGAGAGAGGTGTGCGCATTTCACGCATAGCCTTGCGGCTTTAATCATTTCATTGTAGCCGTGGTGGCGACCCATTGCATCTCATTTCACTTTAGTCTTGGATAGCATATAGATTTGTTACAATTTTCTACGAGCTGTCGTTCTCATAAAAACGACAAAACATTTTTCAGGTGAGCTTGATAAAGGCAAAGGGCATATGTGACCCGACGCGTAGACGTTGACATCTTTTGTTCTATTTTGAAGACTCGTACTTGGTTATGTATATGGATAGTTCTTTTGTAAATTTTAACTAGTTGGGGAAGTTTGTAATAGATTAGTGCTCTAAAATGAAAATGGTTGTATTAGTTTTATTACAAAACTTCTTGAGTTTGGACTTCTATATTTTTGTCATTTGGGAAGCCTTGATGTAATTTTGATGGACAAATGTTAGTCCTTGTTTTTCCTACTTGTTAAACTTATTTATGTTATGTAAATTATGTTTCCGAGATCATAGAATCTCTTTTAAAGTTTTATATATGTGTGTTGATTTGAATCCTTTCCGGATTCGTTTATGTTTGGTTTTTGTCCTTGCCGGACTCATTGTATTTGTATGAAATCCTTGCCGAATTTGTCCATTTTGTTTTTAAAGGAAATGTTTTAAAATCTCTCTCCCCCAATCTCTCCCCTCCCATTCTTCCTCTCTTCATCTCTTTCACACCTCGTTTTTAATAAATTTCGAGTACATGAAGTTCCGTTTGATCTAGACACATGTCTTATGTTGTTTAAGACTTGTTTAATCTTGTACCAAGGTTTAAACTTGAGGATTTGGTATAATTGGGGACATGTTGAAATGCTGTCAAATTTGCTGTCAAAGAAAAACTGCTTTTTTTTTTTTTTTTTTTTTTTTTTTTTTTTTTTGTTTTCTGCCTAAATGGTGCAGAATTGGAAAAAATGTCATTAGACGAAAGTTGTGCAGAATTAAATTTTACATGAACCTAGGTGGACAGAATGTGAAATTTTTAAATATATAACCACATACAGGTGTTTTAAAATTCAGCAACTATAAAAAATGCCATTTTTCAAAGTTATTGTATGTTTCCTTCTCTCCTTGAAACTAGTACTTGTCCGGATAGTCTCTTAATTAAATTTTCAAGTGCTTCCATCTTTGTTGGACTCATTAACATGTAATTCCATTTTAGATGTACGTATTAGTGAGTCATCCTTGTAGGAATCCCCGTGGGCTTCCAAAGTCGCTTCCGCATTTTGTGTAAAGATTTTAATTCTCTTCTCCCTATTTCTCTATCTTTTCTCTTTCCTCGCGCTTCGATTTTCGGGGCGTGACAAATAGCCTTCCTAAAAGGCTTTTGGCATGCTTTACCAACTAAGCAAGACTCACATATATGTAGGTCAACATTAGCGAGTGGGGCCCAAAAGGGCTTCTCGAGCTAATCAAGCCATCCTATCACATCCTATATGTTTAAGTCTAGCATGCCATGTCTCAGAATAAATGAATTAACAGTGGAAACTAGAATTTGATTAAAACAATTCATATGAAGTTATCCCTAGATAATCATGTCCTAGTAACACTACCTCCCAAAAACATCCATCCTATTACCACCGAATTGGAAAAACGCCATCAATTGCATTCTCCCACATTGTTAGCCTTGGGCACAAACTTGCTAGCCGCACCCTGCCTCTAGGCGGGTTTACCCTTACCATTGCGTTTAGGCAAGCCTATTGGCCTTGCACTTACTTTCACTTATGAAAGTTGTGGTCAAGAGTGTAGCTATATGGTTTGCCTTACCTTTTAGCGCTCCGTATTCAGCTCAATATGTCAGAAAATATCAAAACCAAAAAAAATTTAACATTTTCGTTGTGGATCATGATTTGTTTTCTATGAACCCGCAAATCAGGCAAAGAACTAATCATATCCTGATACGCTAATTCGCCAGTAAAGATGTTCCAAGTAATCTGAAATCACTAATCATACCTGTCATCGACCTTAGATGTCCATTCATCGTGTACTTGGAACATTTTCTTTACTTTCCCGAACTTCATAACTAGATGCTTAATCTAGTAGTGAATGTGCCATCGAAAACAAATTCGAGTTGATCTCACAATACTTTGGCTATTGGGTAGTACTTATACTTCCCAACAAGATCATAGTGCATGCTGCTTATCATAAAGCGCGTGCTATGTTCCTTCTCGAGCCAAGTATTATAGGCTTTCAAGGTTAAAACAATGTTGGACCAGAGGCCCATTATTCGATTGAATAGGTTGGACCATAGAATAGGTTCAAAGCTCATAAGCTGTTACTTATTCTGTAGGTATGTTACTTTGCAGTGCCATAGTACAAAAATTAGTCCCTTTTAAACTTGTTACTTTTGTAAAGATCAACAAAGTGTGGTTTTGAAAAACATTTGAGAACATGTGCATGTGATTGACATTATTATTTGCACATTTCATAAAGTTTGTTTTAAAATCCAATTACAAATGAATTTTCCCCTCTTTACAATTTAAGACCAAAAACTTGCTATTGCTCATTAATCAAATCTTAATTTTGTAAATCAAGAAAAACCTTTTATAATTGATTTTTCTAAACAAACATCAATTAGATGGTACAATTACCTATCTAAGATCATTCACAATAATATAAGTGCGCCATATAACAAAAGTGTGCATGGACTCCCACGTGGGTCCGAATTGACAACTTAGAGCTCATGCTAAGGTAATTCAAGTGCATGATATATGAACAAAGAAAACCATCCCTTTACAAGTAGGCTTTTCCAAGACAAGAAATGTAAACGCTCATCCCAACATTAAATTTATAGCCATAAAAAAATAGGGATGTTTTGTTCATGTACATACACATAAACAACCTTAAACATACATCGTGAGGACACATGCTCCATAAATCGTCAATAAATTATCCATTCATTTGATCCAGATTAATGCATTAATCACATACACCAAGCACTCATGTGGTCTATTTAAAATGAATGGACTATTCCATCACTCCATTTAAGGAGGAAGAATAGAGATCTCGGGTCACCCAATCACAAACAACAGTAATTAAACGTGACCAAGAATACAACGAGCCTCTAAAATGATAAAATGTACAATAGAATGATTATTGCACAGCCCGGATAGCTCTCATAAGCTAAGTAAAATCAACAAAAAATTCTGAATTTTTCACTAATTTTAACACAATTTTCAGTCTTAAAACATATTTTAAAACCAATTCATTAAGGGCTTTTAAATTAACAAATAATTTAAAACCTTATGGAAAAAAATTGAATAATTGAAAAACTGATTTTTCATTATAAATAAAAATTTCCAGAATTTTACAAAGGCCCAAAAAAATTTTTTAAATCAATTTAAGGAATTTGTTCTCCAAGGACTTTCAGTGGTCTAATATGGTATTTTAAACACCCCATATTAATTTCAAAAATTAATAATCTATTTTGGCTATTTTAAGCAATTAAATAAATGCCCATAAGCATAAATTTTATGCTCTAAAATATCAAAATAAAAAATGAGATAATTCACAAAAATTTTCACGTCTACAAACAGTGTACAAAAATACCATTAATTAAGTTCAAGAATTAACATACAACTTAATTGTTATATTTTAAGCAATTAATATTACGTACTCAAACACAATATATGCTCTAAAATATATCCCAAAGAGCGAGAAAATTCACCAAAAAAAGTTTCAAGCTGCCACTAGTGTTCTAAACACATTGTGCTAATTCCTTGAACTAATAATCAATAAAAATATTTTAAGCAATTTAACACGTGTACAAAAACACATGATTATATGCTCTAAAATATTAACATGATTAAGATAATTTATCAAAAATTATCTATGAGTCGCACAAGCTTTTATATGGTCTCTAAACAATGTTCCTTGTGTCTTACAAAAATTAATAATGTATTATGGCTATTTTAAGTAATTAAATAAATGTTCATAAATATTAATTACATGCTCTAAAATACCATAAATATATGATAATTTATACAAAATATTATCTTAAAGTCCCTTACAGTGTACTAAATACTATATATTAAATTTAAATATTCATTTTTGGATATTTTAAGCAATTAAAAACATTAAAAAAATCTCTTTTATGCTCTAAAATACAAAAAAAAATAATGAAATAATTTACCACAAAATTATTCTGGTCCCACATAGTGTCCATATTATAGGGAAAATAAAAAATTAACTTTTCACATTTTTCCAGAATTTTAAAGCAATTAAAACTCATTTTATTCGATAAAATGGGTGGTTTTAATAAAACAAATAATTGAGGGGCAAATCTGTAAAATCAGCCTGGGTGTCATCTTCTTCCTTAGAAGAAGAACAAAATGCAGCCATTTGCTGTGGCGTGATGCCATCTTCTAAAAGCCATTGCGACTTCATTCTAGATCGAAATCTCTTGTATAATATACCATTTTAAAGCTTATGTGGCCTAGTTTCACTATATACAATAAAACAGATCTGATGATAGTGAAAAATGATCTGAAAATAGCCACAAAGTTTCGGGAAAAATAGGATTATATGAACCCAGAAAATTAGGGTTTTTGATTTCTCCCTCGTTTGTGATAATCAAGTCGTGAGACTTTAAGGGGGGATTCTAGGGACAATAAGGAACACAACCATGCCAAAAATTTGGACCCCTATTGGAGTTTTGTAATAGACCCACTTGAAAAATGATTTTTTTAATGCTTATGTAAAAACTTGAAAACCCAACTATGGCATATTCGGTTTGGGCAGATTTACGGGCGAACAACCTATAGGCTCTGATACCAATGTAAAAGCATGCACACAAGCATATATGTCGGGTATAGGTTCATTACCTAGCAGAATTACCCAACGAATCGCCGAACGGTGTTGTTACGAGCCCAATCAAGAACCACGAACCTACTGCACCTACATCGCTTCCGTGTACCCTCTTGTGCTCCACATAGGTCGTAGAAGATGCTACTGGAGCAATCCCCATGACAGTCACGAGCTAAATTCCATAGCTCCAATGATGATGGCCAAGAGAGAGAGAACCGTGAGGAGAGAGAAAGGGAGAGACTAACGCAAAGAGAGAGAGAGAGAGAGAGAGAGGCTGCTCTATATTGTATCACCTAGGGTTTGTGTATGTATATGTGTGCATATATAGAAGCCTGCCTGCTTAGGACTTCAAAAGCCCATGCCACTTTGGACCCGGTCCAATATTATGTGGGTGCCCGTATGGCCCGGCCTAGGGGTGTCATTTGGAACAGAAATTCTGATTCCGACCGATTCTGATCCGAAAAATTCCGATTTTGGCAACTAAATATGCATTCCGAATTCCGAAAATTCTGAAAAAAATCGGATCGGAATCGGAATTGTTTTTAGAATTCCGAAAATTCCAAAAAATCAGAAAAATTTCCGAAAATATTCCGAAATTGTATTTTCCGAAACTTTTCCGAATATATTCCGAAATATTCCGAAAAATTTCCGAACATATTCCGAAATTGCATTTTCAGAAATATTCTGAAATGTGTGTTCATCCCACATCGAAAAAACACAAAAAATGGGATGGGATGTGATGTGCTTCTATAAAAGGCCTACAAGTCTCAAGTGAAATCCCATTAAGCTTGAATTCCGAAAAATTCCAAAAATATTCCAAATATTCCGAAAAATTCCGAATATGATGAAATTCTGAAAATTCTGAAATTTCGGAATCGGAAATAGTTTTGGAATTTCCAAAATTTCGGAACGGAATTCGGAATGCATTTTTAGCTTTCGAAAATTTCAGAATTTTTTTCTGAAAGGGGTGTTTCCGATCCGTTCCGGCCGAAACACACCCCTAGCCCGGCCATATTAAAATCTACATTTACATTTACATTATAAATGACAAAAGAAATTCAATAGTTCCCATTTACATTTGAATAAGAAAATAATCCTCCTTTAATTCCCTAAAGTAGAGAATACTTGATTACAATAAGCCGAAATAATTACAATGAAAAATCTTTGGTCAAAGCCACTACAAATGTTCTTTAACCCAAAATACAACTATGGCCAAAATTTCCAAAACAATAACTAAATATAAAATAATTTAGATACACTATTCATCTTCAAAACAGATACCAACTCCACCAGACAATCCAATCAACTAAACCTGCACAGATACATTCGAATAAATTTCACATAGAAAGCCCCGAATGTGTAGTCACCCCAATTTTGACCGAACTATTAAACATAGGGGGATTTACCTCTGAAGATCAATGATGAATATGTCTCGTCGGAATCAAGACTCTTACAAGCAATCTGATTCTCTTCCAAGAAGAATCTTGGTCCAAAATTGCCCTTTTCAGCAAAAAAAAAATCAAAATTTTCATCTACCACTCACCTTGTAGACCATGAGTTTTAAACACGTATAGACACACGGCATTGTTCTCGGAGCGTCTTAGAACTATTTTTAAAAGGAAAGAAATTCAGCATGAACCCCGAAAAAGTCATCAAAAGTCAACAGTTGACCTAGTGAAAAGTCCACAGGTCAAAAAGGGGTCAATCACAAAATTTTTGAATTCAAGATGAAAAGTTCCGGTAATTGTTCATTGGGTCTCCCTTATGCTAAAAATAATTTTTAAGATTTTTTAAATGAAAGAAATCATGGTAAAATCAAAAGGCTTTTATGAAGAATTGTGCAGAAAATTGATATTTTGCCTTCGGGGGAAAGTTGACTTTTTTCCTTAAGGAATTTGATTTATCAGATATTTTTATTGAATCCAAATGGGGGGTATTTTCTTAATTACATTTCATGTCTTAAGTAAATTGGTTTAATTATTTACTTATGACATTAAATGTAATTAAGGTACTAGTTAGTCCTGAAATTGCTGTGCAACGGTACTCAGAGTGCCCGAATGGCAGTCAGTGAATGTTGTCGCGACACTTAGTGAATGCCGCTCGGTACTCACTGAGTGCCGCCTCAGCTTCATTGAGTGCTGGCCTGGGCTAATTTGCATTTTTAAGCCAAAAATCTTTTTCAATTTTTGATGCCATTTTTTGTGTACGTGTTTACTACTCTAAGGTCATGCAAACCATGCTCCCACCATCCCTAATTGACCTATCTACCCTAATCTTAGCCCCTAAGAAAATGAAACTCTATAAAAAAAACCCATTTTCTCTCATTTTATAGGAGAGAGACTTGAATCTTGAGGACGATAGTTGAATCTTAGAGAGAGAAGCTGCATTTTGGAGTTGAGTTTGTTCTTAGAGAAATATAGAGAGAGAAACTCCAAAACCCCATAGAAATCTTACCCAATTCACCCAATTCCTCAAATCTCCATTGAAGAAACTTGAAGTTTCAAGGAAGAAGAAGAAGAGTATTGCTTGTAAGGCTTGGATCTCTCCAAATCAATCAATTTATGAGAAACCCCAGAGGTAAAGTTTCAAATCTATATCATTATCTTTTATAATTAAATCACAATTCCTAGGATTCTAGGACCCTTTTACACATTTTCAAAAAGTCTCTTCTCCATCCCCTTCTTCACACACCACCTTGAATTGTGATTGAATTCTCTTAAACTTGTTGATTTTGATCTATTTAGTCATCAAATTTATAAGAAATATATTTTGAGTATGGATCTATCACCAGATCCTTCAAATTTGTAAGGATCTCATCTCCTCTCTCTTATGCTCTTCTCTTGGAGTTCATGAAAAATTCCATATTCCATTTGAACTTTTTGAGATTTGATCTCTTAATTTCTATAAATCCATGTTTATATATGTATTTTGAGTAGATCTAGATCATATATATATATAATGATATCTTAGCCTATGTTCATAATTTTGGTTGCTCCTTTTGAATCTCATGAAGTTCTTCATATTTCATTTAAATCTATGGAGTTTGGATCCTTAATCCTGTAGGATCATTAATTTGGGAGAGGAATCAAAGGAAGTAAGTTATGAATCCTCAAGGACCATGTATTTAGTAGAGGGAATTGATGTAGATCTAGTGGATTTCATAATATTGGATTCAAGTGAATTCAAGTGTCCTAGATTCATTCATTAAGTTGAGTAAGACCTTAGGACCCATTTCTCTCATGAGATTTATGATGGGGTTCCCTTAAGGCTAAATCCATGGATCTTCATAATAAGTGAGTATTATTGTGTTGGTTGCAATCATACTTGATTTATATTCTCCATAGAATTATAGATCAAGTTTGGTTTAAGATATGGATGTTAATTCATCTACGGTACAGTGATTTCAATGACAATCTATGATCAAGGATTTTTAATTAAATCATGATCCATTGGAATTGAATGAGACCAATTGGAATTTATCCCCAACTCATAGATGTAGCACTGTGATTTTTTTTTTGATGAGATATCGTGGTTAGGATGGTTTGGTCTTAGGATTTGTGAACTAGTTACTATCTGTACAAAATTTCAGAACAGTAAATCAGCTTTGATTTGAATAGATCAGAGCTTAACCAAACATTTTTGACCTCAAATAATTTTTTCTATGAAGTTAAATGTGTTAATATAATCTCCTAAAAAGATCAAAGTGATTCTGATCCGTTACTATTTTTAAAAAATCATACAAAATCTCTGGACGAAGAGTTATAATATTCTGAGTAGTGTCTGGTTTTGGTCTAATTCCCAGAGATTGGATCATTTGATCTTCGTTTTCTTTTTGGGTTAGAAACTATACTCACAGAGATACATCATATCCAAAAATTATTAAGATCAAAACATGGGAGCTATGTTCTAGTCTGCTCTCTGATCAGTAATTTCTAGAATTCTGTTACAATTTTAATAAACTTTGTAAATGATGATCCAAATGACCTTTCTATGACTAAAGGCATAACACATGTTTTGATTATGATTAATTGAACTCAAAATCCAAAGGCTAAATGATCCAAGTCAACAAATGGTTTATAGCTTACTCTTGTTCATGTTCATGCATTCATCACCTATGTATAGATTCTAGCAATTAGAACATCATCTTGTATTATGTTAAGCCATAATTAGTTGAACATAGCTATGGGTTCCTTGTGATCATGTTGGGACTATACCATCTCTATATGGACATTACATTGGCTTCTAATTGAGACTTATATATCTACAGAGGTGTTGTGTTTCCAACTAGTTAGAAGGAATTCATGAATGTGTCAACTATCTCCATGTTTGATAGATTTAAGCTAGAAGTTTGTGTATGATATTTAGGATTGGAATATTAAATTATGTTCAAGGCATGTGAACTAATCTTTGTTTTGTAGTGCTTTTGAGGTATGATTTCTTGACTTCCTTCCGTTTATTTTATTTCTTGATTTTTATTGATTTTCGACTCCATGCGCGACACCTTAGATTAGGATTTGCCTTGTGTGTATAAGTGTTAGAGACCCTTTTTCTAGGTTTTCTCTTTATTCGTATGCATTGTACGTTTAATATTCTCGGCTGGATCCCGGGTAAGTTTTTTTCCCTATTTGCATGTCATCTTGCTTGCTATTTGAATTACGTGATTTTGTATGGTTTTATCATTAGTAATCTTACATCTTTTCCAACATGCTTTTGTAATGTATATTTATATATGTGTATTAGTAGACAGCGTGCTTAGATTAATAATTCAATTAAAAAGGATGTTGAGTAGAAGCCTATCACGGGATAGGATGAGAGGGGGTGTTTTAGTCCACCGGCCTCCTTCCCCTCTCATTTCATAATTTCCGGACCTAGAAATCTTTGATTTCCAAAAGATCTGTTTGATTTTAAAATGATTTGTTACTTTTCTTTTAAAAATTAAGTGGTGACTCGTATTTGGTTGTTAAATTTGAAAAAATTTTAAAAAGCATGGTTAAACTGCGAATATCCACAGAATGCATTTACACATATAAATACTCGTATGAGTCAATCAAAAATATAAAATGAGTCTTAGGGAACAACGGTATCCCATAGACTCCCAAAAATACTCACAAATAAAACATAACCACAACACATTATACATTATCATCACACAGGAAATAACCAACACCATCACACAGAATATCTGTCGGGTTAGTCCAGTAGTTCCACACACATTTAAGGACAAAAGAGTAGTTTCTTTCAATATGGTGGCAATGGTCCCAAACCCGAAAAATACTAACTGAACACTTTTCCGTCGGATATCTATGGTGAGCCAGCCCTGCATAAAAGTTAGTAGGCCCACCATCCTGTAAAACAGGTTACCATAGTTCTAATCATACACATATCTACTTTCTAAATTAAAAATCTAAGAGCTAATTATAATACTCTCCAACCACATAGTTCAGCAACACTATAATTGTCACGCCCCGGAAACCGAAGTGCGAGGAAAGAGAAAAGATAGAGAGAAAAGGATTAAAATCCAATCACAATGCGGAAGTGACTTTGGAAACCCACGGGGTTTCCTACAAGGATGACTTACTAACATATAAGCCAAAATGGCCTTACATGTTAACAAGTCCAACAAAGATGAAAATATTTGAAAATCACATTAAAAGACTTTTCGAACAAGTACTAGTTCAAGGAGAAAAGGAAAAATACAATAGATTTGATAAAAGGTCATTTTTAGATAGTTGCTGAATTTTAAAACACCCGTAAGTAAATATATCTTTGAAATTTTCACATTCTGTCCGCAATGGTCCATGTAAAATTTGATTCTGAACAACTTTTGTCTAATGAAATATTTTCCAATTCCGCACCATTTGGGCAGAAAATAAGGAAAACAGTAGCAGTTTTTCTATGACAGCAACTTTGACAGCACAAGTGCTATTTTTGGATAATTGCTGAATTTTGAAACATCCGTAAGTAACTATATATTTGAAATTTTCACATTCTGTCCACTATGGTTCATGTAAAATTCGATTCTGCACAACTTTTGTCTAATAACATTTTTTCCAATTCTGCACCATTTGGGCAGAAAATAAAGAAAACAGTAGCAGTTTTTCTATGACAGCAACTTTTGACAGCATTTTGACAACTTGTAGAAATGTTCCCAATTATGCTAAATCCTCAAATTTAAACCTCAATACATGACTAAACAAGTCGTAAATGACATATAACACATGCCTAGACCAAACGGAACTTCATATACTCGAAATTTATTAAAAACGAGAAGTGAAAGAGATAAAGAGAGGAAAAAGGGGAGAGGGAGAGATTGGGAGAGAGATATAGGGAGAGATAGGGAGAGAGATATAAGGAATGTATTCTAAACACACACACATGTGTATTTTCACATTCGGAAACCTTTTAAAAACATATGTATACATAATTCCAACATAAGTAAAAGGAGAGAATATTTGAAAAAAAAGAAAGAGATCAAAGAGGGGAGAGGAGAGAAAAAGAATGGGAGAGAATTTTGAACATTTCCTTTAAAAACAAAATGGACAAATCCGGCAAGGATTTTATACAAATATAATGAGTCCGGTAGGGACAAAACCAAACATAAACGAATCCGACAAGGATTCCATACAATTACAATGAGTCCGGCAAGGACAAAACCAATCATAAACGAATTCGACAAGGACTAAAATCCACACACATACATAAAACTTTAGAAGAAATGCTACGGTCTCGGAAACATAGTTATATAACATAAATAAAAGGACTAACACTTGTCCATCAAACTTACAACAAGACCTTCCGATGACAAAATTATGGATTCCAAACTTTAGAAGTTTAATAAAAGTAATACAACAATTTTCTTGAAGAGCTCTAACTATTACAAACTTCTCAAAGAGTAAAATTCACATGAGAACTATCCATTTTCATATGTAGACACGAATCCTCAAAATAGAACAAAATACATCAACGTCTATACGTCGGTCACATGTGCCATTTGACCTTATCAAGCTCACCTGAAAAATGTTTTATCGTTTTTATGAGAACGACAGCTCGTAGACAACATTGTAACAAATCTATATGCTATCCATGACTAAAATGAAATGAGGTGCAATGAATCGCCACCATGGCTAACATGAAATGTTTAAAGCCGCAATGCTATGCGTGACAAATGCACATCTCTCTCGTTACCGGACCATGAGCCACCCACGCATGGAGTGTAGCATACCAACTTCCGGGAGCTACCCAAATATAGTTTGGAGTTTGAATGTTTCTAAGGGTCATTCCCCCTGTCTCACATCACAACCCACGTCCGGATTTCTTAAACCAAAATTCCCACACATGGGTTTTTTTCTCTTTTTTTCAAATAAAACCTTTATGTCGTAATATTTGAATGTTTGCCGATTTGGCCTCAATGCATGAAATGTTTAAAATGACAACATAGATGCTCCAACAAAATAATGAACACAATAATTCTTGTATGTTGAACGTGTATTAAAGACATCAAGAGTTAAATTAAAATTCATAATATAGCACTCCTAACAAGGATTTCTAAACTAACGTCCTAACATGCTTTTACACATAAATGGAGCATCCTAGGCACGTCTAGCATCACATAATCAATTATAGAACAACCAAAATATGTAAATTCACAATTAGGCATATAACCCTAACTTTACAACTTTGGGGAAAACCTAATGCATGCGTCTAAATTATTCTCATAACTTCATTTTAATTACATTTAACACCCCCAAACTTTTAACTAGTACAACCAAGGCATATAATTCCACAATTTGGCATACAACCCTTACATTACAACTTTGGGGAAATACCCATTGCATGTGTCTAAATTATCTCCTAGCATATATATATGAACTCAAAACACCTTAGGCAAGTATAACATATATAATTGCACAATGTAAATCTACCTCAATGCTTAGTTTCCAAACAAGGAAATATTCAAGAGAGCTAAAAAAGAAAAATCCAAGTAGCTCTAAAGCTTGCCAAATTTTGAAGGATGCTTCAAGAAGACTACACTAAGCAATAACAACCCAAGGTTAGGATAGAAACATAAAGCTAGTAAACCCTAGGTTGCTAGAGATTGGGAAAACTTACCCACACTAGAAATCCTCCATAGAAATGGTTAGGATGTGAAAGAGATACTCTATATACTCCAAGGAAGCTATAAAAGAGAAGAGAAGCTCAATCAAAACCCAAAATTTCAAAATCTAGTGAAACCCTAGAATTTGGGGGTTTTCTAGAAAGCTTACCAAATGATGATTCCAAGCTCTAGGATGGTTAGAGATGCTAGATAATGAACTTCTTGAGCTTCTCTTGCAATCTTGTAGAAGGAAACCCAAGGGAGAAGAAGAACTTTGGATTTTCTTGGCTCTTGAAGTGTATAGAGAAGAAGGGATGAAGACGAATGTTTCCTACCCAAAACTAACGTTAAAATGAAATGGGGAGGAGGGGTGGCCGGCTATAGTGGTGTGGGGTGGGACCCACATCACTTATTTGGTCAATACTGAATGTTTTGATACCCAAACGGACAGTCTGACCCAACGTATAACCCCAAAATTAAATGAACACATCCACGGGTACAGAAATTAATTTCTAAAGCATATGAAAGACAAAATAAAATAATTTAATCATGCTCTGAAAATTTTAAATACAGTAAATTAAAATACCAGTCCACACAGAACATGCAAAATTACCCAATTACCCTTATTAAAATTCTGAAACATTACAGTCTACCCCCCTTAAAAGGATTCCGTCCTGGAATCCAGAACGGCAATCACGCAAAGGGAGCAACGACTTGCTCAACCTTAACAACAACAGGGAAGAAGCACATCAAAACACATAGCATGTAAAGAAGCTTGCACTACTCGAGAAAAAGATGAGGATAATTCTTCCTCGATTCACCCTCGTCCTCCAAAGTCAACTCGGAAATACCATGATGATTCCACTGAATTCTCATCAACAGAATAATCCTACCTCGTAGCACACGGTCCTTCCTCTTTAGGATCTGAATAGGTTGTTCCTCATACGAAGCATCTTCACTATGAGGCAAACTAGTCCAATCAAGTACATGCGACGGATCGGGATAAGGCTTACGGAGTGGATCAGAATTATACCGGGGAAGCATCGAAACGTGGAATCACATTATGAATACTAGATAACTATGGCAGAAGAACCAATCGATAAGCAATGGCGCCAATCCTCTCAAGGATCTCGAACGGCCCAATAAATCGCGGTGCCAACTTACCACTCTGACCAAATCATTGCAACCCACGACGGGGTAAAACTTTCAGAAACAAAAGATCACCAGCCTCAAACTTAAGTGGTCGACGATGACGGTCGGCATTCGATTTCTGACGACTCTGAGCTGAAATCAACTTCTTACTAATTACTTTAATCTTTTCTGGCGTCTCTCTAACTGTATCGGGTCCATGAAGATTAGTCTCACCTACCTCACTGCAACACAAAGGAGATCGACACGAACGGCCATACAATGCCTCAAATGTTGGATGCAACCCGGCCAACAGAAACTTTCTTCCCAATCACTACTAAGTGACATAACACTACTCTCAACATGTTTTCCAAAATCAATCAGAATAGAAGGACTTGAATACCCCATACTTACTGTATATTCTGCCAGGAAGGAAATGCAACCTTCGTATCACAGTTAAACACATCGACACTGATACACTACGGCATCCCATGATCGTACGGACGTGAATCATACTAAGGAAAACTGCGATGTCGGTCACTCTGAATGGCAACGAATGTGTAGATATGGTCCAAACGATCTACA
This sequence comes from Hydrangea macrophylla, assembly GCA_033977485.1. Taxonomy (NCBI): domain Eukaryota; kingdom Viridiplantae; phylum Streptophyta; class Magnoliopsida; order Cornales; family Hydrangeaceae; genus Hydrangea; species Hydrangea macrophylla. The sequence goes on from CM066984.1 coordinate 86,786,265, forward strand.
AGGATCCAAAAGAGTGTTGTCCCTACGTAAAGTTCTTAGAAATACTATAACAGGAAACTAAAAACAGTTGTAACAAACCTGTGATTCCCTAGTGTCGGTCTTTACCTGCTGGCAAATCAAACAAATTCAACAATGGATCCCTATAACCCTTTCCACCAATACTGGCGATGCAAATCATGGTACATCCCCGGATGTGTGGCAGAACGGGAATGGCAAAATTCTTTCATCACATCTCCACAGCAAGCAACGGGAACGAACACTCGGTCTCAAGGTCTCAAACCTCTAATGTCACCAAAAGTCCAACCCTGTCCTGAGTCTCCGATAAGCATACGGAATGTCAAGGCAATGGTCTCATCATCGAGTTTCTATACTGCTAACAACTTCAAGTCAAAACTTTCGATAACACATTCAAGTCAAACGAGAAAATTTGGGCAAAAGTCTCTGAACCACAATTCTCAAAGTCATCACAACGTCTCAATATTCTCCACTCTTGCACCGGTAAATACACTAGGGTACGCACAAGTCTCAACAGTTTCCACTCTTGCATAGGTAAGAGAGTTAAGTCATAGTCATACTCCTCGGTCACGACATTAGCCTAGCTCAGGTGGCAATGCAATTCAAGTCATAGTCCGCTCTTGTCTCAAGGTCATCCAAAGTTACATTTATAGTTACAGTTATAATTACCCAACGGCATTGTCCCAAATTAATGTCTCTCTGAGTCAGAAATGTCTCATATGTGGTGTCTCCTAGTCCTAAGTCATGGGTAGTTCAATCCACATTTAGGAAGCATATGGTATAGTTCAATCAACTCACGCTCAATGCTCACAAGAACAGGAGCCGAAGTCAAACAAGTTTTGCAACTTTGGTATAACACATTCTCACCCAAAGCATCTCAACAAAGTTCACCTCTATTTTAGTCAATGAAGTTAATTGCCAATCGGGAAACGTTTCCAACAAAGTAATGGTAGTCACCTATTAGTCCCGAAAAACCATGAATCTCATATACAAGGTAAATCTATAATGGTCCCAATGTTAGAAGGATTCGCGGATACTCTATTACCAAAAACAACATATTCAAGAAAGTTGTACCTCGGATAATCAATATCCACACTTAGATGATTTGGCATACGTAGTTATCGGTGCGCAATCACAAACTTTTCCTGGCGAGGATTAAACACACGGCTTATCAAGTCTACTAAAGCAGCAGGTGCGTTCGTCAAACTGAATGGTATAACAAGGGATTCACAATGTCAGTAACGTGGGCGGAAAGTAGTCTTAGAAATCTCACGTTCCCTAGTGCGCAACTGGTGATAACTCTATTTCAAATCAATCTTTGAAACTAAACACGCTGAACCACAGAGTTGGTCAAAAGGATCTACTGATTCTTATAGTCACAAGATTCGATGTCATAAGCAATACTCAACTTAAGAGGGCCATCTATCTTCTTGGCACAGGGAAATGGGTACTCTCCAAGGAGACGGATTAAGACAAATGAATCGTTAACCTGTAAGTTCCCCAACTGAGTCCCTAACCCTTTCAACTCTATGGATGTCTTACAATACGGCGGCATCAAAATAGATGGAGTACTGGGTATAAATCTATCACAACTCAATTCTCACGGATAGGCGACAAGCCATGCAAATTCCCAGGAAACACGTCAGTGTACTAACCCACAATGGAAGAGAAATCAATCAAATTTGGTTCATTCTCATTGGAAAACAAAACAAGCAATTTAAGTAGTCAATACGACTTTTACAGTTGTACCAACTGTGAAGTGGATATATCGGAGTCTCTATACGATCACCCATGAAACAACTAAGATTCCCGAATGGTAATGCAAAAGCTACCTTCCTCTCGAAACAAGTCACAAGTGCTTGGCAAGTACTCACTAGTCCACACTCATAATCATAAATCAAAGATGGTGTGCTGGTCAGCTATCACAGCTTGCAGCCAAGACACATTCGATCCAAGGGAACTAAGCCTCCAACAGAAGTATCTATTAACAACTAACGATGTAGGAACCAAACGACTCATTCCTCAACTCATTGATGATGCACGAGGTGGTATCTGAAGAAATATGATGCACCGATATCTATAGGCATACTGGCACTGTGACTAAACACGAACAACTTACTTCGGATCATAGAAGCATCAGTATTACCCATGGAAGGTGCGGCAGCAAAAAGATTAAACTGTCCTTATTGCCCTTTAGGGATGCTCGGCTAAAACAATTCTGAGTTGAAGGAGTTGGCTGTGGTGGTAACAAAGGTGGCTTGTAAGTCTGCTGAAAAGGTGGACGAACTGGGGTTGGTCTAATTGACTGTTCTTAGTCGGTGCACGAAGTTCTCCAACTCTTTTATCCGGACTCAAATACCCAAATACTAATATTTTCTGAACCACTTTACTAAGTACTTTCAACTCAAATCCAACCGCGTTGGTGCATAGGCCTGGACGAAGTCCATTCTCAAAAGTTCTTACCTTCCTTTTATTGTCCAATGTTATATCGGAAATGAAACTAGCCTCATACTCAAGAACTGTCATAGCTCCCTAATGAAGATTTCAAAAATTCAATTCTCTTAGCTCGACGAACTACGAATGGAAAATACTACTCACGAAACAATCGACTGAGGGTGTCCCATAACATATTCTCCAAAGTCGGTATAGTCAACACTAAACCCCACATAAATCTGACTGAAATGTTACAGCGTCTATTCGAAGGTCCTCCTCAAATAGTACCAAGGTACTCCAAATTATGAATACGTGCTCAAGTCACAGTTCCACGTGAACCGGGCACGAATCGATATAGGTTAAACATAAATTCACGCCTCAATTGGGGGACACGTGTACTTAGCATGAGATCACATAGCTCACAACCTTAATAATGTTCATATATAACATATAACGTTTTCCTTCATAATTCCATTTACATTTGTGAACGATGATACCATATTACTTTATAAATCAACTCGATACTTAACATAAACGATAAGGATAATACAGGAAAGGCAATCAACATCAATATAGATTACTAGCAACCTTAAGCAATTTATATCATGATTCATACTAATTAATGCCTATCATGACCCATGAGAACACATAGTACTGAGAATATGCACGGTTATAACATAACTGTAGGGCAAGTCAAACATTAATGTACTTGGCATGTACCCTAAACATATATAAATGTTGGAACTGATTAGCTCATCGCATGTAGAACATGTACACATATCACGTGTGAACATTAACTTAAACATCAAATTCACATAGAAGCATGCTCATCAACAATATGGGATCACATTACTCAATATGCATCAATACATATTAGAATAATTGAAAATCAAACACTTAGCATATCGGGTATGGAACATGTAATCTTTGACATGTAAGCATCTAGCATGTACATACCTAGTTCAACCTTAAGCATGCTAGCATTATACTTGCCTTGTATGAAATATGTATTCTTCATATCATAGCAAATGGAAATGCACAACACAATACATAGAGCACGTAGACTTCATATGAACTCACATAACACGTAAGACATGAAACATGTAAACTGGGCACGTAAGCACAAAAGTTCCAAAGACTTTCACTCAATAAAAAAAAATGCTCATGCAACATCTCACTATGTAAAGTAAATAGCGGCCTAGTTAAAACAATTAGCATCGAATGAGGAATCGAATGATTATTAACCACATTAAGCAATTTATAGGAGGACTAATGTCATCCCATGGAGTATGTAAACATTTAACATGTAAGCATATACTATGTTGAATGTGAAACACGTAAACACCTTGAACATGTAACCATATAGGTCCCGAAGGAATTCAACCTCTACGCATGCCCACGCGGCATCGCATCATCTCAACGAAAAACCTCAATGAAATAAACGGAAAACAATAAACAAGCTTAAGCGTGGACGGAAACGAAACAAGCCCGAAGTAAACACCCATAGCCCCAAGGTATTCAAACCCGGTTAGCTCTGATACCAATCTGTCACGTCCCGAAAACCGAAGCGCGGGGAAAGAGAAAAGATAGAGAGAAAATGATTAAAATCCAATCACAATGCGGAAGCGACTTTGGAAACCCACGGGGTTTCCTACAAGGATGACTTACTAACATATAAGCCAAAATGGACCTACATGTTAACAAGTCCAACAAAGATGAAAACATTTGAAAATCACATTAAAAGACTTTTCGAACAAGTACTAGTTCAAGGAGAAAAGGAAAAATACAATAGATTTGATAAAAGGTCATTTTTAGATAGTTGCTGAATTTTAAAACACCCGTAAGTAAATATATCTTTGAAATTTTCACATTCTGGTCACGGAGGTCCATGTAAAATTTGATTCTGAACAACTTTTTTCTAATGACATTTTTTCCAATTCCGCACCATTTGGGCTGAAAATAAGGAAAACAGTAGCAATTTTTCTATGACAGTAACTTTGACAGCACAAGTGCTATTTTTGGATAATTGCTGAATTTTGAAACATCCGTAAGTAACTATATATTTGAAATTTTCACATTCTGTCCGCTATGCTCCATGTAAAATTTGATTCTGCACAACTTTCGTCTAATAACATTTTTTCCAATTCTGCACCATTTGGGCAGAAAATAAAGAAAACAGTAGCAGTTTTTCTATGACAGCAACTTTTGACAGCATTTTGACAACTTGTAGAAATGTTCCCATTTATGCTAAATCCTCAAATTTAAACCTCAATACATGACTAAACAAGTCCTAAATGACATATAACACATGCCTAGACCAAACGGAACTTCATATACTCGAAATTTATTAAAAACGAGAAGTGAAAGAGATAAAGAGAGGAAAAAGGGGAGAGGGAGAGATTGGGAGAGAGATATAGGGAGAGATAGGGAGAGAGATATAAGGAATGCATTCTAAACACACACACATGTGTATTTTCACATTCGGAAACCTTTTAAAAACATATATATATACATAATTCCAACATAAGTAAAATGAGAGAATATTTGAAAAAAAAAAGAAAGAGATCAAAGAGGGGAGAGGAGAGAAAAAGAATGGGAGAGAATTTTGAACATTTCCTTTAAAAACAAAATGGACAAATCCGGCAAGGATTTCATACAAATATAATGAGTCCGGTAGGGACAAAACCAAACATAAACGAATCCGACAAGGATTCCATACAATCACAATGAGTCCGGCAAGGACAAAACCAATCATAAACGAATTCGACAAGGACTAAAATCCACACACATACATAAAACTTTAGAAGAAATGCTACGGTCTTGGAAACATAGTTACATAACATAAATAAAAGGACTAACACTTGTCCATCAAACTTACAACAAGACCTTCCGATGACAAAATTATGGATTCCAAACTTTAGAAGTTTAATAAAATTAATACAACAATTTTCTTGAAGAGCTCTAACTATTACAAACTTCTCAAAGAGTAAAATTCACATGAGAACTATCCATTTTCATATGTAGACACGAATCCTCAAAATAGAACAAAATACATCAACGTCTATACGTCGGTCACATGTGCCATTTGACCTTATCAAGCTCACCTGAAAAATGTTTTATCGTTTTTATGAGAACGACAGCTCGTAGACAACATTGTAACAAATCTATATGCTATCCATGACTAAAATGAAATGAGGTGCAATGAATCGCCACCATGGCTAACATGAAATGTTTAAAGCCGCAATGCTATGCGTGACAAATGCACATCTCTCTCGTTACCGGACCATGAGCCACCCACGCATGGAGTGTAGCATACCAACTTCCGGGAGCTACCCGAATATAGTTTGGAGTTTGAATGTTTCTAAGGGTCATTCCCCCTGTCTCACATCACAACCCACGTCCGGATTTCTTAAACCAAAATTCCCACACATGGGGTTTGCTCTCTTTTTCAAATAAAACCTTTATGTCGTGATATTTGAATGTTTGCCGATTTGGCCTCAATGCATGAAATGTTTAAAATGACAACATAGATGCTCCAACAAAATAATGAACACAATAATTCTTGCATGTTGAACGTGTATTAACGACATCAAGAGTTAAATTAAAATTCATAATATAGCACTCCTAACAAGGATTTCTAAACTAACGTCCTAACATGCTTTTACACATAAAGGGAGCATCCTAGGCACGTCTAGCATCACATAATCAATTATAGAACAACCAAAATATGTAAATTCACAATTAGGCATATAACCCTAACTTTACAACTTTGGGGAAAACCTAATGTATGCGTCTAAATTATTCTCATAACTTCATTTTAATTACATTTAACACGCCCAAACTTTCAACTAGTACAACCAAGGCATATAATTCCACAATTTGGCATACAACCCTTACATTACAACTTTGGGGAAATACCCATTGCATGTGTCTAAATTATCTCCTAGCACATATATATGAACTCAAAACACCTTAGGCAAGTATAACATATATAATTGCACAATGTAAGTCTACCTCAATGCTTAGCTTCCAAACAAGGAAATATTCAAGAGAGCTAGAAAAGAAAAATCCAAGTAGCTCTAAAGCTTGCCAAATTTTGAAGGATGCTTCAAGAAGACTATACTAAGCAATAACAACCCAAGGTTAGGATAGAAACATAAAGCTAGTAAACCCTAGGTTGCTAGAGATTGGGAAAACTTACCCACACTAGAAATCCTCCATAGAAATGGTTAGGATGTGAAAGAGATACTCTATATACTCCAAGGAAGCTATAAAAGAGAAGAGAAGCTCAATCAAAACCCAAAATTTCAAAATCTAGTGAAACCCTAGAATTTGGGGGTTTTCTAGAAAGCTTACTAAATGATGATTCCAAGCTCTAGGATGGTTAGAGATGCTAGATAATGAACTTCTTGAGCTTCTCTTGCAATCTTGTAGAAGGAAACCCAAGGGAAAAGAAGAACTTTGGATTTTCTTGGCTCTTGAAGTGTATAGAGAAGAAGGGATGAAGAGGAATGCTTCCTACCCAAAACTAACGTTAAAATGAAATGGGGAGGAGGTGTGGCCGGCTATAGTGGTGTGGGGTGGGACCCACATCACTTATTTGGTCAATACTGAATGTTTTGATACCCAAACGGACAGTCTGACCCAACGTATAACCCCAAAATTAAATGAACACATCCATGGGTACAGAAATTAATTTCTAAAGCATATGAAAGACAAAATAAAATAATTTAATCATGCTCTAAAAATTTTAAATACAGTAAATTAAAATACCAGTCCACACAGAACATGCAAAATTACCCAATTACCCTTATTAAAATTCTGAAACATTACAGTCTACCCCCCTTAAAAGGATTCCGTCCCGGAATCCGGAACGGCAATCACGCAAAGGGAGCAACGACTTGATCAACCTTAACAACAACAGGGAAGAAGCACATCAAAACACATAGCATGTAAAGAAGCTTGCACTACTCATGAAAAAGATGAGGATAATTCTTCCTCGATTCACCCTCGTCCTCCAAAGTCAACTCGGAAATACCATGATGTTTCCACTGAATTCTCATCAACAGAATAATCCTACATCGTAGCACACGGTCCTTCCTCTCTAGGATCTGAATAGGTTGTTCCTCATACGAAGCATCTTCACTATGAGGCAAACTAGTCCAATCAAGTACATGCGACGGATCGGGATAAGGCTTACGGAGTGGATCAGAATTATACCGGCAAAGCATCGAAACGTGGAATCACATTATGAATACTAGATAACTTTGGCAGAAGAACCAGTCGATAAGCAATGGCGCCAATCCTCTCAAGGATCTCGAACGGCCCGATAAATCGCGGTGCCAACTTACCACTCTGACCAAATCATTGCAACCCACGACGGGGTAAAACTTTCAGAAACACAAGATCACCAGCCTCAAACTTAAGTGGTCGACGATGACGGTTGGCATACGATTTCTGACGACTCTGAGCTGAAATCAACTTCTTACTAATTACTTTAATCTTTTCTGGCGTCTCTCTAACCGTATCGGGTCCATGAAGATTAGTCTCACCTACCTCACCGCAACACAAAGGAGATCGACACGAACGGCCATACAATGCCTCAAACGGTGCCATCTGATAATTGATGTTGGATGCAACCCGGCCAACAGAAACTTTCTTCCCAATCACTACTAAGTGACATAACACTACTCTCAACATGTTTTCCAAAATCAATCAGAATAGAAGGAGTTGAATACCCCATACTTACTATATATTCTGCCAGGAAGGAAATGCAACCTTCGTATCACAGTTAAACACATCGACACTGATACACTACGGCGTCCCATGATCGTACGGACGTGAATCATACTAAGGAAAATTGCGATGTCGGTCACTCTGAATGGCAACGAATGTGTAGATATGATCCAAACGATCTACAAGGATCCAAAAGAGTGTTGTCCCTACGCAAAGTTCTTAGAAATACTATAACAGGAAACTAAAAACAGTTGTAACAAACCTGTGATTCCCTAGTGTCGGTCTTTACCTGCTGGCAAATCAAACAAATTCAACAATGGATCCCTTTAACCCTTTCCACCAATACTGGCGATGCAAATCATGGTACATCCCCGGATGTGTGGCAGAACGGGAATGGCAAAATTCTTTCAGCACATCTCCACAGCAAGCAACGGGAACGAACACTCGGTCTCAAGGTCTCAAACCTCTAATGTCACCAAAAGTCCAACCCTGTCCTGAGTCTCCGATAAGCTTACGGAATGTCAAGGCAATGGTCTCATCATCGAGTTTCTATACTGCTAACAACTTCAAGTCAAAACTTTCGATAACACATTCAAGTCAAACGAGAAAATTTGGGCAAAAGTCTCTGAACCACAATTCTCAAAGTCATCACAACGTCTCAATATTCTCCACTCTTGCACCGGTAAATACACTAGGGTACGCACAAGTCTCAACAATTTCCACTCTTGCATAGGTAAGAGAGTTAAGTCATAGTCATACTCCTCGGTCACGACATTAGCCTAGCTCAGGTGGCAATGCAATTCAAGTCATAGTCCGCTCTTGTCTCAAGGTCATCCAAAGTTACATTTATAGTTACAGTTATAATTACCCAACGGCATTGTCCCAAATTAATGTCTCTCTGAGTCAGAAATGTCTCATATGTGGCGTCTCCTAGTCCTAAGTCATGGGTAGTTCAATCCACGTTTAGGAAGCATATGGTATAGTTCAATCAACTCACGCTCAATGCTCACAAGAACAGGAGCCGAAGTCAAACAAGTTTTGCAACTTTGGTATAACACATTCTCACCCAAAGCATCTCAACAAAGTTCACCTCTATTTTAGTCAAATTTCCAATCGGGAAACGTTTCCAACAAAGTAATGGTAGTCACCTATTAGTCCCGAGAAACCATGAATCTCATATACAAGGCAAATCTATAATGGTTCCAATGTTAGGAGGATTCGCAGATACTCTATTACCAAAAATGACATATTCAAGAAAGTTGTACCTCAGATAATCAATATCCACACTTAGATGATTTGGCATACGTAGTTATCGGTGCGCAATCACAAACTTTTCCTAGCGAGGACTAAACACACGGCTTATCAAGTCTACTAAAGCAGCAGGTGCGTTCGTCAAACTGAATGGTATAACAAGGGATTCACAATGTCAGTAACGTGGGCGGAAAATAGTCTTAGAAATCTCACGTTCCCTAGTGCGCAACTGGTGATAACTCTATTTCAAATCAGTCTTTGAAACTAAACACGCTGAACCACGGAGTTGGTCAAAAGGATCTACTGATTCTTATAGTCACAAGATTCGATGTCATAAGCAATACTCAACTTAAGAGGGCCATCTATCTTCTTGGCACAGGGAAATAGGTACTCTCCAAGGAGACGGATTAAGACAAATGAATCGTTAACCTGTAAGTTCCCCAACTGAGTCCTTAACCCTTTCAACTCTACGGATGTCTTACAATACGGCGGCATCAAAATAGATGGAGTACTGGGTATTAATCTATCACAACTCAATTCTCACGAATAGGCGACAAGTCATGCAAATTCTCAGGAAACACGTCAGTGTATTAACCCACAATGGAAGAGAAATCAATCAAATTTGGTTCATTCTCATTGGAAAACAAAACAAGCAATTTAAGGAGTCAATACGACTTTTACAGTTGTACCAACTGTGAAGTGGATATGTCGGAGTCTCTATACGATCACCCATGAAACAACTAAGATTCCCGAATGGTAATGCAAAAGCTACCTTCCTCTCGAAAAAAGTCACAAGTGCTTGGCAAGTACTCACTAGTCCACACTCATAATCATAAATCAAAGATGGTGTGCTGGTCAGCTATCACAGCTCGCAGCCACGACACATTCGATCCAAGGGAACTAAGCCTCCAACAGAAGTATCTATTAACAACTAACGATGTAGGAACCAAACGACTCATTCCTCAACTCATTGATGATGCACGAGGTGGTATCATGCCTCGGAACCACCCAAATGATTCTACGTCATGTGGCACGCCACCAACACTTGTCTCAAGTTTTTAAAGTTGCAAAAATCACAGTAATAAAAGTTTTGACCAAAGAACTCAATACACTAATTCATTTTTTTTTTCAAAGGTTTGAACACACACACACACAAACTCAAACTCACCTTAACAAAATCCGTTTTCAAAAATAATATTTTTGTAGGTCAAAGGGTCCCCAAATGTTCCCCCACTCCTAATTATAAGTATTCTCTATATTCAATTCATGTCAAGCCCGTCGAGTAGAAACTCTGAGTTTATCGCCCTAATCCAACTAAGCAAGGTACAAAAAGTACAACCTGAGCCCAAAATCAACCAATATAATGCGCCCCCTATATTACAAGAATTTAAGCGGCTACCTTTACTACACAATTCTGATTAAACAACCGTTTATAATGTTCCACTAATTTTACTTATTAAACATGAGTCTATTAAACAAGAATTCAATTATAATCCCACGCCCACGAATACTCACCAATTCCATGTTTTTTTCCTTCTGAGCTTCACATTGAGGACTTACAATGGTTATTCAATAACCACTACAATATATAGGCTATATGCTTGTGAATAACACTAATAATTCTCATGGATAATAAACATGTCCAATTTCATCTCATTACAACCAACTATAGTCTCTGGCAATTACTATTTCACTTCCATCACTACCGACTAGCTCGCGACTCCACTCCCTAAGCCCACGTGATCTAGTCATGACCCTCGCCTCTACATGTACGATCCCATAGGCCTCTGGCGGCCGTGGTCGTTACCTCATCGATTACCTCATAGTGGTATAGACCTAGAAATTCTATTGACCCAAATAGGTAACTCAACATGCTAAAATAATTCATTATACCATGCTTTCACAATCAAATTGGGCCTAATTTAATCACATGAATTTTTGCCCACTAATAAACTAATAAACTTAATTAAGCTAATTTAACATGCTTTTACATCCTAAATGAACCCAAATGTAGAATCGTCCATATATCATAATTAATGTCACTGACCTCTTGAAAATCGCTCATAAATTTGAGATTAGAGTCCTATTATTCTTCAGGTACAAATCCTACATATATATAATGACTTATAAGCTATAACCTCAAAATGGGTCGTAGAAAAATTGTCACAAAACTCAATCAAATTGCTACCAAAATGCTAGTCTCACCTCCAGGAGTCTGAATATGTATTCAGAATTAAGAACGGATGTCGTTTGGTTAGTGAATCATCGTCGCAAAATTTGGCGAAACCCCGTGCTCGTGTTCACCATTTCCGGTTGACTCATCTGGAGAAGATGAAGTTGTTTTCTCTCTCCTCCTACTATACTAAAGTCACTTCTAGTATTTATTATGAAACCCTTCAAGGTTCTAAGTTATTACGATTACACCCCTACCAGTTATGAAACTGTTATAAAATTATTTCAAACTTAAATGGGTATTTCTCTAATTATGCAATGTGTCCAATTCGCCCTCACAAAGGTATCCCAAACTGACCACAAAAGTGGTCTCTAATAACCAACATGTTGTTAAAATAATAAAAAATTAATATCACGCAAGCCTTAATAAACAATTAGGCATATAAGAATTTTACCATCACTGTCCCATCACAAATGGAATATCTCAACACATGTCCCAATTCGGGACTGCCACTTTGGTCATAGTTGGGTTCCCACTGGACACCTATAATAAACTTAGTGGGTCAAGGCCCACATCTCACAAATACTCATATCATTATTAAATAATTAATAATGCTTGCTAAATATGATTAAAATAATCCACAGGAGCGGGTGCTACATCTTTCACCCTTAAAAAGAAGTTTGTTCTCAACCTTGCGTCATTGCACAAGTCAACACACATATGGTCGTCTCCGTCGAGTAATCATACCATTGAACTCAACCAATAAAATAATTGTACCTTACAATACTAGATATTTCTGATTGGAAATTCCCTTTGGATGTTCATTACATCGTTCAGAACTCATATACCCAAAAATTCTTCACGTACTAATACTCGATTCTGCTCTCACATATCACATCATAAAATCAGTACACAAACATATAATATCCACTTATCAACCCATCATCTTAATTCATAATGAAATTCACAGTCTCAGCAATATCTATTTTTACTCTTGTCTTTGTCATATCAATGGTCTTAAATACCCTCTAATACCTCAATAAGGGCAATTCAGATACTTTAACCGTCAATTGACATTAATCATCAATTTTATCAGCATTACATGCATTTTCTAATCACACTTGAAATCTAGCACATATATTTGTCCTTTAAGATCTCAGTTTACTCGTTCGATCACAATTCCTACCCCATAATCATTCTTATTTACTCGCAACGGCTATAAAAGCAATGAAGTTGAGGCAATCACATATGTCATTCTAGGAATTTTATTTTTTACCAATTCCTTAGCCTTAACAAGTTATCACTTTGCTGTTCCCCGATCCCTTTTTGGTTACACCAACCTCTTTCCTTTTAGCATAAACAATTCTGGAATTTTTTTTTAACAACTCAAACTTCAACTCTCTATGCCATTATTTACATGTATTCTTTAGCGTTTCCTCATAGATTCCGATGTACAACATAATTCCATTTTCCCAACAATCCCCAAAATTCTTTTCGAGACGGATCCAAAAACTATCACTTTCATTACAAGTATCGACTAACCATAATTGCCATTATGCATCCACTTTATGTCTTTCGAACCATCATCCATTTTCTAAATTTTCTAAACCTTGAATCTTTCATGTCCTCATGTATTTTCAATTCCCACATCAAATCAAGTCCAGTTTGAGATAATGCCCAGCACAACTCTGACAACATCACAATTTTGTCCACTTACCATACCCAAATGCTCAACATTTCCACAAACTTTCACTTTAGAAGTATTAAGTTCAATCTAAATCCCAAAATCAAACACCACAAATGTCGTCATTTCATAACCGTACAATCCCCATCTTATATTTAAGGACTTCACAATAGATTTCCAAACTTCTAAATAACTTCCATTAACTTCCTTTCTCAATACTAATTTCTCTTTCCCATAAACAAAACAAGAGTTTCTAATCGCCAAGATTCTAGAGACCTAACTTTTCTAGTCTTCCTTTAATTAATCTCTTTCTACAACTTTACAGTAATGACCCACTTATTATCCAGTCTCACTTTTGTCATGACCCATCCCACTATATGTGGAAATAGGACACATGGCATGCCACCAAGGCTCACCCAATTCAATTAAAGTTCAAGCAGTAGAAAAGAAATAAGTAAAAGTCCCAATTTTAGAGTTATAAAAAGTTTTGAAAACACTTAAGGAACAAAACAATTTTAAAATAGCAACCCAGTCGACTGAAAAGAGGATCCAGTCGACTGCTCTAGAAATACAGAGAACATAACAGCTCTAGGACTCAATCCAGTCGACTGTGTTGGGGACCCACTCGACTGTGGTGTCAAACTTCTAGTCGACTGGTACCCATCCGGTCGACTGGACGAGGTCAAGCAGAATGTCTAGTTTTTGTTGTTTCCAGTCGACTGTGGAAGAAACTAGTCGACTGAGTCCTTTGAAAATTAAAAGGAAAATTTCATTAAAATAGGGGTCCAGTCGACTAAACTAATGACCCAGTCGACTGTTTTGGCAAATCCTTTACATTCTGTAGAATTTCTAAACCTATTGTTCTCCAAACCAAAACCAAAGTAATTCCAACTGTATTACAACATTATCCACCATACTTATAACAATACTATAGATTACAATACTATAATCCATTTTGAGATTCAATTACTACATATTACAAGTTCTCAAAATTATTATTACAACTTTGGGAATGGAAACAAAAGTATAAACAAGGATTTTTTCGTCGTCCCATCGGCCTCACTCCTCACGCTTCTTCTTTTCTTTCTTCTTTTCACCTGCAATGGAATAAAGCTCCACTACTCAGCTATATGCTGAGTGTACAATTCTAGACGTATGCTTATATGACATTCATGATTTAAAACATCAAACACACCAGTTAGTTTCTAGGGAAAAAAATACACATTCATCCGGTACTGGCAAGTCCAATCCTGAAACCGCGATGCCAATGACTAGTCCAAGCCTACAACCATCGCATCCAAGTACCTTGGCAAGTCCAAGACTTAAACCATACACAATAGTCATCGCTACTAAAATTCTTAAACATCGAGAAGCTTAATCCGGATGAAATTGTATAAATCCTCCCTTTTACCCGCATAAACATCTAGCATGCTCACATAAACATTTAGACATGCTTTTCATAACTATCTGCGTACATAATTAACGGGCCTAACTAACACATGAATTTTTGCCTGGATCCAAAATATCGTATTAAATATTGAAAACATGAGATTTTCTATAAATCATAGGTTTAGAATTTATACCTGAAGCTACAGTCTTAAGATTTTATGTAGAGTATTAGGGTTTTGAATCTATGTCGGATCTCTATTTATACGCGAAACCCACGAGTTTAGACACATTTTTCAAGAAAACACAAAATTAAGATTTTTACAAAACTCTGCCAAACACGGCCTAAGAGGTATCAAAATGTAGATCTTATCTTGAGGAGTTCAAATACGAAATCTGGAGAAAAATTGACGGACAGAATGTCGTCGATCGGTGTCGTGAAGCTCATGGGAATAAATCTCCTCTCTCTCTCTCTCTCCAAGATATTTGTTTTGGAAAGATTTTATCAACAAAATATATTAAGTTTTCTATTTATAGCCACGACTCTCGAAAATTATGTTTACTTTCCTACAAGTTCTTAAAATTTCTAATTATCCCCCGAAACGTCTAATTCATTGCTTCACGAATGAAGCCTAAAAATTATAAAGTTTTCGTCTAGGTTCTGTTTGGGTCCGAAATCACGTTCTAGAAGCTATTTTCGTGTGATATTTAGATATCCTACTTTTTATGTAACGTATCACCTATGTTCTCATTCTAACATTCCATGTGATCTATAACAAGATCAAGACTATCAAAATTACTCTACACAGGTAAAATTACTACTCTCTTTGTCCCATATTAAGAGTCCTTGATGCCACTTTTAGATATCCCGTTTTAAGAGTCCTCTTTAAAAAGTCAAAGTACTTTAATACACACTTTTCAAATTTACCCTTTATTATATCCAACTCTTCCTTCTCTTTTTTTTTTTTTGATGTGACGCTATAATTTTGAATTTCAAAAAGGGCAATATTTGAAATTTGAAAATCTCACCAAAATCAAGGTTGTCCCCTTAATAAGTTGGAATTCCCAAAAGAGACTCTTAATATGGGACGGAGGGAGTATTCACAATTACTAGATGGCTCAAATAATATTTAATCCACATAAATGTCATTTAATCATTTCAATGCATCATGACTCTCTGATTACCATGTCCTCAATTGACACTCATGTTGACTCACAATCAATCACATCCACAATTATCAATTAATATTGATAAACTCACAAAATTCAATTTATGTATTTTGAAATAAAAGGTTTCCCGAAATGGGTGTGACAACTCTCTTGTCTTTTAATAGGTTACTATGGATATCGCAGGCTAACCACGCTTTTTAAAACTTTTTCAAATTTTCAATTCAAATACGAGTTGCCACTTAATTTTCAAAGGAAAATTAAGAAACTATTTAAAAGCAATCTGATCTTGTTGAAACCAGAGATTTCTAGGTCCGAGGATTATGGAATGAGAGGGGAAGGAGCCCGGCAGACTAAAACACCCCCTCTCATCCTATCTCATGATAGGCCTCTAGTCAACATCCTATTAATCGAATTAATAAAACTATGCATGCCCTCAACTAATACATAGATATAGATATACATTACAAAAGCATGTTAAAAGGGTGTAATATTGCTAACGATAAAAACGCATACAAAACCAAATAGATTCATCTAACAAACGAATGATATGCAATAGCGAATAGGAGAACTTACCTGGGATCCAGCAGCGATAGAAAACGTGTAATGCATGCAAATAAATAAGAAACCTAAAAAGAGTCTGTAACACATATATACACGTAAGGCAAACCCTAATCTAAGGTGTCGCACATGGAGTCGAAAATCAATAAAATCAAGTAATAAATAAACTAGAGAAGAGTCAGGAAATCATACCTCTATAGCGCTACAAAGCAAAGGTTAGTCCACATGCTTTGAACAAAATATAATATCGAAGCCTAAATATCATACCCAAACTTCTAGCTTAAATCTACCAAGCATGGAAAGAGTTGGCATAATCATGAATCCCTTCTAACTAGTTGGGAACACAACACCTCTATAGATATACAAGTCTCAACTATGAGCCAATGTAATGTCCATATAGAGATGGTATAATCCCAACATGATCATAAGGAGCCCATAGCTATGTTCAACTAGTAATGGCTTAACATAATACAAGATGATGTCCTAATTGCTAAAATCTATACCCATGTGATGAATGCATAAATATGAACAAGAGTAAGCTGTAAATCATTCATTGATTTGGATCTTTTAACCTCTGGATTTAAGTTCAATTAATCATAATTAAAATATATTTCAAGCCTTAGGTCATAGAAAAGTCATTTGGACCATCATTTACAAAGTTTATCAAATCTATCATAGAATTCCAGAAATTACAGAGAGCTGACCAGACTTTCAAAATTAGGAAAAGCATACTTCCCTTGGTTTGATCTTAATGATTTTTGAACATGATGTGCCTCTATGAGTCTAGTTTCTAACCCAAAAAGAAAATCAAAGATCAAATGGTTCAATCTCTAAGAATTGGACCAAAACTAGACATTACTCAGAATTTAACAACTCTCTGTCCAGAGATTTTGTATGATTTTCTAAAAATAGTAAACGAATCTGCATTACTCCAATCTTGTTAGGGGATATCATGAACACATTTAAATTTATAGAAAAAAATTATTTGAAGTAAAAAATGTTTGGTTAAGGTTCTAATCTATTCAAATCAAAACTGACTTACTGTTCTGAAATTTTGGACAGAGAGTGACTAGTTCACAAATCCTAAGATCAAACCATGTTAACTATGAAATCTCATCAAAAAAAAAATTTATGTGGTAGATCTTTGTGTTAGGGACAAATTCCAATTAGTCTCATTCAATTCCAATGGATCATGATTTAATTAAAAATCAATATGGACATCTAAACCATTAGAGTTGGCTCTTCTTAAACCTTAATTCCTCTCTCAAGTTGATGATCCTTGAGGAATGTAGACTCACTTTATTCAATTCTCCTCCCAAGTTAGTGATCCTTGGAGACTAATTATGACCAATCCATACAAACCTCAACGGAATATGAAGAGAATTCCATGAGACTTCAAATTAGAGTATCCAAATCATGAATTAAGACTTGGACCCACTAATTATGCATGGATATAGCTATGACATACCTTAATTCTCATTTAAATCACAAGTTTATAGAGAATTTAAAGGATCAAAACTCAAGGGAATCAAATGAGATATTGAAGATCTCACGAACCCCAAGAGAGGAATATAAACAAAAAGATATGAAGTCAAAAACTCAAATGATGTTCGAAGTTAGACTTCACTTCAGAATTTATTTGGTCTTAAACCCAAAGCTATTTAGATCTAAATCAATGAAAAAAAAAATGCAAATTCAATCACATTTCTAGTGGTATGTGATGAAATGAGGTAGGAAGAGACTTTTAAAAAATATGTAAAAGATCCTAAGTAGTTCTATGAATTGTGATTGAACTTGAACTAAGAATTAATTAAGATTAGAGGTTACCTCCAATTATCCTCAACTTCTTTGTGGTTTGAAGGTCTTCAAAAGGATCTCCAAGCTCTTCTTCCAATCCTTGCAATGATTTCTCTTCTATTTTCTTAACTCTCTCCAAGATTCTCTCAATAGTCTCCTAATTATCTTACAATGGGGATATTCATCTCCTTATATAGATCAATTTTAAAGGTCATTTAATAACAGCTATCCGGCACTCAATGAGTGCCACAGACAACTCGCAGATTGTCGTCTTTTTGTGCACCTCATTTTGTTTTGTTTTTGTTTTCGATTTCTTTTTCTCTTTCATATTCTTTTTCTTTTCTTTTCGCTTTCCAAACTTCTCCTATTTGTCACGGCATTCAGCGAGTTGGTTGCGACAGTCAGTGATCGCCGTGCGGCGCCCCCTGATTGCCGTTACGACATTCAGTGAGTGTCGCTACAGCACCACGTGATTGCCACAAACCTCATCGTGTGCTGTTTTTCTCCTTTTTCTCATGTTCTTCCCTTTTCTCTCCCCTCTTTCTTCTTTCTTTCTTAATTAATTTTATTCTTTGGAATTGAAGAGCCTTTCGAAGAGCTTGAATCACCTAAAAAACCCCAAATTAGTCAGTCACTTTCGTCATCAATTTTAGAGGTAACAATCCCCTAAATTCGACAGTTGGACAAAATCAGGGTGTCTACAGTCACACCACACTTATCCAAGTACTCTCTTAGAGCACTAAACAAATAAATTTTCATTTCACCAATTGCTATTCTTTATCGTTCTTGTGATATTTCTAACAATGAAACCCTCTTTTCCAATGAGTCTTTTTCATTTCTTACTTGGAAATCCAAGATGTCCTTCACAACCTAATTCCCATAAATTCAACTAATCAAAATACCACCATCCTCAAAATTACAATCCATACCCAAATTCCAAAAGTCAAATCCTATGAAATACCTCTCATTTATGAAATTTTTGAATCTACCTAATTCAACTCAAAACTCTTTGAATTCAAAAACTCAACTATATACACCGTCAATTCATTCAGTCAACCAAACATTACCACATCATCATACCTCAACCAATCACGGCTAGTTTAAACTTTTGTTTAAAATCATTTAAAACTTTTGCAATTTATAAACCCAGAGGGTAAAATAGTCATTCGATTTTTTTTTAAACCACACACCAAAATAAAAGTTTTGAATAAGAAATTCAACGGCGAAAATGACACGCGTTCTGAGCTTCATAGACCAAGTTTCGGACATTTTAACACATGAAAATCCAAGACTCCACCAACAAACCACATAGTAACTTTGTCCATATTTTGCCTACGAAAACCCAATTGTTCAAGTAGAAATCAATGCGTCGGAAGTGTTAAGCATATCCTAACAATGATAACACAGCTCCTAAACCCATTTGATACATCCTCAAACATTTATTGTAACTTCCCTCTTGAATGGAAAACATTTTAAAGCATTTTTCAAATATTTAAAATCACTTGAAAATAAATCCCAAAATTTCTTTAAAATACTTCAACATAATTGGAATCGATAAAGTCAAGCTAACCATTCTAATATACTTACCTCCACCCCCAAAATCACTTTTCATGTTTATAAAAGTAAATGGTTCTTTTTTTTTTTTCCAAATATAACTTTAAAATTTCACCCTCTCGTACTGCTCCATCCCACTTGTATTAATCCTCCGTTTCACTACAATTCTACAATTTAAACAAATCATTCCAAACCTTATGCATAAGTCACAATCATCATCCAAGTAATATAGTGTAACCATTTTGGGTTCCAAACATAATTTTACTATCCCTTTTCAAAAATCTAACCCTTTGGTCCTTTATTCTCACTATCCAACCCCAAATTTCCTTTTTTTTTTTATCTGTACGCATTCATACATTCTTCCATACTTTCTCATCACAATCAGTTGTAACACAATTTTTTTATTCAATCCTTGCAATTTTCCATTGTCATATCGAATGTACAATCATTCAATTTTTTTTTTCAATCGATCACAATATTGCCCCAAGCCACTAACAAATACCAATATACCGTAACAGGATAGAGAGATTTCCTAAACCCAATAAAACAACCATTCAATACAACATCATAATAGCATTGAGAGATTCCTCAAACCCAATAGAAAAGAGTTATATGGTTGAGAGATTCCTCAACAAATTCATATAATAAAACCAACTGTATAACCCTCCATTTCCAATTATCCCAGCAAACCCCACATATACCCCAATCTCAATAAATACCCTGAATTTGGTAAAGACCCCCAAATAACCGTAAGAATACTAATCTCCTGGTGAATAAGCCAAATAAATAGCAACCACATAACAGGTGCCCCAAATACCATACTCACAAGACTAACCTTATAGAAAGTCCGACAACTATAATCATACCCCTCATTAGAGAACTACTAATAAGAAAATCCACTATAAGTAACAGTGACAACATAAATACCCATAACGCCCATAATAAATATCGTGATAAAACCACAATACTCATACCGAAGAATCAACAAATAATAAGAAGACCCTCCACAATGCAGAGATCCTGAACCTGAACTATTGTCGGAAAAATAATAACAAATGTCCATGTATATAAGAATACCCAATCACAATCACAATATATGGAAGATTATACACACCCAAAAGACTTGCTATGTATCTTATCATCATCTTTTCCCCATAACCATTCCTAAGTGTCATAGTGTTCGTAACACAACCCAAATCTCCCAAAAAAGAATACTTGCACAAATCCTAGTTAATTATAAAAATTTGAAGTTCTAGCAATACCAGATAACCCATAGTTAATTTCTTCCAATAACAAATACCCACAGTATATTCCAAAGTAATACCCTCACATAACACCATTAACTTCCACAGAAGTACCATCCCTCTATACCCATTCAATCATTAACTCAGAATTCACAATTTCACATCTTAATTTTACCAATATTGGTAGCTTTTTACATTCTAATAAATCGCGCAATTTCTTTTCTTCTTCTTCTTTTCTTTTTTTTTTTTTTTTTTTTGCATCGTCATTTGAATCTGCCTCAAACATGATCAAATTACCCATTCTTATCATCGAATCTGACATCTCATCACAGCTCAAGCCAATATCTCCTCATTTCCTTACATCTTATAATGTAGATGGAAACATGCAACTTGATGCACATGCCAATATCATACAACACAAATTATATTATCATTTGACATACAATTATATGCCATGCAAATTTTATCTAATGCATATATGATTTTCCATATGCAACTCCACAACATAACGTGCACGTCACTCTCAAGTCGTCATATCTCGTACCCAAGATCCTAGCCTATTGCTTTGATACCACTAAATGTCATGCCCCAAATGATCCTAGGACACGTGGCACGCCACCAAGGCTCGTCTCAAGTTATTAAAGTTGCAAAAATCAAAATAATAAAAGTTTTGACCAAAGAACTCAACACACAAATTCATTTTTTTTTCAAAGGTTTGAACACACACATACACACACACACACAAACTCACCTTAACAAAATCCGTTTTCAAAAATAACATTCTTGTAGGTCAAAGGGCCCCCAAATGTACCCCCACTCCTAATTAGAAGTATTATCTATATTCAATTCATGTCAAACCCGTCGAGTAGAAACTCCGAGTTTGTCGCCCTAATCTAACTAAGCATGGTACAAAAAGCACAATCTCAGCCCAAAATCAACCAATATAACGCGTCCCCTATATTACAAGAATTTAAGATGCTACCCTTACTACATAATTCCAAATAAACAACCATTTACAAAATTCCACTAATTTTACTTATTAAACATAAGTCTATTAAACAAGAATTCAATTATAATCCCACGCCAACGAATACTCACCAATTCCATTTCTTTCCTTCTAAGCTTCTCATCGAATACCCATAATGATTATTCAATAACCACTACAATATATAAGCTATA
The DNA here is from genome assembly GCA_033977485.1 of Hydrangea macrophylla. Classification (NCBI taxonomy): domain Eukaryota; kingdom Viridiplantae; phylum Streptophyta; class Magnoliopsida; order Cornales; family Hydrangeaceae; genus Hydrangea; species Hydrangea macrophylla. The sequence continues at coordinate 86,808,445 of CM066984.1, forward strand.
TGCTTGTGAATAACACTAATTATGTGCATGGATAATAAACATGTCCAATTTCATCTCATTACAACCAACTATAGCCTCCGACAATTACTAGTTCACTTCCACCACTACCGACTAGCCCGTGACTCACTCCCTAATCCCATGTGACCTAGTCATGACCCACGCCTCTACACGTGCAGTCCCATGGGCCTCTGGCAGCCGTGGTTGTCACCACATTGATTACCTCATGGTGGTATAGAACTAGCAATTCCATTGACCCAAATAGGCAACTCAACATGCTTAAATAATTCATTACACCACGCTTTCACAATCAAATTGGGCCTAATTTAATCACATGAATTTTGCCCATTAATAAACTACTAAGTTTTATTAAACTAATTTAACATGCTTTTACATCCCAAATGAATCCAAACATGAAATCATTCATATATCATAATTAATGTCACTCACCTCTTGAAAATCGCTCCTAAACTTGAGACTAGAGTCCTATTATGCTTCAGGTACAAATCCTATATACATATAATGACTTATATGCTATCACCCCAAAATGGGTCGTAGAAAAACTATCACAGAACTTAACCAAATTGGTACCAAAATGCTAATCTCACCTCCAGGAGTCCAAATATATAATCAGAACTGAGAACAGATGTCGTTTGGTCAGTGAATCATCATCGCGAAATTCGACAAAATCCCGTGCTCGTGTTCACCATTTTCGATTTACTCATCTGGAGAAGATGAAGTTGTTTTATCGCACCTCCTACTATATTTATACTAAAGTCACTTCTAGTATTTATTATGAAACCCTTCAAGGTTTTAAGTTATTACGATTACACCCCTACCAGTTATGAAACTATTACAACATTATCCCAAACTTAAATGTGTATTTGTCTATGTCATGCATGGGTCCCATAAGTGGTCCCATATAATATTATGAAGTTGCTAATTAACTTACTAATTATGCATCGTATCCAATTCACCCTCATAAAGGTATCCCAAACTGACCACAAAAGAGGTCTCTAATAACCAACATATTATTAAAACAATCAAATATTAATACCACATAAGCCTTAATGAACAATTAAGCACATAATAATATTATCGCCACTGTACCATCACAAATGGAACATCTCAACACATGTCCCAATTCGGGACTGCCACTTTGGTCACATCTGGGTTCCCACTGGACACCCATAATCAACTTAGTGGGTCAAGGCCCACATCTCACAAATACTCATATCATTATTAAATAATTAATAATGCATGCTAAATATGATTAAAATTATCCGCAGGAGCGGGTGTTACAACCCAACCATGGTTCAACCTACACACATAACTCGTGTGTCTCCTAACATAATTCTAATGTACACTTCGGCACCAAATTCCCTAGGGCACTACAACAAAAATGGGATATAGCAACGAAAATGGCGATGAAATTTAATTTTCGTCGCCAAAAGTATAGTCTTAGCGACAAAATTAAATTTTGTCGCCTAAGAGGCTGAAAAAACCATAAATTAAGCGACAAAATTTTGTTTCGTCGCCTAAAGTAATGTCTACGGTGAGGAAATATTGATTCGTCGCCTAAAGTGATGCCTATGGCGATGAAATATTAATTCGTCGCCTAAAGTGAGTTCTAATGTGATGTCTATGGTGACGACATAACAATTCATCACCTCAAGGGATGCCTTTGGCGACGAAATATTAATTCGTTGCCTAAAGTGAGTTCTAAAGTGATGTCTACATTTCGTCGCCTAAAGTGATGCCTATGGCGACGAAATATTAATTCGTCGCCTAAAGTGAGTTCTAATCTGATGTCTATGGTGACAAAATATTAATTCATCGCCTAAAGTGCGTTCTAAAGTAATGTCTATGGTGACGAAAAATTATTTCGTCACCTACAGTGATGCCTATGGCGACAAAATATTAATTTGTCGCCTAAAGTGAGTTCTAATGTGTTGTCTATGGCGACAAAATAACATTTCGTCACCTGTAGTGATGCCTATGGTGAAAAAATATTAGTTCGTCACCTAAAGTGATGTAGTGAATCTAATATGAAAATCATATATATGAATTTAGACCAATAGTTACAATGGAATGGCTAAAAGTCTATGAAAAAACGACTAGGAGAAATAACTATAATAAAAATTAATTATGACCAATAAAATTAAATTCATAAAAAATGTGTGTAAATTTAATTTTTAGGCATGTGTGTGTAAATTTAATTCATGGGCATGCGTGTAATATAATTAAATTCATAAACATGTGTGTGGACCCAACACATGTGGTAGTAGACCCAGTTGATTTTGATTGTTTGTGATATTAAAGTGGTTTCACAGTGGTCCCACTTCAACATCATTTGGGATGAAAATTTGGGAAGCATAGCATTACTCTAAATAAATGTTATAATATCTTTCACCGACTACTTGGACAAAAAAGTTAATGGCTTAATATTAAAAACAAAATCTATAAAATATTGTAAATTTGTAAACTATTGTATGTTAGGGCTAAAGATTATATAACCTAAAACTAAAATTTTTGCATTTTTTTTTTCGAACAACAAATTTTTATAAAGTTAAGGCTAAATACTATAAATCTAAATTTGTAAAATTTGCTAACAAAAATGATAGGTAGACACACTAAACTACACACTAAATAACCCACAAGGTCTCTAAGGAAACAAAACTTCTGTGGGTCCCACACACCACAAACTCAAATCTCTAATTAGATTATTTCCCTCCACTTCCCCCAAAAATCCCTCCCCCCATCTGCGATCCTTTTTCCCACCCCGAAACACCCTCCCCCCCCCCCCCCCCCCTTCCCTCTTGTCGCCCCCATCATTTCTAGTCGGAGCTCCCCGTTGCCGGGGGTCGCCGTCATCACCTTTGGTGGGTAAGTCTTCTCTCTTTCCCCTTTCTTTATCTTCTCTCTCTATCTCTCTCTCTTGCTGGCGAAACACCCAAAATTACTACTTTTAAGTTTGTTTGTAGTTTTCACATGTACAATATACACACACATATACATATCACACACGTATGCAGAGGCTTATATCATCTCTAGTATTTTTTTTGCAATCTTCATCTAAAGCTTTGTCTAGTCTCCTAGAAAATACAAATTTCTCGCTGTGCTGCAAATTTGAAGATCCATATATATATATATATTGCAGTTGATGTGTTTGTTCATCTTCTCTCTCTCTCTCTCTCTCTCTCTCTCTCTCTCTCTCTCTCTCTTGTAATGTCTCATATATGACCATATGTCTGATATCTCTTAGCTGAGTACAATAAACAATTTGGTAATGGTTATGGGGTAGCTATTTTTTTAAGACATTCCACACAATGATATTGGGCAAGGATTTGTAAGTAATGTTCAGCATATAACTCAATTTAGCTTTATGTACCATTGCTAAAGAGAACACAAGAAGAAGGCATCCATTAATTATTATATTACTATATCTATTTATGCATCCATTGCTACATAATGTTAGAGATCTCAAAATAAATTCAATATTGGAACTATGTTGTGTAGGAATCTAAAATAGGATCAGCAAACTTATAGAAAATACTAAGGAAAACATTGATGAACTCATTTTGGTTGTGTTGATTCCCATCTTTATGATTGGTACCTATTTGATTTGGTTTTCTTTGTGATTGGTCTAAAATTTTTGCAACTTTGTAAGGGCTACTGAAAAAAATCATTATTATATCCATATGCAAGCATAGGTCATTCAAAAAAGTCTATGAACTAAGTATTTAAGGAGGCCCTATGATATTCAGCCCATATTCAAATGGAGGATTTAGTCTTTGTTTGGTTACTTAGTTCACAGTTACTCTTAGATTCAATTATAAATCTTAGTACCACCATGGAAAACCTTTATTCTTAGATTCACTTTGTTTCGGTGATTTGTTGAGTTAAAGTAGAAACATTTGATAATTCTTTTTCATTTTATGGGTATTTGTAGACTGAATATTTTTAAGTTAATTTTTGATAACATTATGTAGTTTTATGGTTAAAACCAGCTATTTTCCTAACAAGTATGCCTGTGGGGAAAGGGAGAGAGAAAAAAAGAGAAAAAAAATCAATCTCTCTATCTCTCTCCCTTTCTCACTAATCTCCCTCTCTCTTGGGTCACTACCATCACTCACCACCATAGCCGCCACCGAATACCTCCCAAAACAGCCCCCTAAACTTCCCTTGCACAAATAAAAAAACAAAAAAAATAAAAAAAAGAAAGATTTCCCTGTTCCTAAACCTCTCTCCCTAATCTCTCTCTCGGACCTGAGTTGTCATCGCCAATCTACCCAAAAGAGCCTTTGAACAAATAAAAGCACGGGCTATGGCTCCCCAAAAGGCTGCGCACAGCACAGCACCAGCACGTGCACACAGCCCGAGCGCGCATAGCACGGAGTGTGACACCCCTTATGTACACACTGATTTCCATACCTCTCATGTGTGCTATTTTTCGTACAATTGTATTAAGATGCATTCATATATTTACCCTTACAGTAAAAGCACATACTACAGTTTCCAAAGCAGTCCAGAGCACATGCCACAGCGCGCAACAACACGCGCAACACGCATATGCGAGTACCCTCTGTGTACACTGATTTCCGGAGCTTTGGCATGTGCTTTTAACTGTACATATGCATTAAAATACCCTTTTTTGTTTAGATTTCTACTTTTCTGTACTTGTGCAAATGTTAGGACACCATTTTTCATCATTACATCATCCCATTTTACCCTTGGAATATAATTGTAACTTGAAAAAAAGGTTAGGTAAGTCACTTTTACCATTTAACAAATTGTTGTTGGTTTGTTACATTTTATGCAGATCTAGTGTGAAACCTTCTTGGTAAGACTTTAACACCTTCTCTATCTGATTTGAAGATCTCATCTCGTCATCCGCATACAGTTGGTTGCCTTCTATCTCTCCCTACACACTCCATCATCAACAAATTTAGACCTTCAGGTATTTTCCTCCTCTTCTATATCTTTTATTTATGGTTTGAAATAGTAGTTGCTTCTGTCCTATGGGTTGAGACAAAGTTCGAACAAGGTTTGAAATAGTATTTGCTTCTGTCTAAAGTGCCTATCACTTCTGCGGAACCGATAATTCAACCTCTTAATGTAGTTGCTATATCAATTTATTCATTTATTTACTTTATGAAATGCAACTTATTAAAAATAGTTGATATATTAACTCACTTGTTTATTTACTTTGTGAAATTTTATAATATGGTTGTTTTTCAGGATAAGTTCCAGTTAAGGGGAGACCCGGTTGATGTGAACAAGGTGTTGGGAATGGGCCCACAACCACAACAAGAAAAACCACACCCACAATGATGGAGATAAACAGAACAAGAATGACACAACCACGAAAGAAAAAATCAAGCAAACCAACACAATATGATTTAAATGTGGTTTGGCCCAACAATGCCTACATCCACGTGCAAAGGCGATCACCTCGATTATTATAAAGATTACAAGCACTCAAGACCTCACATGTATACCTCTCCAACCAAGTTATATGACACACACAATTGCTAGAAACTAATCTCTCCCTCACTAGTTTGTAGCCCTCTCTTGTGTATGTAGAAGATTTCAACCAATCCTATCAATCCCTTGAGTAAGCCCTATAATTATATAGATTGTAGAGTTCCAATCCTAGTTGTAGTAGGATTTACCCCTATGGTAAGTCTTGTACAATAAGGAATACTCACACACACATTCCTATATAAAACTAGGTAACTTCTACCATCAAAGGAATCCTTATTTGACAAGGAAACCACCAAATAAGGAATCAAATCATAATTAGGAAATCATTCCACTAATGGAATTTTAGGCAGAATCCTAACAGAAGGCTACGAATACGAAGATAGCTAAGAGACTTAGCGATTGGAGCTCCAAAAATTACAAGAAATACCAAAAGTTGGTCAATGAGAAGGGTGAGCCTTTAAGGGTCACACACTTCAGCAATGGATACAATTTATTGACGAAAAGTGGAATATTCCATAATTTCAGGTAACATGTATTTCTATAAGTTGAGCCTCGAGCATTAATTTACAACCTTATTATGTTACACTTTATTATTTGTTTTGTTATTGTTTATTTTTTGTAGTGCCAATCAGTAATAAACACCGCCAACTGAGCACGTGTAAAGACAAATCAATCTTGTGGCTCAAAATCGATTCCAACTAGGCTTCATTAACTGGTGTGCATTCTTTCATTTCAAAAGTTCTATTACCATTGAACATAGTTTGTTACTAAATTCTTAGTAAAAAAACTTTACGTCTCATGTTGAAGAAAAAGATGGTAAAGATGTTTTTGAAGAGTTTTGGCGTGATTGTCACTTTAATGCCAAAGAGAATAGGTAGGCAAATCCGGAGTGCGAGTGCGAATTTGTAAGTATAATTTCTTTAATAATGACAGTAAGTTAGAGTATTAAATATCTTTTAATATATATATATATATTGACAGGAGAAGATTAAAAAAAAAAAGTGAGGGAAGGCCATCTCTCTCAACCAAATGCGACCCAACCAACTACTATACAGCTATCTGTTAAGGCTTTTTATTCTAGACCGTGCTGCTTGAAAGGACTTGGCATTAGAGCTTCCTCCATTAAGACCATTGTAGCATTTACTCGAGAAAGTGAACATGTAAGCCATCTCGAGGAGAGGATTCTTCAATTAGAGGCTATGAACTAGAGTAAGGATGAGCAGTTAGCTGAGAAGGCTCGATTAAATGAGGAAAAAAGTAAGAAGTTGGAAGAGCAGATGAGAAGTATGTTGGACTAGATGCGCAACAAAGGTTATGGCGGTCCAGGAAGCTCATCTAGTCTCGGTGGAAATTCTTGGTCAATGACTGTTTCTAACTACTTATAAGTTCAGAGTAGATAATTTAACACAATAACTTAGGTTTGAAAACTTCACTCAAAACCTTATAATTATCAGAGTTGCGTAGTTTCACGTAACTTGCAAACCGTGTGTAGGAATTGTGTGTCATTTGTTCACATAAGTCTAGTTGGTCGTGTGTGAGGTGTAAGTTTTTATCTCGTGCCTCTCCAGGAGCCGAAACTTGTTTTGAGCTCCCAAAACCTCAAAACTTAGTTATAAAAAGGCTAAGGATATTATTTTGCGTATTATCGCGTAACTGGCAAACTGTGTCTAGGAATTGTGCGCTGTTTGTTCCAGTAAGTCTAGTTGGTCGTGTGTGAGGTGAAAATCAGGTCTCGTGCCTCTCCGAGTGTCGGAACTTGTTTTGGCCCCCCCAAAACCTCAAAACTTTTTTATAAAAGGCCGAAGGATATTATTTTGCATACTATCGCGGAACTTGCAAATCGTGTGTAGAAATTGAGTACTGTTTGTTCCTGCAAGGCTAGTTAGTCATGTGTGAGGTGTGAGTTTCGGTCTCGTGCCTCTCTGATTGTCGAAACTCGTTTCCCCCCCAAAACCTCAAAACTTAGTTATAAAAGGCCTAAGGATATTATTTTGCGTATTATCGCGTAACACATGCAATAGCAATAATAGCAACATATATATATGGAGTATAACAATATCTGGCTATTTATTGATGTGAATTAATAAAACATACATATTCCCAAAATGCTAAATACCAATAATGTCTGAATAACATAAAAGTACATTATTAATCATCTAAATAAGTATCTTCATCAGTTAGGATTAATTCATCAACATCATGACAATACTCCATTAATGTTTCATCTTTGATGGCTGAAAACTCAACTTATTATTACTTTATATTTCATATATTTTATGTTCGTACACTATTTTTCAAGATACGAATGCTTTCCATTGGACACATCTTGTTACTTTTGTCATATGCTCTAACAATTTGTTATGTAGAGAACAATGTGCTAATACTTTTGTTAATCTTTAGTGTTTTTGTTGGGTACGTGAACAATTAACAATATTAATTTTTGTTGCTTAATGAAGTTACTCAGAAACATTAAGACTTTTTATTTTTAATATGATTGTCTCTTTTGGTTTTAAAAATTATTGTGATAAATAGGAACGAGCAAGATTATAATATATTCGAATAATTCTATTTACTAGAATATATATTTGGCGACAAAATTATTTCATTGCCATAGCATATGATGAAAATAAATTTCGTCGCTAATACAAGCAAATCATTTTTATATATTTGGTGACAAAATTTTTCGTCATCATTGCATATGATAAAAATGAATTGGCGACGAAATTTTTTCATCACTAATACAAGCAAACCATTTTATATATTTCACGACAAAATTATTCCGTCGCCATTGCATATGCTAAAAATGAATTGGTGACAAAAATAATTCATCGCCATTGCATCTGATGAATTGGCGATAAAAATTTTTCATCACTAATGCAAAATTACTACAAAAAATGACTCTTTTGGTGACAAAATGCACATCAGTGGCAACGAAAATTGAGATCAATGGCGACAAAAATTGAGATCAATTGCGACGAAATCATTTTGTCGCCATTTTGGTCTATGGCGACAAAAGATAAATTTCGTTATTAGGGGTCTTTGTCGAAAAGGCAAAGGCGACAAAAAAGTTTCGACACTAAAGCCTTTAGCGACGAAAAATGGACTTTAGGCGACGAAATCTGTTTGTTGCCAAAGCACATTTTTGTTGTAGAATTAGCTCTACACAAGGTTAGACATTACGTTAACGACGTCGAAAAAAATCTTTGTTTATCTATCATGTGTCACGCCCCGACGTAGCATAAATATGAAAAGCGTTTAATTTTCTTTATGGACCCGTAGGTCTCGACAGTTTGAAGGATCGATTCTGTCCCAAACGTCGAACAACAAAAACATATAATCAGAGTAGAGCAATCAAAGCTTACAAATATTTTTCTAACTTATTACATATTACATCACGGGGTCTCTAAAGGCACAAACCGTCTTAAAACAAAACAATAACTTAATATCTATTACAGTCATCCTTATTACAACCCAAATTTATAACTTAAAACATATAAAAGTAAATTCTCTTTCCAGCAGAGATTCTCAGTTTGCATAGTCATACGGTCCAGCAATATCATAACCTGAAAAGCCTGAACATGAATGTCCAGGGCGCATCAACGCCTTCAGCTTCAAGAAGCTGGTGAGTATTAAAAGCATGACTTTGAATGTAACACATGCTCATTTACCATTTCCCGATTAAGGATGACAAGTTTATACTAAAGCAAGGAGTTCATTTTAGGAAACAAGCACAATATTATTTAAAAGATGTAATTCACATATATGTGACCGTGTATGAAAACAATGCACCATCTCATCTTACCGACTCTTTTCTCTCGACAAAACCCAACAACCCACCATCACACACCGATATCTTTGAAACGCTAAGATAGCCACACTTTAGCACAGTGGGGCCAGGGAATGTCCAGTTTGCCTCACACTTTGGTTCGGGGTACCAGGGAGTGTCCATTGCCTCACACTTTGACTACCTAAACCGCCATGCAAATACCGGAGGAACCCTCACGCAGTATCCAGACTCGGGTATTAGGGAGTGTCCGTAGGCCACACTTTAGCACTACCATCGGTGCCATGGAATGTCCAAGTTTGGTTTCACACACTTTGACGCTACCATGGTCGACAGGGAGTGTCCAGTTTTGCCACCGTCGCATTTCAAAGACACCCTCGCCGCAATCTCAATCACAACACACTTTGGTACTCACTTACCAGGGAGTGTCCACATCACAATCTCAACCGCACTCACTATACCACATTGACCATTACTCTTTTCCATATTGACCAACATTTACACTCACCATGCATGTACAACTGACTCCACATGTATGTCATGAGACTTTAAAACATGAGGCAAATTACTGAATTATATAAACGACGAGCGTACGGGGATTGATAAGTCACAATACAACGTTTTAATCGTCCAACCATAACCAATTAAGATTCTGATTTAATAGATTTCCCAAACAGTACTCAAACAATATATAAATTTTATCCCAAATAGTCCCTTATCACATAACAAGCAAAACTAGAAACTGCCAGAAGTCGAGCGCGCGGGCCGCTCGCGCGAGGGGCCGTTCGCGCGATATGCCCAATTTTCCTTTTCTTTATTAAAACTTTTCTTTCTACCAGAGTACAGGAAGATCGCGCGCGCAGATTGCTCTCGCGACTCGCTCGCGCGATCTGCCTTATTTTCATTTTTCTTATATAAAACTTTTCTATCTGCCTGAAATAGCATAGCTCGTGCACGCGGGTCGCTCGCGCGAGGGGTCGCTGGAGCGGTCCGCTCGCGCAATCGCGTGCGCGAGATGAAGCAGAGGCTTCGTCTTCCTCGCTGGTTTTCCCCTGTTTTCAGTTTTAAGGGGTCTTTGGACCCATTTTCAGAACTGTTAGTATATGTATCATGTTATATATGGATCTCTTTGTTTTTCAACAAGGATTAAGAATATGAAATCAATTTCACATTATTCAATCTATAACTCTCGAATTTTATGAAAGATTAAAAGATGATAAAACTTAATTTCTAATATACTTTCCCTTATGAACAAATTAAGCTCTAATAATTTGGGTATAGCATATATGATATGTAATCTATCATATTTATCTACCAAAACAGATTTTGATTGAATTTGGAAATTCATGATTCTTCAAGCCATGGAAATTCAACGTAAGAGTTTCAATGGGGATTCACATAATAAGCTATACATATAGAAATTAGGCATGAAATTACATTCATAGTGAGTTTAGAATACTCACTTGATAAAAGGATTGAACTATGTTGAGAAAGAAATAACAAGCTAAGAAATCCAATAAAAGTTGCAAGATATGATGATGAAGTTCCTTCTCTCTCTCTAAAATTTTCTGGAAATAGAACTCTCCAACTCTCTCTGGAATTTGTGTGTGCAGAATGTGTAGTGTGAGAGTGTAGAGGGTGCATATATAGAAGCACAATTGGATGAACTTGGTGCCCAAGTAGTGTGAACTTCACTCTACAAATGCATTTGTTTTCAAATTTATTCTACACCAAGTATTACATAAGTACTAATAGATATATACATACGTATATACATGAGTTATACAACTCAACAGATTCTCAAGAGTCAAGTAGGTTCATAGGGGGCAAGTTGGGTGTTTGGGAAACTTAGCTTATGGCACAACATAACACACACAAGTTAAACATTCCCAAACAATGCCTTAACCAATGATAATTTACCATAAATAGAAATAAAGTGTATGTCAAATCTTGCTTTACATCACTTCCAAAATCTGTGGAAGTTTAACATAGCGCAGACAGTTTCAAACATAAACTGGTATTTTCGTGGCGCGGTGTTCACCACAAAAATACAGAAAATTCATTTTAACGTAAGAAATGATTTCCCGGTTTTATAAAAATACTGCTCGAGTTAAGAATAAACATTTTCACCGTTTTGAAATCCAACACAGGTATTGCTAATTTTTATAAAATCGTAGTTTGACCCCAAAAGAACTTCAAATATGAAATAAGGCAAGTCACAAGATTTTTAACACATGAGAATTGAAATTAAAAGAAAAGTAAACAATACAATTGAATTTAAATATGAAATGCAAATACCGATAAATAAATGAAAATGCAGGTTATTACACCCTCCCTCCCTTAAACAGGATTTCGTCCCCGAAATTGAGACTAACTAGTCCTGAAACAACTCCGGGTACTTCTTCTTCATCTCAGCTTCAACTTCCCACGAGACTTCATTCTCGTCATGGTGATTCCACTGAACCTTCACCACCGGAATGTCATTATTTCTCAACTTCTTGATACTTTGATCGAGAATCTTCACGGGCCTCTCCTTATAAGAAACGTTATGACTCGTCTCGATATCATCATAACTAACCATGTGCGAGGTGTCTCGTATGTACTTTCTCAACATACTCACATAAAATACATTGTGAACCCCAAACATCTTCGGTGGTAGCGCGAGTCGATAAGCCACTTTCCCGACACGTTCCAAAATCTCGAATGGTCCAATGAAACGCGGAGCTAATTTTCCTCTCTTGAGACCGAAGCGTACTACTCCTCGGGTCAGTGAAACCTTAAGGAGTACGTGATTTCCAACACTGAACTCCAAATCTTTCCTTCGCCGATTGGCATAACTCTTATACTTGCTTTGAGCGGTTCTCATCCTCTCCTTGACCAAAGAAATCTTCTCGTTGGTTTCTCTAACCAAATCCGGTCCCAACAATTCTGTATCCCCAACCTCTGCCCAACACAATGGAGAACGACATGGTCATCCGTAAAATGCTTCGAATGGAGCTATCCCGATACTCGTGTGATAGCTATTGTTATAGGCAAATTCAACCAAAGGCAAGCGTGTCTCCCAAGATTCTTCAAAATCAATAACACAAGCCCTAAGCATATCCTCCATGATCTGGTTAACATGCTCAGTTTGCCCATCTGTCTGAGGGTGAAAAGTAGTATTCATCTTGAGCGAGGTTCCCATAGCTTCTTGCAGGCTTTCCCAAAATCCAGAAGTAAAACGTGCATCACGGTCTGACACAATCGACACAGGTGCACCGTAAGCTGCATAACTTGTTGTATGTACATCCGGCTCATCTTCTCTACCGGGTATGTCATATTATAAGCAATGAAATGAGCTGATTTCATCAATCGGTCCACGATTACCCAAATGGCGTCATGATTCTGCTGCGATCGAGGCAATCCTACAATAAAATCCAGGGTGATGTGCTCCCACTTCCAACCAGGAATAGGCAGTGGTTGCAACAGTCCTGACGGTCTTTGATGTTCAGCCTTGACTTATTGACACGTCAAACACTTGGATACAAATTCGGCCACATCCTTCTTCATACCTTCCCACCAGAAATTCCTCTTCAAATCCTTGTACATTTTCGTTCCTCCCGGGTGAACTGTATATCTTGACTTATATGCTTCTGCCAGAATATCATTTCTCAAATCCCCACAATCTGGTACACATAATCTGCCTCTGCATCGATACCCTCCGTCACTTCCCACCTTCCATTTGGTCGGGTCTTTCTTTGACATCTTCACGAACCATGTCTGAAATTTCTCATCTTCTTTCTGAGCTCCAATAATGCGCTCTATAAGAACAGGTTGTAGGATAAGACATCCGAAAAATTGTCCTTCTCTTTCTTCAGCACTTTGTACATCAAACTCCGCCAACGTCTCCAATGCTTGCCATTCTTTGACCATTAAGGAGGCGATCGTCTCACGAGTCTGTCGACTCAAAGCATCAACGACCACATTAACTTTACCGGGGTGGTACTCTAACGTGAAGTCGTAATCTTTGATCAGCTCCATCCATCTGCGTTGCCTCATGTTCAACTCTTTCTGTGTGAACAAGTATTTCAGACTCTTGTGATTGGAGAATAAATCAAACTTCTCACCGTAGAGATAGTGTCTCCAAATCTTGAGTGCAAATACCACTGCTGCCAATTCCAAATCATGAATTGGATAGTTCAACTCATTCGGCTTCAGCTGCCTAGATCCATAAGCGATAACTCTGCTGTCTTGCATAAGTACACACCCTAATCCTTGATATGATGCGTCACTAAAGATAGAGAACTTCTCATCAGGCTTGGGTATTGCTAGTACCGGTGCTGTAGTGAGCCTCTCTTTCAACTCTAGAAAGGCGCGCTCATGCTTCTCTGTCCAGTCGAACTTCAAATTCTTCTTTGTCAACCCAGTCAATGGTGCAGCAAATCTTCTATAATAGCCTGCGAGTCTAAGGAAACTTCTATCCTCCGTAGGGTTGCTCGGCCTAACCCAGTTTGACACAGCATCGGTCTTGGATGAATCCACTGAAATTCCTTGAGATAATACCTTATGTCCCAAAAATTTAACTTCTTGCAACCAGAACTCACACTTACTGAACTTGGCATACAAGTGGTGGTCCTTGAGCGTCTACATCGCAATCCGAAGATGTTGTTCGTGTTCTTCTCCTGACTTAGAATAGATCAAAATATCATCTATAAAGACGATGACATACTGATCCAAATAAGGCTTGAACACTCTATTCACCAGACCCATAAACACTGCCGGGGCATTCGTCATTCCAAATGGCATCACCAGAAATTCATAATGACCATATCGGGTTCTAAAAGCAATCTTAGGTATGTCTTCCTTTCGTGCCCTCAACTGATGGTATCCCGACCTTAGGTCTATCTTGGAAAATGTCGTAGCTCCTTGTAGTTGATCAAATAAATCATCATTCCGAGGTAAGGGGTACTTGTTCTTGATAGTCACGTGGTTCAGTTCTCTGTAATCGATACACAACCTGAGCGTCCCATCCTTCTTCTTCACAAATAACACCGGTGCTCCCCAAGGTGATGTACTTGGACATACAAAACCTAGGTTCTCAAGCTCTTGAACTTGTTCCTTCAATTCCAACAGTTCGGTGGGGGCCATCCTGTAGGGAACCTTAGTGATCGGTACAGTACCCGGTATAAGCTCAATACAGAACTCTATACTTCTCTTGGACAGCAAACCAGAAATGTCTTAAAATACTCCTTCGAATTCCTTGACTACAGGTATAGACGACACTGTCGCTTTCGTACTGACGACTTCGATATTTGCCAAACATCTAGTGAGGAACATATCTCCCGAAGGGTTACATTGAAAATCAAAGGGTTGATTCTCGTTGTCGGAGAATGTAATTCTCTTCCTCGCACAATTCAACATCACTTGATTCTGAGAGGGCCAATCCATTCCTAGGATTATGTCGAACTCCTTCATTTATAGGACAATCAACCTTGCAGGGATTTCACGGTCTCCTAGCCATAAAGAACAATCCTTGCACACGTGTCCTAATCTTACTGTGGCTCCTAATGGCGAAGTAGCCCTCAAAGCTTTCTCTAAACGATGAGGTAAGATACCCAATCTCCGAATTGTATTAACAGATATGAACGAAAGAGCAGTACCCGTATCAAATAACACTTTAACATGGGAGTTAAACAGAGTTAATGTACCTTCCACTACTTGCTGATCAGGTTGAGCTTCTCCATAATCTCCTTCTTCATAAATAGTTTCGTCATATCTAGCAGCATTTGGGATGACAGCATTCAAGCGAGTCTGATTCTGTTGACCATACGTCACCTGCTTAGGAGCAGTACAGAACTTACTGATGTGACCCGGTTCACCACAGTTGTAACAAACTATATCCTGATGAGCGATGCGCTTAGGGGCCTTACAATCTCGAGCCAAATGGCTGGGGGTGCCGCAGTTAAAGCATCGTATCACCCTCTTGGATAAAGCACATCTTTTAGCAAAATGCCCGGGCATCTGGCAGTTAAAACAGACCTGAAGTTTTGTTTTCCATCTCTTCTTCTCTGCTTTCGGTGCATTCTTCTCCTTACGGAGGTGACTCAAAATGCCGTGTTTCATCCATTGAGTCTCATTGCAATCATACCAACTGTGACGTGGTAAGTTGCAATTAGCACAGAGGCTGCTTGTACCCATGTTCTTAACGGGAGTCGCCATTTCTTGGAACTTCCTCTTGCCTTGCTGTAGCTCAGATGATTTCGTAAGGAAACTCTCGTACAGATGATCTCCTAATTGACCTACAGTGATTGTATTTGCCACCTCCCAAAAGCTTAGAATAAGTGACCCGACCAAGCCAGTGGGATCGACTTCTGGGATAACAGCTGGGATTGTCCGCTTGATTGGTTCTCGGTTGCCTGAGGTGGCTCAGCCATCTATGCTCCTACATGTAGCCTAATGGGTTAATATTACTATGTAGTATATTCGTATTACAGCATAAGTATATAACAAAATACAAGTATACATATTACACCAAACATGCATTCGAACTAGGGCTGTCTAATAGCAAAAGGAATCGTATTCTTATTCTCTTTCCTAGCTCTAGGCCATGAGCTATGCTGACTGTTCTGAGTTTTGACTCAGGAAGTTCGTTAGTGTCTAAGCTATTTATGAGGGTTTTGGCTTACTTCAACTTCTTAGGAACTCGGCTACTATCTGCCTATATGGTATTCATATGTCATAACCAACTTGTCTAAATTCTAAATAGGTGCATTCGAGGCTATTTGGCGACTGCTAACATTGTTGTCGATGTGACAAAACATGTACAATCTCCTCTACGATGGAACTAACCTGGATCATGAGTTCTGAACTATAGACAATCGGTGCTAATCAACTAAAATCTGGAACTTGGTGGTTCGGTAAATCTAAATTGGGTAAATCAGGCACACTTAATCTTGATTGTATAGCTTAGTAAAAATTTAAAGCTAACCTATGTCCCTAATCTGTGGTGTGAATAACCGAGCCTGGTCAAACTAGATAACCTGGCTCTAATACCACTAAATCCTGTCACGCCTCGACGTAGAATAAATATAGAAAGTGTTTAATTTCCTTTATGGACCCGTAGGTCGCGACAGTTTGAAGGATCGATTCCGTACTAAACGTCGAACAATAAAAACATATAATCAGAGTAAAGCAATCAAAGCTTACAAATATTTTTCTAACTTATTACATATTACATCACGGGGTCTCTAAAGGCACAAACCGCCTTAAAATAAAACAATAACTTAATATCTATTACAGTCATCCTTATTACAACCCAAATTTATAACTTAAAACATATAAAAGTAAATTCTCTTTCCAGCAGGGATTCTCAGTTTGCATAGTCATACGGTCCAACAATATCATAACCTGAAAAGCCTGAACACGAATGTCCAGGGCGCATCAACGCCGTCAGCTTCAAGAAGCTGGTGAGTATTAAAAACATGACTTTGAATGTAACACATGCTCATTTACCATTTCCTGATTAAGGATGACAAGTTTATATTAAAGCAAGGAGTTCATTTTAGGAAACAAGCACAATATTATTTAAAAGATGTAATTCACATATATGTGACCGTGTATGGAAACAATGCACTATCTCATCTTACCAACTCTTTTCTCTTGACAAAACCCAACAACCCACCATCACACACCGGTATCTTTGAAACGCTAAGATAGCCACACTTTAGCACAGGGGTGCCATGAAATGTCTAGTTTGCCTCACACTTTGGTCCGGGCTACCAGGGAGTGTCCATTGCCTCACACTTTGACTACCTAAACCGTCATGCAAATACCGGAGGAACCCTCACGCAATATCCAGACTCGGGTATCAGGGAGTGTCTGTAGGCCATACTTTAGCACTACCATCGGTGCCATGGAATGTCCAAGTTCGGCTTCACACACTTTGACGCTACCACGGTCGTCAGGGAGTGTCCAGTTTTGCCACCGTCGCATTTCAAAGACACCCTCGCCGCAATCTCAATCACAACACACTTTGGTACTCACTTACCAGGGAGTGTCCACATCACAATCTCAACCGCACTCACTATACCACATTGACCATTACTCTTTTCCATACTGACCAACATTCACACTCACCATACATGTACAACTGACTCCACATGTATGTCATGAAACTTTAAAACATGAGGCAAATTACTGAATTATATAAACGACGTGTGTA
Source organism: Hydrangea macrophylla (assembly GCA_033977485.1). Taxonomy (NCBI): domain Eukaryota; kingdom Viridiplantae; phylum Streptophyta; class Magnoliopsida; order Cornales; family Hydrangeaceae; genus Hydrangea; species Hydrangea macrophylla. Next base: position 86,825,913 of record CM066984.1, read on the forward strand.
CGGGGATTGATAAGTCACAATACAACGTTTTAATCGACCAACCATAACCAATTAAGATTCTGATTTAATAAATTTCCCAAACAGTACTCAAACAGTATATAAATTTTATCCCAAACAGTCCCTTATCACATAACAAGCAAAACTAGAAACTGCCAGAAGTAACGCGCGCAGGCCGCTCGCGCGAGGGATCGCTCGCGCGGGCCGCTCGCGCGATATGCCCAATTTTTCTTTTCTTTATTAAAACTTTTCTTTCTGCCAGAGTACAGGAAGATCGCGCGAGCGGATCACTCGCGCGATCTGCCTAATTTTCATTTTTCTTATATAAAACTTTTCTATTTGCCTGAAATCGCACAGCTCGCGCGCGCGGGTCACTCGTGAGAGGGGTCCCTCGCGCGGTCAGCTGGCGCGATCGCGCGCGCGAGATGAAGCAGAGGCTTCGTCTTCCTCGCTGATTTTTCCCTGTTTTCAGTTTTAAGGGGTCTTTGGACCCATTTTCAGAACTGTTAGTATATGTATCATGTTATATATGGATGTCTTTGTTTTTCAACAAGGATTAAGAATATGAAATCAATTTTACATGATTCAATCTATAACTCTTGAATTTTATGAAAGATTAAAAGATGATAAAACTTAATTTCTAATATACTTTCCCTTATGAACAAATTAAGCTCTAATACTTTGGTTATAGCATATATGATATATAATCTATCATATTTATCTACCAAAACAGATTTTGATTGAATTTGGAAATTCATGATTCTTCAAGCCATGGAAATTCAACGTAAGAGTTTCAATGGGGATTCACATAATAAGCTTTACATGTAGAAATTAGGCATGAAATTACAATCATAGTGAGTTTAGAATACTCACTTGATAAGAGGATTGAACTATGTTGAGAAAGAAATAACAAGCTAAGAAATCCAATAAAAGTTGCAAGATATGATGATGAAGTTCCTTCTCTCTCTCTAAAATTTTCTGGAAATAGAACTCTCCAACTCTCTCTGGAATTTGTGTGTGTAGAATGTGTAGTGTGAGAGTGTAGAGGGTGCATATATAGAAGCACAGTTGGAAGAACTTAGTGCCCAAGTAGTGTGAACTTCACTCTACAAATGCATTTGTTTTCAAATTTATTCTACACCAAGTATTACATAAGTACTGATAGATATATACATACGTATATACATGACTTATACAACTCAACAGATTCTCAAGAGTCAAGTAGGTTCATAGGGGGCAAGTTGGGTGTTTGGGAAACTTAGCTTATGGCACAACATAACACACACAAGTTAAACATTCACAAACAATGCCTTAACCAATGATGAGTTACCATAAATAGAAATAAAGTGTATGTCAAATCTTGCTTTACATCACTTCCAAAATCTATGGAAGTTTAGCACAGCGCGGACAGTTTTAAACACAAACTGGTATTTTCGTGGCGCGGTGTTCACCACAAAAATACAGAAAATTCATTTTAACGTAAGAAATGATTTCTCGGTTTTATAAAAATACTGCTCGAGTTAAGAATAAACATTTTCACCATTTTGAAATACAGTTTTGAAATCCAACACATGTATTGCTAATTTTTATAAAATCGTAGTTTGACCCCAAAAGATCTTCAAATATGAAATAAGGCAAGTCACAAAATTTTTAACACATGAGAATTGAAATTAAAAGAAAAGTAAACAATACAATTGAATTTAAATATGAAATGCAAATACCGATAAATAAATGAAAATGCAGGTCATTACATCATGAGACAAACAATTATAGCCGGGCATTAGGCTATTAAAATCACATATTAAAGGACAAATACACAGTAATAATTTCGAAGATCACGTAGCACCGATGGACAAGTTTCACGAAGACCAACCTTACATGGGATTTCACATAGCTACACTTAAATTCAAATGAGAACATAATAATGAATATGAAATCCACTAAGAGGCATAACCCACCAAGTTTAAATATTTAAAACATAATAAAAACTGCTAAACGAAAAACTCCCTAAACGAAAAAGTGTGCAGAAATGCATTTTACATGAGACACACAGGCAAACTCTTAAAATACGTAAAACACAAACCTATAAAAATTAATAACTTTCAGTACCCTTATCAAAGTTTCAAAATCTTTTAGGGTTTATTTTTTAGTATTTGGATTTTTATCACCAAGACCTATTAATAATCATAAAAGAGAACATATCCTAAAACATTTAAGTGTGAGCTAAAAATCAAGAATTTCTCATGGTTACATAGATTTTTGTACTTTTGTGAAGAAGAAAAAAACTAATATCACAGTACACAATCTAGAGATACTGAAAACAACCTCTCTGCTTGAAGGGGTAAGGATGCATACATCTCACCCTCCCTAGACCCCACAATAGCGGGAGCCTTGTGCACTGGACTGCCCTTTTTTACAATCTAGAGATACCCAAAACAACAATGGGATCAAAAATATGTATATGAAATAGTACAATATATATGTGTATATATATATATCCATACACGTATACATATACACAAGGGTTTGATTAACTCACTTAAAATGTGATTAAGCACTTGAAAACAATATTGAACGGATTACGAACGCAAACCCAGATCTGAGTAACCCGCACCCTTTTCTTCCTTCTTCCTTCTTCCTTCTTCTTCTTCTTCTTCTTCTTCTTCTTCTTCTTCTCTCTCTCTCTCTCTCTCTCTCTCTCTCTCTCTCTCACGTCTGTTCTCTCTTGTGGCTACTCTTTTTTTTCTTATATTTTAACTAATCCGAGAATATATTATTTATGTATATACATATAATACACACAACATATATATTATAACACTATCTTGTTTTTCTACTTGGGAGCTCACAAAAGAGAATCATATGTAACCCAAACTACTAAAATGGCTAACTAAAATGGTACTCATACCCTGGTTACATAATTTTTATACCAGATACACTATTTGACGCATTCGAGAGCCTATACACACTATTCAAAAAAATTACACATCAACTCTTCGATTTTGTTAACAAATACTACCTCCGTCCCATTTTATGTGTCCCTTTTTGGGAATCCAACTATTTAAGGGGGACAAAAGGAATCTACACCTACTTTCCACAATTACCCATAATTATTGCACTTTCTTTTTTGTTTTGTTTTGGTATTGGTTGTAAGGAAGGGCAATTTGGGAAACTAAGTAAAATTTATATACTAATTTAGGAAAGTGAACAACAGTTTTGGGACATACAAAAATAGAAAGGGAGACACATAAAATGGGATGGAGGGAGTATAAATTAATGAATGTAACACTCGAACTAAATGAGCTCACCAAATGATTTAATTTATGTGTCGTCCAAACTTAAAATTTTTAAACACGTGTATTACCTAGGCACACCCATATAATATTGCTAACTGAAAATAATGATTAAAATATTATTTACACACTTGGAATTTTTAGGGTTGTTACAGTGTGATCCCTTCCCCGAACTACGTCTTAGTTTGATTCGTTCAAGGATACGTAGGCAGCTCACCATGGAGCACGAAAAGTACCCAACCGCTCCTATAGACTGTTGTTTTTTTTTTTTTTTTTTTTGCAACGCACTATGGTTTTACCTAGGTTCTATAGCCCAGTCAAAGACTTGCCTTCTCACAGGCTTTGATATTTCGCTCGTGATACGCTTTGCATCACCAAAGCTCTGTCGAAGAAGGGCAAATTAGGGGTGTTCATCGGTCAGTTTGATCGGTTTTTTTTTTATTTGACATGTTTAAAAATTGAACGAATGGCTCGATTCGGTCGAGTTTTGGGGTGTTTCGGTTGGTCGGTTCAGTTTCCTTCTTTAGCTATACTTTTGAAAACCGACCGAGTGCCCTCTGTTTGGTAGGATTGGTCAGTCGATTTCGGGGTCAGTTTTACTTGTACACCCCTAGGGAAAATTTTAGACACCCCAATTTTGACCAAACTGTTGAACTTAGGGGGAATCACCCTTGGATGCAGTAATAATATTGTCTGGCATGATTGGATGGTCTTCAAAGAATGCTTCACGAACTTCTGAAAATTTTTAACCTATTTTTAATCCAAAAAGAGCAAAAAGGTCTCTAAGAATGCATTTTTGTGACCTTTGAGTAAGAGTGCACATGATAAAGGAACAAGAACGCTCGAGATAATCTTTAGATCCAAGAAACGAGGTTGAAGAACTCAAAATTCTTATTTTACTACTATTTTTATTAAAATGAAAACACAAAAATTGAAAAAAAAAAAATTCAAAGATTAGGTCTTCGGAATGAATTTAACTTATTCTAGGCATCAAAACCTTTCTAAGGATATTTTACTTGTAATTTTTGGAGCTAGGATAGATTAGATAAGGATTTTCAAAAGATAAAATACAAAAAGAAATAAATGTTACGGACTTACATAGAATCGACGAAATGCACAAATCGTAATGGAAGTCGTATGGATGTGACGGTCACATGAGATAATTTCTGCAATTCGACATTGACAGATTTCCCATTAAGTCATTTTTTTTTTAGTTTTATATAGGGTAAATATCGCATGCCTCTCGTGAGGTTTGACCTTAATACACATACCTCATCTCACATTTTAGGAATCTCACTTACCTCCATTATTTTTTAATTTTAGTAACATTTTCCGTTAAATTTTCTAACATTTTGTTAAAGTACGTTGGAATCTAATACAAAAAATAAAAATTAAGGGAGGTAAATAAGATTCCTAAAAAATGAGAAAAAATATGTGTATTAAGACAAAATCTCAAGGGAGGTAGGTAATATTTACCCTTTTATATATGAAACAATACACGAGTGAGAAAATATTTGTACGTTACCAAATTGTAGTGTTGTATTAGATATTTAAATAAGTAATGTTATGCTTTCCAAATTTTATTTTTAAATACTTTACAATTATGTCACGTACTATAACATTAAATTATTGATACAATATACTACTTCATGCAGTCCAACTACTAAAAGCATTACAATATTGCATGTACTACCTCAATTGCATGTATGTCTTCTATATGTGCATGCAATATTTTTCACATTTTGTTTCTGGTGGTGTGGGACCAGAAAAACAGTGCCACCAAGTGGGTTCAGCCTTTTCGGCAAACCCAAAAGGCCCCACTACCATGCTGCTGCACCTTCTCGCACCGGCAACGCGTGCTTCTATGCATGTCCTCTCTCTCTCTCCCTCAGACCCTCTCTCTCATGTCTGTCATGGTTAATTTGTCCTTTCTTCCACTGTTTTTTTTTTTTTTTTTTTGAGAGAGAAACACAACTGTCTGTGTGTATAGTTTAATCACATCAATATAAATAGGGTAAATATTATCTAAATTTTTAGGTTTACTCTAATTACACTTAGATCTTCTTACATTTCAGTAATATCATTTATACCCACTGAGATTTAAAGTGCATATCACGTAGACCCTCTCCGTCAATTCACTGTTAAAAAAATGACACACTGACATAAACAGTTTCAATTGGATCATTGTGTCATTTTAGTTCATACAGTTTCAATTGGATCAATTTGGTCCCCACAGTTTTAAATTGAAGCAATTTTATCCAAATACTCTATTCAGTTAGAAAAATTGACAAAATTTACCCACTATTATACACAATTACGCTAAAAAGTAGGTTGGGAGATTGGTGGTCAAGGTCGGAGCCATGAGAGGTCATGGCTTCCAAAGGCAGCCCCCCCACCCACACACACACACAAAATCTGCTAAATTTTGTTAGTACATGTGATATTCTAGCCCAATTATAGTTTAGCCCCCCTAAATTTGAAAAATTAAAATTTTTTTTTTTGAATACATGTGATATTTTAACCCAAATGGAATATAGCCCTCTCCAAAATTTCAGAATTTTTTTGGTACATGTGGTATTTTAGCCCAAATGTAATCTACCCCACTCCAATAAAGTGTTTCAAACACAATTTGACACAATATCTTATTGAAAAATAGACACCAAAATGTATAAATATTAATCCAAAAGATAATATTGTTCTTAATTAAACGCAATTTGACACCAAATCTTATTAAAAAAATGTGACAATGCATAGTATGTGAGTAAATCTTGTCAATTTTTTCTCACAGAATTGAACATTTGGTTCAAATTACTTTAATTCAAAACTTCAGGGCCTAAATTGACCCAATTAAAACTACATGGACTAAAATTATACAAAGATCAAATTTTTAGGGGTATTTTTTCTATTTATTTATGTCAATCCGATCCTTTTTTAATGGTAAATTGACGAAAATGATCTAAATAATATGTGATTCAAACTTCAGATGATGTAGGTGATATTACTTAAACGTATAAGAGTCTAAATATACTTACAGCAAATCTTAAGAGGTCTAAGTAATATTTACCCATACAAATAAGTACATCTATGACAACTAGGGGTGGCCATGGTTCGGGTGAGTCGGGTTTGACCCCCACCCGATCATCCATCCGAACCCCATCGGGTTATGAGTTTTGAATCTGTCATCCATCCATTCAGTCGGGTGAAACCGATCCGTCGGTTTCGAGTTGGTTCGGGTTGGTTTCGGGTGAAACCCGACAAAAAGAATATATCTTATTTTCATCAATTTTACACCCTGATAACGCTAAGTTTATTGTACCTAACTGCAAAGTATGGCCCTGTTATTCACCATTTTACCTTCTTGCAAACTTTTTAGGAAGACATTCAATTTAACTTACTAATAAATAAAAATCCTACATAAACTTAACAAGCAAAGAAAAATGAAAAATAATTATACAATCCACCATCAAATTAATACAACATACAAAAAATAGAATTGAAAATGACTTCCATAATTCCACCACATATATTGTGTTTTCTAAGTTTTCAATATGTGGTCGGGTCGGGTCGGGTCGGGTGATGTCGGGTTTGGATTATAAAAACTGACAACCAAACCATAAGCAATCGGGTGTGGCTTGAAAAAACCATGACTCATCCGGCCATCCGCCAAAACCACTCAAATGCCTTCGAGTCGATCGGGTTGAGTCGGGTTGGTCGGGTCTCGGGTTGGGATAGCCAGCCCTAATGACAACAGTCATAATTTCATATGTTTATATATGCACTGATACATATATATATATATACACACACAAAGAGATAGAGAGTGTAATTCACATATCCTCAGACATGCATGTCACAATAATTGTTGATAACAACCAGTCAGGCACGGAATTTTTTGGGATGTTAATAGTAAAGAGTGTTATTCACTTTCTTATGGCTCGTTTTGAAACGCTGTTAGTTTTCGGTTTACATTTTCTTTTTCTTTTTTTTATTTATTTATTTATTCAATTTTCGTTAATTTTGAGAACAAAATGAAAACGAAAATCCAAACCAAAATTTGTAAGAACTAAGAATGCATTTATGCTGACCTAAAATAAAAATTACTCATCCAATTTTTTTATTGGTCAATTCAGTTGGACTCATCTCACTGAATTGACCAATAAGAGAGTTGGGTAAACAATATTTGAGTGAGCATTTGGACATGATTATTCTGAAGTGGTGAAACCTGACTTCCTTCCAAAATTTCAGAGTAAATATAAGCAAAAGGAGGAAGCTGATGTTTGGAAGGTAGTTAAGGAAAGACAAAAGGGCAAAAGATTGTTGTTGAACCTCCTCAAAAGCCCAATGGCAAGGCTAATGGCCAGGGACGGATCCAGGAATCTAGTTCAGGGGGGCGAAAACATAGGGGGGTTCGGTGGCAGTGCGCCCGAATTTATGTTTTTTTTGGGCGTTTACCTATAGATTTTTGATAATGAGATAACTATATAAGGAAAGAAAAATACAAACTATTTGAATCAACTAGGTATGGAGCAACGTGTAAACTAAATTCAGAATTTACATTTATAAATACACCAAACTTTTTCAAAAATTACATATACACATTAGTTTTTAAAAAAAAAATCTAAGAGGAGGCGAGCTTAATAATTTAGAAAAAATTTAGGGGGACAAGAACGTATATTTACGAATAATATTAGTATAATTAAATTTTTTTTTTTCCAAAATCTAGCCCCCACCCCCTAGATCCATCCTTGCAACCCCAAGAATATTGGCCATCCTGGAGAACCATCTAAAAGGGTGGGCAATATATTCTCAGTCCTTTCCCAAGTTTGTGAAGACATTCAACAATGCCCAGGAATGATTGAGGGACCAGTGGTTTGCCCTGCGGAGACTAGTCCTCCTTACAACACCACTATTGCTCATGAGGTCGATAGGGAGGCAAATGATTACTCCCCTGATGTTGTTGATGAATTTCTCGATGAGGATCTTGAGTTTGGTTTGGAGGATGTGTCCTTGTTATTTGGTTGCTCCAATTTGTAAAATAGGTTTATCAAATATATTACAAAGAGACAAGTTTTGTGACGTTACAAATTGAGAGCATTTTTGCTCACTCAAATATATATACAAAATTGCAATTGAAACATCGACCGATAAACCCCTGATGTTTTTCAAATATATATTTCAGTGAGCAAAAATGCTCTCAATTTGTAATGTCACAAAACTTGTCTCTTTTTTTTTTTTTTTTGATAACAAAACGTGTCTTTAGTACCACAAAAATTATTGTACAAATAATTTAAATGAGCTTTGTACAAGAAAATTAATGCCGTGCTGATGTGGACTTCTTTTATTAGAAAATAAAAACACTTGATCAAGTTAGATTTTATTCCAAAATTGCAATTGAAACATCCACCGATAAACCGTTTAGGTCCCATACCGGTATACTTAACATTTTTCAATTGATTTATAGGTGATTCTCTTTACAATTAATAACCTTGTGTCAAATAGTGAATATTGGACCATGGAGTTTCAAAAAATAATAAAAAGTGACTTATGAGGATTGTTGAACTCTCTCACGTTATATATTTGTGTTGTAGTTCAGTTAAGCAGAATAAATTAAACAAAATGAGTATAATTTCACTAGTCAAATTAGTCAAATATGTAAACAAAAAATCCAGAAATTATCAAAGTCGAATATGCCCTTATTTGGCATGCGCACTCGTGGTCGAATATGCCCTTATAATGTCACTAGTTAAAATAATCAATTAAAAACTGTTTTTCTTGTCATAAATGACATTCAAAAAGAAATCCCAAAAGAGAGTTTGCCCAATTTTTTTTATTAAAAACACACAATATATAAGAAAGCAGCTTTTTGCATTCTTCTTGTCCAAATATATATGGATTCATGTGCCTTTTAACTTATTCCATTTGTTTTTCAATGTAAGTATATGATTTGTGACCAAATTCATCTCCCTACCAGATTCATGGTCTTGGATCTTCCTCTGCCTTTCTGTCTGTACAGCTAAACATAACAACGACAAACTCAACTCTTCCCCTAAACACATGGAGATCTATACATACGTATTCTATGCAATATAAATGTGGACATAAATCTATATGACACCACTGTCTTAAAATGGGTCCACTGATCTAGCTAGACCACTCATTTATATCTACATTAGTATCTAAAAACTGACTAAATATTTAATGTAATGGTTGCATTTAGTGACATGGTATACCTAATCAATAAAATTTCTTTATTTATTCATCTCGACTCTTATTTTTATGGGATTATCCCTCCGCATCACCACAGTTTCAAAATATGTGAGAGGAGATAAATAATAACATGGTATCCCGTTTCATTCAATATTTACTTCGAAAAACTCCACCCCAATTGTCAATCAAATCAATATAAATGTTGGGTCATCCGAACCGATGGTGATCCAACCCTACGAACCCAGACCTAAGAAGTACCGGTTCAGGTGTGAGAATTTAGATATATACAGGAATATGTACGCAGGAGATTTTTCAAATTGTCGGCCAAGATCTTTGTGGTCAAGTGGCATCACCTCCTCTCCTTTAAATGGGAGGGGATGGGTTCAAATCTTCCCATGGGGGAGTGGGAGGGGTTTTTCCCCTCCTTCATTGTAGAACGCCCCGTGTGTTCGTGTCGGGTCTATCTCTTGGGTTCTACTACTTGGAGTGTGTGTGTGTGGGTGTATGCGTGCGTGTGTGTGTGGCGTGAGTCATCCAGGTAAGTCATCCAAAAAAAAAAAGATAAGGAAGTGGGGGAATGCTTTTGTATAAAATAGTGAAATATTATTTCAAAAAAAATTATTACACTTCATATAATTTGTATAAACTAATCTACAATTAGGTTGTCGTGATTTTTCTACATAATTAAGACATGAATTACTATTAGCAAACAAAAAAAAAACATGAATAACAAATATTAAGTCATGGAGGGGCGGCTTTGTTGGGGTTTTTTAAGTCTCTGTATGGGTACTTTTAGAATCGTATGTAACTTTTAATTTCTTGAAGAAACTTTGGATCAAACCTAAAAGTTTAAGCTATTAGGTGAAGAGGTCCAACATGAATATTTAGTCATATTGAATCTCATATTTATTTCATGTGGGACATATTATCTAACATCCCTCTTACGTTCAATCTTTTCTTGAGTCTGTCACATGCGTCTCTTTGGGTCATATCATCATGAAATTTTTTTTTGGGTCTGTAATCGTCTAGGTGGCACCGATCTGGGAGTAGGGATTCGTGTGCAAGGGATTCGACAATTTTCCAAAATGTAAAGGTGCGGGGGCGGCGAGAGTACTTGGATAAATATTAAAAACAAATTTTTATATAATAGTATATACAAATTATTTTATAACTATTAGAGCATTAGTGTATAACCTAGATAATTGCTATTATTATTTTCTATCATTGCTCTTTCGAACCCCCAAAGTTTTCGAAATTGTATGAAGAATTTTTTTTTTTAGAAATATAAGATTTGGTCCCTATTTTGGATCATTAATAGGTTGATCATAGCCAGATTGCATGTACAGTAATTTGGCCCTGATTTTGGAAGGTAATCAATGTTTAGTCATTTTTTCGCAATTAGATAGAGATTTTATGGACCAAAATGCCCTTCGATATATACATATATATATACAGACTTGAATTTAGGGGTTTCAAATTCAAACCCAAGCAACTATATACATATATATATATACACACACATATAGATAGAGAGAGAAGTTTGATAACTCCACTTATCTTATCTCTCTCTCTCTCTCTCTCTCTAAAATGCAATCACACAAAAGATTATATTCATCATTTTTTAGATGAAGTTTGGGAAGGAGTTTCTGATGCATATTGAAGAAGCCGTACCCAATTGGAGGGATAAATTTCTCTGTTACAAACCATTGAAGAAGCTCTGCAATCACTTTTCGGTGGCCATTCCCAAACGCTGATGTTGTCACCGAAGTTAACGATTCAAAGAGTAGCAAGCCATCTTTGGAGGTTCTACAGGACTGGTAACAATTTGTGTTGTGGATGAGAACAAGAAGCTTGAAGGCCGGAGTTCTCGACACAGATTGATGCAAGAAAGAGAATCACAGATCAAAAATTCAAGAGAAGCATAGTCTGGAGTTCTGGTATAGAGAGAAGTGAGAATTTCCCTTCAAAAAGTGAGAATTTCTCACCAAAAAGTGAGAAATTTGTTTTAAAAGGTGAGAAATTTATTTTAATTTTGTGAGAAATTACTCGTCATATCCATTTAAAAGGTGTGAATTTTTTTTTTTTTTTTAATTCTTCTAAAAAATTGTTAATTATTGATAAATTTCTCATCATATCCTCTCTACGTGTATGCTTATTTTTGTTTTAAAAAGTGGGTCATTCTACCCTTCTACTATAAGTGAGAAATTTTCCATCGTTATACACATTAGAATATGAAATTCTCACTATTTTCAATACTTAGTTAATGAACTGAGAAATTTCACACTATTTAGCGCAATCTCATTGATAATTTTCTTAGTTTTTAAGTTTGAAGTTCTGAATATGTAGTACGAAATTATCAAGATTTGTGAAAATTTTCTTGGTGCTAGTGGACTTTATATGGAGATGTTTTCTCAGTTTTTAACTATATATGGTAACTGATTAATCATATATAAATCAGTTTATATATGTCACGATCCATCCCGCTAACGTGAAGAAACAGGATAGGTGGCACGCCATCAAGGCTTATCCAATTCATTAAAATGAATATACGCAGCGGAAAAGACTTTAAAACAACCTTGAGTGTATAAAGCTTTTGGAAACCCTAATTTGCTCTCTGAATTGAAAAATCCGTATAAAATAAAAAACACAATCATATCTCAAAACGAATGATTTTATGTTGAAAGGGGTCCCAACAGTACCTTAAGAACCAATCAAAACCTTTTGAAAATTTTCGGAAGGTATAGAAAAAAGATTTTTGGCAGGGGGCATTTCGACCGGTCGAACGACCCCATTCGACCGATCGAATGACCCTTTAGCAGAATCCTGCACAAGCTACAGAATTTTGTCTAAGGCATCACCCAACCTTACTCCTTTTATTCTTCTTCATAAGTTCACCTTATTTTAAACTTCACAAGCTACAACATGTTACCAAAACCAAAGTTTAGACTTACTAATCCATTGATAGAAACAATAACACAACAAGTTAAGGCTCGTTTGGCTTTAAACATAAAAGCTCCATAACATGCCTCAAAAATACGAATTTGACAAGTTAAACGTTCAAGGCATGAATCCGCGAGTTCGGTTCCATTACAGCATAACTACAAAGAGTTTTAAGGGTTATTACTACATCATGAACACCATACTACTTCTTCCAAGACAAATGCAAAAATGCTAGCTATTCGAAACGCTAATAGAAGCAAAAACATATACAAAGGATTCCCCCGGTATTCGTTGTCCTTACTCATCACGCTTCTTTTCCCTTTCTTCTTTTCACCTGCAATTGAGTAAGTCTCCACTGCTCAGCTATATGCTGAGTGTACAATTTCTAACATATGCATACATGACAGAACATGCTTTATTTCCATAAATCACATTAATAGTTGCTAGGGAAAAAATTACGCCTTCATCCGGTAGTGACAAGTCCAAGCTAGCCTTAAACCGCGACGTCAATGGCTAGTCCAAGCCTACAACCATTTCGTCCCCAAGTGCCCTGGCAAGTCCGAGCCTTAAACCATGCACAGTAGCCATCGCTACTAAAATTCTCAAACATCGAGAAGCTTACTCTAGCATGAATTTGTATAAAAACCCCGTTTGACCCACATAGGCAACTCAACATGCTCGCGTAAATTTAGACATGCTTTTCACATTTAATCACATGCATAATTAACGGGCCTAAGATTAACACATGAATTTTGCTCGAATCATAATTTCGTCGTCGAAATATAAAACATGTATTTCACCTATATAACATAGGCTAGAAATTCATACCTCGAGCTATCGTCATAAAACTTTGAGGGAACGATTAGAAGCCCGAATACATGCCAAATCTCTGATCCTACACAAAACCTACAAGTCTACACGTGTTTTTCCCAATTTCTTAAATTTAGAAATTTATAAAATCTTACCCAAACGTGGCCTAAAGACTATCAATACGTAGCCCTTACTTTGGGAGTTCGAATAAGCAATTTGGTGAAATTCAGACAGACGAAGGGTCGCCGTTTGTCGTCGCAAAGCCCGTAGGATCAATCTCCTTTTTCTCTCTTCTCTTTCAAGATATTATATGAAGCTTTCAAGAACTGACAATTTCATCCACCACTATTTATAGATAAACTCTTCGGGAATTGCGTTTACTTTCTCGTGAATTTCTCAAACACCTAGTTAATTCCTGAAACTTCGCTCATGTCCATCTTATTGTTTTACGAGTGAAAACTACTAATTACAAGAGTTTTCGATTAAGTCTCGTTTGGATCCAAAATATACGTTCGAAAACTAAATTCTGTGAAATCTCTACACAACCTACCTTTTTATATAATGTAACACTCGCGTTCTCACCACAGTTCTCAAAAAGATATCTAACGATACCAAAATTACCAGAAGGTATACTATACTTGTATAATTCACTATTCATAAAAATACCAGATAAGTTAAATACCATTTAAATCACATAAATATCATTTACTTGTGCCAATGCAAAATGAACCATCATGTTCCCGTGACCTCACGAACACCTTACCATTGACTCACAGTCAACCTCAACCTCATTATCAACTAACATTGATAAATTCATAAATTCAATTATGCATGATAAAACTTATAAATTTTGGAACGGGTGTGACAACTCTCTCCTCCAAAAAAGAAGTTTGTCCCCAAACTTATACCTCATACATCGAACAGGTACGAATACTCATTCCTCATCTCTTGTTCTTTTTTCCACGTAGCTTCCTCAATTAAAAATGACTACGCCATAGCACCTTCACCATTGGAATCGTCTTAGTTCTCAAGACTTATTCCTTCTGGTCTAGTATCTCTACTGGATGTTCTATGTAACTCAAGTTCTCTTGAATCTGTAACGGTTCTGGTACCATATACTCGTATCTGACATACGTTGTCTCAACATTAATAGGTGAAACACATTATGCACATGTTCCAATTCTGATGACAACGCCAATCGGTAAGCCACTGGACCTACCCTTTCTAGACTCTCAAAAGGTCCTACGAATCTTGAATTGAGTTTTCCCCTCTTCCCCAATCGAATAATGCCTTTCGAAGGCGACACTTGTAAGCATACAAAGTCACCTACTTCGAACATCATCGGTTGTCACTTCGAGTCCGCGTAACTCTTATAACGACTCTGAGCTACCTTAAGTCGCTCCTAAATCAATCTCACCTTCTCGGTAGTTACGTGTATTAACTCAGGTCCTTGTAACTTTCTTTCACCAACCTCGATCCAACAAACTAGTGATCGACACTTATGGCCATACAAAGCTTCATACGGTGCCATTCCAATCCTCGACTGAAATCCATTGTTATACGCAAATTCAATCAATGGTAGATGTTTTTCCCAATCACTCCCAAAATCCAATACACACAACCGCAACATGTCCTCTAATGTCTGAATCATACGCTCTGACTGTCCTTCAGTTTGAGGATGAAATGCAGTACTGAAACTCAACTTCATACCCATAGCTTTTTGCAAGCTTTCCCAAAACCTCGATGTAAAACTACTATTGCGATCTGATATAATCACTGTTGGAACCCTGTGTATTCTTACAATATCTTTCATATATAATTTTGTTAACTTTGAAGGTTTAGTTGTCTTGATTGGTAGAAAATGAGCTGATTTTGTTAATCTATCAACTATAACCCAAATCTTATCATTCTTGTTCAGCGATCGTGGAAATCCCAAAACAAAATCCATCGGATTCTCATCCCATTTCCACTCTGACACTGGTAATGGTTGTAATAACCCTGCAGGTACTTGTCTTCCTGCTTTGACTTGTTGACACGCCGAACATTCGGATACAAACTTGGCAACTTCACGCTTCATACCTTTCCACCAAAAGTTCTCTCGTAAATTTCTATACATTTTATTACTCCCTGGGTGAACTGAATATCTAGTACTATGTGCTTCCTCTAGATTTCTCTCTTTCAAGCTTTTCACATTAGGTACACATATTCGTTTCTCAAGCTTCAGTGTTCCTTGTTCCAATACAAAACCAGGTTGCTTTCCCAACGGTATCTCATCCCTCATTTTGCACAGATAAACATCATGAAACTGTTTCCTCTTGATTTCATCAATGATATCTGGGTATGCTATGATTGTCACCATTAAGCCACCACTCGTTTCTGGAATCACATCCAACTCTAAACGTTCAATTTCCTTTACCAATTCCTTTTGTTGTGTTAGCTCGTCGGCTAAGTTCCTCGGCGTCTTCCGGCTTAAGGCATCGGCTACTACATTAGCCTTTCCTGGATGATACTCAATAGAAAGGTCATAATCCTTCATCAACTCTAACCATCTTCTTTGTCTCATATTTAAATCTCGTTGCGTAAAAATGTACTTCAAACTCTTGTGGTCCGTGAAAATCTCGCATTTTTCTCCATGCAAATAGTGTCTCCAAATCTTCAAAGCATAGATTACCGCAACTAATTCAAGATCATGAGTCAGATATTTAACCTCGTGTGTCTTCAACTGCCTGAAGCATAGGCAATTACTTTACCACCTTGCATAAGTACACATCCCAAACCCTAATTTGACGCATCACTGTAGATCACAAATCCTTCAGTTCCAGATGGTATTGTCATAATAGGTGCTCTCGTTAGTCGTGCCTTCAACTCTTCAAAACTGTCTTTGCATTCTTGAATCTACCCAAAAGTAATACCTTTTCTCATCAACTTCGTCATTTGAAATGAAATCTTCAAGAAATTTTCAATAAAACGGCAGTAGTACCCAACTAAACCTAAGAAGCTCCTAATTTTAGATACATATGTCGGCCTCTGCCAATTAGATACAACTTCTACCTTGTGAGGATCAACTGAAACTCCATTCTTGTCAATCACGTGACCAAGAAAAGTAATGCTAGGTAGCCAGAATTCACATTTCTTGAATTTTCCAAATAGTTGCTTCTCTCGCAATCTCTGAAGTATCAATTTCAAGCGGTTCTCATGTTCTCTCTCACTCGGTGAATAGATAAGAATATCATCTATGAATATGATCACAAAGTAATCAAGATAGTCCTTAAAGACTTGGTTCATAAGATCCATGAACGCGACTGGTGCATTTGTAACTCCAAAAGGCATAACTAGGAATTTATAGTGTCCATAACGCATTCTGAAAGTTGTCTTCTCTACATTTTCCACTTTCACTTTCAACTGATGATAACCCAATCTCAAATCTATCTTTGAAAATACTTGTGCTCCACGAAGTTGGTCAAATAGGTCATCAATCCTTGGTAATGGATACTTATTCTTGATTGTCAACTTGTTTAGCTCTCGGTAATCCACACACATACGCATTGAACCGTCTTTCTTCTTCACAGATAACACTGGAGCTCCCCACGACGATATACTAGGTCGAATGAAACCTTTTTCAAGTAGTTTTTATAGTTGAACTTTCAACTCCTTCAATTCCATTGGTGCCATTCTTTATGGTGCCTTGGATACAGGTCTTGAGTCTGCCATTATTTCAATAGTGAATTCAATCTCCCTCTCAATAAGTACATCTGACAAGTCATTAGAAAATACGTCTGGGTATTCGCGTACTATCAGAATGTCTTCTACTCTCGATTCGGTCACTAAGACATCAGTCACTGAACACAAGAATCTTCAACATCCCTTTATCAACAACTTACCTGCCCGAATGGCTGAAATCAAATACGGTGGCGGTGTAACCCCACTCCCTTGGAAACAAAAGCTTCCATGTACTAGTGATCGAAAATTAACTTCTTTTCGCTCACATTCTATAGTAGCTTAGTTAAAAGCTAACCAATCCATTCTTAGTATCACATCAAAATGGTTCATAACGATTGGTATAAGGTCCACGGTCATCAATTGTTCACCTAGTTTGATCTCACACTTCTTATATATCGTAGATGTCAAAATCGGCTTACTAAGAGGTACTGCAACAAATAATTCATATCCTAAAGGTATTGACTTAACATTCAAATGTCCAACAAAGTCATGCGATACAAATGAATGCGTAGATCCTGAGTCAACAAGTATGCGTGCTAAGTGCGAAAATACAAGTACCATACCTGAGACCACTGTCTCTGAAGCAGCCATGTCTCCTGGGTTCATCTGGTATGCTCTCCCTTGACGTTGTTCTATCTTTTGTCCCCCATCATTGGACTGTTTAGGCTTCGACCCACTGGAAGCCATTGAACTAGCTCCTTGCTGAGAATGCTTCCTCGGGCAATGCTTGGCTTGATTCCCAAATACTCCGCAGTCAAAACACTTGCCCCGCATATCAAGAGTCGAATTAGCACTACCCCCTCCTTGGTTCCTGTTTTGGGGTTTGGTCATGAAACATTGGCTTGAGTGTGGTCGGTTGCAAAGTGAACACAACGGTATATTGCTTGGTGTCCTCCTAAAGTCACTTAAACTATAACCAGAGCCTCTTTGAAATGGCCTCTTGAAAGATCCGCCTTGGTTCCTATGCCCACTCTCATTGCCTCGTTTACCGTGCTGATTCTGCCTCGACCTTTCCATTCCACTCTCAGCCACTAATGTCGTATGTTGTACTGCTGCCATAATCAAATGCTCATAGGTTTCCACCCTTAGACGAATATTTTCCCTTAAACCCTCTTCAAATTTCCTTGTCCTATCTTCCTCTTCTGGCACTGAACCCTTTCCAAATCTCAACAAAGCGTTATACTTGGAAGTATACTCAGTTACGGTCATGTCCCCTTGCTTGAGGTTATCAAACTCTTGCTTTTTTGCATTGTAGGTGGCTCGCGGAACGAACCGGCGATTGAATTTTGCCTTGAACCCCTCCTAAGTAATCGGTGGCCCTTGATCTAGAACATTTACCCACTAGTTCTGGGATTCACCCTTTAGCACATCACTTGCATTTTCCATTTTCTCCCTATCGCTCATTGGGATAGATCGGAAGATTCGTTCCATGTCCATTATCCAATGTTCTGCGAGCGTTGGGTCTGGTGTTCCATGGAATTCCATTGGTTTCTTTTGAGCGAACTATTCAGATACGGATCTTAAGCCTCTAGTTTCGGGTGTATGCACTATAATTATTGGTTCTACTTTGATTTGAGGCATGGGAGGCAAATGCTTCGCTATATTCTGTATCATGTAACCCATATTCCCCATCACTTCTGCCATTTCATTCATACGTTGGGTATGAGGTGATAATTCTCGGTCACCCAAGATTGTTCAACCTGTTAATCTCGGTGAATAAACACTATGCATGTACAACCATGTTTATAACATGTATGTATAACAACATATATATGCATCAAACATCTCTACAATGTATGGATGCAAACTAGAACATGTGATAAATCATTCAACACTCCACTCGTCGTAGAACGTTCCCAAAGTTTTGTTACCTATAGCTCTGATACCAATAAATGTCACGACCCATCCCACTAACGTGAGAAACCAGGACACGTAGCACGCCATCAAGGCTTATCTAGTTCATTAAAATGAATATACGTAGTGGAAAAGACTTTAAAACAACCTTGAGTGTATAAAACTTTTGGAAACATTACTCTCCGAGTTGCAAAATCCGTATAAAATTAAAAACACAATCATATCTCAAAACGAATGATTTTATGTTGAAAGGGGTCCCAACGGTACCCTAAGAACCAATCAAAACCTTTTGAAAATTTTCGGAAGGTATTAAAAAAGATTTTTGGCAGGGGGCATATCGACCAGTCGAACGACCCCATTCGACCGGTCGAATGAACCTTTAGCAGAATCCTACACAGCTGCAGAATTTTGCCTAAGGCATCACCCAACCTTACTCCTTTCATTCTTCTTCACAAGTTCACCTTATTTTAAACTTCAAATGCTACAACATGTTATCAAAACCAAAGTTTAGACTTACTAATCCATTGATAGAAACAATAACACAAGTTAAGGCTCGTTTGGCTTTATAACATAAAAGCTCCATAACATGCCTCCAAAATACGAATTTGACAAGTTAAACGTTCAAGGCATGATTCCGCGAGTTCGGTTCCATTACAACATAACTACAAAGAGTTTTAAGGGTTATTACTACATCATGAACACCATAATACTCCTTCCAAGCCAAATACAAAAATGCTAGCTATTCGAAACGCTAATAGAAGCAAAAACATATACAAAGGATTACCCCGGCATTCGTCGACCTCACTCCTCACGCTTCTTTTCCCTTTCTTCTTTTCACCTGTAATGGAGTAAGTCTCCACTACTCAGCTATATATTGAGTGCACAATTTCTAACATATGCATATATGATAGAACATGCTTTATTTTCATAAATCACATCAATAGTCGGTAGGGAGAAAAATACGCCTTCATCTGGTAGTGGCAAGTCCAAGCCTTAAACCGGGATGTCAATGGCTAGTCCAAGCCTACCATTTCGTCCCCAAATGCCCTGGCAAGTCCAAGCCTTAAACCATGCACAATAGCCCTCGCTACTAAAATTCTCAAACATTGAGAAGCTTACTCCGGCATGAATTTGTATAAAACCCCCCTTTGACCCACATAGGCAACTCAACGTGCTCGCATAAATTTTGACATTCTTTTCACATTTAATCGCGTGCATAATTAATGGGCCTAAGATTAACACATAAATTTTGCGCGGATCATAATTTTGTCGTCAAAATATAAATCACCTATATAACATAGGCTAGAAATTCATCCCTCGAGCTATCGTCCTAAAACTTTGAGGGAACGACTAGAAGCCCGAATACACCCCCAAATCTCCGATCCTACGCAAAACCTACACGTCTACACGTGTTTTCCCCAATTTCTTAGAATTAGAAATTTATAAAATCTTACCCAAACGTGGCCTAAAGACTATCAATGCGTAGCCCTTACCTTGGGGAATTAAAATATGCAATTTGGTGAAATTCAGATGGACGAAGGGTCGCCGCTTGTCTTTGCAAAGCTCGTAGTATTAATCTCCCTTTTCTCACTCCTCTCTTAAGATATTATATGAAGTTTTCAAGAAATGACAATTTCATCCACCACTATTTATAGATAAACTCTTTGAGAATTGCGTTTACTTCCCCGTGAGTTTCTCAAACACCTAGTTAATTCCTGAAACTTCGCACACGTCCATCTTATTGTTTAACGAGTGAAAACTACTAATTACAAGAGTTTTCGATTAAGTCTCGTTTGGATCCAAAATATACGTCTGAAAACTAAATTCCGTGAAATCTCTACACAACCTACCTTTTTATATAATGTGACACTCGCGTTCTCACCACAGTTCTAAAAAAGATATCTAACGATACCAAAATTACCAGAAGGTATACTATATAGGTATAATTCACTATTCATAAAAATACCCGATAAGTCAAATTACTTTTAAATCACATAAATGTCATTTACTTGTGATAATGCAAAATGAACCATCATGTTCTCGTGTCCTCACTAACACCTTACTGTTGACTCACAGTCAACCTCAACCTCATTATCAACTAACATTGATAAATTCATAAATTCAATTGTGCATGATTCATAAATTCATAAATTCAATTGTCATTTAATTGTGACGTAAATGTACCTATCCGACACAAATACATTTGTATTTGTCTCGAATTCAATCAATCTGTCACGAATAATAGTTTATTTTTTCCCCAAATTAGCACTCAATTTTTCCCACCTAACTTTTCACCCAAATGAACGTCGCACCCAACTTTTCCCCTAATTGACCCAGCCCCCCCCCCCTCTCTCTCTCTCTCTCTCTCTCTCTCTCTCTGAGCTCGGCACTTCCTCTCCCTCCAACCGACCACCGTCCTAATGACGACGGGTCGATGCGACGACCTCCCTCACCCAATCTTCCTCACAGAATGAAGAAGAGGAAGAACGAAGAAGAGGAAGAAGAATGAAGAAAAACTAACTCTCTGAACCGAACCGAATGAAGAACTGTTTCAGGTTAGTCTCTGAAGTGTGATTATGAGCTAGGTTTTTCAATTTGGGGCTTTTACAACTTCCATAAAACTGATCAATTTGAATACAATTGGACCTTAGTTTGTGTATTGATGAATTATGCTTTCTAACAGTCAGCTTTAATTGTTTTGATGATTAATTTTAATTAATCTGATGATTAGTTTGGTTGTTAAGAAAACTTAGGAAAGGACCATAAAATTTTTAATAGATTCTAATGTTCTATGTCGCGTTTTGTAGCCAAAAAAAGAATAGCCTTGTTGTTTTAGTTTAGTTGTTGAGAGAACTTAGGAAAGCTCAGTTAAGTTAGGGCCCTAATATTGTCAATTACCGATCTTTGATTTTCAACCTTCAAAATTTAATTTCTTTCATAATTTTATGAATTTGTTCATACTGAAGCATATATTGGTCGATCTAAAGTAGAGTCTACTACTGCTGCTTGTCGCTCGTATATTATTTTTTCTAGAATATTTTATTTTCTCTGTGCTGTATTTTCTCTTTATTTTATTTGAACTAGTAGCTGATATTTTCATTTCCATAACTGTCAATGTGTAACAATGTAACACCCGTACCCGGAGAATGGGGTTAATTATCATGTTATATGCATTAATTAATATAATTAGTGTATATAATGGAATAAGGGAAGGCTTGGACTCGCCCGTGAAAAGTGTTCAACAAAGGACACTAGTTGGAAAAAGTTCCCAGTGAGGAGGGACATGTTTGGAAGTGGGACCCAGTGAAGGGCCTGAATAAAAATATTTGCATTTTACGGGATTAAATGCATTTATGTGATTACATGAATACTTGTTTAAATATTTTTATATTATATGATAATACATGTTTTAGCAACTTGTATTAGTTTGGACACCCAAATAAGGGTATAACTGAAAAAGATTGATAATTAGTAGGTGCGATAGCAACTTTACAAAATATATGGGACCCATAGTGGGACTCATATGAAACTTACACAAACACTCATTAGATAATTGGGAAGTTAATGGAACGTTTGGGGGATTTCATAATGAGAACTTAAGAAATTCTTTGGGTGTAAACGAAAAATGGGTAAAATGAGACTTTGACACCTCATGTAAAGTTGCACGAGAGTGTGTTGTTTCAAGAACGAGAGTTTAGACTCTCACTATGCTGGATTTAAAAGAATAGAGAAGAGAGCTCGGAGAGAGAAACGGAGAAACCGTCACTGATGTCGTTTTCAACCGTACCGTTGCCGCCATTCGCCGGATTTACGATCCGAGACCACTTTTGGACTCATGAAGGTAAGAGGATTACATGCACGTAATTTGTTTTCATTTCTAGCAACATTTTTCTGGCAACCGTTCTTGATAGACGATATTTGTTGTACCAAAACTATGTAGGATTACTCTAGAACAAGAATTGGCTTTGGTTCTAGCTTGATTTGGGATTTTAGGAGCATAATTGGGTATAATCTTGCTAAGTTGAGTTTTCTAACTAAAAAGTGATTGTGGTTTAAGATGTTCAATGCTTTTGTATCTATTTTGAGTTGTGGAAATCATGTTTAGAAGTTATAAAATTGTTAGATTGTGAATTACATGTCAATTGTATAAAAAGTTTCTATGATTATGTGCCTACATGCTTATATGTCTATATGGTATTCAATGAGCCCGGGACAATGATTCATTAGTTGAGAGTAATAAGGGTGGTGAAGAGGAAGAATGCGAGAAATACAGAAGTCCAAGGAATAGAAGTGACCACGGGACCAAGGGAGGTCTTCGGGTTTGAATGAATCATTGAACCGGTGACTCGGCGATTACAAATATGATTTATATGTTTATTGTTGCATTGCACATGTTAAACATTCAGTCATGTTTAGAATTCTCACTAAGCGTAATGCTTAAGAAAACCGTTTTCTGTTTCTGTGTGGTAAGTAACAACCACCGCAGGTACAGAGCAATATCCGGAGAGGAAGTAACGTGTTCGGGAATGGGGGAGAGATTTTGGGCTTGTAATTATGTTTATAACTTGTAATATAGTTTAACTTGTGGGTTAGTATCCTTGACTTGTGGATTGAAGTCTTGGCATGTGGTTGTATTGTGGGAGAGATTTGGAGTTGGTTTGAAATCCTATGACTCATGTGTTTAATGTAAACTTGAAGAAACTCATGTAATTTTCTATGTTAATGTTAATATCTAGTGAGTTGTATGGTTGGATTATTCTGGCAAGTCCGAACATGTATATTGTAGATCTTAGTCAAATTCCTTTTTGTGACCATATGTTTTGAATGGTTATAGTCATTTTCGGGGAAAGTTGTGTAAATGGTGCTTTTTGGAGTTAACTTGGTTTTGATTACTTACTTAACTCATTTGAAGTTGTAAACATTTGGTTTGAATGGAGAAGGAAACTTATATAGGTATTTGATATGTTTACCAAAGTTTTACAAAGTTTGGAGGAGTGATGGTTTGACTTTGAGTCCATTCCTAGTAAGTTCATGTAAAGGGGTTTGGTTCAAGAGGATCTTGCTTTGAATCAATTGAGGTTATGTTCAAGTTTTTTTTTTAAAATGTTTGGAAGAGCTTAAATTGATGTTTGGAAATGTTTCAATGTGTTTGTAAATTATTTGGAATGGTTTCATAAAGTTCCTTGAGGTATGGTTTGATTTTGGGTGAAGTTTCAAACTTGCAGCACAGGGGAAATCTGCTAAAATTGGGTTCTGTAGGAACCGGATTGATCCGGGCCTTGAACAGATCGATCCGGAGTTTCTGGAGGAAGACAATCTGCTAGATCCGAATCGATTCAGTTTTGGGCGGATCGATCCGCTGGTCCAAATTCAGCACCGACGGCTTTTACGGAAACGGACATAACTCACTCTAGAAAACTAGGATTTGCGTGCTATTTTTTGCGTTAGAACCAGGACTCAAAGACCTATCTTTTGGTATAAAATTTACAATACCTTATTAGTTACCATTTTACCATTGGGGGCTGTTTTGTAATAATAGAGTTGTTTAATGTTGTTAAACATATGCGATTCTTAATAATTCACATGATTCTTTGCAAATTTAATATACTTGGACTCTTGTAGAATTGTCACACATGTCCTAATCCGCACGAGGCAGGTTGGGGTGTGACAAACAACCTACATTTCAATTTAATTTTAATTTTGTATTCCCATATTTGATTTGTATTACTGATTTTATTTGAAATTCTCATGTTATAGAACCTTGTTACTTGTTTTATTTCATATTGAAATTCTTTTTGGGGTCAAACTGCAATTTTTATAATTTTAGTAATACATGTGTTGAATTTCAAACCTGTATTTCAAAACGGTGAAAATATTTTATTTTAACTCCAACTGTATTTTTTTATAAAATCGAAAAATCATTTCTTACGTTAAAAGGAATTTCCTGTATTTTTGTTGTGATCACCTCGCTGCGAAAATACCAATCTTTGTTCAAAACTGTCAACGCAGCGTGGGACTCCCACAATTTGGGAATCTCCACTAATCATGAAGTGACACTTGCTTTTCCATTCAAGGCAACTAATCATTGCTTATGCCTTGTTTGGATAATGCATTTGTGTGTGTATATTGTAGTGTCTATAAGTTGCTTTACCAAACACACCAAATGATTCCTAAACAACCTATTTGTGGCTTGTTTGGAAGTGATGAGTTTGTGTGTAATGCTAGTGCCTTAAATTTAGTTTCCCAAACACCTTCTTGTTGCCCCCTGTGAACCTATTTTAGCCCATACACTATCACAGCAGTTGCACTTAGGTATATGTAAGTATGTGTGTTGTGTATAATTGTATATTTATGTATTTAGATAATCTATCAATTTGTTGAGTATGTTAGAATTTGCTTGGCCTCCAAGCTCACCTATTGGTTTTCTATATAAGCCTAGCACATCTCTCACAAACTGCTCATCCTCACAACTGTAGTAATACAGAGTAATATAGAGAGAAAAACAGAGAGTGCTACTGAATTTTCAGAGAGAGAGAGCTTCTCCATTTGACAATCAAGCTTAAAGTGTGGATTGCAAATTCTTGATCTTTCTCAACAAACTCTCCACCTTTAATTTTAGTGAGTATTATTAACTCACTAGTCATGTAATTCATACTTATTTACCTTTTATATGTGTGTGATTGTAGACCCACCATTGTTGAATTTACGTTTGAACTCCATAGCTTGAAACCATGAGTTTTCAATCTTAACCAAAATCCATTTTTAGAGATGAATATGAAAGATTATAGTACGTAGAGACTACGGTTCAAGTATTAGAGCCTAATTCATTCGTATCGTGACATATATTAAAAATAAAATTTCGCCACCTCTCGGTTTTTCATAAAATCCGAGAGCTACAATTAAAATTGGTTAAGCCCGATCACATATTCATGATCCTTGTGAAAAAATGGAGAGAACTATATATTGCAAGTCATGTTTGCATTCAGATTTCAAAATGGGTCAAAAATAGGCTTTCAATTCGTAACAGAGGAAAAACTGCTGATACCAATCGATTGGCATGTTTACCAATCGATTGGCATGTTTACCAATCGATTGGTATGGTTACCAATCGATTGGCATGTATACCAATTTATTGGCAAAAGTGCCAATCGATTGGCATTTTTCAACAGTGACGACTTTTAGCAAAACGGTCATAACTTCCTCTAGAAAACTCAAAAACGTTCACGGTTTGAAGCGTTGGAAACTAGACTCAAATATCATTCTTTTGATGTGTAACTCATCCACAAATAGTGTATCTCATTTTTTAGGACCATGCTTCAAAGTAGACCCACTTGTGTTCTAGTAAGCGATAAAAGCATATTAATGCATTCTTTGATGAATTCACTGGTTGTTCAACATAAGATTTGATTTCTTCTCGTATATCCATGGTTATCATTCCCAGTACTTTATATTTCTGTATTAAGTCACGTCATTTATGTGGAGTCAGTTGTACATGCATGGTGAGTGGTGGTCAGTGTGGAAAAGAATATATGGTTGAGATTGTGTGTGGACACTCCCTGGTATTGGTGTACCAAAGTGTGATGTTACGATATTGCAGCTAGAGTGTCTTTGAAATGCGATGGTGAAAAAACTGGACACTCCCTGGCGTCCATGGTAGCGCTAAAGTGTGTGACACCGACTTGGACATTCCCTGGCACCCATGGTAGTGCTAAAGTGTGGCCTACTGGACACTCCCTGGCATGCATAGTATGGTCAAAGTGTGAGGCATTGGACACTCCTGGTACCCCGTACTAAATTGTGAGGCAAACTGGTCACTCCCTGGTACCCCTGTACTAAAGTGTGATCATCTTAGTGTTTTCAAAGATACTGGAGTGAGAGAGTTGGGTAATGTGTGGTTGAGAGAAAAGAGTTGGTGAGATGAGAATGATTGCATTGTTCTCATGCATGGTCACATGTTTGTATGGATTGAAGATTTTAATATTAACCTTACTGTTTTATAAATTGAATGCATTAGTATGTTCTAACCTGTCAAATAATGAAATCGTGAATTGAAAATGGTAAAGGAGTATGTTTTACATTTCAAGTGCATGTTTTTAATACTCACCAACTTCATAAAGCTGACGGCGTTGATGCGCCCTGGACATTCGTGTCTAAGCTTTTTAGGTTATAATCAGGCCAGACCGTACGACTATGCTAATTTAGAACAGCTGCTTGTGAAGAAAAACTATTTATTATTACTGCTTTAGCAAAAGAACTGAATTTGTAATATGGATTGCTGTAATATATATTAATTTGTTTCAAGGCAGGTTGTGCCTTTAGTTGACCACGTGCTGTAATAATTATTAACTTGGAAAAATTTTGTAAGCCTTGATTGCCCTTACTCTGATATTAATTATTATACTGTTCGATGTTTGGGACAGAATCGATCCTTCAAACTGTCGCGACCTACGAGCCCATAAAGGAAATTAAATGCTTTCCATATTTATGCTATGTCGGGGCGTGACACAACGCTTTCTAGATATGGCATAGTAATAGATGCAACTGATAATGTTCGTAGCCGGTACATTATCAATGATTGTTGTGTGGTGTTGGGAAAGTTAAGCTTGTTTAAATGGTGCTTTTCCCTAGTCTTATTTGCATGTCAATTTGCCTTTTGGAGTTAACCTCCTATAAATTCTTGTTTGCAGCCTCTTGTATCAGGCGCTACATTGGGATTGGAAGGCCAAGTAACAATTAGCTTCCCATAATTCGTACTTGTATTTCACTATGAAGCATATGGAATATTATATTCAGAAAAGGGAAAACAATGAAACCAAAAGAAGAGAACACTTCTCCTATTTGTTTGGAAGAGCAAAGTGAAGTGGAGGAAAAAAAAGGTTAAAAAAAGAAAAGGAAGAAAAGAGAAACTTGCGTTTATCTTGTTTAGAATAGAAGACAAAGGGCAGAGATTTATGAAGTGTTCTCTACTTTTATCTTCTCTTCTCCTCCCTCTCTCTCTCTCATTACCTTTCTCTCTCTCTCTCTTTCATTGATCTTTATCGTTAAGTCTCACTGAAGTGCATTTCTGGTGCAGGAGTTGAAGTTTGTTTTTCCTAATTCTCAATGACTGAATTATGGTGGCCAGGTTGGTTTTTGTTGATTCCAATTTATATGTTCTTATCAAATGTATTTTGGGGCCATCTAGGTGGATTTTACTTTTAGTGAATTTTTTGGGCTTGAAATATTTTTACTTCTCTTAACAACAGAGATTGGAACCAGATCAAATTTCACAAGAATGATTATGAAATATGATATAGACATACACACTCACCCAAGGATGAGATTATGTTCTTACTTGCTTCTAATTACTCATTGTTTGTTATTTTTTGTAGATGTAACCAAAGTACTTTGTGAGCTAAAGCGTACAATAAAGAGAGTTAAGGTGCCCACAGCTCCTGATGGGAGAATAATGGATCTATTCTTTGTCACAGACACATGGTTTGTTCTTTCGGTATTTTGTCACCTAGGTTTGTGATTTAAAATTGCAAGAATGTCAATTGGTATGTTCCTTTGAAGAGATAATGTAAAAAAAGAAACAAAGAACCATTGACTAGTTCCGAAAAAAAAACCCTCTTTCAATTTTTTTAATCTACCTATGTACACGCGCGCGCGCGCGCACACACACACACACACACACACACACACACACACACGCACACTAGCCCACACTACCCAACATAACCCAATTATAAGCCCAACAAGATTACAAATGACTTAAGCATAAGGGGCAAAGAGGGGTATGACAATGCCCACCTTGGGGTAACAGCCTCCGCTCCCCCCAATGCCCCCCCCCCCCCCCCCCCCCTCTCACTTGGAGAAGTGGGGGTCACACCACTAGACCACAAGTGCCTTGGCTCTTTCAATTTTAATGGGTGACAATAATTCTTCTTTCAATTTTCTTTTTTCCTCTTTCTTTTTTGTTATTCTTTATGCTTTTTCCTTCCCCTTTGGGGTTAAACATTGATTTATGTGGACTACTATTTTCTTATGGGGATTTATATTGCAGATTATTGACAGAAAAATAGCTAATGATATTTGCTTGTTTATTGTGCTGCAGGAGGTCATAGAACTTTGTTTTTCAAGAGCTAGATTAAGGCCCCATCTGGAAAATGGTAGATTACTTAGTTCTTTTGTTTTTTCTGTTTTGTAATTCTAATAATTACTATGTTGCGAGTCACATTGAATCTTGCGAGTCACAAAAAAGTGAAATAGATTAAGAACATTGAATTTTGTGAGTGACTTTCTCTAGGCTCTACTATGTCAATCTCATTTGCAATGTGAATTGATGTTAACATCCATTGCTAAGTTATCTTCACTTTTGCATTTGAAGCAAAAAAAAAAAAAAAAAACACTCACAAACACATTATCTGTAGCTTCAATCAATGGGGCATATATTGTAATGGATTAATTATATTTTACCCCCATGTGGTTAGGCTCATTTTCACTTTACCCCCTCTACTTGAAAAGTGGACATTTGTGAAACTGTACAGATTTCCCTCAAAACTGATGATAATTCTAAAATTGGCCAAGAATATTAACAATTAACACCCTTTGTGAGGTTGATTTTGAGTTTATTCTCTCGTCCTCATGATTTTGGGCTAGAAGAAGAGAAGCCCATGCCGATGACAATTAAACAGCAGAATCGGGATATGCTCTTTGCCAAACACAATTCGATTGTCTTATTTGAGAATAAACTACACACAACACACACATACACACACACACGCACACACGAGAGAGAGAGAGAGAGAGAGAGAGAGAGAGAGAGAGAGAGAGAATCATATATCATGTAATGTTTCCAATTGTGTTGTTGGTCACATAGAATACTATCTTGGCTAATTGGTTGTTGACTATGATTTTAACAATTAGAAGATTCATGATATTGATATGCATTTGACTATCCTTAATAATGGATGTGTCAATTTTCTTAATATACAGGTTTATAGAAATTTTTGGATATCTTAAATGTCACGCTCTGAAACGGAAAAAATAGAGAAAAATAAATTTCCTTTTTGGGTCCAAAGGCGGCAACTGGTGAAATCACAAGATTGTCCACACCACGCAGCATTAAGCAACAGAAAAGAATAAAGATCACAGGAATATATTCTAGCATCTGGTTAAACATAACTTAGAGTCAAAAGAAAGTTACTAGCTATTATAGTCAGAGTTTCGAATCACAAACAATCAATTATGGAGTACAACATTAAGGCAACATATGCCTGATTACAAAAGGTCTAAATACAATAAGGATAAATAAACTACTATCTAGTCTAATCTAGTCTTCAATTAGCATAGAGGTAGCCCTCGGTGTAGTAGTCCTCTTCTGTCTGACCTCCGTCAGGATAATCCTCTGTAGGGACATCATCACTAGCATGGTAGTCCCCACCTGCAGGTCCTTCACCTGCATAGTCATAACCAGGGTGCGCTGGAACGTAGAAATGTCCAGCGACATAAACGTCGTTAGCTTACTGAAAGCTGAGTGAATTAGATACTAGCATGGTATCAACTATTGAAGTTATTACAAGTTATAAATGATAACCATTAAATTTCAGTGAGGGTAACTCCTTTAATCATACCGATTATCCGATTACTAACATCTTACTAAATTAAGACAGACAACACATTCTGACTAGAAGAACGGACTCAATAGTAGTTCACTTCTATAGATACATCATTGCTTCGTCCACCTCTTTTAAAAACATATATACAATCCAACGTATGTCATTTATACCACGCCAGTCCATCCCTAGCTTTTAAGAACATATGCATAGTTCACCACACTACACGGATATAACGCTTTAAGAAATAATACATCATTCTATGCCATGACTTAGCGACGTCTACCAGTGATCACGGTCCACTGTATGTCATAGACACCTTTGTCTGTCTACCGCTTTTAAGAACATATGATTAGACCATCTGGCTATCTTAGGACTACTGGTCTGGTTCACCGCATGTCATAGGCACCTTCGTCTCTACTGCTTTTAAGAACATATGATCGACCAAGGCCCGCCCATGCAAGATTCCCGAATCTTAACAAACCTACTTAAGTTCAACTTCTAACATCGATACATAACAATCCCATGTGGCTTTACTACATTGAATGAGATGAATAATAACTCCAAATGATTCATAACGATACGTTACCTAATGTTATAAACATTATCCATAATCTTATCGTTGCAACGATCCTATGCTGTATTAACTCATTATCATGTCTGATGTACGACAGTATAGCATGTAGTGATTACTAAACAGTAAATAAATAACTAAATAGTTATAATATAAGATAAACAAGGAAAATAGTATTCTGCAACTGCCAATCGATTGGGATAGAGGTCCAATCGATTGGTATAAAAATGATAACAATTGATTGGGAAAAAGTCTAATCAATTGGGTCACAATCCATGCCAATCGATTGTATAAAATGACAATCGATTTTTATACAATCGATTAGGTTCTTATCTATGGAAATCGATTGTATAAAATGGCAATCGATTGGGTTATGAAATATGGCAATTGATTGGGAGAAATCTCAATCGATTGAGACTTCGTCTTCTTCATAAGAAGATAGTCCAGCAACATATAAACGAGAAAACATGATTTCAGCTTCTTCTATTCATATAAACAAGTCCTAACATCAATCGAATGCTACCAAGTGAGTTTAAAACTCACCTAAGGTCATAAGGGTGTGTTTGTCTGTGTGTATTTGAAGCTTGGAGCTCCAATGGTGGATCTCTTTCTCTCTCTTTTCTTCTCTGTGTTCTTTTTTTCTTTTTTTCTCTCTTTTCTGTTCTTCTTTTCTTCTGGTCTTCTTCTTTCTCTTCTTCAATCCATGGTTGTGTGTGGGTGAGTGCATAGATGTATATATGTTTGTATACATATATGAGTGTATATATGTCTATAAACACACAAAAACTGTCACTCCCCGACGTAGCATAAATTAGGAAAGCATTTAATTTCCTTTATGGACTCGTAGGACATGACAAGTGAGAGTAACCAATTGTCCCTACAACAAATAACTTAATAACATTTCTAAAAGAAAGGTATACTAATAAACATAAAGCTCCAAATTAAAAACTTACTAAACTATTACATCAGTCATTGTCTTAAGCACAAACCGCCCTTATTCGAATTCTAATATAGAGTTTATTACATCTCTGAAAGGTAAAACATAAGTACAGGTAAATCAGTTCTTCTGGACATTCTCCGGTCTTTAACTAGCATAGTCAAAATTTTCTGGTTGCTCCTGACCTGGAAAATCTAGACATAGAGTCCAGTACGCATCGACGCCGTCAGCTTATGCAAGCTGGTGAATAAAATTAATATGTACTCGCAATGTATATATGAGCATATAAACAACGGTATAATTTAAACTTTAAAAGCAATAATTCAAGGTTCCAACTTCAACATAAGTCACAAGGGGATGTAGTAAGTAATAAATATGTGATCGTGCATGAACAATATATCATCTCATCTTTTCCTACTCTTTTCTCTCGACAAACTCAATTCAAACATACTATTACCTCGGATACTAGGAATAATATCCGATCAGAATCCAGGTCGTACACCATAACCATCGCTTCGGATACCAAAAATAATATCCGCTCAGTATCCGAAACACGCTCCTTAGATACCAGGAATAATAGCCGATCAATAGTTGAGTCGTACACTACACTGTCGCCTCTAATACCAGGAACAATATCCGCTCGATATTAGAGTCGTACACCACGCTATCACCTTAGATACCAGGAATAATATCCGCTCGATATCTGGGTCAATCACAACACATTGTCGCCTTAGATACCAGGAATAGTATCTGATTGATATCCAAGTCGCACACCATACCATCGCTTCAGATACTAGGAATACCAGGAATAATATCCGCTCAGTATTCGAAACGCGCGCCTCAGATACCAAGAATAATATCCGATCGATATCTAAGTCGTACAACATCTCGTCGTCTTAGATACCAGGAATAATATCTGATCGATATCTAGGTTGTACAACACATCGCCGCTCTTTACTCTTTTCATGCTTTCTCATATACCATGCATGTCGACTCAACCTCGACCCTATCGTGCATGTCAATGTTCATGAATCATAATATCAATCATTAATCATAAATCCAAATATCTGTACAAATGTAAATCTTAGTCTTAATCATTCTTATTAATCCAATTCTTAAATGTAAGCCTTAAAACAGCATATCTTCCAAAACAGATCCTTAAAGCTATTAAAACCTTTTCCAAACAATCCCTGATATAAAATACACAAACTGCCAAAAGTGCCATATCGCGCGAGCGATTAGGCAATTTTTATTAAATTTGTTAAAAATCCATTTCTGCCAAAAACTGCGCAGGTCGCGCGAGCGAAGGGCCAAGCGAGTGGGCCGCGCGACCGAGCCTCGCACACGAGATACATCAAAGTCTTCATCTCTTCGTTTTTTCCCTGTTTCAATTTTAAAAACTGAAATATACCCATTTCAGAAATCTGTTTCAATCAAGACATGTAATATATGGATTTCTTCATTTTTTCGTGTAGATTACGAATACGTAATCGGATTAGACTAATATGGATTATATCTCTCGATTTTTGCGATTAAAAAAAGAGTGACAAAACTTTAAATCATCAATACGTCGCGATAAGGATGAATTACTCTGTAGGATTCGAACCGCAGCTTTTTGGGATAAAGATCTTTTATTTTCAATTCACGGAATTGATTTTGGTTGAGTTTCATAAAACTCCAATTTCAAAGTTTCAATGGTGATTCCATGTATATACATATACACAAACATATATATACTAAAGGACACACATATATATATATACATTGGGAGTGAGTTTATAATACTCACAGAGGTGTTTAAGACTGAGAATTCGACACTGAGATTACTGCCAAAATTTCTGTCATTAGATGAATTCCTCCTTGTTCTGTTGATATATATATATATATCTAACTGTGTATATGTATGGGTATATATATATAATCTGTGTGTGTTGTGTTTAGAGGGAACAAGAGAGGAATTGAGACAGTTTGAGAGAGGTTGAGAATTGGGTGCATAGAGAGAACGAGAGACTGTGAGAGTTTTGAGAGTTATATACATATATATATATATATATACTGCCCAAACTTTGGGCTCCAAGCAACCCACAGGAAACACACAATGTGGTTGAGCTCACGTGCTTCCACACCCAAGACGCGGTATAAACGCAGATTGAAACATAAAGTAGTATATACGGTTGGAATAAAAATATAGAAAAAAATTAATATTAGCGTAGGATATAAATTCCTAGTTGTACAAAAAAGTATGGATACAGTTTTTAAGTCCATAACGGGTATTTCTACATTTATGGAAATTACGGATCGACCCGAAACAAATATTTATTCAAAAGAAATAAAATCAAATATTTATTTATTGAATGAAATTAAAAATATAATAATAGGGTGTTACACAAACACTCTCTTTCCCTCTCTCTTTTTTCTGAAATAGAAAAACGCCCAAAATGGGCTAGTATATATAGAGGGATAAGGGTTCACGTAGACAAAACCCCAGCCAAAGCAAGAGAATCTGTCCAGCTGCTGCCAATCGATTGGCATAAGTGGCAATCAATTGGGGTTAGGTATTAAATGCTCCAATCAATTGGTATTTATACCATTCGATTGGTATCCAAGATAAAGCAATCGATTGGGAAACTTGCCAATCGATTGGGATGCAGATTATACCAAAGGTAAAGTTAAACTCATACAAGTATTCGAAAAACCTACAAAGGTTTTATTCATACAATCAAATTACAAAAATACAGGTATTACATTAGAAACAGAAGAAATTCTGCCGATTTTTTTTGGGAAGCTTGATTAATTTTTTTGTTGTTCTCGCTTTGCTTGTGTGGATTTTTTTTGTGTCTTCTTTCGCTCTTTGGGTTACTAGGTTGTTGTATTATTACATTTTTTTAATTAAATTTTCGTTTTCTATTTCAGGATATGGAGAGAGATTAGCGGTTTTGGATCACGATGCGAATCAATTTAGGAACATTTTCTTTATTGTTTTTTAAATTTTCAGTAATGTCAACTATGAAACAATTATGTAGGAATATATATTTTATTGTATCTTGTGTTATCGAATTAACATATATGCTTTTAAATTTTGTGGTTCTTGTTGTTAATAATTAGTATTTCATACTTTCTTGCGATGGAAAAATAATGATTTTTTGTGACAATGTATAAAATGCCGGAATCTTCAAACAAAATCCGACACAAATACTATTTGTGACAGAATCTTCAAGCAAAATCTATAACAAATACTATCTATGACGAAATTTTCAAACAAGATATGTCACAAATACTTTTTGTGACGGTATCTTCAAACAAAATCCATCACAATTAATACGTATGTATGACTTTTAGCAAATAAAATAATTATATATGACACTAATATTTGTGTAGGACCAAATTTCGTCACAAATATTATTTGTGACGATTTCAAGTCGATACAAATAAACTATCAAAAATAGTAAATATATATGACGCTATTATTTGTGTCGGACAAAATTCCGTCACAACATTCATCACAAATAGTATACTATTTGTAACGAAATTTAGTCCGACACAAACTTTTTATGATGCCCGAAATTATGTCGGGCACAAAATTCGTCACAAAAAAGTGAAATTCGGTCACAATTTCACCTTTTTTGTGATGGAATTTTTCCGCCACAAAAGACATTTTTTCATGTAGTGAGGCTGATCATCCACTGCGTACAATGTATACTGGATATGTACCAATACATAGTACATACACATCATCCATAATTCTTATCCTTCCACATATATCTATAGTGTATAAGTTCAAACCTATATACATGTTGTTTCTATATATATCCTGGGACCTCCTGTCTTAACTTTTGGACCAATCCATGATTTACCCACATAACGTACGGTGAAGATCTATTTGTCGGCGGTACAGGTTATGCTACCTTACACTCTTACAGTACTCCCCGATCATATGAGTGCATATAATATATATACACATATATAATACATATACCTAGGTATATATTATTGAGACAACTGTTCTGGATATAGAATTCTTAGGAGCATGTGATTCACTTTGGCAGGCCAAGTTGTTAAATTTTGATGATTGTCTGGAGTACCGTAAGGTATTGTGGCAACAATTATATATACATGCACGACATAATATTTATTATACATATTGGGAACTTCAATGCATGATACGAGTAATGTTATGTTTTTTAAATTTTTATATTAAAGGGTGATGCTATTGCCACTCCATTATTGAATCAATACACTCCATGGTACCACTCTTAAATCATGTGGTACCATGCATGTCATGCATTACATACATGGTACCACATGCTCTAAGAGTGGTACTAAGGAGTGCTTTAGTTCAATGATGGAGTGGAAATAACAATTCCCATATTAAAATGTTGAGAGCATTTTTGCTCACCTAAAATTTGGCACACTAATGCTCACCCAAGCATCCCATTGGCCTGCATTGGCCAATGGGATGCTTGGGTGAGCATTGGTGTACCAAATTTTGGGTGAGCAAAAGTATTTTCTAAAATGTTTTTCAATTGATGTAGCAATAGGGTCAGGTAAATAACTTATAATCAAAATTCAAGTGGTCGCACAGCATTAGATGTGGCCCACTGACACATCAATTGGTAAGCACTTTTAGGATAAAAATTTAGAAATCATAGCATTACTCGTATGATACATCCTAGTAATTTAAGAATATATTACACATCGTAAAGTTGCAACATTTTGTTGCCAAAATATTGTAACTTGGTGTCAAATTGTTGTAACTTTGAAATATACCAAACTTTTGAAAACAGAAAAGCTTTCAAAAACCACTAGTTAATTTGTACTAAATGGTATAACATTTTAAACACTAAAATTGAAAGAATGTATGATACATATATCCTACACCGCAATGTATTATAGAATTTTCCTATATATATATATTATATATTATACATGTTTTGGGAGATTGTATGTTATATTATGAAGTTTAATATACCTGCAGTACTGCTGGACCTGTCTGGAGCATCTCTTTCACAAAACTCAAATCAGATTGGCTAAGGGACTGGGATTTGTTTGGCATGCCTCAAACCCCAAATGCCACAACACTTCTGTGTGAAACAAAGAGTATCTTAATTAAATTCTTCTTCAAGTATATTTTATTTTAATTATTTCTTCCAGTATATACTGAGATGGGTCTTGCAGTAACTAATTGCCAAACAAAGCTCTAGCTGATCAAGTTGGGGATTGTAAGCAATTAATGAAGAAGCTGTTCATTTGATGTTCTCTCTCTTGATCATCTTCTTGAGAAAAATGAAGTTTTGATTCTTCAGTTTTTGAGCTACTGGTCAGAATACTCACTCTTAAATAAGATCTTTGTTTTTATTTTTGTTATTTTTTTTTCCATTTCTGTGTATGATGATGGTGATTGATGAAGAATTTAACAAAATATATAGTTGTTTGTTAAGAACTTGGTTAATTAGTACTATCACTTGCTTAATTTAATGATACAATTAAAATCACAGATTTGAATGTATGTTTCTGGAGTCTTTTGCTATATGATAGCTAATTGGTGTATAATTAGAAATACAAAAAGAAAACAAATTGTTAATGTTTCTGTCATTATAAGTAAAGACTCTTGATGTTTTTATTTATTTATTTATTTTTATTTTTTTGGCATTACTTCCAAATTAAGAGTGTTCTAACGTTTTAACTTGATTTTTACATTATCTAACTCAACCAAATGAGTATTATGCTCATATTTGAATGTCTATATCATATCTTTATAGGTATATATATATATATGTTCTCTCTTTAATCAAAGGTTGTGTTCAATCCTTGATTTTGGTTGTTTGGAAATCGCATGTAAATGATAAAACCAGTTCTAAGCTTAAAATCATTAAACCACAGAATCTGAATATGAATTGTGTAAGGAAAACATGCAGATATAGGGGTAAGGGGGCATAAAAAAAATTTTAAAAATAGAGGGATGGTTTCATCTTATGTTGCTTCCTTAACAAGCATCAAAGTAACATTCAAAATATCACACACATATATATATATATACAGTCAGGCTCTAAAGAGGGCGCCCTCTCTTTATTAAAGAGAGGACTTCTGTTTTAACCGTCGGATCGTGTTTTCATTAATGACAGTTTTGTCATTTCACAGTTTTTAAACACAATCTGACGGTCAAAACAGAGGTCCTCTCTTTAATAAAGAGAGGTGGCCCTCTTTAGAGAATCTTTGTATATATATATATATATATTTCTGAGTAAAATTGCATTTTGCGTATATGAGTTATACAGTAATTTGTAGTTTGATCTCGTCTTTCAATCGAGTTAATTTAGTCCCTTAACTTTTAGTCCAATTGCAATTTTAATCTTCCGTTAACTTAGAATGTATTAAAGTTAGAGAAATTAAGTTGCCACGTAGTGCAATGTCAACCTTCGATGTTATGTATTCCCGTTACTTTTTCCAAATGAAAGTTGACAGAAGATTGAAATTGAATGGGAGGTAATTAAGGAACTAAACTACCACAGATAAAAGATGAAGAACCAAACTTCAAATCGATGTATAGTGCAATGATGCAAAATGCATTGTACCTCTTTTCTTTTCTTTTCTTTTCTTTTTTTCAGATAAAGAAAAGACATGGGTGCTTTTTTAAGTACTTTTTTTTTTACTGTTTTGGAGTTTGATTGTTTCATGTATACAACATCTAAAGAAAATCACTAAAGTGTAGTCCATTTTTTTAAAAAAAAAAAAATTAACATGTAAAAAGTCATCTAAAGATATCCTTGGCATATAGGATAAACTTTGGTAAGATATATAATATCCAAGTTAAATATGATTGTGCATCTGAAAATGATTCCTCAACATGACTAAGAGATATTTGTATCTAGACCAATTGTTTGTTGCCCAAAAGTAATGACTCTATCTAACAAAAACAACTCAAAACAAACCAACAAATCATTCTGAAAAGCAGTTGACTTTATCAGTTATTTGGTACTCCGTAATACATAGTCTTCATAACTCATTATTCAGATGGCCTTCTCTTCTCACAAACTTTTGTCGTGTAGTAGGCAAATAATTAAGTGTCAATCACAATATTCTCAAGGGCTGTTTGGTAATTAGGGCTAGAATGCGTGATTCATATACTGAACTGTTTTCATTTCTTTCGTTGTTAATTTGTTAGATGCATTTTCTTATATGTAGAGTCCTTATAATCTAAAATTACACTTAAAACAGGTTGTTTGTCGAAACATGTAGAAAATGAGAATTTTATTGAACATGATCTTATTTTGTGCATTACCAAATATGTTCTTAATTAGTTTTTTAATCTATGCCATAATTTCTCATTTCACAGGTACAAAAGCTGATTCATAATGAGAGATGGTAAGTGATCAATATGCATTTCTGAGCAGAAGTTTTGGTGAAGAAAAAGAAAACCAAAATTTTAGTTTTTGGGTCACTCCTTGAGGCAGAACTTGTACAAGAGCAGACAGAACTTATTTGAGTTTCAATGGATAAGTTTATTAGGTCCTACGATAAGGAATACATGAGGATGGCCATTTTAAAGCATGAAGAGACCTTCAAAGAGCAGGTACTTTTATATTCATTTTTTTTTCTTCTTATATTTTCCAAATTCTTTGTCCTCTTAATTAGGTTCTGTTTGGTAAAATGATTTCGTGAGAGAAAGGGAAAAAATGATGGAAAACGCTTTTTTTTTTTTCTTTTTTTTTTTTTTTTTATAAATAAGGAAAACAATATCCTAAATAGGAAGGAAATGCGGGAATGATATTTTTAGAAATCTTGAATTCCGTACCTTCCCATATTCGTTTTCTCAAGTTACTATTGTATTTTGAGGATTTTCAACTTTTGATGATTAAGCACGGAGGCAAAGATTGAGGAAATAGTTTTCCTTCTCATTTTTCTTTCCATTTTTCATCTCTAAATTTGCAAACTATACAAAGACTTAAAAGTACTACATGGTTCTAAGCTTAGATCAAAATCATGTTTTAGGTATACGAACTTCACCGTCTGTATCAAATTCAGAAGATGCTAATGAGAGGCATTCAAAGCAACAGTCAAAATGTGCAGAAACAAGACATATGGAATTCAAATAATAAATTTAGTTCAAGTCAAATTGGTTATGAACATAAAACACAACAAAAGTCTCATCCAACAATTGACTTGGAAAGACCCGCTGAAGAGTACATTGCAGAATCAACTCAAGAGAGAGTAATAGAGATTGAAGATGAGAGAGAAATCGAGTTATCGCTCGGCATTGCAAGTTACTACGCGAGAAAGAAACCCCAGACACCCCCAAATTTGGATTCTGGACCGAGCCTTTTGTCATCTTACACAGGAATTGGGACTAAAAAGGGCAAACTCAGTGCACGAAAAGAAGAGCTTTGTGGCCACAATTGGGGGCTCATAAAGGTGCCTCATGACTCAAGTTTAGCTTTAACACATGGAAGGAATAAGATATTTGATGTGGATGAACAATTGGGACAAGATAGACATGAAAGGCCTCATTGGCTTTTTCAAGCTCTAAGTCTCAACATGACTTGATAAGAGTTTAGATTGGTTTTTTATCCCACTAATTAAACTCTATGATTTTGATGTTTATGTGGATTTTTTTCTACTTGATCTCCTCTTTCTTGGTTTCAACTATAGTGGGTGATTGAGGCTTGTGTGATAGAAAGCTTTGTTTCCCTGGCTTTTGATCCCATTATGTAACTAGATTTCCTCTCAATCTTATCATTTATATTGTTACTTTTGACCCAAATGGAAGTGTTCTTAGATTGAGTTAAAGACAAGATTGTGCATGCAACTATATATATGTTGATTTCTTGATTTGATTGAAACTTAATACAATGGTCCTTTAATATCTTTGCCCAAAATCTTTAAGGTGCATGTGTCTTCATAAAGTTAGTAATAAAAAAAGAAATATTGAGAAAATTACTTTTCTTTGTTTAACTACAAAGTCAAACAACAAGAAAAATAGGAAAGCAAATAAAAAGAGTCAAAATATTAGAATTTGTTCATCACTTCCCTTCCACTTTTCTATAGTTATCACTAAATTTTAAAATTATTAATCTTATTGTATTATTATAATAGAAATATTAGAATTAGTCCTTGAATAGGCATTTATAGTAAGTTTGGTCTTATTGATAGTGTCTGTTTGAAAATAGATCCCCAAGTTACTAGTTGATTTAAAAATTAGTCATTTTCCCCAAATATTTGCATTTTTTATGGTCAAATTTACCCTTCATTAGATATATGCATATGTGTGTATATACCATCACATTAAAATTAGAGACCAAAATTAATGCTCATCACATACTCTAATAGAGAAATCAAAGTCATTACCGTATTTGACCTTTTTCCCAAATAAATGCTCATGACCAACCAAATACCACATCTTCATCCTTCCCAAGTCTGGGACCTTTATGTTTGACCTCATAAAGAATAGTTACAGAAAGCTTGTAGAGATAGAGATATTTGATTATATGGGCTTTCTTCTTTGCCAATCTTTGTTTGTTTGATCAGATTTTTGTTTTACTCGTTACATATTCTGAATTTCAAACTTGTATCACTTTTCGAGAGAGTTTGTTTGCAATTTGCTGTATATATATTATTGTCAGTGATCTCCATAAATCAATATTATGAGAACTCGAAATGCCAATACCCCCAAATCGGCCTTCGCAAAGAAGACACCTCTGGCCAAGAAATCCGCCCCCAAAACACATCCGAACCCTCTGGATGAAGCGCACCTCTGCGATCAAATTGAAGTAATCAAATTAAACCACTCCCAACACCAGATCTGATTTGAAGCCTAGTTTCAAGAAAATCACCAGAAACTCCACAAAGGCAGTGATCTCCATCTCGCCACCTTCGTCAATCATTAAGCCATGATTGTGCAAAGCATAGGTGAAGCAAGGTCGTTGATCATGATGCCTTCCTTAGTGTGTCAGTCTCAAGTGAATTATATTTGATTTGTGTGGAGGTTTACATTTTGAGTTTTGATGGTGAAAAATTTTGTTTTCTTTTTTTGGTGAGAAATTTGTATTATTAAATTATCAAAATTTTTAGAAGTGAAAATTTCTCACCATGATAGATAATATTTCTCACTTGTAGTCAGTGATGCATCTTTAAAGTGAGAAATTTCTTATTATGGTTACAAGTGAGAATTTCTCACTGTATTTTAAAGTGAGGAATTTCTCACTGTATTTTAAAGTGAGGAATTTCTCACTCTTTAAAGTGGGGAATTTCTCACTGTTATAAACTCTCCTTTTCCTGTATTTATCTATGTTAATTTCTCACTGTTTTTTTATCTCACTAATTACTCTCTTTTATGATAATTGCAAGATTTTTGGGGTATGTTTAATGTTTTAAATTTGAATCCCTAATTACTTGTGATATCATGGGGACTAATTTCAGCAGATTTATGACAAATTTAAAAAATATTCTCTAACTGAAATTTCACTAATTGAGTACAGAGGGTATTTTGGTCCATGAAATTGTAGGAGGACTAATTTCTAATCGGACATATTTGTTGGGCCTATTTCTAGATTAGGTGCATCTAAAGGACTGAAATCTAAAGAACCCTTATTATAATATAGAAGCATCAAAGTGCCACATGTCAAATTAATGGGCAACCAAGGCAAATTATGTTCTCTCTCCTATTCATTAAAAACAAGGGACTCTTAATATATTTTATTTTTACAATATATTTTATTAAATTCAATACATGAACGAATGTGTATCAAACTTAGTATCATATTCATACACTCCGACCACGCTCTCTCGGATGATCATTTCATTATGTTTAAAAGTCTCTTTTTATATTTGAAAAAAATATTAAGTACCATTGTTAATAGATTTTATTTTATTAATATTGTTTTCCCGTGCATTACACGGGTTGTAAAACTAGTTTCTAAAATTATTTAAGCATGGATTAAAACATCATAGAAATAATTTCTTTCTCATTTTTCTTTCATTTTTCTTATCGAAACCGGCAAACCAAATACTGGGTGGTACATTCATTGGGTTTTTTTTTTTTTAATTTATTTTATTTTTTGTGCGTGTCTTTTTTAGCTGATTTTTCCTACTGTCTCTGTTTAATCTTATCCATTAACAATCCGAGAAAGTAGAGGAATCTCTGAATACACTTTTAAAAATACATACAATCACTGCCTTTCCAAATTTTCCTCAATGTTCTTCATTTTCCACTCACCAACAATGAGTCCAACAATAAATAATTCCTCTGTCTGCCATTACATTAACACTAGATTCCCATTTCAAACAAATTATAAGGTCTACCTCAAAATAAAAATAATAGAAGTTTATAAGCTCTAGGCCTGGCAATTGAAAACTTGCAACCATTCAAAAGCAATGCTCTTTTTAGGTTCCATGATGATTATTGGGTTAGGACATGACATGGGACTCTGCTAGAGTGTCCCTTGTTTTATTCTTACTTTTTCTTAAAGCTCTTTATATCCAAAAGGACTAAATAATTTAAAGTTCAAACATAGTCAGTCCCACACACTTTTGTAATCAGGTAACTACACGTTCAGCTCCCAAAAGATATGTCTCAACTTCAGATGATATATATATATATATATATTGGTGTTGGGAAGTGGAGGGGGTTGGGGAATTTTAAAATAAAAGGTCATTTAGAATTCAGTCATTTATTGTATCAGTATCTAGAAATTGACCTATTTTATAAGTTAATTTAAAAATTAATCCCTCACCTATTTTGAGGACCAAAATACCCATACTTTCATAAATCAGGTTTTGAAATTCAAAACCTAGATTTATTATATATGTATATGTAGAAAGAGAGAGAATTAAAAGAGAAAATATAATAATTACCCCAAACTCCCATAAATCATGGTTTTTAAATTCAAAAACCTAATTTGTTATACATATAGATATATATATATAGAGAGAGAGAGATAATTAACAAAGAAATTTCTTACCAAATAAAACAAATTTCTCACCATTTTTCTCTATTTCAGTGAGAAATTTCTCACCATTTTTTCTAACCAAATTAAAACAAATTTCTCACCTTCAAAGCTCAAAAGCAAAAATTCACGCGTTGTGAGAAATTTCTCACACTGATGATAATTCACACACAAACTGTCTAAACACTAAAATGCAGCAACAATACACATGGATTGGTGAAAAATTCTCAGTGTTTTGTCTTATCATTTGGAATATGTATATATGAATATATATATATGTACACACATTTATATTTTTATTAAATAAACTCTATCGCAGAAAAGAAATAACCACACACTTCTGTGATGAGACCAAAAGTTGTAAAAACCTAGCATTTGCTCACTTCTGTGATCAGACATGGCCGAGCTTGCCCAAGCCGAAGCATACATGCCGAGGACTCTGCAAGTATGGAGGACACTGATGAACTGGTTGGCCTTCTTCTTCCTGATCTTCGTTAAGATCATCAGAAGTGCGCCTTCGGTTGCTCAAGTTCTCACCTATGTCAGCCTTAGCCACCAGGCTTTGCTATCTTCTTCTTCTTTGCCGTCGTTTAAGCCTCTATCCGTCGTTGCATTGCCAGAATTGGAGGATCGGGCCATTAATACCATCAACACAACAACAACAACAACAACAACAACAACAACAACAACAAAAACAACAACAACAATCTTCTCCCTTGTTTCTCTCTCTAAACTTCTCGTCGAGGCAACTCCTCCCTTGACCGCAACTCCATTATTGTAGAGAGAGAGAGCAACATAGATAGTGTGTGTGAGAGAGAGAGAGAGACTGCGAATTCAATGGCTCTTCTATTCATCAATAAAGACTCGGCAAAATTTGGTCCCTGATCTTGATTTGTTTAAGTCCCTGATTTTAAGTTGATTTCAAACATAATTGTGGTTTACTCCACTAGCCTAAAATTTAGGAGTAATTCTGATTTGTCAAGTAACTAATATTGGCAACCTCAATTTTATATATATATTGATAATGA
The DNA here is from genome assembly GCA_033977485.1 of Hydrangea macrophylla. Taxonomy (NCBI): domain Eukaryota; kingdom Viridiplantae; phylum Streptophyta; class Magnoliopsida; order Cornales; family Hydrangeaceae; genus Hydrangea; species Hydrangea macrophylla. The sequence goes on from CM066984.1 coordinate 86,870,809, forward strand.
TCATAAATGCAAGGGTATTCATGTCATAAACAAGACGAAAATATTGGGGAAATGATCAATTTCAAAATCATCCTTTGATTTAGGGATATATTTTCATAGACATAATACCAATGGGACCAACCTTACCTTAACTGCCTATTGAAGGACCATTTCTAATATTTCTATAAAATAAATTTAATTAAAGATTTACTGTAATTTGAACCCGAAAAGATTTTTTTAAGTTGTAACTATTAATGGAATTTGTAAAAAGAGGACTGCCTAGTTCATTTTTGCTCCTCTCTTCAAAACCGACTCATAGTGGGTTACACCTAGTTCTTGCTAATATAAGCATGTGCTTTCCATGCGATGCTCACTCTAAAATGCGTTTTCACGCTTGACTAGTCAAGTAAAGCACATCTCCGGGATCGTCCGGTCGCATACTCAGTATCGATTTTGCCCGATTCACACCCTAGTACGCGTTCTAGCACGAGCTAGTCAAATCAATGTGTATCGCAGTTAGCCCAGTCATGCAGTCTTTGTCGGTTTATAGTAAATAAATAAGAAAAAAAAATAGAAAAAAGAAAACACAAGCAAGAAATTAAAGGTAAGGTATTGAGGGATAGAAGATCAGTTTATAGTAGATGTATGCTCACAAAATATGTGAATTGTTTGGTCCGAAATGGAATTAGAAGAGCAAGACAGACTAGGGCTGGCACATTAACTATATATTCCATTTGTGATAGCAATGGTGGATAAACCAGATATGTTGGTGCTTTAAAATTCTCCTTCTCGAAGCAATAATTCCTATTTTTTAGTATGGTTGGGTAATGGTTAAGTCCCAGTACTTAGGTTTGGTTTCACCGAGACCTCCTAACGTAGTTTAAAATGTGACACTAATATACCCTTATTTATATTATGTTGTAGGACTTTTTCCTACTAGGACACTTAAAATATGATTAGAACTGAGATTTATGTGACTGAGATGCTGACTAGGATCGATCTAGGGTATACAAAATGTGATCTTCTCTCTTTCTCTCTCATTACCCCTGCCTCTCTCTTCCTCATCCTGTCTCTCTCTCTCCCTCTCTCCCTCTCTCTCTCTCTCTCTCTCGCTATCTCTTTCTTTTTCTCTCTTCTGCAGTCCAACACCACTACCACTACCACCGAAGGCCCCCGCCACTACCGCTCCCACCTCACGCCTCCCCATATCTCTCTCTCAACCTGGCATACTGCCACCACCGGTACCACACCACACCACGCCACCAAAACCTTAGAACCCAAATTGACTTACAATCTGCTCTGAAAATCATTCAAAGAGAACCATGGCCCAACTGCTTGCTGTTTCTATGGCCACTACATGCTGTAATTTGGGGTTCAACAAATTGATTTTTGCATGTAATCATTGAAGGCATCGTCGGATTGCCTAGGTTGGTCTGCTTTTTTTCTTAATCCATTGATTCATCTCTTTTTTTTCTTTACCTTTTTCTTTTTTTTTTCAAATTATTCTTGATTTTCTCTTCTTTTTCTTTTCAAGTAATTCCTTATCAGATCAATTTTATTTTTTTCTAGATTTTACCAGCCAAGTTTCTTTCTTTATTTCTTTTTAAATGTTATTTTTTTCCAATAATTTAAAGTGTTCTTTTTCCAAATTCTTAATCCAATGATCCTTCTTTCTTTTCTTTTTTTTTTTTGAAAATTCTTACCAGATTAATTCTCTCTTCTTTTTTGGGTCAAAATCTTGCTCGATTTTCTTTTCTTTTTCTTTTCAAGTAATCCTTAGCAAGGGTATTCCTTATCAGGTCATTACAATCCCAATCACATTAATAAAAATCACATTAATAGTGTTCTGTTTTGTTTTGGCTTGATAATCACAAACCCACCTACCTTTTCTCTCATGCATGTCTTTCTCTTTCCTCTCTATCAGTTCCCTATAAGACATGTCCGCCATTGTTCATACACTGCATTTTTTATTGACTGATATTGGTGTGTTAATTTCACATTTGGAGATGAAAATAGTACATTTTTATGTTCATACACTTTCAAATGTGTTACTAATGGGTTTACTGTTAATCCCTTTCTTTTGTCTATTTTTAATGATATTTTAATAAATAAAAAAAATTACTAATACCCTTTAATTTGGAATTGGATTTAATGATGGTTGGTATATTTTTGAATAACAATTTGGGAATTTGATTTCTTTATGGTTTTCCTGGTGCATATATTTGTTATAGAGATTCCCCAAATTGTGCTTTCCCAATAGCTTCTTTCTAGATCAATATAGCCCTTTATTTGCTTCCTCAAATTGTGCTCTCCCCATTATTTATCCCTAAAATCTATTATAGGTGCGATCTTTATAGTAGAGATTCCCCAAATTGTGCCTTCCAATTATAAATTAGACCAGCTAGGTACTGATTAGGATAGAATTAGGTGTTTTATGTGTGTGGTTAATTGCATAGATGGACAATTAACAAATCAAGTAATAAATGGAAAAATCTGTCTAATAAATTAGGAAACTCCTCTAAATTATTAAATGTGAATTCTTCTCCTAATTCTAGACTGAAGTTAGGTGAAAATGACCTTAGTCACGTATATATCTAAATTAAGGTAAGAATTTCTCTCTCTCTCTCTCTCTCTCTCTCTCTCTCTCTCTCTCTCATGTTTTATTTTGGTTTTCAAAAGAAATCTCCATTGAAGTGATAAATGGTCTAATTTTTTAATTTGAATTCCAATTTTTTTTTTCAAATGCCTTGGCAATTGTACCACATATGAAGGAACAATGCTATAGTGTTGTTTCATTGTATTGCAGGGAAGGGTAATGATCACTCTCTAAAAAATTCCATTTAGTTGTGTAGGGGATGTGGTATGATATCTCTCTAATACTTCCACTTTCACCTTAAATGCACGAAGTTTTTGTGAGCCCCAAATCAATGAAAAATGTATGAATTTGGGTATTTCTTGAGTTTATGAGATTTTTAATTGTGGTATTTCTTCTTGATTCAACTCTGTGTGTGTTCTTTGATTCTTTGTGTATGTGTGTGCGTGTGTATGTGTGTTTTTTTTTTTCCTAAACAGCCCCAATCAACCGCAAAACTGTCCCCAAACAGGATGTCTGAGAGATGAAATTAGGATTATCTCTACTTGATGGAAGCTCAAAACTAAGGAGTTGGAATCACGTAAGTTAGTTGATTTTTCCCATTTTACTTCTTGAATTAATTGATTCCAAACTCTAATTAAATTCTTATCAAATTAACATAGCTTATTGAGTACTCAATTCATCTCAACCATTTGGGGTTGGCTACAACATAGCTTACTGAGTTCTCTCTGATTACAGAAACAGATAAACCTATTATTTTTTAGACACAAAATTTTAGTGTCCAATGGGGTGATATATTAGAAAATTAGTTAAATTCTATAATTAAATTTTTGCTATGGGTGTGATTGAAAATAAAAAATGCTACTCTCTTTTTTCCTGCCATGCTTGAAGCCTTAATTATCTCTTTTTTTCCAGCCATGCTTGAAGCCTTAATTATTGCTACAAACTATAATACAAGAGCTCAACCCTTGAAATGGAGAGAGGGTAAAGAGTGTTGGGTCACGCTATCATGCTTAGGGTATCATTTTGTGAATTTAAAAGTAGGCCAGATCACAGGAGTTGTTTGGTTTGGTTTTAAATTGGTCAAAAATGTCATTTGAATTTCTATTTTTCCTTTTTTTTTCAAAATAGAAAGAACAACAGGCAAATCATGGAATGAGACTGGTTGTTTGGATCAGTTTTCATAATTTGCCTTTTTAAAAATGCACCTTGTCTAGGCTTTGTTTAGGTTATGGATTTATTGAAGGAAAAGAGAAGGGAAAGAAGTATGCATGTTAGTAGAGTTAGTTGAGCTGATAAGTTCTTGGAATTATATTGTGGGTGTGTGTTTTCTTTTTCCCCTTTTCATTTATTTTTCTTTCAAATTCTCAGCAAACAAGGAAAGCATGCTCGAGACTCTGATGGAGGTTTTGTAATGGTCAAGAATGCCCGTGTGGGGTTAAGTGTCATTTTCTTTATGAAGGTCTTTGGCAGTGAAGGTTTTGCTTCAAAATTAGTTGCTTGAATTATATGCGAAATGATATTTTGACTTGATCGCATTCGTGCACATGCAAACCCACGATTATATCATTTCTTTGATTTTGGCTTATCACTGGAAGGACGAGGAGGAAAAGTGAAACAACTAATTTAGAATATGATTATGTGCAAAGTTGTCATTTTCTATCTTTTTTTTTTCCTTTTTTCTTTGTCAATACTATTTACTATTATTTTGTTGTAAAGACGTTGGAGTTGTATTATTTCCATGACCCTTGATTATTATGCTTTTCATGCAAGCATTTTTATTATGTTTAGCTTGTGAGCTTTTATATTGCATTTTTCAGTTGTAGTCTTTTGTAATTGTCTCAAGTGACGAAGGCATGTGAATTAGTTATTGGCCGAACAAAGTAGATTTTCTCGATTTTATTAAATTATTTATTTATTTACAATAGAGTTAAAACCAGTTTTTTAGTGATCACTTCAAACTTAAAAACCCGCAAGGTTTTTTTAAGTAGATTCTGTCAAATTTATTTATTTATTTTTTACAATAGTTTTTGGACACATTTTGCAATTTTAGAGTTAAAACCATTTTTTTTTTCAAGTAGTGCCCTTGGGCACGAGCAATACCTAGTACTTTAATATAAAGTGTCACCGTCAAGGGACGTTTGTATTTTTCCTAAATGACCATCATTATATTCGTTGTTGGATTTACAAAAGGAAAAAAAAAACCTTAAGTGCTATCGAAATAGAGAGAGGAAGAAGCTAGGGTTTCCAATCGAAATTGCGCAATGGTTGCAGATTTTTTCAAGGTGCACGAATTCTCGATCTGAACATGAATTTTTTTTTTTTTTTTTTTGTGGGGTGCTTTGATTGATCTTTTCTTGGAGACGAACTCCTTCTACATGGTTAATGAGATTGTCTATTCCGTGTTGTAAACCAGGCCATCCTTGTTCAAAAGTAGTGATCATTCTCATCTGAGCTTCACTGCTCATGCTTTAAACAAAGGGGCAAATACACTTTGGTATCCTACCCTTTCACTGAAATTTTATTTTGGGCCATTTACTTCCAATTGTAACACTTAGGACCCTCTAGTCTCACTTTTGTTTCAATCAAGGACAATTACAAACACCGTTAGCCCAAATGGACAGAAAACCCCACGTGGGGACCACATGAGCCCATTTAGGCGCCAATTGTAACACTTAGAGCCCTCTAGTTTCACTTTTGTTTCAATCAAGGACGATTTCTAACATCGTTAGCCCAAATGGATGGAAAACCCCACGTGGGGACCATGGCAGCCCAGGGGCAGATGCACATAGGGACAAGAGGGGAAAGTTCCCCCCCCCCCCTAAATTTCAAGCATTATTTATTTTTGCCCCTTAATTGTCTCCCCTCAACTTTTCAAAATCATTCTTTTACCTGATATATTTCATACATCAGTCATTTTTGCCCTTCCAACTTAAAAAAAAAAATACTTTTACACTTAAAAAAAAAACAGATCGGGGGGGGGGGGGGGGGGGCATTATTCCCGAACACCTGAATAAAATATTTCTTTTACCTTATTCAGGGGTTCGGGAATAGCGCTCCCCGATCCGTTTTTTTTAAGCGTAAAAGTTTTTTTTTTTTTGAAAAGTTGAGGGGCAATTAAGGGGTAAACATGAATAAAATATGAAATATGTAAGGTGAAAGAATTATTTTAAAAAGTTGAGGGGGCTATTAAGGGGCAAAAATGAATAAAGCATGAAATATATAAGGTAAAAGAAATATTTTTGAAAAGTTGGAGGGGCAAAAATGACTAATGTATGAAATATATCCGGTAAAAGAATGATTTTGAAAAGTTGAGGGGGGACAATTAATGGGCAAAAATAAATAATGCTTGAAATTTATAGGATAAAATAGTGATTTTGAAAAGTTGAGGGGGGGCAACTGCCCCCTCTTGCCCCTATGTGCATCCGCCCCTGGGCTGACATGGTCCCCTCATGGGGTTTTCCATCCATTTGGGCTAACGGTATTAGTAATTGTCCTTGATTGAAACAAAAGTGAAAATAGAGGGCCCTAAGTGTTACAATTGGCGCCTAAATGGGCTCGTGGTCCTCACATGGGGTCTTCCATCCATTTGGGCTAACGTTGTTAGTAATTGTCCTTGATTGAAACAAAAGTGAGACTAGAGGGCCCTAAGTGTTAGAATTGGAAGTACAGGGCCCAAAATGAAATTTCAGTGAAAGTGTTGGGTACCAAAGTGTATTTTCACTTAAACAAATTAGATAAAAATCCATCTTTTTTATTCTTTTTTACCTCACTTGCTTCAGCTTGTTTGGGTCCAAGGGCGTATCTGGGCCTGTGCATGCCTGTGATGTAGCCCAAGGTTAGTTTTGAGAAGAAAAAAAAAATTATATTATGCTTCCAACCCAGCTCATTTCATAGCCACACTGTTATACAATGCTTTCAACCCACTATTTTAAACACTCAAAGTTACAAACCAATTGTTTTAAACACCCAAAGCCACCAGCCACTAGCCCATTTGGATAGCTCATTGTTTTAAACACCTAAACCCACCACCCACCAGCCCATTTTGATAGCCCACTGTTTAAGTTTTTTGTATTTGAGACATTGATGGTCAATTGCCTTGATTGTGTAATACCCTGTATTTTGATATATAAATAAAACCCGGTATTCGTTTCTATATACTTGTATAACCTTTACCCTTTATTTGGTAAATTTAGATACCAATCGATTGCCTTTGTTTCCCAATCGATTGCCATTTTTTAGATACCAATCAATTGTCATGTTTCCCAATCGATTGCTATTCTACCAACCTGAATTCATTATGTGGTAATATACCAATCGATTGCCATCTTTTCCAATGAATTGCCTTCAAATATCTGTAACCAATCGATTGCCATCTGCAGAGACAAGTTTCCTTCTTTACCTCATGGTTTGACACTTGGCACTTTGGTTGAGAGAGATTGTTATATATATATATACTCAAACATATATACATATATATACTCACACACACTGCCCATGGCAGTAAGAAGAACAGAACAGAAGAGAAGAGAAGAAAGGAGAAGAGAGAGAGAAAGAGAGGAACCTTGAGGTTTTCAAGCTCAACACCAACCAAATACACCGTGAGTCCTAACTCACTTGGTCCCTCTATTTGATATTTTAACAAGTTGTTATAAGGTTTAGATGTATTAAACACATCCTTACGATGTTTATATATGTTGTTTTATAAATATACTAGAGAAGACGAAGTGCCAATCAATTGGCATAATTCCCAATCGATTGCCATTAGTTTGGTCCCAATCGATTGTATAGAATTCCAATCGATTGACATCCCAATCGATTGCCAATTTCTTTAATCAATTGTTATGAACTTTATCTCAATCGATTGTACCCTTGTCCCAATCGATTGGCATTGGTAGAACATGGATTCCTTGGCCTATGTATTATATCAGAGGTTCAATTATTCGGCTGTCGATTCAGACTTCTGTTATGCGACTTTGGGTTAGGCAAAGATAATGTGACACCAAAGAATAATGGGTATTTCATAAATGAAAAATATGATGACGTGGGTGACACGTTGATTCTTGTATGAGTTTGATATCTATTTCTTTTAATTAGAATAGTCAGGCTACATTGGGAATTGTCATGTGTGATGTTAGAATGGAACTTAGGTAGGTTTGGTAAGTTCTGGGAATGGTACGTGGACAATCGTTTGGTCATGATATGCTCTTAAAAGCGGTAAGATGTGCATATACTCTTAAAAGTGGTGAGCTAGACCAAGTAGTCCTAAAATAGACTAGATGATCTATGATATGCTCTTAAAAGCGGTGAGCTGTATAATATGCTCTTAAAAGTGGTGAGCTGGGATCACTGGTAAATGACGTTGAGTCATGGCAATAGATTGATATGCCTTATTAGAAACGTTGTGTCCCTATAGAGCAGTGAGTTGTGCATAGGCTCTTAAAAGCTGGGGGACTGACTGACGTGGAGTCCATGACACGCTGTGAACTGTGAATATGCTCTTAAAAGTGATGGATGGAATTAGGGTGTATCCCTGGAGTTTAACGATTGAGCATGTTCATCCAGTCAAGAGTATATTGAATATCGGTCTTCAAGAAACAAGATGACAAAGGTTTGTTAACGACGTTGAGTAAAAGAGAAATATATTATTATAGTAACTTAACTCGAGTTTTCACATCTTGTTATTACTTCAGATAACTGGTACCCTGTTAGTTTCTATTCACTCAACTCTTAGTGAGCCGATGGCCTTTATTGTTTGGACTTTCCCCGTCTAGACTATCATGTACCTTATTCTGCAGGTGACGGAGCCTATGATAATGGCTACTATCTGGGAGGAGAATTAATAGAGGGTCCTACTGATGACTACTATGCCAAGGTGGATTTTTACGCTGATGTTTACGCCAGGTGAAGATCTAGATAAAGTTATTAGTTTAATATTTTTGTTTACACTACTTTGTTATATTTGGTACTTGGGCATATGTTGCTTCCAAAGCTTATATACTTCCACTATAACTCTATTGTTGTAATAACTCTAATATTGGTAATATTTTAGGTTTCTTTACATTACTTTGGAATGTTCTTTTGGTTAACTAGAACTGCGTGATGTGGATAATTAGTGACTTTCACCCGTCATTCCCTATGGACCTAAAAAGGAAATTGATTTTTCTCTATTTTTGCTGTTCCGGGGCCTGACAGGATTTTTGGTATTAGAGCCCTAGGTTGTGATACTTTCGTTCACTAACGATTCCACACCATCTAGTCCTAGGATTTTAAGATCCTTGAGATGAGATATCAGTTTAAGATAAGTTTGTCTTCTTGATGATAGATAGTTTCCTTTGCAGGTTAGCATCATGGATCCCGAGTTCCATAAGTTTGTGACTGATGCCTATGGAGGACACGTGATTCATGGAGATACCGTAGATTCAGCTGACCCGGAGTTCTACCATGAGCGCATACGCCAGATAGCTAATCAGTACCTAGAAGAGGATATGTGGAAGGCTCTCTATGTGACCAGGATGACTCACCCTACAGAGATGCGTATGTATGCTTATCATTCTGCGAGGATTGGTAGGGATATTTTTCAAGAGATTTTACGGTTGATCCAGAGTAAGCTGGAAATGGACGCTTATAGATACCCCATTTTGTTGGCTATCAGATTTAGGAGACCCATAGCTTGGTGGTTCACAATGATCGAAAAAGACTAAAAAATGATTCATGGAAGTTAGTTCTATCTCTCAAAATGCTCAAAAAGTGGTACAAATGACCAAAATTCCCCTGAAAGCCCCAAAACTCCCGGATTTGGATCAAAAGTTCTAGAAACATTCTCTGTCATAAAAAATACTAAAAATGAGTTTTGAAGCAAAATCAGATGAAATCATCAGCTCCCAGAGACCCCCGAAAGTCTCGAAAGTTCCCGAAAAGTCCCCGTTGACCGGTTTGACCAAGGTTTGACCAGATTTGACCAAGGTTTGACCAAAATCATCCAATTTCTCCGAAAGGTTCCGAGATCATTCTAGATCATAAGAAAAGTATTAAAACAAGTTTTAAAAGAAAATCGGACAAAAACGTCAGCTCACAGGAGCTCCAAGAGGTTCCCAGAACTTCCTTGAGGTCTCTAGTTTGACCAAAAGTTGACTTTAAAATCAGAGCACCGTATCATTTTTCAAACATTTTTCATCAATACTAGAGGTCAATATCTTTCCAACAGTATATCGCACATAATTCCTGAATTTAAAACGAATTTATTATGAATTTCCGAAGGTGGAAAAGGCGATAAAATCAGTTTTATCGCAAATACCGTAAAACTTTTCAAAGTGACCTATCTCCAAACTATTTTTTATGTAAAGTAGACTACATTGCCTTTCCAATGGTATATCACAACCTCGGTTTGGAGTTAATACGCATTTTCTGTGAATTTCGGACGAAATAGGGCCTTTTCGTAAATACCGGAACCTCTGGGTGCCTAAATACAAATTTCTGGGCATCTGAGGAGCAGTGCCACCGTGGCACTGGGCCACTGCTGTGGCAGCACATGGCCAGTTCCGCGGAGGCACTCAACCCCAGCAGAGTCCATTTTTGTAATTTATTTTGGGGGGTCCAAATTGAATAATTGAAGACCAAAACGATGTAGTTTTATGTTCACAGATGTTTGGAACCAATGGGAGCACTTTCTAAATCCCAAAACCACCCCAAATTGGCCTATATAAACCCCCCTTTGCTCTTCATTTTAGGGGGGCCCAAGTGCAAAGCTTAATAAAGTTGTAGAGAGAAAGAGAGAGAGAGAGAGAAATATTTAGAAATGAGAAAGGAGCTTCCTCCTACTATTTTTCTATAGAAAGTGAGTTCCAATCTTGTTTTCCTCCACCATTCTTCTATATACTTCATCATCAATACGCTCAACCCCCATTTCTCTAAGCATTTATGAGTTAGGAAGCTACTTCCATGTCCAAATGTCAACATCTATGAGTGAAACACCAAGCTACAAGTCCAAATTACATTGATTATCATCTATTAATTGCTATTACTTGCTTGTTTACATTAATGTTCACCTCTTCTTTTCCCATTTCTTTCTTTTTTTTTTTTCTTTGATTACTCACTAGTTCATCATCATCTAGATGACATATTATTTGAGGAGAGTGAATCCTTATGGATAGTAGCTCTTGACTTCAAAGACATATTTGATGGATGATGATTCTAACTTCAATACATTCATATGTATTATTGAAGTCATATTCTCAAACAAAACTATGTTTGTGCAAGAAATATTGGGAGTTCTTGATGATGAGTTTGATGGTGGTTTCCCAAGTAGTTTTAATCCCCTTTGAGTGCTGGAAATACACTTTCAAAACCCCAATTTCAAAACCCCTTTAAAACCCCCAACATTTGGATTTCAAGAAACATGCCTTGTTTTACCAAAAATCTTCAAAACAGTGAACAATCTGTGTTCCATGATTTCTCTAGGACTCAATACTCAAAGTATTGACATGAGACCACTTGGAAAGCTTTCTTAAATCATTAGAGAACACCCACGATTTTTTGGTTTGACTTGGGAACACTTGGAAGGGGTCCATTTGGTCCCAATCATTCCTTCCAGACATTCTATTTTTGCTGTCACAGCAGCTTGGTTGATTTTCAACTTGTTTTTCAGAAACCTTTTCCAAAAAGAGTGGTCCCAACTTATTTTTACCTTAAACTTCAATGTCTTAGAAAACGTTCTGTATAATATGGGTCTCTAAATGTTTTGTTTTCATTTTGTAAGATTTTTTAACATTTCAGTCGACAGTACGGACTCTGTTTCTGATTAACCTCTATTGTTTATATGATTCCTCTCAATCTGTAATCGTTGTTGAGGATTGGCTTTTTGATTTGTGTTCTAGACACAATAAGGATGATCTTCATAAACAATCATGCATTGAAAACATTCGTAACCCTACTTTTCATTTTCCACAAGATCATGTCACTGTTCTGTCCACTATTCACAGCAAGTATACTTTTACTTCCATCGTTTGATTTGATGCTTACATGCACTCCAAATTTGTTCATATCTTAAGAAGTAGTTCATACTACATTTGTATATATTCTTTGATGATTTTCTTCATGCATTCATTCTTATTTTAGACTTCTAAGTTACTTTAAAAAGTCCATGTACACAAACACACAACAACCTTTGCATATCCTAGGATCATGCATTGCATTCATGCAAGATTTGGGGTTTTTGTGACCCTTAATCTAAGAAGATTATAAGGAATGAACTAGATCATACGTTCATGCTCCCCCTCTATTAATTCTTCCTTTCTCATCCGTCCCAGGGATTGAGAGGTCTTCTTTTCTCAAAGATTAACATGCACTATATTAGCTTGCTAAGCATGTTTTGATTAATTTGTTTCAAGAACAATGCATGTCCCCTTAGATTAGGAAAACTTGATTACTTGATATGTGATTAGACGATTTTTCCTAAGTTTTTTTGTGTGAACTTTCACTTTTGCATTGTGTGATACTTGGTTAGATCTTATGAATAATATCTTATCTTTTGATCTTCCATTTCAAAATTCTTATGTGATGTAATTTATTATCATAGTATTAATTGTCAAACCAAACATAGTATAAGATGATTATTTGGATGCTAATTGAGGCCCGTCGAAAGACGGGGCGAGTTGAGGACACCCAACACATACATGATCATTCAACCTAAGGAAACAAGATAAGTTTTACAACCAAAGCTACTAGCTTCTTCCCAATATACACAACTTGCAACTTGCAAGTATCACCCATGGTTTGGTGCATAAACAACCAACAATACCCAACTTAGCATATTACAAGTCTCCCATCAAACCATACTTGACATATTACAAGGACTCTAGAACATAATGTTTTATACATTGACAATAGAGATACATGTTAAACGTAACTAGCTAGACATATGAACATATTCACAAGGACACAACTCCCACGCCCAACCCGTCGTGCAGATCATTTCCTGTCCTTGTCTCAATTGGTACCTGCGATGGTTATTCAATAACCACAACAAAAATATATTTTCGTTTAAGCTTTCGCTTAGTGAGGGAACTAACCATGCTATTGGAATGCAAGGTATGTAAATGCAAATGACACGGCAAAAAATTTGTGTGCGCTTGTGTGCTATACCCAAGTGTAGGTAATCGTGCAAGTAGTAATCTAGTTAAGACCAGGTCAATCCCACAGGGAAGGTTAAAAACTTAATACCTAGATTAATCTCCAAAAGGAAAATAAAAATCAATATTCAAAAGGTTGTAGAACACAAAGTTCCACGAAGTGACTACTAAAATTAAAGCAACTAAATTAAATTAAACTAGTGATTAACTAATTAAGTAAAGCGATATTTTAAAAATGGTTTTCTTTGTAAAAAGGGAATGTTGGGATCACACGAATCGACAACGATCATGTCATCTACCATATAGTTACGTTTAAGCTCTAAGGAGTGTGTCTATCTATAGTATTTCGTATTTTCTAAAGAGAGAGAATCAATAGTCCGTTCATAGCCAGGACTATTTCATCACATTTATTCCCAAAACACATGAAGGTAGTTTAAAACAATAGTTAAGTTTTGCATTCTGAATGATGTTAGCATTCAAAATGGTTTGCAAAAGTTATTGAAGAAAAATGCCTTAAGGCTTAAAGTAATGAAATTGTTTGGAAAAACTGAGCATTTGGGAACAGTTTAATAACAAATCTCAAAAGAAAAAAGTCTTGGAATACTGTAAAAGGACTACTCAAGAATCTGAAGGTTCGATCGATCGACGCGCTTTCGATCGATCGAATATCATCATCTCTCGAGCGATCGAAATGTCTTCGATCGCTTGACTATATGTCTACTTCGATCGATCGAACTACTTCGATCGATCGAGTGCAGGTTTTACACTACTGCATGGCAGAGGTTGGAGATCACTGTTCATCGTGATCTCCCAAACTGGGTACTACTCAGACATGGTCTGGAATGTCACAGATTCGGTTTTAACATAAAAGTTCATTAAGGGCGTGTTTGGTTGTGATTCTAGCATGAAATCTATGAAAAACAATGGTGATTTAGAGCTACTACTATGACACTATCAATGCTAACAAATTAAACTATGATTTTAAGCGGCTAGAATGTAAATAAACCAAGATTGCAGAACCAGGAATAGGAAAACTTATATTAAACAATAGGAAGCAATCCCAAAAGCAATATCCAAGCTTCAAACCTACAAAAACATGTAAAACTCTCTATCTCTCTCTCTAAAACTGATAAAAATTAAAGTGGGCCTTTTTTCGGACGTAAATAAAATGCATATATATACTAAAACCTAAAGCTAGGGTTCAAAACTCTGTTTCTGCTGCGTGCGCGTAAGTTTTGATAAAAGCCATGTTCGATCGATCGAACATTCTCGATCGATCGAACTTCTTGAATTCTCGAGCGCTTTAACCTCCTTCGATCGATCGAAACCTCGATTGCTTGAATGATCTTCGATCGCTCGAGACTCACTTTTCATGTTTCAAATGTCTTCCATAAAATCCAGCATCCCTTTCATCCTGCTTATTCATTTCTCCACACAGCAAGCAGTGATCTGCACAAATTATGGCTAAAACAATACAACTTATCATAGATTAATCATATTATGTAAAAGCTGGCATTGTAATCTAAATTGCAGATATATAAAGGAATTGTAGACTAAATCAGTGCATTTTCTTCTTTTAGCGCGGTTGTATTTTACAAATACCCCCGCTTGTCAGCAACAATCATTATAAATGACAATAAATTGATCTCCAGAAAGTCGAGTCATTCTAGCCACCACCCCTGGGTCCTTCTCATCTCGGATCTTTCTTACTTTTGGGTGCATATAGCACTTCACACACTCTCTTGTGACCCCGAAGGCGTCACCGACATTTTATTGTGGTCGTCACCACGTCCTACTCACTGAGGACTTTCCATCCCTTATATATGAGACCTATAAATGGTGACCACTACTTGACTTCTCATTGATCCACATAGGCTTTTAAACAACTTAACATATAAGCATAACAAATTCACATACTTGACATGCTTTTTATCCAAATTCATCAAAATACAAGTACATAAGCAAGGATTTAGCAACTACTAGCAACAATTACCATATGAGCATAAATAAACATCCTATTTTGAGATTAGAACACTCACCTCCTCAAATTGTTAGCAAATTAAGCCTAGAAACCCCAATTCCTTTCAAGTTTTAGCTCAATTGTTAATCGGTGATAATCCTACATAAGTTTGGTATCAAAAACATCGTCTATATATCAAGAACGGTTTCCGTAAAAGCGCTGCCAAAAATGAAAATAAATTACATGCATGTGATCCTTTTATCTTCACTAGTCTAAAAATGGTCTAGGATCGTAAATCCAACGCCGGACAGCGAAGAAACGGCAAGAAATGTCGCGTGGATTTTCGTCGCCGACTCGAGAGCTCTCTGTCCTTTCTAATTCTTTAATTTGTGCTGTAAGTTATAACTACAAGACACATATGCACTCATACATATGTGTTGGCACCATTTTCTACTATTTCCATTTACCTTCCCCCAACTTTCTTTAAGCTTTATTATGAAACCCCCATATTAATTACATTAACTACCCATCTTTTCTAAAAGGATTTAATCTAAGTCCCGCGTGGGTCCCAAATGTGTTCCCACATAAATTATGTGGTTGCTATTAAACCTACCAATTATCAATTATATTCAAATACACCCTCTCACAGGTACCAAAACTGGTCCCTTTACCTATCATAAGACATAATAATATTTTTAAGTATTAAAATAAATTTGCATATCAACATATAATAACATCAAAATGAAAATTATCTTAATTAGACCCTCATTGACCCCATGTTTATACCAGTTCTGCCTTTCACAGAACTTTCATTTGTGTCCACATTTGAACACCTTTTCACATGTGGGTTCATAACCCTTCCTTAAATCACCTTATGCATTAATTATCTTTAATTAACACATATTAATACCAAATAAATCTTCTTTTTCGGGTACGGGTGTTACAATGATTGAGCTGGAACGTAGCAAGACGGTACTTCTCTTATTCATTACATTCTAACACTTCAAAGATCAACTCTATTTCTTTTATCTGTTGCTTGGCTTTCCATGACTTTGTTAACCCATCGAACTTTTCAGTACGTAACCCACAAAAATTTTCTAGTAATTTGTCTCCGATTTGTCTTTGTTGAAATGGTGCAACTAGGGGTTGGACAGGTCGTTGATTGATCACATGGTTGTAGGTATCGCCTACATGTTCCATCGTCTGCATAAACGCTTTGAAAACTCTGGATGGGTCCATTCCTTCTGGATTAGGTGCTCCAATTCGTGCTTGATGATTTCTCAAGGGTCCTACCATAATGGCTTGTGAAATGTACCTATAAGAGACCTATGGATTAGTTGGAAGTCTTCTCGAAAAAACAAAATCAAGATACAGTGATAAACAACAAGAATTAACAGTTTTATTAAACATCATATATTACTCCAACATACCATCAATATCAAAAGTACTACTCGTATATATATATATATATATATCAAAAGATGTACCGCGTAGTACACACTAGTCAAACTGTGTACCACATAGGATATAGGCTAAAATAGTACTAAGGCCAGCTACTTATAATACTGCTACTATTGATAATATCTATGCAAAGCTATGGTCAAATAGCTGTATCTCAAGCTCCCAAAAATCATGTGGACAACATGTCTTGATATAAAACTAGCAAAAACTAAACCTTCTCCAGATATTGACTCAAAAGTTGTCAATGTCTAATCCTGCTGGTGGTGCCTCATCCTCAGGTACAATGTCCATCTCTACAGGTGGGTCATCCTCTGCGGGTGGCACCACTCCTCCTATCACTACTCCAAAATCATAGTCCTCGACAATCATCTCATCAACATCCATATCCTTAGTATTGAATGCTAGCTCGGCGATGTCAGCGATCATCTCGACAAAATCCCTAGCTATAGCCATAGCCTCTGCTAATGCAGCCTCTCCTATCGGAAGTCCATCTGGCTGTGCAATCATCCCTGCTACCCACTTGGTTGCCATGTTGGCAATGGCTTCCATATGCAGTGTAGGTCCTGCTGGTAACTCTGGCATAGCAGGTATCTCTGGCACGACTACCTCCTCTATCTCAGGAACATCCCCTACTGCTATCTCCAAAATCTCATCTCCCTCTATTACTACATCATCCTCTCTAACTATAACATTCTCATCAGCTAGCTCTGGTTCCTCCTTCGGATCCTTTTCGTCATCATTGACGGGCTCAATGTCATCTGCGGGTTCTGGTTCAGTATCTACTATCAGCACGGCCTCTGGCAACTCCGGAATAGGTATCTCGGGTACTGGTGATGGTGGTGCTATTGCTAGTACTACCTTAATAGGTCCCCCAAGAATAGCTCGTAGCTCTATAGAGTTGTGGACACGCGGAATTCCACCTCTTTGTTTTTGATTAAGATTGTTTTGAAAAGGAAAGGAAACGGTCTTTTGAAACAGATACAGAGTCGTCACTTGGTATTTAGGGAACCAAGAAACCCAATTTGACTCACCCAAATGGATAAAGAGCACCGGCCTTTCATAACCAAAGAACTTGGGGTTTTGGTACGAGAGAAGAAAGAGCCTTTATCGCGACTAAAATACCCTCAACTCGCCCCGTCTTTCGACGGGCCTCAATTAGCATCCAAATAATCATCTTGTACTATATTTGGTTTGACAATTAATACTATGATAATATATTACATCACACAAGAATTTTGAAATGGAAGATCAAAAGATAAGATTTCATTCATAAGATCTAACCAAGTATCACACAATGCAAAAGTAAAAGATCACACAAACAAACCTAGGAAATATCGTCTAATCACATATCAAGTAATTAAGTTTTTCTAATCTAAGGGAGCATGCATTGTTCTTGAAACAAATTAATCAAAGAAATCAAAACATGCTTAGCAAGCTAATATGGTGCATTTTAATCTTTGAGAAAAGAAGACCTCTTAATCCCCAGGACGGATGAGAAAGGAAGAATTAATCGAGGGGGAGCATGAACGTATGATCTAGTTCATTCCTTATAATCTTCTTAGATTAGGGGTCACAAAAACCCCAAATCTTGCATGAATGCAATGCATGATCCTAGGATGTGCAAAGGTTGTTGTGTGTTTGTGTACGTGGACTTTCTAAAGTAACTTAGAAGTCTAAAATATGCATGAATGCATGAAGGAAATCATCATAGAATATGTACAAATGTAGTATAAACTACTTCCTAAGATATGAACAAGTTTGGAGTGCATGTAAGCATCAAATCAAAAGATGAAAGTAAAAGTATACTTGCTGTGAATAGTGGACAGAGCAGTGACATGATGTTGTGGAAAATGAAAAGTAGGGTTAGGAATGTTTACAGTGCATGATTTTTTATGGAGATCGTCCTTATTATGTCTAGAACACAAATCAAAAAGCCAGTCCTCAATAACTATTACAGATTGAGAGAAATCATATAAACAATACAGGTTACTCAGAAACAAAGTCTGTACTGCCGACTGAAATGTTGAAAAATCTTAGAAAATGAAAAAAAACAACATCTAGAGACCCATATTATACAGAAAGTTTTCTAAGACATTGATGTTTAAGGGAAAAATAAGTTGGGACCACTCGTTTTGGAAAAGGTTTTTGGAAAACAAGTTGAAAATTAACCAAGCTGCTGTGACAGCAAAAACAGAATGTCTGGAAGGAATGTTTGGGACCAAATGGACCTCTTCCAAGTGTTCCCAAGTCAAACAAAAAATCATGGGTGTTCTCTAATGAGTTAAGAAGGCTTTCCAAGTGATCTCATGTCCATACTTTGAGTATTGAATCCTAGAGAAATCATTGAACTCAGATTGTTCACTGTTTTGAAGATTTTTGGTAAAACAAGGCTTGTTTCTTGGAATCCAAATGTTGGGGTTTTAAAGGGGTTTTGAAATAGGGGTTTTGAAAGTGTATTTCCAACACTCAAAGGGGATTAAAACCACTTAGAAAACCAACATCAAACTCATCATCAAGAACTCCCAATATTTCTTGCAGATTCATAGTTTTGTTTGAAAATATGACTTCAATAATACATATGAATGTATTGAAGTTAGAATCATCATCCATCAAACATGTCTTTGAAGTCAAGAGCTACTATCCATAAGGATTCACTCTCCTCAAATAACATGTCATCTAGATGATGATGAACTAGTGAGTAATCAAAGAAAAAAAAATAAAAAAAAATGGGATAAGAAGAGATGAACATTACTGTAAACAAGCAAGGAATAGCAATCAATAGATGATAATCAATGTGATTTTGGACTCGTAGCTTGGTGTTTCACTCATAGATGTTGACATTTGGACATGGAAGTAGCTTCCTAACTCATAAATGCTTAGAGAAATGGGGGTTGTGTGTATTGATGATGAAGTATATAGAAGAATGGAGGAGGAAAACAAGATTGGAACTCACTTTCTATAGAAAAATAGTAGGAGGAAGCTTTTCTAAATCTATCTCTATCTCTCTTTCTCTCTACAACTTTATTAAGCTTTACACTTGGCCCCCCCTAAAATGAAGAGCAAAGGGTGGTTTATATAGGCTAATTTGGGGGTGGTTTTGGGATTTAGAAAGTGCTCCCATTGGTCCCAAACATTTGTGAACATAAAACTATATCGTTTTGGTCTTCAATTATTCAATTTGGACCCCCCAAAATAAATTACAAAAATGGACTCTGCGGGGGTTGAGTGTCGCCGCGGAATTGGCCATGTGCCACCGCGACAGTGGCCAAGTGCCGCCGTGGCACTGCTCCTCAGACGCCCAAAAATTTGTATTTAGGCCCCTAGAGGTTCCGGTATTTACGAAAAGGCCCTATTTCGTCCGAAATTCACAGAAAATGCGTATGAACTCCAAACTGAGTTTGTGATATACTGTTGGAAAGGTAATAGAGTCTACTTTACATAAAAAAATATTTTAGAGATAAGTCATTTTGAAAAGTTTTACGGTATTCACGATAAAAGCTAATTTGATCGCCTTTTTCACCTTCGAAAATTCATAATAAATTCGTTTTAAATCTAGGAATTATGTGCGATATACCGTTGGAAAGCTATTGACCTCTAGTATCCATGAAAAATGTTTGAAAAATGATACGGTGCTCTTATTTTAAAGTCAACTTTTGGTCAAACTGGTCAAACTAGGGACCTCCAAGAAGTTCTGGGAACCTCTGGGAGCTCCTGGAGCTGACGTTTTTGTCCGATTTTCTTTTAAAACTTGATTTTAATACTTTTCTCATGATCTAGAATGATCTTGGAACTTTTTGGCAAATTTGGATGATTTCGGTCAACCCTTGGTCAAATTTGGTCAAACCTTGGTCAAACCGGTCAACTAGGACTTTCCGGGAACTTCCGAGACTTCCGGGGGTCTCTGGGAGCTGACGATTTCAATTGATTTTGCTTCAAAACTCATTTTTAGTATTTTTTATGACATAGCATGTTTCTAGAATTTTTGGTCCAAATTCGGGAGTTTTGGGGCTTTCAAGGGCATTTTGGTCATTTGAACCACTTTTTGAGCATTTTGAGAGATAGAACTAACTTCTATGAGTTATTTTTGAGTATTTTTCGATCATTGTGAACCACCAAGCTATGGGTCTCCTAAATCTGATAGCCGACAAAATGGGGTGTCTACGATTTGTCCCTCTTTGGCATGAACTTGCGAAGCAACGCATGTCGCAAGCGAGTGCCAAAGCTTTGAAGAGACAAGTCTTTTTGGAGGCTATAGATTTAGGATAAAAGAGTTGCAAAAGATGCAATGATAGAAACAAGAACTCTGAGGCTGGTGTTGGTCGTGCTCTGCGTGAGCTGCCTACGTATCCCAAGGGGAATCAGACCAAGACGTAGTTCAGGGCACAAAGGAGCAAATCACACATGCACAACAAGACAGGCAGATGCTATGCTATGAGGATGATATGCAATGCGTGGATGTGATATGAATTGTGTCATGAGTCCTATCATGCCTAGTGTTCTGATCCTAGTATGAGTTGATGTTGTGGGGTGTGTGCCACTCCGAGTGGACTTATATTGTCTAGTGTTTCTAACTGTGATGCAGTTATTGACCCGAATAGGGACACCAAGTTTTGAAGACTCTGGGACTTGGAGCACACTTCTGAAGTTTGGAAAGTGTGCTTTGCGAGTGAATAAAATCGGATGTGGGGTCCTTGAGGATGACAATTAAAGATAATCGACGGACACGGAAGTCCTGGATACCAAGAGATGGATGAGAAAGTTTAAGATAGCTAATCGGAGAAGGATTTCGTGATAATCGACAAGCGAGAAAGCTCACAATAGCTGATGGGTAGGTGTGGGGGACTCACAATTTTTTACAAAGGTGTGAGGAAGCTCATAATTTTTGTTTGTTGAAGAAGCTCATGATCTTTTTTTATGAAGCTCGCGATAACCGATGGGTAGGTGAAGGGGCTCACAATTTTGGACAGAGGAGTGAGAAAGCTCATGACAAGTAAGAAAGCTCACGATTTTGGACAAAGGAGTGACGAAGCTCACGATTTTGGACAAAGGAATGAGGAAGCTCATGATAAGCGACGAAGCTTACGACAAGTGAAGAAGCTCATGATAAGTGAAAAAGCTCAGGATTTTGGACAAAGGAGTGACGAAGCTCACGATAAGTGAGAAAGCTCACGATTAGCGAGAAATGAGTGAGGAAGCTCATAATAAGTGAGAAAAGCTCACAATTTTGGACAAATGAGTAAGGAAGCTCACGATTTTGGATAAAGGAGTGAGGAAGCTCACGATAACTGAGAAAGCTCACAATTTCAGAAAAAGGAGTGAGGAAGCTCACGATTAGCGAGGAAGCTCACGATAAGTGAGAAAGCTCACGATTTTGGAAAAAGGAATAAGAAAGCTCACGATAAGTGAAAAAGCTCAAGATTTTGGACAAAGGAGTAAGGAAGCTCACGATAAGTGAGAAAGCTCACGGTTATGGACAAAGGAATGAGGAAGATCATGATAAGTGAGAAAGCTCACGATTTTGGACAAAGGAGTGAGGAATCTCACGATAAGTGAGCAAGCTCACGATTTTGGACGAAGGAATGAGGAAGCTCATGATAAGTGAGAAAGCTCATGGTTTCAGAAAAAGGAGTGAGAAAGCTCACGATAAGTGAGAAAGCTCACGATTCTGGACAAAGGAGTGAGGAAGCTTATGATAAGTGAGAAAGCTCATGATTTCTAGCAAAGGAGTGAGGAAGCTCACGATAAGTGAGAAAGCTCACAATTTCGGACAAAGGAGTGAGGAAGCTCAAGATAAGTGAGAAAGCTCGCGATAAGTGAGAAAGCTCACGATTTCAGACAAAGGAGTGTGGAAGCTCACGATAAGTGAGAAAGCTCATGATTTTGGATAAAGGAGTGAGGAAGCTCACGATAAGTAAGAAAGCCCATAATTTTGGACAAAGGAGTGAGGAATCTCATGAAAAGTAAGAAAGCTCACGATTTCAGAAAAAGGAGTGAGAAAGCTCACGATTTTGGACAAAGGAGTGAGGAAGCTCACGATAAGTGAGAAAGCTCATGATTTCTAATAAAGGAGTGAGGAAGCTCACGATAAGTGAGAAAGCTCACAATTTTGGACAAAGGAGTGAGGAAGCTCACGATAAGTGAGAAAGCTCACGATTTCAGACAAAGGAGTGAAAAAGCTCACGATAAGTGAGAAAGCCCACGATTTTGGACAAACGAGTGAGGAAGCTCACGATAAGTGAGAAAGCTCACAATTTTGGACAAAGGAGTGAGGAAGCTCACGATAAGTGAGAAAGCTCACGGTTTCGGATAAAGGAGTGAGGAAGCTCATGATAAGTAAGAAAGCTCACGATTTTGGACAGAGGAGTGAGGAAGCTCACGATAATCGAGGAGGCTCATGATAACCAACGGACACGGAACCTTGGATTGTGAATAGACAATGCTTGCCTTAGGAGTCAGCGTCTTTTAACTACGGGCGGGTTTTTCAATCGTTGGCCGATTTTTATGATGACCAATCCAAAAATTTGGTTTAGACTTTTGCTGGGGATGGTAGAGGATTCTCTGAGAATCTCTCTTAACTATTTTAAATTCTTGACCGAGAACTAGGATTCAAATCTGAATCTTTCACGGTTAATCTAATCTTGCAATGGTCAGTCCGAAAAGCCTATTCAGGACTCCAAGATGATTGACGGACGTGGAAGTCCCAGATAGCAAAGAGTAAATGGGGTAGCCTGAGATAACTGGTGGACGTGAAAGTCCTACCTTAATCCAGAGGGTCTACAATAAAAGATTTGCCTCAATTTAGAGGGCTGACAATGAAGCATTTGCCTCAATCTAGAAGTCTGATGACAACAGATTTGCCTCAATCTAGAGGGCTGACAACGATAGATTTGCCTCAATCTAGAGGGCTGACAATGAAGGATTTGCCTCAATGTAGAGGGCTGATGATAACAGATTTGCCTTAATTTAGAGGGCTGACAATGATAGATTTGCCTTAATCTAGAGGACTGACAACAAAGGATTTGCCTCAATCTAGAGGGCTGACAACAAAGAGTTTGCCTCAATTTAGAGGGCTGGCGACAAAAGATTTTCCTCAATCTAGAGGGGACGATGAAGACGATATATTTTGAATAAGAGTTATTGTGTACTAATGATGAATAAGGAACTGACGATACACGAATTGAGATGACGAGTAGACAGTGAACTACTGTGACTATCATGGGATGGACCAACGGTTGGACTAACCGTGATTAGAAGAACTGACCATGCACTAATTAAGGTGACGAGTCAACAGTGAACTACTATGACTGTCATTGATTGGACTGACGATGACCAGGTAGCAGTGAACTACTGTGACTGTCATGGATTAGATCAACAGTTGGACTAACCGTGATCAGAAGGACTGACGATGTATGAATCGAGATGATGAGTCGACAGTGAACTACTATGATTGTCATGGATTGGACTGACGATGTACGAATAGAGATGACGAATCGATAGTGAACTATTGTGACTGTCATGGATTGAACTGACGATGTACGAATCAAGATGACGAGTCAACATTGACCTTCTGTGACTGTCATGGATTGAACTAACGATGTACGAATTGAGATAACGAGTCAACGGTGAACTACTATAACTGTCATGGATTAAACTGACGATGTACAAATTGAGATGGCGAGTCGATAGTGAACTACTATGACTATCATGGGTTGGACCAATGGTTGGACTAACCGTGATCAGAAGGACTGACGATGTACGAACTGAGATGACGAGTCGACAGTGAACTACTGTGACTATCACAGATTGGACTAACGATGTACTAATCGTGATCAGAAGAACTAATGATGTACTAATCGAGATAACGAGTCGACAGAGAACTACTATGACTGTCATGGATTGAACTGATGATGTACGAATCAAGATGACAAGTCGACAGTGATTTACTGTGACTGTCATGAATTGGACCAACGGTTGGACTAATTGTGATCAAAAGAACTGACGATAAGCGAATCAAGAAGCCTACTGAGGATGAATCTACTGGGGATGAAGCGACTCTACTGGGGAGGAATGGATAAGATGCACACTACTAGGGAAGAAGGCAATACGCCTGCTGATGGGAGTAAAGGTATGATTCTATTCATGGATGATCTGTGGCGGCTATGGATTTGACATTGATGGAGGATGATGATCAACAGCCACTCATAAACTTATGTTGCATGGAGACGATGGTTAACTTTCGACGACTCGGAAAGGGATGAGATTTACCCCAAGTTTGGACACTTCTCATGCTGATGCCTTGACTGGTGCTGTGATAGTGTTTGGTTCTCCTGCTTGTATTATCCTTGGAATGCTCTTAAAAATTTTATAATTTGAATTGAAAATTTTATTATTAGTCATTGTTGACTCACTTATTTGAGACTACAACAGACTTGACGACTAATAGACATTGACACACGAAAATGACACATTTGACGTTGAAATGAAACAAGCTCGACTTGTCAAAACTTGATGTGTTTTTGTTATAAATGATGTGCCATTCATCTTTTATGTTCACTCCTTATCTTAATATGATAGCACTTAGCTGATAAATTTGACTTATGAAAATTCCTCCCTATTGATCTAGTCGATTCTCTGCTTTTTCCAGGATGCGCTTTGAATTACTACCTTAGCGTATAGAATAACAGATACTCCATTTCAAAAATTTTCAAAACAACTTGGTGACTTGAAAACTCACCCTTGGTATGAAGGGATCATGTTAGGCAAACGGAGTTTGCCCCTAGTTTGAGGTGTACGAAGTGGAATTCATAGGCAACGAGGTAGGTGACTGAAGCTTGCCCCTAGTTTGGACAATGGTTCTTTGAAGGTTTTGGGAAAACGAGGTAGGTGACCGAAGTTTGCCCCTTGTATGAAGGGTAGATAGTAAATTCAGGCAAACGAGGCGAGTAGCCGAAGTTTGCCCCTAGTATGGAAGGTGATTTCTGGCTTGAGGCAAGGACTGTGACTTTAATCTCTCAAATGCTCATAACTTTTGCCTAGGCACTAGTGAGGTGACCTAGTGAGCTCTTTTCCCTCTTTTGTTATCGCACACCTTGGATTTAGCTCTAATTTTTGCCTAGGCGTCCTTTCGGATTTTTGACCTAGCGAGCCATCTTTCTTTTCTTTTTAAAAGTCTACCTATGTACCCCCGAGCGGGGATCAGGTCCAACATAGTTCGGGGCGAGGCTTGAGAGGAATTGGGCTATTTTTATGGGTGGAGCGACCGAACCGATGCGGTTGCCTACGTATCTCCGAGTGGGAATCAGATCGAGCGTAGTTCAGGGCACGGTTTAAAGGAGATGGGCTATTTTTGTGGGTAAAGCGACCGAACCAATCCGGTTGCTTACGTATCCCCGAGTGGGAATCAGGTCGAGCGTAGTTCAAGGCAAGGCTTGAAAGAAATTGGTTGAGGGTGTTTCAAACCAATCGTCAAAGAAGTTCAAACTTAGGTCACTTGTGGTAGCCTTGAATAAGAAGATTCAGTTTCAGTCTCCCTTTATTTTCTTTTCTTTTCTTTTCTCGTTTTTTTTTTTTTTTTTTTTTTTGAGGATTGATCCTTTTCACTTTCACCTAGACAGTCAAATTTGCTTTTCATATAGTTGATTCATGTGAGATCTTTCGATCACAATCTCGAAATTACATAATGTGCATGTCAGCTCTCAGAATTTGTTTATGGTCATTCGGGGCTTTTTGAAATATAATCTAGACACATTCTCATGATGTACCTTGAAGTTTACAATTCTCTGTATCACCAAAAATTTTGTTTCTTTCATTTTTTTCCATCATTTCGACTGGTTAAGGTCAGATCTTGGAAATCAATACCTTTTCAGTTCTAACTTTTACCTAGGTGCCCTTTCGGGTTTTCAACCTAGCGAGCTTTTTCTTTTCATTTCTTTTCTTTTCTTCTTTTTCTTTTTTTTTTCTTTTTTTTTCCCTTTTAAAATGGAGATGAAACTTGCTAAAATGTTTGGCTACCATTAAGGACTAAGTCTGCATTGCTTCCAATCAGACAGATTGCATGGCTCCCAATTGGACTGGGCTTAAGACTTCAAAATGATGGAAAAAGGGTATTGGGTGAGCCCCAAGTCAGTTTCAAGTATGTCTTTTTGAGATTTGGGCAAAAGCATCTTTTAAATTCTTAAAGTAAGACTATTCAATTCTCGGCTCTTTATCGATTTTAGCGTGAAATCGACTTTGATCTTTTCAGGATTCTTTTTTTTTTGTTTGATGCAAAATTTATTAGCCATGGTAATTTGAAAAGTGATATTTCAGTTCGATGATTCGTGCATTGATGACTAGACACATCAGATTAGGCAAAAATGAGATTTCATTACATAAAAAAAAAGAATTACATTACTCGACACAGACTCATAACAGCTTGAAGATTGACAGACTCGACAACAAGACTAAACTTGAAATAGATTCAAAACATAGGACAGACTCGACTAAACTCGGTTTGGTCTCAAATGGAGTGTCACGGTGACTCGCTTATTCTTTTTTTTCGAAAGAGCATCCTCATTTGTTTTGCTAGCAAAAGTCCCAAACACCATCGCTTCACCAGCACAGGTTCAACATTCATGGGTATCAACAAGAGGGATCATTTGAACACATGAACCAGGGGCTTTAGGTTCGATGAAGCTAACATTTTGGTTGACATAGGGTTGGATAGGTGATGGCTCGATGATTTTCTTATCGATGAGGTCTTGGATATCATGGCGAATACACATGCAGCTATTGGTGTCATGGCATGGGCCTTGGTGGTAGGCACAACATTTGGATAGGTTACAGTTAGGCATTCCAGCACGAGGCTGAAGAAGTTGGAGGTGCCCCTTTTTGATGAGGTTATGAAGAATAACGGACAATGGCATACCCAGGTTGGTAAAGTTTCTTGGGTTGCGGGCTTTGTTAAACTTTGAGTTCAAGTGGGTCCTCGGAGTGGCTCTTGTGTTTGGATATGGAATAGGATTACCCAGGCAAGGGTGTGGACTTGGACACGAGTAAGGATTCTGATGTGGAAATGGGCTTGGATAGACGGCATCGGACAACCCATACTTCCTTTTATTGATGCTCTGCACCATCTTCTTAAATCGGCTTATCCTTAAACTTAGATGTTCAACAGCGGTTTGTAGTTTGTTCACTTTTCCTTCGAGAGCTTGGTAGGCCATTAGTGGGTTTATGATAGCCTGGACTAGTCCGCGATCACGACAATGAATTCGGGGAGGTACAATAGTGTCCTTACCCGGGGCTATGTTTTCTGCAAATAGAAGTAAAAGCCCAAATTAGCAGAGGCGCAAAAATACTTCTTATGGACTCCTAGCGGGAGGAGATGATCAAATTTTTGAAGGATTTAACGATGCGAATCGAGGACGGTTGCATTAAGTATACGATTTTTGTACAACGATTGAGATGGGTAAGGATGATGATACATTTGCATTTGATATGCAGAGACTGACATGTGTGAGACTGACTGGATGTGCGTGCATACGAACTGACAAGAATTGTGTATGCTTATGAGACAAGCATACGAATGCAAGCCCTAATCTATATGACGCCCTACTTCTAACATATAACAGTTAAGCAAGTAAGGTCCTAACCATACAGAGTGTGCTAACTTTTTTTTCCAGTATAATTGACGTCATGGGGAGGGTGAGAAAGACAGGTTTGCACTTTGAGGAATGAGAATCTAGGAAATTTTATAAGTAGAGATTTTTGGGAAATCTGGGTGAATTTTGGCAATGTCTCTAGGAAATAGGGATTTCTGGAAAATCTAGGTGATTTGAACAAAGTTTCTTAAAGAAACAGGTATTTCTGGGTGAGTAAGGCAGAGTTTTTGGGGAGAACTGCAAAACCAGAGTTTCTGGGAAAAACAAGGTAAATGGGAAAGGTTTCTAGGAAAAGCAAGGATTCTAAGGTTTCTGGCATAAGCAGGGATTTCTGGGAAATCTAGGCGGATTGGATAGAGCTTCTGGGAGAAACTGGGAAATCAGAATTTTTGGGAGAAATTGGTAATTTGGGAAAGGTTTCTAGGACAAGCAGGGATTAATCCAAGGTTTCTAGGATAAACGGGGATTTCTGGGAAATCTAGACGGATTGGATTGAGCTTCTGGGAGAAACTGGGAAATAAGAATTTCTGGGAGAAATTGGTAAATCTAGACATTTTTGGGAAGTTTGCACGGAGTTGCTGGAATTTTTGAGAAATCAGGGAGATTTGGACAGAGCTTCTGGGAAAACAGGTACATTTGGGTAAGTTGGACAGAGTTTCTAGGAGAAACAAGTATATCGGAGTTTCTGGGAGAAACTGAGATTTCTGGCTAATCTGGGGAGAAATAGGGATTTCTGGGTGAAACTAGAATTTCTTGAAAATCTGGATAAATTGGGCAGAGTTTTTGGAAGAAACAGGTATATACGAGAGTTTCTGGGAGAATAGGGATTTTAGAGTTTCTGGGTGAAACAGGGGTTTTTGGGTGATTTGGACAGAGTTGCTAATAGAAGCAGGGATATCTAGATAGTTCGGGCAGTGTTTTGGGAGAAACATGTACATATGGGTAAGTTTCTGGGAAAATAGGTATATTTGGGAAATCTGGGAGATATAGACAGAGTTTTAGGGAGAAATAGGGATTTCTGGAAAATTTAGGTGATTTGGACAGAGTTTCTGAGTTTCTGGGAAAAACTGGTATATCAGGGGGAAATTGGTAAATATGACGGGAGCGAGGGATGACGGTGATCATACTGTCTAGCAAGTTTTCATATTCCTATGTCTTAGGACCAACAAACAAGGTTTGCGGTGTATATCTTTGTAAACATGGAGCAGACATCCTTGTCATGGTGCCTAGGCATGTCAACTCAATGTAATCACATGTGAGTGATTGCCTTGGGAATCATAAGAAAGAGGTTCTGTTCTATGCCACATAAGCGTCTACACCGCGCAGGTAATCCCACCAGGACATACAACAGTTATATCATATTGTCCTATCTGAAAAGATAAATGAATAGTCCTATGAAAGGTTCTACAGGAATCTATATGCAAAGGCTGGGTTTAGTCAAAGAGGGTCCGTTGACGAGAGTTCCAATATACCATTAGAGAGATAGTATGGAAGTGCTTACTCTTTTTGATATACCTTGGAAGGTACAGTATCAATGGTGACTTGTGCCCTAGCGCAGCAAGACCTGAACAATGCCAGCGCCGCGTTTCAGACACAGTCGAAGGGGGAAAATGCAGAGTGCAATGCGATGAACCAAACATAGTAAAAAGATGATTTTAAGGATGTTTCTTATAAGTCAAACCTCTGTATTATTTTGTTTTGAAAATAAAAATCCCCAGCAGAGTCGCCAAATTGTGGACACGCGGAATTCCACCTCTTTGTTTTGATTGAGATTGTTTTGAAAAGGAAAGGAAAAGGTCTTTTGAAAATAGATACAGAGTCGCCACTTAGTCTTTAGGGAACCAAGAAACCCAATTTGACTCACCCAAACGGATAAAGGGCACCGGCCTTTCACAACCAAAGAACTTGGCTCGGGGTTTTGGTACGAGAGAGGAAGGAGCCTTTGTCGCGACTAATAGATATTTTGAAATTCAAGCACAAAGAGACTATGTTCAAATCTGTCAACCGATTTCTCAACAATTTCAAAAATAGCAAATGGATCCTAGAGGTTCTCAAAACGGATCGAATGAAAGCTAATTCATCAAAGTTTATCCAAAAAATTTGAAATCCATCAAGCTATGGGTTTTGGTGGACCAAATCTTATGGAAAAAACCAATCTATATTTTTTGCTGAATTTTATCTAGTTCATTTTAATGTGTGAGAAAAACATCTTAAGTGATGATTGAAGTTTATTAGAGAGATCAAACTCATAGATCAACTTAATTCTCATGATTCCCATTAAATTTAGCCCTCAAGTTCTACGAAGAACTTTAGATCATGGACCAAAGGGACTTACAAATATACTATTGGAGATGAAATTCAATAAGAATTCTATGTAATAGGAATAATCAAGAGATAGGTATGAACATAGGAATCATCCTTCTCATAGATTATACTTCCAAACCATCATAGAATTCAAAATAGATACATATACTATATATAATCATGTATGCATGGATCTAGACTAAATAGAAGAATGAAATCAAAATTGAAAATCAAAGTGAAATTCAATCTCTAATTATAGATTATCAATCAAATCAAAGAAACTTGGATCTACTCATGTGAGTGTGTGAAGAACAAGAAAGGAAGAAGATGAGTGTTCTAATAAAGAAAATAAAACTAAACTAGACCCAAGTCTTATAGACCTATATATAAAAGTAGGAATTAGAGATGAATTGTGTGTTTACCTCTTGGAGGATTCTCAATTATATCACCAAAGTTGAATTGAAGAGTCTTCTTCTTCAAGTGTTCTCCAAGCCCAAGCACTCATCCATGGAAGTTAATGGAGACAATTGATGTATAATTCATCTAATCTAGTTATCTTGAGATTAGTTTTAAAAAAAGTTTTAATTCATAATTCACTTCATCACTCTAGAAATCTCTCTTAAATTGAAAGTATTTTGCAAGTATATTCACTTGTAAGTACTTTCTTGTGTATGCCTGTATGTACTTGTGTATCTATATTCTCTTGTGTGTGAAAGATGATCTTATATAGATCTATATATAGAGTTTTGAAAACTTAACTCTTAAGTTACAGGGTTAAAACCGGATTTCAAAGAGCATAAAAGGGTTAAAATGGCCATTTCGGTGCCAAAACGCAGTTTCCAGGCAATTTCCTCGCAGTATGAGGCTTCTAGTAGGGTCCGGAACCAAAAAAGCTTAATAGAGGGGCCACACTATGGACGGAGGCTTAGGTGGGACCCACCACCCCCTATGTGGAACCCGTCACCTGCTTTTCCTTCTCCTCTGGTTGCCCTTACGCTCTGTTTAAAACAGGATTTCAGAGAGCATAAAAGGGTTAAAATGGCCATTTCAGTGCCAAAACGCAATTTCCAGGCAATTTCCTCGCAGTGTGAGGCTTCTAGTAGGGTCTAATAGGGACTGGAACCAAAAAAGCTCAATAGAAGGGTCACACTATGGGTGGAGGCTTAGGTAGGACCCGCCACCTGCTTTTCCTTCTCCTCTGGTTGCCCTTAAGCTCTATTTAAAATATTAGGTGCACTGATTTTCCAGATTTTCATAAAAATACTTTTTAGTGTTCGAAATCATCCGTCTATGTACCGTTGGAAAGATGTCAAGTTGAATTTCAGTATAAAAATATTCCAGGAGGTTTTGAAATAAAAATTGAAGTCCAATTGAAGCCCAAAAGTCCTCCGGAACTTTCGTCGTCTTATTGAAATCAAATGACGTCTTTTCCAAAATTGCTTTCAAATGTGCATCGATTTCAAACTTTTCTTCAAAATTGAATCTCTGGATACCTAGAATACTACATTTAGAACACTTCATGTTCATATAACCTTGAGTGAATATGAATTATAAGAAATGATTTTGACAAAACTGAGATTTATGCATGGAAAAGGGCTTTTCTGATCTTGAAGTCACTTTCCAAAGTTCGATCTTTTGATTGTATGGAATCCAGTACCTTCCACGGGGTACTGTTCATCATCGAATCCTATAAGACGTTGTCCTCCCTAAATCCTATCAGTGTAGTCAAAATTGGGTATCTACAGTTTGCCCCTCTTTGGCAGAGCTTGTTGTGAACAACATGAACTGCAAGTGAGTGCCAAAGCTAGAAGGCACCCAATAACCATACTGAGAGGTTTTAGGAAAAACAAAAATCAAGAAAATCAAGAATTTCAAAATCAGAGAAAATCAAGAAATCATGAATGCAAGAATGCAATGCAATGCTGGGTAGAGGTGGCTAAATCTAAGCTACTGCTGGTCGTACTCTGCTAGAGCTGCCTGTGTATCCTTTCCAGGAATCAGACTAGGGCATAGTTCAAGCGCGCAAGGAAATAGAGAATACACAAACAATAACACAAATGAAATCCTCCTATCTTAGGATGCTGATGCAGCATGAAAAGATGAATGTGCAAGTGCTAGAGGAATCATCCTCAAGAGTTCCCTAGGGCCTAGATGCAAAATCTAATGCAAGGGATGCAACGTCTCACTGTCATAGTCGAATGTGTCTAAAGAGAAGTATGCTATCTATATCTCGGATGATTCGCGGAGTCTTGTCAGAGTCTTTCTTTTGAGTTTAAGGCTTGTAGGTGTCATTTGTATCTCGGACGACTGCTGAAGTAGCGGAGTATCTTGGATGAATTTTGAAGATAACTTCTGATGATTTCTGAAATAATGTCTCCTAAAACCCGGATGACTGATGTAGAGTCTTCTGCTGGGGACGATTGCTTATGTAGAGTCCTAATCCTCGAACATTTGCTAATGTAGAGTCCTAACCCCTGGACGATTGCTGATGTAGAGTCCTAACCCTTGGACGATTACTTGATGTAGAGTCCTTCTGCTAGGGACGATTGCTTATGTAGAGTCCTTCTACTGGGGACGATTGCTAATGTAGAGTCCTTCTAATGGGGACAATTTGCTGATGTAGAGTCCTTCTGCTGGGGACGATTGCTGATGTAGAGTCCTTTTGCTGGGGACAAATCTTCTGAAACATGTCTCTTTGCCGGAGACAAACCTTCTGTTATTCTAAAACAGGTCCTTCTTCGGGGGACAAATCTTCTGAAACGGGTCTGGAGGCAAATCCTCTAAAATAGGTCTCTCTGCCAGAGACAAATCTTCTATTCTTCTAAAATAGGTCCTTCTTTTAGACAATTCTTCTGTTCTTTTAAAACATGTTCTTCTTCTAGATAAATCTTCTATTCTTCTAAAATAGGTCCTTCTGCTAGACAAATCTTCTGTTCTTCTGCAACAGGTCCTCCTTCTAAACAAATCTTCTGTTCTTCTAAAACAAGTCCTTCTGCTGGGGACAAATCTTCTATTCTGATGCATGAATTCTGAGAGATACACTGATTTTGAGAGATACCCTATATCTGGAGGCAACACGATGCATAATTCTGAGATGTACATGATTCTGAGAGATACCCTATATCTGGAGGCAACACGATGCTGAGAGATACCCTATATCTGGGGGCAATTTTGATACTCAAATTCTGAGAGATACCCTTCATCTGAAAGCAACCCACAGATACACGATGCTGATAGATACGCAATTTTGAGAGATGCCCTTCTTTTGAGGACAATTCTTATACACGCATTTTGAGAGAAACCCTATATCTGGAGGCAACCCATAGATAGAAATTCTGAGAGATACCCTTCATCTGGAAGCAACCCACGGATACAAATTCTCTGCTGGGAAAATTCTATGATCCTGAGAGACGTACGGGTTCTGATTTCACGAATTTTGATGAAGAATACCTTGCTTCTGGGGGGAGTTCTAATACACGATTTCTGAGATACCTTTCTTCTAGAGGTAATTCTAACGATATCTGAAAGTTATCTAGTTGGGGAGATATCTGAGATTTCTGAGAGGTGAGCACATATTTTGGAGGCCCTGCTGATTCAATCTGAGACTCGTATCGGTGCTTCGACCAGCTCACACATTCTTGCAACATGTCGGACTTATTCTGACCCTTTCTTGAATATCTTACTCATGAAGATCTTGTATTCTGATCCATCTTCTATAAATCTATTCTAGATGTAATTCTCGAGTTATAGTAGACCCGAATGTCCAATTTCTGAGTCAATACACAATTACTTCCAAAACAACGGGAGTTCACTGCAAATCATCAATTCTTAGCTTTTTCAAGCTACGGTGCCTTTGATTCTTCGTGTTTGGGGACTTTTCTTCAACTTTGAATGGTTTTCAACCAAATTTCAAAATCTCCAAGGGTTTTTTAGACCAATTCCAACAAGTTTTAAGCACTATTAAGGCTTATACATCAAGATTGGACCAATCTGGGGTCAAAACAAGAGTTTCGGGGGTCAAAACGCAAATATAGAGCAAAATGGGGTTTTGGCAGGCCGTGAATAGTGAATGGCGGCTTTCCACACCATCCTGGGAGCCGCCAGCTACAACAATGGGGTTTTAAACCCATTTTTCATCTTGTTCTTCATTTAACTCAGGAATCATCCTTCAAAACCTCCAAAAACCTTGTTGATTTCATCAACTCCTCTCTATTCTAGGATATTCAAGTGCTAAGGGTTTCACTATTCATCATCTTGAACCTCTTGTGTTCAAACTTCAAGCATCAAAAACCATGAGTTCCCATGGACAAGGTGAGAGTTCTAGAACACGTAGAAGCCGATTTCAAGCTAGTGGAGCTTCATCAACTCAAACCATGGAGTACCAACTATGAAGATGCCACAAAATCATATTTCTAAAAGGGCCTTTCACCAAGAGGTAACCCATTTTTCAATTTTTCACTATTTCTTTGCTTCATGTATATGTGCTTCCAAAGTTCTTACAAATACTTAGGAATCATCCTTCAATTTTCTTCTAGAATGTGCAAAGGCACCCCAAATGTCATGGTAGCCATGGACAATGTCTTAAATGGTTTAATGAATTATCGAAAGCACATCCCCAAGTAGTAGCCAATATAAGACAAGCGGGCTTTGGGTCTTTCGTAACTTTGTTGGAAAGGCCGACCAATGACTTGGCCATGATTCAAGCTCTTACTAAGAGGTGGTGGGATTCCACAAATACTTTCCACATCCTTTTTGGGGAGATAACCATGACCCCACTTGACTTTACAATGATAACTAGCATCTCATTCGCTGGGCATCTTCTTCCCTTTGTGAAGAACATACACACACATCCCATTATTATCGAGCGGCTTCTAGGCATTATTCCGACCCAGAGAGATCTTCATGGATCGAGTGTGAGCATCACATGATTTGTCAACAACTTCCAGCATTCTGGAAAAGTGGCCCAGTTTACTGATATGCACCTTTCCCGTGCTTTCATCTTATATTTGCTTGGTTGCTCTCTTCTCTCTACTCGAGCTAAGCGGATTACACTGAATATGCTTAATAGCCTTCAAAATCTTGAAGAGATCGTAGATTTTCACTGGGGTTCTGCTAGCTTAGCCATTCTTTCAGTCATATGGGGGAGCATTCGCAAGGCAAATCCCTTGGATTTGGTGGCTTATGGAGAGCTTGGGAGGTATTAAAATATTTTTATTTCAAGTTTTCATCATTGTCATTCTGTATTTTGATCACTGCTATATTTTTTCTTGCAAGTGTGGAATTTCGAGTATTTTTCCATGACAGCTCCAACATTCTGGGGCGAAGAGATACATATTTCTCCACGGGCTCTAAAGTGGTGTCGCCAAGCCATAGGTGTCAAGAATGATGCTCATAATGTTATTTCTTGTCGAGATTTTCTGACCCATCTCAGATTCAATCAAGTTCACTGGCATCCTTGGGCAACAAATGATGATGTGACTGAGATTGGTTTGGCTAGACAGATGACTAGAGAGAGGATTCTTCTCGAGGGTCCCTCTTTTCTTGATTGGTATCTTGGAGAGAGAGTAGCTCCTCAGACTGATTTGGAGGATCATCTATTAGTGCCACAAGATCCGCCTTCTTACATGAGGTCAACGCAGAACCTGGAAGATGAAGATCTTATTGATGCTTTGAAAGGAATTCTTTCTGCCTCATTTACTCTTTTTGAGGAGAACTATGACGTCTTCAGGGCCACTCATCTGATGCCCAATTTCCCACTCTCGGAAGACCCGCAGGTATTTTCATGGCTTCTTCATTTCTGACTAAATGCTTGTTTTCTCATTTCTCATTGTCATTTACAGGGGAGCTCTTTCGTGGATGGCCCTGGATGACCTTTACCTCCCATCCCTTCTTATGACTGGCGAGCCTCGACTATGCTGTGTGGAGTTATATCTTTAGTGGAGATTCCCCGTGATCTTGTGGAGCCTTAGCTAATTTCAAATCAATATGAGTCAGTTCCCCTAGCTATTTTTAATGAAAAGCGAGCTTATACGCAAAATCTGAGAGCTTGGAGCCTTGCCCGAGAGGGACAGATGAGTACTTCTGAATTCATTTCTTCTGATTCTTTTGATCTTTCTGACCTTATCTTTTTTTGCAGTGGGATGGCATATGCCAGACTTACATAGATCGAGATGCGACTCTGGTAAATTTCTTGACCTTTCTTTCTTTCATTGCACTTTCAACCCTGTACTAATTCTTTCTCCTAACAGGTAGCTCAAGTTAGGAAGCTTCAATCACAACTGGAACAGATGCATACAGGCCCTTCTGGTGGGAATGGTGTGTCTAGGTGAAGGCGCCAAGTTGATGATGATGATAGTTCTACGGCCTCGGATATGCCTGCTCGATACCCACGGGCTAATCGTCATCACTGATTCTGATGATTACCCCCTTTCATATGTACCCATGACTATCTTTTTTGTTTTCTTACTTTCTTTACTGAGATTGAAGTTGATGTATTCTGTTTGAGACTTGATGGGTCGGTACCCTTGACTTTGTTTGATGCTACTTTATGTTATCCTCTGCTTTTGCTTTGCATTCCTTGTTACGAGGTTGATTTGATTGACACTTTGCACACTGACACAGGACTTAGTTATAGGGAAAGGAAATTTCCTGACGATTCCTTTACTCGACAATGTCTTCAAATTTTGATGCTTGAATTTCTGAGGATTTGCATGTTTGAAATGAAAATTTTATCTTGTAGCAAGATATTGAATTGGCTTTACATATAATCTTGGAGCTTTGAAAATTATCCACATAATGTTTCAGTCTTGACATTATACTCACATCTTTAGATTGCTTGAGAACTTTTCAACTTAATATCAAGAATTACCAGATTTTTGATTTAGGTGTTTAATTCTGATAGCCAAGTGATCTAGAGAGAACAGGTATCAGAGTATGGGCAAATGACAGTTTGCCCCTAGTTGATAGGCATAAATAGAAGTTTGGGCAAACATAGTTTGCCCCTAGTGTGGCAGTGATATCTTGAGGTTCTGGGCAAACTTGAAAGTTTGCCCCTAGTTTGCAAGGTTCAGGGACTGAGAGCTAAGGAAGCTCGCCTACTTATCCTCAAGTGGGAATCAGGTCCAAAGTAGTTCGACCGAGGTTCGAAGGAAGGTATTTGAGATGAGGCTGAGTGTTTCAGGAGCAGTGACCGAACCGAGTAGATTGCCTACGTATCCCTAAGTGGGAATCATGTCAAGCGTAGTTCCTCGAAGGCCAGAGGTTTTGAAAGAAAGGTTTTAAGCATAGTATTTCTTGAGATGATCAATGTTGATTGGCTGATTGAATTCAACTCCATCTAGATCCATCAGGTATGCTGCTCCTCCAGAGAGAAGCTTCATAATGATGTACGGACCAACCCAATTTGGCTTGAATTTCCCTCTAGGATAAAAAACTAGTACTTTTAATTCTTTAAGCACAAGGTCACCTTCCTCAAGTTTTCTTAGACGGACCTTTTTGTTGAATGCTCGGGCAATTCTTCTCTGATACACATGCACATGATCAATTACAGTCAATCTCTTTTCATCAAGTAACATTAGCTCTTCATATCGATTTCTTAGCCAATCAAATTCTGGAATCTCTGATTCTGCCACAATTCTTAGCGATGGTAGTTCTATTTCGACTGGGCGTACTGCTTCCATTTCATAAGCCAAGGAGTAAGGAGTGGCTCCTGTAGATGTCCTGATAGATGTTCTGTATCCCCACAATGCATATGGTAGGTTCTCATGCCAATCTCAGTATGTATCAGTCATCTTTCTCAGAATTGCCTTCAAATTCTTATTGGTTGCTTCAACTGCCCCATTTGTCTGTGGCCTATACGGTGCTGACATGTGATGCACAATCTTGTATTCTTCTAGTAGATCCAAGACTTCTTTCTATAAGTGACTGCCATGATCAGATATCAACTCATGAAGGACCCCGTATAGACATATTATATTTCTTCTGATAAATCTGGCCACATCTTTAGCCTTCAATGTCGCATAGGACTCTGCTTCCGCCCATTTGTGAAATAATCGATTGCTACCAGGATGTATTGATGCACGTTAGATGCCTTCGAGGTTACTTCTCCAATAACATCTATTCCCCAAACTGAGAATGGCTAAGGGGTAGTCATGTTGTATAGCAGTGATGGCGGCACATACTTCATATTGGCATGGATCTGACACTGGTGACATTTTCTAACATATTCATAGCAGTCTCTGTCTATAGTAGTCCAATAATACCCTTGTCGGATGATCTTCTTGGCTAACATATGTCCACTCATGTGAGGACCTCACACCCCTTCATGAATTTGCTCCATCATTTTCTTTGCATTGTTCCCATACAAACATGTCAAGTTGAACCCATTGTAAGATTTCTTTAGCAGACTTCCGTCGCAAATCATGAATTGAACTAAGAATCTTCTTATGGCTCTTTTTTCTTTCTCGGATGTACCTCTGGATATACCCCATTTTTAATGAAATTCTATATGTCGGTGTACCATGGAAGTTCTTCTACTTCCTCTATTTCCCTTATCATCTCATAAGATGGTTTTTCTCTCTGTTCAATCATCAACGGAGTTAACTTTATCCCTACAGGAATCTCAATCATTGAGGCCAAAGTAGCCAAGGAGTCTGCTAGCTGATTTTCTTATCGAGGTAGGTAGAAGAACATGATATGCAAGAAGCAAGTTCGTAGAGAATCAAGGTACTCATGATAAGGTTTCAATTTTTCTTCTTTAACTTTCCAATCTCCTTGAACTTGAGATATGATCAAATTGGAATCCCCAAATACATTAAGTTTCTTCACTTCCAAAGTTAATGCGGCTTCTTACCCCAAGATACAGGCTTCATACTCAACAGTGTTGTTGGTAGAGGTGTACTTCAATTTAATAGCAAACGGGGCATGTGCTCCTTCAGGAGACACAAGGATGATCCCTACTCCATCTCCTTTCTGATTTGTAGCTCCATCAAAGTACATTTTCCATACATCCTCTCTTAATTCCATCAATCCTTTATCAGGGAACATGAATTCATCTTCATTTTCAGGATTTAATGGATGTTCTACCAAATGTTTTACGATAGCCCTTCCTTTAACAGATTTACTCGTAGCATATGTCAAGTCAAATTCAGATAGCATCAAGGTCCATCGGGAAATTCTGCCAGTTAATGTTGGTTTTTCAAAGAGATACTTCAAAGGATCCATGCAGGAGATGAAAACAATAGGAAAGGCCAACATATAATGCCTTAGACAATGAGTGGCCCAAACCAAAGCCCAACATGTCTTTTCTAGTGGAGAATACTTCAGCTCATATCAAGTCATTCTCTTACTCAAATAGTAAATGTCTTTCTCTGCATGCTCTTCATCTTCTTCTTGTGCTAACATGCACTCCATAGCATTATCTAACACGAATTAGTACAATAGTAAAGGTTTTCCAGACTTCGGGGGTGAAAGAACTGGAGGTTTCAACAGATAATTCCTGATCTTGTCGAAAGCTTCTTGACATTGATCATCCCATTTGAATTTCTTCCCTTTAACAGTGAGCTTAGATATGAAGCGACTGATGAATTGGATTCGTCCCAGAAATCCTCTTACTTCCTTTTCATTTGTTGGCGGAGGCATATCCATAATAGCCTTGATCTTTGTGGGGTTAACCTCAATTACCCTCTGTGTAATGAGAAATCCTAGCATCTTTCATGTGGTTACTCCAAAAGTAAACTTTTGTGGATTTAATCTTATCCTATATCTTCTCAATCTTTCAAAGAACTTGGTGAGAGTAGCTAAATGTCCACTCCTTTCCTGGGACTTGACAATCATGTCATCCACATAGACTTTTACCTCTTTATGGATCATATCATGTAACAAAGTAGTAGCAGCTCTCTGATAGGTTGCTCTGGCATTCTTTAACCCAAACGGCATCACTCGGTAGTAGTATGTCCCTCAATGAGTTATGAATGTGGTCTTTTCTCTGTCTTCAAGTGCCATTAAAATCTAATTGTACCCTGAGAAACCATCCATGAATGATAACAACTCATGTCCTGCTGTTTTATCTACCAAGACATCTATGTGTGGAAGCGAAAAATTATCTTTGGGGCTAGCCTTGTTCAAATCTTTGAAATCAACACATACTCGGATCCTTCAATCCTTCTTTGGCACAGGAACTATGTTGGCTATCCATTCAGGGTATTGGATTACCATCAGGAATCCAGCTTTCAACTGTTTCTCAACTTCTTCTTTAATTTTCAAAGTCCATTCTGGCCTCATGCGTCTCAATTTTTGCTTAACAGATTTTGAATTAGGAAAGAGAGGGATATAGTGTTCGACAATCTCTGGATCAATACCTGGTATATCTTCATAAGACCAAGCGAAAATATCTTTAAATTTTCTTAATAAATTGATTAGTTCATTGCTTTCTTGTGAAGTGAGTGTGTTGCCATTTTGTGGGTTATCTTCATTACCCAAGTTTATTAGCAAAGTTTATTTAATAATCTTGCATGCAGATTCATTTTCATTTTCAATTAATCTTTGCAAATCCTCAGAAATTTCAAAATCAAGATCATCGGACACGGAAGAGTAAACAAAATCTTCGTTCATTTCATTAACATTTTTTGGTACATCAAAAGCAAAAGCAGACTCAACATTATGGCTCATATTGGCCTTTACAGACTTCTGGGGGAGTGGGGGAGGGGATTTATTGACTCCTGACTCTATTATCCAATTGTTCAGAGCTCCCTCTATTGGTATGATTTCTTTCACTTTTCCTGGTGCTTCTTCGACATCCATCAACATGTTCAGCTCTTCACCCATTAGCATGTTCAAATCATCACTTGTCATCAGATCAACCCAATCCTTCCCTTCTTTCTTGGCAGGTGGAGCATACAAGAATGGATCCTCATAGTCGGAGAACTCATGTTTGAAGAAAATCTCAAACCCAGGTTTGATACTCTTATTAGCCGGATCATACCAAGGTTCAGGGAATCCACAGAAGGAGAAGTCATCACCTTCCTTCACGAAGTACCCATTTAGGATTCTCGGTCCATAAACAACCATCAGTTCTTTTCCTCTTATCATCTTCTTCTCATCTTTTTCGGTTAATTGATACCCAAGCCCAGATTTATCTTCCTTCATGGAAGTTAGGCGATTTGGTTATTCCTTGTTGACGACGACCCAGTCCTATTCCAGGGAAATAATTCATCTTCCACACCATGTGAGCCACTTTAGGATTTACATATTGGTCAAAATACAATGGCATAACTTCAGGGATCCAATTTTGTTCCACTTCTTCTTGTAGATCTTCGACAACTGGGTTTCCTTACTCAAACATCTTTCTATACTCACGTCCGGTGATGAATGGCCTCTTCTTCTTGAATGGAGTGATTTCTTTGCCCCAAACAGATGCATCAGGAAATCTCTTTTCTTTGTCATAACTGAGTCAATCCTAAATGGATTTCTTTTGTTGAACCCCATACAACTTCTTTTCTTCATCTAGCATTCCCACAAAGTTGAATCCTCCTAGTTCATTTTCTTCTTCCGGTGTCTGGACTTCTAGTACAGGGCCATGGCTTGTCCCTTCTTCCTTGATCCAGCTATCCCCAAAGATTGTAGCTACATCTTCTTTCCATATGAACTTGACTTTCTGGTGGATAGTGGAAGTGACTGCATCATTTACATGTAACCACGGGCGTCCTAATAGTAGATTGAAGCTAGCTGGAATATCAATCACTTAGAATTCAGCTTCTTTGTTCAATGGCCTCACTTCAATTTTTAGCTTAATCATTCCCACGATAACCCTTTTAGTATTATCATAAGCCCTCACAGTCAGTGTTGATGGCAAGAGTTCTGAAATAGATAGTCCCATTCTGAGAGCCGTTTGGAGAGAACATATATTTAAAGCTAATCCATTGTCTACCAAGCAAACTAGTACTCTATCCCCAGGCAGTGTACAGTGATGTAGAAAGCCCTATTGTGGTGTACCACTTCTGGCAGTAAATCTTCATTTGTGAATGTGATTACAGGCTTACGAGGTTTTGCAGAGACCATGTTCACCAAATCTTTAGGAGTAGTGTTGACAGAAATAGAAACATCCAATCTATTGAGTGTATCAAGCATAGCCTGCCTGTGTTTATGAGAGGTCATAAGTAATCCCCATACTGAGATCCAAGCTTGTGCTTTCTTCAACTGCTTTAGGATTTCATCCTCTTCTTCGCTCATGGCTCCCTTATCAGCCTCTTTTGCTTTGATAACTTCCTTCTCTTTCCATATTTTTTTGCCGCGATTTTCTAACTCATGGGGTTTGAAATGATGCCCAGAGCGGGTCAAGTGGTTGGCTTCATTGGCGATCCAAATAGACTCAAGTTCTTTGGCTAACTTTTCAGTGCCAGCAGTGACTTTCCAAACAGAATCATCGAGGATTATGGTATTATTAATGGAATCATCCTCATCATCGTACCACCAGTCTTCTTCTTCTCTCATCATTGCAATGAGGTCATCATCTTTGAATTCAAGGCTTTTGACGGACTCCATAAATTCTTTTATCGGCTCAGTGCTTTCTTTCTCGGTGATTGCTTCAATGGGCTTTTCTTCTTCATACTAGATTGAATCATCAGTGATGGTATTAAGATCCCACCATTCAATTGTAAGATTTTTGTTGGCTATTTCTTCTTCAAAGGCTAGTAATTCTTCAACCCACTCTTCTTCTCGCACATTCCTTAAGATACAAATTGCAACATTTTTTGGGAGCTGAACATCTATAGCCTACTAATCCAAGGATGTGCTGTAGATCATAGGGTTGTAAATCTGAGACCCTTCTTCCACAAAATTGACATTTGGCAAGTTCCCTTTATGATTAGGGAGAGGATTCTTCTGAACATTTGGCTGAGAGGGAAGAGGGACCCCTTTTTCAATCAACTTCTCAATCTCATGACGAAGTCTCCAGCATCTATCTGTGCTATGTCCACGACCTTGATGAAAGTCATAATAGAATTCAGTTTTGAAACCCGGTAGAAGCGGATTTGGCTCTGGTTTAGGTTCCAATTTCTGTAAATACCCCTTTTCTAGCATTCTCTCAAGTGCAGTGTTTAGCGACATTCCCAAATCGAAAAACTCTCTTTTCGCTTTCGACTGTTTCTGATTTTGATTCCCTCTTGTATTAGTCATGCTTCAGCGCTCTTTTTGAAAAGGCTAAGGAGATAGCATGTTAATGTCAGCAGGCTAATGATAGACTGGCCTTTCTGTCTTTCTGTACCGATTGCTTGTGCTTTCTTTCTTGATTTTTCCGTCTCTAATGGCATCTTCTATCAAAGTCCCCATGTTAAATAGTTGTTCAAAGCTCACAATGGATTGGAATTCTAGCCTCTCTAAGTACTCGTGCTATAGGTTTCTGATGATCATTCGGACTTGATCTTTTTCTGTCAGCCTGCTAGTAATTTGAGCAGCTTTTGCCCTCCAATGAGTAAGGAAACCTACGAAGGATTCCCTATATTCTTGTCTAATGGTCTCCAGATCTCTTGCAGTTACATCAAATGAGTGGTTGTACGAACATTGAGTCATGAAAGCTTTGGCCGATGCCTCC
The DNA here is from genome assembly GCA_033977485.1 of Hydrangea macrophylla. NCBI lineage: Eukaryota > Viridiplantae > Streptophyta > Magnoliopsida > Cornales > Hydrangeaceae > Hydrangea > Hydrangea macrophylla. The sequence continues at coordinate 86,914,463 of CM066984.1, forward strand.
CAATCCCTAGTTATGGCTGGTTCTAGTGTTAGGTACCATGAAAGTGCTGTCCCACTCAAAACTCTTGGAAATGGTAGAGCGAAGAAGTCAGACCTAATACCCATAGGCTGCAGAGTTCCTACATAAAGCCTTAGATGGCTCTTCGAATTTCTAGTTCCATTGAAGAATTCAATATGCGGCATCTTAAATTTTTTTGGGAGTTTGGCCTTTGGTGCATCACACAATCCCTCAACGTCAAACAAATACTCATCCACCCCCTTGTTTTTCCTGATCACACTTTCTAGCTTGTCGATCTTAGCCAACTTGTCCTGAATTTCCTAATCTAGCTGAACCTTTGGTTGAATTGTCTCCCCAAAGTCTTCTTACTCATGATGTACCAGAGGCGGTGGTGGTGGCATAGTAGTCAGCTGTTCAATCATTCTCATCATAGTGGCAAGTTGTTCCCAATTCTGCTCTTCGCTTTGATCCAATGCAGCTTGCATTACGGCCAACGTAGCTTCCATATCGGCTTCGTACATCATACCCTCAACCCTAGTCGACTCGGCTATTCCTTCTTCAAACCCTGATCTGATCAAACGGCTGTTCGGAGCTCTGACCAAGGAGTACAAATTTTTGGTCCTATCTTCTTTTCTGGTTTATTAGGGATTTTCAAAATAATCATGTATCTTATTGCAAAAGATTTTTCAAAGAATGATATTTACAAAAGAATGGAAAATCAAAGATAGAAAATCATTTCCTTTTTAAAAGCATTTTCTAAAATTGAGGAAATCTTTTTCAAAATTCTGAGGAAAACAAATCTTTTCTTTTCAAAAGTATATTAGAGGCGTTGCATTCGTGAGCCATATAATGCAGTGCTTGTTTAGTGTATGCAATGCAGATGAAATGCAATCTAATCTAAATGCAATGCACCTTAATCTAGCTTAGACCTAACATATCAGCACATAAACACATAAGATTCATAAACACATAAGATTCCTTGAGTAAGGTAACCACCTTACTAATCCAACCATTATCCAAGGATTTTTAGTTTTGAAATTCTTGATGGCTCAAGTTTACATAATTGAATTTTTTCATGACAATCTTGAAAGAGAGGGGGAGATTTGTAATTTCAAAAACATTTTTGAACCATCAATGCTTGTGGTGTGAACTCATGATTCTTGAAAATCGAGGTAGGAAATTCAAAAATTCTAAATCTGAAATTGAATCATCAAAGTTGGAATCACGACTTTTTTCTTGAAATTTGAAAACCAAAGTAGAAATTTGGAATCCTCTAAAATCTGAGAAGAGGTTTTAAAATTGAATCATCAAAGTAGGAATTTTGAAATTCTCTAAAATCTAGGGAGAATTTTGGAAGGATTTTGTGAAAGTGAATTTCAAAGCAAATTTTCAAAATGGATATTCCCGAAATTTTTAAAAGACTTGGGTTTTTCAAAGAAGTGCTTGTGTTTTCAAAAAAAAATTCAAAAACTATTCTTGAATAATGATTGGATATTTGGATAAAGACCATACTACTCTAGAGGAATCCACTTTACAAGCTTTGATGATGCCTTCGCATACACGTCCTCATCATCCACATAATCCCTTATGGGCAAACGCAAATAATTCATCGCATTGTCCTAATCAAAGATGATAAACAAGATCCTAATTGAAGGGGTCTATAGAAACTATATGCAAAGGCCGTGTTTTAGTCTCATAAAGGGTCTATTAGCAAGCTCAACGGTGTGGTGACCACCTCCCCGAGGGCGTGTCGTTCACACATGGGCTCTATATACCGCATATACCGCACGTGGTACAAGGCTAGCGGTGACTACATGCTACCAAAGTCTCTTGACAAATGAAAGAAAGACGGCCCTCCACCCACAAGGTAATGGTCTCAAGCAATCACGGTGAAAGAACAATGCAAGTGCAAATGCAGGCAGAAACAACACGATTATTGAATTAATAACAAGGATATTCTTTGGCTCAAGTCAAACCCTCGAAGAACAAGAAATCGTATGTTCAAATCCCCAGCAGAGTCACCAGATTGTGGACCATACGGAAAGGGGGTCCTGGCATTCTCCCTCGATAGTGTCCCGAAACGGATCCCAAGGAGCACACTTCAGGGACAGCGATCCTAGAGACAAAGAGCCATCACCTAATTTTTATCGGGAATTAGGAAACTGAAGTTTGACTTGCCCAAAATTGAATAAGGTTACTCGCCCTTCATTACCAGAAACTAGGTTCGGGGGTCTTGGTACGAGAGGGGAAGGAGCCCAAGCAAAACTAAAGCACCCCTTCCTCACCCTACCGAATGGTAGGCCTTGATTCAAATATCCTTGTTCTTAATTCATAATTGGTGTTGTTTCCTCAAACATAATAGATAGTATATACATGTCAAAAGGGGAACATCTAGAAAAATCATGTCAAGAGGTTAAATCAAGTAGAAGTCGGATGCACATGCAATACAAGGGAGAGGTATACTTACAGTGGTTAGTCCCGCTAAGGACCGATGCAAGTAAAGGAAACATGTCATGATATGCAAAAGGGAACGAGAAGACTTACATTGAGTTGACTCAAGCAGAGTCGTAAAAAGCAAAAAGAAATAAAACGTGTAATGCAATCATGCAACATTCGTAGATAATATGTCTCTAACATATAATCATTTAAACGGAGACTATCCTAAAGGAAATATGTTGCTGAAAATAAAGTCGTAAATCTAGAAAAATTCTAAGAGAAATGAGAGAGATAATACACGATACATGGGCACTAAGCCACATGTAGACGAGGCAAACCCACAAATCGAAGTCCGGATCCATGGCATTCAATTCTCTACACTAAGACACCAAGAAATACCCAAGAATGCAAAAATGCAAACAAGCAAATGATATGCATGATAAACATGGAAAAGATGTCATCAATCAAATTTCCAGATTCAGCAACCTCTAATGAATCCTATAAAAAGTGGTCTCAAACATGAGCGGGGTTAAAGCCCTTTTACATAAAATTAGATACATGTCTTAGGGGACTTCTCCAAAAGTAGAACCTCTTACCATTTTTGAAGTTCAAGAAATAAGAGTTTTAGGAACAGTGGACCAGGACTATCCACTATTCTTGTAAAAATCATAATTAATTCTACAAAAATCATGTGAAGCTCTATTTGGTGTTAGAAGAAAGTTATTTTATTGTAGTTTGTGACAAAAATAATCCCATGGATATTTCATGAACGTAAGGTTTCTGAAAAGTTGTTGTTAAACAAACTCTATTATTCTGGAAATTTGGTATCACTTGACAAAGGAATGCAAAACATAATAGAATTTCATGAATCATGTTAATAAAGTTAATCTAAGCTTTTGATCTCTCATCCCTTTATCCTAGATGATTTCTAAACCAAGTTTTATTCATCAATTACTGTTGAGTGATCAAGGCATGGCCATTTTGTATACATAATCATAATTGTAGTTAACTCAAGAAAATTCCAGAATAGTTGTATTAACTTCAAACGCTTAGAAAACGGTCTTAACTCGATCGTATGCTCATGAGTTTACATCGACATATAGATACATGAGTTAGGAATCATTCTCAAAAAGTGGAACATCGATAACTATTATAGATTTTTTGAAATTCAAGCACAAAGAGACTATGTTCAAATCTGTCAACCGATTTTTCAACAATTTCTAAAAATAGCATATGGATCCTAGAGGTTCTCAAAATGGATCGAATGAAAGCTAATTCATCAAAGTTTACCCAAAAAATTTGAAATCCATAAAACTATGGGTTTTGGTGGACCAAATCTATGGACAAAACCAAGATGTTTTGCTGAATTTTATCTTAAGTGATGATTGAAGTTTATTAGAGAGATCAAACTCATAAATCAACTTAATTATCATGATTCCCAATCAATTTAGCCCTCAAGTTCTATGAAGAACTTTAGATCATGGATCAAAGGGACTTACAAATATCCTATTGGAGATGAAATTCAATAAGAATTCTAGGTAATAGGAATAATCAAGAGATAGGTATAAACATAGGAATCATCCTTCTCACAGATCATACTTCCAAACCATCATAGAATTCAAAATAGATACATATATATATAATCATGTATGCATGGATCTAGACTAAATAGAAAAATGAAATCAAAATTGAAAATCAAAGTGAAAATCAATCTCTAATTATAAATTATCAATAAAATCAAAGAGACTTGGATCTAGTCATGTGAGTGTGTGAAGAACAAGAGAGGAAGAAGATGAATGTTCTAACAAATAAAATAAAACTAAACTAGACCCAAGTCTTATAGATCTATATACAAAAGTAGCAATTAGAGATGAATTGTGTGTTTACCTATTCGAGGATTCTCAATTATATCACCAAAGTTGAATTGAAGAGTCTTCTTCTTCAAGTGTTCTCCAAGCTCTTTAAGCACTCATCCATGGAAGTTAATGGAGGCAATTGATGTCTAATTCATCTAATCTAGTTGTCTTGAGATTAGTTTTAAACAATTTTTTAATTCATAATTCACTTCATCTCTCTAGAAATCTCTCTTAAATTGAAAGCATTTTGCAAGTATATTCACTTGTATGTACTTTCTTGTGTATGCTTGCATTTACTTGTGTGTGAAAGATGATCTCATATGGATCTATATATAGAGATTTGAAAACTTAACTCTTAAGTTACAAGGTTAAAACAGGATATTCAGAGAGCAGAAAAGGGTTAAAATGGCCATTTCGGTGCCTAAACGCAGTTTACAAAGAATTTCCTCGCAGTGGGAGGCTTCTAGAAGAGTTTGGAACCAAAAATATCGATGGAGAGGGCACATTATGGGTGGAAGCTTAGGTGGTACCCTCCACCCCTATGTGGGACCCACCACCTACTTTTCCTCCTCCTCTGGTTGCCCTTAAGCTCTGTTTAAAATATCAGGTGCACTGCTTTTCCAGATTTTCATAAAAATGATTTTTGGTGTCCGAAAAATGATTTAAGGTGACAAGAAAACCTGGGAAGGAACCAGGAAGCCCCAACAGAGTTATCTTCGACCATAAAAATATCAACAGGAAGGACCGCAACCTCAAGCACTGCTTATAGCTCTGCCTCCAAATAACAGAGGTTGTTTTAACTGTGGGAAGCCAGGACATTTTGCCTAAAATTATATTTTTCCCCAGAATTAATCGCAGGCCGGACATCATCTGCCGCAACTGCAACAAGCCAGGGAACTTGAGCAGGGATTGTTATGCGCCACGAGGAGGACACTATGGGGCCCCAGTTCAGGGAATACAAGTACCCCCAAATTAAACTCGGGTAAATTCTATAATCCTAGGGGAAGTAGGTTTTAATGCTGATGAACAACAGCATGTTGAAGGTACACTTGTACTCTTTCACAATCAAGTTAAAGCTTTATTTGATACTGGCACCTCACGTTCATTTATCGCTATTAAGATTATGCATCAGTTGGGTTTAGAACCCCAGACACTTGAACCAGCACTTAATGTTGTGTCATCGTTAGGAGTGACTGTTAAGTTGGGTAAAGTGTGCAAGAATTGTCGATTGACTCTAGAAGATAGGAATCTTCCAACAGACTCGGTGGTTCTGTCAATGTTAGAGTTTGACATCATCCTAGGGATAGATTGGTTGACTAATTATGATGCCGATTTGAACTGCTCTACTAGGACGATTGTACTCCCAATACCTGGACGACTGACGATCAGATTCCAGTGTCAGCTAACGAGCGACATGTTTCTTATAAGAAGTTTAGCTACGATCGGAGGTACGAGTATGAGTACTGAACTCACAATGGATCAGATTCCTACCATACAAGACTTTCAAGACATATTCTAGGGTATTAAAGGACTTCCACCAAAGAGAGAAATAGACTTTGAACATTATCGATATCTAAGACTCCATATAGGATGGCGCCAACTGAGATGTCGGAACTAAAGAAGCAAGTTTAGGAACTTGAAGATTTAGGTTTTGTTCGCCCGAGTACATCGCCTTAGGGAGCATAAATTCTGTTTATGAGGAAGAAGGACGGAACACTTCGACTCTGCATAGACTACAGGGAGTTGAACAATGTTACGATGAAGAATAAGTATCCACTACCTCAAATAGATGATCTATTCGATCAGTTACAAGGATCAAGGATCTTTTCTAAGATCGATCTGCGTACGAGATATCATTAACTACTGGTTTGACCAGAAGATGTGACAAAGACTACGTTCAGAACGAGACACGGGCACTATAAGTTTCTAGTTATGCCTTTTGGATTGACGAATGCGCTAGGAGTATTCATGGACTTAATGAATAGAGTATTCAGACCCTATCTAGATCAATTTATTATAGTGTTCATCGATGACATACTGATCTACTCAAAGACATAGAAAGACCACAAGGAACACTTACAGATTGCCTTGCAGACACTTAAAAATAGTAAGCTATATGTAAAGTTCAGCAAGTATAAATTTTGACTACAGGAGGTCAAATTATTGGGACATGTTATATCTCAAGATGGTATCTCTGTGGACTCATCTAATATTGATGCAGTCTTAAGCTAGAACAGGTTGACCAATGCGATAAAAGTTAGATGTTTTCTTGGTCTAGTAGTATATTATCGGATATTTGTCGAAGTATTTTCCAAGATAGCAGGACCTTTGACGAATTTGACAAGAAAAGAGATGAAGTATGAATGGATAGACAAACATAAAGGTGCATTTCAGGAGTTGAAGGAAAGATTGACTTCTGCACTGGTACTCACGATACTAAAGAGTGGAAAAAGATACGTGATCTATAGTGATGCATCGCACCAAGGGCTTGGTTGTGTGCTTATGCAAGACGGGAATGTCATTGCATACAGATCGAGACAATTAAAGGTACATGAGAAGAACTATCTGACGCATGATCTGGAATTAGCAGTAATAATGTTTGCATTAAAGATTGGCGACACTATCTCTAAGGAGAGAAGTTTGATCTATTTTTCGATCATAAGAGCTTGAAGTATTTGTTCTCTCATAAGGAATTGAACATGCGACAACGAAGATGGGTGGAGTTACTTAAGGATTATGATTTTTTATTACAGTACCATCCGGTTAAAGCAAATGTCATAGCTGATGCTTTAAGCTGTCAACCTTGACTAGTAATCACTGTATTACTGATACGAGAATGGAAAGCATTGGAAGTGTTAGCTTAATTAGATCTTCAGCCAGTGGAACCAATGGAAGGACAACTTTTTGGGTGCTTTATGGTACAGCCAACTTTGATTAGTCGTGTCATAGAAGCTCAACAAACAATGGAAGATTTGAAGTTATGGTTTGCAAAGATGTCAGCAAAGAGTGTCAATACAGACGGAGCCTTACGATGTAAAGGTAGACTTTGTGTACCTGACGAAGAAGATCTCCGAAAAGAAATATTGGATAAAATGCATAAGTCATTGACCTGGAGGTATGAAGATGTACAAGGACCTAAAGAGGAATTTCTGGTGGGGAGGAATGAAGAGAGAAGTAACTGAGTATATAGCTTAATGTCTTACTTGCAGACAAGTAAAGGTAGAACATCAAAAACCACCTGGATTACTGCAATCGTTACTGATTCCTTAATGGAAATGGAAACACATCACCATGGATTTCGTGGTAGGATTGCCAAAGTCACAGCAAAACCACGACTCCATTTGGGTAATTATGGATCGACTTACAAATACGGCACATTTTATCACCTACAGTATGACGTACCCAATGGAATGTTTGAGCTGAATGTATCTATAGCACATGGTATGGTTACACAGTGTACATGTTTCTATCGTATTAGATAGAGATTCGCGCTTTACTACAGAATTTTGGAAAAGTCTCCAAACTGCGATGGGAACAACACTGAACCTGAGTTCAGCCTTTCATCTGCAGATCGATGGATAGACTGAGCAAGTCAATCAAGTGGTGGAGGATATGTTACACGCTTGCATCATAGATTTTGAGAATTCTTATGAGACACACATGCTGTTGATCGAGTTTGCCTACAATAATAGCTACCATACGAGTATATGGATGGCGCCATTTGAAGCTTTATACGGAAGACCTTGTCGATTACTGCTATGTTGGGCCGAAGTTGGAGATACTTAACTTCTTGGGCCAGAGATGGTACGAGAAACAAGTGAGAAGATTCAAGTCATACGTGAGAAGATGAAGACAGCACAGAACTGACATAAGAATTATGCTGACAAGCGACGCAAAGACCTAGAGTTTTCCGTTAGAGATCGCGTGCTACTTAATGTTTCACCTATGTGAGGAATCGTCAAATTTGGTCAGAAGAGAGGCAAGTTATCACCACGATTCATTAGACCGTTCGAGATTCTAGAATGTGTTGGGAAGGTTGTTATCGCCTTGCGTTGCCACCGAAGATGTCAGGAATGCACAATGTTTTCCACATTAGTATGTTGAGGAAGTGTGCTCACAACCCAGCGCACGAGATCTACTTCGAAGATATTGAAGTCAACGACAATGTTACATTCAACAAAGGACCGGTTTGCATTCTGGATCGAGGGATCAAGAAACTCAGAAACAAGGAGATTATGTTGGTAAAGATTCAGTGGAAGCATCATGATGAAGAAGAAGCTACATGGGAGCTAGAGTCAGAGATGCAAGAGAAGTTTTCGTTTTTGTTTTTGACCTTGGTTATTTTGATTTCAAGGACGAAATCCTTAATGAGTGATGGATAATGTAATACCCTATATGTTGATATATAAATAAGACCTAGTATTCGTTTCTATATACTTGTAGAACCTTTACCCTTCATTTGGTAAATTTAGATACCAATTGATTGTCTTTGTTTCCCAAATGATTGTCACTTTTTAGATACCAATCGATTGTCATGTTTCCCAATCGATTGCTATTCTCCCGACCTGAATTCATTATGTGGCAATAAACCAATCGATTGCCATCTTTTTCAATTGATTGCCTTTAAATATATGTAACCAATCGATTGCCATAAGTTCCAATCGATTGCCATCTGCATAGACAATTTTCCTTCTTTGCCTTTTGGTTTGACACTTGACACTTTCATTTCCTATATATACCAGCCCATTTCAGGCTTTGGGTCTGTTTGGTTTGTTTTGGTTGAGTGAGAGATTGTTATATATATACTCAAACATATATACATATATATACACTTACATAAACACACACACACTGCCCTTAGAAGAGAATAGAATAAGGAAGCAGAAAAAGAACAAAGAAGAAAGGAGAAGAAAGAGAGGGGGAGAGAGAGAGAGAGAGAGATGGACAGAGAAGAAAGAGAGAGAAACCTTGAGGTTTTAGAACACACCCCAAGTGAGTCCTAAATTACTTGGCTCCTCTATTTGATGTTTTTACAAGTTATTATAAAGTTTTGGACATATTAAACACATCCTTACGACATTTATGTATGCTATTTTATAAATCTACTGGAGAAGACGAAGTGCCAATCGATTGGTATGATTCCAAATCGATTGCCATCAGTTTGGTCCAATCAATTGTATAGAATTCCAATCAATTGACATCCCAATCGATTGCTAGTTTCCTCAATAGATTGTTATGACTTTTACCCCAATCAATTGGACCCTTGTCCCAATCGATTGGAACTGGCAGAACATGGATTCCTTTGCCTATGTATTATATAAGAGGTTCGATTATTCGACTGTCAATTCAGACTTCCGTTATGCGACTATAGGATAGGCAGGGATAATGTGACACCAATGAATAATGGATATTTGATAAACAAAAGAATATGATGACGTGGATGACATGTTGATGCTTGTATGAGTTTGATATCTATTTCTTTTAATCAGGGTAGTCCGGCCACATTGGGAATTGTCATGTATCGATGTTAGAACAAAACTTAGGTAGGTTTGGTAAGTTCTGGGAACGGTACGTGGATGGACATTTAGTCATGATATGCTCTTGAAAGAAGTGAGTTGTGCACATGCTCTTAAAAGCAGTGAGCTGGACCAAGTAGTACTAAGATAGACTAGATGATCTATGATATGCTCTTAAAAGTAGTGAGCTGTGTAATATGCTCTTAAAAGCGGTGAGCTGGGATCACTGGTAAATGACGTTGAGTCGTGAAAATAGATCGATTGATATGCCTTATTAGAAATGTTGTGTCCTTGTAAAGCGGTGAGTGTGGACACGCAGAATCGGTCTTCCACTTTTTCAGTTTTGAAATTGTTTTGAAAGGAAAGAAAAGGTCTGTTGAAAATAGGTTGAAAACAGATACAGAGTCGCCACTTGGTCTTTAAAGAACCAAGAAACCTAATTTGACTCACCCAAATGATAAAGGGCACCGGCCCTTCATAACCAAAGAACTTGGCTCGGGGTTTTGGTACGAGAGAGGAAGGAGCCTTTATCACCACTAAAACACCCTCAACTCGCCCCATCTCCCGACGGTCCTCAATTAGCATCTAAATAATCATCTTATACTATGTTTGGTTCGAAAATTAATACTATGATAATATATTACATCACATAAGAATCTTAAAACGGAAGATCATAAGATCTAAGCCAAATATCACACAATGCAAAGGTGAGAGATCACACAAATAAACCTAGGAAAAATCGTCTAATCACATATCAAATAATCAAGTTTTCCTAATCTGAAGGGGACATGGATTGTTCTTGAAACAAATAATCAAAGAAAACGAAACATGCTTAGCAAGCTAGTATGATGCATGTTAATCTTTGAGAAAATAAGATCTCTCAATCCCCGGGACGGATGAGAAAGGATGATTAGATCTGGGGAAAATATGAATGTGTGATCAATTTCATTCCTTATAATCTTCTTAGATTAGGAGTCACAAAAACCCCAAATCTTGCATGGATGCGATGCATGGTCTTATAATGTGCAAAGGTTGTAGAGTGTTTGTGTACATGAATTTTCTAAAATGACTTAGAAGTCTAAAATATGAATGAATGCATGGAGGAAACCATCATGGGATATGTACAAATGTAGTATGGACCACTTCCTAAGATATGAACTAATTTGAAGTACATATATGCATCAAATCAAAGAATGAAAGTAAAAGTATACTTGCTTTGAATAGTGGACAAAACAGTGAGTTGACCTTGTAGAAATTAAAAAGTGAAGTAAGAAATGTTTTCAATGCATGATTTTTTATGGAGATCATCCTTATTGTGTCTATAACACATAAAAAATTCAAACTTCAATAACTATTACATATTGAGAGAAATCATATAAACAATAGAGGTCACTCAGAAACAGAATCCGTACTGTCGACTGAAATGTCAAAAATCTTAGAAAATGAAAACAAAACATCTAGAGGCCCATATTATACATAAAGTTCCATAAGACACTGAAGTTCAAGGGAAAAATGAGTTGAGACCACTTCATTTGGAAAAGTTTTTTTGTAAAACAAGTTGAAAGTCAACCAAGCTGCTGTGACAGTAAAGACAGAATATCTGGAGAGAATGTTTGGACCAAAATGGAATCCTTCCAAGTGTTTCCAAGTCAAACCAAAAATCATGGGTGTTCTATAACAAGTTAGGAAGACTTTCCAAGTGGTCTTGTAATCCCCCTTTAAGTATTGAGTTCTAGAGAAATCTTTGAACTCAGATTGTTCACTGTTTTGATGATTTTTGAGAAGAAAAGGGTTTTATTTCTTGAAGTCAAAAAAGGGGTTTAATAGAGGTTTTAAAATGCACTACACCAAATTGGCCAAAATGGTCACATTTAATTTTGGGCAGTTTGTCACTGTCTTAAATAGTGACAAATATTGTCACTGTCCTGAACAGTGACAATAGAAAATTCGTGACAAAAATACAACATTGTCGCAGTTAAGTACCGTGACTAGTTTTGAGGTGGATTAGTCACTGTTGAAAACAGTGACAAGTGGGACACGCTCGGTATTAAAAATTTTATCTTAATTTCATTTTTTCCCTCCCATCAATAATTTCCCCCCATTCCATCTCTTCTCTCTAAAATCTCTGAACCCCCATTCCACATCTCTTCTCTCAACCACCACGGATCACTTCCGCGTCTGAATGTGACCGCCATAGACCACTGCCTCCTCCAACTCCGACCACCATAGACCACCGCTGCCTCCACTCCACTGCGCTCGCCGCCCCACTCCACTGCCACTCTACCACTATCGCCGCGTTCCAATAAGTCCTTAGACTTTCAGATTTGTACGCTCTCTCTCATACACACTCTCTCTTTCTCTCTCACTCTCATATCTCTACTCTCTCTTTCTATCTCTCTCTCTAAACGCTCTCTCCTTATCCGCAGACAAAGTGAAAAAGACGTCGATTTTTCGTATGTCGGAGACCTCCGATAAGTCTTTAGCCTCCCTCTCTCTCTCTCTCTCTCTCTCTCTCTCTCTCTCTCTCTCTCTCACACACACACACACACACACTCAGATCTATACAAGATCTGTAGCGAAAATCTCTCACACACACTCTCCCTCTCTTCTTGTATATCAATGACAGATTTGGAACAATAATTATTGATTTTAGACTTCAATATAGATATAGAGAGTAGATATTTAGTTGATAGATACAGATCTGCACTAGGGTTTAGGTTTCAAGTTGTTTCCATTTCAGTGGATAACTAACTGTTAGAATTAATAACTAAATGTCTAAATGTGCTTTTTTGTTGATTGGGGTGGGTTAGAATTTTGGTTCTGGGTTTCCTATGATTTTGTTGTTTTCTTCAACATCGGTGAGTGAAATAATCTTTTTAATTAGTCATCTTTGTATGAATTTTGGCTCTTGGTTTCCATCTATTAATGTGTCTTATTTCTCATATAGTGGAAAACTACTATTTTTTAACGTCTGCAAGTGGTGACAAGTCCTTTACCTAAGAGACTATCAATGATTGTTTTTGTCCAAAGGCCATGTTGTCTCATTTGTTGCTCTTTCGTACTATTATGTTCTTTTGCACTATTTTGTCGTCCTTTGCAGGAAGCATATTTGCTTATGCAATTTCCTAAACATACTTGGTTGGTGGTTCCCTGCTTCCATTAGTTAGTCCAGTTCGCATTTCGTTAAATAGTTGGTGATTGAATAAATTATCTTGCATTTCTGCTTGGTGACTTTTATGGTTTGCCTTTCAATTCTTTTGTAATTAAAACGTACGAATTGGTTAGAACTAATTATGTAGTGGTTTTTGGACTTGCAAAAATTCCCATAGTTAAATGTCTTGTTCTATATCAAACACTAACTTGCCATTTTTTTTTCTTCTACCTTGCAGAACTTTTGAATCTACAACCTCAGCTGTTAATTTCATTAAGCATTTAATTTGAGGCCAGCTTAGATGGTTTATGCCTGTAAAGTAAGTTTCTGAATCTATTTTTCATTTGGGAATTTAGTAGCTGCTTTGATAATGTCTATGGGCGTGTGTTTGTCTTTGAGCCTTTGAGGAAACGACAATGTCAAATTATATGTTGTCAGTCCTAGTCATTGGTTTGGTGTCTGACTCATTTATCTTTAATTTGAGTTGGTGCCCATGTTATCACCGGTTACCATGGTTCTGTTTGTCATTATATCTCAAGTCATGAGCCACAGTCCTCACGTATCTAATGGTGCGTTTGGCCTTGAGGAGATGAGCTCTTGAAGGTATGTTATGGTTGTAAGCTATTTTATAGGACTTTCGTTGAATATTTAAATTTTTAAAACTGAAGAATATATGATCTATTTAATCTATTAGTCTCAGGAAGTAAAAGTAGTACCAAGTCTACAACACAATCAAAATACCCCCGACCCCACCTGAATTTAAAACAAAAAAAAAAAAACAAAAGAAAAAAAGAAATTCAGTACCTCATGGTGTGGCCCATGCTTGAATGAAAATTTCATTATAGATAATTTTTTGGGCTAATATTCTTAGTTTTTTTAATTAATCCAAAAAGTTCCTTTTTTTCTTCAAAACAACTTTGGCAATCAAATGGAACTGCAATGATACTTTCTTTTTCTATTCATCAGATTTAATGATTAAGCCCCCATATATGGAGGATCAAAATCCAATGGAAATGATTTGTAAGTTTATGAGATTAATCTCATTGTAAAATCCAATGGAACATCCACATCCACGACAATAGATTCAGAATTGTAAATGTAAGAATGCTTCTCTTACACTTGCAGCTGCGATAGTTGTATAGGTATATTGGTAGTTGTATGTAACAATAGATATATTTTTGCTGTCAGATTAGTAAGTACTTGAATTTTGTGACTTGGACTCCAAATTAGCTTCTCACGCTTTGCTTGGTTTGTGGATTTAAAGAAAGAAATGAAAACGAACGATTTTTTGTTTAATATTATTGTTTTTCTCCATATATATATATATATATATTCTTATCTATATCCGAATTGTAAACACAAGTTTTGAATACGTGCTGCTTTTGTTTTCTATAAAACCTGCCTAATAGCATCAAATTGGTACTTACACCGCCAAGGTGATTAAAGAGTTTAATATACCTACATGTTTATTCTTTCTTATATATGTACATACATTAGAAAGCCAAGATGTCCTATAATTGTAATTTACATGTGAGTTGGAAGTTGACCCAACCAATTATACTATAATTAAGAAAATCTCAAAAGCACCGTGGAGAGCTTCTAATTATTTGCCTTATAAAGTAATTGATGATATTTGGATATAGATTTCTACGTACTAGCATCAATTTAAATAGGTTCAAATTGTTTTTTTTGGCTATGATGTTTTCTTAATGTAAACAACAACTTCCACCGCCTTCCCCGGCATTAGAGTATGACACAATTTGATACATATGTCATGTTGACCCTGCCCAGCCCCCTGAAAAATGCAAAAAATAATCAAAGAACACTCTTTTACTGAATTGCTAGTTTGATATCAAGTTAATTAAAAGAATCTGCCAAAAGAAATTAAAATAATATGGAAATGAAAATTCTTTCCTACTTTTTGATTTATTTCTACGCTTTCCATATGTGAATTCAAAATTTGTTTCCCCAATACTTTGTTAATTGTAGCAAATATATTTGGTATGTGGTATCACGGACCACACTCTCTTTAATTGTTGTAGATGGCCTCTACTATTTATTAGTTGTGTGCAGGTTGGTTATGATCATGTAATATCATGCATGTGGTTTTTGGACGAACTCACCGTGTTCCTTTGATGCTCTAATTAACTTAATGGACCTGTGATGGAGGAAGCATAGGCTATCAACAGAAAAGGGTAGTTCTCAGTCCAAAAAAATAGGAAAGAGTAGTGATTGGACTGCCCCTTTTTTCAGGAGCATCAATCTCCAGTAGCAACTTAGACCCAAATAGTAATATTAAAGAAACTATTTGTAAATATAGATCCCCTTTGAAGAAACCCATAAACTTGGAGAAAGAAGTAAATAAATGTTTTGAATAATTAAAACTACATCATCCTACCAATCCAAAAATAAGTAAAAAATACCTCAATTTGATTAATATGCCTTGAGTTCTTTACACAACTTTGGGATTTTCTGTGGGCTCGATTTAACTTAAGGAATGTCAATATTTTGAAACTCATTTTTACTTATATTTCCTTTGAATAGAATCTATAAGCTCATAACTCTCAGAGGAAGAGCATATTGATTTTTAACAGTAATGAAGAAATCAAAACACCTCATGGAGTTCGAAAAGGTGAAGCCGAAACTAGCTAGGAAGAACTACACCATGTTTTACCTTCTTTACCTCAAACTTTTGTCAGTGTAAAGGCATCTAATTCATACAGTAGGTTAGCCTCAAACATCCTTTGCAATTGGATTACCATTTTCATTAATTAAGCTACACTTTTAACAATATTTGTTTGTTGACAACCTACTCATATTTTCCTTTTTTGCCTTAAGCTTGGTCTATTCACTTAAAGGTTACCCATTTGGAATATTCTTTTCCTTTTTCTTTTCCTATGACCACATACATAATGTGAACTCTACATTTTTCTATTTCAAACTGAACTGTTATTATGCTAGATTGAGAAAAATTAGAATCAATGTTGTAATTACTTCATGAATAGGTATATCGGAATGAGAATAATTTCACATTTACTTGGTATGTTTTTGCACCATAAATTTTGTAGATTTTTTAGCCTATGTAATAATATAACATTTATATAATATATTTGTGGTGTAATATGTATGGTTTAGGAAACTGCTTGGCGTTTGTAAGGAATTCTTGGAACACAATTTTCATTTATGCTTATATTAATTGATTTGCTGGATCATTGCTTGTGCATTGGTGCGCACTTTTCGGCTTCAAATCTGATCATCTATTTTGGAAATGGCTGATTGTTTCCAAATTTATCTTTAAACTTCCCTCAATTGTTTGAATTTGGAAGCTCAATTGTAGTTTTTTTTTAAGCAACTATGCCTCTCACTGTTGCCTATCTTATGCTACAATTGCGAAAACATGTTTCATCTCACCTCTATCCCTCCACTGTTTACTCAAGAATCCTTTTAACTCCTAGATTTTTTGTATCTCTCTTCCTTCTGCCTTTACATTTTCCAACTTTAATTATGTCAACTTTCATTTCATTCCCCTATACAAAAGAATCAAATATTCATCTCTCTTTGATTAGAATTGCTCAGTAGTGGCTTTAGCCAAGGGTTATCCCCAGTCAAAGAGAAAATAGAACAACTTGGTGGCATTGTTGAGATTGGTAGAGAAGATTTGTACGTTGAAATTGATCCAGATTTGAACCTTGTAATATAAAATTGTGTCGTCTATGTCTATTATGATATATGTAATTAATTTTGTAGAATTTTCATATTTAAAGTTATCATTGCAAAGTGATGCACTGGGGAATTTGGGGTTTTTACATGGAATGAGATCTTAAACTACAGTTTGGTGTGTATCATTCGAAAGACAGAAACTGAAACTGAAACTGAAATGTTGTTGGCAATAGGGTGGATTGCTGAGGCAACATGCATAGTAAGCATGTAAATCTACTAATGGTGAACTCTCTCTGCTAAAATTTCAAAACTTTACTCTCATGTGATGCATATTGAAGATGCTGTCCTAGAATTCCTCAGTCGGCATGAATTATGAGATTTCTTGTATGTTCAATGTTTGTCATGATTAGAAATACTAAACATTGTCAGCATGGTACTGAACCAAAAGGGGGAAAGATTAAACCGCCCTTAAAATAGGCAAATGTAATTATATTCAAAAACTAAAATTATTCAAACGATACGATTTTGTAGGTGTGAATATTAAATGGTCCAGCTGCCTAAAAATGCCAACCTTATTTTCTTACTATATTTGGCTATTTGCAGACTCAAAAGCAATGTTTACTGATTTTGGCCACTTATCATATGCCACAATTCAGGTACTTCATCGAATTTTCTTTTCTGACTCTAAACCTCTCGTATAACAATTTAATTTCTTGTAGAATTCAATCTTTTTTGGTCCTTCTGGTTCAGTAGACATTGTCTCTAAATAGCATATTGCATTCCAAAATTTTGGTCCTTTTCATATAGACAAATAGTTTAAGAGAGTTGAAATCTGATTTCTTAATGATTACCATAAAACCATTCTATAACTTCTACAATTATCATACTAGACTTTGAAATCACTTAGCCATTGAGAAACTAGATTTGTTCAGATTTTATTTTAGTCGTGAAATGTTAGGGGTACAAGTCTGATTCTTGAATATGATTATTGAAACAATTCAGTGAAGAGGGAAACCCTTAAGCTCATTGAGACATTCTTAGACATGGCTGACGATCAACCTCAAATAGGGAAGCAATTTGTGCCTCCGATAATGGAACATATTCTTAGTGACTACTCTAAGAATTTGCCTGATGCAAGAGAATCCAAAGTCTTATTATTCTTTGCCACAATAATAACCAAGTACTAGGATGTTTCTTATTGCCCGTTGCGCGATTTTTTTCCTACTAATGAGAGAGAAGATGTGTTGCATTTGTAAATGAGAAGAAAAACCAGTAAGCTTTGTGAATTTTATAGATTTTGAGAAAATTGTGAATTATTTGGAATGTTGTAATCGAATAAAGTTCTTATAGGTTATCTTATTGGATAGCACAGTTGTGTTTTGTGGTGATCATACAATTTGTGAATTATTTGGAATGTTGTAATTGAATAAAGTTCTTATAGGTTATCTTATTGGATAGCACAATTGAGTTTTGTGGTGATCATACAATTTGTGTTTATAGCATGTCGTCGTATTGGATTACATTTTTTGTTATTTGTGTTTATATTGTCAAGTACAAAAGTAGGCTTAAAAACACTTTAGTACCCTGCACTTATACCGAAATTTCACTTTGGGCCCTGCACTTTCAATTGCAACACTTTGGCCCCTCTATTTTCAATCTCGTTTCAATTAAGGACAATCGATCACGCCATTAGCTAAAAAGGACGGAAATCATCGCGTGGGGGCCACGTGCATGCTTTTTTGTATCACCTCACGTGATTTTTCCCCTTTCTACCTTAAAACCTATCAGATCTAAGTATACATTGAGAAAATCCATTACAGAGAACTTGAAGAAACAGATCTAAGTAGATATTGAGAAAATCCATTACAGAGAGCTTGAAGAAACAGAAAAGAAATGTTAGATTTTAAGGGAGAAAGGGAAAAAATCACGTGAGGTGATGCAAAAAAGCATGCACGTGGCCCCACGTGATGATTTGCGTCTATTTTAGCTAACGGCGTGATCGATTGTCCTTAATTGAAACGAGACTGAAAATAGAGGGCCAAAATTGTTGCAATTGAAAGTGCAGGGCCTAAAGTGAAATTTAGGTAAAGTACAGGGTATTAAAATGTTTTTAAGCCACAAAAGTAATAGGGTGGATTTTGGCAAAAAAAAAGGTTTTTTTCAAAAAAATTCTGATTTGTCACTGTTATAAACCGTGACAATTAGAGAAAACGGTGACATTATTTTACATATTAGTCACTGAATTATTAATAATTATCACTGTCGAAAACCATGACACATAATGTGACAAATTCCATAAATTGTCACGGTCTAAACCGTGACAAATAATGTGACAAATAGCACAAATTGTCACAGTTTATGACCGTGACAAATAAACAAATTGTCACTGTTCGTAACAGTGACAAAATCGTGACAATTGGAAGTGATATGTCACTTTTAAAGTGTAACAAATGAACCGTGACAAAGGCCATTTGTCAAGGTTTTTTACTGTGACAATTTTTTTTGTCACACCCGAAAATGTCATGGATTATTACCGCGACAAAGGGCCTTTGTCACTGTCCAAAAACTGTGACAAATCGGCCATTTTGGTGTAGTGATAGAGGTTTTTAGAGTACATTTTCAGCACTTAAATGAGGATTATAACCACTTACAACATCAACATTAGACTTGTATCAAGAACATCCAAGATTGTTGGAGAGTATTGTTTTTATTTTTTTTTTAAGATAACTTCAAGAATACATAGGGATGTATTGAAGTTAGGATCATCATCTATCAAACATGTTTTTGAGGTCAAAAGCTACTATCCATAAGGATTCACTCACCTCAAACACCATGTCATCACTTAGATGATGATGAACTAGTAAGCAATCAACGAAAAATCAAAAAGAAATGGGGTAAGGAGAGATGAACAAATATAAACAAAGCAAGTAAATAGCAATCAATAGTTGATGATCATTGAGATATTGGACTTGTAGCTTGATGTTTCACTCATACATAATGACTTTGGACATGGAAGTAGCTTCATATCTTATAAATGCTCACAAAAATGGTGGTTGGATGTATTGAATGTGAAGTAAATGGGAGCAATGAAGTAGAAACAAAGTTTAGAACTCACTTTCGAGTTGAAAAATCAAAGGAGGAAGCTTCTTTTCTCTCTATTCTAACCTTATCTCTATAAATTTTTCCCTACAACTTTCTCTAAGCTTTGTGTTTGCACCCCCCAAATAAGAAGTCAAGGGAGTTTATATAGGCTAATTTGGGGTGGTTTTGGGATTCAAAGAGTGCTCCCATTGGCTCCAAATGTCTGTGAACAAGGAACTACGTCGTTTTGGTTTTCAATTAATCAAAATGGACCCCCAAAATAAATTAAAAAAATGGACAGCTCTGGGAGAGAGTGTCGCGGTGGCACTGGGCCTGTGCCGCGGCGGCAGTGGGCTAGTTCTACATCAGCACAGCTCCTCCAACATCCGGAAAATGCTGTTTAGTCCCCCCCCCCTGAGGTTTCGGTATTCGCAAAAAGGCCCTATTTTGTCCGAAATTCACAGAAAATGCGTATAAATTCCAAATTGAGCTTGTGATATACTGTTCGAAAGGTAATGGAGTCTACTTTCATAAAAAAAAAATAAAAAAACAATAACAATAAAAAATAAAAAATAAAATAAAGTTCGGAGTCAGGTCACTGTAGACACCCCATTTTGTCGACTATCAGATTTAGGAGACCCATAGCTTGGTGGTTCACAAAGATCGAAAAAAATTCAAAAAGGACTCATGGAAGTTAGTTCTATCTCTCAAAATACTCAGAATGACCAAAATGCCCTTGAAAGCCCCAAAACTCCCGAATTTGGACCAAAAGTTCTGGAAACATGATACATCATAAAAATACTAAAAATGAGTTTTAAAGCAAAATCAGATGAAATCGTCAGCTCCCAGAGACCCCCGGAAGTTCCCCGAAAGTCCCCGTTGACCGGTTTGACCTAAGTTTGACCAAGTTTGACCAGGGTTTGACCAAAATCATCCAAATTCACCAAAAAGTTTCGAGATCATTCTAGACCATGAGAAAAGTATTAAAACAAGTTTTAAAAGAAAATCGGACAAAAACGTCAGCTCCCGGGAGCTCCCAGAGGTTTCCAGAACTTCTTGGAGGTCCCTAGTTTGACCAAAAGTTGACTTTAAAATCGGAGCACTGTATCATTTTTCAAACATTTTGCATGGATACTAGAGGTCAATAACTTTCAAACGGTATATCGCACATAATTCCTGGATTTAAAATGAATTTATTATGAATTTTTCGAAGGCGAAAAAAGTGATCAAATTAGCTTTTATCGCGAATACAGTAAAACATTTCAAAGTGACCTATCTCTGAACTATTTTTTATGTAAATTAGACTCTATTACCTTTCCAACGGTATATCACAACCTCAGTTTGGAGTTCATATGCATTTTCTGTGAATTTTGGACAAAATAGGGCATTTTCGCGAATACCGGATCCTCTGGGGGCCTAAGTACAAATTTTTAGGCGTCTAAGGAGCAGTGTCGCGGCGGCACTGGGCCAATGCTGCAGTGGCACATGGTCAGTGCAGCGGCGGCACTCAACCCCCGCAGAGTCCATTTTTGTAATTTATTTTGGGAGTTCAAATTAAATAATTGAAGACCAAAACGATGTAGTTTTATGTTCACAGATATTTGGGACCAATGGGAGCACTTTCTAAATCCCAAAACCACCCCCAAATTGACCTATATAAACTCCCCTTTGCTCTTCATTTTGGGGGGCCAAGTGCAAAGTTTGAGAAAGTTGTAGAGAGAAAAAGAGATAGAGATAGGTTTAGAAGAAAGAAAGGGAGCTTCTCCCATTAATTTTCTATAAGAAAGTGAGTTCTAATCTTGTTTTCTTCCATTATCTCTCATATACTTCACATTCAAATACCCTCCAATCACCATTCTTGAGCATTCTTGAGTTAGGAAGCTACTTCCATGTCTAAATGTCAATATCTATGAGTGAAACACCAAGCTACAAGTCCAATATCACATTGATTATCATCTATTGATTGCTATTTACTTGCTTGTTTATATATATGTTCATCTCTTCTTCTCCCATTTTTTCTTGATTTTTCTTTGATTAATTACTAGTTCATCATCATCTAAGTGATGACATGAAGTTTGAGGTGAGTGAATCCTTATGGATAGTAGCTCTTGACCTCAAAAACATGTTTGATAGATGATTCCAACTTCAATACTTCCAAAGTATTCTTGAAGTTATGCTCAAATGGAAACA
The DNA here is from genome assembly GCA_033977485.1 of Hydrangea macrophylla. Taxonomy (NCBI): domain Eukaryota; kingdom Viridiplantae; phylum Streptophyta; class Magnoliopsida; order Cornales; family Hydrangeaceae; genus Hydrangea; species Hydrangea macrophylla. The sequence continues at coordinate 86,936,350 of CM066984.1, forward strand.
ATGCTCTCCAACAATCTTAGAGGTTCTTGATATGAGTTTAAAGTTGATATTTCAAGTGGTCATAACTTGCATTTAAATGCTGAAAATATACTCGCAAAACCTCTATTTCAAAACCCCTCATAAACCCTTCTCTTTTATTTCAAGAAATAAAACCATTGTTTTCTCAAGAAATCTTCAAAACAGTGAATGACCTGAGTTTAAAGATTTTACTAGAACTGAATACTCAATGTATGGATGCAAGACCACTTGTAAAGTCTTTCTAACTCATTATAGAACACCCAAAATTTTTGGCTTGGCTTCAAAACACTTAAGAGGATTCCATTTTGGTCCAAACATTCTGTCCAGGTATTCTGTCTTTACTGTCACAGCAGCTTGGTTGACTTTCAACTTGTTTTACAGAAAACCTTTCCAAAAGGAGTGGTCCCAGCCCATTTTTCCCTTACACTTCAGTGTCTTAGGGAACTTTTTGTATAATATGGGCCTCCAAATGTTTTTTTTTTTTATTTTCTAAGATGTTTCAACATTTCAGTCGACAGTACGAACTCTATTTCTGAGTAACCTCTATTTTTTATATGATTTCTCTCAATTTGTAATAGTTATTGAAGATTGGCTTTTTGATATGTGTTCTAGACATAATAAGAATGATCTCCGTAAAAAATCATGCATTGAAAACATTTCTAACCCCACTTTTCAATTTCTATAAGATCAACTCACTGTTATGTCCACTGTTCACAGCAAATATACTTTTCTTTCATTCTTTGATTTGATGCTCACATGCATTCCAAATTAGTTCAGATCTTAGGAATTAGTCCATACTACATTTGTATATATCCTATGATGATTTCCTTTATGCATTCATGCATATTTTAGACTTCTAAGTCACTTTAGAAAGCCCATGTACACAAACACACTACAACCTTTGCACATTCTAGGATCATACATTGCATCCATGCAAGATTTGGAGTTTTTGTGACTCCTAATCTAAGGAGATTATAAGGAGTGAACTTGATCATACGTTCATGCTTCCCCTCGATCTAATCTTCCTTTCTCATCCGTCCCGGGGATTGAGAGGTCTTCTTTTCTCAAAGATTAATATGCATCATCCTAGCTTGCTAAGCATATTTGACTTCTTTGATTATTTTTTTCAAGAACAATTCATGTCTCCTTAGATTAGGAAGACTTCATTACTTGATACGTAATTAGACGATTTTTCCTAGGTTTATTTGTGTGATCTTTCACTTTGCATTGTGTGATACTTGGCTTAGATCTAATGAATGATATCTTATCTTTTTTGATCTTCCATTTCAAGATTCTTATGTGATGTAATATACTATCATAGTATTAATTGTCGAACCAAACATAGTATAAGATGATCATTTGGACGCTAATTGAGGCCCGTCGAGAGACGGGGCGAGTTGAGGGTGTTTTAGTCATGACAAAGGCTCCTTCCTCTCTCGTACCAAAACTCCGAGCCAAGTTCTTTGGTTATGAAAGGCCGGTGCGCTTTATCCGTTTGGGTGAGCAAAATTAGGTTTCTTGGTTCCTTAAAAATCAAGTGGCGACTCTGTATCTGTTTTCAATAGACCTTTTCCTTTCCTTTTCAAAACAATCTCAATCAAAACAAGAAGTGGAATTCCGCGTGTCCACAGTCACCGTGAAAAGTTTTGCTGTATTTGCGATAAAAGCCGATTTGATCATCTTTTTCACCTTCGGGAATTCATAGTAAATTCGTTTTGAATCCAGAATTTATGTATGACATACCGTTGGAAAGCTATTGATCTCTAGTATCTATAAAAAAATGTTTGAAAAATGACACGGCGCTCTAGTTTTAAAGTCAACTTTTAAGTCAAATCAGTCAAACCTGGGATTTCCCAAGAAGTTCTGGGAACCTCTGGGAGCTCCCAGGAGCTAACGTTTTCGCCCGATTTTCTTTTAAAACTCATTTTAGTACTTTTTACATGATCTAGAATAATCTTGGTGCTTTTTGGCAAATTTGTATGATTATGGTCAAATCCTGGTCAAAACTGGTCAAACCTAGACCAAACTGGTCAACGGGGACTTTTTGGGAACTTCCGGGACTTCCGGGGGTCTCTGGGTGTTGACAATTTCATCTAATTTTGTTTTGAAACTTATTTCATTTCTTTTCTTATGATGTAGTATGTTTCCAGAACTTTCGGTTCAAATTTGGGAGTGTTTAGGCTTTCAGGGGTATTTTGGTTATTCTGAGCATTTTGAGAGATAAAACTAACTTCCAGGAGTCCCTTTTTTAGTCTCTTTTATCATCGTGAACCACCAAGCTATGGGTCTCCTAAATCTGATAGCCGACAAAATGTGGTATCTACAGTGAGTTGTGCATATGCTCCTAAAAGCTGGGGGACGGACTAACGTGGAGTCCATGACATGTGGTGAGCTATAAATATGCTCTTAAAAGTGGTGGACAAAATAAGAGTATATCACTAGAGTTTAACGATTGAGTCTGTTCATCCAGTCAAGAGTATGCTGAATATTAATCTTCGAGTAACAAGATGACAAAGGTTAATTGGTTAACGACGTTGGGTAAAAGTGAAAGATATTGTTATAGTAACTTAACTCGAGTTTTGACATCTTGTTATTACTTCAGATAACTAGTGCCGTGTTAGTTTCTATTCACTCAGTTCTCAGTAACTTAACTGATGTCTACTATGCCAGGAAGGATTTTTACGCTGATGTTTACACCAGCTGAAGATCTGGAGATAGTTATTAGTTTAATATTTCTGTTTAGACTACTTTGTTATATTTGGTACTTGGGCATATGTTGTTTTCAAACCTTATATACTCCCGTTGTAACTCTATTGTTGTAATAACTATGATATTGGTAATATTTTAGGTTTTTTTATATTACTTTAGGATGTTCTTTCTGTTAACTAGAACTGCATAGTGTGGATGATTAGCGACTTTCACCCGTCATTCCTTATGGACCCAAAAAGAAAATTTATTTTTCTCTATTTTGTTGTTCCGGGACGTGACAGATTAAGTGTATTCATTTTACCTAATTGATGTTTTGATTTTTTTTGCCTTAGACTCAAATGTGTAAACGATAGTAATGGAAGATAATTAACTAACACATAAAGAAAAAAAGAAAAAAAAAATCGTAGAGATAGAAAACATAAACAGAGGAAGTAAAATGAAAGGTGATATAAAACTAATCCAACTCATAAATAGACCCAAAACAATTTATTCGGAGACGCCGCCCTCTGCACAAACCCGCTTTATCTAACCCACCCCTCCAGGAGATCCTAGATATACCCTTATTAGGGTCATTGGCAAAAGGAGTACGAGAAAGGCATAGCAAAGAAAAAGCTTTGTGAGACTACTAGGGAGAGTCTTTATTGTTGAGTAAACTTGAGTTGGAGTTGGAATTTTCTGAGGTGCGGAGAGGAATTTCTTAGTTTAGAGTCTGTTTATTAGAGATTGTCGGTTAGTATCTTTCACACACATTTCGCCACTCGAGTATTATAGGTAGTACTTATTATAGAGGCCAAGTTGATTATCATATCCAGAGGGGTCTATTTGTACATCTACGCAAGTAGTGCTCTTCTATTTTTTATTTTTTATTGTTCGGGTCTTGTAGCAATTTTGAAAGGCATTTTAGTCTTTTAAAAGTCATTTTTGGCGGGAAATTTCCCTCACAAATCAGCTACTGTTAACTTTGATAGAATTCATGACAGTGACACTTTATGTTAAAGTATAGGAGTATTAGTGTCAAGTATTGAATTACAGGGGGTCTTGGTAAAGCTGACCCTAAGTATAAAGAGTGTATGTGTAATTTACCCTATTATGTAAGAAGAGAGGGCCTTTTTTTTTCCATTCCCCAAGATTTTTTGCTACAAAATGCAATTTTCTCTTTTTACATTAACAACTTTTGATACTCTTTTTGACAATGTTTATATAGGTTTCATTTTTGTTTCATATATGCAATGTTTTTAAAATCGGACCGGTCCTTGAATCGGAAAGGTTACCGGTTCATAGGTTGTCCGGTTCAACCGGTTGGTCCGGACGGTTGGACCAAATGTCATAAATACTAATAATAATTAAAAATATAAAAAATATATATAAAAAAACAAAAAATATACAAAAACAATATATATATATATATACAAAAAAATTACATTGATTTTCTCACAGCTATATTTATGTTAAAGTATAGGAGTATTAGTGCCTCTCATCAACTCACAACTATATTTTCCTTATCTATTTTACATTGATTTTCTATTAATTGTTTAATTTATACTTTGTCGATTCATAAAATTGTTTACGTGACTTGTATTTTACATTATGAATCAAATGAATAAGTTCGTGAAAACCAAAATATTTTCCAACAATCTAAAGCCGTAGTATTTTTTTTGGAGTTTATTTGAGTGTGATGCTTGTTAACTTTACTATTGGCCCATTTCTGTAATCATTTGAACTAGTGCGTAAACACTTTACAAATTTATGTCTAGCAAGTAGTAAGTCAGTCATTGGAACATCACAAATTCAGACAAAGGAAAACTGTTTTTGAAAAAATAATAATAATTAGTGTCCTTTAATTCTGTCACGCCCCGACGTAGCATAAATAAGGAAAGCGTTTAATTTCCTTTATGGACCCGTAGGCCGCGACAGTTTGAAGGATCGATTCCGTCCCCAAACGTTAAACAATAAAACATAATAATCAGAGTAAAGCAATCAAGGCTTACAAAAATTTTCTATCTTATTACATCTTATAAACCGGGGTCACTAAGGCACAAACCGCCTTGAAAATAAAATAATAGCTTAGTGTCTGTTACAGTCATCCTTAAAACAAAACAGTTTAAATCTCCAACAAATAAACTTAATGCATAAAATAAATAGTTTCTTTATTCCAACAGCAGCCACCTCAATTAGCGTAGTCATACGTTTCTTCCTGGTTAAAACCTGAAAAGCCTGAACACGAATGTCCAGGACGCATCAACGTCGTCAGCTTCAAGAAGCTGGTGAGTATTAAAAACATGACTTTGAATGTAAAACATACCCATTTACCTTTTTCCATTTTCAATTTACAAAATCAATAGTTTGATCATAAAAAGAATTCATTTTAGAGCACCACGAGGAATGTATTAAAAGTTGTTCATTCATTAAAACACATGCTCGTGTATGAAATAATGCACCCCACTCATCTTACCGACTCTTTCCTCTCGACAGACCCCACAACAACCCACTATCTTACTCCTGGTATCTTTGAAATACTAAGATAGCCACACTTTAGCGACGGGGCGTCAGGGAGTGTCCAATGCCTCACACTTTGAATACCCTAACCGCCATGCAAATACCGGGGCAACCCCTCTCACAGTATCCAGACTTGAGTTATCAGGGAGTGTCCGTAGGCCACACTTTAGCACTACCATGGGTGCCAGTGAGTGTCCATATTTGCCACCGTCGCATTTCAAAGATACCCACGCCTCTTTTTCAACTACAATCACCACCGCAATCTCAATCACAATCACAATCACAACCACGACCACAACCACAACACAAACTCAATCACATACTCGCACCACGTCCACCATTACTCTTTTCCACACTGACTAACACCCACATGCATGTACCATTGACTCACATGAATGGTATGCACTTAAACAAAATGCAGGATCAAGAAACAACATGCGTACGGGGATTAATGAGTTATACTACAAGGTGTAAATCACTTAAACATAACCAATTAGAGTTTCTGATCAACTAATTTCCCAAACAGAGCCTTAACAGTATAAAAATTTCATCCAAACAGTCCCTTAACAGAAAAACAGACAAAAACAGAAACTGCACTAACTCGCGCGCGCGGGCCGCTCGCGCGAAAGGTCGCTCGCGCGGGCCGCTCGCGCGATAAGCCCATTTTTCCTTTATTAATAACCTTTTCTGTCTGCCTGAGGAAAGCAGGGTCGCGCGCGCAGATCGCTCGCGCGAAGGGGTTCTCGCGCGACCCTCGCTCGCGCGACCAGCCAATTATCCATTATATATATATAAACTCTTACGTCTGCCTGGGGAAGGCTACCTCGCGCGCGCGGGCCGCTCGCGCGAGGTGTCGCTCGCGCGGGCCGCTCGCGCGATTCTCGCGCGCGCGATCGTGGCGCGAGATGAAGCTGAGGCTTCATCTTCTCCGCAGGAACTGCTCTGGTTCAGTAAAACAGGGGTCTTTTTGACCCATTTCGATTCTGTTAGCATATATGTCTTATTATATATGGATCTCTTCCTTTTTAAACAAGGATTAAGAATCTATGGTTAATTTAACATGATTCTAACTATAACTCTCCAATTTTATGATAAACTAAAACATGTCAAAATTTAATTTCTAATATACTTTCTCATGTGAATCAATTAGGCTCTAAAACTTTCACCATAGTCAATACATACAGTAATCTTCTATATTCATCTCTAAAAACGAGTTTAGATTAAGGTTTGAAAATCTTGATTTCAAGCTATGAATTTCATACGTAAATCAACCATGGTGTTTTTACAAAATTAAACAAACACACAGTAAATAGACATGAAATTACATCCTTAGTGAGTTTAGAATACTCACGGTGATTAAGAGATGAGTGATTGTTGAGAAAGATAAGCTTAATAAGAATTAACCCAAGCTTGACTATGGAGGATCAAGAGCTTCTCTCTATAAATTTCTGTTATAACTCTCAGTGTAATTCTCTCTACTCTCTGTGTTATGTGTTTGTGAAGAGCAGAATGTGTGTCTTTAGAGGGAGTGTATGTGAGTGTATATAAAGAAGGCCAAATGGAAGAACTTGGGGACCAAGCCTCTTGTGGATTACTCAACAATTTGAATTAGTTTAACTAATTCTCTAACTCTTCACAATTAACAGCATAAGATCATACGTATATACATATATACACCATCAGATTTTGAAGAGGCAAGTATAGATCAATAGGGGTCAATCTTGAGGTGTTTGGCAATATAGCTTATGGCACAACATTTGCACATATAAGCTAAGCATTCCCAAACAATGCCTTACCAAATGATTACTTGCCATTAATGGAATAAAGCAAATGTCCAAATCGGTCACTTCCAAAACCTGTGGAAGCTCACATCGCACGGACAGTTTTGAACATAAACTGGTATTTTCGGGGCGCGGTGGTCACCACAAAAATACAGAAAATTCATTTTAGTGTAAAGATTGATTTTCTGGTTTAATAAAAATACAGTTTGAGTTAACAGAAAATATTTTCACCGTTTTGAAATACAGATTTGAAATTTAACACAGGTTTTACAAATTATAGTTTGACCCCAAAAGAAATTCTAAATGTGAATTAAACAAGAAATTAAAATATCAGCATACCACACCAATTGAATTAAATATGACAATGCCAAAATTATGAAAGATGTCATATTAAATTTTAAATGAAAATGCAGGTTATTACACCCTTCCTCCCTTAAACAAGATTTCGTCCCCGAAATCAAGATTAACTAGTCCTGAAACAACTCCGGGTACTTCTTCCTCATATCGGCTTCAACTTCCCACGAGGCTTCGTTCTCGTCATGGTGATTCCACTGAACCTTCACCAATGGAATTTCTTTATTCCTCAGCTTCTTTATACTCTGACCCAGAACCTTCACGGGCCTTTCTTTGTAAGAAACGTTATGACTCGTCTCAATGTCGTCATAACTAACTACATGTGAGGGATCTCGTATGTATTTTCTCAGCATACTCACATGGAATACATTGTGAACCCCAGACATCTTTGGTGGTAGTGCCAATCGATAAGCTACTTTCCCGACACGTTCTAAAATCTCGAATGGTCCAATGAAACGTGAAGCCAACTTCCCTCTCTTGAGACCAAAACGTACTACTCCTCGGGTCGGTGAAACCTTAAGAAGTACGTGATCCCCAACACTGAATTCCAAATCTTTTCGACGTCGATCGGCATAGCTCTTATACCGACTTTGAGCGGTTCTCATCCTTTCCTTGACCAAGGAAATCTTCTCGTTGGTTTCTCTAACCAAATCTGGTCCCAACAGTTCCGTGTCTCCAACTTCTGCCCAACACAACGGAGAACGGCCTGGTCGTCCGTACAAAGCTTCGAACGGAGCCATCCCGATACTCGTGTGATAACCATTGTTATAGGCAAATTCAACTAGAGGCAAATGTGTTTCCCAAGATTCTTCAAAATCGATCACACAAGCCCTAAGCATATCTTCCATAATCTGGTTTACACGCTCAGTTTGCCCATCTGTCTGAGGGTGAAAAGCAGTGCTCATCTTGAGCGAGGTTCCCATAGCTTCTTGTAGACTCTCCCAAAATCCAGAGGTAAAACGGGCGTCACGGTCTGACACAATTGACACTGGTGCGCCATGAAGTCGCACAACCTGTTGTATGTACATCCGGCTCATTTTCTCTACCGGGTATGTCATACTATAAGCGATGAAATGAGCTGACTTCGTCAATCGATCCACGATTACCCAAATAGCGTCATGATTCTGCTACGATCGAGGTAGTCCTACTACAAAATCCATCGTAATGTGCTCCCACTTCCAACCAGGAATAGGTAGCGGTTGCAACAATCCTGACGGTCTCTGATGTTCAGCTTTGACTTGCTGACACGTCAAACACTTGGATACGAATTCGGCCACGTCTTTCTTCATACCTTCCCACCAAAAATTTCTCTTCAGATCTTTGTACATCTTCGTTCCTCCCGGGTGAACTGTATATCTCGACTTATGTGCTTCTTCCAGGATATCCTTCCTTAACTCTTCATTACCTGGCACACATAATCTATTCCTGCACCGATATCCTCCATCGACTCCCACTTTCCATTCTGTCGGGTCTTTTTCTGACATTTTCACGAACCACGTCTGAAACTTCTCATCTTCTTTCTGAGCTCCAATAATGCGGTCGATAAGAACAGGCTGTAAGATAAGGCATCCGAACAATTGTCCTTCTCCTTCTTCAGCACTCTGTACATCGAATTCCGCCAACGTCTCCAAAGCTCGCCACTCTCTAACCATTAAGGAGGCGATCGTCTCACGAGTCTGTCGACTCAGGGCATCAGCAACCACATTAGCTTTACCCGGGTGGTATTCTAACGTGAAGTCATAATCTTTGATCAGCTCCATCCATCTGCGCTGCCTCATGTTCAACTCTTTCTGTGTGAACAAGTACTTTAGGCTCTTGTGATCGGAGAATAAATCAAACTTCTCACCGTAGAGATAGTGTCTCCAAATCTTGAGTGCGAAAACTACTGCCGCCAATTCCAAATCATGAATGGGATAGTTCAACTCATTCGGCTTCAGCTGTCTGGATCCATAGGCGATCACCCTGCCATTTTGCATAAGTACACACCCTAACCCTTGGTATGATGCGTCACTAAAGATAGTGAACTTCTCATCGGGCTTGGGTATTGCCAGTACCGGTGCGGTAGTGAGTCTCTCCTTCAACTCTAGAAAGGCTCGCTCATGTTTCTCTGTCCATTCGAACTTCAAATTCTTCTTCGTCAACCCAGTTAAAGGTGCTGCTATTTTTGAGAATCCCTCAACGGATCTCCTGTAATAGCCTGCGAGTCCAAGAAAACTCCGAACTTCTGTAGGGTTGCTCGGCCTAACCCAGTTTGATACAGCATCGGTCTTGGACGAATCTACTGAAATTCCTTGAGATGACACCTTGTGTCCCAGAAATTTCACTTCTTGCAACCAGAACTCACACTTACTGAACTTGGCATACAACTGATGGTCCTTGAGCGTCTGCATCGCAATCCGTAGATGTTGCTCGTGTTCTTCTCCTGACTTAGAATAAATCAAAATATCATCAATAAAGACGATGACAAACTGATCTAAATAGGGCTTGAACACTCTGTTCATCAAATCCATGAATACTGCCGGGGCATTCGTCATTCCAAACGGCATCACCAGAAATTCATAATGACCATATCGGGTTCTGAAAGCAGTCTTAGGTATGTCTTCTTTTCGTACCCTCAACTGATGATATCCCGACCTTAGGTCTATCTTGAAAAATGCCGTAGCTCCTTGTAGTTGATCAAACAAATCATCAATCCGAGGCAAGGGATACTTGTTCTTGATAGTCACACGGTTCAGTTCTCTGTAGTCGATACACAATCTGAGTGTCCCGTCCTTCTTCTTTACAAATAACACCGGTGCTCCCCAAGGCGATGTACTTGGGCGTACAAAACCTAGGTTCTCGAGCTCTTGAACTTGTTCCTTCAATTCCAACAGTTCTGTGGGGGCCATTCTGTAGGGAACCTTGGTGATCGGTACGGTACCCGGTATAAGCTCGATACAGAACTCTATACTTCTCTCGGGCGGTAGACCAGAAACATCTTCAAACACTTCTTCGAAGTCCTTGACTACAGGTATAGATGACGCTGTCACCTCTGTACTGACGACTTCGATGTTGGCTAAACATCTCGTGAGGAACATATCTCCCGAAGGATTACATTGAAAATCAAATGACTGATTCTCATTGTCGGAGAAGGTGATTCTTTTCCTCGCACAATCCAATGTTGCTTGATTCTGAGTGAGCCAATCCATTCCTAGGATTATGTCAAACTCCTTCATTGAGAGGACAATCAATCTAGATGGAATCTCACGGTCTCCTATCCGTAGAGGACAATCCTTGCACACGTGTCCTAATCTGACTGCAGCTCCTAATGGGGAAGTAGCCTTCAAGGCTTTCTCTAAGCGATGAGGTAAAATACCCAATCTCCGAATTGTATTAACAGATATGAACGAAAGAGCAGCACCCGTATCAAATAACACTTTAACATGGGAGTTAAACAGAGTTAATGTACCTTCTACTGTTTGCTGATCAGGTTGAGCTTCTTCATAATTCCCTTCTTCGTACGCAGTTCCATCATATCCAGCGGCATCCGGGATAACAGCATTTAAGCGAGTCTGACCCTGTTGACCATAAGTCACCTGCTTAGGAGCAGTACAGAACCTGCTGATGTGACCTGGTTCACCACAGTTGAAGCAGACTATCCCTTGCTGAGTAGCACGCCTTGGTGCTTTACAATCACGAGCCAAATGACCAGGGTTGCCACAGTTGAAACACTTTCCACTACTACTTCCTTCTCCTACTCGAGGTTGAGTCGGATAGGTAATAGCCTGAGTCTTCTTGCTTCCATCGAAATTCCTCTTCTGCCCTTGGGTACGGTTCATTGGTGGTCTATTCCCAAAATTACCCCTTTGAGGCGGTCGGAATTCAAATTGTTTTCGGCTCACTCGAGCATCCTCTTCCAGATCGGTAGCCAAACCAACAAGTCCTTCAAACGATTTATCCAAGTGGCCGAGAGTCAAGCGGCGAATCTGCGGTGTCAGCCCTTGATTAAACTTCCGGATCTTCTTCTCCTCGGTATCAACCAAGTGTGGGGCAAACCGAGACAGTCTTTCGAACTGTGTGGTGTACTCTTGCACCGACTTGGTTTCTTGCGTCAGATCCATGAATTCCTTCTCTCTTCTGTGCCTCTCCGTAGCCGGGAAGTACTTCTCCAAAAATCTTCCCTTGAATGCAGTCCACGTCATTCCCGTTGCAGCTCCATTCCCGATAGTAGCTATGACCGAATCCCACCAATCTGCGGCAGCATCGGTCAACTGAAATGTAGCCAATCTTCTCTTGTCTATCTCGTTACATTGGACAGCTTCAAACATCCGGTCCATCTGTCTCAACCACTGTTCCGCTTTCCAGGGTTCCGCGGTACCCGCAAACTGTTCGGGCCTCAGAGCACGGAATCTTTCTAGCAACTTATCTCCCGTTTGACGGTCTCTTCGGTTGTCGTTCGTATTACCGATTCTTTCTAGCCGTCTGATAAACGCTTCAAACATCCCTGTAGGATCAGCAGCCTCGGGCGCTCCTTCGATCAGGTTCCTGTTTCTCCTGACTCCTCCAGCCATTCTATGCATGATAGTGGTAGTAGAATGAGAAACATGCATGCAACAGTGCTATGAAGTAATTTAAATGACAACAACATTCAAAAGAGTATATCTTATATATATAACTTCTGCCAAGTAGATACAAAAAGCATGTATGGTCAGATCAATGCCTACCCTATCTGCATGGGTTAGGACGCATGCAAGAGTTAATGCTACAAAAATGGGGTCATTGCCCTACACTCTAATGCATGTAATTACAGCTTGCAAAAAGAGATAGAGCTAATAGTCAAAACAGTCCATATGTACAAGGCGATATCTAAATAATCAGTCATCGCCGTAAGTAGCCATCAACAGGTCAAGCGAGTCGGCCTGATGCAGTCGCTGAACATGGGAGGGGCCTGCCCCAAAGTTACAGCTGTGAGAGGTCATCAGTGAAGCAGGTCCAGGGACATCTGCCTCAGGCAAGGCTGGCTCAAGTGCAAGCGCCTCCTCAAGGTCGACCGCAAAGTCGTCCCATCCTAAGCCATCCTCCTCGGAAATGGAAGCGAGCACAATATCAACGTCACCGTCATCCTCAACAGCAGGGACGACCGGTGAAGGTACCTCCAGCTGTGCAAGGTGGGCCTGCACAACCTGAACCTCAAGGGGAAGATAGAAGGTATCGCTATTAACCAAGCGAACCATCTCAACGAGTACTAAGCGCTGAATCTCTATGAAGTAAAGAATCTCGAGGCGAGCACGAGATAGGTCGACCAGTCCTAATATATGAATCTGATGCCAAAGGTCTAGCTCGACAGTAGCAGCTGCACGCTGCCCCACAGCAGTGAAATAAAGGGTCGCCGAGGCCGGCACTATAGCTCCTACCGTGACCCAATGTCCTCCAAAAGGATCAGGTACAAACAGGGGCTGAGCTGGATCCATACCTGAAAAAGGTACTACTTAAGTCAGAACAGAATAATCTTAGGCGTTTGGGTTCTGAGTCTATCCTCCCTGTCGTATCATCGGGTGTGTAACACTTAAATGGAATGTGGAATCGGGTCTATACTGGTAAACCCTAACCTGGCTAAACTATCTTGTGATAAATAATAACCTGGCTCTGATACCACTAAATCCTGTCACGCCCCGACGTAGCATAAATAAGGAAAGCGTTTAATTTCCTTTATGGACCCGTAGGCCGCGACAGTTTGAAGGATCGATTCCGTCCCCAAACGTTAAACAATAAAACATAATAATCAGAGTAAAGCAATCAAGGCTTACAAAAATTTTCTATCTTATTACATCTTATAAACCGGGGTCACTAAGGCACAAACCGCCTTGAAAATAAAATAATAGCTTAGTGTCTGTTACAGTCATCCTTAAAACAAAACAGTTTAAATCTCCAACAAATAAACTTAATGCATAAAATAAATAGTTTCTTTATTCCAACAGCAGCCACCTCAATTAGCGTAGTCATACGTTTCTTCCTGGTTAAAACCTGAAAAGCCTGAACACGAATGTCCAGGACGCATCAACGTCGTCAGCTTCAAGAAGCTGGTGAGTATTAAAAACATGACTTTGAATGTAAAACATACCCATTTACCTTTTTCCATTTTCAATTTACAAAATCAATAGTTTGATCATAAAAAGAATTCATTTTAGAGCACCACGAGGAATGTATTAAAAGTTGTTCATTCATTAAAACACATGCTCGTGTATGAAATAATGCACCCCACTCATCTTACCGACTCTTTCCTCTCGACAGACCCCACAACAACCCACTATCTTACTCCTGGTATCTTTGAAATACTAAGATAGCCACACTTTAGCGACGGGGCGCCAGGGAGTGTCCAATGCCTCACACTTTGAATACCCTAACCGCCATGCAAATACCGGGGCAACCCCTCTCACAGTATCCAGACTTGAGTTATCAGGGAGTGTCCGTAGGCCACACTTTAGCACTACCATGGGTGCCAGTGAGTGTCCATATTTGCCACCGTCGCATTTCAAAGATACCCACGCCTCTTTTTCAACTACAATCACCACCGCAATCTCAATCACAATCACAATCACAACCACGACCACAACCACAACACAAACTCAATCACATACTCGCACCACGTCCACCATTACTCTTTTCCACACTGACTAACACCCACATGCATGTACCATTGACTCACATGAATGGTATGCACTTAAACAAAATGCAGGATCAAGAAACAACATGCGTACGGGGATTAATGAGTTATACTACAAGGTGTAAATCACTTAAACATAACCAATTAGAGTTTCTGATCAACTAATTTCCCAAACAGAGCCTTAACAGTATAAAAATTTCATCCAAACAGTCCCTTAACAGAAAAACAGACAAAAACAGAAACTGCACTAACTCGCGCGCGCGGGCCGCTCGCGCGAAAGGTCGCTCGCGCGGGCCGCTCGCGCGATAAGCCCATTTTTCCTTTATTAATAACCTTTTCTGTCTGCCTGAGGAAAGCAGGGTCGCGCGCGCGGATCGCTCGCGCGAAGGGGTTCTCGCGCGACCCTCGCTCGCGCGACCAGCCAATTATCCATTATATATATATAAACTCTTACGTCTGCCTGGGGAAGGCTACCTCGCGCGCGCGGGCCGCTCGCGCGAGGTGTCGCTCGCGCGATTCTCGCGCGCGCGATCGTGGCGCGAGATGAAGCTGAGGCTTCATCTTCTCCGCAGGAACTGCTCTGGTTCAGTAAAACAGGGGTCTTTTTGACCCATTTCGATTCTGTTAGCATATATGTCTTATTATATATGGATCTCTTCCTTTTTAAACAAGGATTAAGAATCTATGGTTAATTTAACATGATTCTAACTATAACTCTCCAATTTTATGATAAACTAAAACATGTCAAAATTTAATTTCTAATATACTTTCTCATGTGAATCAATTAGGCTCTAAAACTTTTACCATAGTCAATACATACAGTAATCTTCTATATTCATCTCTAAAAACGAGTTTAGATTAAGGTTTGAAAATCTTGATTTCAAGCTATGAATTTCATACGTAAATCAACCATGGTGTTTTTACAAAATTAAACAAACACACAGTAAATAGACATGAAATTACATCCTTAGTGAGTTTAGAATACTCACGGTGATTAAGAGATGAGTGATTGTTGAGAAAGATAAGCTTAATAAGAATTAACCCAAGCTTGACTATGGAGGATCAAGAGCTTCTCTCTATAAATTTCTGTTATAACTCTCAGTGTAATTCTCTCTACTCTCTGTGTTATGTGTTTGTGAAGAGCAGAATGTGTGTCTTTAGAGGGAGTGTATGTGAGTGTATATAAAGAAGGCCAAATGGAAGAACTTGGGGACCAAGCCTCTTGTGGATTACTCAACAATTTGAATTAGTTTAACTAATTCTCTAACTCTTCACAATTAACAGCATAAGATCATACGTATATACATATATACACCATCAGATTTTGAAGAGGCAAGTATAGATCAATAGGGGTCAATCTTGAGGTGTTTGGCAATATAGCTTATGGCACAACATTTGCACATATAAGCTAAGCATTCCCAAACAATGCCTTACCAAATGATTACTTGCCATTAATGGAATAAAGCAAATGTCCAAATCGGTCACTTCCAAAACCTGTGGAAGCTCACATCGCGCGGACAGTTTTGAACATAAACTGGTATTTTCGGGGCGCGGTGGTCACCACAAAAATACAGAAAATTCATTTTAGTGTAAAGATTGATTTTCTGGTTTAATAAAAATACAGTTTGAGTTAACAGAAAATATTTTCACCGTTTTGAAATACAGATTTGAAATTTAACACAGGTTTTACAAATTATAGTTTGACCCCAAAAGAAATTCTAAATGTGAATTAAACAAGAAATTAAAATATCAGCATACCACACCAATTGAATTAAATATGACAATGCCAAAATTATGAAAGATGTCATATTAAATTTTAAATGAAAATGCAGGTTATTACAAATTCTTTTATATAATCTTAATTTTGCGCTTAAAGCTAAATTGATTTAGTTTTAGAAAGTGCAAAAAATAGAAATTTCGTTCTTACAAATTCTGATAACAGTTGATACGATTTTAAAGTAGTTAAGAGCTACAATAAAATTTTTAAATGAGAGTTTTTATGACATTTATATTTCTAACTTCAATAACTCATAAAGTGGTAGGCAATAAGCTTGTGGGAGGCCAAGTCCAAAACAGAAATCAACTTTACTGGGTACTTGAGCTACGTATTTTGATGAAATATATAGCATGTGGCTATATTTTTTTTTGTCCTTGTCTATTACTATGGTTCTTCTAACTTGATATACGACTAAAGTCATATAAATTTGTTTATATATTTAAATAAATATGCCATTCACTTTTTACATTATGCAAGTATGTATATCTCTATCCATATCATTATAAGTGATGTCAGTGGAAATAGATTCATTGCATCCTTTTGTGGCTTGTATATCTTACTATATTAATAGAGTTACACTCCCAGTTGTAGTATGTCAAAAGCATTTAAGATAGAGTAAAAGATTAAGGCACCGACGGGGTGTACCAAAATGGTGTATCAAATGATCGGTGCTATGGTGGGCTCCACACGTGCAGGGTGTGGGTTCTAGAAAATGGACGGCACCAATTATTTGGTGCACCATTTCAGTGCACCCGATTGGTGCGTCTAACGGGATCGTTTAAGATGTCCTTTTGTGAATGAACATTTCAAAGCTTATGGTTGTAACCGTTATTGTAAATGTCTAATATTATTTTATTTTCTTACTCAATGAAACTTCTTGATGAAGAGCTTTAAATTTAGCTTTTATCAACATAGAGCCCGTTAGTCTATGCTTATGTTTATGCAATTTTAATCATGATTGATAGAACTGCTTAAAAGTATAACTGCTTATTATAATTTGGGTGTTTGGTTTATATGATGTGCAACTGATTATGCTGTAAGAACAACTTATGAATGTGTTTGGTTCCATGAAGTAGAACGTGGTTTTAAATGTACAAAAGTCCATTGTGCCCTTGAGTAATATGTCAATATGTGTTAATACTTGTAAAAGAATTAATTACTAGTTAGTTAAATAGTTCAATAAATGATTTAAGATACTGCCCTTTTTTTATTAATGTTGAAATATAATATTTTTAATGCATAATTAACGTGTCTTAAAATACTTTATTAAAATAATAATTATTATTATAACACAATTAATTTACAATTATTTAATAATTATAATTGCATACATCATTAAATAATTATCAATTATAATTTTACTACTAAAAATTAAGTACTAATTCATTATTACTGAATTAGAGTCACATACTTAGGCTTAGTTTGGCCCCCATTTTTGGTGGTTCTCCTTTTTTAAAGCACAATTTCATGTTAATTCATTTGGTAACTAGTTTATGAACTTTGCAAAAATTGAACTTAGGACTTTTTTGGGGGAGCTTTTAAAAGCTCTAGAATGGAGCTTTTAAAAGCTCTAGAATAGGTTGCTTTTTGGTTTCGTGATGTCTTTTTGAAGAGTAGTGTATCACTTGTATAAAATTATCAAACAACTTAGTAATAAATTTCATAAACTCCTTTTAAAAAGCCACGTGAGGGCCAAACTAAGCCTTAGAATGATTACAATTTCAAAATACTGCTTGATCTTTCATATACGATACTGTGTTTTATTTTTATTTTTTCTTATTATTTTAGTAAATTCTACTAGAATTTTCTAAAATTTTAATAATATGTTATTCTTTTAAATTCTGTATAGTTAGTCACAGGTTTCATTTCTTATCTTTTAGTAGGCCAATGAATGAATTAATTAGTTGAAAAGTTGAGGGCTTCGGTGTTATTCATGGTCAGGCATTAAGGTAAATAGAAGAAAAGCATAAGGGCAAGAAAGTAATTCGAATTGAATGTTGAGTGGTCAACATGCGTTCCAGTGGAAAGCATGTAGGCATTTGCTTTTTATGCAAACTGTGTTTTGCTTCCACTTTTGGCGTTTCTCTATTGCTACTTTCTGCAACCAAACGGATTGCTAACTGCTTATGGCACAACATCTGCGATTTGGAACCCAAGACCGCAATGACAAACAGCCACATAAGCACATTTGGATAATCTCGTAGTTTTCCTGAACTTAGTAATGATATTTTGTCTAAGTATAGCTCAGTGACTTAAGGTATTTTGACAAGGCTCTGTTTGGTAAATTGTTTTTAGATAATGGAATAAATATATATATATATATGTCCTTTACCAAATAGCTTAGAAGTATAACACCTGCATGCGTGTTATTGCATTTCATTGCATTATCATGCATGATAATGTGATGTGTTGTGCATGTTGGCACATATGAGTGAGTTTTGACTCACGAGTCGATTTGGGTGTCTGTATTAGAGAACCCTTTGAGACGGTGTTGATGAGTGTTATGATGTTGTGACGTCTCTCCGAGTGTGAGACAGTCACTATGGAATACCTTAAATATTTATCTGAAAATAAATATGTTCCTGTGTATTTCACTATCTGTATTATTTTCTGGATTAGAATGTATTTCTGTTGTTAGATTTAGTATCCTGGTGAGGACGAATTAACACGCTATTAATTTGGTAGGCTAATTAGTAACTTCAGAAAAGTCATGTAAAAATTTACGTTTTAGCAACCAAACGGAACATAGTCGAAAACTTTTATAATTTTGAGGTTTCACTTGTAAAACTATGAATTGGTTGTGCAGAAAGTTTCAGAGACTAATTAGGAGTTTTGAAAACTTGTGGGGAGGTAAACACAATTTTTGAAAGTGGTGCCTATATATAGATAGAGATGATCTTGATATTTTTCATAAAGCTTAACCTATGTTTCAAAAAGAGGCCAAATGGAGATTTTAGTTGCTTAGAGCTCCTCGACGCCAAACGATGCCCCATTCGTCCACTGGTGTTTCACCAAATTTCATATTTGAACTCTTCGAGGTAAGACCGTCGTTTTGATACCTATTAGGCCTTGTTTGGCCAAGTTTTCCGAAAAGTCTTTTTCTAGAATTTTTCATAAAAGTTTATATTTGGACTTTTGATCCATAGGAATTGTACTAGACGGACTTCTGCACGTTCTTTGTGCACGAGTTTTCTTTAGATTGAGTTATAGGAGCGTTATTCGGAGGTGAGTGATTCAACTATGTTTTTGGAACGATTTCTTGACATGTAATCATATTTTGTATGAATAGCATATATTAATTCATAGAGATATATTATGTAATTCATATTGGCCAATCATACTTTTAAGTAGGCCCAATAGCGTGGTGACATGTTTTGTTTTCCGTGAGTGTGGTGATATGTATTTGAGCATGTTAAGTTGCTTATTTGGGTCAAAGGAGCACGTGGTTACTGAGCCATCTTGTGGAGTCGATATAAGCATTAAGGTCGCACGAATGAAAAGAAGAATCGTAGGTCTTACCCTTTCGCGTGGACTTATTGGCGAGGAGTCGCGGATTGGGAGTATGAGACGTACATGTGAGGCTTCGGAGACTAGTATGAAATGTAGAGATGTGAATGCGAGCATGTTTATCATTCATGTGCATATTTTGTTTTATTCACTAAGCGTTAGCTTAAACAAATCGAATATGTATGGTTATTCAAATAACCATTTCAGGTATTAATGCCGGCGAGGAATCGGAGAAGTGATCATGAGATGTCGGGAGTTCACTTAGAAGACGACTTGTCATGCTTATCCCATAGTTTTGTAATCAAATCGTCTATTTCATTTTTTTTGTTAAGAAACTTGTAATAGAATGGATAATAGTCTTGTATACGTTTAATTTTTAATTCCGAGTCCTGTAAGGAATTACTTCATTTGTTTTGACTTTAAAACCATGGTTTGAGTCGGTTAAGTTATTATAAATCTGAACCTAGAGTTCACGTTTTGAAATATTTTACTTGTCGGACTTCATGTCTTATTTTAATGTTGAGATCATTTGCGGTCACTTGGGTCGCTTGACCTTAGGTAATATCCTAGTGCAAGAAGGATTGCTGTCAGAGGGTCATTCGACCGGTCGAAGGTGACAATTCGACCGGTCGAAGTGCCCTCTGCTGTGAGGGATTATTGCCGAGGGGTCATCCAATCGGTCAAACGGGGCAACTCGACCAGTCGAAATAACCTCAGCATGAAAACTTTTTATACTCCTTCCGCAATTTATTTAAATGTTTTGATTGGTTCTTAGGGCACCTTTGGGACCCCTTTGAATATAAATTCATTTGTTTCAAAATATAATTACATTTACAAAGTTATACTGATTTTACCAACTTCGGTTGTGTTGTTTTAATAGAGCGACTACTCATTGCTATCTTTAAAGTTTTGTTTCCATTGCTATGACTTTTGAATGAGTAGGAAGAGCCTCGGTGGCGTGCCACGGGTCCCGGTTCTGCTATTGTGGGATCGGGCTGTGACATTTAGTGGTATCAAAGTAATAGGTTTAGAACCTTGGGGACAAGTGACGTTATATGCTGTGTGATGTCGAGTAGAGTGTACGTTTATGATGATAATGTTGTTATCATTGTTGAAATTGCTCGTATGTTAGCATCTGTTGACTGTGTTGGTGAACTGTGCACATTTATCTATTATGGCATGGCATGGCATGCATAGTTATTATGCATTAAACTCAATAGGGTGAACATTTGAAATATCATGACTGAGCCGATAAAAGATTTGTCACCGCATTCGCGAATGGACCAATTAGTGAACATGGTGGGAAATTTCATTTAAGCTGTAAGTGAGCGAGAGCAGATGAATGCTCAAGCCCCACTGGTTAAAATTGCTACATCAATGCACCACCAGTACCAAGACCTCAACACACCATCACAGAACAGTTCCACAAAAGGAAACCGACTTTGTATTACGGACAAATTGACATAGACTTGGCCGACCATTGGGTGATGGATATGGAAAGACATTTCCATCAAGTGATATGTACCGATGAAGAGAAAATTCTTTGTGCATCCGATACGTTAATGGGGGAAGCATTGGATTGGTGGAACGACGTGCTTGAACAAGGGAAGCCAACTACGTGGGAAGCATTCAAAGATGAATTCAACAAGCGTTTCTTTTCGCGGTCTGCTTATACTCAGAAATGACAAGAGTTTGCAAGTTTGGTCCAGGGAGACATGACTGTGAGTGAGTATGTATCCCATTACAATGCCTTGTTGCGCTTTGGGAATACTACCGTTCCTACCGATGGGGATAAGGCTCATAAGTTTGAGGAAGGACTTAGGGAGAATATACGTGGCCGTGTGGATATGTTGCAACACCCAACCGTTTCTCTGATTGAGGAATCTGCTCGTATAGCTGAGAAAAGTGTCGATCAATATCGGTAAGGGCAACAAGGAAAGAGATCCAGTGACAATAAGAACAAAGGTCAAGGGAATGCGAAGAAACCGTTCACACAAAGTTCGGGATTGTATGTGGGGAATCAAGGAGGAAATACGTTAGTGGAAGACTCGAGGTCGCTATGCCCAACATGTAACCTGCGACATAAGAGGACTTGCTAACGTTTGAACACGTGCTACATTTGCAAACAATTAGGACACGTATCCAGAAACTTTCCTTCGAACACAAATCTAACCACACCAAACACAACCTCAAATGCCAAGAGCTACAATCCAGAGATGAGGGGAAAATGTTTTGAGTGTGGACAACCAGGCCATATAGCGAAAAACTGTCCAAGTAAGAGACAACCGGGAATGAGTACCGGGGCATCAAGTATGCCGAGTGGATCAAAGGCAGGGCAACTAGTGGATAAAGGAAAGGGAATCGAATAGCAACAAGGACAATACTTCCAGCTCAGGCCGGGGAATACGGATGATACAGTCGTATAACGTATTCTTCCTATTTGTTCATATCCAGCATGTATACTTATGGATTATGGTTCAACGTATTCATTTGTATCACGTGACTTTGTTAAGATTTAACTATTAAGTCTGAACCGCTAGGATATAAATTGTGTGTATCCTTGCCTAGTAGTGAACCGTTAGTAACTTCTTCGGTATTCAAGTAGTGTGAGATCAAGATAGGTGATAAGGTCTTGAGCGTTGATTTGATTTCATTGACAGTAAATTATTTTGATGTTATCTTAGTTATGGATTGGTTGTCGGTCAATTAAGCTAAAATTGATTATGAATAGAAACGAGTTAGTTTCTATCTGTCAGGTCAAGAGGAGTTTACTTTCCAGGGTAAGGGTATGACCGTACCGCCGTACTTGATATTGACGATTCAAGCAAGAAAGATGTTAAAGAGAGGATTTTCGGGTTTCTTATGTTCGATTGTTGACACGAGAGTTCTTGGACCACTAGTAGAAGACATTCCAGTAGTTTGAGAATTCCTAGATGTTTTTCCCAATGAGTTACCTGACGTATTGATTAAAAGAGAGCTTGGGTTCACGATAGAGGTATTACCAAGGTCACAACCGGTATCTAAAGCACCGTACCGAATGGCACCAGTAGAATTGAAAGAATTGAAAATTCAGTTAGAAGACTATTGGGGAAGGGTTTTATCCGACCGAGTGTTTTTCCATGGGGAGCTCCAATCTTGTTTGTAAAGAAGAAGGATGGGACAATGTGTATGTGTATCGATTATCGAGAGCTGAATAAGTTAACCGTCAAGAACAAGTATCCGTTGTCACGAATAGATGACTTGTTTGATCAATTACAAGGGGCCCAAGTATTTTCGAAGATTGACTTGAGATCTGGTTACCACCAATTGAAAGTTAAAGAAGAAGATGTTGAGAAGATAGCTTTCAAAACTAGATATGGCCACTTTGAAGATGCTTTCATGGACTTGATGAATTGTATTTTCAAGGACTACTTAGATGAGTTTGTCATTGTGTTCATTGACGATGTCTTAATTTACTCCAAAAGCATTGAAGATCGTGAGCATCATTTGCGATTAGCTTTACAACGATTGCGTGAGAAGAGATTGTTCGGAAAATTGAAGAAGTGTGAATTTTGGTTGACAGAGATAGCTTTTCTTTGACATATAGTATCAGCGCAGGGAATTTCAGTAGATCCTCAGAAGATAGAAGTAGTTACGAATTGGTTGAGACCTATGAATGTGACAAATATTTGAAGTTCCTAGGATTAGCTGGTTATTATCGGAGGGTTGTCACGTATTGCAATGCTGATGACACAGTTGATGAGGAAAGATATTGCTTTTGTATGGAGTCTAAAATGTGAAGAAAGTTTCAAGAGTTGAAGGGTCGACTAGTGAAGGCACCAATCTTAGCCGTTCCAGTGGGGACAGAGGGGTTTATTATTTACAATGATGCTTCATACAGAGGTCTAGGTTGCGTTTTTATGCAAGGTGACAAGGTCATTGCCTATGCATCGAGACAATTAAGACCGCATGAGAAGAGCTTTTCGACACATGATCTAGAATTGGCCACCGTGATTTTTGCATTGAAGATTTGGCGTCATTACCGATATGGAGAGAAATGTAAGATATACACTGATCATAAGAGTTTGAAAAACCTGTTCACACAATGAGATTTGAACATGAGGCAGAGGAGATGGTTAGAGTTGATGAAGGACTATGATTATCGATTCATTATCATCCGGGCAAGGTGAATGTCGTCGTCGATGCTCTTAGTCGTAAAGCACCAACCAACACTGCATCAGATTTGACTTCTCAGAAAGAATTGATTCGAGATATGGAGAATTTAGAGCTTGAGGTGATTTCGAGGATTGAAAGTGGCTTGATGTCGATGATTGTGGCACAACCACTCTTGATTCATGAGATTATAGAGAAGCAACTTCAAGATGTAGCTTTGAAGAAGATTTGTGATGAGATTCCAATAGAAAAACAACCAGGTTTTACTTTTAAGAATAATGTTTTGAGATTGAGAGGTAGAATTTGTGTACCTGCCGAGAAGGAGTTGAAACAGAACATTCTAGAGGAAGCATATAATACGAAATACACCATTTATCCAGGAAGCACCAAAATGTATAAAGATTTGAGACATGTTTATTGGTGGCTGGGAATGAAGAGAGAAATAGCATACTATATTTCACAATGTACGAGTTATCAACAAGTGAAGGCCGAACGCCAAGTACCTTCGGGATTGTTACAATCATTACTGATAGCCGAGTGGAAATGGGAACACATTACAATGGACTTTGTAAGTGGGTTTTTGAAATCTAAGAGATTGAATACTATCATTTGGGTAATTATTGACCGTTTGACGAAGTCGTTGCACTTCCTACCACTTCAAACAACTAAGCCGATGACGTTGGCTAAGTTGTATGTCCGCGAGTTTGTGAGACTACATGGTATTCCAGTTTCTATTATTTCAGATAGAGATAGTAGTTTCACATCGAAGTTTTGGAGAGCCTTGCAAGAAGCAATGGGTACCAAATTGCATTTCAGTACCGCTTTTTATCCTCATACCGATGGTCAATCGGAAAGAGTAATCCAGATTTTGGAAGACATGCTTTAGTTATGTGTACTTGATTTCCAGGGTGATTGGGAAGACCATTTACCATTGATTGAGTTTATGTACAACAATAGTTTTCAATCGAGTATAAGAATGGCTCCTTATGAAGCTTTGTATGGTCGTGTATGTCGTTCGCCGATTAGTTGGGTGGAATTCGAAGAAGGAATAATTGAAGGGCCGAAAATTGTGCAAGAGACAACGAACAAGATAAAGGTAATACGACAACGGTTACTTACAACCCAGAATAGGTATAAGAGTTATGCTGATAAGCGTAGGCAGCCGTTGGATTTTGACGTGGGAGATTTGGTTTACTTCAAGGTGTCACCTTCAAAGGGGATCACTAGATTTGGGATATACGGGAAACTCAACCCGAGATACGTAGGACATTTTGAGATCATTGGGAGAGTTAGACCCGTAGCGTATCGATTAAACTTGACGAGTGAGTATGCTCAAGTTCATAATGTGTTTCATGTATCGTTGTTACGAAAATATTTGGTAGAAGATAGAGATCAAGTGATGACTCCGACGCCGAATGAGATTCAGAGTGGTTTGACATATGTTGCGTACCCAATAGAGATTTTGGATCGAAACGATCAATTCTTATGAAACAAGGTGATATTGGCGTAGCCAATCGACGAAAAAGATGACATAGGAAATAGAAGATGAGGTGCGTACTCAGTGTCTGCACCTATTCGATACATGAGGTACAAGTTTGGGGACAAACTTCTTTTAAGGGGGAAAGTATTATAACACCCGCATGAGTATTATTGCATTTCATTGCATTGTCATGCATGATAATGTGAAGTGTTGTGCATGTTGGCACATGCGAGTGAGTTTTGACTCACTAGTCAATTTGGGTGTCTGTATTATAGAACCCTTTGAGACGGTGTTGATGAGTGTTATGATGTTGTGACGTCTTTCCGAGTGTAAGACGATCACTGTGGAATACCTTAAATGTTTATCTGAAAATAAATGTTTACCTGTGTATTTCACTATCTGTATTATTTTCTGGATTAGAATATATTTCTGTTGTTAGATTTAGTATCCTGGTGAGGACGAATTAACACGCTATTAATTTGGTAGGCTAATTAGTAACTTCAGAAAAGTCATGTAAAAATTTACGTTTTAGCAACCAAACGGAACATAGTCGGAAACTTTTGTAATTTTGAGGTTTCACTTGTAAAACTATGAATTGGTTGTGCAGAAAGTTTCAGAGACTAATTAGGAGTTTTTGAAAACTTGTGGGGAGGTAAACAAAATTTTTGAAAGTGTTGCCTATATATAGATAGAGATGATCTTGATATTTTTCATAAAGCTTAACCTATGTTTCAAAAAGAGGCCAAATGGAGATTTTAGTTGCTTAGAGCTCCTCGACGCCAAACGATGCCCCATTCGTCCACTGGTGTTTCACCAAATTTCATATTTGAACTCTTCGAGGTAAGACCGTCGTTTTGATACCTATTAGGCCTTGTTTGGCCAAATTTTCCGAAAAGTCTTTTTCTAGAATTTTTCATAAAAGTTTATATTTGGACTTTTGATCCATAGGAATTGTACTAGACGGACTTCTGCACATTCTTTGTGCACGAGTTTTCTTTGGATTGAGTTATAGGAGCGTTATTCGGAGGTGAGTGATTCAACTATGTTTTTGGAACGATTTCTTGACATGTAATCATATTTTGTATGAATAGCATATATTAATTCATAGAGATATATTGTGTAATTCATATTGGCCAATCATACTTTTAAGTACGCCCAATAGCGTGGTGACATGTTTTGTTTTCCGTGAGTGTGGTGATATGTATTTGAGCATGTTAAGTTGCTTATTTGGGTCAAAGGAGCACGTGGTTACTGAGCCATCTTGTGGAACCAATATAGGAATTAAGGTCGCACGATTGAAGAGAAGAATCGTGGGTCTTACCCTTTCAAGTGGACTTATTGGCGAGGAGTCGCGGATTGAGAGTATGGGACGTACACGTGAGGCTCTGAAGACTAGTATGAAATGTAGAGATGTGAATGCGATCATGTTTATCATTCATGTGCATATGTTGTTTTATTCACTAAGTGTTAGCTTAAATAAATCGAATATGTGTGGTTATTCAAATAACCATTTCAGGTGTTAATGCCGGCGAGGAATCGGGAAAGTGATCACGAGATGTCGGGTGTTCACTTAGAAGATGACTTGTCATGATTATCCTGTAGTTTTGTAATCGAACCGTCTATTTCATGTGTTTTGTTAAGAAACTTGTAATAGAATGGATAATAGTCTTGTATACGTTTTATTTTTAATTCCGAGTCCTGTAAGGAATTACTACGTTTGTTTTGACTTTGAAACCATGGCTTGAGTCGATTAAGTTATTATGAATCTGAACCTAGAGTTCACGTTTTGAAATGTTTTACTTGTCGGACTTCATGTCTTGTTTTAATGTTGAGATCATTTGCGATCACTTGGGTCGCTTGACCTTAGGCAACAACCTAGTGCAAGAAGGATTGCTGTCAAAGGGTCATTTGACCGGTCAAAGGGGACAGTTCGACCGATCGAAGTGCCCTCTGCTGTGAGGGATTATTGTCGAGGGTCATCCGACCGGTCGAACGGGGCAACTCGACCGGTCGAAATGACCTCTGCATGAAAACTTTTTATACCCCTTTCGCAATTTATTTAAATGTTTTGATTGATTCTTAGGGCACCTTTGGGACCCCTTTGAATATAAATTCATTTGTTTCAAAATATAATTACGTTTTCAAATTTATACGGATTTTACCAACTTTGGTTGTGTTGTTTTAAAAGAGCGACTACTTATTGCTAGCTTTAAAGTTTTGTTTCCGCTGCTATGACTTTTAAATAAGTAGGAAGAGCCTCGGTGGCGTGCCACAGGTTCCGGTTCCACTATTGTGGGATCGGGCTGTGACAAGAAATGTGGGGATTCAGACGAGCTTTCAATACCTTAATGTAAAAGAAATAAAACAGATTTTCAACTCTTGAAGTTTGCATATATTATTTTTAAAATAAATGTACCATAGGTTCTACCTTGATAACATTTGTTTACTTAATGATTCTTTGGGAATGATGAATACACTTATAATTACATTCACATTTCTACATGACTTTCACTTTAAAAAACTGACTAGCATAGAACACATACGATGCGTGGGTAGATGAAGTACTACTTAATTAACGATTGACAATTGCACTCGAGTAAAGATTAAAAATAGGTGGAAAATAAAATAAAAGAGGAAAACAAATGCTTCAACAAACATGAATTCACTAACGAAAGTCGACTCTTTTTCTTTCAAAATTGACCACCCCTACAATTTGGGCATGCCTCTCTAAAGCTACCAAGTCATTTTTACTCAAGTGTGAATTGTAGGGAAGCGATCGGTTTGATTCGATCGGATTTAAACAGCAATTTTGAAACATAAATTGATTTTGTTAGGCTCATCTCAGGTTAAGAAACAAACCTTAAATTGACAATTCGTTTCGCTTGGACGTTTACTTAATGTCCTATATATAGAAGACACAAACATCAAACAGGTTAGTATTGGAGCAATAAAACAAACAAAAAGAAATGGAAAATTTCATGCTACAGGCTATACAATCCAAATTAATTTTGGCCCCAACATGTGATTTGATCCCAAAATAACGTGTTTTTGAAAAACTACTTTGATTTTAAAATCAACGTAATTTCCAAACTCACAACATGCATGTTTGGACCAAATCACGAGATAAAAAACTTTGGACTATCATAGAGGACCAAAGAGAAATACTTAATTTGCACATGCACTATCGAAAAATTCATATCTGATAACCTCGATGCCCATGACGGATAGCATATAAAACTTCGCTTTACCCTAACAAAATTTAGATGAATATGTGCATATTTGGGGAGTAATTGGGATTTGTTAAATTGTCTTTCAAACAGAGATGAATACTTGCATTTTATAGAGAGGTCTCTAAATCATACAGGTAAGAAGAAGCGTCAAAAGGCAAGCATGAGTTTGTACGGCTCACGAATATATCTGGTTAGCAGTCGGATTTAAATGACATTTATTAGGACATTAATAGGGCAGATCAAAAGATTATGGGGAAAAATTGAGGGGTAGTGTTTGTATTTATTATGAAGAAAACTCAATGGAGGTAAGTTTTTATAGGAATAATTATATTTCAGTCTATTTTATGTATATAAATTAAAATCAGTCTATTGCTTTTTAAAAATTAAAAAATATCAACTAATTTCTTTGAAAAAAAAAGTCATTGATTTTTCATGACGTTTTGAAGCAACTCGTTATAAGGTCGGGGAGAAACTCTCTAAAACGTTGTGAGCAACTCTTCAAAATGCGAGGAGCAACTCATGTCAAAGTTTGGTGCAACTCTTCACAAGGATAGGAGTAAGTCTTCACAACATCAGGAGGAACCATCACAATGTTTGGTGCAAGTTCATAACGTGGAAAAACATAAAATAAGCTAAAAGTCAAAATGATTATTCAAAAGTTGATTTTTTTTTTATGACTTTTTAATTTTTTATTATTATTATTGATATTTTTTCAAATTTAAAAAAATAATAGGCTGACTTTTAAATTTTATACAAAAAATAGACTGAAATACAATTTTTTCCAATTAAATGACACAGGTCAACTCCATATTCCACCCAGCCTAAAGCCCCCACTTTTATATATGAAGAATAGATGTTTAATATCCTTAATTATTCTCTTAGCCGTTATAGGTTTTGTAAGTTTGTTACATACATATGTATGGTACTAAGTATTGTAAGTGTTTCGTAGGAAAAAAAAAAGTATTGTAAGTGTTATGTTTATCACCACATCTCAGTCCCAAGACTATCATTCAACTATTTCTCACACTCTTCTATTAAGTAGGATTATTGGTAGTCCTCTAATGTAGTGAACCAAAATTGGTTTGGCATGTTCGGAATTAGGGGTGAGCATACTTCGGGTCAACCCGGACAACCGAATCGAACCCAAAATTTTTACACAACTCGTTCGGATAAAAACTGACTCGAAGTAATTTCATTTCGAAACCAAACTGTACTAATTACTTTAGTTCAGTTTTCGGTAAGGAAAATAACTTCGGTTCAAAATCAAATATTCAAAATTATTTAAAATATATATTGCTTATTATATGTATATATACATTACAGTTCACACCCTCCCACATGTACATTAGTTTAATCCACTATCATATTCCCCATCACTGTCACATTGCCTAAAGGGCCAAAACCCACGCAGCCCCCTGTTTTGAACTTTTGATTCTCTCTCACACACCCCAAAGCCACTGTCACGGCCCGACGTAACATAAATATGGAAAGCATTTAATTTCCTTTATGGACCCGTAGGTTGCGACAGTTTGAAGGATCGATTATGTTCCAAATGTTGAACAAAATAATGTTACAAATTAGAGTAGAGCAATCAAGGCTTACAAATTCTTACCGAATTAATAATTATTACAGCGCGTGATCACCTAAGGGCACAAGCCGCCTTGAAACAAAATAATATCTATTATCTATTGCAGTCATCCTTATTACAAATTCAGTTCATAACTTAAAATATATAATAATAAATTCCTCTTCAGGTAGTTGTTCTCAATTCGCATAGACCTATTGTTCAGCCCGATCATAACTTGAAAAGTCTAGACACGAATGTCCAGGGCGCATCAACGTCGTCAGCTTATGAAGTTGGTGAGTATTAAAAACATATACTCGAATGTAAAACATACTCACTTACTATTTTCATTTCACAATTTAATTATTCAACGGGTTAATGATATGGAAATGAATTCACATTATAAAACAGTAGGGATAATATAAAGAACTTCAATTCATAAAGCATGCGACCGTGCATGGGAACAATGCAACCATTCTCATCTTAACAACTCTTTTCTCTCGACAACACACCACCCAACTCTCTCACTCCAATATCTTGAAACACTAAGATAATCACACTTTAGTACAGGAGTACTAGGGAGTGTCCAGTTTACCTTACACTTTAGCCATACCACGTATGTCAGGGAGTGTCCAGTAGGCCACACTTTAGCACTACCACGGGTGCCAGGGAATGTCCAAGTCGGCGTCACACACTTTAGCACTACCATGGGTGCCAGGGAATGTCCAATTTTGTCACCGTCGCATTTCATAGATACTCTAAATCGCGTTCTCAAAACATTACACTTTGGTACACCATTACCAGGGAGTGTCCAAAACACAATCTCAACCATATACTCTCTTCCACACTGACCCACACTCACCATGTATGCCAAATTAACTCCACATGTATGTCATGAAACTTTATACAGAACATGTAAGGTACAGGAATGATAACCATGTGTATACGAGAAGAATCGAATCCAAAATCATCCTTTTATAATAAAAACATGACTAACGGGATTCTGATTTAACGTATCTCCCAAACAATACCATAAAAAACCCATAAAATGTCATCCAAATAGTCCCTTAATAGAAAACAAACAGAAACCAAAAATGGCCAGGTCGCACGCACAGGCCGCTCGCGCGAGGGGCCGCTCGCGCGAGGGGTCGCTCGTGCGGGCCGCTCGCACGATATGCCCATTTTTTTATTTTTCTTATAAAAATTTTGAAGTGTCAGAAAACACACAGGTCACGCGACGTGTCTCTCGCGCGGGCCGCTCGCGCGATCGCATGCACGAGGTGAAGCTAAGACTTCATCTTCTTCGCTTAAACACCCTGTTTCAGTTTTCAAAGCCATTTTTAACCCATTTTGAAATCTGAAAGCATACACGACATGTAATATATGAATCTCTTCATTTTTCTACAAGAATTAAGAATCTACGATCAAGTTAACACGAATCAATCCATAGCTCTCGGATTTTATGAAAAACTGAGAGGCGTCAAAACTTCGTTTTAATATACGTCGCGATACGAATGAATTAGGCTCTAATATCTTAACTGTAGTTTCTATGTACTATAATCTTTCATATTCATCTCTAAAAATGGATTTTGATTAAGGTTGAAAAATCTTGATTTTCAAGCTTGAGCTTCCATAGATAAATTAACAATGGTGGATTATAACTCTATCGATACAAACAGTAATATAAGCATGGAATACATTCTAAGTGAGTTCTAAATACTCACTGTGATCAAGATGAAGTGTGTCTTGAGAGAGAAATTAGGAAATAAAGAATCCAATAACAAGCTTGGTTATGGTGATCTTCAAACTCCTCTCTCTCTCTAAAAATTTCTAAAGAACTCTCTGTGTTTTCTTTCAATTTCCTCTCTGTATTTTATGTTTGTAATCAGCAGAAAGTGTGTATGCTAAGCTTATAATGAAATCAACTTAGAAGAACTTGGAGGCCAAGTAAATCCTTTTACACTCTACAAATGACTTAAATTAACCAAATTCCTAAATCTATAAATTACATATACGTTTGATTCCTATATATTCAGATCATACAATCTATGGAAAGGAAGACGTATTGTAGGGGTCAAGTAATGAACTAGGGATCATTTTGTGTGGTTGGGAAATGGAGTTTATAGTATTAACACAACACACACAAAAAGTACACAACCAAACAAGGCCCTTGCAAGTGGTCTAGGAATCACTTGGGTGTTTGGCAAAAATAGCTTCTGGTACAGCAATTTCTCATACACCAAAGCATTATCCAAACAAAGCCTAACTAATGATTGCAAGTCTTAAATGTTCATAAAGCAATGGTCATGTCTGATTGACGGGGAATCCCAGTCTGTGGGAGTCCAAACGCGGTGAGGACAATTTTTAACATAAACTGGTATTTTCGCGAGCTGTGGTCACCACAAAAATATAGAAAAATTATTTTAGTGTAAGAAATAGTTTTTCGGTTTTACAAAAAAAATACTGTTTGAGTCAAAAGTAAACATTTCCACCGATAAAGTACAAATTTACAATTCAACATAGGTATCACTAAATTTATAAAATTGCAATTTGACCCCAAAAGAATGTTCAATATGAAATGAAATAAGCAACAAGATTTAAAACATGAGAATTATAATTAAATAAAACCAAGAAGACAAATTAAATAGGGGAATGAAAATGCACGTTGTTACAGCCACCATCACATCACTCTCAGTCTCTCACCCTCCCATTGCCCCACATAGACATAATACATTAATTACTTTTGAACTTAACACCCTTTCTCTCATTCATTCTATTTCTCTTAGCAAGCAACTCTCTCTCTCTCTCACACTCACTCATTCTATTTCTCTCAGCAAGCAACTCTCTCTCTCTCTCACTCTACCCGCCATTGCCCACCATCGCCGGACCAGTGACTAACCACCGTCCCCTCCCTCTCTCTCTCTCTCTCTCTCTCTCTCTCCACTATTATGTATTTCATTTTTGTTTTTGTTTTAGTTTTCTTTTTCCTTTAGATTTTTTTGCTATGTCTTTGCTTTCTATTTTTTGTTTTCCTTTTTTTCTATTTTTTTTTCCTTAAGTAATGTTTTGTTTTTTTGTTTTCTAATGGTTCTCTAACATTGATTTTGTTTTTGCCATTTTTAAAACAAGAGTTTCTTTTTTTTTCCTTTTTTTTCCCTTTCTGTTATTTCCTTCCTTTTTTTAAGTAGGGTGTTTTGAATCCTATTATTTCGAAAATCGAACATCTGAACTGAACCTGAACTAAAAGTTCAAAACCAAACTGAATTTTCAAAGTTTAGCTCAGTTCGGATATCGGTACCGTTTGGCCAACCTAAACCCGATCAACCCCACCCAAACTTCACAGTTCGAACCCGAACCGACCGAATGTCCACCCCTATTCGGAATCCTTATTTTCAAATTTTAAATAGTAACACTATTCATGCTACAATCCTTTACTTTGCACGTGCGCGCGCACACACACACACACATACACACACACACACACACATATATATATTCTATGAAACACATCTTGTTTAGAAAAAATGATAAGATATTGTTGACAATCTTCTAGAGTTGTTTTGTAGACACTCACCATAGGTTTGATACAATTATCTATATATTAATTAATATTTAGTTCTATGGTCTGATCCGTATTGTAATTTTTGGTATAGTATAGCTTGAAATACTTTTGATTACAATAAATGCTTAGAGGAACACAATCAAAATTGTGAAACTTGGAATCAATCGATTGCAAGGTTATTACTGGTCATGCTTTATTATTGGTTAAGTCTAAGTAGCGAAGTTTACTATTATTGCAACTCTGATGAGAAGAGGAAGGTTTTTTATAACTCGTATGGGCTTCCATTTATTTAGTGGAGTATATAACCGGATTTGCATTTCTCATATTTATTAATGACCTGATTTCTACATCTCATATTCATATATATGGTTCCGAGGATTTCTTTGGATTTCTTATAAGTAAGCATGGGACTTATTATTGGAGGGCAAAAAGATGGCATATACATATTGTCCTGGAATTCTATTTCTTTATTACTCAAGGGACTTCTTACGTTCATGGCATATTTGGTTATGGCTCAAATTTTAATCTCTCAGATGTTCATATTATTTATCTCCAATGGATTTCTTATAAGTAATGAGTGGAGGCTGTGTATCAAATGTTGATTGTATTTCTCTTTTTATAATAATATCATGAAGCTGAAGCTTACACTTGGGAGGCGCACATATTATGATGCGATTATATAGTATTTGGAGATCTTTGGATTTCTAATTCAGGAGCAACGCAAAAATTGTGGGGGACATGGATTTCATTTGACATCAAGCATCTTATATCTTATACCTACTTTATTTGTGGAACAAAGGTCTACCCACCGAGGGGTACAATCATTTGATAAAGAGCTCTTATAGGACTAGCGCTGAGGCTAGCTCTATGTATGTCAATGGGGATGAATGTAGCCTGCAAGGGAGTCTCCTAGGGAAGTAACCCAACCTCTGTGACTCGGAACCCCATGAAGGAGGTTCAATGTGGTAAACACAATCCATACTGCGTGACTTGTATTCCAGCACTTTATATGAGGAGATAATGATCCAAAATTCTCTTGCTCATCCCTAAGGCATTGTGTTGTGTTTTGTGGTGACGTTTAGGAATGGATTACCCTGAATGAGCCCAAGGCAGGAATTCACCTGCAGGTATAGGTCACATATACCTTGGAGGACTCACCTAAGTGGGAACAGTCGTGAGGCCGTAACCGTGGGGATTGGGTGATAAGGCAGGAATTCACCTGCAGGTATAGGTCACATATACCTTGGAGGACTCACCTAAGTGGGAACCGTCGTGAGGCCACGACCGTGGGGATTGGATGATAAGCAATGAATATTGTATGTTTATCTACTAATATAATAGATACAGTGCTCATTTAATCCCTAAATTTACATGCATTTTAGAATTAATATGATTTAATGATGATATTACTCAAATGTGTGTAATTATGTACTTTTACATGTTTTCATATGCTTAGGTGAAAATGAAGTTGAAATAATGCAATAAAAGGAAGGAAAGAAGGAGCGAACACACATGGTTATCTCCCATGCTCATTTGTGCTTATTGTAACTTAACGTTATCTAAAGCCCAACTACCAGTCTTAGAAAAAAAAAACAAAAAAATAAAGACAGAGAAAAAACTAACCATGAAAAGAAAACAAGGCATTTAATGCCTGATAATGACATTTCTACATATATATATATATATAACATATGGAAGTATTTCGTCTCTCTCTCTCTCTGCATATTGATTTCAGCTGATGTCATAAGGAAAAAATTGGGTGAAGATTGAAAAAATGGCAAGACTCACTTTCATCTCCATGGATTACCCTGTTCAAGTGACGAACTCAATGGCAAAGCGTCATCTTCCTTCACACCATCTTCGTCTATAAATGACATCCACTGAAGAAGAGAGACATACAGCCACAGACACAGAGAGACACACACCAAAAAATAAAGAGAGAGAAAATCATAGGAAGAATTCCATAGCCAAAGTTACCATGTAAAAACTTAAGCTTTTCTTTGTTTGATTTTGTTCTAAAAATTGTGAAGATTTTCTTTTTTGTAATTGATGATTTCAAGTTCAAAAATTTGTAACAAAACTTTGTTTAGAAGATTTACCAAATTAGTTCTTAAATATTTGTTTTCTTGTAGTTCCTTAGTTTTATTTGTGGTAGTAAAATATTTATATTGAAGTTTTGATTTCAAGACCCAAAGTCTCAGTAATTATTTTCATCTATTGTATTAAAAATTGGTTTTTAGATTTTAGTGTTATTAATGTTTTTAGTATAGTTGGTAGTTGTAGATCTTCCCTAAAATAGTTTAAAATCCCAAATTTATAGTTTTTGTAACAAAATTCCATTCACTATAAGACAGAATTTACAATTAAATTCTAGACTTGTTTGCTACGTAGTTGTTATAATCACCTATTAGAGCCCCAAGATTACCCATAGTATCCATATCCCACTCCTAAATTAGATTAGGATTTAGTTTGGTCTTGCTTGTATTTATGGAGTTCATCCACTGTGACCCAGGAAGAATTCAAAGTCAAAAGTTTAGTATCTTATTTTTGGTTCAATATTTCAATTCAATTATGTTTTATTAGCTTAGATGTACTAAAACTTTGTTATTTTGCAAGTTCTAAGAATTCAATCCCAACTATTATTAAGTCAAGAAAAAGTGTATTAATATTAATTTTCACTCTTGCTTTGGTGTTATGACCTTAATCTTAATTAGACGGTGATTGTGTATATTTATTTAATCTTTCTTTAAAATTTACTTCAATGATAGTTTTGATTCCAAAAATGTTAGGCTAAAGCTTTAATTGGATATATGCAATAAAAACTCAGAAATCACAACTCATGTGCACTAATCTTAAATTGGCAAATTTATCTAGATGAGTTGTTTTTCTATTTATGGCCAAATATATATATATATATATATATAGTTTATGATTATTTAACATATTTATAGACTATAGCTATATTGGACTTCAAATGATTACGTATTTGAGATAAGAATTTAATTATGTGAATTGTCAACTATGCCATTTGTCATAAAAAAAAAACCACCTAGTATACAAAATAATTTATTTAATAAAGTTTATATTTCAAGTATGTGTGTGTGTATATATATATATTTCTATCCATTAATGAACATGCAATCTTGTAGTGGCAGAGTGGTGGGGACTGAGAGCCGAATAACCCACGTACGCGGGCTTGAGTTTGAATTTGGCTACTGTTCGATTGCCTCTTTATTTTTTCTTTAAACTAAACGACGTCGTTTCATATCAAACACGACTTCAACTGGTACAAGTTTATTTTCAAATAAAGAATCACTCTATTAAAAATGTCAAACCCTTTCAAAAGCACAAAAGTTGTATGATTTAGTGTTGATTTGCATATTCCCAATCCATTTAAATCATTTCTTCCAAGTTAATTAATATTTCCTGTTTTTAGATAACTTAGATTAAATATTTGTATTATTTCCATCTTTCACTATAATAAAATCCAAAAAGTACATTTTATGTGAATCTAGCTATTATCTCATTTTTCTTCCTTTTCTTACTATCATCTTAGTTAGTTTATTTTATACTGTTAAAAGCTTTACTGTAAATTACTAAAAAAACAAATAGCCTTTTAATTAGTTTTACTATAAAAATATAAGAACTAGTAGTTTAGGAAAAGACCTAAAAAATCATAATCTTTTATTTTTTTTTAGGGACAAAATAGTTACTTCCTATCTTAAAAAAATATTTTTACCGTTCCCTGTAGGTTTGACCTGGTCTTACTAGACTTTATTACTGGTACGATCACCTACACTTGGATGCTAATAAGAAAATGCGTTAGTAGAACGTCGTCATTGGGCTATCCTCGAAAACTCCCACGAGAATCAAGATAGTGCGCATGGCCATGAATAGCGCAAATTCGAACCGTGAGTCTTACATCGATACTATGTATGTGACTTGTTGAAGTCTGGCTCAAAGAGTCTAGTTCAAGGTGTAGTCCACTATGATCTTTTTAGATGAAGACAGTTAACACTAAGTGAGGTTCAAGTCTGAAATACACCTACACCCATTGCATAATATTACGTTGCCCAGAGTTTTTATAAACAAATATTTTGTTTCAATTGAATAATTTTTCTTCTTATTTTTATTTTTTATTTTTTTTAGATCACTGCTGGATACAATGCACACACACTCCACACACGCACACAAACCCAACCCATTCCCACCCACAGCCCCACAATGGCCCATAGTAAAGCCCAACAAGGGCCACTCATTTCGACTGAACGCACAAATATGGGGGGCAAAAACTTCTCCCAAGGGGAATCGAACCCTTAGCCTCACCACTAGAGAGATCAAGGTGATACCACTTGACCACTTGGAACGTTGGTTTATTTTATTTTTATTAAAAGTGGGGGATTGTTAGAAACTTTCATAAAAATAAAATAACTTGATCTTAAGTATTTTAATTTGGTCCAATTATTATATACATTATGGGGGTGTAAGTTATAGAATTACTTAGTGCCTATTAGTCATAAGTGAGTGTGCAGTGGTTATATTCCTAAGCTTATAAATAGAGGCTCCAATTGGGTCTTTGATATGAAAAAGACTACAAATGAAAGGAAAAGGAAAAAATATACTTCTTACCTTATTTTGAGTATTGTTTTTATGGGCAACTCGATATAAGACTCCGACTCCCCCGCCTTCTGAGGATGTGCCCTACGGATGACATCAGCTATGAGATTTATGGGTTGTATCATAGAGTCGTCAGTGACCGACAATACCCGCACCTGGGGAGGCACTACAGCTTTAGGTCAGTGCCTATGCATGCCTCGCATCAACTCACAGCTACGTTTCCCTTTATCTATTTTATATTTATGTTTTATTAGTTGTTTAATTTATACTATGTTGATTAATAATATTATATATGTGACTTGTATTTTACATCATGAATCAAATGAATAAGTTCTGGAAAACCAAAATATTTCCAACACTATTCTTAGATCTGTACCATATTATCATCTATCTCCAAAGTCCAAAATACGTACTCCATCCGTTCCAAAATAAGTGTCCACTACAAGTTTGCACATTTATTTTAGAAAGATGTAATATTATTATGTTCATTTTTTTTCATTAGATAACAATTGTAATTTTACCATTAATGTTGACTTTTCTACTCATTTTGGACTACACATAAAATGTTATTAATCTTTATTGTAAGGGCATTATATGTAGCTTGTGTAAAATTTGTACTTCGACTTTTAAAAATGGGAAATATTTGGCACACATATTTTTTTGACATTTTTTTGACACAAAGTGTTATTCGATTATTGATTGGCACGAGTCCTATTACCAAACACATCTCTGCCATCAAAAATCTATAATCAAGACGTGTTCTGTTGTAAGTCCTAAGTCAATAAATGACCGAGAAGTGTGTGGTAGTGAGATCCGTGTTAATTAATGACTGGATGACACTTGGTGTAAAAAAATGTGTCAAAAAAAATGTGCGACAGAGGAAAGAAAAGGTGCACACTTAGTATAATACATTTAACTGAAAATACCAATATCGAGAGAGAGAGAGAGAGAGAGAGAGGCTACTAACTGGCTAGGACAGCAGCTTTCTCTTCGTCGTTAAGTTATGGGGTCTGCGTGAGCTTTACTCGGGGGGCGGGCACAGATAGCTTATATTAAAGCATATGAAAAACGCCCACAACCCTTTCATCCGTATCACGCTATTGTGCGCCCTCGTTGTCCTCCGTGCGCCTGTTGCGCAGCCTCCTAACCTGCACCCCTCCTTTTCCGACTCACTCCCAATTACCACTACCACCACCACCACCACCAATTTCTCAGAGATCTACGGTGGTGATCTCGCGGCGGCCATGTCCAAAGCTCGAGTCTACGCCGACGTCAATGTTGTTCGCCCCAGAGAGTACTGGGATTACGAATCGCTCGCCGTTCAGTGGGGGTAAGTAATTTTTTATTTGAACCCTAATCCCCAATTTTTTTTTTTTTCAATCTTAGGTTAAGTTGATTAATGATCGAAGTGAGAAATTGCTACGCATGAGGTTCACAGCTTAGCTAAGCTGTTCTAATTTGATTATTGTAGATTGGAACACAATGTAATCCGAATGTATATGACAAGCTTAAAATTATATATATATATATATATGTTTTGACGTACATAAATACGTATATGTATTTAGATGATAGTGTGTTAAACAATCACATTGGGATACTCAGGCAAGCCCCTAAAACCTAACCTACCTTTGTGCCTTTTAATTTTTTCAATTGGATTCGGACAAGGAAAAGAATGAGGATTCTAAGAGCTTCAGGTCCCAATTATGATGTGTTGAGTTTTTTGTATTTTCATTTATTTTTTAAAACACTGTTGTGGATAGGCTAACCACATGTTCTTGGTTCTAGAGCAAATGATATCTTTATGACTTCTTTTAATCGTTGCTTGTGAGAAACAATGCGATTGAAAATTGAGATCAGTTGCCTGTGTTTGTGGGTGTACATGTGCACCTGAGAGGAGGAAAGTGTAGAGGGAGATGGGAGGATTTATTCTGGGGAGGGGTGTTCTTGAATTTCTGCATTATTGTGTTCTCTGATATTTTTGTGCAGTAGTATACTTTAGACTCTAATTTCGTGGCTTTCGGCACTCCACTTTCGAAGTTTCCCATTAACGAAATTTGGAGTGTGTGAACCGATATTTTGATGGTGTTACGCTTGTGCTATCTAGCTTAGATTGAAAAACATAGGATCCTTGTTAGAGAACTATTAAAGAGAGGTGAAAGCTGCATTGGACGACCTGATTGTTTTCTACCTTTAGATTTATTTGAAGACAAACTAATGCATTCATAAGAAATAAGAAGTCGCATCCATTGTAGATAAGAAGATGGATTACCTAAGATGGTTTAGCTATGTGCAATGTTAACTAATCATATATGCAGCGAGGGAGGAGTAATTTGATCAAATTGATGGTGTCGAAAGGATGAGAGGAGACCAAAAAAACCTCGTGTGGAGGCTGTTGAAAGGCATGGTTGATTTTGATTCTTTCGATTATTTGCATTTATGTAAAGCTACTAGCCTACTAGCCATCTTTCCACTCTTGTTGCTCGCTTCCTTTGCTTCAATGATATATACAAAGAGACTTGTTCATTTTAATATTGATAAAATTGAGAACCTGTTTGTGTGTTGCTAGTTAACTTAGTTCTGGTTTGAATGGTTGGAGACTTGAATGGTACTTAGTTATTTTCTCACATTTGTGAAATGTGCATAGTATGATCTTATGTTTGTAAACATGGACCATCTACAACTTCATTATAATTAGCCATGCAAGAGCAAGACTTGATTGCTATGATACTAACCAAGGCCCTTTGTTTTGCTAATAACTTCCTATTTAATGATATTTTGAAGGGGTGCACTCTAATGTTATTTTTTGTTTCAGTGACCAAGATGACTATGAGGTTGTTCGGAAAGTTGGAAGGGGAAAATATAGTGAGGTTTTTGAAGGCATAAATGTCAACAGCAATGAGCGTTGCATAATCAAGATCCTAAAGCCTGTCAAGAAGAAGAAGGTAATCATTTAGTGCATCTACTCATAGGGACAAGTAATGTTTGTACTTTGTATAGAAGTTTATTAGTTATGTGAATTACACTCACCTCCCTTTTCAGTGTAATGGCATTCTTGTTGTTCCCTTTTCTTTGACTTTTGAGCTTAAATTATGCTAACTAAATGAGGGTGGTAAAATAGTAAACTCCATGCCACTATCACGTCTGTTTCCACACAAACATTACAAGGGAGGTTAGCATAATTCCCAAGTGTATGGGTCTATGTAGCATGGTTACGGATACGGGACACGGGTATGATACGTAAGGGTGAAATCGGTTTGGTTTGGTTTGGTCGGTTTTGGGGGGTTTTCCCACCGACCGATCGGTTCGGTTTGGTTTTAGGCTTAATTTTCGGTTCTACACTGCACCACCCTTGTGAAAACCGACTAAACCGATTGGTTCGGTTCGGTTCGGTTTTTTCGGTTTTTGTTTCACTCCTAATGATACTATACGGGTACGGGGGTAAGGTGAATCCTAAAGATGTTGGGTACGGGTACAAGTACGGCTAGGGTACGATGAATAAAATATTATTTTTAATTAATAATATAATGCTAATAAAAAAAAAGTCCAAATAGTCACATAAGAAGAACCATAAGTATTTTAGCAACATTGTTTTACCATTAAAGATCAATATCACAAATCCATCCATGGCAAGATTGTTTCATTATACAAAATCATTCTCAAGGACCATGAGCATATCAAGATTGTTGTAATTAACATCATAAGATCATCAATACCACTACAAAATCATAAAAACAAAACAAGAAAAGAAAAGATTCATCCTAAAAAAACTGGCAAAAATCATTAACGAAAAATTGAATTGAATAAGCGGATACGTTTTTTGGAGTATCGGGTAAGTACCCTGGCATGCCAACGAGTGTCGGTGTCCAGTACGTATCCGGTACGGATACATGGGCCTAAATGAAGTACCCATGATACATAGTGTATGAGGGATGTCTGTGTAGTTAGGCCATACCTCAGGGGAGGTGAGTGTGATTTACCCTTTAGTTATCATGTTTGGTTTAACGCTCTTCGATTTTGTTGATGAGAGAAATGAGCAAATAATTGTTAAACGCCTTTGCTCGATGTAGCCTAGGCATACGAGTGCCAAATGTGAAAATGCTGGTGCAGACTGTACAGTGTGTTTGGGAAAGAGGACAAAGGATAATAAATGCTTATATACACACGACTGACTTGTGCAATATGTACATAAATACATGTACTTGTATTATACTTAACAAATATACAACAACGAACTAAAGGAAAATTTCTGTTATCAATTTGTATCTTTGGGAAATGAAGCTCAACTGGTATGGACGAAAGAATTTTTGTGCTAGTTGTGTGTGTGTCATGAAACGTGGTAATATGGTCATAAATTATTCGGTGCTATAACTGGTTTGTCTGAGACTTTGAAGTTATAAGTCATTCATGGGGTATCATTTTGTACTATATTAATAGATTGCTCTGCATTATAGTGTTATGTTTCATGGTCTCTGTGCAGATAAAGAGAGAGATAAAGATACTTCAGAACCTTTGTGGAGGCCCAAATGTTGTCAAACTCCTTGATATTGTCAGAGATCAGCACTCAAAAACTCCTAGCTTGATATTCGAGTATGTGAACAGTACAGATTTCAAGGTTCTGTATCCCACATTGACAGATTATGACATACGGTACTACATATATGAGCTTCTGAAGGTAAAGTGTGCATGGATTTATAATAGATTGCATATTTCTTTAAACAAGACTTCCCCCTTCCCCATTAAAGAAAACAGAAATGAAAAGAGAGAGAGAGAGAGAGAGAGAGAGAGAGAGAGAGAGAGAGAGAGAGAGAGAGAGTGTGTGGTTTTCCGCGGATTTATTTCCTCAAAGGTAGCAACTGTTTCAATTTGGAGACCTACAGTTACAATTAATATGCATAATTAAAATATCGATTTTTTTTTTTGCCCGAAGCAAGAAGGCCAAGCTTTGGTGAAGATTGTTCTAGTCACCCCACCTCAACCTCCAGCACCATTCTCTTCTTTTTTTTCGAAGAGAGAGATGGTCATAGGGATTACTTTTCTGCATGTATTTTGGACTTCCAAATTTTTGTCCTTACTTGTTCTTTTTCCTTTTTCCTTTTTCCTTTTTCCTTTTGCTAAAATATTTATTAGAAACTTAGTATGTAATCTAGCTTTCTTAGCTAACCTGAGTATTCCTTCATCAACAATTGGATGTCAAAGTCAGCCTTAATCTCGTAGTATGAAACATAGTTTAGTAATGTGTATATCACTTCACTTTATTTGAAATGCATAATTTTTTATTAAGAACGGAAATTTTTGTTGCTTTATCAAGTATACGCGTGCCACCCATAAAGAAAGAAAAAATATATTCCAAAGTAGAAACCTCAACTAATTTTGTATATGGTAAGATGAATAAAAGCTACCTAAACTACATTTTCTTAATTTTTATTACATTATTAAGACATGAATAACACTCATAAAAGCAACACTAGTCTTTTGATGTGAATCCAACTCCTGGCACCCTGAAGTTGTTTAGAGAACCCCTTTTTTGAAAAAAAGAAAATTAGAACAAACATCTCCCTGCACTTGAGAAGAATCTGCACTGAATGAGTACCCGTGCAGATTCTTCCACCTTTTAGGAGAATCCGTACTTCCTTGACTTTGATTAGTATTAATGGATCATATGTTGGGTCAAACGATGTTATTGGTTTCTTATTTGTTGCCGTAGTTGGTACTTGAAGTATACTCTTTGTGAGCATAGTTTTAGTTAGACTTAGGAATA
Source organism: Hydrangea macrophylla (assembly GCA_033977485.1). Taxonomy (NCBI): domain Eukaryota; kingdom Viridiplantae; phylum Streptophyta; class Magnoliopsida; order Cornales; family Hydrangeaceae; genus Hydrangea; species Hydrangea macrophylla. Next base: position 86,980,001 of record CM066984.1, read on the forward strand.
CCCAACACGCATTCTATTTAATGAAGAGTCGAGTTCATAAGAATTTGAGATTTTGTATGTGATGTGGCTGTACCCTTGCCAAGGGTGAAGCGTGAGTAATATATATATATATATATACATTTCTTTTTTCCTCTTCTCCAATATGTATGGTTCTCAGGTTACTGTTACAGATCCAGAACAGCTTCTATTTTACCCCCAAAACCTTACTCTTCAAGTCCGAATCAGCCCTACCCTTTGGCCTCTGGTTCAACGTAAAAACCTTAAAATCATTGTTACTCAAGCTTTTCAACAACCAAATTCTGAAAATCATCCTAGCTGCCACTATCAAAACCTAGCCAGTTCATAGCCTTTACTTCCCAAAATCCTTTTACCTTTTTTTGCTACCTTTTAAAACCCTAAACCACAAGCTTTCTTTGATCAAAATTCACCCTTATAGGCGGCTTTATTTCCACTTTCCCAAAGCTGTCCAATTTCAATGAAATGTGGTAATATGCATTGTAAATGGTTTGCAATGCACAATAAAGGTCAAAAAGCCAGAGTAGGAGTAATTTGGTTCGGATTTGAGAATCTACAAGTGCAAGAAGAATTGTAAGGAACATGAGTCAGACGTGTGAATAGGAGTGATAGCTTATCAGCGAACAACTATGAAGCACGGACTCGGACACACCATGACACAATATGGACACATCGACACGACAAAATATTGCATGCCGACACTGCAAGAAAAGTGTCCGTGAAGTGTCGTCTCTGTCTGTCGGACACGTTACGACACGCGACCTTCTTAGATGTCGGTGCTTGATGCTTCCTAGGCGAACAAGGTTACTATAGTGTAGATAGAGTTTAGCTATTAGGATTCGAATATACAAGTCTAGCTGATTCAGATTTATAGTGATGCAACCCATTATTTGCTTCTGAATGTGGAGAGAAAGAATTTCACATTGATGGCAAAATCCCTTCTTTTTGAACTTCAAAGAACATTTAAAGGTTTTTTTTTTTGCAAATCTTTATTTTAAACCGAGTCGGCTTATTTTGCACTTGCAGGCATTAGATTATTGTCACTCGCAAGGAATAATGCATAGAGATGTCAAGCCCCATAATGTTATGATAGACCATGAGCTGCGAAAACTTCGCTTGATAGATTGGGGTCTTGCTGAATTTTACCATCCCGGCAAGGAATATAATGTTCGCGTAGCTTCAAGGTAAAGTGCCTACAAACTATATGCATCACTTCTTGATTCTTTATATTCTCTTTTGGTGGTTCTTTTTGGAGCAATGTCTTGCTTAAAAGAAATGCTGAAATGACTCATGAGATTTTTGACCTAGCGAAATTTACTACTATCATGTAGTGGAGATTGTAAGTAGTCTTGATGTACCAGACCTTTGAAATTTTGTATCTCAACTGAATCAGTTATAGTGAAGTAGATTTTTGTCAGTATCTCATGGAGTGAAATAGCCGCACAGACAAGTGATGAGAAGCACTCTCTAGGATCTAGTGAGGTTCTGAATTTTTCTTACTTCTCGACTCTGTTTGGTTGGCAGATTTAGAGAATGAAAAACAAAAGGAAAGGAAAACAAGATAAAAATTTGCATAATAAATAAAATAGTAAGTTAAGAAAAGAGGAAAGGAAGTGACTAACAAATTTTTTTTGGCCCGATATTTTTTCCTTTCTAACTTGCTCGCTACTCTCTATATTAACCAACTAAAGAAAAGCATTTTCCTCCTTGTTTTCTTTTCTTTTCCCTCACTAAATTCATGAATCGAACAGAGCCTTAAGGGCATAAAACTAATTCCACTGACTAACAAATTCAGAAAAAAAATGGGATAAGACCTTCCTAACCATATCCTAACTTCCATTCAGTAATTGTTGCGTACCTATTTGTTCTGGGTACATGGCTTTGTTTTTCTATTCCGCAATATTTATGGCCTGAAAATGTTTTCACTCCATGTTCACAATGAGTGTCTCTTAACTTCCTTGATGCCTTTAACTACTCTTTTTCTTTTGGTTGTTCTTGCAGTGCAAGGATAAAAATCACACAAGCACAGTTCGTCCAAATGCTCTTTATCAGAAAACATTCAAACTTGCCTAAGAACAAAAGGATTTGGAAAAAATGTTATCTTCATTCAAACTACAAATTGATTAACAAGACCCCAAGTTTGTGCCCACCTGCATATCTTGGGGTTTAGAGCCCGTTTGGGAGAGCTTTTCGGGGCCAACAACCACTTATTTGTTTTTTTTTTTTTTTAAATGCTGCGAGTCTGTGACCATTTGGAAAGCTTTTTCAAAACTTTTTAGAATATCTGATTCCTTTTTAAAGCTAAAAGGCAGCTTCTTTAAAAAGCTCCAATTTGTTTTTTTTTAAATCTCTTATTCCAAAAATTGAATATTTTAAAAGCTAACCAAACGGGCACTAATTGCATCTCATCTGCGTATCATAGGGGTAAATGCTGCTTGATGTTGTTTGACAGGATACTTTGAGTTATATCTTTGGGTGATTTTGGTTGTGTAGACAGTAGAGGTGCATTTTAGTTTAAGCTCATTGTCAATCGTTAATGTAGCTTAACAGACTTTTGAAGGAAAGTTCATTTCATTTTCTCTCAGATACTTTAAGGGGCCGGAGCTTCTAGTTGATTTACAAGACTATGATTACTCTTTGGATATGTGGAGCCTTGGATGCATGTTTGCAGGAATGGTGTGAATTACCTCTGTTTTATCTGGTTGTTTGAGTGTATGCGTTTATGGTTGTTTGAGTGTATGCGTTATTTAGGAAGAAAATCTTTTTTTTTTTTTTTTTATTGATTCAAATATTCAGAAAAGTATGCATTTGTCTTGAATTAAGAGCCATTTCGAGATAGCTCAGTGATTGTTTAAAAAGCTGTGACCAAATTTGGATTAGCTTTTTCATTGTTTTTTTAAAAATCTGATTCCTTTTTTAAGCTAAAGACAACTTTTTTGAAGAGCTCCAATTTGTAGCTTTAAAAAAAACTTTAAAAAAAATCTCTTTTTCCACATTGATTATTTGAAAAGCTAATCCAACGAGCTCTAATTTACAAGAATCGCCATTTACTATGCATTTTTCCTTTTAAACAATTTTTTAGTTTCTTCTCACATTGTTCACTGTGGTTGGTATTCCTTTTGTAGATATTTCGCAAGGAGCCTTTCTTTTATGGTCATGATAATCACGATCAGCTCGTCAAAATTGCCAAGGTAATCATTTTCTATGCCTTAGTAGAGGGCATACTATTTTAGTTTTTGGAGCATAACCGAAAATTAAACATAATATAGCTAGCCACATGAACTCTGTATTCTTTATTTTTTACTTGGTGCTTTGTTTATCGGTGTTTAGAATACAGTATACAATTTTTGTGTCGCCTCATGTCATGTGCATCATTTTAACTTTGTGGACTAAAATTCTTTTGCTGCACTTTCTGCTTGAAGAGATGTGAATGATAGCAGTTGCTGGTGATGTATAACTGCAGATACGGATAGCGTATAGAAGCTGACCTCCATTGGCATGTGAATTTGCTATTAGATTCCACGTTTGGATGGGTGTTATATGAATTTCAAAGTCTCAACAAGATTTATTTTATGTGAGTTGTTATCTTATGCTAAATGTGATCTCAGGTACTTGGTACAGATGAGTTGAATGCATATTTGAATAAATATCATTTGGAGCTTGATCCTCAACTGGATGCTGTTGTTGGGAGGTATATTTTAATATTATGTTCTTTGGATTGCATTTTCAAATCCTTTTCTACCCAACAAAAGCAGTTGTTAAAATAATTGTCTAATGTTGGATTGTCCCACATTGCCGAGGCATGGCCCCGTCTGTGCTTCTTATAAGCCTGGGTAATCCTCCCCTCATAAGGTGTCTTTTGAGGGTGAGTCATGCCCATTGGTCTTTTTATTTGGTATCATAGCTGAGTTGGGCTCCCTCTCCTTGTTGGGCTTTCCCTATTGATATGGTCCAATGGGTGTGTAGGATTGTCCCACATCGCCCGGGCATGGCCCCGTCTGTGCTTCTTATAAACCTGGGTAATCTTCTCCTCATAAGGCGTCTTTTGAGGGTGAGTCAGGCCCATTGGTCTTTTTATACGATTCACGATTAATGATTTTGAAGTTTAAAGTGGAAAATTTTCAACTTTTTGAGCTTGATATTGATGGAACTAATTTTTTTTTTTGGGTAAAATGCATTTTGCACCCTCAAACTATGCTTGTTTGGCACTTTGGTCCCTAAACAATTCTTTTTTCGCATTTTGGTCCATCAACTAACATTTTGTGGTAGTTAAGTGACGGAGGGGCACTACCACAAAATGTTAGTTGATGGACCAAAATGCGAAAAAAGAATTGTTTAGGGACCAAAGTGCCAAACAGGGTATAGTTTGAGGGTGCAAAATATATTTAACCCTTTTGTTTTGCCCATTGGTCTTTCTATTCCTAATTATGAAATCTCTTGGATAATAGTGGTTTCTATCATTCTGAAGTGTTGTTACTCATGTAAGAATCGGTGGATTCACGAGTTAATTTGAGTTTCAAAAACTCGATACGATTCATGATTAATGATTTTGAAGTTTAAGTAATTTTCAACATTTTGAGCCTTGATATTGAATAGAACTTATTTTTTTTTTTTACTTGTTATTTTGTTCATTTAAAGTACCATACATGTGTTTAACTGTATTTTTTTTATGGGTGTTTAGCTGTGTATATATTTATGTTTATATATATATATATAACTACACATAAGTAATCATGTATGTTTTAAAAAATATATGAATCTTACTGACTCCTAATTTTGGCAAACCGATTCACAATTTGACAACCATTAAACCATATTGATTTATTGGTTTGTTATTATGCAGGCACAGCAGAAAGCCCTGGTCCAAATTTATTAACGGAGATAATCAGCATCTAGTATCTCCAGAGGTCATTTTTCTTTGTGTTCCTTTTGAAATACATTAGGGCTCTGTTTGGTTTGCGGATTTAGAGAAGGAAAAGAAAAAGTGAAAGGAAAACTAGTTCCCTTGTGTTCTTCTAATGCTTAACAACATTAACAATTAAAAATTTTCAAAATATACTTGTAAAGTAAGAAAAAAGGAAGGCAAATGACTCACAAAATTCAAAATCTATTTTCCTCATCATTTTTTTATTAACCAAAGGAAAAGGTTTTCCTCTATGTTTTCTCTTCTGCTCCCTCTACTAAACAAAGGCTAGAAGTTATTTTTGGATTACTTCGTAATGGGCTATAAGTCCTGTTATTGGTTTTGATTCTTTCTTGGTACGTAACATGCAGGCCATTGATTTTCTTGACAAGCTTCTTCGTTATGATCATCAGGATAGGCTTACAGCAAAAGAAGCAATGGTAATGCTTTATATGCTAATAAGCCATTACTTTGCTTTCCCATTTACTTTATGTGCTGCTAGACTCTTAGAAAAATGGTCACTAGTTATTCCGTTTTGTCTATTACGTCAGCATTATCCATATATTTTTGTGTCTGTGCTTGTGTGTGTGTGTGTGTGTGTGTGTCTCCACTTTAGAATCCTCTAAGTTCGTGATCATCATCTGTCAAGAGAAAACTTCAGGAAGTTTTGTACTTCTACAGTTCTGAATTTCAGCAAGAATCAACACTTTTGCTATGTCAGACTGTAATGTGGACAGTCGTGTCTCTGGGCTGCCATGAAGTTTGACCTTTATCTGTCAAGTCATTAAATATAACAGCTGGGTTTTATCTGTTAATTAGCGGCTTGTTTGGCCTTGATATAATGTTTATATAGCTTGATCAAAGTTTTGAGCCTGAAAGTAGATTCAAAATGAGCTTCGGATTTTCTTGGCTATACTCTAATGCTTGGCATACATCTCTTTCTCTCGGGTGTGTAAATGTGTGTGTGAGCCCAGGCCTACGTTTTTGTTGGTCCAAGTTCAATTGTCAGAAATAACAGCGATAACGTGTTCTTGATCGCCGCTTGATAATTCTTGGAAAATTGATTTCTGGAATTGTGTTTGTGCATCATATGCTAAGTAGAAATTCAATGAGTAGATAAAAATGCCCGTGTTCTATTCATGGAGTGAGTTGGTGAAGAAGATCAGAGACAAATGTGGGGAAAGTAATAGTTTTTGGCATTTAGAATTACTCAAAGCTGGAGATGAGAGGACTTGTACTTCCAACTGTTTGGCTGTGGATGGCACCATATTTGGCTTCGCAAACTTAAAACAAATTAAAACTCATCGTTGCTATTATTGTGTGTTTTCCTTGCTATAAACAAATTTAAACTCACCATTGCTATTATTATGTATTTTTCTTGCTTCAATTAACTTTTATATATATATATATATACACGTGTGGAGTCGTCTGTTTTGTCTCTTAAGTGAGTCGCTAATATGTTATTTATTCCCATGTCGGTGTTTCTGCTACAGGCGCATCCATATTTCTTTCAAGTGAGGGCAGCAGAAAATAGCAGGATGCGGACACAGTAAGCTGTTCCTATGTAGTCCGTATATTAAATCAGAGTGTATGTCATATGGGAATGTAGCAATTTTACAGCAGATAAATACACTAATATCTCGGTTGTGTGCATTTTAAAAGTGCATATGGCCCTTATTGTGTGTTGTCCAACTTCTATGTTTGAGATGATCCATACTTTGTATTAGTTAGACATGATAATAAGTCATTGAGTTACTTGGCTTGGCTTGGCAGTGCAATCTTATGTGTGTCATGGTTTATATGTCCTTGGTCAAAAAAAATTCTTTAGCTACATGGTGAATGCCAAGTCGCTCAACAAACTGTCCTAAACATGATTGATAATGGCATCACTTGTATTTGTTTGTTTATTGATGAGCTAAGCACAAGTCTTGATTTCATGTTCGTCTGATAAACTCGCCAAGATGAAGCATACACGAGCCGAGCTCGATAGAGTTTGTGAATAATGTTTGTATAAGGCTCGCAAGTAGACTTGCGAAAATATATATATATATATATATATATAAACAGACTTGCTAAGAGTTGTATACTGGTTTGTTTGTATAGATGTGTTAAAAAAAATTATGTAGTTTTAGAGCTTAGTACTTTTATAGGTAAACTTTGATTTTGAGTTGAGGTCGAGCTGCTTAGTCAAATTGAGTTCAAGCCAAGCTCAAGTTTGATAATTTTGCTTTGAGCTGAGCTCGAGCTCGAGTTTGCTACCTATCAATTCAAGGCAAGCTCAAACAGTCCCTGGCTCTGCTCAGTTCAGTTCGTATACACTATATTATTCTCTACCCTTTTGGCAAGGGACAACTTGCAATGCTTGTTGAGTTTCATAGAGTTTTTAAGCCCCCTTCAAACACAAATTATTATATATCTGTGTGTTTAATTAGTTCCTCTTAAGCATATGAGTTTGGCATTGTATACCCACCTTCTTGTTAACATGGAAATTCATATCGATGCTCTTAAACACCCATTAATTCTACTGGGAGAACACTTTGGTACGTTTGGTGGTTTTGGGTGTATATACCCCAAACCACTTTGCCACTTGTCAAGCTTGGAGTGGAGGAAAAGAAAAAGCTGGGGATGAAGTGATGGCTTTCTGACGCGCAATAAATGTGAGGGAAACCTACTATGGCCGGTTCTAAAGTAATGATTGTTCCTTGATCAGGAACGATTGTTACATCCCATGAAATGTTGTTCCATTTTACATGTTTGTTCTGTGGTGAGAAATAATTGTTCCATGTTACAAATAGTTGTTCTCCATGGATTGATTTGTGTGCCAATCATGCAAGAGATTTACATTTATGTATTAAATCTTGTACAATATCAAAAAAATTTATTTTTGATGTATAAACATGAGTGATTTATTATCGGTATGAAGTTGCATAAATTATTTTAAATCGCAACCATATTAATTCCCCAACTCCACTTTGTTCCAAGGACCATAAAGAGTTGTTCAAAAAACATGTTAAGCTTGTTCAGTAATCAAGAAACTTGTTCCCTCCACAAAATTAATGTTGGAAGCTTTCAATTCGAATACCTACTTGATGTAATACTTAATAATTACAAGATTTAAGGTAGGTAGTTGCTTTAATTACATTAAATCTCAGTCATATTAATCTCCAACACTACTTCAACTTCAGTTAAGAGAAAGTTGTCCCCTCCACAAGGCACAAAGTTAAGAAATTTACATTTATGTATAAAATATTTGACAATATCAGCAATTTGACTTTTGATGTATAAGTACGAGTGATTAATTATGGGTAGGTAGTTTCTTTAATTACATTAAATCTCAGTCATATCTAATCATCAACACAACTTTGTTCTTGAGACCATTAAGAGTTGTTCCAAAGGCATGTTATGTTTGTTCTAGCAATAGATAAACTTATTCCCTCCATAAAATTAATGTTGAAAGCTTTCAGTTGGTATACCTACTTGGTACTTAATAATGAGATTTAAGGCAGGTAGTTGCTTTAATTACATAAAATCTGAGTCACTGCAGGTACAGCCAAAAAACATATTACATCGCATTCATCATATAACTTTCCTTGCCTGCTCATCTCATCATCAACCTGCATACATGAAATATAATCCACTTATCAAAATTCAATGACATTGACCAGGAAAGCCGGACACTCAAAACCTACGTTGTTGGGTTTGTGCCCTCAAACCATTACTTTATGTATGAGACATTGATATTTTAATATATGGATATCAGCTTTACATTTCATTATGTATGTTTCTTTCATGAGATGATTGTTAACCCTTAAGTATCATAGTAAGTGATTCGTGTATGTATGAGATGCATGCGAGTAAGATACGAATTACTATTCATTGATACTTAGAATTTGTCACAGTGGATGATGAGACTGGATATTTCATCAGGTTTACACTGTAGCATGATTAATTACGTACATTGGATGAAGTGATGAATCTCAATCACTAGAGTTTAGCTCTTAGTTAATATGCTAGTACTTATAATGCATTGACGGACTTTAGCTTTCCTATTGACACTTAAGGCTATCAACAGTCAATAAGAACTCATAACTTGTATAAGGTACGTGTTCTCAATCTTGAGACGATTATGAACACAAACTGTGGATATGAATGCTTTGACTTACCAATCAGTGAAGTCTATAAAAGATCAACACCTGGGTATCTTGGGTATGTCATCTTTCCAGGGTTGTGAACATATTTTGATGCTCTGGAACAACATTTGACAGTCCATGGAACAACATTTGATGAAAATAGAACAACATTTTACGATCCATTGAACAACATTTGACGATGCATGGAACAACATTTGATTTGCACGAAAACAACATTTGATGCAAATAAAACAACATTTGACGATCCATGAAACAACATTTGATTTGCACGGAACAACATTTGATGCTCTGGAACAACATTTGACGGTTCATGGAACAACATTTGATTTACACGGAACAACATTTGATGCTCTGGAACAACATTTGACGGTCCATGGAACAACATTTGATGAAAATAGAACAATATTTTACGATCCATTGAACAACATTTGATGATACATGGAACAACATTTGATTTGCACGGAATAACATTTGATGCAAATGGAACAACATTTGACGATCCATGGAACAACATTTGATTTGCACGGAACAACATTTGATGATCTGGAACAACATTTGACGGTCTATGGAACAACATTTGATTAAAATAAAACAACATTATACGATCGATAGAACAACATTTAATTTGCACGGAACAACATTTGATGCTATGGAACAACATTTGACGGTCCATGGAACAACATTTGATTTGCACGGAACAACATTTGATGATCTGGAACAACATTTGACGGTCCATGGAACAACATTTGATTAAAATAGAACAACATTTTACGATCGATAGAACAACATTTGACGATGCATGGAACAACATTTGATTTGCACGGAACAACATTTGATATTATGGAACAACATTTGACAGTCCATGGAACAATATTTGATTTGCACGGAACAACATTTGATGATCTGGAACAACATTTGACGGTCCATGGAACAACATTTGATTAAAATAGAACAACATTTTACGATCGATAGAACAACATTTGACGATGCATGGAACAACATTTGATTTGCACGGAACAACATTTAAAGCAAAGGAAGTACCTTTTTCGAAAAATATTGAACTGTTCTATTTTGCTTTTAGGGTACATTTGAGGTCCCTAATAACACTTTTATAGTTAATTTGAAATATTTTTAACTTTTCAAATTGATACGGATTTTACGGACTCATAATTCAATGTTTTGTTTTCTTCCAAAATGAACTATGTTTTAAAGAGTTTCGTTTCCGCTGCTAGAGTTATAGAATCAATTGGATGAGCATCGGTGGCGTACCACGTGTCCTATTTCTGCCCGTAGCGGGATGGGTCGTGAAAAGTAAGTACGATGATGGGTTGAGAGATAATATCCGCCTGAGGGTGGAAACCTATGAACATTCGACTATTGCTGCGGTACAACAAACGGCACTTGTAGCCCAAAAGTGGTATGGAGAGATCAAAACAAAATCATCAAGGCCAACAAGGAAAGAGAAACTACGAGGGTAATGACCGGATCTATAGTGGATCTTTTAAGAGGTCGTTTGCAAAGGGCTCAAATTCTAATTTCAGTGGATTCAGAAACCGGCAAGTAATATACCGTTATGTCCATTGTGCAACCGACCACACACTGGCCAATGTTTTATGACAAATTTCTTGAACAAAACTCAAGGAGCTAACAATGCAAGTGCTACACCGGATATGAGAGACAAGTGCTATAATTGTGGAATGTTTGGACATCAATCCAAGGAGTGTCCGAGGAAATTCCCATAACAAGGAGCTAGTTCTATGGCTTCTATTGGTTCGAAGCCTAGACAGAACAACGATGGGGGACAAAGGATGGAGCAATGTCAAGAAAGGTCATTCCAGATGAACCCAGGAGATATGGCTGCTTAAGAGACAGTGGTCTTAGGTATGGTGCTTGTATGTTCGCACTTAGCACGCATACTTGTTGACTCAGGATCTACACATTCATTTGTATCGCATGATTTTGTTGAACATTTGAATATTAGATCGGAACCTTCGAGGATGAATCAAATGCATCTTTGGCAGTTACGCCTTGGTCATATTAATTTGAAAAAAATTCAAAGACTGGTTCAAAATGGGCCATTAGGCTCATTGGAAGTGGAGTCACTTCCAGTCTGTGAATCCTGCTTGGAAGGTAAAATGACCAAGAGGCCGTTCTCGGCCAAGGGCTATAGAGCAAAAGAGCCGTTGGAACTGGTTCACTCTGATTTGTGTGGTCCTATGAATCCTGTGTGTACAAGAAACATGATGGAAGCTTGGTGGTATTCTTAGTACTATGTGTGGAGGGTATCTTGTTAATCAGAAACGATGTAGGGGTATTATCTTCTATAAGGGTATGGTTATCCAGTCAATTCGATATGAAGGACTTGGGAGAAGCTGATCACATCCTAGGGATCAAGCTTATGGGAGAAGCCGACCACATACTAGAATAGGTGGATTTTGTTCCTTGAATAGGTGGATTTTGTTGATGATATTATGGTTGCCTATTATGGAACCACATACGATATGGCCATCAAGGATTTTCAGTATAAAACATGCCTATTTTTGGATACAATATATAATGGGTCATCTAACTCTAAGGGATCACAACTATATATAATGGGTCATCTAACTCTAAGGGATCACAATAAATTCAGATATTTCAGTATACTACTCTACTATATATCTGTCTAACATATTATTCCAAACTCCCAAAATGATGGAAAGAGGTCAGTCATCCCATGGTGGTTCATCCACACGAGAATTATCTCGAGCTGCTATATTCCGAGAAAATTCATCCCGACCTCCTGTATGGCAAAGAGGAGAGTCATCCGAATGTAGTATTTCATCTAGTATCAGAAGGCAATTTCCCAGTGCCTACTTAAGGACTTTTCAACAGCCAACCGAGGATGACACGTTCCGAAAAAACCCTTGGTTGAAAATCGTCAACCAAGGGTACTTAGCTTCGGAACAGTTATGTCCCATCCGAACTATAAATTGTGCGAACGGCCCTTGGCTGGCAGATATGGTCGTGGGTATTTTGAACAGCTTGACCCACATACCCGCTGATCAATTTCATAACGACGTTTACCTATGTGATATTAAGGATAACACGGGAATGATCAATGCTGATATCGATCCCAAGGTCTTTCAGGATGAAAAATGACAAGGAAAGATCGTTCCAGGCGTTGCATTGGTCCTAACTAGTGTAGTCATATGGCGGCCACCTCGTTTAAACTTTGCAACCCTGAATATACATCTCAACAATATTCAGAATGTCATAGGATTGGATGAGGAATGAATGTTCAGTGCTCTTGTGTTTCGTTCTTATGTTGTGAACGTGTTTGTTTAGTTGAAATTATGTCCTTGTGTTTTGTGCAAATCAAATTTTGCTCTATGCATCGTCAAATATTGTTCTATGAATCGTAAAATATTGTTCCATGGACCGTCAAATATTGTTCTATGGATCGTAAAATGTTGTTCTATGGAAATCAAATGTTGTTCCATGGACCGTCAAAAGTTGTTCCACGAGCAGCAAATGTTGTTCCGTGTAAATCAAATGTTGTTCCATGGACCGTCAAATGTTCTTCCACAAGCAGCAAATGTTGTTCCGTGTAAATCAAATGTTGTTCCATGCATCATCAAATGTTGTTCTATGGATCGTAAAATGTTGTTCTATGGAAATCAAATGTTGTTCCATGGACCGTCAAATGTTGTTCCATGAGCATCAAATGTTGTTCCGTGTAAATCAAATGTTGCTCCATGGACCGTCAAATGTTGTTCCACGAACAGCAAATGTTGTTCCGTGTAAATCAAATGTTGTTCCATGTATCGTCAAATGTTGTTCTATGGATCGTAAAATGTTATTCTATGGAAATCAAATGTTGTTCCATGGACCGTCAAATGTTGTTCCACGAACAGCAAATGTTGTTCCGTGTAAATCAAATGTTGTTCCATGCATCGTCAAATGTTGTTCTATGGAAATTAATTGTTGTTCCATAGACCGTCAAATGTTGTTCCATGAGCATCAAATGTTGTTCTGTGTAAATCAAATGTTGCTCCATGGACCGTCAAATGTTGTTCCAAGAGCAGCAAATGTTGTTCCGTGTAAACCAAATATTATTCCATGCATCGTCAAATGTTGTTCTATGAATCGTAAAATGTTATTCTATGAAAATCCAATGTTGTTCCATGGACCGTCAAATGTTGTTCTATGGATCGTAAAATATTGTTCTATGGAAATCAAATGTTGTTCCATGGACCGTCAAATGTTGTTCCATGACCATCAAATGTTGTTCCGTGTAAATCAAATGTTGTTCCATGGACCGTCAAATGTTGTTCCAAGAGCATCAAATGTTGTTCCGTGTAAATCAAATGTTGTTCCATGGACCGTCAAATGTTGTTCCATGCATCGTCAAATGTTGTTCTATGGATCGTCAAATGTTGTTCTATGGAAATCCAATGTTTTTCCTCGCATTTATTGCGCTTCAGACAGCATCAGTCAGCCATCACTTCATCCCAGCTTTTCCCTTCTTCACCATTCACAGCTTGACAAGTGGCAAAGTGGTTTGGGGGTATATACACCCAAAACCACCAAATGTACCAAAGTGTGCTCCATTCTAGTGGGACTCTGTTTTATAGAAGTACTAACAACTGTTGGATGGAACGTTCAGTCTTTGTAAATCGTGCCAAGTTTCAATCCAATCGGAGATTATGATTTGCATTACGCTTTTACACACCCACCAAGAAAAAAAAATATAAGGGTAATGCTATGTGTACATAAAATGTGCACATAAAGATTTGGGCCATGTATTTTGGTGGGATCCATCCCTGTACACATGGAATCCACCAAAATGAATGGTCTAGATCTTCATGTGCACACTTTATGTCCACATTTTATGTGCACGAATCATTACTCAAAATCTACACCATTATATAAAAGAGAAGGCTCATGAACAGTAAAATTCCAATTGATTGTCTTTATTTGGTATTTCTCTAATTTGTTTTTCCTTGAGTGTAATTTTACTTCTTCTTTGATACTATTAGGGTAAATTGCAAATTACACCCCTGTAGTTAAAGGGTTGTGACAATTTGGTCCCTATAGTTTTAATTTTGGCAATTTACACCATATAGTTTGAAAATTGTGCAAAATCCACCCAATTACAAAATAAGCAAGGGCATAATGGGAATATCATATTATTTCCAGCCCAAAATGACACTATGTGTCTATAGAGCCAGGAGTGTAGTTCAATGAGACCAGAAGTTTATACAGGGGTTTTGGGACAGTGACCCCACTGGAATTTTTTTGGGTAAAAATAGTATAATTTTATGTGATTTTTTTTGTGCAAATTAATTTATCCCATAAATAACTTATGATCTTTTAAACAATCCGACACACTTAAAGCTTATAATAATCTGGTAATATCTTATAATCTTTTAAACTACCGTGCTAATATCTTATAATCTTTTAAACAATCTGATACACTTAAAGTTGGACACGAACTGCCACACAAATATCAAAGTGAAATTGATAAAAATAAATAAAATAATAAGCTTATAATACAAAATTTTTGTGAAAAAATTATGGGATAGTTTCGTCTGTACAAAAAAAAAAAAAAACACGGAATTACACTATTTCTACCCCCCAAAAAATAAATATATCAGGTCGGGGGCAATTTCAATTTATCCTAATTTTTCATTTTTTGAATTGTTTGAAATCACAGTTTTACCCTTACTTTTCTTTCTTGTTCCCTTTAATGATTATTTTCATATTTTTGTCATTTTCTGACGGTAGGTTGGTCATTTCATCCACAAAACAACCCTCATTACTATTAGGTCAACTTTAAAAATTAAATTATTCTAGAAATGATGATTCAATCAACTTTTCAAACAATAATTACGAATGTTTATAATTTCATCCAACTTTTGAAAATATTTAATCCACTAATAATGATTCAATCAACTTTTCAAGCAATAATTACAAATATTTACAATTTGGTTCAACAAACCCAAAAGGCAACAATTGTAGGTTGTGCCTTGTTTGGTACAACCGTTTTTTGGTTTTTTAGTTTGCATGTTTTTTCGTTCTTCCCAAACAAGTCACTAGCTTGTTTGGTTTTGTTTTGTTTTATTTGGTGTTTTGTTTGGTTTTGTTTTAATTTTTAATTTTTGGGTTTTCCCAAACAAACCACTAACACAAACAAGGCACAACACAACCCAAATTGGGCTACGCCTTGTTTGGTTTTGTTTTTGTTTTTTTTTTTTTTTTTTTGGTTTTCTCAAACAAAGCACTAACATTTGTTTTATATACCCTATATAAATCTATATCTATATCTATATATACCCTACATAAAAGAGGCTAAATATGATTTCCAATTTTAATTTTGTCCTTAATGCTAAATGTGATTTTCAATTTAAATTTTATCCTTATTTATTAGTTTTTGAATTGTTCATTTTTAGCATTTCCCCTTTGAAATCATTTACAATTCCATACATCTCCACACTCTTTTTTGGTTATTTATTCACAAACGATTTTGGTTTTTTTTTTTTTTTTTTTTTTCTTTCTTGAAAAAGTGATGTGTGCCTATAAGTTTAATTTAATGCTTAGACATTTAATTTTATTAAACACACGCATGGCTTAAAAAAATTATTATTATTATATATATTGAATATACTATATACCAAAATTGAATAAAAATGCGTACAATTATAAATTGAATAGCCAAATTACTCTTATGCCTTATGCAAATTACTTTTTTGTTTTATACCTTGAAGAAAAGAGCTTAAAGTTTAAAGTGTTTACAAATATAAATTTCCGTTTGTTAAATTAAATTACCAAAAACTCTTTTATTATATTATGATATATATATTGAATAATCGAATTACCCTTATTACTTTTACAAATTACAATTTTGTTAAATCGAATTACCAAATTACCCTTTTGTATATAATATATACGAGTGTATGTGTGTGTCTTTATATATACAGTTTATACTTTAAAGAAAAGAGCCTAAAAGTTTAAAGTATGTACAATTAATTGAATAATCAAATTACCCTTAATTTTTTATAAATTACTCTTTTGTTAAATCGAGTTACCAAATTACCCTTTTGCCTTTTTTATATTACCCTTTTTGTATATATGTATATGTTATCTATACGATAAAGAAAAGAGTCTTAAATTGTAGGTTAACATCAATTATTATAGTTGTTAAATCATATTTTTCTAACACCATTTTCAGAATTAATAAAACTTATTTCTCTTTCTTGTCCACGTTAAAAAAAATATACATTGTATTTGTTTCTACGAAATCCAATGCCCGTGCATTACACGGGCTAACTTCCTAGTATAATAAGAAAGAAAGGAAAAGGAAGAAATCTTTTGCTAAAAATTACACTTTATCCCCTATATTGAGACAAATTTGCATAACTTTCTAATACATTACAAATGAACACTTCATATATCGTTATTCTCTTTTCCACCACCACCTCACACGCACTCCTTACACCTAGGGCTATACTCGAGCCTAGCTTTAAGAGTTGCATCCTGTTTAAGATTGAGCTTGGCTCGTTTATTATCGAGCTGAGCCGAGCCGAGCCGAGCTGTTATCGAGTCGAGCCTCGAGCTAACTCGAGCCTTTATTGAGCGGCTCAACTCGTGTACACCCCTAGTAGGAAGTTTAAGTTGCCAACCAAAACCCACGGACCAAGCTCAATGCTTGACAGTGACATATATATATATACCTAAAATAATTGCTTGGCACGTGAATTTAGGACTATGCATATAGTAATATGCCAATATTTTTCCAATTTTAAATACTTTGTATTATACATATAAAGTCAGTCTATAAAGAGGGCGCCCTTTTTTTATTAAAGAGCGGACCTTTTTTTGGTCGTGTAAAAAGTGAGAATTTCTCACAAAAAAGTGAGAATTTCTCACATAATTAAAGATGTGAGAAATTCTCACTTTTTTTGTGAGAAATTCTCACTTTTTACACGACAAAAAAAAGGCCCGCTCTTTAATAAAAAAGGGCACCCTCTTTATAGAATCGCTGTATACATATGTATTATATTTTTATAATTATCATATATATATATGAAATATTCTTTCAATTTTAAATACTTTGCAATATACATATGTTATATTTTTATAATTATCATATATATATATATACATAATTAAACAAGTCCTTATCAAACCTATTAAAAAGATTTTTCACGAGCCTACTATACGAGCATTAATCGAACTGCTCGCGAGCATTATCGAGCCGAGCCTATGTGTGCTCAAGCTTGGCTTGTTTATTAAACGAGCGTTGTATTCAAGCTTGAGCTTGACTTGTTTATAATACTAGCCGAGCTGAGCTGAGCTGAGCCGAGCAGTTATCGAGCCGAGCCGCGAGCCCTTGTTGAGCGATTCAGCTCGTGTACACCCCTCCTCTCTCCCTTTATCCAACCATCTAAACCACCGAGAAATGCTATACTTCCCAAATTTATTTTTCATGCTTTTATCATACCACATGTAGTGATATGTGGTATCATTGACTACTATTGCCATACCCCAACCCGCCACGGGCGAATTAAGTTATGTAACAACGCCACCAAGGCCTAATTCCATATTATTAACGTTCTAAAAATAAGATTAAACCTTCAACTTCAAAAATCACCTTAAGTTGACATAGTTATCTCAAACTAAAACAAATCCTTACTAAAATATCCTTCTAAAGCCCAGATTTCAAAAGTACTATTTTTGTGGGATTTAGAGTCCTTGAGGTACCTTTTTGTCAAGTTGAAAGTTACTGAAAACAAAGAATAAAAGTATGACCGGTCGAGTAGGTACATTTGACCAGTCAAACAGATACTTGGACCAAATTCATACATGTTGTGACCGGTACCGTTGGATCGGTCCAAAGGTACACAATTTCAGTAATCTGAGATGCTCTGATTTTTCAAACATGTATAAATCAAACCAAAACAATCCAAACACTTCTAACTTCCCAAATCAAATAAGAGTAAAACCCAACTCTTTTTAAACATTTTGTGAGCATTTGGATTCATTGAAACCAAGTATACACAAAATATTCTCATATACAAGAGTCAATCACAATTACTCCTTCCACAACACAAACACAACTCCATCCATTCATAAGGAATCGTCAATATCATGAACCATAGATTACAGACAAGAAGTTTTGGACACGCATGACAACTTGTTGAGTCCTAAATTTACACATGTGATCACAAAATGACTTGATACAAGTTCCTAACCCATTACAACACACGAGTTTATGCTCGACACGATCCGACTACAAAGTTTACAGCTAAATGCGACATAAACGATATAAACATAATAAACATGCCAAGTTCCTCGATCCCCAATTTTCACTGTCTTTTGTTCGGCTTCGTACTTGAATTGGTTGTACAATAACCACATATTATTTAAGCTAATGCTTAGTGAATGTGGATAATCATGCCGTTGGTATGTAATCACGTGTTAAACGTAACAATTAACCACATACGACATTAAATTGGTCTTTGAAATACCAATCCACCATGACCATGGGCTCGATAGCCCCGGGCTAGCCCACTTTTTCATCGCATATAACGTCTGCTTATGCCATGAAAATTTGATCCAGTGATATGTTGACATGTAGAGTGTGTAAGGACATTCGTATTGCAAGATATGGAGATACAGAAGTATGTCACATAGAAGAACTTAAATAGAAGACTAGGGCGTGATCAGTTTGTTATTCAGCAAGGGTTAAATTTAAAAAGCAACTACTACGAACATGTTGAAGTGGGATCAAGCAGTTTGAAGTAATAGTTAAAGCACGAGGAGATCTAAAGAAGCAGTTACTTCTAGAGTCTATAACTAGGGAAGAGATGAAGAGAAAGACACGCTAATCAACTCTTCAGAATACACTTTTGCAGTCCTATTATTTTCCTTTCCTTTGGGAGTAGAATTCCACTTCGAAGTCTTCTTCGAGGTTAGGACTTGTACTTTACTTTGTTTTAAATAAAGTATTTCCTTTCTTTTGCTGTTTGACAGTCCTTAGTTTTTAAATTAACTTAGATTATATTTTACAAATGTTTGTTAATTCTACACAATAAAAGTCCTTTTAGTTAAGGCATTAGAACGGTCATAATTGACTTGGTGAGGCGCATTTGGCTCATATATTAACAAATTCATATTGACAACTTGCTTGCCTGGCATGCTCGTGCGCGCGCGCGCGCGCGCACACACACACACACACACACACACACACACACACATAAAAAATTACATAAATTTCCTATAAAGGATGAATAGCTAAACATAATTTTGGCACGCCCGGTGGGACATAAGTGTCAAAATGACCAACAGAACACTAAGAAGCAATAGATCTGTTGAGGACACCAACAATGGTGTTAACACCAATAATGGTGAAAATATAGAGGTTGGTAGTACTTCACACAAATAACCTCATAATGAAAATGTGGTTGATCCTGTAAACAATGGGGTGGTTAACGAAAACCAAAGTCAACAGGAATCAATACCAACAACTGGTATAGAAATGCAAAATCATTTGGTGAATTAGTTGACACCAATATTTGATCATCTAGGAAATATGATCCTGAATGTTAATGTTTCGGTTACTTCGTTTACCAATCGTTTACCACAAAATATCCCAGTGGTAGTACCAAATGGTCACTTACGTACTGATGTTGTCAATATCAAGATATAAAAGTATTCTTTACTTTTCAATAGATTTGCAGTGTGGAAGTAAAGGTCGAACCCACAGAGATTGATTACTACAGCAACTTAATTTTAAAACCTAAGTCTAATTAATTAGGGAAAACGGATTTTGATTTGGATTTAATTAAACTAATAACAATGAAAATAAATCTAAACTATGAAAGCAATTAAAATAGTTGTTTTAAATAATGTTTAAAGGGAATCTAGGATTGCAAATCCACCACTAGATTCATAATAGGAATATTTATGCATTCAATTAGCTTATTAAGTTGGATGAATATGGGGAATTGTAGCTACAAGCCCAATTCCTCCGACAAGAAGATAATCATGGTTCAAGCACCAACATAATCCATCTGCGGATAGCACGAATTATATCACACTAAACTAGGGTTGTGATCTAATCCGTCTAACCTAGGCATGGACTATTCGGATACTTGATAGCACGAATCAATAAAGCACCATCACATGTAAACAATCTAAACAAGCACAGCAAGAATAGATAGTTGAGCACATCACAGTCAAAATAGATCTAAGACAAGAATAAATTCTGAAAGCAATGATTTAATCAATGTAAGTACGATTTATTTATAAAAATCCTCTAAACATGTGACTGTCATCCGTACATAATAAAACTAAAATAAAAGCATAAATAAAACCCTATTACTCATCTAGGGCTTCATTGAAACCCTAGATCGATGATCTAAGCTGCCATAGGAGTAGAGATCGGCAAGTAGTTGATGGAGGAGGCCATGGAAATCCTTGGTCTTCTTCTTCTTCTCCTTGCTTCTCCCTCTTCAAGGGCTGAAAGTATATGTATATGGCTGTATATGAATGTGTATATTGGTTGCCAACCCTATATTTGAAGTAAAATAGAGTTTATATAGATTTACAACATGTTTTGGAAGCCTTTTCAACTCGAAACGGACTGAAACTCATGTAATTTACAGTCTGGACGTCGTTTAGCAGTCTCGTTTGCACAGGAGTCCTCAGTACACTGAAATACGCAACATTGGTTTTTGGGCATATCGCGCGAGCGCGACTTTTGGTCCTTCGCGCGCGCGGATCGCGCGAGCGAGTTATTGGGGATCTCGCGCGAGCGGATCGCGCGAGCGATTCTCTGATTCTCGCGGGCGCGGGTCGCGCGCGCGACTTGGTTTTTTCAGCTTCTTTCTTGATGCTTTTTCACCCTGTTTAGCCTGGTTTAGTTGATTTCTTCCAAAACCTGTCAGAAACTAGAAAACAGAGTAAAAATATACAAAAACAAGATAAAATGTACTAACAAATGCTCGTTAAAGCGTATAATTAGGATTAGTTCTCTCCCGATCACACCCCCAAACCTACATTTTGCTAGTCCTCGAGCAAAACTAAAATAAAAACTAACTAATAGAATACTACTCCATTTTCGTATGGATCACGATTGCATTTAGCATATGCAACAAGCCTTTTAAACCCCTAGGTGTCCCTAGTCGGACGAGTGAAGTCTCGTGAGGGTTCTCATCAACAAGTTACCCACAACCATCTTTATTAACTTATTAATTTAAAAACTTTTATTAAAAACAAAGAACATAATATTCAATACTCCTTATTATACAACAAAGATTTGAAATAGAATAACGAACATAAAGAAATAGAATCAAACGTTCACCTATATCATGAGAAACAATCAAGTGCATGCAATGTACGAATCAATAGAGTTTCTCATGAAATCGCACGTGTGTGATATGGTAGTCAAATGAACACGCGCTTGACACAAACTTGGAATATAACTCAGATGACCATCTAACTATGTCTTGACTACGAATCTCACAATGTCAACTACACTCTAAAATAAAACACTCAGAAACAGGTGTAATTTTTCTAATATATGTGAGAGCAAAGGAAATATATTTTCAAAACGATAAATGCTCACATATGACATGAAAAAGACGCATGACACGAAAGAACAGTAGTCTCATGGATAAGATGCCAATCAATCAAGAAAAATTAATCGTTACCATGTTTTAATCCCCTCCCATCATTTACATATCCGAACCATGTTCCCTAGGATCAAATAGGACTTTTCAAAGGTTGTAACATGGCTCAGGTAATGAAAAAGGATAAAATGGATATATGGGTAGATTTAGAATGGCATTGTAAGGCATGTTCGATCTCTTTCATTCTTTTTCTACAAACTTTTCATCTTTTCTTTCTCTTCATTCCTTTTCATTTTTTTCTTCTTTTCTTTCATCATTTTTTTTTTCAACCTTCCTCTTCTTTATTTTTTTCTTTTCCTTTCCTTTTTCTTTTCTCGCTTCTCAAATGATTATTCATCGAATACCAAGCAACTACCCCAATAGCATCTTATTTTCTTTCTTCTCAATCACACATCACCTTAACACCACTAAAAGGTGATCAATCTTTCAGAAGTGAACTCCAAGTTGGCCAAATCGGAGCAAAAACAAGGATAATGGTAATTTAAGAAAGAAATGGCATTTTAATGGCTCAAAGGGCGAACTAAGGAAATTTTTCATTTATCGGTCATAAACAAAGAGGGCCTAAAATCATGTCCTATGGTTATATGGTTCTTCAATATTTACGACGGAAGATTATTTAGCATGGTAACAAATATTTTAACTTGACTATCAACCAAAACAAGAATAATGAGACTAAACAACAAGTAGATGCGCTATTTCAATGAAATTCGACAAACACAAAATGTATTCATAACCCTCTAAAAAGAAAAGATAGGCTCAAAAGCTCACTGGGTTTAGTCTCCACCATGTGTTATCTAGAAATCCGAATCATATTATAGTTCACAACCAACATGTATTCCAATGACTACGTGCAGTGCATAAGTTTACGTGCAAATCTATGATATAAAACTACGATTCAAACAATACATAACTTAAAACATTTCAACATGACTTCAGTAAATGTTTAATCACATATTTCCTTGTTTATCATTCTATAACAAATCACATTACATACTAAGAAGTATCGAATTAATCTCGCAAAAACATTAGTACTATCGTTTATTTAAACACACTTTTTGAAAAATTTTAAAATTTAGCATAAACTAATGTGCATGTGTGTGCATACCCCCAAACCTAAACCTTTCATTGTCCCCAATGAAACAATAAAATGAAAGAAAGGGAAGTACGTAAGAAAGGAACGATAGTACCTCGATCTTGACAAGCATATAACAGGTTAACACCAAGGAATATGGTTATAAATTTCAATGTTACCTGTGACTTCGAGATAAACGAAAAGAACTAACAAAAGAATATTAAACGGAAAAGAAACAGAAATATAAAATAGAAATTGAAAACCTAATCTAAATTAAACTAAACTATCAAATGGAAAAGAAATACAACGAAAATGTATAAATGTAATAAGGAAAACAATAACTAACTCGATCTATAATGGCTAAAAAAAACAAAAACAGAAACGAAAACATTATCAGAACAAGTAAGGGGGAAAGATACAGAAGACAAAAGAGAAAAACAGGAATTGGGGAAATCGCGCGAGCGGTCCGCGCGAGCGGAGGTCGCGCGCGCGAATTTCCAAATTTTTTATTTTTTTATTTTTTTATTTTTTTTTTTTTTAGAAAAACTTTCTCGCGCGAGCGAGGTACCTCGCGCCCGCGAGATCAGGCGCGAGGAACTACTGAGGGCTCATAAAAGAGAAAACAAAGAAAAACGTTTAAGGGGCAATCTCGCGCCAGCGGGCCGCGCGAGCGACGTCTCGCGCGAGCGGATCGCGCGCGCGAGATTGGTTTTCTTCATTGTGTGGCTAAAATTATGTATGTATTATTAAAATAACTTAATTCCAACCCCCAAACCTATCCAGAATGTCTAAAACAGACACAAACAGACCAAAAAATGTCCAAAAATAAGAAAAACGAATGAAATAAAGCTTGGGTTGCCTCCCAAGAAGCGCTAACTTTTACGTCTTTAGCTAGACCTTTCTAGCATAAGACTCATGGAGGCCGTAAATCGGACTGTGAACCCCTAAGGATGTCAGGTAAAGCTCGGTGGTACGCAGAAATAACATCGCTTTGAATTAAATCGATTAACGGTTTGTCATTATGTTCAAATCGATTTCTTACCTTTCGAGTAGATTCCGCATTAGGGTCCACGGGATTAGGATTCATCCACTCATCATCATCCGCTATATTGTTTTCCCCACTCACATTTATTTCTTTGGTAGGCTCAATATTCCGTGTTAACTCACCTTCCACCTCACATAAGGAATCGTCGTTTTTAGGAGGTTGATCCATAGCGTTAAAAACGTTCAATTTTAAGTTCATCTTCCCAAATGACACTTTCATTACCCCCGTCCGACAGTTAACACGTGCGTTAGCGGTTGCTAAGAATGGACGGCCGAAGATGACAGGAGTATGTTTCCTAGCATCTAACACGGGTTCAGTGTCAAGGACCATGAAGTCGACAGGATAATAGCATTTATCAACTTTAACTAGCACTTCCTCGACGATTCCTCTAGGAATTTTAATAGAACGATCCGCTAACTGAATAGTAGCGGCCGTCGGTTTCAGTTCACCTAGTCCTAATTGTTGATAGACGTGATAAGGTATGAGATTAACACTAGCTCCTAAGTCAAGGAGAGCCCTATGAATGACAGTGTCACCAATGACACATGAGATGGTAGGTGTACCGGGATCCTTATACTTTGGAGGAGCGTGTTGGAATACAGAGCTTACTTTTTCCGTGAGGAAGACCTTTTTAGGAGTATGACTGCGTATTTTACGCTTTTGAGTACATAGGTCTTTTAAACATTTAGCATAAGCGGGAATCTATTTAATAGCATCGAGGAAAGGAATATTAATTTTAACTTGTTTGAACACCTCGAGTATATCCTCAACCTTAGACTTTTTATTTGTAAGATTAGACGGCTCCTCAACATTAGGTGGATATGGCATTCTAGGAGTATAATTCGTTGGGACCGATTCTTTGTCGTTCTTATTTTGGCTCATGTCCTCACCCGTCTCTTTATTAGAGTTAATATTCATACCTTTCACATTCTCATTCGGAATTTCTATTACCTCCTCCTCTCGGGTAGTCAACCTAGTTGAGACGGCGTTCACTTGTTCATTCGACCCCTTAACCTCATATTGTCCCTTAGGATTTTGGATTGTTTGACTAGGCAACGTCCCCTCGTTTCTACGACTCACTACAGTAGCTAGTTGTCCCATTTGGGATTCAAGCTTCGCAATGGATTGCGTATGAGAGTGCACTATTTGTGCTTGTGCCTGAACTTGCGTTTCAATAGTCTTAAGGGACGCCAACACCTTTTCCTCAAAAATATTTCCCCTTGAAGGATTAGCATTAGGAGGCGGTTGTTGGTATTGGTTAGGTTGGAACTGAGGTCGATACGCATTAGGAAAATTAGTCGCCTCGTTAGGATTATTATTGTTATTTTTCCACGAGAAGTTAGGATGGTTTCTCCATGGCGCATCCGGATTATTAGTAGTTGCATTATAGTTATTTCGTGGGTATTGTTGAATAGAATTAATGTGTTGCTCCACGAATTCCGGAAATTGACTCGCCGATGGACATGCAATTATCGAATGTGAAGGATCAGAACATAATGCACAAATTTCACGAGCGGGTGGGGCTGTCGTTTTGTTCATTGTTAAAAGTCGGTCAAGTTTGTTAGATAGTTCTTTTATTTCAATTGATTGACTTGACTCGAATTTTACATCCCTCTTAGGTTGATTAAGATATCCTTCCGAACGGACAGACACCGTTTGGTGCATCGAATTCTCGCTTAACGTTTCAAACATTTTCCAGGCCTCGTCGGCGCTTTTGTGTAGGAAGGTTCCCGCACAAACGGCATCGACGGTATTCCTAACAGAGGGAATAAGCCCCTCATAGAAGACCTGAACAAGTTGCCACTTAGGGACTTGATGATGTGGGCACGAGCGTAATAATTCTTTAAATTTTTCCCACGTGTCGTAAAGTGATTCCCCATCTTGCATCACAAAATTGGTTATTGATTTTCTTATCTGGTTTGTACGCATAATCGGGAAAAACTTTTGTAAAAATGCGGTGTGTAAGTCTTCCCATGTTCTAATTGTATTTGGCTCCAAAGATTGGAGCCAATATTTAGCTTTGTCCTTTAATGAGAATGGAAAGAGCCGCATTTTTAATTCATCATCAGTAAGATTTTGAATTTTCAAAGTGGAGCATATGTCCTGAAAATCTCCTAAGTGTTTATAAGGGTCTTCATTTAGACGGCCATGGAAAGATGGAAGTAGCGAGATGGTAGACGACTTTATCTCAAAGTGAGATGCCGTCGCCTCCGGTAATTCGATACCAGCTTGTGGTGTGTACGTCGTAGGAATAAAATAGTTTATAAGTGGAGGAGGTGGCGGTATATTAAGATTATTCATATTAGCACCATCATTCTGATTGTTATTGTTATTTCCACCGTCAGCCATTTTAATCGGTTCAATTTGAAAAGTTCGAGTTTTCCTTATCCGTTCACGGGTACTCTGAATTTCGGCCTCAAACAACGACGACGGAATCGGAGTTGATTCGTCGTCTTGCAACCTAGCTCTAGAAGCTTGGGTTGTGGGCTTACTAGTTTTTAAGGTACGTTCAAGTTCAAGATCGAAAGATTTTAAATCTGGTTTATTTGAACGTGTACCCAACATAAACTAAAATAAAGAAAAAGAAACTAAAAACAAAGACTAACTAAAATAATAAAAAAAAAAAACAAATAGCAAGCAATCACGCAACTAAGATAACAAGCACTCAACTACTATGATGCATGAATATTATCCTGTAATGCAATGACCGCGTCAAGCCCAGCGCCCTGGGTTTCCTAGCTAATGCAGTGCAATTAACCTTAAACTAATGCAAATAGTGCGTCACAGCGCCCTGACTTACAGCGGTTTAAAGCAAATTCCAAAGGAAGTAACTTATTTTATTTATTTATTTTATTTGCGTAAGCTCCTTTGATGTAATTAGCTACTCCACTCGGAAACGTTGACTACAAAATAAAAGAAACAAGTTAGTAACAAAAAAAACAAAAACAGAAAATAAGAAAAATAAAAACTAATCTAATATTTACGAATTAACTAAACTACGATTCTAAAACTAAAGGTAGTAATACAATCCCCGGCAACGGCGCCAAAAATTGATGTTGTCAATATCAAGATATAAAAGTATTCTTTACTTTTCAATAGATTTGCAGTGTGGAAGTAAAGGTCGAACCCACAGAGATTGATTACTACAACAACTTAATTTTAAAACCTAAGTCTAATTAATTAGGGAAAACGGATTTTGATTTGGATTTAATTAAACTAATAACAATGAAAATAAATCTAAACTATGAAAGCAATTAAAATAGTTGTTTTAAATAATGTTTAAAGGGAATCTAGGATTGCAAATCCACCACTAGATTCATAATAGGAATATTTATGCATTCAATTAGCTTATTAAGTTGGATGAATATGGGGAATTGTAGCTACAAGCCCAATTCCTCCGACAAGAAGATAATCATGGTTCAAGCACCAACATAATCCATCTGCGGATAGCACGAATTATATCACACTAAACTAGGGTTGTGATCTAATCCGTCTAACCTAGGCATGGACTATTCGGATACTTGATAGCACGAATCAATAAAGCACCATCACATGTAAACAATCTAAACAAGCACAGCAAGAATAGATGGTTGAGCACATCACAGTCAAAATAGATCTAAGACAAGAATAAATTCTGAAAGCAATGATTTAATCAATGTAAGTACGATTTATTTATAAAAATCCTCTAAACATGTGACTGTCATCCGTACATAATAAAACTAAAATAAAAGCATAAATAAAACCCTATTACTCATCTAGGGCTTCATTGAAACCCTAGATCGATGATCTAAGCTGCCATAGGAGTAGAGATCGGCAAGTAGTTGATGGAGGAGGCCATGGAAATCCTTGGTCTTCTTCTTCTTCTCCTTGCTTCTCCCTCTTCAAGGGCTGAAAGTATATGTATATGGCTGTATATGAATGTGTATATTGGTTGCCAACCCTATATTTGAAGTAAAATAGAGTTTATATAGATTTACAACATGTTTTGGAAGCCTTTTCAACTCGAAACGGACTGAAACTCATGTAATTTACAGTCTGGACGTCGTTTAGCAGTCTCGTTTGCACAGGAGTCCTCAGTACACTGAAATACGCAACATTGGTTTTTGGGCATATCGCGCGAGCGGGTCGCGCGAGCGCGACTTTTGGTCCTTCGCGCGCGCGGATCGCGCGAGCGAGTTATTGGGGATCTCGCGCGAGCGGATCGCGCGAGCGATTCTCTGATTCTCGCGGGCGCGGGTCGCGCGCGCGACTTGGTTTTTTCAGCTTCTTTCTTGATGCTTTTTCACCCTGTTTAGCCTGGTTTAGTTGATTTCTTCCAAAACCTGTCAGAAACTAGAAAACAGAGTAAAAATATACAAAAACAAGATAAAATGTACTAACAAATGCTCGTTAAAGCGTATAATTAGGATTAGTTCTCTCCCGATCACGTACCTTCATTTTGAAGGGAGTATCCACCTGGAATTAATCTACTTAGTCCTGCTAACTATGTGAATTACCCTAATTTAAGGTCAAACGCACAAGAGAGTTTATATGCCTGTTCAAAATAGTATTGGGCCTATTTCTAAGGTGCTCAAGCATTCCAGACTGGGGGCTTCCAAGACCCAACGTTTTAGGCCAGCAAATGTGGAAGATGGAAGGCCTAGAGACCTCAGTATTGGTCAGCACAGGAGAATAAATAACCATCCTATGTTCGAACCAGAGTTAGGATATGGTAGAAGGGTTATCAATGAACCCTATAGGAGGGTAGACAACTTTTAACCACTACATGTTGCCCCAAATGTTGTTCCACCCATGGGACAACCAGTTTGACAACAACCAAATTTGGTTAAGAGAAATGATATAATTAATCTCATTCATGAGATATGTTGTCACGCCCCGGAGTAGTAAAAATAGAGAAAAATAAATTTCCTTTTTGGGTCCATAGGGAATGACGGATGAAGGTCATTAATTGTCCACACCACGCAGTACTAGTCCAACTGATAAACAGGAACAGTAAACAGACTGAATATATAATAACAATTCTATCGATTACAATATCAGAGTGGTCCTCAGGATCACAATAGGTTTGGAGACAACATATGCCCAAGTACCCATTACAAAAGCTCGACGAAAATAACAGAAAAGTAAACTAGATATAACTTCTTCATCTCTAGCTGGCGTAAGGGTAATCGCCAACATAGTAATCTTCTCTGGCATAATCGTCATTGGTGGGGCCACCCTCTACATAATCCAACTCCGGGTAGTAGCCATTATCGTAGGCTCCATCACCTGCATTGATAGAGATAGGGTAGTCTGGACGAGGAAGGTCCAGGCATAAACGCCGTCAGCATACTTTAGCTGAGTGCCATAGAAACTCCCACAGTATCATAATTATAAAGTAATTACCAGTTATGAACAATATACAGTAGTGATACTAATAATATCTTTCCTCTTTTATTCAGAATTACCATTGCCCGATTCTTATCTTCTACCAACTCTAAGGCTGACTGTACCCAACTTGATTGACTATTCCGAACTGATCATATCATCATGACACTTGTTCACCACTTTTAAGAACTCTTACTGTTCACCGCTTTTAAGAAATCTTGCGAACACTATACATCGTTCCAATATAACAATTATTCTATGGACGTACACATACTCTTGTTCACCACTTTTAGGATCTCTTACTGTTCACTGCTTTTAAGAACGCTTACGAGTACGGTACATACATAGCTCTAGCAGATACAAACTATGGGCGTGCCACTACTCTTGTTCACCGTTTTTAAGAACTCTTACTATTCACTGCTTTTAAGAACGCCTGCGAGTACTGTGCACCCATAGCTCCCACGATCCTGGTTAAATCCTTGTTACTCGCTTATCGAATTTAACCTGATCGAATCATCCGCTCAACTAAACACCACATTGAAAGAAACCAATACCCCACTGACTTAGTCACTAGGAAATCCAATGTTACCCACCATTATATCCCAATCCTTATCTCGTTATCACGTCGTATCATTACTACTATTTCCGAACCCTACTACGTTACTCACCATATTATCTCAATCTCATTATCGTATCCCATTACTTTCGTAATCCATAATATCGCATAATAGGAACATGAAAAATCAATTTAAACAGCTAAGCATTATGAATTATAAACTTAAAGGAAACATCCAAGTTCAGTTTGGTTCCATCTAAGTACAACTATTGGATGGAACATTCATTTAAATCGTGCCAAGTTTCAATCCAATCGGAGATTATGATGTGCTTTACGCTTTTACACACCCACCAAAAAAATTAATAAGAAAGGAAAAGGAAGAAATCTTTTGCTAATAATTACACTTTATCCCCTATACTGAGGCAAAATTGCATAGCTTTCTAATACATTACAAACGAACACTTCATATTTCGTTATTTTCTCTTTGCCACCACCACCTTACACCCACTCCTTACACCTAGGGCTATACTCGAGTCGAGCTTTAAGAGTTGGCATCCAGTTCAAGCTTGAGCTTGGCTCGTTTATTATCGAGCAGAGCCGAGTCTAGCTATTATCGAGCCGACTCAAGCCCTTATTGAGCGGCTCAACTCGTGTACACCCGTAGTAGGAAGTTTAAGTTGCCAACCAAAACCCACGAACCAAGCTCAATGCTTTACAGTTGAAATAAATATATATATATATATTTACGTAAAACAATTACTTGGCACGTGAATTTAGGACTATGCATATAATAATATGCCAATTTTTTTTTCAATTTTAAATACTTTGTATAATACATATATATATATAATATTTTTATAATTAACATATATATAATATTCTTTCTATTTTTAATTCTTTGCATTATACATATATTATGTTTTTATAATTATCATTTATATAATTAAACAAGTCCTTATCAAACCTATTAAAGAGATTTTTCACGACCCTACTATACGAGCCTTAATCAAACTGTTCGCAAGCATTATCGAGCCGAGCCCATGTGTGCTCAAAACGAGCTTCATATTCAAGCTTGAGCTTGACTCGTTTATTATACGAGTCGAGTTATTATCGAGCCGACCCGAGAGCCCTTGTTGAGCGGCTCAGCTCGTGTACACCCCTACTTACACCTCTCCTCACCTCTTCTATCCAATCATCTAAACCACCGAGAAATGCTATACTTTCCAATTTTATTTTTCATACTTTTATCATACCACTTTTAGTGATATGTGGTATCATTGACTACTATTGCCATACCCCAACCTGCCACGGGTGAATTAAGTTGTATAACAACGACACCATGGCCTAATTCTATATTATTAACGTCTTGAAAATAAGATTAAACCTTCAACTGCAAAAATCACCTCAAGTTAACATAATTATCTCAAACTAAAACAAATCCTTACTACAATATCGTACTTGAATTGGTTATACAATAACCACATTTTGTTTAAGCTTATGCTTAGTGAATGTGGATAATCATGCAGTTGGAATGTAATCGCGTGCTAAACGTAACAATTAACCACATACGACATTAAATTGGTCTTCGAAATACCAATCCACCATGACCATGGGCTCAATAGCCCTAGGCTAGCTCACTTTTTCATCGCATCTAGTGTCTATTTATGCCATGAAAATCCAGTCCAGTGATACGTTGACACGTGGAGTGCATAGGGACATAAGCATTGCAAGATATGGAGATACAGAAGTATGTCATGTGGAAGAACTTAAATTGAAGACTAGGGTGCAAGCAGTTTGTTATTCATCAAGGGTTAAATTTATAAAGCAACCGCTAGGACACATGTTGAAGTAGGATCAAGCAATTTGAAGTAACAGTTAAAACACGTGGAAATCTAAAGAAGCAGTTACTTCGAGAGTCTACAAATAGCGGAAGAGATGTAGAGAAAGACACACTCTAATCAACTCTTCAGAATACACTTCTGTAGTCATATTATTTTCATTTCCTTTAGGAGTAGAATTTCACTTCGAAGTCTTCTTCGAGGTTAGGACTTTGTCACACCCGTTCCAAAATTTTATGGTTTTAGTGCAAAACTTGAGAATTTGTGAAATTATTAATGATATTAATAATTGAGATGAGGTTGACTGTGGTCCAACGGTAAGGTGTCAGTGAGGACACGGTAATATGGTGGTTCATGTTGCATTGGCATAGCTAAATGACATTTTATGACTTAAATGTTATTTGACTTATCTGGTATTTTATGAATAGTAAATTATACCTGTGTAGTATAATTTTTGGTAATTTTGATACTGTTAGATATCATTTTAAGAACTGTGGTGAGAACATGAGTGACACGTTAAATAAAAGGTAGGTTGTGTAGAGATTCCACATAATTTAGTTTTCAGACGTAATTTTGGATCCAAACGAGACTTAGTCAAAAACTTTTGTGAATGATAGTTTTTACTTGTAAAGGCATAAAATAGACGTGTGCAACGTTTCATGGTTTAATTAGAAGTTTTGAGAACTCGTAGAGAGGTAAACGAGATTCCCGAAGAGTTTGCATATAAATAGTAGTGGATGAGATGTCATTTCATTCAAATCTTGTAAAATATCTAGAGAGGAGAGACAAAAGGGAGATTTGTTGCTAGGAGCTTGCCGGCGACATACGACGACCTTTCGTCTGTCAGTTTTTTTTACCAAATTCGAGATTTGAACTCGTGGAGGTAAGACCTACGTTTTGATGCTACTTAGGCCATGTTTGGAAAACTTTTGTAAAAATCTTAATCCTAGACTTTTGGGGAAAACCCAGTAAAACTTATAGGAATCCTCTAAAATTTGAGATCCGATGATTAATTGGCCCCCTAATCGATCCTTCAAAGTTTGAAGAGAATCGCACGAGGTATGAAGTTCTAACTTGTGAAATATGGGGAATTACATGTTTTAAATTTCGACGACGAAATTGTGATTTGGGTAAAATCCATGTGTTAATCTTAGGCCCGTTAATTATGCACGCGCTTAATTGTGAAAAGCATGTCTAAATTTACACGAGCACGTTGTGTTGTCTATGTGGGTTAAAGGGGGGACTTATACAAATTCATGCCGGAGAAAGCTTCTCGATGTTTGAGAATTTTAGTAGCGACGACTACTATGCATGGTTTAAGGCTTGGACTTCTCAGGGCACTTGGGGATGTAATGGTTGTAGGCTTGGACTAGCCATTGACATCGCGGTTTAAGGCTTGGACTTGCCGCTACCGGATGAAGGCGTATTTTTCTCCCTAGCGACTATTTATGTGATTTATGATATTAAAGCATGTGTTATCATATATTGCATATGCTAGAGCTTGTGCACTCAGCATATAGCTGAGCAGTGGAGATTTATTCCATTGCAGGTAAGAAGAAAGACAAGAAGAAGCGTGAGGAGTGAGGTCGAGAATCGTCGGGGGAATCACCTTATTTATACTTTTGTTTTAATCCTAAACTTGTATTAAGGATTTGGGAATTGTAAAATACGTTGTAATAGAACCTTGGGAGTTAGTTGGTGGTACTTTATTTTGTATTCGAATACCTGTAATGATGTTTTAAATCGCTAATGTTTAGTTGTGATTGTGTTGGCATTGGTTTTGGAAAGCTTGAGTTGTGTAATTTTTACAACAGGGCTGCCCAGCAAGGGACCAGTCGACTGGACCCTAGATCAGTCGACTAGATCCTGGGTTGTTTAGACACTAAAAGTGAATAGTATTGGAAGCAGTCGACTGGACCCTAGATCAGTCGACTGGACCCTGGGTTGTTTAGACACTGAAAGTGAATAGTGTTGGAAGCAGTCGACTGGACCCTTTTTCGAAAATGTTGATTCTTGTTCTGCTTCAGGCACAGTCGATTGAACGGAGTCAGTCGACTGAAGATTTTGGACCTCAGTCGACTGGACCCTGGTCACAATCGACTGGAGGAGCCGTCAATTTTTTTTGAGGACCCTCATTGCTTCAGGTCTCCAGTCGACCGGACCCTCATTCAGTCAACTGGACCTCTATTTTCAAAACTGTATTCTTTTGGACGCATTCCAATTAGCCAAAACTTTCTATAACTCTAATTTTAAAGGATTATGCTTATATTTTCTGCTGCTATTTTACTTTAATGGAACTGGATAAGCCTTGATGGCGTGCCACGTGTCCTATTTCCACGCGTAGTGGGATGGGTCGTGACAGGCTTGTGCTTTACTTTGTTTTAAATAAAGTATTTCCTTTCTTTTGCTATTTCACAGTCCTTAGTTTTTAGATTAACTTAGATTATATTTTACAACCATTTGTCAATTCTACACGATAAAAGTCCATTTAGTTAAGGTAGTAGAGTGGTCATAATTGACCTGGTGAGGTGCATTTGGCTCATACATTAACAAATTCACATTGGCAACTTGCTTGCCTGGCACGCTCGCACGCACGCACGCACGCGCACACACACACACACACACACACACACACACACACACACACACACACAAATTACATAAATTTCTTTCAAAGGATAAATAGCCAAACATAATTTTGGCATGGCTGGTGGGACACAAGTGTCAAAATGACCAATAGAACACTGAGAAATAATAGATCTGTTGAAAACACCAACAATGGTAAAAATATAGAGGTTGGTAGTACTTCACACCAAGAACCTCATAATGAAAATGTGGTTGATCCTGTAAACAATGGGGTGGTCAACGAAAACCAAAGTTAACAAGAATCAATACCAACAACTGGTATAGAAATGCAAAATCATTTGGTGAATCAGTTGACACCAATATTTGTTCATCTAGGAAACATTATCCAGAGTGTCAAAGTTTTTGTTACTTCATTTACCAATCGTTTACCACAAAATATCCCAGTGGTAGTACCAAATGGTCACTCACCTTCATTTCGAAGGGAGTATCCACTTGGTATTAATCAACTTAGTCCTACTAACTGTGTGCATGACCCTAATTTTAGGTCAAACGCACAAGAGAGTTTTATACGCATGTTCAAAACATTATTTTGCCTATTTTTGAAGGTGTTCAAGTATACTAGACTGGGGGCTTCCAAGACCCAACATTTTAGGCCAATAAATGTGGAAGATGGAAGGCCTAAAGACCTGGTCAGCACAAGAGAGTAAATAACAATCCTGTGTTCGAACCAGAGTTAGGATATAGAAGAAGGGTTATCAATGAACCCTATAGGAGGGTAGACAACTTTCAACCACCACATGTTGCCCTAAATGTTATTTCACCTATGGGAAAACCAGTTCGACAACAACCAAATTTGGTTAAGAGAAATGATATAATTAATCTCATTCATCATGAGATATGTAGTCCTATTACTAGGGGAGTGCAGACTCCTTGTATAGGAAGCCTTATCCTGATTGGATAGATAGGATCGAACTTCCTCGAAGCTTCAAGTTTCCCACATTCACCTTATTTTCTGGTGATGGAAGTTAGTCCACAGTTGAACACATTGCAAAATTCATGAGTCAGTGTACTGATGCCGCTTCGAATGAGTTTCTACAACTTAGGCTATTCGCTAATTCATTAACTTACACAACCTTCACTTGGTTTATCAATGATCAGGAGTGAACAAGTCCAAATTGCATGCTTTAATTCACATTTGTTGATACTTTTTATCATGTTTTTGTGTATTTTTACTTTGTTTTCTATTTTCTAGCAGATTTTGGAAGAAAACAAGAATTCAGGCTAAATGGGGTGAAAAAGCATAAAGAAAGAAGTAGAAAAAGCCATATCGTGCGAGTGGCCTACTCGCGCGACAATCCCGCATATCGCTCGCGCGGCCCACTTGTGCGACCTCCCAATTACGCACTCGCGTGGCCCACTCGTGCGATTTGTATAAAAAACTAATAACGCGTATTTCTGTGTACTGAAGATCTCTACGCCAACGAAACTGCCTAATTGCGTCCATAATGTAAAATGCAGTAGTTTTAGTGCGAATAGGTTTAGGAAATCTTCCAAACTTGCTCCAAATCTATATATACTCTTTTGTAAATCAATTTTGGGGTTAGACATTATTACACACCTATATACACAACAGTATACACAGTCATTGAAGAGGGAGAAGCAAGGAGAGGAAGAAGAAGGCCAAGGATTTCCATGGCCTCCTCCATCAACAACTTGCTGTTCATCGCTTATATGGCCAATTAAACCTAGATCTAGGGTTTCAATGAAACCCTAGCCAAGTAATAGGGTGTTATTTATGTTTTTCTTTTATTTTTATTATGTATGGATGATGATTACATGTTTAGAAGATTTTAAATAATAAAATCGTACTTCTATTGATTAAATCATTGCTTTCAAAGTTTATTTTTGTCTTAGATCTATTTTAAATGTGATGTGCTCAATAATCTATATTTGCTGTGCTTGTATGGATTATTTACATGTAATGGTGCTTAATTGAATTGTGACATCCAGTAGTCGAATAGTTCATGCCTAGGAAAGTCGGATTGTGCCGCAACCCTAGTTTAGTGTAAGACAATTCCTGCTAACCGAAGATAAATTATGTTGGTGCTTGAATCATAGTTATCTTCTTCACGGAAGAATTGGGCTTGTAGCTACAATTCCCATTATCATCCAATGTAATAATCTAATTGAATGCATAAATACCCTTATTATGAAGCTAGTGGTGGATTTGCAATCCTAGGTTCACTTTAAATATCGTTTAAAACAACTCTTAATCGCTTTCATAGTTTAGATTTATTTTCACTGTTCTTAGTTTAATTAAAATCAAAATTAAAATTCTATTTTCTTAATTAACTAGGTTTAGGTTTTAAAATTAAAGTGCTTTAGTATTTCATTCTCTATAGGTTCGACCTTTACTTCCACACTACAAATCCTTAGAAAATAAAGCATGCTTTTATATCTTGATTTTGACAAGATCAATTTTTGGCGCCGTTGTCGGAGATTGCAAATTACGACCTTTAGTTTTAGAATCTTAGTTTAGTTAATTTGTAAATATTAGATTAGGTATTAATTTTCTTATTTTCTATTTTTTGATTTGAGTCATTAACTTTTCTTTTTGTTTTGTAGTTTCTCGAGTCATCAAATTATAGTGTTTCGGAGTAGAAGAGCTTAGCACATCAAAAGAGCTTACGCAAAGCAAGTAAATTTTTTTTAATTAAATCAAAAATTCAAGTAAATCACATCCTTTGAAATTCGCTTCAAACCACTTTAAGCCAGGGCGCTGAGACACTCTATTTGCATTAGTTTAGGGTTAATTTGTACATGCATTAGCTAGGAAACCCGAGGCACCAGGCTTTGACATGAATCACTGCATTACAGGATAACTTTCATGCATCATAGTAGTTGTGTGCTTGTTGTCTTATTTGTGAGGTTGTTTTTTATATTTGTTTGAGTTAGTCTTTATCTTAGTGTCATTTTTTTTTAGTTTATTCTTGATACGCATTCAAGTAAATCCGAATCACATTCTTTCGATCCTGAACTTGAACGTACCCTTAGAGTCCTTAAGTCTTCAACCCAAGCTTCTAGAGCTCGGTTATTATTTGACGACGAATCAACTCCAAAATCGTCGTTATTTCTGGCCGAAATTCAAAGCACACTTAAACATTTAAGAAAAACCGAAATTATTAACATCAAACCTATTCCAATGGTAGACATTGGAAATAACAGGAAGAACAGAACTAATGAAAATAATCCTAATATACCTCCATTTCCTCCGCTTAAAGATTATTTCATTCCTATGACCTATACACCGCAGGCAAGTATCAAATTACCGGAGGTGATGGCATCTCACTTTGAGATAAAGTCATCTACTATCACGCTACTCCCTTCATTCCATGGCCGTATTGAAGAAGATCCTTATCAGCACCTAGGAGACTTCCAAGATATATGCTCTACATTAAAAATCCATAATCTAACAGATGATGGGTTAAAATTGCGGCTCTTTCCATTCTCCTTAAAAGATAAAGTGAAGTATTGGCTCCAATCTCTTGAGCCAAACACTATTAAAACATGGAAAGCATTACATACCGTATTTTTACAAAAGTTTTTCCCTATCACAAGAACTTATCAGATAAAATTTGTAATGCAAGATGGGGAAACGCTTTATGACACTTGGGAACAGTTTAAGGAACTATTGCGCTCTTGTCCACATCATCAAATTCCCAAGTGGCAATTAGTACATGTCTTCTACGAAGGACTTGTTCACTCGCTTTGTAATACCGTCGATGCCGTTTGTGCGAGTACTTTCCTACACAAAAGTGCCGACGAGGTATGGAAAATTTTTAAAATGTTAAGCGAGAATTCGATGCATCAAACCGTGTCGGTACGTCCTGAGGGGTGTCTTCTACCTAAACCCAAGCGAGAGGAGTGTTTTGAGTTAAGTCATTCAATCGAAATACACGAACTATCTAGAAAACTTGACCAACTCATGAGGATGAGCCATATGCCTAGTCCACCTCCTTCCAAAGTATGTGCATTGTGTTCTGAACCTTCTCATAATATCTTCGCATGTCCTTCTGCATCTCAATTTTCAGAATTTGTGGAGCAACACATTACCTCTATTCAACAATTCTCACGAAATAGTTATAATTCTATGACACCTAATTTTTCTAATACTTATCGACCCTAATTTCAACAGAGTCAATACCAACACCCCTTCCTAATCCTAACCCTCTAAGGGATAACACTTTTGAGGCAAAGGTGTTGGCGTCCCTTAAGACTATCGAAACACAAGTGCAAGCACAAGCACCAAGCACAAGCACAAATAGTGCACTCTCACACATAATCCATTGCAAAGCTTGAGTCCCAAATGGGACAAATAGCTACTGCGATGAGTCGTAGAAATGAGAGTAAGTTGCCTAGTAAACTTATTCAAAACCCCAAGGGACAATTTGAGAATGGGGGTTCGAGAGAGCAAGTAAACGCCATCTCGACTAAGATGACTATTCGAGAAGAGGAAGAAGTTGTTGAGATTCCGAGGGAGAGTAGGAGAGATGTGAACATTAATTCAAATCAAGAGAAGAGTGAGGAAACGAGTCAAAATAGGAAAGAAAATGTAACGATCCCAACTAAATATATTTCGAAAATGCCTTTCCACCAAACGTTGACGAACCGTCACATTTTTCAAAGACAGGGTCAAAAACTGAGGATATACTCATGGTATATAAATAAGTTAAAATAAATATTCCATTCCTCGATGCTATTAAACGAATTCCCGCTTACGCTAAATGTCTAAAAGACCCATGTACTCAAAAATGCAAGTTGCGCAGTCATACTCCAAAAAAGGTCTTCCTTATAAAAAAAGTAAGTTTAATCTTTCAACATGCTCCTTCGAAGTATAAGGATCCTGGTACGCCTACGATATCATGAATCATAGGTGACACTATCATTCATCGGGCTCTCTTTGACTTAAGAGCGAGTGTGAATCTCTTACCTTTCACCATCTACAAACAACTAGGTCTAGGTAAACTGAAACCCACGGCAGCTACTATACAATTAGCGGATCATTCTGCTAAAATCCCTAGAGGAATTGTTGAAGACGTTCTGGTTAAAGTCGACAAATGTTATTATCACGTCGATTTCATGGTCCTTGACACCGAACCTGTGCTAGATGCTAGGAGACACACTCCTGCCATTCTTGGTCATCCATTCTTGGCAACCGCTAATGCGCGCGTCAAATGTCGAACAGGGGTAATGAAAGTGTCGTTCAAAAATATGAACCTAAAATTAAACATTTTTAACGCTATTGATCAACCTCCCAATGTCGATGATTACCTATGTGTTGAGGAGTGTGAGGTTAGACGAACAATTGAACCTAATAAAGAATTAAAAGTAAGTAAGGAGAATAATTTACTGAGTAATGAGCGGACGAATTCAAATAAATCGGACCCTAATGCTGAATTTACTCAGAAGGTGAGAAATCGATTTGAACATAATCAGGGAGAACTGTCGATTGAATTAACTCATAATGACATTATTTCTGCTTTCCATCGGAGTCTTCCTAGTGTTTTCAAGGGTACAGAGTTTGAGTTATGGCCTCCATAAGTCTTGAGCTAGAATGGTCTAGCTGAAGACGTGAATGACACCGCTTCTTGGGAGGCAACCCAAGCTTTATTTCGTCTGTTTCTTTTATTTTTAAGCACTTTTTGGTCATTTTGGGTCAGTTTTGAGTCCTTTTTGAGGTTTTTGGATAGGTTTGGGGGTCAGAGTCAGTTTATTTTGAACTGATACACATAAAACAAGTGAAAAAAAGAAGAAAAGACCAAGTCACCGACGCAACCCGGTCGGGCGGCCCGCTAGCGCGAGTTTTACCTTAGAGGAAATTTTTTTCAATTTTTATATAAAGCCTCAGTTTATATTCGCACGTCAAGTCGCGCGTGCGAGGGGTCGCCCGAGCGGCCCACTCGTGCGATCCTTTGCCTTAGAAAATTTTCTTTATAAAACTTAAAAGAAGCCTCAGCATTGCCTCGCGGAGGGACTCGCGCGCGCAAAGGTCGCTCGCGCGAGGGAGTGTTTTGTGTGTTTTTTTGCTCTATTCTCTTACCTTATTTCTCCCAAACCTGGTCAGTTGTTTGTTCCTTTCTGTTTATTCTTTATAGCCCTTTTAGATCGAGTCATTCTTTGTTTTGATAATTCCATTTATGGTTGTTCTTTTCGGTTTTAGTTTAGTTTATGCCACGGTCTATATGTGATATTTATATTTATATTCGCTATCATTGTTATTTTGTTGTTTATTTTCTTTTGTCAAGTATTGACAGGTGAATTACTTGGTCCATTTGGACCATGATTGAACTTTATTGCCATATTATTATACGTTCACCTGGTTTGTGATTGCCGAGATCGAGGTATTGTTGTTCCTTCCTTACGTACTCTACTTTCTGTCATTTTATTATTTCATTGGGGGCAATGAAAGGTTTAGGTTTGGGAGAATGCACTCACATGCACATTATTATGCACCAATTTTTAAATTTTTTTTATACTTGTGCTTAAATAAACGATATTATCGACGTTTTTGCAATCTCGAGTCGATACTTCTTGTTAGATAACTTGAATTGTTATAGAATGGTAATTAAGGAAAGATGTGGTTAAACACAAATCAGGATATGCATCGTTCAAATCATAGTTTTATATCATAGATTTGCACACAAACCTATGCACTGCACGTAGTCACTTGAATACATGTTTGGTGTGAACTATAATATGATTCAGATTTCTAGATAACACATAGTGTGGAGGCTAAACCCGGTGAGCTTTTGAGCCTATCTTTTCTTTTTAGAGGGTTATAATTCATTTTGTGTTTGTCGAACTTCATTGGAATAGCGCATCTACTCTTTGTTTAGTCTTATTATTCTTGTTTTGGTTGATAATCAAGTTAAAATATTTGTTACCATGCTAAATAATCTTCCGTTGTAAACGTTGAAGAACCATATGACCATAGGAGATAATGGTAGGCCCTCTTTGTTTACCTGTTTAGATAATTGATAAAAAATTTCGTTAGTTCGGCCGTTTGAGTTGTTAAAATGTCATTTTTCTTTAATCACCATTATCTATTTTTTTTGCTCCAATTTGACCAACTTGGAGCTTTCCACTGAAAGATTGATCAACTTTTAGTGGTGATAAGGCGATGTGTTGATTGAGAAGAAGAAGAAAACAAGATGATGTTTGGGGTAGTTGCCTTGGTATTTAATGAATATTCATTTCAAAAGCAACGAAAAGGAAAAAGAAAAAGGTTGAAAGAAGAAAAGAAAAAAAAAAGAGGAAAGAAATAAAAAAATTTATGAAAAGAAGATAATGAAAAGATGAAAGTTGGTAGAAGAATGAATGAAAGAAATCGAACATGCCTTACAACGCCATTCTAAAACTATCTAACAAATTCTTTCTATCATTTTTCATTGCCCGAGCCACGTTACAACCTTTGAAAAGTCCTATTTGATCCTAGAAAACATGGTTTGGATATGTAAACGATGGGAGGAGGATTAAAACATGGTAACGATTAATTTTTCTTGACTGTTGGCATCCTAACCATGAGACTACTGTTCTTTCGTGTCATGCGACTTTTTCGAGTCATATGTGAGCATTCCTTGTTTTGAAAACATATCTCCTTTGCTCCTATATATTAGAGAAATTATACATGTTTCTGAGTGTTTCATTTGAGAGTGTAATTAACATTGTGAGATTCGTAGTCGAAGCATAGTTGGATAGTTATCCGAGTTATATTCCAAGTTCATGACATACGCGTGTTCATTTGACTACCACATCACACACATGCAATTTTATGAGAAACTCTATTGATTTATACGATGCATATGCTTGGGATTGTTTTTCATGACGTAGGTGGACGTTTGGTTTCGTTTCTTCTTGTTCGTTATTCTATTTCAAATTATTGTTTTATGATAAGGAGTATTGAATGTTATGTTTTTTTTATTTTTAATAAAACTTTTAAATATATAATGAAATAAAGATGGTTGTGGGTGACTTATTGACGAGAACCCTCACGAGACTTTACTCGTCCAACTGGGGACACCTAGAGGTTTAAAAGACTTGTTGCATATGCTAAATGCAATCGCGATCCAAGCAAAAATGGAGTAGATTCTTATTAGTAGTTTTATTTTTCTGTTA
This sequence comes from Hydrangea macrophylla, assembly GCA_033977485.1. NCBI lineage: Eukaryota > Viridiplantae > Streptophyta > Magnoliopsida > Cornales > Hydrangeaceae > Hydrangea > Hydrangea macrophylla. The sequence goes on from CM066984.1 coordinate 87,022,386, forward strand.
TCTTTGTTCGAGGACTAGCAAAATGTAGGTTTGGGGGTGTGATCGGGAGTGAACAAGTCCTAATTACAAGCTTTAATTCACATTTGTTAGTACTTTTAATCCTATTTTTGTGTATTTTTACTTTGTTTTCTATTGTCTAGCAGGTTTTGGAAGAAAGCAAGAATTTAAGCTAAATGGGGAGAAAAAGCATAAAGAAAGAAGTAGAAAAAGCCATATCGAGCGAGCAGCCCGCTCGCGCGACAATCCAGACCTCCCAATTATGCTCGCGCGACAATCCAGCATATCGCTCGCGCGACCTCCCTATTACGCGCTCGCGCGATCCGTACAAAAAACCAATAACACGTATTTCTGTGTACTGAAGATCCCAACGTGAACAAAACTTCCTAATTGCATCTAGAATGTAAAATACAGCAGTTTTAGTACGAATAGGTTTAGGAAAGCTTCCAAACTTGCTCCAAATCTATATATACTCTTTTGTAAATCAATTTTGGGGTTAGACATTATTACACAACTATATACACAACAGTATACACACTCATTGAAGAGGGAGAACCAAGGAGAGAAAGAAGAAGGCCAAGGATTTCCATGGCCTCCTCCATCAACAACTTGCCATTCATTGCTTCTATGGCCAACTAAACCTAGATCTAGGGTTTCAATGAAACCCTAGCCAAGTAGTAGGGTGTTATTTATGTTTTTCTTTTATTTTTATTATGTATGGATGATGATTACAAGTTTAGAAGATTTTAAATAATAAAATCGTACTTCTATTGATTAAATCATTGCTTTCAAAGTTTATTCTTGTCTTAGATCTATTTTGAATGTGATGTGCTCAATGATCTATATTTGTTGTGCTTGTATGGATTATTTACATGTAGTGGTGCTTAACTGAATTGTGATATCCAGTAGTTGAATAGTTCATGCCTAAGAAAGACGTATTGTGCCGCAATCCTAGTTTAGTGTAAGACAATCCGTGCTAACCGAAGATAAATTATGTTGGTGCTTGAATCGTAGTTATCTTCTTGACGGAGGAATTGGGCTTGTAGCTATAATTCCCAATTATCATCCAACGTAATAAGCTAATTGAATGCATAAATACCCTTATTATGAAGCTAGTGGTGGATTTGCAATCCTAGGTTCACTTTAAATATCGTTTAAAACAACTCTTAATCACTTTCATTGTTTAGATTTATTTTCACTGTTCTTAGTTTAATTAAAATTCTATTTTCTTAATAAAGTAGGTTTAGGTTTTAAAATTAAAGTGCTTTAGTATTTCAATCTCTATGGGTTTGACCTTTACTTCCACGCTACAAATCCTTAGAAAGTAAAGCATACTTTTATATCTTGATTTTGACAAGATCAATCAATTTAGCTCCAAACACTGTTAAAAAAATTGGGCTCAAATGGAAGATCTATTCCATGGTCAATTTTTCCAAACAGAACCAGATGTCTCAATGGTTGATTTGGCTAGGCTATGTCAAAAGCCTAATGAGAAGGCTACTCAATTTATAAATAGGTTCAGGAGATCAAGAACAAAATGTAAGATTGTTTTTTTTTTTTGAATTAAAAATGTAAGATATTTTTCCAGAACCTGAGTTTATGAAATGAACACAAAATGGTCTCGAATTCAGACTTAGGAAGAAATTCGATGTCATAGAATTTAGAGATCTTGCAGAATTAACTGCTCGAGTCTCTAGATATAAAGCTCTATTAGAAGCAGAAAGTGAAAGAAATGCTTCTTCACTCAAAACCTATTATAAAGACCTTAATTATGAGATAGATGCTACTCAAATAATAGGGAACAACCCTTTACTTGTAAAAGTTTAGTAAAGAAGAATATATCTGTTGAATCTTATAAAGCTAAAGGATCTTTTAAAAGATATTCTTTTGACAATTATAAGGTAGATGAAATCTTTGATAATCTTTTAGAGGGTAAAGTTATAAGATTACCCGATAATGTTAAGTTACCTTCTTTTGAAGAAATGAAAGATAAGAAATAATACAAATGGCATAATACTTGGACACACCCACTAACAAATGTGTTGTGTTTCTAGACAGAATTCAAGAATTGATCAAGAAAGGGAAACTAAAGTTCCCTCAGCAAGACAAGCAAGCCATGGGGATTGATGAAGACCCATTCCCAACTGTGCATGAAGTATCCATCAACATGGTTCAAACTTCAGTACCTGAAACCACCAAGTTCCTTATGTCAAAGATTGAGCAAAGGGAAAAGATGAATGAGGCAAAACATGCAAAGAAATTGGAAGAAATGGCTAAGCATTAATCTGTGGGGCCAAATCCTGATCAAAAGATTCTCACATTATTGTGTATCAAGTGTGAGGATGAATATGCTAATATGTGCAAAAGAAGAGATGTCAAGGAAAATAAGCCTAAAGAACAGACTTCGAACATGCAAACCCACATCATCAACTGGCTTGTATCCCCAACCAATGATGCATGTAAAAAATGGATAGTTTCAAGGACCGATCTATCAGGCTTTGATGGCCACTGGTCTAATGTTTTTTTTGGATATTCAAGGTTTTCCCCCAACTATAAAGGGTATTACTGAAAGAACACAATGTAAAATTCATTTTATGGACCAAGAAGAAACATGCAGTATATTAGGCCTAAATCAGGACCTGAACCCAAGAAGCAGCAAATAGCTTTTGGGATGAAACAAAAAATGAAGTATCATATGATGGAACTTGCGATTATACCACCAAAATAGAGCCAATGAAAAGACCACCAATTGTGCTTGTCAAGAAGCTATCAGATCCTCTCGAACCAAATGTGTCTTCTTTGGTACCTAATATACCAAATTGGTTCGTTTTACAGGATGGGAGAGTGAAACATATGTTCGAAGAAAAGGCAAAATCTGAGCCCAAGCTCAAAATGATCAAACCTCCTCTGGTTGATTCGAACCACTAGTATGTCCTTCAAAATCCAAAAAATAAGAACCAAGATCTGGTTCTTACTATTAATCGAACTCAACAAAGGAGAATCTAAAAGAAATTCACCTTTTGGAAAGAATTCTCCCAAATGAAGAATGAAAAGATGGACAAGGAACCTTTAATGGATTCGAAGATGAATCCAAGGTTTAACAGAGGAAACGATACTAACGATGGAACCACCTCAGAGGAAAGTTGATTGTGTCAAAATCAAGTTATTTTATTAACCCTATTAAAAATGTAGCATTTGGAAGTAGGGTGTCGAGTCCACAAGGATTGATACAACAACAACGTTTGGGAAGTAATAGAAAACAATTATAATGCTAAAAGGAAGAAGTAAGAAAATATGATAAAAAGGGACAAATTGACTTTGCTACTTTTGGAGTTTTTGGAGGGTAAAAGGTAAATGAAAACTAATTTAAAAAGCAATAGGTTGGGATCATTCCCCCCCATCTTGCGTCACAACACGATGAAATGGACTAATGTTTTAAGCACACTCTAAGGTAACATCTCATTGTGGCATACTATCAAACACAAGAGTGCATCTATGTGTTAGATGAAATGAGCTTTGAGATTTCCATAGAAACATATTTGAAGCTAACGTTTGACTATCAAGGATGCATGACATAAAAGATGAAGCCTCCATGGCTTCTAATCCAAATGATTTGTCCGCCCTACACTAACTAATCTACTTAATGAACAAATCACCTATGAAGCCTTCAAAATGTAGTATTTAAAACCCAAGAGTTTGAATAATCAAAGATGCTTGACATCAAAGATGAAAACTCCAAGTTTTAAATCACACATACAACATTTATCAGTCACATGGAGTGCAAAACACAATTTACATAACATTCCATATGAAATACATAAGGTAGGATTCAAAGTCTAAGTTTTGACAATCAAAGATGCAAGACACTAAGATGAATCCCCTAGATTTGAATCCTACACAAATGAACCTAGAAATGCTACAGCATTAAATCCAAGAGGTCATGATCCACAACCTAAATAAATCTAACTAATAATGGAAAGCATAGCAATATCATCAAAGGAGAAGAGCAAAATGGAAGAGAAGGAGAAGAAGAAGGAAGAGAGAAAACTTACAACTAAATCCTAAGAAAAATAAAAGCTAACCTAAAAAAAATCTATCTCTTCCTATTTATACAACTCATACTCAATGACAAACTTGTAAATATAAAAAGAGGGAAAAACTGTAGGGGCAGATTGATCCGCGGTAAACAGGCAGATCGATATGATTTTCTTATATGCTCGTAGAATGCCTGTCGAGGATCGCGGATCGATCCTCCCTTTGAGGTTGGATCGATCCGATATTGAAATTCTTGGCAGTAGCTTCCTTCAAATTGGTGGATCGATCCGCGATCTAAGGCCGGATAGATCCGTCTTTGTTGAAACTGAATCCTTCCCCTTTTATGAGATAAAAACCAAACAGGATCGGTTCTCACTTTGAACAAGTTTCTAATTCTTACAAGAAAGAGATTAATATTAGCAACAAGTGAACAATAAACAAGATTAACAAAAGCACAATTTATCCATTGAATCTCTCGATTTAGGTGATAATTTGTGTCCAATAAAAGTAAAATCATGAAGTCAAGAATGCAATATTGAACATGAATTACACCCCCAACTAGCATGTTGCTAGTCTTGCACCAAATTTATTTAAAATGAAAGATAAACCATTTTTGTGGGGAACACGATTGCATTGAAGAAATGCAACAAGTCGTAAAACCTCTTAGAGGTGGAGTTTTGTCTCCAGAGGGGTCTCAGAATGACACCTACAAACATTTTGTTTCCTCACAATAGCTACGCACTATTCAAATGCACAACACTTAACATAAACAAGGATTTTCAATGAATTTTAGCAATGTGACAGGTAATATCCGAAAAGTTCTCAAACGATCAAGGTTATTAGATAAACTTCATTAAGTTCAATCTTGGATGCATGTGTGGTGTGAAGTGCATAACTACAACTATCAAGAAGATGGCAATATTTTCATAATCCAAATTTCGTTCAAAATGCGTTGCAACTCAATTCTCACTGGTATTACACTCTAAAAATATGTACTCTGAATCAGATAATACACTTGGGACATGCGGGCCAAAAGAGTAAAGGAAAATGGATACCGAAGCCACGCACATGTCAATGATGAAAAATACAAGTGTGAAAAACGAGTAAAAATTAATCTCACGAAAGATACCATTCACTAGAGGATGTGAAATAACTCAAACTACTTGTCGTGATCGTCTCAAACTCTAAATTACAAAACTTGAGGATCAATTAGGAACTTGAGGGGATTGTAAAGTGGGAAATTGTTATGAGGTGAAGGGCAAGGGGGAAGGAAGTGAAGTGTTTGGGTACAAACTTTGGATTCATTGGAATTCATAGATACAAATGACCACAAGAGATGAATCATCCACAAATATTTCTTTGAAGCTCACAAAGAAAAGTACAATTGACTATGAAGCTCTTGTTCTTTCTTTTTATTTTATTTCATTTTATTTATTTATTTATTTTATTCGTTCATTTTTTTTAGAACTTCTTATCTTTTCTTTTTCTTTGTACTCTTATAACAAGACGATTCAATATCTTGTACAACTTTACAAACACGATCTCATGCAAAGACATCTCAAAAATATAATTCAAACGTGGATATGGAAGGTGTACGGTTAAGTAAGGCAAGGTATGTGTGGTTGAGGCTAGAAATGGTGGAAAGAAGAACCTAAAATCATTTTCTTGGACAATGTAATTCTTTGTTCTCCACTACAATGACAAGCAAACAAGAGTTTTGCATTCCATAAAAGGATTCCTCTAATAAACAACCAAAGCAAGAAGATGAGATTATCTACGACTTTTATATATTTTTTAGAAAGAGAGAATTGAAGTATGTAACAATTAACAATGGAGAAACAGATCTACAGCTTACAAGGGTAAACCCTCCACATATGTTTCAAAAGATTTCCGAGTAACAATTGCATTAAATATCATCTTAACACAAGTAGACATGTAACGTGCTCGATAATCCAATATTTGAAATTCATAAGGTTCACTTTAATCAAGTTAGTTCTAGAACTAGTGAGATTCAATGCATGTTACATGCTAAAATCACAAGAACATCACAAGACAATTGTTATCGCTAAAATCACAAGAACATCACAAGACAATTATTATCGCTCGACAATTGAGAATGGAAAACTATGCAACAATCATTGGAAATTTTTGAATCATCTTTTCTTTTATTAACAAAATAAAACATGCTTGGAGAATTAATGGCAAGAAAAAAATGGAACATCAACATGATGTGTCACATCTTTTCTTTTGTTGATAAAAAAAAACATACTTGGAGAATTAATGGCAAGAAGAAAATGGAATATCAACATGATGGGTGAATATCTCACACCCCCCAACTAGAACATTGCATTGTCCCTAATGTAAATGGTTCAAAACAAGGACAAAAAGAGTAGGGATAGAGTGATATCAACAACAAAAGGAGCGATCCGCAATGAGCATAAAGATGATATTCATGCACATGAATCACTACCAAGCACATCAAGCAAATAAAAGAAGGAAAAAAATGAAGATGGAATGATTAGGAAATGATGAGGATGAATTTGAAAGTTAGGATGTTGAATCTACCACTAGCCCAATATGCAAAAGAGAAATAATATTCCTTTAAAAGAGATGTTCTAGAAAGTTTGGAAAAACAATCAAACTTTGCATTATTATACTATGGCTCTACTTTTATTAACATGATTTGCCCACCCTACAATTAAATTACGTTAACTAAACTAAGTTAACTAAACTACACAGTGGAACACCTTATATTCTCTTGGTATAAGTCAAGTACTTAACACAAAGCATAATTATCATAATAACAAATAAGTGGTAAATTACTAAACTATGCAACACCTTTGATTAGAATGACACATCCACCCTACATTAACTAAGCTACGTGGTAGACAAATCAACTTCTTTTAGAATGACTCATGTGCAACAATACACCACTTCTATTAAGCACAACTATGTAATAAATCATGAAAATTAATTATATATGCCAAAATTTTAAAGAACAATAAACAAAGGAGATACTATTGCCTTCCCATGCGAGACCAATGTGTCATCAACATCCTAAATGGACATTTAGCTCTTCAAGAGTAACTAATTCTTCAAAACAAAGACAAAACAAAATATCAAATGCAAAAGTGCATATAATTAGAAACTAAATAACTTAACATTTTTACCAATCCTGGACAACGGCGCCATTTTGATTGTGTCAAAATCAAGTTCTTTTATTAACCCTATTAAAAATGTAGCATTTGGAAGTAGGGTGTCAAGTCCACAGAGATTGATACAAGAACAACGTTTGGGAAGTTTAGAAAATAATTATAATGCCAAAAAGAAGAAATAAGAAAAGATGATAAAAAGTAAAATTATGACTTTGCGTCTTTTGGGGTTTTTGGAGGGCAAAAGGTAAATGAAAACTAATCTAAAAAGCAACAGGTTGGGATCATTCCCCCCCATCTTGGATCACAACAAGATAAAATAGACTAATGTTTTAAGCACACTCTAAGGTAACATCTCATTGTGGCATATTATCAAACACAAGGAGTGCATCTATGTGTTAGATGAAAGGAGCTTTGAGATTTCCATATAAACGGATTTGAAGTTAACGTTTGACTATCAAGGATGCATAACATACAAGATGAAGCCTCCATGGCTTCTAATCAGAATGATTTGTCTACCCTACACTAACTAATATACTTGATAGACAAATCACCTATGAAGCCTTCAAAATGTAGTATTTAAAACCCAAGAGTTTGAACAATCAAAGATGTTTGACATCAAAGATGAAGACTCCAAGTTTTAAATCCCACACACAATATTTATCAAACACATGGAGTGCAAAACACAAGGTTACATAACATTCCAAATGAAATACATAAGGTAGGATTCAAAGTCTAAGTTTTGACAATCAAAGATGTAAGACAATTAAGATGAAGCCCCTAGTTTTGAATCCTAAACAAATGACCTTAGAAATGCTACAATATTAAACCCAATAGTTCATGATCCACAACCTAAATGAATCTAACTAATAATAGAAAACATAGCAATATCATCAAAGGAGAAGAGATAGAAAATATACCTAGCCGCTAAAACTTCAATCCAAGCTTCAAGTTTACAACAATGAAGAGCAAAATGGAAGAGAAGGAGAAGAAGAAGGAAGAGAGAAAAACTACAACTAAAATCCTAAGAAAAATAAAAGCTAAACTAACAAAAATCTATCTCTTCCTATTTATACAACCCACACTCAATGGCAAACTTGTAAATAAAAAGAGGGAAAAAAACTACAAGGGCAGATCTATCCGATTTTCTTATATGCTCGTAGAATGCCTGTCCAAGATTGCGGATCGATCCTCCCTTTGAGGCCTAATCGTTCCAATATTGAAATTTCAGACAATAGCATCCTTCGAATGGCAGATTGATCCGTGGTCTAAGGCCAGATCGATCCGCCTTTGCTGAAACTGAATCCTTTCCCTTTTTATGAGATATGAACCAAACAGGATTGGTTCTCACTTTGAACAAGTTCCCAATTCCTACAAGATAGAGATTTTTATTAGCAACAAGTGAACAATAAACAAGACTAAAAAAAATATAATTTTTCCATTAATTTATCCAATAAAAGTAAAATCATGAAGTCAAGAATGCAATATTGAACATGAATCAAAAGTGCTATCGAACTCAAGGTCAATGAGTTAGAAAAAGCCATGAGCGTGAAGATATCACTATGGGAGAATCCCACAGTTTGGGAAATGAGAAGGTTTGTCAAGATACTCAGAAAGTTTTGGAAAAGGAAGGTGAAAAAGAGATTTCCCACATCCAATTTCGTTCATTCCCAGTACCAATGGAAGTCAATTCTGCCTTTACTCTTTCAATAACCTTTGAAGCCAAAGAAAACCAACAAATGGTTGAAGATGATGATTAAGATACGGCATCGAAGGCAGATGATTCAGAGGTAAAACTATCAAAGTTTACTATATGTAATGAATGTGATTTAATTTATGCCTTCGAAGAACCATCAAAAGAAATGACTAAGCATATTAAACCATTATACATCAAAGCTTTCCTTAATGGGGTTATCCTCAATAAAATCTTGGTTGATAATGGTGCTTTAATCAATGTTATTCCATTTGCAAATCTTACAAAGATAAATAAATTTGGATCCAAATTAACTCGAACTCACATTGTTATATCTAGATTCACTGATGATAATAAGAATACTAAAGGGGGTCGTTCTACCTATTGACACAATAATAGGATCAAAGAAACTGCTTTCTTTGTTGTGGATGCTAATCCAAGTTATAATGCTTTATTATAAAGAGATTGGATTCATGCTAATAAACGCATTCCTTCTTCTATACATCAGAAACTTTTACTTCTAAAGGAAGATGGGAATGTGGAAACAATTGAGGCTGACACCCAACCTTTCCATGCAAGTTCGAACTATGCAGAAGCACAGTACCATCAGGGAAGCATGGGTCCCTTGGACATTAAAGAACCATCTAATGATATCCTAGTGGAAGATTGGGAAGATTGTGATCTTGGTATGTTTGGACCATTTGAAGAAAATAGTGTTTAAATGGATCGAGTCCCATATGATATCAAAGAAGTGGATGAGACCATTCAATGGGTCTTACAAAAAATGCTAGAAGTGGTTATCGAATCAAGAATTCATAAAGACATGACCATTAATTGGGTAGACTATATCCTTAAGCAGGATGGTGATAAAGAAGCAAATATAATTGTAAGTAAAATCTCAAGATTACTCGTAGATTCCAGGGAATTGGAAGTTGAATCTCAATATTCTTTAGAAGAAGTTAATTTGGGTAGTAGAGAAAACAAAAGAGTTACTTGTATAAGTGCTCGATTACCTAAATATGCCCAGGATAGATTGGTCGAATTGCTAAAGGAGTTCAAAGATTGTTTTGCATGGGATTATGATGAGCTCCTGGGATTGGACAGAGATTTGATAGAGCATAAGTTACCAATTAAAGAGTTGTATAAGCTAGTCAAACAATTGCTCGAAATATGACCCCTGAAGTCACAATGAAGATCAAAGAAGAGATTGAGAGGGTCTCAAAGCTTGTTTTATTATAACAACCAGGCATGCTGAATGGGTATCCAATGTTGTACTAGTGATTAAAAAGAATGGTAAGTTGAGAGTGTGTATTGATTATAGAAATCTTAATTCAGCTACACAAAAGATGAATATCCTATGCCAATTGTAGATCTACTGATTGATAGATCTACATGACATTCAATTATGTCTATGATGGATGGACATTCAGGATACAATCAGATTCATATTGCTGAAGAAGATATCCATAAGACAGTATTTAGATGTCCAGACAATATAGGAACCTTTGAATGGGTTCATATGCCTTTTGGACTCAAAATGCTAGAGCAACCTATCAAAGAGCAATGAATGCTATTTTTCATGATATGATTAGAACATTTTTAGAATGTTATATTCATGATATTGTGGTTAAATCCAAACCATTTGATGATCATTACATTCATCTGAAGAAAACATTTGAAAGAATATATTCAAACTCAAATTGAATCCTCTGAAATGTGCTTTTGGAGTCCTAGCTGGAATTTTTTGTGATACTTAGTGCATAAAAAGGCTATTCAAGTTGATAAAAATAAAACTTTAGTAGTGATTCGAAGTAAACCACCTTCGAATAAAAAAGAGTTATAGATGTGTTTAGGTCAAGTTAATTTCATTCAAAAATTTATTTCCAATACTGCTAGAAAAACTAAAGTGCTTTCCCCTCTTTTGAAGCTTAACTATCATGATAGACTAGTATGGAAGGAGGAGCATCAACAAGCCTTTCAAGCACTGAAGGACTATTTGGTTAAACCACCAGTGTTGATGCCCTCAAAGGATGATAGACCTATGAAGTTATATATATCAGCTGTAGAAACCTCAATAGGAGTTCTTTTAGCACATGATAATGATGAGAAGAAAGAACATGCTATTTATTACCGTAGTAGGTTTCTAAATGAAGCTGAATGTAAATATTCTTTTATGGAAAAACTGTCTTGCTTTGTACTTTGCAGCTATGAAATTAAGATATTATCTTCTCCCCAGAGAAGTTTATGTTATTGCAGAGTTTGATTTAGTTAAATATATGCTAACTAGACCTATTCTACGCAATCAAATTGGGAAATGGATTCTGGCTTTATCAAATTTCTGCTTGATATATGTTCCTCAGAAAGTGATTAAGGTTCAAGCACTGGATGATTTTTTTGCAGATCACCCTAACAATACAAAATTGTAGGAACAGTGTGAAATTGGTTTTATATCTGTGAGCCCATGGAAATTGTGGTAGATGGATCAAAAATTGAATTAATTGAGTCTCCTGAAAGAATTAAAACCAAGCATGGTTTCAAATTAAATTTGATGCAATGTACTAACAATCAAGTGGAATATGAAGCCATAATTATGGGTTTAGATACATTGCTGAGCATGACTACATCATCTATTGAAGTATATGGAGACTCTCAATTGGTTATTAACCAATTAAAAGGAGAATTTAAGTGTATCAGTCCATTTCTGAAAGTTTGTTATGTCATGTAATACCCTGTATTTTTGTAATATATTATATAACTAGACATTGTATGTTTCTTTTAATACTTGTATGAGCTTGGCCTTACCCTTGGTATATTTTGGATACCAATCGATTGGCAAGTATATCAATCGATTGCTTATACCAATCGATTGAACTTTGTCTCAATCGATTGATTGTTTCAATCGATTGACACTATGTCAATCGATTGGAGGCAGCTGGGCAGATTCTTTTGCTCTGGCTGGGGAGAAGCCACGTGAACACTCCCTCTCTATATAAACCAGCCCTCTTCCTGCGTTTTTCTCTTTAGAAAAATCAGAGAGAGTGAGAGGGAGGGTTTTGTGTGTGTTTATATATATATATATATATACACTCATATATATATACACATATATATATACATATACTTACACACACACACAGATAAGGACTGAGAAGAAGAAGAAGAAGACCAGAAAGAAGGAGAAAGAGAAGAGAGAAGACAGAGAGCAGAGGAAGGAGAGGGAGGAGCCACCATTGAAGCTCCAAGCTTCAACACACATTCCCAAACACACCCTTAACGCCTAGGTGAGTTCTAAACTCACTTGGTAGCCTTACATTGATGTTATGACATGTTTTGAATGAAGAAATGGAGAAGAAACCATGTATTTCCCGTTTATATGTGCTGGGCAGTCTTCTCTGTGAAGAAGACGAAGTGTCAATCGATTGACACTATATCAATCGATTGACATCTTTCATGTCTCAATCGATTGACATTTTATGCAATCGATTGACATGGATTGTGATCCAATCGATTGAACTTTCTTCCAATCGATTGACACTACTTTTATACCAATCGATTGACATCTATATCAATCGATTGGAAGTTACAGTTTACTGTTTTACTTGTTTAGTTGATGTAATAACTGTTTAGTTGTTTATTTACTGTTCAGTACTTCCCAGCATGCTTTATTATTGTAATACAGACATGATAATGAATTAATGCAGCGTAGGGTCGTAGTAACAACAAGACTAACAGAGAATGTTTATAATGTTAGATAACGGAATAGTCGTGAATCCTTTGGAGTTAACGTTCATTTCATTCAGAGTAGTCGGGCCACATTGGGATTGTCATGTATCGGTAATAGAGTTGAACTTAAGTAGGTTTGCTAAGATTCGGGAACCTTGCGTGGGCGGGCTTTGGTCGATCATATGTTCTTAAAAGCGGTAGACAGACGAAGGTGTCTATGACTTGCGGTGAACCGGACCATTTGCCCTAAGATAGCCAGATGATCTAATCATATGTTCTTAAAAGCGGTAGACAGACGAAGGTGTCTATGACATGCGGTGGACCGTGATCACTGGTAGACATCGCTAAGTCGTGGCATAGAATGATGTACTGTTGTTTAAAGCGTTATCCCTGACATGCGGTGGACTGTGCATATGTTCTTAAAAGCAGGGGATGGACTAACGTGGTATCCATGACATGCGGTGAACTGTGCATATGTTCTTAAAAGCGGTGGATGAGCAATGGTGCGTTATAGAGTTGAACTACTGTCGAGTCTGTTCCCCTATCAAGACGCGTTATCGGTCTTATAATGAGTAAAACGTCAGTAATCGGATCATTGGTTTGATTAAAGGAGTTACCCTTACTGAATTCTAATTTGATTACGGTTTATAACTTGTAATAATATCAATAGTCGATACCCTGTTAGTATCTAACTCACTCGGCTTTCATTAAGCTGACGGCGTTTATGCCGCTGGACATTTCTACGTTCCAGCGCATCCTGGTTATGACTATACAGGTGAAGGGCCTGCAGAAGAAGACTACTATGCCGGTGACGGAGTTCCTGTGGAGAATTTCCCCGACGGAGGTCAGACCGAAGGAGACTACTACGCCGAGGACTACCCTTATGCCAACTGAAGACTAGACTAGAATTGTAGCTAATTGCCTTTACCGTTTTAGAACTTTTTTTGTAGTCAGGCATATGTTGCTTTGGCATTTGTACTTCCGCTGCTTTATATTTAATTCGAGACTCTGATATGTAATAGTTAGTAACTTCTGTTGACTTTATGTTACGTTGTGATCAGAACCTAGACCTCATTCCTGTTACACTATTACTTCTTGTTGCTTAGTACTGCGTGGTGTGGACAAATCATGTGACTTCACCCGTCATTCCCTATGGACCCATAAAGGAAATTTATTTTTCTCTATTTATGCCGTTCCGGGGCGTGACATGTCACAACAATGGAATTACAGACTAAATTCGATGATGTTACTTTAGTGCATATTTCAAGATTTTTTAATGAAGAAGCCAATGATGTGGCTCAAAGGTCTTCTGGTTTTAGAAGTGCATACAGGGATCTTGAAGATATAAGTCAAGTGACTGCTAGAAAATTGTGCCTTTATTGGTAGATAGGTTACCATTGGAAAAAACATTTCTAATATTGAGACACATGATGATTGGAGAAAACCAATCATTGACTACTTGTCTAGTTCGATGGACAAACCTGACAGGATTGTGAGATTAAATTCAATAAAACTATGTAATGTATGCTAGAATCTTGTTCAAAAGAGGGGTTGATGGCATGCTTCTGAATTGTTTAAACAAGCCAGAAGGTTTGGAAGCTATAGCACAAGTCCATGAAGGACTTTGTGGAGCACATCAATGTATTGTTTATATTTTTCTTTGAACATCCAAGTAGAATATATTCAATAAAATTTGTTAATATTTTGACAGGATCTTGTAATGGTATATTTTTTAGATTACTATTATGTGATGTTGGGTACAAGAATAAGAACAAGTGCACATACAAATATTTTTCAATATTTGTTCATTTAAAGAATTATTTTTGGTGAGAAAATATTGTCTCCAATGCTTAATTCTAAATTAATTAAAAATACATATTGGTGACGAAATAATTTGTTCTCTGGCGACGAAATATTTCATCTCAAATAAATTTTATTTGAGACAAAAAAATATGTGTAGTGAAGAAATTTTCGTCACCAGTACCATTTATTGATTTTTATATATAAAAAAAATCATTAGCGACAAAATATATCCTTGCCAAATATATTTTTGAAAATTATTTTTAAAAATCTTTAGCGAGGAATTTTATTTTTTGTTGTCGGCAGTGATCAAATGAACACACATCCGAATTTTAGCGAGGAAACACTCTAATATGGCGACAAAATATTTACTCTATAGCGAGGAAAACATTCGTTGCTAAAAAGTTTTCATTGGTGAGTAAAAAAAATTTCCTGACCAGGTACATTTTAAGACAACCCTTTGATGGCAAAATTGGTTTCCTCGCAAAGAGCTTTTGGCGACAAAATTTTGACTTTTGGCGAGGATAATGAATTCTCGGTAAAACCAATTTTTGTTGTAATGACCAAAAGTGCTTCCTAAATTATATGGCAGTGGAGTCAGGTCTAATACAGTAGACCCAGTCAATTTTGATTGGAATTTGTTTACCTAGTCCTATTACCATATCATTTGAGAAGCACTTTTGGGATAGACTCAAACTCAAAAGAATAATGCTATGCTTCCCAAGTCTTAATCCTAAAAACACATCCCAAATGATGTGGCAGTGGGACTACCTTTAATAAGGATGTGACCACTTCAACATCTTTCAATAAAAACCCAGTGGATTCACTGCCACATGCATCATTTGGGATGAAATTTTGGGATTAGAATTTGGGAAGCATAGCATTACTCAACTCAAAATCCCCCCATCCCCCACAACTTTCATTAATTATCTCTATACTTCCTTTCTATAAACAAAAATTCGAAGTCATATATATATATATATATATGGAGAAATATTCATTGCAACGATTATTTTGCCGATGTGATATAACAATCAAATCTGAACCCTTTATATATTTATCTACACCCCCTATTTTCAGGAGAAATCTTATCCACATAAGCTCAAATCCTAAATCTATGATGTCTCATTTGGCAGGCCGGATTGGATAGGATAAGGCAGTATCTAAGTGGATTAATAATCTTGTCGAATCAGCTGTTATGCCTTCCTGTGTTTGGAACGTGCTGGATAAAACTGTCGGATAAGCTATTTATATCCTTATCATGTGTTTGGTACTGTCCGGATAAAACTGTCGAATAGATTTTTTGAGAACCAATTTCTTATTTTTTTTATCACATAAATTCCATATTTACCTAGTAAACAAATCTGATATTTTTTTAGCCAAAAAAAAAAAAGAACAAATCTGATATTTGCAAAGTACATATAAAAACAAAATCATCATTTTTTTTTTATTTTTTTATTTTTTACATTTACAGGGGGGGGGACTGATCGTGAATATATGTATATATATACACACACATCTGAGAAGAAAGAAAGAAAAAAAGTGCAGCTGAGGCGGCGACTTCTCTGGCCTCTTCAAGAGACAACGACTATGTCGACGAGTTCCTGGTGGCTTTGCTTTTCTCTTTTCTCCCTCTCTCCTCTTCTCTTCTCTCCAATTGAAGGAGGTCGGTGGCGACGAGCGGCGGCGATGGCTTCTCTCCATCTTCTCTTCTCTGGCCTATTCATTCATTAGATCGTTTTTTTCCCCCTATTTTAATCCTACAAGACAAGTATTATATCCAATCCAACCTAATACACCCCCCACCCCCTCATGGGATGGACTTATCCTAAACTAAGTGGGATAAAAACCCCTTTGGGATTATTTTTTCTCCTATCCGATGGCACACCAAACACAAGATAGGATAACTTATATCCTATCCGACCCCATTATCCCGCCTGCCAATTATGGCATGAGTATGTTATTTTGCTGACGTGGTATCCCATTCCATTGAATAGTTACTCATATATATATACTAGTTGGAGTCCCGCACGTTGTGTGGAGAATTTAATTGTGTCGTTTAGTGTGGTTAAGTGGTTGTTAAAAGTGTATAATAAGATGTTAAAACGGTTAAATAAGAAATTATAAATGTAGCTATTTTATCTAAAACTCTTCCTACGGAAGAAATTGCTAATTCTGACTATCTTGTAAATAAGTAGTAAAGGTACCTAATAAGTCACTACTAAAAATATATGACACAAGTAGGGTATTTCTCCTAAAAAAAAAAAGGACATGAATGTATTTGTAGACCTTAATTAATATTCGAAGCAAAGATGTGAATCATAAAGATGCACTAGAATGTTGATCCAAATGTAATTATACATATTACAATCTATAAATCCTAAATTTGAGGGAAGAAGTTGACCAAAATGTAAATATTAGTGGCCAATTCATAAATAGCCAATAAAATAGCCACTTTATCTGACATTTTTGAAGTGAAGTATAAATATCCCAGAACATGCTACCCCAAATGTAATTACACATTTTACAATATATGAATTCTAAATTTTAGAGAAGAAGTTGACCAAAATGTAATTATTAGAGACCAAATCCTAAATAGCCACTAAAATAGCCACTTTTTTGACTTTTTTTTAAGTGAATAATAAATATCTCAAAACTTGCTGACCCAAATGCAATTACACATATTACAATATATGAATCCTAAATTTGAGAGAAGAAGTTGACCAAATTGTAAACGGTTAAATAAGAAGTTGACCAAATTTTAACCACTCATTTAAGTAGTTGTTAAAAGTGTATAATAAGATGTTAAAACAGTTAAATAGGAAATTATAAATGTATCTATTTTATCTAAAACTCTTTCTACGGAAGAAATTGCTAATTCTGACTATCTTGTAAATGAGCAGTAAATGTACCTAATAAATCACCACTAAAAATATATAACACAAGTAGGGTATTTCCCCTAAAAAAAGGACATGAATGTGTTTGTAGACCTTAATTAATATTCGAAGCAAAGATATGAATCATAAAGATGCAATAGAATGTTGATCCAAATGTAATTATACATATTATAATCTATAAATCCTAAATTTGAGGGAAGAATTTGACCAAAATGTAAATATTAGTGGCCAATTCATAAATGACCACTAAAATAGCCATTTTATCTGACATTTTTGAAGTGAAGTATAAATATTCCAAAACTTGTTGACCCAAATGTAATTACACATTTTGCAATATATGAATTCTAAATTTTAGAGAAGAAGTTGACCAAAATGTAAATATTAGTGACCAATTCCTAAATGGGCAATGCTAGGGGCACTAACAAAATTCACTAACACTTACTAACACACTCTATCTCTCTCCTAGTGGTACTGCGGGGTCCACTGCGGACCCCACAATGCCACTAGGAGAGAGATAGAGTGTGTTAGTAAGTGTTAGTGGATATTGTTAGTGCCTCAAATAAAACTCTTCCTAAATAGCCACTTTTTTTTTTACTTTTTTTAAGTGAATAATAAATATCTCAAAACTTGCTAACCCAAATGCAATTACACATATTACAATATATGATTCCTAAATTTGAGAGAAGAAGTTGACCAAATTGTAAATATTAGTGACAAATTCCTAAATAGCCACTTTTTTGGACTTTTTTAAGTGAATAATAAATATCCCTAAAATTGTTGACCCATATGTAATTAGACACAAGATTGTTGATTGAAACCTCATTTGAGAGAAGAAGTTGACCAAGTTGTAAATATCAGTGACCAATTCCTAAATAGCCACTAAACTAGCCAATTTTTTTTTTACTTTTTTTAAGTGAATAATAAATATCCCAAAAATTGTTGACCCAAATGTAATTAGACATAAGATTGTTGATTGAAATCTCATTATTATATTAAATAAAATTTCAAAAGTTGACTTAAATGTAATTATTTGTCTAAAATAACAGATATACCCTCACACAAATAATATATCCTTACGACATGTAGATAGATGTATGAGTAATTATAGTGTAGTGAAGGGCAAAAGTGAAAGTTCATATTTTTTTGACATGCTAGCTTATTCATTCCTATAGTATAGTAGAGGTAAATATATATATATATATATATATATATACTAGTGTGGGGCGGGCACACTTGGTGCCCATGGGTAGTTTTATTTCAGTGCATATTTTGAAGATGTTACCCCGAGTAGTTTGTATTGCAACAAATATTTTGAAAATATTACTACGCATTGTGGAAGTGCTTGAGACTTGAAGAGTAAGCCTTACAAATATCCAATATCATTTTTTTGGGAGAGTATTTTTGCTCACCCAAATTTGGTTCACCATTAGTCACGTAGGCCTTCGCTGAGTGACATATATATGTTTCATTTTATTTCCATTCTGCCCATATATAAGACACATGTCACCCAATAAATATCTGGATGAACAATGATGAACAAAATTTGGGTGAGCAAAAATGTTCTATTTTTTGGGTGGGAAAAAAAGAAGTAAATGGATCTTCCATTCGTTATATGCTTTCCAAACTTTTGTATTCTAAATATAATTACGAACACATGTGGAAATCACCTTTAACGCAATACAGGAACAACCACTTCAACTTCCTCCAACAAAAATCAATTGAACAGATGGTCGTACGTTTGTTAAGAAGACATTTGAAATACAAATTTTGAGAACCATAACATTAACTGTAAAACTTATAAACACACAATAATTACACTACTCAGGGTCAGGGGCAAGTGTATCTCGAATATATTATGAAAATAATGTGTGGGAATTTGGAAGACAAATGTGTAGGAAGATAAAAGACCTAACCTACTTTACCAATTAGTATTACCAATTTACCAAGGCTTGCGTGCCTTTGTGCCTTTGTGACAACAATGGCACCTCTTCACCAAATTGAATCACACTAAGTTCCAAGTGAAGAAAGGGAAGAGTTAGACAACAATGGCACCCCTTCACCAGATTGACGTTGAGCAGGAGACGGACGACAATTCGGTGGCAAGGCACTGACCAGAAGGCAAGGGTTTTCATAACCGACCAGTTCACCAAAATCGTGACCAGTTTTTGAAGTTTGGGTCCGACGGTCGGGTTTGTTCTCATATTCCACCACACACACACACACACATAGAATTCAGAGCTCTACAACAATTTTAGAGCTACTAGTACCGATGGAATCCCTCTCGTTCCGTTGGTGGCACTACCTCCTCCTCCCCTCCCCCCCCCCCCCCCCCCCCCCCTCTCTCTCTCTCTCTCTCTCTCTCATCTCAAATTGAAGCTCTCTCCTAGTGAGGTTTGAAGGTGGAAGGCGTTGTTCCGACTGATGGCTGTTGGTGGCTAGTGGTTTTGGTTATTGATTTTGATTTTGCTCTAGGTTTTTGAGAAATTTGGGGGTTTGATTTTAAGTTTTGAATTGGGTTTCAATCAGTTGATGTTTGGATCTTTTGACGAAGAATTTGATTCTAATATTAAGTATATTACTTGGGACTTTTGAATTGATTTCAATTTTTAGAAACTGATTGGGTTTTGATGTTTGGTATCAAACAATGATAAACTTGTTCTTGTTTGGTTGAGATTTGTTAGGCAGAAGAGAAAAAGACGTAGAGAGAGAGAGAGAGAGAGAGAGAGAGAGAGAGAGGAGAGGGAGTGAAAATTAAAAAGGAGAGAATACAGACAAATACTGAGAAGACAGGAGAGGTATTTCAGGGTTTACATATTCAACCAAGGGTATAATCGAAAAGTATAAAAATTGGACATGGACAATTTTGAAAATTCATAAAATTTAATTTGCTTGCTTAAAGGGGTATCTTTCTTATTATATACTAGTAGATATGGTGTAACACTATCACCACAATCCTAACAACCCATGTGTGCCATCGTTACCTTACCAAACTTCTACTCTCTTACCTCTTTACTTTTAAATGGAGATTCCAAAACCATTCTCATCACTCCTGCGTTGCGATTGCCACCACAGTACCACACACCAACCACCAAACTCTCTTCCACGTACACCACACCAACCCCTTTCACATTTCTAATAACTACTAGTGCTCCATATATATTTATCTCTGTAAACAAAAGCCAACAACCATTGCCATTAAGCACAACGACGACCAATTAATTACTATCCACGTCATACTCAAAATTCCTTTTAACAAGGTTTTTAACTCTTTGCATGTAGATAGTTTTTTTTTTTTTTTTGAGTCTTGCATGTAGATAGTTTAAATGTGTTTCTTTTAGGGTGGTCAAAGCTTAGAAATATATATATATATATATATATATTTTTTGCTCCCCTTAAAAATTGTTCACTAATACTCATTCAAGTATCTCATTGGTCAGTGGGACTCATGATTAAATCAATTGTGTTTAATCATGAATCCCACTGTATTGACCAATGGGATGCTTACGTGATCATTAATAAATTATTTTTGGTATGAACAAAAATGCTCTAAAAAAAAATTAGGAAGTAATGTTTTATGATTTAGAGAGAAAATGGTGATATAGATCACATGGAAAAAGTGCAATTGACAAGCGTCACGTCTAAATCTAATCTAAATCTAATAAATGGGAAAATTAGAGAAAATTGACAGAGGACCGAGCAACTATGTTCATTTTATTCCAAGCCAAAAAAAAACTAACTATGGTCATCATATTACTCCAACGGTTCATGATGACCCGTCACACAAAAATCCGTTATACAGGATACTTTTTCCTTTTTTAGACACGCCTACTTTAGGAAATTAGTGTCAATTGCTAATAAAAGCTCAAATATACTTCCAATTTCATACCATCTATTATTTTTTTAAATGTTCATTTTGACTAATAAAAAAAAACAAAAAACAAAACCTCTATTATAAATTGGATGATTTTTAATTATTATTTTTTTAATCACTAGGTCTAGTGGTCTCATGTGAAAAAGTGTCAGGGGCCCTGGGGTGGGATAGAGTGGAGAACAGAGTTTGAACCTTAATAATGAGTGTGACATGAGGCGCCTTTTTACGAACTGAGATAAATCGTTGCTCATAAATTAGATCACTAAAGTCTTCAATTTTTAATCAATTTCAATTGGAGATACTAATCTTTAACAATTGTGACGACTAAAGTCGTTGAGAAATTGTCATCACATATAAATGATTGTCCATAATTGTCCTCAAAGCTATTACTGTAAAAATTAAAGGTCCTATTGCATGTACAATACAAATGCTTAAAGTAAATTTGTTTTGAGTAAAGGAGAGGGCATCAAAGTTTTCTTGATCCAATTAATAAAAGAAGAGTTAAACACACTTTATTCTTTGTGATTAGACATATTCACTTTATGGTTCAAAAGTTTACACTTCATCTTTTGTGGTTGTGATTGAAATGAAACTATTATATTTTTTAGAAAAACTACAGATTTAATACATTTTGCCTCCCTTATGGTTAAAATCATTTTCACTTTACCCTATATCATATGTTTCAAAAGTTAATAATTAATCCAGTTGTGGTTGTGATTGTGATTGAAATGAACAATACATTTGTCATTTTAAGTCAAAAGATTTGTGCTTTAGCACACACGTATTTAACCTTGAAAAAAGTATAGAGATATATGGAATTGGATCTTAATATAGGGGAGTCAAGTACAATTTATTATTTTTGGGAGGTACTGTCACGCCCCGGAGAATCAAAAATAGAGAAAATATGTCACACCCCAACCCGCCTCGTGCGGATTAGGACATGTGTAACAATACTACAAAAGTCCACGTACATTAATTTGCAAAGAAACATTCGAATTACTAAGAATCGCATGTGTTTAGCAATACCAAACAACTTTATTGTTACAAAACAGCCTCCAAGGGTAAAATGGTAATTAATAAGGTATATCAAATTTTATACCAAAAGATAGGTCTTTGAGTCCCGGTTCCAACGCAAAAAACGGCGCACGAATCCGAGTTTTCTAGAGTGAGTTATGTCCGTTTTCGTAAAAGCCGACAGTGCTGAACCTGGACCAGCGGATCGATCCGCCCAAAACCGGATCGATCCGGATCTAGCAGAATGTCATCTCTGGCTCCTCCAGAAGCTCCGGATCGATCCGCTCAAGGCCCGGATCGATCCGGTTTCTACAGAAGTCATTTTTGACAGCAAAACCCCTGTTTAAACAACCCAAACTCACCCAAATCATCATCAAACCTCATGGACACATCCAAAACCATTTTCAAACCTCAAGAAACTTTTCAAATACATTCCTAAACATGGTGTAACATACACATACTCATAATTGAATTACACCCACCATGAACACAATTCCTTTTGAATTCAAAACAAGTTTTTGATGTTTAACCTTTGGCAAAAACTAAGTCTCATAAAACCATGTTGGAAATGAATCCAAGTTATAACCAACAACATAAAAACATTAAGAAACCATATCAAACCATCTCCAAGCAACCATTTACATAAACCTTCTAACAAGAGGATCAAACCTCACAAAACAATTATTTACAAAGGAAACTTGACCAAAATCTACCACCCATGCATCCGAACTTGCCGGAATGATCCAAACATACAACCTACAACTTTCACATAGAAATTACATAAGTTCCTTCAATTCTACATTAACACGTGAGTCGTAGGATTCCAAAACTAACTCCATGGATACACCCACGAGTCAGGTCTTTAATCCACAAGTCAAGGATACTAACCCACAAGTTATACTATATTACATGTTATAAACATATTTACAAGACCCAATTCTCTTCCCCAATCCCGAGCACGTCACTTCCTCTCCGGATATTGCTCTGTACCTGCGGTAGTTGTTATTTACCACAACAGAAACAGAAAATGGTTTTCTTAAGCATTACGCTTAGTGAGAATTCTAAACATGCCTGAATGTTTAAACATGTGCAATGCAACAATAAACATATAAGTCATATCTTTGTATTCGCCGAGTCACCGGTTCAATGATTCATTCAGACCCGGGACCTCCCTTGGTCCCGTGGCCACTTCTATTCCTTGGACTTCCGTATTTCTCGGATTCTTCCTCTTCACCACCCTTATTACTCCCAACTATGAATCATTTTCCCGGTGCCCATTGAATACCACATAGACATATAAGCACATAAACATGGAGGCACATATAATCTTCATAAAGCTAACATGCAATTCACAATTTAGTAACTGTTAGAATATAAGTATTAGTATTAAGGGTATTTTTGTAATTTTCTTGAATATATGATTGATATATATATATAAGTGTGGGCTAACCTAATTAGGTTAAGCCTTCTCTTTCTCTCTATTCTCTCTTTGAACATGGTATCAGAGCCACCCGAATAGGCTTCTCGGTGCCGCACACCACCACCACCACCACCACCATCACAGCCGCATCACTATTCACGTAGTTACTGTTCACGCGAGCACTGTTCACGCAGTTACTATTCACGCAGTTACTGTTCACCGAAAACACTGTTCATCGAAAACACTGTTCATCGAACACTGTTCACGCAGTTACTATTCACCGAGCACTGTTCACCGAAAACACTGTTCATCGAACACTGTTCATGCAGTAACTATTCATCGGGCATTGTTCATGATCTGATTTCTGCACTTTTTTTTGAACTCCAACCGTCCAAGGGATTACATTCGCATACATCAGAACTCGATTAGGCAATTTTGATTGGTGGTTTCTTCGATCGTGTTGTCTCGGTCCCTTTATGGACCTTATTGGTTAGTTCCGTTTGAGTTTATTGGCGTTGATGTTGCTTCTTGTTCGTTGTTAGTATTTTTCCTTTGTTATTGGGTATAAGACTCCTACTGTTTTTGGTTGATATGGCTGACAAGAAAGGTTTTATTTCTTCGTCCGATGTTGTGAGTATGCAAATTATCACTACTAAGTTGAATGAGTCCAATTACTTGTTGTGGGCTCAAGCTATGAAAGTCGCCTTAGGGGCTAGGAAGAAGTTGAAATATATTGAGTCTGTTGCTCCGACTAAGGAAAGTAAGGATTATGAAGATTGGGTGTCTGAGAATTATGTGGTTATGTCCTGGTTGTGGAATAGTATGGAACCTACTGTGTGTTCAAGTGTCATGTTCTTGTCCTCAGCCAAAGAGATTTGGGAGTCTGTTCATGAGACGTTTTCTATGGAAAAGAATGTTTCTCGCGTTTATGAGGTATATCAAAATTTGTTTCTGCTTCAACAGGGTGATAAGCCGGTTAGTGAATACTACAGTACATTTAAGGGACTCATGGATGAGTTGAATCAGTATCATCCTATCACTAATGATGTTGACGTTATCAAGAAGCAACGAGAGGAATTTTATGTCTCCAAGTTCTTATCTGGTTTACATTCGAATCTTCAGTCTGTTAAGTCACAGATTTTGGCCGGTGATGGTAGTATTCCATCCTTGAGCAATGTGTATTCTCGTGTGCTCCGTGTTACTACAGAGTCCTCCTCCATCTCTTCTGAGCCTGTTGGGAAAGAAAATTCTGCACTTCTTACATCTACGGGATATAGAGGGGCCTTTCGTGGTCGTGGCAATTTTTCTGGTAATAATCGCGGTCGCAGTGGTCGTGGCTTTGGCAATTCCCCTCCTATGTTTAATGGTAATCGAGGACGAGGAGGTCCTCCGGGACGTGGTCGTGGTTTTGGTCGAGGCCGTGGTTCTCTTTATTGCACACACTGCGGGGGTGACAATCATACTGTGGATAGGTGTTATGATATCTATGGTAAGCCGTGGGAGACCTCACCTAATCCAGCCCTGTACTCTTCTGACACTGCTTCTGGGTCTCAACAGGAAGTTAGTACTCCTCCACCTGCCGTAGCATCTTCAAATGAGTCTATCACTCTCTCCCGCGAGGAATACAATGCCTTAATCCAACAGCAACAGCAGCAATCCTTGTCTAGTACTGCTGGTTTTGCACAGTCAGGTAATATTGCGTGTTTTTCTTCATCTACTCCTTCACCATGGGTCATCGACTCAGGGGCTTCGGCACATATGACTGGTAAGTCCAATGTATTTACACAATTGCTTAGTCCACCCACACAGCCTTCTGTTGTTTTAGCTGATGGACGATCTTGTCCTATTATTGGTCATGGTCCTGTTTCTCCCACCTCATCTCTTTCATTGTCATCTGTAAATTATATTCCTCAATTTCCCTTTAGTCTCCTATCGGTCAGTCAACTTACTAAATCTTTAAATTGTTCTGTAACATTTTATCCCTCTCATTGTGTTTTTCAGGACCTCAGCTCAAAGAAGATGATTGGTGGAGGTCGTGAGCGAGATGGTCTTTATTACCTGGAACAACATTCAATAGCGAATAAATCGACGGCTTTACATACAAATGTTTCACCACATCAATGGCACTGCCGTCTGGGTCATCCTTCACTACAGTCCTTGCAGTTGGTTTTTCCGTCCTTTAAGTCTATGTCTAGTTTAGAGTGTGAGGCTTGCCAGTTAGGTAAGCATCATAGGGTGTCTTTTCCTTTACGTAAAAATAATCGTCGGGCCACTCCTTTTGAGTTGGTTCATTCCGACGTTTGGGGTCCGTCTAGACATAAGAGTCTATTAGGTTTTTCTTATTTTGTGTCTTTTGTGGATGATTGTTCCAGGATGACATGGTTATTTTTAATGAAAGAACGTTCAGATATTTCTTCAATTTTTCAATTATTTTGTAAAGAGATTATGACTCAGTTTGGTTGCACTATTCGTATTTTACAATCTGATAATGCTTTGGAATATGTTAAAGGACCTCTTCAGTCCTATTGTGATTCTCAGGGGATAATTCATCAATCCTCTTGTGGTTATACTCCACAACAGAATGGGGTAGCTGAACGAAAAAATAGACACCTTCTTGAGGTTGCCCGAACAATTATGTTGCACATGCATGTTCCTAAACAATTTTGGGGGGATGCTGTACTCACTGCCTGTTATCTTATTAATCGAATGCCTTCATCTGTTCTTAGTGGTGGCATTCCTCATTCTGTTCTCTATCCAGATAGATCATTGTTTGCCTTACCACCACGTGTGTTTGGTTGTGTTGCATTTGTTCATGTTCTTACTCCTGGTCATGATAAATTGGATCCTCGGGCCACCAAATGTATATTTGTGGGATATTCACGCACTCAAAAAGGTTATAAATGCTGGAATCCTCAGAGTCGTCGTTATGTGATTAGTGCAGATGTCACCTTCTTTGAAGGTACATCATTTTTTTCATCCTCCGGTGCATCCTTAGATGTTGATGTTCTTGCTCCATCGTCCACTATTCCCTTACCCATTCCTCCTAGTTCTCCTCCCTTGCAGGTGTATCGTCGTCGTGACA
The DNA here is from genome assembly GCA_033977485.1 of Hydrangea macrophylla. Lineage (NCBI taxonomy): Eukaryota > Viridiplantae > Streptophyta > Magnoliopsida > Cornales > Hydrangeaceae > Hydrangea > Hydrangea macrophylla. Next base: position 87,049,070 of record CM066984.1, read on the forward strand.
AGCCATCCAGTATTCATGACCCGCCAGCTCCACCTCCATCTTCATCCACTTCGGCTGAGGTTCCTCAATCTCATGATCTACCCATTGCTCTTCGAAAAGGTACTCGTTCTTGCACTCACCATCCTATTGATCAGGTTGTTTCATATTCTCATTTATCGTCTTCATTGCGCTCTTTTGTTAGTGCTTTATCTTCAGTCTCTGTTCCTCAGTCTCATACTCAGGCATTGGTTTCTCCGGGTTGGAAGAGTGCTATGGATGATGAGATGTTGGCGTTGTCCAAAAATGGTACGTGGGAGTTAACTGATCTTCCTTCTGGGAAACATGTTGTAGGTTGTCGTTGGGTTTATGTGGTTAAGTATCATCCGGATGGTACTGTCGAACGGTTGAAAGCTCGTTTGGTGGCTAAAGGGTACACTCAGACTTTTGGTGTGGATTACTTTGAAACCTTTTCCCCTGTAGCTCGTCTCAATTCTGTTCGCATTTTATTGTCTGTTGCTGTTACTAAGGGATGGCCTCTACATCAACTTGACATAAAGAATGCCTTTCTTCATGGTAACCTACAAGAGGAAGTGTATATGGAGCAACCTCCTGGGTATATTGCTCAGGGGGAGTCACATAAAGTATGTAGGTTGAAGAAAGCTATTTATGGCCTTAAACAGTCTCCAAGGGCCTGGTTTGACAAGTTTAGCCAAGTAGCTAGTTCATATGGGTTGAGAAGAACTAGTTCTGATCATTCAGTTTTTGTGAGACACTGTGAGAAAGGTACGATAGTTCTAGCAGTTTATGTGGATGATATAGTGATTACCGGCAGTGACAGTGAAGGTATACAGTTATTGAAATCTCATTTAAGTAAGCATTTTCATATGAAGGATTTGGGGCTACTACGTTATTTTTTGGGTATTGAGGTAGCAAGGTCTAAGGAAGGAATTTTCTTATCTCAAAGAAAGTATGTCCTTGACCTTCTAGATGAAACAGGATTGATGGGTTCAAAACCTGTCGACACTCCAATGGACTCAAATATTAAGTTTAGTAAAGATGATGGAGAAGACTTCAATGATGTTGGAAGGTATAGAAGACTTGTGGGTAAGTTGATTTATTTAACCGTAACTCGACCTGATATCACCTTCTCTGTTGGAGTTGTTAGTCAGTTTATGCAGAGTCCCAAGTTATCACATTGGGAGGCAGTGTGTCATATATTGAGGTATTTAAAAGGTGCCCCTGGTAAAGGCTTAGTGTTGAAGCCTTCAGATAATTTGGAGATAGTTGGTTTCTCAGATGCCAGTTGGGCAGGAGACAGTCTTGATAGACGTTCAGTATCAGGGTTTTGTGTGTTCGTTGGTGGAAATCTCGTCAGTTGGAAGAGCAAAAAGCAAAATGTAGTTGCAAGATCAAGTGCAGAGGTTGAGTATAGAGCTATGGCTCATACTGCGTGTGAGTTGTTATGGGTGAAGACTATTCTGCAGGAGATGGGATTTCCAAGTAGTAAACCTATGAAGATGTATTGTGATAATCAAGCAGCTATGTACATTGCAAGTAATCCAGTGTTTCATGAGAGGACCAAACATATTGAAGTTGATTGTCATTTTATCAGAGATATGGTTATGAGAAAGGAAATTGTTACTTCTTTTGTTAGGTCTAGTGAGCAACTAGGAGATATTCTTACCAAGGCTCTAAATAGAGGATCGTTCTATAATCTTTGTAACAAGCTGGGCATGATAGATATCTATGCTCCAGCTTGAGGGGGAGTGTTAGAATATAAGTATTAGTATTAAGGGTATTTTTGTAATTTTCTTGAATATATGATTGATATATATATATAAGTGTGGGCTAACCTAATTAGGTTAAGCCTTTTCTTTCTCTCTATTCTCTCTTTGAACAGTAACTACATGCTTTCTAAACATGAATAATCAACACAATAAGACCATTCTCTACATCTCTACATCATTGATGCCTTGAACATAGTTTAACACAACCATTTTTTAGGCTAGAAAACTCACCTTAGCAAGATTCACCCAAATTCAACCAAGTAGATGCTGTATTTCACCAAATTAAAGCTCTATTTCTACCCCAAAGTGAATCCTACATAGTTTTGGGTCAACAAATAGCGTCTATCAAGAACGGTTTCCAGAAAAACGTTGCCAAAAATGAAAACAACTTACGTGCATGTGATCCTCTTACCTCCACGAGTCCAAAAGTGGTCTCGGATCGTAAATTCGGCGAACGGCGGCGACGGTACGGCGAAGAACGTCGTCGGTGACGATTCCGTCTTCTCTCTCGGAGCTCTCTTTTTCTTTTCTTTTGATTTGTCGTATAATGAGAGTCTTAACACATATACATGCCAAGACATGAGGTGTCTTGATCTCAAGTTTAGCCATTTTCTGTTTACACCCCCGGAATTTCTTAAGTTCTTATTATGAAATCCCCCAAACATTCCATTAACTACCCAATTATCCATTGAGTGTTTGTCTAAGTTCCGCATGGGTCCCAACGTGAGTCCTATATATTTTGTGAAGTTGTTATTGCACCTACTAATTATCAATCTTTTTCAATTATACCCTTATTTGGGTGTCCAAACTAATATTAAATGCTAAACATATATCATCATATAATATGAAAGCATTTAAACAAATAATCATGTAATCATATAAATGCATTTAATCACATAAAATGCACACATTTTTATTCGGGCCCTTCACTGGGTCTCACTCCCAAACCTGTCCCTCCTCACTGGGGACTTTTCCAATTGGTGTCCTTTTCTGAACACCTTTTTCCACGGGCGAGTCCAAGCCTCCCCTTAATCCATTTTATACACTAATTATATTAATTAATGCATATAACATGATAATTAACCCGTTTTCCGGGTATGGGTGTTACAAAATAAATTCCATTTTGGTCCCGTAGACCCGTGACTGGTGAATAACCGCATTGTCATCTACCCAAACTAATAAACACAACGATAGGAAGGAAACTATTCATAGAACATATCTTATTAACATAATCAGAGATTACAACGGAAGTATAAAAGGTTTGGAAGCAACATATGCCCAAGTACAAATTATAAAAGTCTACTAAATCTATCCCAATAGTTGACGTAGAGTCTGAGACATACAACAAATATTAACAAAAGTATAACAAATATATAAACTAACTATTACAAAGTAGCACGTCTTCGTCTTCAAGCTTTCAATTACAAGTTTAACGGAACATCAGTCTCACGTCCTCAAAACCTGCAAAGCTCTAGACATTGGAATGTCCAGGGCATAAACGCCATCAACTTTGAATACATAGTTGATTGAGTACATCAAACACACTCCTCACTCGTTACTGTTCAGCATCTTAAAATGCGGTTAATCTCTTACCAATGACATCATCACGGACATAGCAGAGGTCTCAGTAAACTATACATGAAATTAATGATAACAGGAATCATAGGAAGCATATTAAGGGAAGACAATAATAAGATCATGGTATAAGATCTCATCGCGCTATTCACCAAATCCATACATGCAACCCATGCATCCATCCTATGCATCTATCTTAATGTCGGGATGCTAAATCTACGACTGAACCATCATCTATTCTATCCATACCCATATCTATAGTCATACTCGTATCCATATTCTTATTCTCATCTGTATCCATATGTCGATACAATAATATCAATCGGATATCCATAAGTCGATACCACATAATTGAGCCAGCAGGCCACACCGGTCGCTTACCCGATGGTGTCCTACTTCACACGATCCCTTGATAGGTTACCGGTCGTTTACACGGTACATCCTATCTATAAACGATGGAAGCACCACATCGGACGTCTCCTACGATGTGTATACCCTCATTGGTCATCTACACGGTGAGAATACATTAGGTTACTAGCTGGACGTAATCGTCAACGGTACATTGGACGTTTTCAACAGTGCATACGCATCACTGGACGTCTTCAACAACGAGAGGTGCACTAAGAACTCTAACCGTCCCACGTCCACCCGGCTCGTCAACCGTTGATCCCACAGATCCAGAGTACACATATCTCATATTCCACATTGAAGCACATATCCCAATTCTCATCATATCCTCTTATCTCTTCATACTAATATCCCATGCATGCTGACCACATGTTGTGAAATGCATTACTATAGATACAGGAATTATTACATGCTATATGATTATCATATGTACTCATTATCTAGTTACTATCATGCAGTCGTATTCTGTCTATTATACAATTTGATAGTAACAACATATGGTAGTTCACCTTATATCCATAGTTAACAACAATTCATCTTGATCAACATAAAACAGCTAACGTACATCTGTTGATTATTCACATAACTAACTATCATAATATCACATATGGTACAACTATTAACTAGGTAGGAATATCACAACTAACTCATAGCATATATACAACACATAAGTTCTTACCCAATCGATTGGCCAAACAAGGCAATTGATTGGATTAGAAAGGTAATCGATTGGCACCAATGGCAATCGATTGGACTCCATCTTCTTCCTCAAAATAATCTGGTTTATATATAAAAACATAGGGGATCATTCTTCTCTCATGCACGTTATTAATCACACATAAACATCCCAAAAATAATCCCTTGAGTGAGTTAATGAACTCACCTTGTCCCGACGTTCCAGTGATGGCGTCCCGAGCTCTGCGGCGGCGGCTATAGTGAGTTCTCTCTCTTCTTTTGTTTCTTCTCTCTTTTCTTTGGTCTTTTCTCTCTCTCTCTTTCTCTCTCTCTCTCTCCTCTTCTTCTTCTTCTCTCTCCAACCTAAAAGAGTGTGGGAGTATATGTGTATATATATACGAAAATATGTATGAGTTTATATATATAAGAGTATAACTCTTACTCTCTCCTAAACACACATAACCAACCATATATATAGGGGAGGGGTTATATATAGGGGAAGAGAAACAAATTCAACCACATCAACTTAAACGTGGAGGTCAAGTTCTGCCTATTGCCAATCGATTGGGACCAGGTGGCAATCGATTGGTATTAGATATTATATGGCAATCAATTGGATACAAGGGCAATTGATTGGGATGAGGACACGTCATGGATTCAGGTAGGCAGGATGGCAATCGATTGGGAAAGAATGGTAATCGATTGGGATCAAAAAGTGGCAATCGATTAGGAATATGGCAATCGATTGGGAACAAAACTCACCCAAAGGCTAGGAAAGGCACTAGGGGCATATATATATATATATATATATATCTGAAAATACAAGGTATTACAGGTACGTAGGCAAACACCTTAACTGCTGCTATGTTCTCTCTCTTTTTTTGGTTAATTACACTCACCTCCCCTGAGGTATGCCTTAATTACACAGACCTCCCTCACATTTTGAGAAATTGCAAGGGCCTCCATTTTCGCTAATGGTTGAGTAGTGTCTATAATGGATTAAATGAAAGTACCAAAATGCCCCTACATAAAATTACACAAACCTCTCCTGAACTATGGTCTAATTACACGGATATCCCTCGAATTTTAAAAAATTATATCACCCATAATTACAGTTTGTTCATATGTATTATTATATCCACAAATAAAATTTGCTTTTGCAATGAGAAATGATTTAGGTTAAACTTTCATACTTTTAAGAAGTGTATCTTTCAATTTTTTCAAATTCTTTCTATCAATTTTTTCAGGCATTTCTTCACTTTCATAATTTAAATTTCTTGGGTTTGATTATTATTATTTTTTATTTCTTCCACCTGTTAGTTTCTCATGTCTATGGAATAAATATAATGGATATGATAGGTCAATAGAATCTGGGCAATCTGCAATTTGGTTTGTTAGAAAGAACTTTCTGTGTTTCGTGAAAAATTGACGGGACTGTAAAAAATGGTAAGGGTAATATAGTCATTCTGAATAATAAAATTTTTGTTGAGTGGAAAAACAAGGGAGGAAGAAGAAGAAGAGGAAAAAAAAAAAAAGAAAAGGTAAACAAAAATTTTTGTTTTTTTTTTTTTCAATTTCATAATTTAGATTTCTTGGATTTGGTTTTTTATTTCTTATACTTTTTAGTTTCTCCTATTTATGGAATAAATATGACAAATAATATGGGCAGTCTTCAATTTGGTTTGTTGGGAAGAACTTTTTATGCTTCATGTAAAATTGAAGGGACTGTAAAAATGATATGAAAAATATAATCATTCATAAAAATTAAGAGTGGTGATTCAAAATTTTGAAAAAAAATTAATTTTTGTTGAGAGACGGAGAGAGGAAGAAGAGAGAGAGAGAGAGAGAGAGAGAAATTAACTAAAAAATATTTTTGTTATGAGGGAGGTTCATGTAATTATGTCATATCTTAGGGGAGGTTAGTGTAATTATTCTTATTTTCTATTAGAGAAGCAAGGGTACTTTTGGTATTAGATAAGCAAAAATCGCTTACATCATCAATTTCTGTTAAGGGGTAGACGACCAACTAACGGAGGGGAGGCGAGTGTAACTCAACCTAAATCTCAAGGGAGGTTCTTAAAATTTCTCAAAATATGAGAGAGGTCCGTGTAATTAAGGCAACCCTCAAGGGAGGCGAGTGTAATCAACCCTCTTTTTTTTTTTTTGAGTTTTACCTAGATCACGGCTTGATACAACGCATACACGCCCCACACACGCACACAAACCCAATCTAACGTATCCCACAGTCCCACAATGGCCTATAGTAAAGTCTAACTAAGGCCACTTATTTCGATTGAACGCACAAATATGAGGGTAAGAACTTTTCTAAAGAGAATTGAATCCTTAGCCTCTTGACTGAAAGAGTAATGATAGGCACACAACGAATTGTACAACGAATTGCAACACATGATTGGACATTGTGCTAAAAATATGTACACAAAAAAGTATGTAAAGATGTGTACAGGTTTTTCAACACAAAGTTTAATCCTGTACTATACGTTTGTATAATTCGTGGCGTGAATTATCATTTTTGTCACTGAAAAGATAAGTTGATACTCCACTTTTAACCACTTGGTGTTGGTAACAGCCGCTATGTTCATATTTAGAAGGTATTAGTGAGAGAGAGAGAGAGCTTTTGGGGGAGTCAGAGAGAGAGAGAGTCCTTTTGGGGGAGTCGGAGAGTCCTTTTGGGGGAGTCGGACCCTTTTCTTTTTGCACATGTGGGTCCCACAATCAAACAAAACAGAAAAGCAGATTCAAAGTTGGATATGCTTTAGCTCTCCCTCTGTAAATTCCTTTCTCCCTCCTACTACTCTCTCTCTCTCTCTCTCTCTCTCTCTCTCTCTCATCCCAAACTTTTTCTCTCCCTACATGGAGCTCTTTCAGGAACTCCTCTTCACCGTAGCGCTCTCTCTCCTGGCCTCCTTCGCTCTCGCTAGGCTTCTTTCAATGGCGTCTGCTGATGTTGAGAAGTCGGTGTCGGTTGCGAAGGTGATCGAAAAACCGGTTACGTACAAAGGTAAACAGAGCGATTCTGAAAACGATGAAAGATTTCGATCGGTTGGAGAATCAATTATCGAAAATAAGGGGTTTAGGGTAGAAACAATCGGATCATCGGTTAATGAAGAGAAATTGATTGACGAAAGTTGTACTAAGACAGAGAAATTTCGAGAAATACAAATAGAATCAGAAAACCTTGTTGAAGAAAGTCCTGATAAGGTGAAATTTCGAGAAATTGAGATAGAGTTGGTGGTTAAGAGTGAAGTGAATGTGGCGAAAACTGATGAAGAGGTTAGGGTTTTTGAGAGTGAAGAAGAAGAAGATGCAGAAGAGGAGGGATTGTTTGATGATTGGGAGGGTATAGAGAGAACTGATTTGGAAAAGCTTTTTGGGGCTGCTGTTGTATTTGTTGCTTCTATGAGTACTAATAATGCTGATCAGATTTTGAGGCTTAAAAGTGATGTGAAGATGGAGTTGTATGGGTTTCATAAGGTTGCCCTTGAAGGCCCTTGCCACGAGCCACAGCCGATGGCGTTGAAGGTCTCTGCTCGTGCGAATTGGTATTAAGCTTCTTTTTAATTTTTTTGAGCATTAGAGATTACAATTACACCATTTTATTTATGTATTGGAATTGTTTTGTTGAATGAAGAGAATTTATGGGTGCATCACTTTGTAGTGTTTAGTTAATAGGTACATATGAAAATTGATGGAGTATTCGATAACAAGAATAAAGCTGATTATTTATGGGAGCTTGAAACAATATCAAGGGCATGTTTGGAATCACTTCCCAATAGAATGTTTTTGTCCCAAACGATGCTTCTGTGTCCCTCCCAAAGTTCATATATTAGTCTGTTGGATTAATTGTAGGAAGCGCTTTAGAAAACCCAAAAAGCATGTTTGAGGTGCTTAAGCCCAAACGTGATGTAGGAAGTAAAATGGGTTTTTATGAATTTTTCTCATTTCCATCCTGCCCTTGTGATCAGAGCTTCTGCTACTGATTTTGCTTTTGCCTACACGCAAAAGTTGCAGCCAATCCAGACGGGCCCTAAATATTGCAAATAATAAATATGATACCCGATTTCAAAGAGAGAAAAGAAGAAAAAATTGCTGAACTGGTTGGCCATTTTACGTGGAGTCCTTGACATCAAGAACTTGAATGACCAAGCTCACAAGTTAAGTATAATTATTAATAGGTTCAACCTCCAATTATAAGCTGAAGCACTAGTGGATATGTGTGAAGGTAGGGAAGAATGTCGTCTGAAGAGCTGGGGAGATATATATATATATATATAACATAAAAGTGCAACCTTGTGATAAAGAAACAACTGGGTTAATGTTTATCTATGTCACTTAGACTGGAAACTCAAATGATTCCTTCATTAGTTCACTTACTGAGTCTTGAGAAACAACCAAGAAGCATCATCTATTACGCTCAAACTGGAAAATCTGTACTAATTTCTTTTGTCTCAGTATGTTGGTTCAAGTAGTTTATTCGCATTGATCCCTTATTAGACCATATCGTTCTCGAATAACCTATTTAGAAAATTATTTCCTCTGTTTTTAGACTCTGTTTGGATCTATGTTTTGAAGAAAGCAAAGAAAATGCTTAAAAGCAGCTTCCTTTCTTTAGCTTTTAAAGCATTTTCCTCTCCTACCTTAAGCATCAACCAGTGGTTTAGGCATTTAATCCCGTGCACCAATGTGTCTAACATTGACATTTACCTCATTCCTATTGTTTCAATAGCTTGAGGTGTATCAACTGATATTGTGATCTTGGATTCCGGGTACTGCACAGAGAATTCGGCATAGGTGGTTGAATTTTGGAGATGCTTCATTTCCCATTCTATTTTCTAACTTGTTCATATCATAGGTTGAGCCTAATGGTATCACAGAAATGAACTTCATTTATACAATAATTAAGTCCTAAGTTGTAGTTTGTTTGTAAGATCCAATTACAAGGTGTGTAATACTTTGTATAATTAATGGAGCAAGTTGGTTAAATTGTACTAGGAATGCTTGGCAACGGTTGGGGAACATGAGTCCTGAGATAGCTATGGAGCAGTATGTTACCCTTCTTTCGAGAAGCATTCCTGGGTGGAAAGGAGATGACACCGGTGTAAGTATTTGCCTTTCAGACATGCAGCACTACTAATCTTTGTAGCGACTTTTAGGCTCTGTTTGGTTTGCGGGCTTAGAGAAGGAAAAGAAAACAAGAAGGAAAACTTTTTCGCTACTGCTTTCCCAAATGTTTTCCTCCTTGCTTAGAAAACATAACAAATTAAAGAATTTGAAAAATACAATAGGAACTCAAGAAAAAAGGAAGAGAAGTTATTTACAAAATTCAGAAAATGTACACCCTGTTTACTTTTCTTTTCTGTTTTCCTTATTAACCAAACAAAAAATATGTTTTCATCGGTCTTTTCTTTTCTTTTCATTCGTAAAATCCGAGAACCCAACAGAGTCTTACTGTGGAACATGTTGTGGCTATTTCTTAACTAACTCTTTCCATAGGAAGGTGAACAGGATTTATCAGAAGCAGAAGCATCTAGGAACCTACCTTCCAAGGTGGACATGCAACTTGCTGCAGAAAATGAAAGGTGTGCTTTTATGAATTTTCCTCATTGCAGATTGACCAGAGTGCATGATCTTCAATCTTCATATTGGTTTTTGTTTCTTTCTTGTTTAATTCTATCAAGCTTCTGTGAGAAGTTGAAAGCATTCAAGCCTTGTGTTGGAGAACATGATGTGATGGGGGTTGAGAGTCCAAACTCCTTAAAAGGGTATATGCATATCGATTCGTTTGGTTTTGAATGCTTTCTGATTGTGATTGCTTACATTGGTACAAATATGATATGAAAGGTGTTTGATTTCTTTGGAACTTGACATCAAAATGGTAGTTTTATGATTTGAAAAGCAAATGGCCAAAGACTATAAGTCTCGTCCTTGTAACCTATTCAGGATGATTGGTCATGGCATAGATTAAATAGACAAAGTAGAATTTACCTTCATGAATGTCATCCCAATTCCCATATATTTTATCAGACTATCGATCCTTTCATTATTTTAATGAACTTGTGTCCAAACGCGATACAGTGCGGGACCCCAACAAGAAAAAGTGTCCCCACACGCGATACAGTGCGAGATCCATTGGTGCAGAGTTTATATTTAATTGTAATATATTATTTTGGACTTTGAAAAATATCTTGGATAGCCACATGTCATTTACTGGACTACTGTCTCTCACACGTGTCATTATTATACCAAGTCAAGCTATACAGGGCATCTTCACTTGAATTCCTTAATTAACATATAACGACCATGAGAGCTCTCGTATATGTAATAGAGATGTGAGACGAAAGTCATCAAGCATTTAGCGGTGCTGCGGTACATGATCAAAACGAAATAGTTATGATCCAAACAATTTGACAAATGAATTGTAGTCCCACATAAGATTGACTACAAATCAAACAATCTGTTAATAGATCCCATTCTCTCCACTGTTTGCTCCACATCCATGCATGTGAGGTAAACCTTTGCCAGAAGTGTGTTAATATATCAAATTTTTTTACATTTTATATCTCCAAACTGTGGGGAAAGAAGTTTTGAAAAAAAATTGTGCTTCTGTGTGGTCTGTAGAAAAAACAATGTTGCGTTGACTGCATATGATCATTTGTGAGGAAAGCTGGGGCTTCGACCGAGATTTAACATTGAATTCAGTTCACGTGTCTATTTTCTCAGTTGACTCAAAAGTTTCTTTAGGAAACCGCAGTATTGAGGATGTGAAAGTAATTTATTGATAACGGAACTAAAGATATATAGTCATGTATCTACATATCATTTAGTTTGGATGCTCGAAGTCTCACGTCTAACATTGCACTTAAGAACTTAGTACCTAAGTGTGTACGATTCCACATATCATGATGTGAAAATCAAGTCAATATTACAGTGTTTCTTAGAACTTAAATGTCTGAAATTGAGGAAGGGAAAAAGCTTACCTCCCTCCATATTAGGCGTACGTGAAAAGTGTACTTGTTAATTCGGAGACACGTTCTTTTTTATGCTTCTTCCTACTATTTTGTTTATCTTTCTCTGTTTCTTCGATACCTTGTCTTAATGGAACCTGTAGTACTATAAATAACTATTGTTTTCTATTAACTTGGTTTCGTTTGGTTTGATATTCAGGACAAACAATGACTTGCAGTTCTGAGCTAGTTTTGGCTTCCACGGGAATGTCAGCATCTTCCCGGCCTCACCCAAGCGGAAACTGCAGCAGTTTCAATGGCCAATCATAAGGAGTTCGTTGAAGATTTCAAAACTTCTGTTCATCTTATGACCAAGTATATATAATGATCATTATGTAAATAAGAATTTATCATATAAGCACTGTATATATTAACTCCATGTCATTTCCCTGGTTTTGATGAATGATGATCCCAGTGAAAAAAAAAAAAAATTTGTGATTGTTTCCCTTCATATTGAGACAATTACACAGCAGTTTGAACTCTTCAATTATAGTGATAACAATCTACCGAGTTTATATGGTTGTCTTTTCACTTTTCACCTTAGCATCGGACTATCGAAATCGAGAACATATTTGTTCTTTATTGTGTGACATGTGTCTCATTCAATTCTCATTTTGTCCTTGTATTATCAACATAATTACTGGAATGGAACACATGTCATCCACTGGAAACCTGGGTGAGCAAAAATGCTCTCATCCAAATTGTTTAATTTTTTATGTTTGGGCGTATTCTGCTGGGTTTTTCAAGGAAAATGTGAAAAGATGGTTTGCTGTCAAACACAAAATTGCTTCTGTGGTCACTGCAAATAGAATTTTCTTTTTATTCATTGTAATGCTTTGAGGATATGCTTCTTGTCTTTGATGCAGAGGAAACCATCAAATCAAGATTTTTTAGGTGGCAATTTTCGACCCGACACGAATTCAATAGGTTTGGGTTTAGCTTTATGAGTATGGGTCATAAACGGGTCGACCCACTTAACATGATTAATAAATGGGTTGAGTCATGTTTTAAGTGGGTTAACCCGTTTAACCCGATTATAGAGGGTATTTTTAAAAATATACATTTAAAAAAAAAACCAAGTATTGCAGTCTTTTTTTTTTATTTTTTTTGGAAGAAATCGTCATTTTTTAATTTATTTTTATGGGTCAAAAATTGCAATCATCTCAGCCGTTTAAAAAAAATCTGACGGTAGCACAATATGACTATATATACAGACTGTGTATTAGGGAAAAACTATCTCTATCATAATACAGTTGCCGCTCACAACACAGACTACAATCCACATTCCATAGATCCCCCACACTCCAGTCTTCTTCTCTGTGAAGTGCTTGAGGACAAAGACAAAGAGTCAAGATTCAATATTATCATTGATGAAAAAATCTTGGGACACGTCACACGTATAAGAAGAAGATCTTGGTAAAACGGCTTGTTCATTATTGGGTTAGTGGGTTAAATAGGTGACTCGTGAATTGCATTAGTCGGGTATGAGTTTACGTTTTTGACACGTTTAGAAATGACATGATTATTAACACGGCACAATTATGACACGAAACGAATATGACCTAACACGACACGATTGCCACCCCTACCAGTTGATGTATGAGATCTGCTCCTTGATTTGACTGTGCCTGAACGAGCTCTAATTAGGGGTGCAACTCGGGTGGGCCAACCTGTGGTCAGCTCGGGCCCACCTTGAAAATTACCGAAATTGGGCTCGCGGTACTTTCACCATGGGCAGGCTTGAGCAGAAAAATGCAAGCCCGAATTCAATTCGGGTCGGGCTTGGGCAGAATTTACTAGCCCGTGGAACCCAAACCCAAACCCAAACCCGAATTCTGATTTACATGAGGATTAAGGTTGATATTAGTATGATTGGTCCATGAATCTAAACCTACCTCCATGGTTTGGGTTGATTATCTTGAGATTTCATGAAGTTTCTGCATACCTCATTGAAATAATGTTGGTTAAGTCATCAAATGGTAGGAGAAGTAATGTGGGTTAAGTCAAACTTAATGGCTTGATAGTTAAAGTTAACAAATAAAAGATGTATTTGACAAATGATGCAGTGAGTTCATAAACTACCTTTGATCAAAGATTTTTAGTTAAATAACGAACCGTTAGAATTGAATAAAACAAATTAGAAAGTGTCAATAACACAAAGTTTTACCACTGTGATTTTTGTTTTAATAAGATTTCATGTTTAAAGTGGTTTGGTCATGAGTTTTGTGAAGCAACTATAATATATCCAGAGTTTCAGAACAGTAACACCTTTTTGGGATAAGCAAATCAGAGCCTTAATCAAGTATCCTTGACCTCAAATAATTTTTTCTATAAAGTTTAAATGCATTAATAAGATCTCCTAAAAAGATTACAGTCTCTCGGATTTGTTTACTATTTTTAGAAAATCATGCAAAAACTCTGGATAGAGAGTTATAAATCTATAAGTGATGTCTAATGTTTGTCCAATTCCCAGAGATTGAACCGTTGATCTTTGATTTTTCTTTTTGGGTTGGAAACTAGACTCATAGAGGCATCTTGTGTCCACAATGCATTGACATCAAACCATCGGAACCATGCTTTTCCAATTTTTGAAGTTTTGGTCTGCTCTCTGTAATTTTCAGAATTTTGTGACAGATTTGACAAATCTTGTAAATAATTATTCAAACGATCTTTCCATGATCTAAGGCTTAAACCATGTTTCAATAATGATTAGTTAAATTTAAATCCAAAGGTTAAATGATCTAAATCAATGAATAGTTCATAACTTACTCTTGTTCACATTCATGTATTCATATACATTCATCCATGTAGATTGATACTTGTAATTAGAATTCATTTTGTATTAGGATTAAATTCAATTAGACATAATTGTGAGTTTCTTGTGACCCTGTTGGGACTACACCTGTCATACCCGTTCCAGAAATTTATGATTTTGAAAATGCATAATTTGAGATTTTGAAATTATTAATGTTATTAATAATTTGAGTTGAGGTTGACGGTGAGTCAACGGTAAGATGTCAGTGAGGACACAGGAACATGGCAGTTCATATTGCATGGGCATGAGTAAATGGCATTTATATGATTTAAATGTTATTTGACTTTATGTGGTATTCCTGTGAATAGTAATTATACCAGTGTAGTATAATTCTGGTATTTTGGATACTTTACTATATCATTTTGAGAACTGTGGTGAGAACGTGAGTGATACGTTAATTAAAAAGGTAGGTTGTGTAGAGATTCCACAGAATATAGTTTTCGGACGTTATTTTGGACCCAAACGAAACCTAGTCAAAAACTTTTGAAATTTATAGTTTCCACTCGTAAAGTTATAAAATGGACGTGTGCGACGTTTCATGGGTTAATTAGAAGTTTGAGAAACTCGTGGGGAGGAAAACGCAATTCTCAAAAAGTTTGCCTATATATAGTAGTGGATGAGATCATTCTCATCCAAAACCTTCCAAAAATATCTAGAGAGAGGAGAGAGAAGAGAGATTGGTGGCCAAAGGCTTTGCGACACCGATCGACGACCTTTCGTCCGTCAGATTTTCTCCAGATTCAAGATTTGAACTCGTGGAGGTAAAATCTACGTTTTGATACTACTTAGGCCGTGTTTGGCAAAGTTTTGTAAAAATCTTAATTCTAGACTTTTGGGAAAATAGGTATAAACTTGTAGGAATTTTCTCAAATTCGAAATCCGACGATTAATTGGCCTCCTAGTCGATCCTTCAAAGTTTGGGGGAAATCGCACGAGGTATGAAGTCCTAACTTGTGAAATATAGAGAAATACATGTTTTATATTTCGACGACGAAATTGAGATCCGGGCAAAATCCATGTGTTAATTGTAGGCCCGTTCATTATGCACACGCTAATTTGTGAAAAGCATGTCTAAATTTATGCGAGCACATTGAGTTGTCTATGTGGGTCAAAGGAGGGTCTTATACAAATTCATGCCGGAGTAAGCTTCTCGATGTTTGAGAATTTTAGAAGAAACGGCTACTGTGCATGGTTGTAGGCTTAAACTTGCCATGGCACTTGTGGGATGTAATGGTTGTAGGCTTGGACTTGTCATTGACATCGCGGTTTAAGGCTTGGACTTACCGCTACCGGATGAATGCGTATTTTTCTCCCTAGAGACTATTGATATGATTTATGAGATTAAAGCATGTTTATCATATATTGCATATATTAGAACTTGTACGCTCAGCATATAGCTGAGCAGTGGAGATGTACTCCATTGCAAGTAAAAAGAAGGACAAGAAGAAGCATGAGGAGTGAGGCCGTGGAATGCCGGGGAATCAATTGTCTATACTTTTGTTCTACTCCGAACTTGTAATAATAACCTTGAATTCGTAGTATGTTGTAGTATAATCTGAACTTAGATTTAGTACTTGTAATCCCTAGTAAATGCTCTTGTAATTATGTTTTTGAATGTTGGAATAGAGGGGTTAAATGTTGGTTTGGAGTTGGGAGAACCTTGAGTGGGAAAGCTGCAGTTTTGAGTTTGCTGATAGAAACCAGTCGACTAGTTTTTGATCCAGTCGACTGGATCACTGTGTTGAATTGGTTACTGCTTTGTTTCGTCTGAGGTTCAGTCGACTGGGTTGAGAAAACAGTCGACTGGATGGAGCCCCGGGCCATGACATTCTGCTAGATTAGGGTACCAGTCGACTGGACACTTTCAGTCGACTGATAATTTTAGGCACTAGTCGACTGGGTCCCCGAGACAGTCGACTGGATGGGCTGTTATATTTTGAAACCTTTCTGTTGAGATCACCAGTCGACCGGATCCTCGATCAGTCGACTAGACCTCTGTTTTCAAAACTGTTTTCTTTTGATCGGATCCAATTGACCAAAACTTTTTATAACTCTGATTCTATTGGATTTTTCAACTCAGAGGGCAATGTTTCCTAAAGTTTTAAATTACTCAGGGTTGTTTTAAAGTTCTTTCCGCTGCGTATAGTTATATGATGTTTGGATGAGCCTTGGTGGCGTGCCACGTGTCCTATTTTCACGCGTAGTGGGATGGGTCGTGGCAACATCATCTCTATATGGACATTGAATTGGCTCCTAGTTGAGACTTGTATATTTATAGAAGTGATGCATTTCTAACCAATTAGAAGGAATTCATAATTGTGTCATTTCTTTCATCATTGATAGACTTAAGCTAGAATTTAGGTCTCGATATTATATCTCATAAATCATGTGGACTAATCATCTGTTTTGTAGCGCTTTTGAGGTATGGTTTCTTAACCCTCCTCTGGTTTAATCATTTCTTGATTTTATTGATTTTTCGACTCCATGCGCGATACCTTAGAATTAGGTCTTACTTTATTTGTATATATGTGATTAAAGACTCCCTTCTTAGGATTTCCATTTTGTGTGCATTGTATGTTTAATATTCGCGGCAGGATTCCGAGTAAGTTCTCTAATTCCCTTTTTGCATATCATATTGCCTACTAATTGAACTACGTGGTTTTGAATGATATTTTACCATTAGCAATCTTACACCCTTTGGAGCTGCTTTTGTGATGTATATCTATATTTATGTATTAGTTGAGGGTATATTTAGATTAATGATTCGATTAAAAAGATGTTAAGTAAAGGCTTATCGCGAGATAGGATTACAGAGGGTGTTTTAATCCGCCGGGCTCCTTCCCTTCTCATTCCATAATCCTCGGACCTAGAAATCTCTGATTTCTAAAAAAGATCAGTTTGTCTTAAAATGGTTTCTTAATTTTACTTTTAAAAATTAAGTGACGACTCGTGTTTTGCATTTTGAAGAAATTTTGAAAAAGTTGTGGGTAAGAATAAAAATGCGATATCCACAACTATAGATTTTTTCAATGCTTAAGGTTAGAAAAAATGTTTAAAAACACATAAAAAAAAAAAAAGGGTTACAAATCATACATCTTTGCTCTATATTTTTCTCCAATGTATTCGAATGATGCTCCATGATGAATACATATGAATCAAACTAACTAAAATACTATCTAGGGTTTATTGATATTGGTGTGTGTGTATAAAGGTTTTTTTAATAATTATTTTGATATTGATTAGAGATGGGTGTAAGAGCAACTCCAATGGGGGATCCAAATGGGTATCCAAAACCAAAAAATGCCAAAATGGATCCCCTCATTCCAAATATTGCACTCCAATGGGGGATCCAAAAGGGGATCCATTATGCAAACTCATGGTTTGAGTCTCCAAAGTTATAGCCTTTGGAGAGAGAAAGTGAGGGGTTGCATATTTGGTGGGATGATCCTAGCCATTGGTTTATGAATAAAATAATATTTTTAGTGTATGTATGGTTGAGATACATCAAAATATATTAAATAATAAAATGGAGACTAGTTTTGGGTACTATGGTTGGAGTACATGAGATTTGTTTGGTATGTAAAACACTATTCAAGTAACCAAATGGTATTTTGGATACCCAAATTTGATGACTACCCTTGGAGTTGCTCTAAGGAGTACTTATTTTAAAGTCTATTTTAATAACTTGTCCTTTTTGGTCATTGTGAAAGGGGGTATATTTGGAAGATGAAATATTTATTAAAATGTCAGTGTAGTGAGTAAACAAGGTGGGTGCGAATAGAATCACCCAATTATTTTATTAAACACGCGAGAAGTTTCCATTTGACCCTGCAGGGCCTGCACATTATATCTTCTTTGCCCTTATTTTATAATCAGAATCGCATTCTTAATGCTGTCAAATTTTATAAAATAACCATAAATTAACAGTAGTGCCCGTCTTAGAAATTCCTTCTATGGAATTATTTTGGTTTGCTATTTCTTAAAAGTTAAAAAAAATAAAATAAAGTATGTTAGTGACTTGAATGAATATTAAAAATTGGTAATTTGATTTTTGAACAAAGAATCAAAACTAAACATCGTGGTTAAGAAACAATCATTATTAATTAACATAAATTATTTACACAAATTTAGGCTAAAGTCCCTAGAAATAACTTTCACGAGTTTAAAGTCCAATTTGATTTTTATTTTATTAAAAAGTCTCTCAAATGTCGAGTTAAGTGAAATTTCACTTAACATTAATGTATACCAAGGGTATGTTTGATAAAATTGAAAATTAAGTGCTGAATTTTAAGTACTGAAAATTTTAAGTGATTGAGCTTGCAATACTGAAAACAATATTTCAAGCACTGGAATAGAATGCATTCAGTGATTATTTTCAGTTAAAAATTTTCACTTAAAGTTTTCAGAGGTTTTTTGGTTACTTTTTCAATTAAATGGTAGATTATCAAACGCACTGAAATAAAATAAGTGCTGAAAATTTTCATTTTTAACACTTAATTGGGTTATCAAACACCACCCAAGTAAAATTTCACTTAACATTTTGTATGGAGGACACTTCCCTAATCAAAAATCTTAATTGTAGTTAACTGTATCAAAACTTACCATAATATCCTTTTCAATAATTTCTCCTGAGTATTATTTATTGAATCAAATCAACATATTTGGGAAAGTTTGGAAACTGTGGTTTAGTATTAAATTAAAGACAAAAACTATAAACGCAATCACCGTAAACTGGTTCACATCCTTATACTCTCTTCTTTTCTCCTCAAAATTGATATATATATATATATATATAAAATAAGTTAGAGCGGGGTAGGTCCCTCCCAAATCAGCAATTTTCAATCCGAGTCATTGAGACAAATTTAAATATTTTCAACCCTTGGATCGTTGGTCCACCAAATCTCACCCAATGTCTAAAAAATCTGACCATCACAATAGTCCCTCACACCTAACTCAATCTCATTTGAAATTAAGAAATATCCTTTAAAAATAGGAATAATTGGTTATATAGCTTATCTCTCTCTCAATTCAAAAAAAAAAAAAAATTCCCTTAATTGGTTATATAGACAGGTATACAGATACGTATATATCTAAAATCTATATAAATACTGAACAATTATATATCTAATTGGTCAGAGAGAATTGAATAATTGCTCAAACAGATACATATTGCCATTTTAAAATAAAAAATCATTAATTGAATAGTTGCTCAAAAACTTTCTTTCTTTCTTTTTTTTTTTTTGGCTCTTTCTCACGTTTCTCTCTCTCTCTCATTAAACTGCCATTGCAATATGGTGGTTTTTTTTTTTTGGTGGAGTGTTTGCCCACGTATTATATTAGTTAAAAAATTATATATATTAGTTAAAAAAAACTCCCAGAAAATATATGAGTTGAGTTATTTATTTATTTTTTTTTAAACCATGATTTGGGTTTTTATTGTAACTAAAATAATTGCATATTAGTGTTATTGATTCAATAGTCAGAATCAACATTTAGATAGAATTGCATGGAATTTTTTGGCCGAAAAATATGTTCTTTTCAAGAAAGTGAATTCATCACCAAATTATAAATGGAGAGTAAAGATTACCAATTTTTAAAAGTTTTCTTCTGTCTCTCATCATACACCCATATATCACCCATTTACTCTCTCTCTCTCTCTCTCTCTCTCTCTCTCTCTCTCCGTCCACCACCACTGTCCCCGACCACCTTCACTATCGCTGGAATTAGGTAACCCCTCTCTCCCTCTATATGTTTATTTGTGCGTGCATGTGTGTGCTTGTGTGTGCGTGTGTGGTGTTTGTGCAAACATGTGACATCTGTGCATCATTGCATGCGTGGTGTTTGTGCAAACAGGTGTGTTAATTTGTGCATGTTTCTCTGTGTGTGTGTGTGAATGTGCAGAGAGGGAAGCTATTGACGAGCCATTGGAATACGTCAATAAAACAGGTGGGTGTGTGTTAATTTGTGAATGTTTCAGCACAAAACTTTAATTATGATAATGCTGATATGGGCAACTTTTATTTAAAGTTTAGAGAGGGTATGCAGTGGTTAATTTGGGCCACTTTTTTTTTTCAATTTTTTTGTCTCTAATTATCGGCTTTATTCCCATTTTTTTGTTTCAACAGTAATACAAAACTATATTTCCCCTTCTTCTTCTTCTTCTTCTTCTTCTTCTTCTTCTTTTTTTCAAAGTGGGTCGAACCATGGCGTAAACAAGTAAATACTTATATTTTTATTTGCTGGACTTCTTTCAAAACAACCATCAAACATTAACTATGAAGATACATTTGTATTGGATTATTTAGGATAGAGTGTATTTTTAATAGGTTTATTTTTTTTCCTTTCCGTGACTCCGATCAAATAACTTTCATAGAACTAATCAAACTGATATAATATGAGTTAAAAATCACATAAAGTTAAGGTTTAGGAAGTGGGTTTCAAGAAATGTATTCTAACTTGCACTTTTTTAAAATCTAAGAAGCGTAAATTTTGCTATGGTTGTAAATTTTGCTATTAGTTTGATTAGTTCCACCCTTTTTATAGGTCATTTGATTAGTTCTATCAGTTTGATATAGTCCACAATTAGTGGAATGAGTAATGCTGCTTCCCAAATATGGGCTAAATAATCACAAAAGTTTTGCTTTCTTTTTCTGTTTCTTTTCAAAAGCTTAGAAAAAGCCTTTGGTTTTTTTTTTTGGTACAGAAAAAAAAAAAAAAAAAAAAAAATCAAGAGAGTGCTTCTACTTCTATTTTGGTATTCATATATTTTTTTGTCAGTATAGTTTTCTATCATTTTTTTGCCGTTGTTTGTTGAAGATTACCACATTTTTTGTCTTTGTTGTAATGATATCTATGAATCTGTTGTAAAAATTCCAACCATATATCAGTTTAATTTCAAAATCAAAAGTACGGAATTGAAAATATATTGTTGTGCCTGCGAAACCAATGTCTTCACATGAGTTTTAATGACACAGACAATTTTACGCAAAATATTTGATCTTTTGAAATATTAAATTTCTTTATTTCTTTTCTTTTTTTCGCTTCGTGCCTACGGGCACGGATTATTACTAGTATATATATATATATATATATATAAAAACCTATATGATAATGCTCTGTTTCCCAAAACCCAATAATAACAGGAGGTATTGGAGAAATTAGGACTGCACATGGGATGGGTCGGGTCGGGTCTCTACAGAACTGGAACCGATCCGATTATGAATGGTTCCATGTTTTGAGACCCAGACCCGAACCGATGAGGTTTGGAACTGGACCGACCCGACCCAGTAAATTTTGTTCGGGTCGGGTCGGGTCTGGGCTGCAATCCAGTTTTTTTTTTTTTTTAAATATATATTTTTTCTTATATTTTATTTTTTTATTTTTTTTATTTATATTCATTAGTGGATACCTATTCTTCTATGTATAATATATCCATTAAAAAGATTGATGAGGGTGGAGAGTCATGAAAATTAATTCCCACCATTAGAAAGTGGATATAATGTTTTATATATTCATGGTTATAATGATGTGCAACCTATAAAAGTTCAAATTAATAAGGTGGTTATGTTTTATATATTCATGGATATAATGAAAAGAAAAATGAGTACTTTGTCACCAAATAAATAATTAATTAGCAAAAATAATTTGTCTATTGACCGGACCAGACAAGACGCGAACCGACCCAAACTCGGCCCGAACCAATTCAAAATATTTATCTTTTGACTAGACCCGAACCAGACCCGACTCATTTCATTTCAGACCCGATCCAATCGATTCGGGTCTATTCGGATCTTCGAGTGACGGATTTTTTGTGCAACCCTAGGAGAAATCATCAAGGATGATCAAGGTTAATGGCAAGGCGGCTATTGTGGATGGATTGATTTTTGTACATGTCTTTTTCGTGATTATGGAAAGTCTTAGAAGAGGCCATCAGCTAGCCTTAGAGCACCTTTAATGATGCAAGGTTTTTTTTTGTGTTAGCAAGCTTTTAGTGTACACGTGGACATGGTTTCATGGAGTGAAGAATAGATCACATGCTAACTTTGTCTTTATGTTGGGTTCTTCAATGAGGCCAAAAGTTCATGCCTTTTCTTACACTTCAGTCACTAGCATGTCTGTTATAGTTAACAAATGTTTTAACATCTGACTCCTCCACAGAGAAATGTAACAGATACATTGGAGTTGTTTTTTTCAAGTACATCCAAGCATCAGACACAAACACCTCTCAAAACCCTTCATTGCAGTTGCTCTTAAGGAGAGGTTTTGAGAACATGACTCTGAAGTTGCCTACTCCCTCTTGGAGAATGCCTCAATCCATCACCTGATGAGGGCTATCTTGAAAGACATCAAATTAATTTCAATTGAATCTATGTAAGGCAAGCATGTCTCACACTAGAAGGGAAGGAAAATGTGCCAGACTTTTTGGCTAATATGGGAGCTAACCAACAGCCTTATTTTGTTTCTTTTCATCATACTCCCTAGTCCCTAAGAAACTATATTTGTGTTTTTTGGCTGACAGCTTAGGGGTTAGCTTCCCTCGCGAAAGCTAGCTCTGTTTTCTATTTTGTATCTCTTATCAAATGTTGGATCGAAATAATTATACGTAAATAATATATATAAAAAAACATAAAGATTAAAGGAGATATAGAGAATTTTTATGTGGTTCGATAATGTGCCTACATCTACACCGAAGAGCCAGAAGTAGCCACTATATCAATACAGTTAGGCCATGTTTGGCAGGCCGGATAAAAGGGTCGTATAGGATATAAGTTATCCTATCATGTGTTTGGTGCGCCATCGAATAGGAGAAAAACTTATCCTAAAAGACTTTTATCCTAGTCAGCTTGGAGTAAGTCAACCCATGGGGGGGGGGGGTATTAGGCCGGATAATAAGGGTTGGATAACTCATGGGAATAAAAATAAAAAATAAAAAACCATTCACGTTGTCCTTCGCGAGAGAGAGAGAAGAAGAACGGACAGGCCAGAGCTCTTGCCCCCCTCGAGCCGCCGAAGCAGTCCTCCCTCTCCGGTTTTCTCCTCCCCTTCAGTAAGCAACCCTCTTTTTTCTTTTTTCTTTTTAGATCTGGAAAAAAAGTAAGGGTTTTTTTTTTTTTTCATTTTTGAAAAACATTTTTGGAAAGGATCTTTGAAAAACATGTTTGAAAATCATGTTTATTTTTTCTTTCTTTACTTTTTTTTCTTTCACAGATCTGAGAGCTCAGTGTCGTTTTTTTTCCCCTCTACTGAACATGTGTTTTGTTTTTTTCTTTTCTTTCTATAATTTATTTTTTTTCTTTCCTTCAGATCTTGCTTCTTTTCTTTCTATAATTTTTTTTTCTTTCTTTATGTATCTGCTTATTTTTTTTCTTTCTAATAATAGGTCCAAAAATATCAGGTCAAGGTCAAACAACCACCTCAGCAAGGGTGCTTGCGTATCCGAGTATCCCGACCTCTACCGCTCGGGTTGGTCCCATAGCTCGGGTGCATAACACTGGCATCGCACGTGATGGACATGCTCTGTGACTTGCCCCACAAGACTCTCAGCATTTTCCTAACTCAAGTGGAGCAACAATGGAAGGTGTAGTCAGTTCCCTAATCCGTTTAGGAAACTTCGATGGCTTACGCCAATCAAATTGTAATTAGATTAATTCTCCTAATCTGCTTACTTACCTAGTATGAGCAGGTCTCTTACATATATAAAAGAGGCCTCTCACCCCCATGAAAGGGGATTCGAGCTTTTGTAAAAACTGCATATACGAATGGCACAGGCAATCTGCCCGGTTGATCCCTGGTAGCTCCAAGCTTGTTGGTTCACCAACGACCCCCGGCGTCATTCCGGTCAAAGTGCACGTGCTCCGGCACAACCGTGGACGTAGGTCACCTCATTAACGGGACTGAACCACATACAATCTTTTGTCTCTCTTTTTCTCTCTCTTACTTTACCTCCAAATCAGTGCTTGCCAATTTTCAGCTTCATCAGCTTGGCGCCGTCTCTGGGAAGTCAACAGATTTCCTCTGAAAACAAGTTTGTAGCTGATTGCCATAATGCCGAAGAAAGGTAAGCAGACCGCCACTTCAACAGGTTAGGCGGAATCGCAGTCCAGGAAGCCGGCTGCCTCCATGACCCCCGAGCAGATTACCGCAGCTCTTGCGCAACTCTTGGAAGGCCAGCAGCGAACCCAGCAACAGATCAAAGCACTGCTGGCCCAATAGGAAAAGCTCCCATTGATCGAGGATCAGCCCGAGAAGAGCGTGCCTGATCGGGAACCGATCAAACCCTGAAGGCGTGCCTACACCGAGCCATTGTCCTCGTCGTCCAGGGGATGGCTCGGGAATGACGAATGTAGCCAGGCTCCCAAACGGACCCTACAACGCCTACGAGGTAGCCCGCTCCGGACAAGGGACGCCCGAGATATCATCAATAACAGGCACGCAGCCATAGGGAAAGAGCAAAGGCAAACCGCCTGGTATTTGGTCAGAGATCCCCCGGCCTTGGGCCGCCGGGATCTTAGGCACACGATTACCTGGAGTCGGAGCCGGGTTTCATCCCCAAGGACCACACGCTTCGAGGAAGAAACCTTATCATTTAACCCAACACATCGTTCGGATATGGAGAAGAGAACCGCTCAAAAAGATGTCAAGGCCCAGATTGAGGATCTGCAGAAGCAAATCGAACAATTGAGCCGCAAGTCGCGCCACGGTCACACCAACACTGAGACCGAGTCCCCATTCACCGTCTGGGTCACAGAATTCCCCATCTCGTGGAAGTTTAAACCACCGCATCTGGACTCCTACGATGGTTCGGGAAGCCCAGACAATCATGTCCGGTCTTACAAAGCCCAGATGGCGCTAGTCACTACCGTTGACGAACTACTGTGCCTGACCTTTCCAAGCACTCTCAAAGGGCCAGCCACCCAGTGGTTCCATGCTCACAAACTCCAGACGGTCGATGACTTCAAGACGTTGAGCAAACTCTTCATCAGCCAGTTCGTGGGCATTCAAGACCGATCTCAACCAGATATCCAGGTGCTAACCGTCAAGCAGCGGAAAGGGGAATCCTTAAAAGAATACATCGATCGTTTCAATCAGCAGAGGGTTCAAATCCGCCACTTAGGCGAAACGGTCGCTATTATGGCCTTCTGCTCGGGGGTTCAATACACCAAAGTTGCTACGTCGTTCCATCACGACCGACCGGCAACCCTGGTGGAACTCTCGGAGAGGGTCGAAAAGTATGTTGACATCGAGGAGTTCCTTAAGGCCAAGCGCACCAGCTTCACAGGAGATAAGTCCCCGAGGACTAAGCGCAAGCGCGAGGACTCTAAGAAGGGCCTTGGAAAGAAGCCCAAGCAGGATCAGCAGAGAGGCGGTCGAGATCAGGTCCCAACCAACTTCACTCCACTTTCCCGGCCTATCCACAAGGTCATGGCCACTGTAGAGACTCAGAGGCTGCTCGAACAACCAACAAAGTTGAGGAACCCGCCCGGGAAGAGAAACCGAGACAAATTATGCCGGTACCATAAAGACCATGGCCATGACACGGAGGACTGTTTCAAGCTTAAGATCGCCATCAAGAAGCTGATCGAACAGGGTTACCTCACCGAGTTCGTCGCAACAAATAGGCGACCTCGGCAAGATGCCCGAGTGCCTGAGCCGCCACAACCCCTCGGGCAAATCAACGTGATCTCCAGAGGAACTTCGGGAGGAAGGGACTCGTAGTCGGCGAGGAAGAGGCACGCACGGGCATCCTGAGCGGATGGCATGTCCAATCCACAGACTCCCAACCAACCGATGTGTTAACATTCTCGTCTCACAATGTGGAGGACCTGCATTGTCCTTACAATGATCCATTGGTGGTAACCCTCTCCATAGTGAATTATGTGGTCAAGAAAGTGTTGGTAGACACGGGCAGCTCCTCTGACATCCTGTTCATTTCAGTATTCGATCAGTTCGAAATATCAAGGGATCGGCTCTAGCCTCTAGACACTCCCCTGGTAGGTTTCAATGGATCAAGCATCCAATCGCTCGGGATAATCGAGCTCCCAGTTCTCATGGGAACTTACCCCCAACAGGTCACCGTACTAGCAAACTTTATGGTGGTAGAAGCCCCATCACAGAAACATTGAACATCCAGGAGATGGACCCCAGGGACAAAAGAGACTGAATAGGCCCCGCAGAAGAACTAGAGCATGTGGTGCTGGACCCAGATTTTCCCGGTCGGTTTGTCAGCATCGGGGTCAACCTGCAACCAGGCCTCAAGAAGGAGTTGATCCAGTTCATGCGACAGAGTCAAGATGTCTTCTCTTGGAGCCATGAAGACATGCCTGGGATTGACCCACGGGTTATATCCCACCGTCTCAACATCAACCCAAACTCTCGACCGATAAAGCAAAAGAGACGGGGCATGGCCCCAGAGAGATAAGCAGTAGTGCGTGAAGAGATTGAAAAACTCCTGAAGGCAAACTCCATCAGAGAGGTCCAGTATCCCGACTGGTTGGCGAATGTCGTACTAGTAAAAAAAAAGCAACGGGAAGTGGAGAATGTGTGTAGATTTCACAGATCTAAACAAGGCCTGCCCCAAAGATTGATATCCGCTGCCCAGGATAGACCTCCTTGTAGATTCAACGGTGGGCCATTCGTTCCTTTTATTCATGGATGCCTACTCTGGGTACAACCAGATTAGCATGTACCCCGGGGACGAGGAAAATACCGCATTCATCATAGACCAAGGCACGTACTATTACAAAGTGATGCCTTTCGGCCTCAAAAATGCCAGGGCAACTTATCAATGCTTGGTCAATCATATGTTCAAAGATCTAATCGGGAAATCAATGGAGGTCTATGTCGATGATCTCTTGGTAAAAAATCAATACGAGTTAGACCATCTCGAGCACTTAGCCAGGGCCTTCAGCATCTTAAGGAAATTTGGGATGAGGTTGAACCCGGCCAAGTGCACATTTGGCGTCTCGTACAGGAAGTTTTTGGGACATTTAGTCAACAGACGTGGAATTGAAGCAAACCCGGAGAAGATTCAAGCAATCATCAATATGCGGTGGCCCAGGTCGACCAAAGAAGTTCAGAGCCTAGTCGGACGAGTAGCCGCATTGAATAGGTTCGTGTCTCGGGCTACCAACTGGTGCCTGCCATTTTTTAAAATCCTTCGTAAGGCTTTTCATTGGTCGGAGGAGTGCGAGGAGGCCTTCCAGGAAACCAAGAAGTACCTGGCGTCATCCCCTCTGTTCTCAACACCAATACCGGAGGAGGAGCTACTCTTGTACTTGGCGGTATCGCCCTCAGCGGTAACCTCAACACTGATCAGAGAAGAGCACGGGATACAATTCCCGATGTACTATACCAGTCGGGCACTTCAAGGAGCAGAAAACAGATATTCCCGCATTGAAAAGCTTGAATTTGCCCTCATCCTTTCCGCCTGAAGTCTCAGGCCCTACTTCCAGGCCCATGTCATTGTTGTTCTTACTGATCAGTTACTCCGCCGAATCCTGAGCAGGCCCGATACATCTGGAAGGCTCGTCAAATGGGCACTAGAGCTAAAAGAGTTTGAGGTCGTCTATCGACCCCGGACGATTATCAAAGGACAAGCCGTAGTAGATTTCCTAGTGGAGTTTACGTACCCAGAGGAAGCAGTGGAAGAGCTGGACCCGCCGGAGTTACCGCCCGGTCTATGGCCTGACACCCTGACCTGGGTACTATATGTTGACGGATCATCCAACAAACAGGACAGTGGGGCTGGAATCATCCTGACTACACCAGACGGGATCCAGCTAGAATATGCATTGCGATTCAGGTTCCGGGCCTCCAACAATGAGGCCGAGTACGAAGCCCTATTGTTGGATTACAATTGGCTACATCGATGGGTGCGTAGCAAGTCCAGGGTACAGTGACTCCCAACTCATAGTCAATCAAGTCACTCAGGAGTATGAAGCTCGAGAAGATAATATGGTAGCCTACTTGGCCCTTGTCCGAACAGTCTCAAAGAAACGCGAGGACTTCTCTATTACACAGATCCCTAGGGAAGAGAATACGAGAGCCGATCAGTTAGCCCGCCTCGCCTCATCCTCCAAGTCAGACTTGCCCGGGATAAGGATAGAATAATTACCCAAGCCAAGTGTGATCAACTCGGAAGGCATGGAAGTCGAGTCGGTCGCCTTAGGCTCCAACTGGATGTATCCGATCACGACATTCCTCACAACTGGCGCTTTACCGGAAAGGAAGGAAGAAGCATGCCGGGTAAAATACGGGTGGCAAGATACCACCTTGTTGATGGCATTCTCTACAAAAGGGGATTCTCTATCCCGTATCTCCGTTGCATACACCCAGCACAGGTTCAAGCAGTACGACGAAAAATCCATGAAGGTGTTTATGGAAGCCACATAGGAGGTCGGGCGCTTTCCCGAAAAGCCCTACTATAAGGCTACTATTGGCCGACGATGGCCTGGGATTCCCAGGAATATATCAAACGGTGTGACAAATGCCAGAGATACTTACCCATGATCAACCGCCCGAGAGAGTCCCAGACACCGATACTCAGCCCCTGGCCGTTTGCTCAGTGGGGTATCGATACTGTTGGTCCCCTCCCGATGGGAAAAGGACAAGTCAAGTTCGCTATCATCGCCGTGGACTATTTCACTAAATGGGCAGAAGCTGAGCCTTTGGAAACAATTACTAAGAAGAAGATGGAGACCTTCGTTGAAAGAAACATCCTCAGCCAGTTTGGCGTCCCCAGGATCCTAGTCAGCGACAACGGCAGGCAGTTCGATACCCTGGTCTTCAGGCAATTCTACTCGGGATATAGAATATCCAACCACTACTCTTCACCCAAGCACCCCCAAGCCAATGGCCAAGTCGAGGTAACAAACCGGACTATTTTATAGTCAATCAAAACTAGGCTTGAAACTCTAAAGGGCTTTGGGCAAAGGAACTATCGACCCTCCTGTGGGCCTACCGTACAACTCCCCGAGCGGCAACGGGCGAAACACCATTCTCACTTACCTATGGGCTCGAGGCGGTGGTCCCCACGGAGTTTGGATTGCCCATTTACCGAGTGGAAAAATTTAGCGAACCGAACAATGAAGAAGCCCTCAGAGGGGAGCTCAACTTGGTAGAAGAAAAAAGGGATCGGGCCTTCCTGAAAGTAGCGGCTTACAAGTAGAGGGTATCCCGGTACTTCAACAGCAAGGTTAAGCACCGCAATTTTCAAGTGGGTGATCTCGTTCCTAAGGTGGTGAACCAGTCTACCAGAGTCCTGAGCCATGGAAAGTTAGGGCTAAACTGGGAAGGACCCTACAAGGTTACCCAGGTCAACTGTCCGAGCACATACTGGTTATAGACTCTAGACGGGAATGATTTATCTCACCCGTGGAACATGCAACATCTTCGCAAGTACTTTCAGTGATGCTTGGATATGGGCAGGCTAGCATTGGTTGGAAAATTTGTAGCTCTGTTCGAGCATTTATTACAATTTTTCAAAATAAA
This sequence comes from Hydrangea macrophylla, assembly GCA_033977485.1. Taxonomy (NCBI): domain Eukaryota; kingdom Viridiplantae; phylum Streptophyta; class Magnoliopsida; order Cornales; family Hydrangeaceae; genus Hydrangea; species Hydrangea macrophylla. The sequence goes on from CM066984.1 coordinate 87,078,820, forward strand.
ATAAAAGATTTTCTATTTTTACTACAAGGAGTGACCGCTATAAGTGTCCTGTGTAAAAAAGACCTCGGGTCAACACTCGGGGCAAAAAAGACCACGAGCTAACACCCAAGGCAAAAGACCTCGGTCTCAAATCCACAGGCACTGGCTTCGCCTAGGTCCCCAACCGACGATGGAGGGAAAACCCCCCTAGGCGGCTGATGATGGCAAGCCCCAAAAGAATCTACAACCACCCATGTTCCAGGTCGGATCCCTACGGTCCATCCCTTTACTAAGCGTCTGCCTTAGCAAAAGCTTGGGGGGCAGGGGGATACTGGTGTTTTAACTCGGGACCAAGACAGGGAATCACACCGGGCATTCAACATAACACGGAGCTAGGCACATGGTGCCACTGATAGACAGCCCCGGGTACCTACAGTGTCCAGAGAAACAGGGCATTCAACAGGACACGAGGCTGGGCACATGATGTCAACCCGGGTACCTACAGTGTCTGGCGAAACCAAACGGATAGTAACAAGGCTAACCCAACACTACACCTGGAGGTACCTCCAAAATAGGTCCTCGAAAGACTGAGTGCTCCCTACTGTCATAGTCCTAAAACTTTCGCAAAGGCGGGGTTTCTACAGGATTCGACAAACCGATCGAGCACAAGCAATTACAAATGAGCAAGTGCGAAATATTAGACAGTTGATGAAAAAGGACGGCCTCAGTGGACCTTTTTATTAATAAAAAAATATTTACATTGCTAGGGGGCAGTTGTAGTAGCCCCCCCCCCCCCCCTCCCTAAAAAAAAACAACAACAACAACAACAAGAAGTAAAAGAAGGGAAGCTAGGAGTCTTCTACATCGACCACATCCACCCTCTCCTCATCTTCCCGTCCTGTATCTCCCACAAGGTCAACCTCTCCCTCTGGAACCCCCTGGGAGGTGGCACCTTCAGCGGCGGCGGCACCCTCAGTGACAGCGTCTGCCAGGTCCCAGTAATCAGAATCCATCCCCTCGTAAGGGGAAGTATCCCACTCTGGGTGGTCCCTGGCCAGCTGCCTCTTCAAGTCCTCATAGCCCAAGAAGAACTTGTCATCAAAGTTCTCCCCCGGGGCCCCAGAGGCCGCTGCCGCCTCCAACAACACCTTTTCCCTGGCCTCCACCGCCGCACGGCCAGCCCGAGCGGTCTCTAGCTTCACCAAAGCCACCATCAACTCCTCTTGGGCTGCTCCCAGGTTCAGGACCAGACCTTTGACCCTATTTTTCTCCACGGTCAGGGCCCTCTCCTTGGCTTCGAGGGCCATCTGCCCCTCCGCCAAGGCTTCAGCAGTAGTGACCCTCTCGGTCAGGGCGGACAAGAAAGACTCTGCTCCAGCAGCCATGCAGCCGACCTACAAAATCGAAAACAAGGAGAATCGGTCAGCCACCAAAGCAGACAGAATAAATGGAAAGCAAGGCAACATGATAGAAACACTTACAAGGTAGGAAAGGCAGTACAACCACCCCTGGAAGGCCTGGAGAGATAAGTTGGCGCACCGCTCCACCTGGCTAGGAAGAAGACACGGTCTGATCCTCTCCCGAATCTCCGTCGACTCCTCTAGCGGGGTCCCAGATGGTATGTCCACCTGGAAAACAGATGTCTCCCCCACTACGACCATGCGGGGAGTCAACGTCTCCCCGGGGCCCTGTTGAGTCATCGGCCTGCGCCTGAGTCGCCTGATTGGACGATCACTGCCCGCAGCCTCGACAGCCGGTCTCTTTCCAGTTGCCACCATTCGAGCAGCAGCGATAGCCTGTGCGACCCTTAGCTGTTCTGGATCTCTCTTGGGGGCCATTTCTGTAAGAGAAAAAGTCGTTAAGTTAATAGCTGGAAAAGCAGTGAGAGGTGAAACAACGAAGAATGACCGAAGTCGTAGTTGACCGAATGCTTACCCGGGATGATGGTGGGAAAGATGGGAGCTTCGGCGGGTTGGTCTGGCCAGTGATCACCTCTCTAGTCTCCCGACTGGGTTAGGACGTCCCAAACATTGATGGGACAATCAGCCAAGCCCCTGATCCTTTTTTGGCACTCTTCTGGAATGCTCGTCAGCTCAGTTGACCCCACTGTACAACAAACCATGAAGTAGTTAGATCCATGATTATAACCGGAAGCAAAAGGAAATCGAAAAAGGGACATAGGGTGGTCTTACCCCTCAACTCTCCCGCCCAGAAAGTCCTTAGTTGGATCCCTGGGGCTTCTTCGTAGAGCCCTACGGAGGACGCTTGGAAGAACTTGTTCTTCCACCCCTTGTTGTTGCTCGGGCAGGTGATGATGATTTTTCTCCCCTGCCAAGCACCAAGAGAAAAGAACCCTACCTCCCCGTGCATAGGGAACTGTCAGTGGATCCAGAAGAACTCTTGGAAGGTGAGCTCATACCCGAAGACTTGGGGCCAGAGAGAGAGAAACACCCCATCAGGAACCTCCACCCATTCGGGGCCAACTACCCGAGAGAGATCCCGATGTAGATCAGGACGTCCCGGGTGACTGGGTGAAGGGGAATACGGAACCTAGCCAGGAGGGAGTCCTCGTACAAAGTAACAAAACCCCGATGGTAAACGTGGGCACCACCGATTTGCACAGACAACGATCAACCATCGGGAATGGCATATCTTTCCCTGATCCGAGTGAGGTCTGGGGAACGCAAGACGGAGGGAATGAACTCGCAGGCGAAAGCTACGTAAGGGTCAGGGCCCTCTGATATCTCATCACCTGAGCTCCTAGAAACGGAAGCCATCGGAGCCTCCTGGTTTGACTCATCATCCGACACCCGGACAGGAATCCTACCCTCGCTATGATGATCAGACGGGGTGGCGGAGGGCGGATCCAAACTGGTACCAAGGGTCCTAAACCTTGACTCTTCATCTTTCGATCGGGAAGTAGATTCAAAATCAGAGTAACACATCTCTGGTACTCCTACGGTGGGCTGAGAAAGTAACGACAACCTATGTAGGGGTCGGAGACTCCAAGTCGAAGGTACAGAGGAGGTAAGGTCATAAATCTAAAGGGAAAGGCATACAAGGTTCTCAAGGAAAAGTGGCACTCTGTTAACACTACCCCTGGACAACCCACTCGGTTTAGCTGACCTACCGTACTGCCTGACCTAAAGAAAAAGCAAAACCTGAGGAAGAAGAAATCCTACTCCCGTGCTAACCCTAGCTGATTTGTCCTCCCCAGCGTCACTTAAAACAAAAAAAAGAAGGATGGGAAGGAAAAAAATAGTGAATTGAGACTAGGAGCGTGAGTACTTACAAAAATTAAAGCAGGAAAAGAGCTCGGGAAGCTTGACCGGGAACTTTTGCTCTCAAACCGCTCGGTAATCTCTGTATCAAGGCAGCACGAATGAAAGAAATGAACAAGTGTCCCTTAAATAGAAAGCACGGATGGTCCGGATCAAATCAGATCCAACGGCCACGATGCATTCTTGCCAAAACCGTCCGACAACTGTCACCTCGGGCACGCAAAGCGACGCTTAAAAAGGCATGAACATTAAATGTGTGACACAACGGTTCGGTTATAATGTAATCGTTAGGTTACGTTCATACTGGCCCCATCGGATCCTGACCAGGCCAACCACCAGCTGACACGTGGTAGACGTCGACCCGGGTCCCACAGAGTCACCGCTCGGTCTGGACCACGGCTGACCAACACGATCGATCTTAGCCAGGGTAAAGTCCCAACCTCTTTCCCGGACAGTTTCTGGAGAAGTGCTAATTTTCAATCCTTATCCGATGAAGCATCACATCAGTTTTGAAAATGGAGGGCAGCTGATAGGTCCAAAAATATCAAGTCAAGGTCAAACAGCCACCTCAGCAAGGGTGCTTCCGTATCCGAGTATCCCGGCCTCTACCGCTCGGGTTGGTCCCACAGCTCGGGCGCATAACACGGGCATCCCACGTGATGGACATGCTCTGTGACTTGCCCCGCAAGACTCTCAGCAGTTTCCTAACTCAGGTGGAGCACCAATGGAAGGTGTAGTCAGTTCCCTAATCCGTTTAGGAAACTTCCATGGCTTATGCCAATCAAATTGTAATTAGATTAACTCTCCTAATTTGTTTACTTACCTAGTATGAGCAGGTATCTTACATCTATAAAAGAGGCCTCTCACCTCCATGAATGGGGATTCGAGCTTTTGAAAAACTACATATATGAATGGCACAGGCAATCTGCCTGGTCGGTCCCTAGTAGCTCCAAGCTTGTTGGTTCACCAACGACCTCCTGCATCATTCCGACCATAGTGCATGTGCTCTGGCACAACCGTGGATGTAGGTCACCTCATTAACGGGGCCGAACCACATACAATCTCTTGTCTCTTTTTTTCTCTCTCTTACTCCAAATCAGTGCTTGCCAATTGTCGGCTTCATCACTTTCTATAAAAAAATTTCTTTCTTTATGTATCTGCTTATTTTTTTGATTTATGTATCTGCTTAATTTTTTTATTTATTTATTTTTTGTCTCCAGAACGTGTGAATTGTATCCCCCAACATCCAAATGAGTTTAATTTTGGTGTAAATTTTTTTTTGATGAAGCAATAATGCCTAGATATTGTTATAAATACATGTTTAAACCACTCATTCAAGTAGAAAAGCTGGGCTTGCTAAATTTCATTTGAAGGACGTTGCAAATTGTCTAACTTTCACATCATTTTGGATCCAAATTTGGGATTAATAGCTTTACTCCTCAATAAATCAATCAACATAATTTTTGGAGAAGGTTCTTTTTGCTGATTCACCTCAGAAAAGGTGTGTCTGCTTATAATGTGAGGGTTATTCTTCAACTATTTTCTTGTCTGGTAGTAGACATACAAAAGAGCAACTTCTAGGGTTAGCTCGAGTGGGAGAGTTCTAGGTATACTATCTCCTACGCGAAACGGATAGTTCGAGTAGTAGAAGCTCAAGCGTTGAATGGTAGTTGGTTTTACTTCATTCTACTATTAGGCAAAAAAAAAACCACTTGTTTCTGTGAGAAATTCCCCAGCTTTAAGTTACATCTTTAATTAGAGACAAGAAGAAAAAGGATAGAAAAGTTGAATTTCTACTTCATTTTTTTCCCTTGCTTGGAATTGAATTACTAATTTACTACTTTAGCTTAATAAAAAGGTATTTGAGTGCATTGTCAAACGAAATAGGGTCACCAAATGTAAGGTCTGCTTTGTATTAGTAACCCAATTTATCATATTTGGGAAGAATGTCAAGTGCAAGTCCACAATTATAGTAAAAACTCTTAAAAGTCATTCAAGACCTATGCTAAAGCTAAAAAGGCATACATTCTTCATCATAGCCGATGGAACGGAGTTAAGGAAACAAGTGTAACTGCGACTACGGTTACACAAGAAGAGCTTCTACAATCATTGATGTTGTCAAAATCAAGTTCTTGTTATCCTATTAAAAATGTAGTAAAGTAGAAAATGGGGTGTCGAGTCCACAGGGATTGGAATGTATCAATGCTTGCTGGGCGCTTAATAAACAATTACACTGTGAGGAGTACTTAACAAACTAAAACCACTACAAGAAAAAGTGTTTTTATGTCACTTTTTAAATTGCATTTATGTTACTTTTATTTTGAGTGACATAATTATTTATCACCCTAGATTTTTATGTCACTTTTTAGGTTTTTATGTCATTTTTTTTTTAAAAAAAGTGACATAAATAATACAATATTTATGTCACTTTTTAAAAACCGACATAAATAAAAATGCGATGATAATTTTGTAAATAAAGCATTTGATTATTATTTCGGTTTACTAAAAAGTGACATAAATAAATTCAATTTTACGTTTAAGTTTTTAAAAAAGTGACATAAAAGATAAGTTAGATAAGATTTTTGGCGGGCTCAAAAAAATTGAGGAGATAAGTAATGATATATTAGGGATCTCTCCCTCCTCTAGCTCTTCATTCCCAAACACTTCTTTCTTCATTGCCAAACCCTCTCCACTCTCTCCGTCGCATCTATCCCTCCACCACCACACCGCCACCTGTGCCACTCTCTAGTATACGTTAGCCTAAGGGCTCTGCGACCCCTCTCTCTCTATCTCTTCCTTTTCCCTCCCTCTCTCTCTTCGCTGCTCCACTTCATGTCGCCGCAGCTGTCGCTGACTCATCCCCGCCGCCTCACTACCATTTTTTGCTCTTGTCGCTGCCTCTCTTTGAGGTAAGTAATGATCTATCTCTCTCTTTCTCTCTCTCTCGAATGAATAATATATAGATATGAGGTAACCATTCTTAGAACCTAGGGTTTTGAGTTTTGAAGATCTAGGGTTTTAAGTTAATATTGTTGAAATCTACACTTATTCTTCCTTAGATCTAACCCTACAGTTATAGAAATTCAAAAAAATGTTACATCTATGTATGTATATTTCTACATCTGGTTTAGAGTTATGGTGCTTTGCTCTTAGATGTGTTGAATGTTTACCTATTCAACCTCAATTACGTCTTTAGGACATGAGCTGCGCTATTAATTAGTTTGTTGCTTTTAATTTCTTTTTCATTGTAACAAACGTGGGTCTCGATTTGACATGAAGTCAGTGGAGAAGATTGTATCCAGTTTCTTCACAATCAAAGTATTGCAAATTTTGAATGTCTCCATGAAGGACAGGTAATACTTTTACCTGAATGTCATTTTCTAGCGATATGTTTATGAGGTTAATGTAAAAGATTTGTACGATTGAAATATGTAAGGTTGTGACACTGTCGTTGTGATAGCAGCAGCTCGAACAATTGACATCGCACATGCGTGGATTATGGTAATCCCTGTACCATCTTTCTTTTTTGTTAAGTGGCTTTTCTTTTCTATATTTCTTATGGTCTTCTAGGTTAGTCTTTTTATTAAAAAGTATGTTATATTTGTAGAGAAATGCAATTATGTTGGTGGTCTCACCTATGACCTGTGGAAGCCTAACTGAAATGCTAAAAAAGTATGTTACAGTATTCTTTAAGTTTTTTTTCTATTGATCTTCCATGTGTGACTTTGGCCTACATCTTTTTTTGCTTATCTTTGTATTGTGGATTTCTTAGGGACTTGTACTGAGTCCCTTTTAATTTAGTACACATGCTCGTATCATTGGAAAGCATATCTTGAAAGAGAAGAAGTTCCTTGTTCTTCTTATTGGTTTAAACAACTAAATCTAATGATGTGTCTTTGCTTGTTCTCCCTAGTCTTGGTTGGACTTCTTTGTGGAAGGAACCAAGGGTCGTGCAATGCTAGCACCATGTTCTTTTACCACTTGTGTTATATTTTCTTCGATACATCTTGTAAACGATGATTTAGTCCAAATATATTTACTTCTCTCATTGAGATATTTGCTTTTGGGCATCCTAAATTAGGATAAATAGTAGGAATTACTAGTATTCCATTTGAGATTAGGTTCAAGATGCACAATCTCTTTAGAGGTTTGTTCAGAATTTTTGTGAGTTTCTTCTGCAATGCATAACTCCAATTTGCATTTGCAGTTTTGAAAGCAGAAGAAATTGACATATTCCCAGAGCTTGAGCTAGTAGTCCAATTCCATTAGGAGGATAAACTTTTCTATAAAATGCTCAGGAGTAACATGCATGCGAGGTGGGTCCCAACAAGTCGTTCTAACTTCTCATGTTCAACACCCAATCAGTCATCTGCAATTTCTATCATCTATTGAATTAGCAAATCACATGATTGATTGGGGCAACTAAACATTACATGAAGTCCCACATGATAATAAGTTTGTTGTTGTCAGATGTTTTGATTTCTAGGAGTTTTTCTCAATTACATAATACCTCTTGTAGCTTTCTGCATATTCATGGAGTTTGAGGTGTGTAAGAAACTAAGAATCTACTCCTTCCATTTCAAATCCATCCATAGGATTCACTTGTTTTGGATGACCATTAGTTGGGAGATTAATTGAGTTGGTCGACATGTTAAAGCTCTTATAAGCATTGACTTGGTCATGAATGTCTAGTCATTCAGAGTTTTGGATCAAGTAGTGGAGTTCCCACAAAGACCTAGTTGCTCAGAAACCTCATCAGTTGGTTTCCCTCTGTCTGATTGATTCTGTCCATCTGGTGGACTTGACTTATGAGTAAATTCCTCAGTCACATACATAACCAGCACTTCGTAGACTCTTGACTGGTGGGTTAGAGTAATCTCTGGTTGGTAAAGTCTGATTACTCTCCAATCCTTTTTTTATTTGAACTTGGAAACGAGTAAGGACAAGTGAGGGGGATTGAGGGGTTAGTGAACCTAGATAAGTAAAACTTTGGAACTTCCAGAGGGGATCAAAGTCATAGTTGCACATCCAAGAAAAAAAAATTAGAGCGACTGTCCTTTTGGTTCACCAATTGTATTGTGAGCCAGAGAAGGACATAGTTGGAGCCTTCTTAGCATTTGTTTTTGTCTTACTCTTATCTCTCCTCTTTTTCTGAAAATACTTAACGTATCGAGCTTCCAGCTCACATTTTTTTTCATCCTCTTCATCTTTCTTTTCATTGACCGTGCTAACCTCCTTTCTGAATAAGTTAAAATGTGTATGTACAATATGTAAAAATCATCTTTCATATAAGGAATTGTTGTCAAGTAAATTTCATGGAATAAAGGGATTGGTTGATTAAGATACTAATGTCATCCTATGCTTTTATTAATTCTTTGATCTTTTTCTCTATCATCAGCATTCTATTACAAGGAAGAAGTCCATTTATCACCCCATTCTCTAAATATCCCTTTTTTTCGTGAATTCTCAAGTTGTCAAATTTATAGTGTAATGCTCATTTTGATCATGTTTGCCTAATCTTTTTTTGGTATTTTTCTTTCTTAACACTTCACAAATATGCCTTGTTGTTGAACCCATTGGCTTGTAGTATAGAGGAACTGCTGCCGGCTCGAGTTTATAATACTTTCTGGTGTTTTGTTCTTCTAAGAACATCACTTGTCCTTTCATCTGTTTGTGTTGCAATTATTCTACTCTTTTTTGGTAAGTAAAAAAGTACACACTGCTTAGTTTCATGTTATAGTTGCAGGACAATTAGATCATCTCTTTTATATATTGTTTACTGTTGTTTGAATGATGCACTTGTTAAAGGAGGATATTTTGAAACAAATTAATTTCTTATCCTTACTTTAATATGATTTTTTGTTCTCGCATTAGGAATCAGGAGTGGTTCAATGTGAGTGGTGCCAAATCCATATATTTTGTGTTGGCTTGGTCATTTCAGTTGGGGCTATAAATTTAAGTTAGAACAACAAACACACACACGCACATACGTACATACACGTTTTCCCAGTTTCTCATGTTAACGCTTTAAAATGTTTTTTCTCCTCTTGAAGTAGCTCATTTTTTTCCATTTCTCTTGATTAGAGACCATTGTCTCACTCAACCTGAATGTTATCAAGTCAATCTTTACTCCCTCTAGCCATGTCAGTTTTCTAGGAGGTAAATGAGGAGAAAAATTTTAAATGAAGAGAGATATATGTGGTTGTGAAGTTATGATTGACAAACTGATTGACATAGATGTGGTTATAAGTTTGTCTCAAATTTATTTGGGGTGGGGATTGCCCTGAATGGATTCCCTTCTAGTTTATCAACACACACAGACAATGTAGTATTCAAGGTGCAATTAATGCAATTGTCATGTTGAAGTAATATTTTCATTTATTTCTCTTATGAACTAAAGTAACGTGTTAAAAGGCTGGGAATTTAGGCTATCCACTACAGGACCTTTAGGTTTGTGAATTTATAGTAGGAAGCAAAAAAAGGAAAAGAAAACAAGAAGGAAAACTGTTTCCTAGGTGTTTTCCTCCATGTTTAAATAACATTGCAAATTGAAAATGTTTAAAATACAATAAGAACTCATGAAGAGATGAAGGGATGTAAAAAAAATACGATTTTCCTTAACTTTCCTTATTGTTTTCCTTATAAACCAAACAAAGAAAATTGTTTTCCTTTATGTTTTCTTTTCTTTTCTTATGCTTCACTAAATCCATGTATGAAACAGACCCTATGTGTTTAGTTTGTTACTCTTTATGCCATCGTATAAATGAAAACTTATGATGTATGTGCATATTTGGTAGCTGACATGTGGAATCTGCTTCGAAGCCTATCCCCATGATAGGATGAGTTCTGCTGCCATTAACATGTTTTATAAGTAATTAGTCAATACCCATTTTGAGTTTTTTTTAAGCTAATCTTAATATGTAGCCTTAGCTATATATGCTTATCTTTGACTGAAGAAAATGATAGTCCATGATTTCATGTACTTTTGGCTTGTTATTAAGTTTTAATGCATAAACCATTTAAAGGCATTCTTAGGGCCTATTTGGAATCACTTCCCTAATGCACTTTTGAGCTCAACATGATTTTAGGATGTTTGAATTAATTTTGGAACTAATTTAGAGCCCCTTTTGGCTGAAGGCCGGTCCATAGGTACTTCGGGCAAGATTGCAGCACATAGTCGCAGATTGCAGCGCATAGTTGCACATCGCAGTCACTACAGTAGCACAGGCAAGGCAGCACAATGCCCAGCTGCACATGCAGCACAGGCAAGACAGCACAGTGCCCAGTGCAGCATAGGCTGTACAAGCCAGTAGCTCAGGCGCATCAGCCTAGCACACTAGCAGCACACAGGATGACACACACTGCTGCATTAGCCAGCGCACACAGTTGTGCGTGCACTGCACACAAGCCCCTGCCTCCTTCCTTTGTACAACCCAGTAACACCCAGCTGCACGCAAGGCAGCTCACAACTGCCCAGGCCCCAGTCTACCCAGCCCCTGTGCACAACTAACAGCCCACCAACTCCTGTGCATAGCTAACAAGCCTCCAACTAATTGTCAAATGTTACAATCCATAAACTTCAATGACAATAAATTAAAAACTACAATGACCATAAACAAAGAAATCAAGACCCAAAAGGTAAATAAATAGTTTCAGATCAAAAGGATAATTGGTTAGTTTAGTCAACACATGTTACATTATTGGATAAATAATGGACTTTTCAACTTTTGATTCAAATAGTTACTTGGCAGAGTTTGGGCTCCAACTCCAGATGGGTTGTGAGCTTGATAACAAACAACATCAAGGATTTTTTTTTAATATCACAAACAAATAAATAGTATGTTAATCATCTTGATATGGAACAACTCTTCACTCTTGGAAACTTTTAATCTTATTTGCAGGTGATCACCAGAGCTTTGTAGAATTTATGAGTCTTTGTAAGAAATAAAATAATTCCAACATGGAACTAAGTTAGTTCCTTAAAAGATTAACTAGTAAATTTAAATTTTTTCAGCTTGTTGAACTATTACTATTAAGAGGTCATCTGTGTAGTTTTCAATTTAGTAATCGTCTGTTTGCTTCCCATAACCAAGAACTCAGTAAAACTTTTGCTCATTAGAAGAAGCCATGGTCAGGAAGTGTTCTATTAAAGTATTCTCAGATGTTTGAATCTTGTTAAGATAGTATGATACCGTGTCAGTAGAATTGACACATTTGAATACTTAAAAGAGTATCTGATTAATTGTTCTTCCTTCCATTTTTCACTTTGTTGCTCAAGTATAGAGATTTCAAGAGACCCCTTCAGTTGGGTCATGTAGGAATTGCTATGGATGCTGCTCGGGAAGCTGTCGAATCTCTTTTATTTCTTTCTTTGTTGCTTTCATAGTTTTGTTAGTACTTTTTTATGAAAATGTAATATTTATATGTTATTAGTTTAGCATTTGATTCGGATCGGTTGTATATATTTTTTTTTGTTCATTCGAATTAATTGGTTGATATTGAGATGAATCGATGAAATTTAGAAGTTGAAATAGATCATTGAGTTGGATTTAATTTTGTATAGGGTGGTATTGTATATATGTACAGGGTGGTATATATTGTTTTTACAGAGTGATATTGAATCAGTATTATGTAAAACATTTATGTCGTTTTAAAAAAAATTGACATAACTAATTACACAGTTATGTCACTTTTATCAAGTATTTATGTCACTTTTAAAGTTTTTATGTCACTTTTATAGTATTTATGTCGCTTTTAAGACTTTGATGTAATAATTTTGTTTGGTATTTATGTCACTTTTCTACTTTTATGTCACTTTAGGTTAAAAGTGACATAAATAAAATGGTATTTATGTCACTTTTTATTAACATATGTGTTGGTATTATGAAACATTTATATCACTTTTATAAAATATTTATGTCATTTTTAAAACATTTATGTCACCTCCATTTATGTCACTTTTCACTGGAAAAAAAAAAGTGACATAAAAAGCCTTTTTCCTTTAACGCAAAATTAAGTCTTTTCGACTTTTTTGGGTTGATTCAATTAATCCTAAGTTATACTATAATGACAACTTACACAATGGAAATGAGCTTTAATCAACGGTGAGTTGTAAATAGATTGGGGATTTTGCAAATGGAGAAATCGAGGTTGGGGAGCATTCCCCCACCTTGGATCAAACCACACATTGATTCTATGTTTGTAGCACTTTCTAAGGTAGGAGATTTCATTGAGGCAAACTATCAAACATGTGGTTGTCAACCTACAATGCTTGATAGGAACTTCTATGAAATACATGAGGTGGGGTTTAAAATCAAGGATTGGACAACTTATGATACTTGACATCATAGGTGTAGTCCTAGAACTCCAAACCCTACACCCAAGAACCCTAGAAGTGTTACAAAGCATATAAATCTTACATTGAAGTACACATGGGTCCAATGGTGGGTTTATGATCCCCAACCTACATTATCTAGCTACTCATAGATGTAAAAACATACACATTAAAGAGAGTGAGTAAGAAACAATACCAACTAGAAGAACTCATCATAAATGCAAGAGACTCCAAGAATTTCTTCAATAAAAGCTTCACAATATTCAATACATTCACTCTCTTCTCTCTCTCTAACACTATATGGGAGTAAATATGGGTAGATGGAGGAGTAATTGGAGAGGAAGGATGGAGACCTAAGAGAGAGAGAGTTTTCTACTACCTACTAACAAAGAAAAATACAAGCTCACCCTATCAAAAACTAATCTCTAACTATTTATACTATCAATACAAAATGGTAATCTTGTAAAAACAAAGTACCAATCTTCAGGATATGCGGATCGATCCCTTCATAAGGCCGGATCGATCCACCTTTCATCTGAGCTCTTGAAATTTCCTCAAGAAGCCGCAGATTGATCCCTTCAGAAGGCTGGATTGATCCATCTCAGGATCTTTGTCGCAGACTGTTCCTTCAAAATCGTGGATCGATCCGCTCAAACGGCCGGATCGATCCGTTCCTGTTGATTCTGGCAATAAACTCCTCTAAAACACGCGGATCGATCCCCTCTTTAATCCAGATCGATTCACTTCTGCTGAAGTTTATTCCTTCCTCTTTGTTATGACATGAATGTCATAAGGGTTGGGTTCCACTTAACCCAAGTTTGTAAAAACTACAAGAAAGAGATCATTATTAGCAAAAAGAGAGTAACAAAGAGGAAAATCAAAGGTACAATTTATCCATTAAATCTCCCAGATTAGGTGCTAATTCGTGCTCAATACGGGTAAAATCAAGAAATAAAGAATGCAATATCGAACACGAATCAATCATCTTTAACCAACCAACAAATGCACCCAAGTCCAACCTCAAATGTGGTATGGATGAATGGTTTTTTATTTGGCCTTATTATTGGTTCAATTGTTACAGCTGTGATTGTCCGTATTTTATTTTAGATTGACTATCTATTATGTTATGTTCTTATACTCGTGACTCTAATTTCATCTTTCAAATTGTAACCATCTATATATGTGGTTAATGAACAATGTTGTGTTAATTAAATGTTTTAAATTGGCAAGTCTAGGTTATTTATTTATGGAAAATTGGAAGCCTATTTTATAATGTTTTTTAATCCACATTTGTAATTCATATGATAAAAACAAGAAACTGGTTCTCAAAAAATATATCCAACAGTTTTATCTAGACAGTACCAAACACAAGATAAGGATATAAACAGCTTATTCGATAGTTTTATCCAGACAATACCAAGCACAGGACAACATCACAGCTTATCTGACAGGATTACTAATCCAGTCCAATCCTGCCTTATCCTGTCCAATCTGACAGTTTTATTCGGTCTTCCAAATGAGGCCTTAGGGTTACAACTTATATATCTCTTATAGGTACATGGTGAAATCCCCAAAATACTCATATTGTGCCCCTCGCACCCCCCATAGGGCCCTCCCACTTGACTCTTGGGCCTAGTGTAACAGACCCATTACAATATGAGCCACACCCAACACCAAATAAATACAAAAATAGTTCCAAACACATGTGGCAGTGGGACCACCTTTAATAATGGTGAGACTATTTCAACATCCTTCAATCAAAATCAACTAATGTCCTATTTGTTTGTGAGCCATTTGAGATATAAAATTTGGGAGAGTAAGCCTTTGGGCACCAACAAATCTTATAAACACCACAATGTGTCTATCTCTCTCTCTTGTTGGGATCCGCTGGCACTGTGGGATCCACAGAGGAGAGAGATAGACGCATTATGCTGTTTGTGGATTATGTTTAATGCGTCTATCTCTCTCCTCTGTGGATCCCACAGTGCCAGCGGATCCCAACAAGACAGAGATGGACACATGGTATTTGTGAAATTTGTTTGTGCCCAAAGACTTACTCAATTTGGGAAGCATAGCATTACTCTTAGTATATACATTGCCTAGTGTAAATAATTCCAAATCAAAATGTTTTAAAAATTAGGATGAGCTAATGGATAGTATAGACAGCTTCCTACATTGTACGGTATAAATAATGCTAGGGAGCATAACAAATTTCACAAACACTAAAATGTGTCTATCTCTCTCCTTTGTGGAGTCCACAGTGTCAGTGGATCCCACCAGGAAAGAGATAGACACATGTTGATATTTGTGGATTGTGTTTGTGAGATTTGTTATGCTTCCTAGCATTACTTTGTACGGTATATAGATATCAGTACAACTAGAAAACAAAGTAAAAAATGAGTATTGGACTAAACTAGGTCTTCTTTTAAGCATTCCCATGCCCTGAACATCACGGTTCGTGTAGTCTGAAGCTGGCCCATTCACATCTCAGACTCTGGACAAGACCGAGGCCCATTCTCAAATCTCTGCTTCATTTTTGAAGGAGATGGCCACACCTTTTCCAAAAATGAACTCCAACCATCCCTCCTTCATTTTACTATTCATTTCTTCAAATCACTATTCTTTTATTCAAAAAATCTTAAGAGATAAAGAGGCTCGTTTGCACTTTGAAATGCATTGATCGAGCATTTATGGGACATACACAGAGATGCTTCATTTAACTAGGAGTCTTCATAAAATCACAATGGATGATCATTTTATTACTGTAATTTTTGGTTATTGTTCATTGTGTTTTTTTTTTCTTTCGAAGCTGTAGTTGTCACTGATGAAATTATCGTTAATGTTGTTGTGTATCAATGTTTCCATTAAGTGTGCAATGTAATCAATCATGTTTGAATATGTACCAATTCATCTCTATTATTTTTGAGGTGCCAATTTATCTATATTAAAAATGTTTAATACATGGGGCAGCTGGCCATAGGTCCCCACGTTGAACCATAATGAGGGATAGATCCCCACGTTTTTTTTCTTTTTTTTTGGTGCCAAAGGTCCTGTGATTTTCAGTGGACGAAAATGCCCATTTTCCTTATGTTCAACAATTACACTACACATATGCCACCTTAGCCCATAATTTAAGGAAGTTAGTTATTTTTTGTTTTCCAAACTTTAAATTGTCAAAACTTCTAAACCACAAATTAATTTTTCATAAAAATTATATATTCATAATCTACAAAACAAGATCTATTAAACAATATCCATAGTGCCTATAAAATTATTCCAAAAAAAAAAATCAACAATGACATTGCCCAACTATCATGGTGTTAATCTCACTGTCATTTTTTTTAAAACAGTGACATCACCAAATGTCACTGTTTCAATGTTACTGTCATTGTAACACAGCACCATGAAAAAAAAAACAAATAGTGACATTGCCCAAATGTCACTGATACACCCAAAATCAGCCCATGCCCGAGCGGTTCTATTCTGCAACTACTGACAAGCATCCCACCGCAGTCGGGAAGACCATACAGGCACATCCCGAGAGGTTTGGTCCACCTGATGCCTCCCGAGCGGTTCATCCACGACCCCGGCCAACAGGTCGGGAAGACCGCACAAGCACATCCCATTGCGGGAACAGCTCATCCGGGCCCACATGCATGATCCCGAGCATTCCGGGTAGTTTCCTACTCAAGCTAGAAGACTAATGGAAAGTGCAAACTATTTCCTAATCCAATTAGGAAACCCCTACAATTAATGTCAATCTATATCAATTGAATTATGTTTCCTTTTCCTTGTACGAGTAGGTCTCTTGCATCTATAAAAGAGACCTCTCACCCCCCATTGAAGGGGCTGACTTTTCAGTCCACACAGCATCCCTATAGCATTCATCAACATGCTCGGCCGGCCTACGGTAGCTCCAGACTTGTTGGTTCACCACATGCCCCTAGCTCTTTTACAGTATAGTGAACGTGCTCAGACACGCACGTGGACGTAGGTACCTTCATTAACAGGGCCGAACCACATACAAAAAAAACCAGTCTCTCACTCTCTCTCCCCTTACGTTGCTTCAATTTACTTTAACCAAATTTTGGCATCATTAGTCACTATTTTAATGTTACTGTCACTATGAAACTGCATAATGAAAAAAAAAAATCAAGCAGTGACATTGCCCAAATGTCACTATTTTTATGTTACTGTCACTATGAAAGTACACAATGAAAAAAAAATCCAACCATGACATTGCCCAAATGTCACTGTTTTAAAGTCATTATTTGAATGTCATTGTTTCAATGAAAAAAAAACTCAAAACCCTTGTGCCCTTCTCTTTCCTAGTTAAACCTCTCAATCTCCAAAACCTTGTGCACACCCAATGAATCCATTTCTTCAATACACTTGTTCAGTTGTTTCAATTTCTGTCTCAGCAATCAACACCACCTGTGCTTCTTCTAATGTCTCAATTTTGTTCTATAGATCCTTGGTTACCTCTGCTTCTCTCTCTAATCATTTAAGCAACAAATTTCTCTCCTTGAGTTGTCGAGAATCTCAACCTTGGACCCCTTCTCAGAATCGCTCTTTTTCAAATCAATGATGGCTCTCTTCAATTCCAAAAGCTCAGAATTAGCATCATTAGCTTCGGACGTGGATAAGATGAGATCGTGCTACTGCTGCAATCTTCTGATTGGTGTCAACATTGAAATCGATGAAAAGCTCATCGCGACCATAGAGAATTTAAAACTGAGAATGTAACAACATATCCACATATGCACAAATGGGGGCAAATTTGTCAAACACGTTTTGAAATGGATCCGATATCACACAATTCAAAATCAATTGTCCTTATCCCCTTAAATCCAAACCACTTGTACTTATCCTCTATTTCCTTCCAAAGCTGGGGATTCTATTTAATTTTCCCTTAATGCATTAATAAATCCTAATTAAAAAGTATTAAAGTTAATTAATTACATATTTCTTTATATAGTTATAAAAATTATTATGTTGGATATAATTTTTAAAAAGTGCACAAGCTTAATTATATATTTTAGTTATTGAGTATTAATATATATATATAAGAGGTGGGACATATGTGAAATTTTATGGAAAGAATTTGAGACATAAGTGGAATTTATTGGGATGAATAGTGTTTTGAAGGAGGTTCCTTCAAAACATTTTGGGTCTTCATCAACTGTTCAAGCCTTCAAATATTAAAGGGGCGTGTGGTCAAAGGTCCCTGGAATGGTTAAAAATAGAGGATTAGTCCATGCGTGTTTTTTTTAATGCCAAAGGTCCTCCAATTTAATTTCTTTGGACCAAAATTGCCCCTAAAATGCTATTAACGTGTGTTCCTTAATTTTAGCTAACACACGAACAAAACACTTTTTTTCTTCTTATTTTCAATCTTTAAAATGACATAACTTTCAAATTACAAATCAATTTTCAATCAATTTTATATATCCGTAATCTACAAAACAAGATCCATAGTGCCTAGAAAATTCTTTAAAAAAAATCGAGAATGAGGTAAATTTGTCAATAACCTTATTTTCAGTTTAAAAATGGACTTAATGCCAAACAATTTAAAAACTCATGTCCTTATCACTTAAAAAAATGGGCTGGACTAATCTCCTAATTCAGTTCTACACAAGGACTGCTAATTAATTGTCACGCCCCAGAGTAGCGAAAATGAGAGGGAAATAAAATTTTCCTTGTCGGATCCGTGAGTCATGACTAGTTACATGAGATTGAACTGTGCGTACAAACATTCTAACATAGATATATCATAAGAAGGAATTTCAAAACGTCTAATGGTATTCATGAGGGAACTCTAAGTGTTTTGCTACTTAGGCTATTACAATAGTTCCAAATGAAAACAACAAAATATAAGTTTGGGCGATCAACGCCACTTAAGTTATTACATTAGACAAAAGATAGTTTCTAAAATGTAAAGGAACTCTTAATACGATAATAGGCCAGGATTTTCTTTCTAGCTGGCATACCCATGCCCTTCATCAGCATACTCTTCCAAAAAGTCTTCCTCAGGGTAACTTTCCTGATAGTCCCCTTCTTGAGGATTGAGATACTCCTCTTCATAGTTACCTTGATGATCTTCTTCATTATAACCTAGACGTAATATGTCTAGGGCAGGAAGAATTGTTGGCTTTTGAAGCTAAGTGATTTCGTCTAACCGATCACTCCTAATACAAGCAATAGTATACAAGTATGACAAATATCTTAAACTAAACATTTGATAAGCAATAACATGATAGTCTGATGACACAATGCAGTATCGATATATTTGACTTTACTCAGACACATTACTGACTCATGTGACTTGTTACTTTACCAGTGTAACGACGTTAGCTTAGAGTAGAATGATTATGTTGTTATTGTCGTCTAGTAGGGCCCCATAGCAGTTTTGGTTTTAAAAGAGTGTAATCACTTTACTCTTAGGTCCTCGTGACTTTGTCTGGAGAATAGAATGGTTATATTGCTATCGTCGCTTAATAGGTACCCATAGCATTTCAAGTAGTAACCATTGTATTTGATACCTAGATGGATATTTTGCTATCGTTGCCTAATAGGGCCTCTAAAGCATATAAGTCATCAACTCATGCTTTACTCCATTAATTCAAATGGGTACTTTTGCTATCGTCGCCTAGCAGGGCCTCTATAGCATTTATTGTTGTTCCCCTTGATTTGACTGTACCACTCAAACCTCCGCGGTCCACTCAAATATGCATGGTAATGACATTGGGTTAATCTCCTCGACTAATCATGCAGACGTCAATATTGACATCATGACTCGACTACGTCTATATGAGTGTTCATGTGATTATATATATGTAAAACGTAATAAGCATGAATAACAACAATTATTAATTAAGCATGGAGTATGGTTATCTAATCATGCGTTCATCATATAAACAGTAACTCCTAACGTTCACATATATAATACTCATCAGATATGCCCACACATGACACACTGGATATTTACATAATACACAAAGAGTATTTCTATAATATATCAAGTGAGTTAGGACGACTCACCTCGATGCGGTTTCGTAAAAACAAGCGTAGCTTCGGTCACTACAATGTATATAAATTTATAGAACGACAGTTAATATGCGTGCTAGAATAAGGGCATAATGATAATTGTACTGGATGAGTCCCTAAATCTCAATATGATGATCTGGACATCATTTTGAATTTAACATCATTGACTAGACTCAAATCGGAGTCCGTCATATTGGGTTTTCTATACCAGTATGAGCCCTAAAGACAAGCTGTATTTTTTACTTTGTCAAAAAAGTCATCAAATTTTGAGAGAATGTTCTAGACATTATTCTAAGACTCTGGGAATTGATCACGTATTTTTCTGAGCTACGAATTATTTATTGCGAATTATCAAAATCTTAATCGTACAATAATGGACTTAGTAACCTTATAATTATAAAATATATTTTAGGAAGACATCTGGCCTTTAGAAATATTTTTATTAAATACTAGGCCTTAAAATATGCTAGTGGTATTTTCCTCATAATTTTTGGAGTTCGTTTGGTATTTATCCTCTAGTTGTCTTCATTTAAAATTAATTCTTATTATTTTATTTGACTAACTAAATAATAATTATCATATATAATTAACACATGATAATATCATAATTCAATAATATTACTTTAAAATGATATTTCATAATATTTAATACTATTGAATAATACCATACACTATTTTATAAAAATAACTTGGAGATCGTTTATAAAGTCATGTATTTATTTGTTTTAATTAAACTATTAATTATAGCTTATTCAAAATAAGATAAATAATATACGTAATGTATGTAAGTATAATTTCACAATATTATATGATATGTCCAGAAATATCTTGTAATTACCCAACCGCCACGTGTTCAGCTAATGACCCGGGGAAGACAGATTTGAGGCATGGAGCCCACGCCCCCGAGGGATGCTGCAGTTGCCACCCGAGATACTCGGGCGGTCGTAGTAGGGCCCCGAGGATCACGGCATCAATCACGTTTCCCCTCAAATCGTTACACAGCTGTCGCTCGATCAAGAGAATTAGTGGTTTCCTTAACTGCTTAGGAAACTCACCAAATATTGGGCAAATCTATTGTGATTAGATTAGGCTTCCTAATCTAGTGAAATTTACCATGTAAAGGTGGACTCTTACACTTATAAAAGAGCCCACCTACCCTCTCAAAGGGGATCCGAATATCAACTCTCTAAGCAGAATACACCTTAGAGAAATCACCAACATACACGCATACACCCGGCTGGTATTACTGGTAGTGCCGCCCCACTTTGTTTGCTCACCAGGCCGCCGGTGATCTGCTAGTGAACGCGCATAGACGCAACAGTGGACGTAGGTCACCTCATTAACGGAGGCCGAACCACACACAAACCTTCTGTGATTTCATTTTTCTTCTTAGAATAGCCCTCACCAGTTTTCGGCATCATCAGTTTGGCGCCGTCTGTGGGAATCAACACGATTTCCTTGTTAACAAAAATCTTTGACTGATCAACATGCCAAAGAAGAAGGGCAAGAAGACCGCCGATTCAACCGGTCAGGAGGACCTACAGATCGAGACGCGGGCGACCTCCATGACCTCCGACCAGGTCGCAGTAGCGTTGGAGCGGCTCTTGGAGGGCCAGCTCCGGACACAACAGCAAATAGATGCGCTCATAGCCCATAATGAAAAAGTGGTCGAGGACTACGAGAAAAGCCCTTCGTCGGAGAAGCGGCCTGAAAAGAGCACTCCCAGTCAGAGGCCCGAAAGGAGCGCTCCCAGCAAGAAGCCTGCCCGGACGCACGGAAAGACTAGGTCCGCCCCAGGGTCCCAACTAAACCGGGAAAGCCGGGCAGAGGGGGAGCGCAGCCAGCCTGCCAAGCGCCCACAGGAAGGACCTCGGTATGTCCCTCGCCGAGCGCGACGAGTAGAGGATGCCCGGATCCTCATCGAGCGGCGGCGAGCTGCAAGGGGAGAAGCACCCGGACGAAAGGTCAGGGAACCGGTCGACGATCCACCCGCCCTAAGCCGGGATGATCTCAGGCACAGGCTGTCCCGGACTCGTAGCCGAGTGCTATCCCCAAGATCGACGCGCTTCGAGGACGAGGCATCATCGTCCGATCCAACCTACTACTCAGGTGCAGAGAGAAGGATCGGGCGTACTGATGTCAAGGCCCAGGTCGAGGAGCTGCAGCAGCAGATTGAGAGGCTGAACCGCAAGTCCGGCCACGACCTCACTAATACAGAAACGGAGTCACCCTACACTGCCCGGGTGACACAGTTCCCGATTCCGCGGAAGTTCAAACCCCCTCATCTCAGCTCATACGACGGCAAGGGGAGTCCAGTGGACCACATCCGCACCTATAAGGCGCAGATGGCACTGGTCACTACCACGGACGAGTTGCTATGCCTGGCATTCCCCAGTACTTTAAAAGGATCAGCCGCGCAATGGTTCCATGCTCTGAAACCGCGGACGGTTGACGATTTCAAGACCCTCGGCAAACTCTTCATTAGTCAGTTCGTCGGGATGCTGGACCGATCGCAGCCAGACACCCAGCTGCTGGCTGTCAAGCAGCAAAGGGGGGAATCTTTGAGGGAGTACGTAGATCGTTTCAACCAGCAGAGGCTTTTGATTCGCAACCTCAATGAGACCGCCGCTATCATGGCTTTCTGCTCAGGAGTTCAGCACACCAAGGTGGCCACGTCCTTTCATCGCAATCGACCGGCAACCCTGGTGGAACTCTCAGAAAGAGTAGGGAAGTACATAGACACCGAAGAATTCCTGAAGGCGAAGCGCGCTAGCCAGACGGGAGACGAGTCCCCGAAGGCAAAGCGCAAACGCGAGGGATTTGAGAAAGGCCCGGGAAAGAAGCCAAAGCAAGACCAAAGAGAGGCTAGGGGTCAGCCCCCAACAGCTTTTACACCTCTTTCCCGACCCATACATGAGGTGATGGCCGCCGCGGAGGCGCAGAGGTTGCTTCCGCAGCCTACCAAGCTCAGAGCCCCTCCCGGCAAGAGGAATCGGGAGAAGTTCTGCCGTTATCACAAGGATCACGGCCATGAAACGGAGGATTGCTTCAAACTGAAAATAGCAATCGAAAAGTTGATCGAGCAGGGCCATCTTGCCGAGTTTGTCACAGTGGACAGACAGCCCCGACAGGATGCCCGGGCTCCCGGTCAGCCTCCTCCACTGCTCGGCCACATCAACGTGATCTCCGGAGGAACATCTGGCGGAGGTGATTCGCAGTCGGCACGGAAGAGGCATGCCCGAGCATCCCGAGCGGATGTATGGCAGGTCCAATCCACCGGCCCCTCACCAACTGACGTCCTGACGTTCTCATCCGATGATATACATGGCCTCCACTGCCCCCACGACGACCCGCTGGTAGTGACACTGTCCATAGCAAACTACATGGTCCAGAGGGTACTAGTCGACACGGGCAGTTCGTCGGATATAATGTTCGCAGCGGCATTCGACCAACTCGGGGTCGATAGAGATCGGCTCCGGCCAGTCGCTACTCCCCTGGTCGGATTCAACGGTTCTAGCACCCAACCGCTCGGCACGATCGAACTCCCGGTACTCATGGGGACCTATCCACAACAGGTTTCCCTGCTCACCAATTTCGTGATAGTGGATGCCCCATCGGCCTACAACGTCATCCTTGGGAGGCCGACCCTCAACAGAGCACGAGCAGTTGTTTCCACATACAGCCTAACCGTAAAATTTCCGACTCCTCAGGGACCAGGATGCTTGCGAGGAGACCAGACCACGGCTCGGAGTTGTTATGTTAGCTCGTTGCGACGGGGGGCAATCACCGAGACTCTGAATGTCCAAGAAATGGATCCCCGGGACCCGAGAGACATGATAGGGCCGATGGAAGAATTGGAGCAAGTTGTGCTAGACCCGGAGCACCCGGATCGGACGATCAACGTAGGCGCGCTGCTGGAGCCTGCCTTGAAAGAAAAATTGGTCCAGTTCCTGAAGCAAAACCAGGATGTCTTTGCGTGGAGTCATGAGGACATGCCCGGGATTGATCCCCGGGTGATGTCCCATCACCTCAATGTTAGCCCAGACTGCCGTCCGGTAAAGCAGAAGAGAAGGGGCATGGCGTCCGAAAGGCAAAAAGCTGTAAGTGAGGAGGTAGAGAAGCTATTAAAAGCTGGCTCCATCCGGGAGGTCCACTACCCCGACTGGCTAGCCAACGTTGTTCTGGTCAAGAAGAGTAATGGTAAATGGAGGATGTGTGTGGACTTCACTGACCTCAACAAGGCCTGCCCCAAGGACTGTTATCCGCTGCCCAGGATAGACCTCCTCGTCGATTCAACGGCAGGCCACTCACTCCTCTCGTTCATGGACGCCTACTCCGGGTACAATCAGATCAGCATGTACCCCGAAGATGAAGAGAAGACGGCGTTCATCACCGACCAAGGCACGTACTGTTACAGGGTCATGCCCTTCGGCCTTAAGAACGCCGGGGCTACATACCAGCGCTTGGTCAACTTCATGTTCAAAGATCTTATCGGAACGTCCATGGAGGTATACGTGGACGATCTCCTGGTCAAGAGCCGAGATGAACCCGATCACCTGGAACATCTGGTCGGGGCCTTCAGCATTTTGAGAAAATTCAGGATGAGGTTGAACCCGGCCAAGTGCACCTTTGGGGTCTCATCCGGGAAGTTCCTCGGTCATCTGGTCAGCAGACGGGGAATAGAGGCAAACCCTGACAAAATCCAGGCCATCATCAACATGCGGTCACCCAAGTCAACCAAGGAAGTTCAGAGCTTAGCCGGACGGGTGGCCGCACTAAATAGATTCGTTTCCAGAGCAACTGACCGTTGCCTACCATTCTTCAAAATTCTCCGTAAAGCTTTTCAATGGTCAGAGGAGTGTGAGGAGGCGTTCCAGGAACTCAAGAGATACCTGACCTCTCCGCCTCTATTGTCGACACCTACAGTCGGAGAAGAACTGTTCCTGTACTTGGCGGTGTCGCCATCGGCAGTCAGCTCAGCACTTGTCCGGGAAGAGCACGGGATACAGTTTCCAGTATATTACACCAGCCGAGCACTGCAAGGCGCGGAAAGCCGGTACTCCCGCATCGAGAAACTGGCCTTCGCCCTCGTTACATCGGCCCGAAGGCTCCGCCCGTACTTCCAGGCCCATGCCATCGTAGTACTGACAGACCAACCCCTCCGCAGAATCCTCTCTCGACCGGACACATCCGGAAGGCTCGTCAAGTGGGCTTTGGAACTGGAGGAGTTTGAGGTAACTTATAGACCGCGGACGGCCATCAAGGGACAAGCCGTCGCAGATTTCTTGGTCGAGTTTACGTATCCAGAAGACCCAATAGAAGAACTCGAGCCTCCGGCCTTACCGCCCGGATTGCTCGCCGGCATCCCCACATGGATACTGCATGTAGATGGCTCTTCCAACCGGCAGGGCAGTGGGGCCGGAATTATCCTGACCACCCCCGAGGGCATCCAGCTTGAATACGCTTTGAGATTCGGGTTTCGTGCCTCCAACAACGAGGCCGAGTACGAAGCCCTCCTGGTTGGGCTGCAATTAGCCGTTTCGATGAGCGCACAATAGGTCGAGAGCTACAGCGACTCCCAGCTCGTGGTCAATCAAGTAAACCAAGAATACGAAGCACGGGAAGATAGCATGATGGCCTACCTAGCACTCGTCCGAACAGCGTCCAAACAACTCCAAGGCTTCTCCATCACTCGAATACCCAGAGAAGAGAACACCAGGGCTGACCGGCTCGCCCGCCTCGCATCGTCGGCTGAGTCAGACTTGCCCGGGATAAGGATACAATTCCTACCCGAGCCAAGTGTGATCAACTCAGAAGGCATGGAGGTCGACCCGGTCACTCTGGGACCCAGCTGGATGGATCCGATCATGACTTTCTTGACGACAGGAAGGCTACCGGACGAGAAAGAGAAAGCAAGACGGGTCAAGTACCGAGCGGCACGATATCATGTCCTAGACGGTGTCCTTTATAAAAGGGGGTTCACCATCCCGTACCTTCGTTGTGTCCATCCCACGCAAGTTCAAGCAATACTGTACGAAATTCACGAAGGCGTGTGCGGGAACCACGTAGGAAGTCGGACACTCTCAAGAAAGGCCCTACTACAGGGGTACTACTGGCCAACCATGGCTCGGGATTCGCAGGAGTACGTTCGAAGGTGTGACAAGTGCCAACGGTACTCTCCCATGATAAACCAACCAGGAGAACTTCAGACACCGGTCCTAAGCCCTTGGCCATTCGCCCAATGGGGAATCGACATCGTTGGTCCCTTGCCAACGGGGAAGGGGTAGGTCAAGTTTGCTGTGATAGCCGTGGACTACTTCACAAAGTGGGCGGAGGCCGAGCCCCTGGCAACAATAACCGAGAGAAAGATGGAACATTTTGTGGAAAGAAATATCCTTAGCAGGTTCGGTATTCCGCGAGTCCTGATTAGCGACAATGGAAGACAGTTTGATACACCCGTCTTTAGACAGTTCTGCTCGGACTATGGAATATTGAACCACTACTCTTCTCCTGAGCACCCACAAGCTAATGGTCAGGCCGAAGTAACCAACCGTACGATCTTGCAGTCGATTAAGACGAGGCTCGAAGGTGCTAAAGGCCTGTGGGCCGACGAACTCCCAGCCCTTCTGTGGGCCTACCGTACCACACCCCGGGCGGCAACAGGCGAAACCCCCTTTTCCTTGACTTATGGTTTTGAGGCGGTAGTCCCCACGGAGCTCGGGCTACCCACATACCGGGTGGCCACCTTCACTGACCCAGATAATGGAGAGGCCCTCAGGACGGAACTAGACCTGGTCGAGGAGAAAAGAGACCAAGCCTATCTCAAGGTGGCAGCTTACAAGCAAAGGGTCTCAAGGTATTACAACAGTAAGGTGAAGCATCGTAGTTTCCAGGTTGGGGACCTTGTTCTTAAAGCAGTGAACCAGTCAACCCGAGTCCCAAGCCATGGGAAGTTGGGAGCAAACTGGGAAGGACCATATACAGTCACTCGGGTCAACCGACCAGGAACCTATTGGCTACAAAGTATGGATGGGCACGACCTCAGCCACCCCTGGAACGTGCAACATCTCCGCAAGTACTATCAGTAGCACATAGCTACGGGAGTCTAGTGTTATGAGGAGAATTCTTTTTCTACGTAGCCGTGATAGGACAATTGTTACAGATTGTTATTTTTTGAATAAAATGGAAAGTTTTGAAACATTATTCCCTTCGGTACATCAGGCTTACCCAAAAGACCTCGGGCCTAACCCCGAGGCACCAAAAGACCTCGGGCCTAACCCCGAGGCACCAAAAGACCTCGGGCCTAACCCCGAGGCACCAAAAGACCTCGGGCCTAACCCCGAGGCACCAAGAGACCTCGGGCCTAACCCCGAAGCTTCAAAAGGACCCTGCAACCACCCATGTTCCAGGTCGGTTTCCTATGGTGGATCCCCAACACGCCCCCTCCTTAACAGGAGCCTGGGGGCAAAAGGGTCCTCCAACTAAACAGGAGATTAATTCAAGCTATGCTTAGGTCCAGCCGACGATGGGGCCAAACCCCTAGGTGGCCAGCAATGGCAAGCTTCAAAAGGACCCTGCAACCACCCATGTTCCAGGTCGGTTTCCTATGGTGGATCCCCAACACGCCCCCTCCTTAACAGGAGCCCTGGGGGCAAGAGGGTCCCATACCTAAACAGGAAATTAACTAAAGTTTCGCCTAGGTCCAGCCAGCGATGGGGCCAAAACCCCTAGGTGGCCAACGATGGCAAGCTTCAAATGCTCCTGCAACCACCCATGTTCCAGGTCGATTCCCTACGGCCATTCAGTCCCGTACACCCGCACTCCTGCCTTTGCAAAATGCTTGGGGGGCAGGGGACAGGAGGACAAAAGGGTAACGCTAAGGCCAAAACAGGGAATTATATCATTCGACTAGGTGTTCTGTGGGTTACGGTCCTAAAGCATTTGCTAAGGCAGATGTTAGGTTGGCCAAGGCCGTACGGATACTAGCAAAAGTTAAAAGCACAGTACAACAAAGTTAACGGAAGGATAACCTCAAGGGCCTTTTCATTAATTAAAATGAGTGTACAGAGCTTGGGGGGCAATTGTAGTAGCCTCCCCGAAAAATAAAAGTCTACAAACGACAAAAGCAAATAACAGGGAAGTCAGTTTTCCGCATTAAGCACGTTCTCGGTCTCCCTGGCCTGTTCCCCCGGAATGGTAAGTCCCCCCTCCGCTAAGCCTCCTTCCGGGGTAAGCTCGGTGGCCTCAGCAACGACCTCAGGATCTCCAACGGCCGCAAGCCCCTCGCCAGCGGCTGGAGCTTCACTGAGTCCGGGATCCTCACCGATGTCCCAGTAATCCGAGTCAATCCCCGCGTAGGCCGAGAGAACCCACTCGGGGTGGTCCCGAGCTACCCGCCGCTTCAGATCCTCATAACCTTGGAAGAAGCCATCGTCAAAAGCTCCTTCCAAGGCCTCTGCGGAAGGCGCCTCGGTCACCGCTTTAGCCTGGGCCTCGGCTGCCGCGATAAGGGCCCGGGAAGTTTCCAGTTCGGCCAAAGCCGCTGCCAAGTTCGCCTGAGCCGCCCCTAAGCTCAAGGCCAGCGACTTCGTCTTGCTCGTCTCCACGACCAGGGCAGCTTTTGCTACCTGCAGCTCTTTCCGTTCCTCCGAAAGGGCGGCTTCAGCGGCGCCCACCTTCGCGGCCAGGGATGAGTGGACGGATTCAGACCCCGCAGCTATGCAGCCAACCTACGGCAGGAGAACACACATCGGTTAAACAAGTAATAAGTGCAGGGCAAGTCCGCGTTTAAACAAAAAGAAGCAGAACACTCACCAGGTGGGAGACGCTGTATAGCCATCCTTGGATCCCTTGGGGGGTTAGCTCAGCACACGCCGTCACCTGGCTTGGCGCGAGGCAGGGCCTGAGTCTCTCCCGGGCCTCATCATGCCCGCCCGGGGGCAAACCCGATGGAACATCAGCCATGGGCACGGGCTCTTCAACAGCCGGCCTGGGGGGAACCGATGCCCCTGCGGGACTTGGACGGGTATTGGTCCCGTGGCGAATGCGCCTGAGTGGGCGGTCACCGCCTGGAACCTCGGTGGCCGGCCTCTTTCCTTGGGCGATTGCCACCCGAGCGGCAGCAGTGGCGGTAGCGGCGACCTGTCTCTCCCGCAGCTGATCCAAGTTGCGTTTGGGAGCCATTTCTGTAGAAACAAAGATCGTACGGTCAAAGGTGCAAGGGACAGAAATAGTACAAGTACATGTTACTGGCACACTTACCAGGGATGATGG
Organism: Hydrangea macrophylla; assembly: GCA_033977485.1. Lineage (NCBI taxonomy): Eukaryota > Viridiplantae > Streptophyta > Magnoliopsida > Cornales > Hydrangeaceae > Hydrangea > Hydrangea macrophylla. The sequence continues at coordinate 87,107,734 of CM066984.1, forward strand.
GTGTAGAGCTGGGGGCCGGAATAGGCGGCTCAGGGGAGTATTTAGCGATGAGCCCTCCCGACCGGGACAGCACGTTCCAGATGCTGACGGGCAACTTCGCTAGCTTCAAGATCCTGGCCTGGCACGCCTCAGAAATTTCTGGGGGTTTAGTTGAGCCCGCTGTAAAAAAAAAAAAAAAAAAAAAGAAAGAAGAAAACTGATCAACAATCCACTGTGTTCCGGATAGTTCGGGATAGCAGATAAGGACGGAAGGGCGGTCTTACCCTTCAACTCCCTGGCCCAGGATGTCTTCAGCTGGCTCCCCGGAGCCATGTCACAGAGATGAAGGGTAGATACCTGGAAGAATTTTCCCTTCCACCCTTTATTGTTACTAGGGCAGTTGTCGATGATTTTCCTGCCCGGACGGGCGGAGAACGAGAAAAACCCCAACTCGTTATGCACAGGGAATGGCCGGTAAGCCCAAAGGAACTCCTGTAGGGTAAGATCATACCCGAATGCCTGGGGCCACAATGATATACACCCCATCAAGAACCTCCACCCATTGGGAGCCAACTGGCCGGGAGCGATGTCAAGAAAAATCAATATGTCCCGAGCCACCGGGTGAAGCGGAAGTCGGAGGCCAGCCATCATAGCGTCCTCAAACAGGGTGACAAACCCTGACTGATATAGGTGCGCGCCGCCGGAATTCACGGCTAGGGCGCAACCGTCAGGAAGGGAGTACCTCTCCCTAATCCGGCGAAAGTCTCCAGAATGAAGAACAGAAGAGGTGGACTCACAAGCGAAGACCATGCGGTCGGTCTCCTCCGGTAGCTCGTCGCCTAATCCCCTCGAAACGGAGGCGACAGGGGCCTCCTCGGAAGACTGACTACTGGACAGGCGAATGGGGATCCAGGCCCCGCTTTGGTGGTCGGACGGGGATTCCGGGAGCTGGCCTTGGCTAGCACCCGGGGACCCCGACTGGTACTGCTCACTCTCCGATCTCGACGCGAAATTGAAGCCGGAGTGCTCCATCTCTGGCCCTCCGGCAGGAAGGAACCGACACAAAGGACGACTCGCGAAGGGATCGAAAACCCCGAGCCTGATATACAGGGGGGGCAGGGTTACTAACCTGAATGGTAGCAAGTAGATGCTCCGCAACACCAGGTAGCACTCTCTCAGAACCACGCAAAGAACACCCGTCCGGTTCAAGTGAGTTAAGGTTCCACCTGACTCGAAAAATGCTACGAATCTGAGAAGGAAGAAATCCCACTCCCGCTCAAACCCCACAAGATTCGTTCTCTCCAGTTTCGCTTCGAAAGGAAAAAGGAACAGGGAAGAGAAAAAAGAAGGATCAGAGACAAGAGAATCAGGAGGGTGCGCAGGAGGTGGGGCGAGTGCTCCATATATAAAAGACCTCGAACGGCCCAGATCAGAACAGATCCAGCGGTCCAGAAAATATCCCGCCCAAAACCGTCGCTTCGGTCACGTGGGGGGTCGCCTCAAAAGGCGCGCGCATTAAGTACACGTAAAGACGTTTTCGTTGGCTTCTGAACGGTTTGGTTACGCCCACGTCTCCATTCGTTAGGATCTAACCTGACCAACGATTGGTTGACGCGTGGAAGCAGCGGTCCAGGCCCGAGCAACCATAGCCCGGGCGCATTTGCGAGCCGGTCGGGAATTAACCTCACAGAGTTGTACAGAATCGATACACAGTTCAAGGGACTTAATGAAGGAAAAAGATGGCCTCAGGGACCTTTTTATTGCTATAAAAGGAAAACTGTACAAAGACGGGAGCAATTACAGTAGCCTTCCCGGAAGAAAATAAAAAGAAGAAGAAGGAAAAATGTACATATGTGTATAAACAAAAATGCCCTTAAGGTCATTGGCCCTTCAAAGCCTTGACCTCCTCTTCCAGGGCAGCCACCTTCGCCGTCAGCCCCTCTACGGCCAGCTCCAAGGCGTGGACATCCACCCCCCGCAGGGCGGAGTCCATCTGCAGCTCGGCGCCCATCTTCTCCACCGCCTGCAAGCGTTCTTCCATGTTCGCGAGAGAGAAATCCGACCATGAGCCCGGCATGCGGGGGCCGGCGAATATTTCCGGTCGGCTCCTCTTCGGTGGGGGCTGAGGCTCTTCTTCGACCTCTCTCTCCTTGCCCTTTCTGGACGGGCCCGGAGGCGGGCTTACATCTTCAGGAGAGGAGGAGTCATTGCTGGTGGACAAGGTGACCGGCCCCTCGGGTTGGCCCGTCCTGCTGGCCGGGCGCGCCCCGGTCGCCATTGACCGGGTATAGCGGCGCGATCCAGATGCCGCAGCGGCAGCGGTTGCAGAAGACGATCCGACGCCCGAATTCTCCGCAGGTCTCCCTTTCAAGTAGGAGAACGACATACCGGCCTCGATGGCTTGGTCGAAAGCCTCCATGTCATCTTCGGACGGGACGACTCCACGAAGGGCGGTGAAGGCCTGTTTGCAGTGATCGGGATTATAACCCGCAGGAGGGCAGAGACCGTCATACTCCAACCAGTTACCAGCAACCAGCACCCAAGGGTACCGTTGCCAGTTCTTGTTTGGGAAGTCTAGACCTCGGACAAGATCTTTTCCCTCAGTCTTAGGGCGGAAGTAGGGGCCCCTGTTGTCAATGCCCAGTATGTAACACCTCGCAACGTCGGCAGCCCGGAGAAACAACCCCAGTCGCTCGTTCAGCGCCGAAATGCCCCATAAGAGGCGGGCAACGTTTGGTCGGCATTTGTGTAGTGGAATCTGCAAACCCTGAAGAAGGTCGCAGAAGGAGACCGGCAGAGGAAAGCGTAATCCCACGATCAGTAGCAGATAGCTGCTGATGAGGAAGAAAGGAGGGGCAACTTCTTCTCCTTCAACGAACGGACGGATCACCACGTCCTCGGGAATTTGGCAATCTTCCCGGAATGCCTTAAGCCCCTCGTCTGATGTTAGGTCAACGTGTGAGGCCATTTGGTGAAGATAAAAGTTTGGAAAGGCAAAGACAGCAAAGGATAGGGGGCTCGGAGAGTTTGCTCAGGCGATTCAGCTAGTGTTGAGTAGTGAAGAAGCCAGGATAAATAGTGCTCATTATATAAGCGGAACGAACGGTTGGGATCCAATCTGATCGAACGGTTCATGTACTCTCCCGCCGAAACTGTCATTTCGGGCACGTGGGGCGTCGCCTCAGAAGGCGTGAGCATTAAATGTGGGATGTGATAGTCTGGTCGCCAGCTGGACGATTCAGTTACCTCTTAAACTGGATGCTTTAAGCCCGAACTATGCTTGTAACCAGAAGGCACGTGGCATCGGGGATCTCAGGCCTGTACAGCTACCGCTCGGTCCTTAAGCCGCCGGGTCATCCCGTGTTAGCCGTGGTCCGGTGGGGGACCCGGTATTTTCCCGGGCGGTCTATGAAGGGCGTTCTTAATTTTCCGACCTCATCTGATAAAGCGTCATCTCAGCTCTGAAAATGGGGGGCAGCTGATATGTCCAGAAATATCTTGTAATTACCCAACCGCCACGTGTTCAGCTAATGACCCGGGGAAGACAGATTTGAGGCATGGAGCCCACGCCCCCGAGGGATGCTGCAGTTGCCACCCGAGATACTCGGGCGGTCGTAGTAGGGCCCCGAGGATCACGGCATCAATCACGTTTCCCCTCAAATCGTTACACAGCTGTCGCTCGATCAAGAGAATTAGTGGTTTCCTTAACTGCTTAGGAAACTCACCAAATATTGGGCAAATCTATTGTGATTAGATTAGGCTTCCTAATCTAGTGAAATTTACCATGTAAAGGTGGACTCTTACACTTATAAAAGAGCCCACCTACCCTCTCAAAGGGGATCCGAATATCAACTCTCTAAGCAGAATACACCTTAGAGAAATCACCAACATACACGCATACACCCGGCTGGTATTACTGGTAGTGCCGCCCCACTTTGTTTGCTCACCAGGCCGCCGGTGATCTGCTAGTGAACGCGCATAGACGCAACAGTGGACGTAGGTCACCTCATTAACGGAGGCCGAACCACACACAAACCTTCTGTGATTTCATTTTTCTTCTTAGAATAGCCCTCACCAGTTTTCGGCATCATCATTATAAATATTATATTATAATATTCCAGAATTTAAAATAACAATAAAATTATATGTATTTTTGTTTAACATAATTTAAACTAATTAATAAACATATAAAACCTATTTTATAAATAAAACAAATTAATTATACTAAATAAAATTAAAATAAAACCCGCGGGTCAGAGCCAGATCCGACCCGATCAAATGGGCTACTTGCTTAAACACTTAATCTGACCCAACTTAAAATATATGACCCGACCCGAGTTAATTAATACGGGTAAACGATCTAACCCGTTTTCCTTTCTTCTCCGGCGAGCTAACCCGCTGCCGGCAAGGAGCGTTTTCGCCGAAAAACTTCAAAGGGCTATATCTTCTTCATCTCTCCATGTAAATTGATGAAACCAAGGGGAAAATGACCGGAATCCAGCCCTCTATATCATACTACGAGCTTGGGACTGTGTTTATTCATTTAGGGTTTCAACGGAACCATTATTCTTTCGGCCAAAAATATGGATAATGGTCTGCATGACCTATCAAACATTACCCAAATCAAATACTATTCCTAGGGGGTCTATAGGGGTCCAAAGGGGTCTGTTTGGTACCACTTTTGGCTGATTTGGTGGTGTTAAAAATCTAAGCTCCAGTGAGGGAGGTTTAATGGAAGTTTTGGAGCAGTCAGGAGCCTTCGGCTCTGGTTGGTTAGTAAAAGAGGGGGGGGGGGGGTCTAAGAATGTGGGTGGGGTGTATAAGATATACGGAATGAAACAGAGGGGTTGGGGGATTATACCTCATTTTAGTTTTTCTCTCTTCTTCTTCGCTCTCTCCAATCAGTCCCTCTCTCTTCCTTCTCTTCTGCGTCTTCTTCAGTCTCCTTCTCTCTGATCAGTGTGCGTGTGTGTTTGAGGGTGAGGCAGAGAGGGAGTAGTGAGTGTGTGTGTGTGTGTGTGTTCTCTAATTCTCTCTCTATCTCTTGGTAACTCTCTCTCTCTCTCTCTCTCTTCATCTAGTCTCCTATATATATATATATACATACACAATCACATATATACTTACACATGCATATGCAGATTGCATATCTGTATGACTAGATCTTTGAGAGGGACATGAGGGTTAGTGAGAGGAGTTGATGGAGAGGTGTCCTAGGGAGGGGGAGAAAAGTGGTCGGCAGTTTGGGTGTGTGGGGGTAAACCCGACGGGTTTGAGGAGGGGTGATTGGGTAGAGTTTTTACCCAATAGTTTTAAGGTGGTTTGGGTAGTACAATACCTATTTTGGGTGGTACTTTACATTTCCATATTTGTATTGTTGTCGTTAGGAACTACGTGCCATACAGTCTAAATTGATATAAATTATACGGGTTAGCGTGACTATTCAGTCCGGGTTCGTAACTTACAGTCTAAGTTAAATAATTTATAACTACGTATGAGTTATATAGGGTTCTAGAAATACAGAATTGAATACGGGAATCCATTTTATTCATATAGAAATTTTACGGGTATTACATTAATTATCCCAATATTTAAACGTCATTTTTGCATTTTATGAAGCTCGACTGGAGTGAGAAAATTGAATTTGGCTTCAAAATTTGAAGATTTGAAGCAACGTTGGAGTTGCTCTCAGCAAAATTTCAAGAGGGGTGGTTTTTTCCTTTTCTTATTTGCTAGTTCTACGTGTAAAATAATTTTTTATATACATATAATACTATATATATATATTTTATACTTACTTGGATTCGGATTGGATACACATACACTCCACACACACGCACACTCCAGCAACCCCAAAGCCCTACACTGGCCCACAGCAAAGCCCAACAAGGGTCGCTCATTCCAATTGAAGAATAATAGAGAGGGGGGGTAAGCAACTAGAATTCTCTATAGGGTTTCAAACCCTCTCCCTCCCTACTGGGAAGAGAGTGGCTGTGCCAATTGAGATACAACCCACTTGACAATATTACAAGATAATTAAGGTAAAAGATAATGAATAAACTTAGGTAAAAAAATTTCCATGTCAGGTATGACTAAGCGGAAAAAAGAGTGTGTTCATACGTAAAATTGACTACTAGATAAAGAGTAACAATAATGTTGTTGTCACCAAATTGAACCAAGAGTTTGCACTGAATGGGAGTGGGCTCTACTTACTTTACAGCATAGCAACATTATTGTTGTTTGAGCCACTGTTTAAAGAATCGGACCGAATCGGCCGGTCGAACTGGTTGAACCGTCGACCGGAACCGCGAACGAACCGGTTTAAACTGGGAACTGGGAATAATGATTGAACTGTTCGAATTTTGGAAAACCAGTAGAATTGACGATTGAACCGGTAAAACTGGTAGTTGAACCGAGAACCGGTTCTTTTTTGTATATTTTTTGTTTTAATATTTATTTTTTATTTTTTTAATTATTATTAGTATTTATGACATCATGGTTCAACCGTCCGGACCGGCCGGTTGAACCGGTCAACCCGTGAACCGGTCACCTTTCCGGTTCAAGGAATGGTCCGGTTTTAAAAACATTGGTTTGAACAAACAATCAAAGGCTAGGTCGGATCCACAAAATTAACCCATTTTGATTTTAATTCAAAAACCTGCCCATTTTAACTTCTTCATTTGAAAACCCAAACACAAAGTATACATTTTCTCTCTCCTCACAATCGCAGGAATAGAGAGAACGAAGAGGGCGATTTGGGTGCTTCATCTCAGGGCTGCGATTTGGGCGATTTAAGGACTTATGCAAATCCCTAGGCGATAGGCAAGCTGCGAGGGGGGGGGGGGGGGGGGGAGGGGGCTAGTGCCTAAGCGGAGGCATAATATTTTAAAGCAAAATTAATAATATAGAAACAATTAATTAATAATATAGAAACAATTCTAATAGACTAATAAAAAAAAAAAAAAGTCACATTATCAAATAGCATCAACAACGTAATTTAAATTAATGTTTACTAACAAACTAAGCTTCCAACTCTTCTTCTCCATATTGCTCCAACACTCTCTCTCCACCAGACTCATATTCCTCATTACCATTTTCTTCTGTATCCTTGTCAGATACAAAATCAACTTTATGAAGTTTTCGTGAGTCGTCTTCACTCTCTCTTTCTCTCTCTCCCTCTCTTAATCTTGGTAGTCAATTGAATTGAACGACTGTGGTGTGGTGGCTTAGGAGATTATTAGGATTTTGCCCTTGTTATTATTTTAAGAAAATGACAATTCCATCCCTAGATCGGGCCTTGACCAGGCCTAAATTCCTATGGGATTTTTGCAAAAATTAGGTAAAAATTCAAACAGTTGGACAAAGCGTAACTTTGCCTAGAGGATTTTTAGAACACGGGTTAAGCCGACAAGTTTGACAGTGGAGGTCAGTGCAATGTCACAAACCTCATAGGAGATTTGTGCAAAAGAGCTCAACCTCGAAAGAGAGGGGTGGGGGATGTTTTTTTATTGAGTAAAACTTCAGGCAAACCCATTTTCACAACCTCACCCCCCACAACCTCATGTGTCAATCATGTAGTGGGATGAGACCCACCATTTAACACAACCTCATATATGATACTCCCACTACATGATTGACACATCAAGTTATGAGGAGTGATGTTGTGAAAATGGGTGTGCCTGAAGTTTTACTAATTTTTTTTTTTATTTTTTGCCCTTTCATTTACACTTTAACGAAGAGTACTGATCTAGCAGGGTTTTGGATCTGAAGAATTTTCTTTCCCCCCCCCCCCAAACAATGGGGGTGATCATCGAGAGCGATATATGGGAGCCCAATCAAGCTCTATACATATTCATATTCGTATCTTCCTTTCTCTCAATCTTTGTTCTACCTCGCTTTTCCAATCGATCTCTCACCATCTTCGACCAGTCTCTCTCATCTTCGTTTTCTCGTTTTCAGAGAACCTTTCTTCTCCTCTATTCACTCTCTTCAGGTTCCATTTCCCCCTCTCTCTCTCTCTCTCTCATGTTAAAATTCTTAATAGTATAAATTTTATGGTTTTGATTTAGTTCTGCTTGGAAAAGTCTAAAAACTGGACGAGGTTTTAGTCAAGATCTCACTTTTTATCTGGTTCTTGTACAAAACCAAGATAATGTTGGTTTGACAAGTAATCAGTTTTAAGGAATTGGCACTCACCTAATATTTGAATTTGTAGAACCTGTTTACTTATGAACCACAAAATCGATATTTTTTTTGGCTTTCCCAAACAGCCTCTTAGAATAGAATCAATTTCGAATTTTACTGGTCGAAGTAGATTGCATGTAGTTCAGTAGCATGTTGTTTTATAGATTTCAATAAAGATTCAAAATTCATGTTAGTTCCCTCTCACTGCATTTTCTCAGAAGCCAAACGGAGCTTAAATTTGGTAATCATTGATAATGTTGCTTGATTTGTTCATTGATTTTCAGACTGTTTAAATGTAATCACTTTTGCTTTAGAATAGTATCAAAGTCAAATTTTACTGATCCAATAACTTGCATTTAGTTCAGTAAATTTCCTGTTAGTTCCCTTCCCTCTCACTGCATTTTCTCAGAAGCCAAACGGAGCTTAAATTTGGTAATCATTGATAATGTGGCTTGATTTGTTCATTGATTGTCAAACTGTTTAAATGTAATCACTCTATCATACACAGTGACGGAAGGGCTATGGTTGGTGTTTGGAGAGTATGAGTTGGCGTATTACGGCGTTACTAGGGAGCAAATGGTGTTGTCTCTCTGTGTTGGATGTGCAGCGTCTCTCTTCATAGGTCCTTTCTTAGGTGTGCTTTCTGATATAATGTAAGTGCACTCTCTTGCTTGTTAGTTTCATCATTCATGTTTGTTAATACTGGCTTTGGTTGTAAAGCCTTCATGGGATTTCATGCTACATATTTCATCTGCGAATAGATTGCGATGTTTACAATTCTATAATTTAGTAGTTATTAAGCATAATTGCAAAAAAAAAAATCTCATACGATAACAACTTGCAATCCATGAGTGAAGTCAGAGACAATATAGTGTAATACCTTGGAGGACATTTAATATAATTTGATTGTGAGGAACATGCTAACCAAAAATGATATACTGTCATGTTAATGTCAGTTAGGAATGTTTTTGGGTTTTTTCAAAAAGAATTGGGAACTGTCAATTTTTATAAAATGGCTTCACTCGATTTGTATTCAGTTTGTGAAAATTGGAGATACAGTTTGATAGCAATACAGAAACTGCACTGCAAAATCATAACTGTACTAGCTGTAAATGTTCTCTTAGCTTCCAATATTGGTGTTTCTGTATGAACGGGATGTATTAAAATATATGCTGCACTCTGCACGAGAAACCAACTTCATCAAGTGGTATTATCACTTTTTGCATTTGTTTTTAAGTTATGGATCACATGGCTTAGTGACTGTATCAAATTCACTGATTTATGCAGAGGTCAAAAGAAAGTTTGTTTGGTGTTTTGCGTCCTGCATCTCTTAGTTGGCACGTGGAAGAGATTCTTTGCATACTCGAGTGTTTGGCTAGCAAGTATTTGTCTCTCTCTTGCCAGTTCCATATTTTTGTTCAGTTTTGAGACATGGATGGTAGTTGAGCATGATAAGGTTTGTGTTCAGAAATTGGTCCTTATTTTTGCATTAGAAAGGCTGAATGCTTTAAACTTACCATTAAACCTTTGGATGTGAAAAAATTATGATTTGTATCCATCTATTTCACTTCCATCTTTTGGCCGAGAAGAATGAGCACTTGTAAGAAGCCTGTCCGTGTTGGATACATCTCGGACATTGACATTTCTACAATACTCCCGAGCACATCTGACACATCGTAAATGTTTCCATAATTAAGAAAATTCTTTTTTCTTCTCCTTGAACATGCAGCTGAACTCTTGTCAGCATGTGATGAGACTTGGATATTGTAGATATGACTTATTTTATCATGGCAATAAGTATTTTAAGTTAAATGTTTTACACAAAATTTATTAAACATTTTGACCTTATGCTTTAATAGAAGGATCTTGGTTAATGGCAAATGAGGAAAAAATCATTGTAGCTATGACACACTCGATATCTATATAATATATAAATGCATGGCCGTTATGTCATGTCTGTCTGTTCGAAATGGATGATTATTCAATCTTGGGATTCTTAATTTACCAACTACCTTACTGCAGTTAAAGTATATTACATTAACTTGTGGCAAGTTGTATTTGGCATACTCACTGGAGTTCTAACTTCTGAGTACAAAAAACTAAAGTTTTCCCCATTTGTTGTGTCAGAGTGTATGTGTTTGTCGCGTTCATGTCTCATGTGAGTATCCATGCTTCATAGCTTTTAGCAATAAGGTGCATGTGGAACCTCTTCCACATCATAGATCTTTTAGCGGCTTCCAATAGCATAGTAATGATGGTTCCCTTATTGTTTCTAATTGCAGCAAGGCCATAGACAAGATACGTTGAATGACATGTTTTGGTTGATGAATTTCTCTGAGTCTGCATCTTTCATTGGGAGCCAAGTGCTTGCAAATTGGATGGTTAGAAGTAATGTGGTTAACAGTGTCATTTCTCCCTCAACCACAGCAATGTTACTGGCATTTCTCATTATCATTTTTGTCACATGGGAATGGAAAGAAGTTCCGCAAACAGCAGCATACAAGGATTATAGGATTTCCTTCTATGCACGTATATTCGGTGGTACAATATGCATCTCTTTTTCATGGATTAAAAAAAATCTCTTTATGTCTTGTCAATATGATTTTCCCAAGTATTTAGTGTATGAAATTGATAAAATGATAGCTAAGCTTTAGTAGTGAGGGTGTCAAGTAGCTGCTCAGCAGTTCAAATTCTTTTGAATCTGTTTTTGTGAGTGACAATTTCTTTATGTTTGATAGAAAAACGGATATGGCTATTAGCATGGGCACAAGCGTGCATTCAATTTTCCATTGCAGCCTTCTGGATTCTATGGGCTCCAACTATAGTGGTACGCTTTTGACTGCAGTTTGCATACATGTAGATACTTGGCTGTGGTTTCTAGTCGAGTATTTCTTCTGTATCATATGGGAGTTGTTGGATCATGCAAGAACTTTAGGTAATTAGATAGTTTCCTCTAGTGTACTACATCCATTTTCCTAAAGACGGGGGTTCTGAAATGTCTCAATTCTGATGGTAATGTTTGTACTGATGAAATAGTCAGTTCTGAGTATCACTCCAGAGTCCAGAGAACATTAAAAGAAAACCATTCATTGAGTTTTCCTAAATATGATATCCAAATAAGTGCAAGTTTGTAACTCAGATGGTACAAAGACTACTCATCCAGCATTAAGAACAACAAAGGAAAATAAAAGGGGCATATATATGTTTCATACCTATCAGAATGAATAAAATTTCTAAATGTAACACCCTTTCGCTGGAGCAAACAAACAAATTGTCAAGAGAGTATGAAACTTCTAAACTGTAGTATCTAGAAGTTGAGATTTCTTCAGTCTGTTGTGCAAAATTACTTCTTGTTCCACTCCCTAATGATAGTTATCCTGTAGTAGTACTATAACTTTGCTGAGAAGCCAATCTATTCTCTCTCTCTCTCTCTCTCTCTCTCTCTCTCTCTCTCTCTCTCCCTCTCTCTCTCTCTCTTTTCTCTGCGATGGAAAGAATAAGACATTTTTCTATTGCCATAATATATTTGAAGAGCCGGAAGCCATATCTGAATGCATCTAATTCTAACCTATGTCGCTGGATGGCGCATTGGCAATAGTCGTAATCTTCAACGTTAAACTCTCATAATGCAAATTCTTGTTCTGAGTTTTTGAAAGTACAGGACTGACAATGATATAGAATTTTGAGGGGTTAATCAGATTTTGCACCGATCGTAGTTTACACTAAGTATCAATTTGCGCCCCCCCCACCATAGTTTAGAAGCTGACACTTTAGACACTGAGTTTCTAATTTGTGTCAGTTTGCATCTTCCGACATAATCCGCCAACATTGTATGACGAATTTCAGCGGTTTTTTGACAGAACTTGATAGATTTTGACGGAGGGTGCAAATTGACATAAATTAGAAACTCTACGACTAACGTGTACTATTTGGGGTGTGGGGCAAAATGACACTGAGTGTAAACTATGTGCCAGAGTGTAATTAATTGGTGCATCAAATGATATAATCTCATATGTCATACAATACAAGAAGTACCACATGTATTTCCCCTCATTCATGTAGCGTGCACACATGGTGAGTTTAAAATGGGAAGATAATTCCCCTTTTTATGCTGTTGGAAAGATTTAAAAGACTGGGTAATGGACCTAGTCGTAAATTTTGTAAAAATTCATTAGATTTTGAATTTGCATATGTTGTTTTGGTTCTAGGCTGATGGTCGAGAAGTGAATCTAGGCTTGATATATCCTTGTTTGCTGGGTGCTAGAATGCTTGGCAGCACAGCATTTCCATGGCTATTTAGTGGGCCGTTATTACTTCGAACTGAGGATTGCCTCGTATATGTTTTCACTATTATGGGTTTTCTTTTGTCGATAGTGGCTTACGATTATCAGGTATGGTGTGTTTAATCATTAATCATTCGGTTATTCTTTTCGATTCCCAATCCTGGGGTTTTCACTTTTCATTTAGTGCAGGAAATTGGTGTTCTTGTTTTACTGTTTTGCTTATTTCATGCTTGCGTTGGAGTGATTTTACCTTCACTGGCCAGATTAAGGACCATGTATGTTGCATTATTGTTTCTTTCTTTGTGAGTTTGTTCGAATTGGCTGTGGCTCTTGTTAAGTTGGAGTTTACATTCATTTCAGTGGAACTTTTGATAAATATCTAGCTTCTTGTTTGATGCACAGGTATGTGCCCAATGAGTTACGTGGAGGAATGATAAGCATTTCTTCCATTCCTGCAAATGCAGCAATCCTGTTTTTTCTTATACAAGTACGTGTCTTTAACCAACATGTGAAGTTAGAAAATTATTTGACATTCTTTGGGGTAAATATTAGTTTATTAAATATATAGTAAAAAATCAATAGTATGCACTCTCCCGGTTGTTAGAATCGGTTGATTCACGAGTCTATTCGTGTTTCATACTACCCAATAAAATTCACGATTCATAATTTTGAAGTTTTTAATGTAAAACTTTCAAAAAGAGGGAATTGCTATAGTAGCATAGCACTCTTCAACTTTTAATTTAGGATCTCATGAAATTGCAAGAATGGCCTTCATATCAAATAAATTTACTAGTATGTGTAGTCCACAATTTTTTTTCCAAGTTACTGCACAAACAAACAAGGCAACAATTTGCAAATAATTATTCAAAAGGCTACGTACAAACTGTTGGAATTAAGGGATTTAATTCCGGATTTTAGTATGTTATTTAAGGTCATGTTGACCACATTTAAGTTAGTTTTATTTCTTTCCTTTTTCTTATTTATTTCCTTCCTTCATTATTCCAATGTAACATTATATAAACTATGGGATGTATAGTAATAAGATTATCACTTTCCCATATCTCTTTTTGGTATCAGAGCCACATACAACCCTAAAACTATCACCCACCACCTTCGCCGCCTGCCAGCCACCACCCACCACCCTCGCCGAGCCCCACCTGCTGCCCAGCCCCCTCGCCGACCACCTCAGGCCTCCCACCTACCCCATCTGACCTCACCCAATCCCAGCCGAGGCCCTCTCTCCTTGCGCCGCAAGTCCTAGGAGTGTTTCTCCCTAGCGGCGCAGCTTTGTAGCTCCTCGGGAGCCTCTTCAGCCCTTTTTAGGGCTTGTGTGTGATGTATTAGAGCAGTTCGTGTGCTCTTCATTGTCTGTCGGGTAATCGAGTTTCCGGTTGCTCTCGTTAGCCGAGTTTCTGGCTGTGTCTGTCACTGTTGCTGTTTCTTGGTGCTTTTTCCGGCGAGTTTTCATCCAATTTTCTGGTCACTCTTCACAGCATCATGACTGATACCAATAAAACCGTAGATCCAATCAACCCAACATCTCATCCAACCGTGCACCGGGTCACTAGTGTTTTGCTAAATGGAAAAATTTTTCACGCATGGTCTAATTCTCTTCGTCTCTACCTTGGCGGTAAACGGAAAATTGGGTGGTTGCTTGGGAAGGAGGTTAAACCCGCTGAATCGGACGCGAAGTTCGAGGAATGGTTTACAGATAACTGTATTATTCTGGGCTGGATGTTCAATTCGATGGATGAACGAATCTATAATATGTTTATGTATCATAATACGGTGCATGGACTTTGGACTGCTTTGAAGAAGATGTATGATCATGCGCATTCTGACTCGCGCATTTTCGAGCTCTACCAGGATATCTCTCATGCTTCCCAATCTACTTTGGGCCTGTCTGTTTCTGACTTTTTTGGATACCTCCAGACTCGATGGGAGGAGTTAGCTCAGTATGAACCCATCACCGATTTTCCCAATGATGGAGATGTTGAAGTTAAGCGGCTTGACCGCCGTCGTACGTACCAGTTCTTGATGGGTCTAAAGCCCGAGTTCGAGGCTCTCCGGGCTCAGATTCTGAATACTGTCCCTATACCTTGTTTATTTGAGGCATTTGCTACTGTTGATGGTGATGAGAGACGTCGTCGCCTACTATCTGCTCCTGACTCTAGGCCCTCTCCTTCACCTGTCCCTGACCAGATGGCCTTTCCGGCTTCGTCTGGTACTCGTCCTTGAGGTAATCGCCCTTACTGCCAGCATTGCCGTACACCGGGTCACTCCATAGATCGTTGTTTTACTCTTCACCCAGAGTTGAAAGGGCAGTTCACTCGGACTCGACTTGCTGGTCGTGGTACTGGTCGTGGCCGGGGTTCTCCTCGTACAGGAGCGGTTGGTGATATACTTCCTCCTCCACCCGATTATAGTCAGCTTCAGTCTCAGATTGCTCAACTTTAGTCACATGTAGGTTTGGGAGCTCCTCCTTCTCCAGCACCCACTGGCCCCACAACCGCCATTGCTGCAGGTACTCCTACTGCTCTTCATGGTAAGTCAGGCCACCCTACTTGGATTCTCGATTCTGGGGCAAATAATCATATGACTGGTGAGCTTTCGGTTTTTACTTCTCCTGTTACCTCTATTAAACAATCTGTTCGTATCGCTGATGGATCTTTCATTCCCATCTGTAGTCAGGGTGATGCCCGTTTGTCTTCCGACATCATCCTTTCCTCCGTGTATTATGTTCCTAATTTTGCTTTTAACTTGCTTTCCGTTAATCGCCTTGTCAAGGATCATAACTGCTCTGTTGTGTTCTTACCTCATTCTTGTTACTTGCAGGACCTGACTACGAAGAAGATTTTTGGCAGGGGGTTTAAGCGGGGCGGCCTCTACTACTTCAGTGATCCTTCAGTGTCAAGGACATTCTCCAGTCTTCAAACTTCTGTGTTACCTGTTTTTAATAATTCTGTTTTGCCCGACTCAAATAAATGTGTTTTTTCCCTTCAAACGTTAGATTTGTGGCATGCTCGTCTAGGCCATGTTAACTTTCAGTATTTATGTTGGTTATTCCCTCAGTTAAATAAAGGTTGTAAGGATTTTCAGTTTAAATGTGTGGTTTGTGGATTGTCTAAACATACGCGCACCTCTTATATTCCTCGCATGCACCGGGCACCTCGTGCCTTCGATCTTATTCACTCTGATGTGTGGGGTCCTTCTCCCGTCACATCCATGTCACAGCACCGATATTATGTTACATTTATTGATGACTATATACGTTGTACTTGGGTTTATCTTATGAAGAAAAAATCTCAAGTTTTCTCTCATTTTCGAAATTTTCTTCAAATGATTAAGACTCAATTTCATACTGTTGTTTGCAATATCCGGTCTGATAATGGTAGGGAATATATTACTGATGAGTTTCGGGCAGAACTTAATAAAGGGGGTATTCTTCAACAACTCACTTGTCCTTATACCCCCGAACAAAATGGGGTAGCCGAACGTAAGAATCGCCATCTTATGGCTATGGTTAGGTGTCTCCTACGAGGGACAGGTTTTCCCAAGTAGTTTTGGCATTTTGCTGTCCTTACTGCTACTTACTTGATTAATCGTACTCCTAGTCGTATCCTACAAGGCCAGGCCCCGCTTCATGTCCTCAAGCCTGGTAGTACACTTTTCCCTGTTGTCCCTCGAATTTTTGGGTGCACATGTTTTGTCCAAAATCGCAGCCCTACACGCACTAAACTTGATGATAAGGCTGTTCGGTGTGTTTTTCTGGGATATTCTTCCATGTCCAAAGGTTACCGTTGCTATGATCCTATCAGACGACATCTGTATCACTCATTGGATGTCACTTTTTTGGAAACGGTTCCTTTTTTTACAGGTGCTTCCTCCTCTCTGGACACTTCACTAGAGAATGTTGGAGATGATATCTCAGTCCTTCCTCGCCCTGTGCCTATTCTTGATATACCCAGTGACTCTTTGCCTCCGGTCATTACAACTGACCCATTACAGGTGTACTCTCGTCGTCGTCGCGCTCCGGACCCCATGCCATCATCTTCTCCGGAATCAGGTACCTCATCTTCTCCTTTAGTTTCTGATGTTGCTCCTCCTCGTTAGCCTACTCGTACTCGTCGTCCTCCTTCACGTTATATTCTCTCTAGTAGTACTGACCATCCAATTTCTAAGTATGTCTCTTATCAGGGTCTTTCAAAACAATTCAGCTCTTTTGTCAGTGCAGTTGATTCTGTCTCCATTCCTCGCTCTGTTCATGAAGCTCTCCAGGATCCAAAGTGGGTGGCTGCTATGAAACCAGAAATGAGTGCTCTTCAGGATAATCAGACTTGGGAACTTGTCTCTCTCCCAAATGGTGAACGTACTGTTGGTTGTAAGTGGGTCTTCAGTGTTAAGTATTTGGCAGACGGCACTATTGACCGTTATAAGGCCCGTCTTGTGACTAAGGGCTTCACCCAGGTTCCCGGTAAGGATTTTGGGGCCACCTTTGCTCCGGTTGCTAAACTAACTACAGTCCGACTTTTTATTTCTCTTGCTGCTTCCTATTCTTGGCCTCTTCATCAGCTTGATGTCAAGAATGTGTTTCTTAATGGTGATTTGTCTGAAGTTATCTATATGGACTCCCCTCCTGGTTTTCGGGCTCAGGGGGAGTATTCGGGGAAAGTTTGTCGCCTCCGCAAATCTCTCTATGGATTGAAGCAGTCTCCTCGTGCATGGTTCATCCGGTTTAGTGATGTGGTGCTTACTATGGGCTTTATTCGCTGCCATTCTGACCACACTTGCTTTATTCGTCGTAATTCCAAAGGGCGCTGTATCATTATCTCTGTTTATGTTGATGATATTATTATTACAGGAGATGATGCGTCTGGTATTGTACAAGTGAAGCGTGCTCTTGGACTATCGTTTGATATTAAGGATTTGGGCCCTCTGAGGTACTTTCTTGGCATTGAGGTGGCCCGGTCCCGCCAAGGTATCTCGCTATCCCAACGGAAGTATGCCCTTGACCTCCTCCAAGATACGGGAATGCTTGGGTGTAGACCTACTTCTTCTCCAATGGATCCAAATCATAAGTTAACTGCTGAATTGGGAGAGCCCTTACCAGATCCCTCTGTATATCAGCGTCTTGTGGGTCGTCTCATCTATTTGACGAACACAAGACCGGATCTGACTTTTGCTGTTAGTGTCGTGAGTCAATTCATGCACTCACCTCGTACTTCACACCTTGATACTGTTTATCATATTCTCCGATATCTCAAGACTTGTCCTGGTCTTGGCTTTTTCTTTAAGACAGGAGCTCAATCAGGTCTCTCCAGTTTTACTGATGCGGATTATGCAGGCTCAAAAGGTGATAGACGCTCTACTTCTGGTTTTTGTACTTTTCGAGGTTGTCATCTTATCTCCTGGAAAAGTAAAAAGCAAGCAGTTGTCTCACGATCTTCTGCTGAAGCCGAGTACCGTGCAATGGCTCAGGGTTCATGTGAACTCATATGACTTCGTTCTCTTCTTGGTGAATTAGGCTTCTCAGTGGTGGAAGCATCTACGTTATTTTGCGATAACAAGTCAGCAATTATGTTATCATCTGACTCAGTTCTTCATGAAAGAACTAACATATAGAGGTTGACATCCATTTCATTCGGGAAAAAGTTCGGTCAGGAGTCATAACACCGATAAGACCGCTGATATGTTCACTAAGTCCGTTGGTCTAGCACTTCTACAGTCGTCTCTTGGCAAGCTTGGTCTCGTCAACATCTTCGCCACATCTTGAGGGGGAGTGTTGGAATTAAGGGATTTAATTCCGGATTTTAGTATGTTATTTAAGGTCATGTTGACCACATTTAAGTTAGTTTTATTTCTTTCCTTTTTCTTATTTATTTCCTTCCTTCATTATTCCAATGTAACATTATATAAACTATGGGATGTATAGTAATAAGATTATCACTTTCCCATATCTCTTTTATGTTAAGTTACCAACTACTCCAAAAGCTTAAGCTATTAGAGAATGGGCCCAACAATGTATATCAAGCTTCAACAAAAATAAAGTGTAAGGAATTTTTCAATAACATTTTTATATAGGAGTCGATCTAAATATTACAGTTATAAAGAAGATAACAATCTATGAGTATATATATATATATATATATATATAAAGGATTTCCCAGTAGCTATTTTGTATGTTAAGATTAGTTACTCATTCCAAGCAAAAATCACATATTAAGATTAGTTACTATCTTGATACTGTCACAGGGAGGCTACTATCGGAACATCAGTAATTCAACAATCATCGCATTTGCTGCTCTTAGTCTATTCTCTGCAGCTGGTTGTATGCATATGTTGAAGCGATGGGGAAAGCAACTGCATCTAAACTGACACAAGTTGTCATTGAAGACCAAAACCAGAGTGGATCGACTTTAGGTGTCAAAAATCACTGATTAAAAAATAATAATGGAGAAAATATAGAAATCAAGCATTGACATATTATTGGAGTCGATATTCTTTTCAATAAATGTGCATTGGCGCTGCAGATTCTTGGGGGAGAAGTGAAGAGGAGGAATTTATTTAGCTTCAAGTCATATGATTATGTTTCCACTATAACTACAGGTAATTAGAAGCAAGAACTAGATTACACGGTGATTATTTATTTGTAATAGCAAAGTGTTTTCGTACCTCTAGAGAAATTTATCCTTGGGAGAATTGTATATGGAGTAATATTTGGGACACAACCTTCATACAACTTTCATACAACCTCCCCAAAAGATGTGTCTATCTCTCTCCTGTGATGTCACTGGACCCCACAGTGACACAGGAAAGAGATAGACACATCTTTTGGGGAGGTTGTATGAAAGTTGTATGAAGGTTGTGTCCCAAGTATCTTGTATATGAGATGTTATTTCATTTATTTGTTCTTTCATTCATCTGATTGTCAGATATTTTGAGATCAATATTAGGTGGAATGTGATATGGTGTGGGGGCATAAAATCAAAATGGTTGGAGTCTCTCTCTCTCCTTGCGCTAATTTGTTTTCCTTTTTCATATTGTGGTGATTTATGGAATGTAGGGTGTTACGACGTGAGACTAATATCACGTTCACATGGAAAACTCCACGGCAAAAGTTCTAAGGACATAATTTGAAAATTTGGTGGAATATAAACTCGCAAATCAACTATTTGCAAATCCAGGGCTTCGGGAAATGCTTGAAATTCTCTTTTTCCTGTTTTTTACAATATTTCCATCCACATAACCATCCTGTTACATAAAGACAGTTTTTCCTTTGGCTCAATTTGATTCATTGATTTTGTAAGAGAAAAGAAAGGAAAACAATTTTCTTTCTTTTTGGCTACGAAGAAAAATAGTGAGACATAGGAAGAAAAAGAAAAAATATCGAGAAATAAGTTAAAATACCGCATTTTGTGACACTTTCCCCTCTTATTTCTTAAGTTGCAACATTATTTTTAAAAGTTTTTAATGTTATTTAGACATCTAGAAAAACATAACAGTTTTCCTCTTCTTGTTTTCCTGTTCCTTTTCTTTCCCTTCCGTGAATCCGCAAACGAAACAAAGCCTTTGGGAATAACAGGTTCAGTGTGCAACTCTCAGTGGATCTGTATAACAGTACAAGGTGAACCCGCAAACGAAACAAAGCCTTTGGGAATAACAGGTTTAGTGTGCAACTCTCGGTGGATCTGTATAACAGTAGAAGGTGAACAGACATGTAGTCAGTGCAGAATATGTTCAATATGCAATATTGTGTGAAATAGCTACAATAACCCAAAAAAAAAAAAATTTAATTTGTAATTGCTTTGTTTGTTGAAAATTTAATTGACAGCTTAAAAAAAAAAAATGGGGCTGTCCTTGCATTGCATAAAATAGTACAGATGATTCAAGACAAAATGGTCGATGCTGCACACAAAGGTGGACAAATAAATGTCGTGTATACCACTACAAAATACAAAATAGAGAGACGCAATGCAAACTATTTAATCATCCAGTTGTTCTTGATCCCTGAACCACTTTGTGGCTACCCATTTCTCTCCTGCAATTAACGGACAGCTCCCATGAAGTGATGTCTGCAAATAACATCCAGCCGAGTGGTTGTTATGATCAGAAGCCCCCAAACAGCAACAATTTATAAAGACTGCATAAACATCCCCTCAACACTGCCAAGTCTGCTCAGGGTGCCTAGACTACATTGCAGCAGGAGAGAGAGAGAGAGAGAGAGAGAGAGAGAGAGAGAGAGAGAGAGAGAGAGAGAGAGAGAGAGAGAGAGAGAGAGCAAGTGGTGTACGTTCTTCATGAAGCCTCCTGTTTACTTTTGTAAATGGTAGTTTTCGGCATACCATCAAAACAAATCATTTTTTTTATTCTCTTCATTTCCAGCTGCTAGTATGTATTGTTTTCGTAATGTCCTAAACTACTCCTTTTTTATATTTCAAATATGTGCACTCTTTGTACTTGTTTACTGGAAATAAGAACCTATATGTGAAAGAGTTGAAATACAAAGAAATGTATGCACTTCTGATGTATCTGATATATGTAGCAAGTCCAAAGGAGAACTTTTAAAAGTAAATCGCAGCTAGATTTATATATCTATGTAGCAGTTCGTTACTAACCATTTGGTTCCCCTCTTGAGCCACCTCAACTCTTATTAAGCTATGTCCTATGGTGGCATATTTGTCTTATCTATAGGACTGAACTATCTTATGGATTTCTGGTTCTATATTTGACAATATAGGAAGCACTAGTGTGGCTGCGGCTGCGCGGGATTCGTCAATTTCCCAAAAATCTAGGATGCGGATGCGGGGTTTGTTTTATAATTCATAAAAAATATAGGTTTACCTAATATTACAAGTCATACATCGTCTTGATTATTTATTAACTAATTTATTTATGTAACCAATACTAGCCTTTGAACGTGAAATCCAACTCCCAACAGTCTTAAATTGACCATAAAGTTCTTAAAATTAAGTAATGAGTCCTCGTTTTTTTAGAAATTGATTAGAAAAACACTCTGCTGCATCCAAGAAAAATCCACGCAAAGCGGATGTGGGTGCGCGAGCAGTACGGGTTCTTCGACCTTTCAGAAGAATTTGTGCTTCCTTGTGGAAAACCCTACCTAGTTGCCATCTCAATTGCAATAGCTAACCTTGTCCAAATTATTCAATAAGCATGTAATACCTTCATCGCCCTACATTGTACTCCACAAAACACATCCCTGCCATATAGTTAACTATCAATTTTTCGAGACAATTTAATTAGAATATGCAGTAAGAGCACCCTCAGTCACCTTTAAGGAAGTTTGACCGTGTACAGCACCCACCCCAAGAACAGTCTGGCAGCATTCACCAGTCATTTACATTAAATAGATTGAGCACAGTAGGCACGTCCCTATTCTAACCTTCAGAGGGTGCAACAAGGTTTCAACATTATTTTCTATAGGCATTTTACCAACTCAGTGGCTACTGGCAGGAATCCAAATTTTGTGCGAGTTATTTAAATATAGTGTTATGCGAATTTGCATGTAGTTGTTCTCTAGGAGGCACGGACACTTTTAAGAAGATAATGTGTAGTGTCACGTTGTGTCCGACACATGAACACGACACTTAGCGAACACCGACGTGCAATTTTCTAAGGATTTGTCATGTCGGTGTATCCGTGTTGGCGTGCCCCTGTCCTTACTTCATTGGTTGTTCTACATCCATTTTTAACGTCTCTAGTCTGCTCGCATCCATTGATATCAACTCAAGAAAGTCTTTCGGTTAAAAGCAAGATACAAACTCTTTTTCACTGTCAACTGAAATGGCGATGATGATGATAATGAAAATGGCTTGAACAAAGACTCACTGGATCAATTGTATCATTAGGGAACAGTGAATAGAACAGAAGTCCATTCCCTCTGCGTGGCTTTATTTTCAAGCCTGTGCACTTGCGAAAATCATAGCTTGCATCCATGTTTGATCCGTTCTGCAGAACAAAGGATGGGGTGATTGCCTATCTCCTCTATCTTATTCTAAAAAAGAAAGAACTGAATAAAAAGCAACAAAAGGAGGGGAAAATAGATCCTGATGTTACCTCAAATGGGAACATTGTTTCCCCACCTTCTTCAACATCAGATAAATATAACAAGAAATAAGCAATCTGCATTGAAAGTTGTCAAGTCTCACGTTATAAATCAGAAGTAACCATTAACTCAATAACGTCTAGTAGTAAGTGTACTTAAATATACGATGGAAACTAAGATCAAAGATGATAGCGTTAAAAGTAGTGTCCTGAAGTATAGTTGTTGTTCTTTTATTTGGATCAAAGTATAGTTGTTCAATGACACTTACAATCAGTGATTCCAAGGGAATATCGTGCAAAAGATGCAACTATATGAGAGAAGTAATCACTTGCATTATCATATCTTTAAAAGGTATTCTTTGCTGGCCATCTAGTTCTGGAACCCACAGTAACCTAGAAGGGACAAACCCAGTGCACGAGGCTCCTGCCTCTGCGTGGTCTGGGGAGGGTTAGATGTACGGGCCTTACCCCTGCATGCAGAGCTGCTGTTTTCGCGATTCAAACCCATTAGTCCGTGACCTCCAGGCTTCAGGTCACAATGGAGATACCTAACCATTGCGCCAAGGCTCGCCCTCCCACAGTAAGCTAGAAACAAAGTCAAATTTCTGACTGACAGTAGAGAAAACGAAAGAAACACGTCTTGCTTTTTGATTTTACATGCTTCCATCAAAGAACATTTCTAAAATTTTATGAACTGACAGTAGAAGGAATTAGTTATCACATACTTTGATAGTCGTAAAATGACAGAAGTTGTTTGAGATACAGTCATATTGACGTTAGGTGCATAAGTCACTCTGACTCAACTATTTGAGGGGCATAACCAACTCCAGAGAAAGTGAGATTAATATAATTGATTTTTTCTCATTTCATAAAAGTTCAAAATATCATGTTAACTGCATTTTCAAACTCTTCATAGATATGATGGGATATTAAAATTAAAACCTTAATCTGTACAAACTTCATTTGGTTTTATTCCCTCCTATTTAGCAACCAATGGCAGAAAATCACATGCCATGTCTTCTTCCCAAAACAAAAACAACATATACAAGATAAAAAGTATGAGGACGATGACATATTCTTTAATAGATCATAAATTTTGATGGATTTCCGTGTAGGTGGATTGAAACCATGGATTTATGTATTTGCAAATGAATATTTCCAACTTCATGAACATCTCGAAAAAAGCTATAATCATTAATTCTAATATTCCATTGTTATTTCGTTTTAGGAAACAGAGACTTAAGTGGAAGAGTACTAGACCTCCTTTATTGGCCCATGTGTTGTCTATATATCTGCATGATTATAACCAATGCATCTAGATTTCAAACACCAAATTGTACGAAGTAAAATTCATGTTAAAGTGGCTATGAAAGTGCAAGCTATGTGATTTATGTATCCCAAGGAATGTGACATATGTCATGCACTTGAATTTTCAACTACCTCCATTGATCTTTTATAGTATCAATTATGACATAGTGTAAAATATTATTCCTAGTTAAGAATACTTCTATACATTGCATCAAAGAGATCAATCATTTCTGGAGGTAAAAAGTCAATTGTATAAACGAAGAACGGTAAAATCGTACACCTTTACACCGTCAACATATAATGCCCATCAGCTTTCAATAACAAGTAATGAAATAATTAAGTCTTTGCTTGCATGCATGTTATGCAGAAAAACTGGTTCAACCGTCAGTAAACAATTATTTCCCGATAAGTATAACTCCACAATTAGGAAACTAATATTGACCCAATGAACAAAAATTTAAGTTATTATTTACCCTTTCGCTTTTTTGTGGGCCATATTCAGCAGGATTGAATGCATCATAATGAGAATTATACCTCTGCCCGATCTCATAAAGCAATACATTAAATGCCTGAAACATGATGACATCCTCGAATTAGGAAAAGGATTCAGTGCAGTTAGCACAGTGCAGTTTGCACTGTGCTACTCACAGTTTGTACAGTAAAACTGCTTTTGTAAAAGCAGTTTTTGAAAACTGGGCAGTTTTACTGTGCAAACTGTGAGTAGCACAGTGCGAACTGCACTGTGCTAACTGCACTGAAGCATTTTCCCTAGAATTACTCAAGACAATTTTATAATTTTCCAGAAATAAAAGGTTAACTAATTCAACAAAAGAAAAGAGATAAGTACAAAATTGCATGCAACATGCTCTCAGCATAAAAATATTGAAAGATTGTAAAGTGATTGTGATGCTTCTTTAAGAAGAACAATGCTTTGATCCAAGTGCAGGCAAAATTCAGTACTAGGAAATGTCAAGTGTTTTCTCAGCATCGCATAAGTAGGATCTACTTTATAGGTGGCTCCCAGAGGACGAAGAGACTAACAATTGCAAAAAAATGACATCCAATATTCATAAAATCCTCAAGGCTCTATTTGGTTTGCGGATTTGGAGTAGGAAAGGGAAAAGGAGAAGGAAAACCAATTCCCCAGTTCTTTCCCCATGCTTAAATAACAATTAAAAATTAAAAATTTTCAAGTAAATAGGAACTCAAGAACAGATTAGGGGGAGTGACTCACAAAAAATCAAAATTTCCAATTCAATTTCGCCACATATTTCCTTTTCTTCCTGTCACTCGTATTGTTGTCATATTAACCAAACAAAGAAAATCGTTTTACTCACCTGTTTTTCTTTCTTTACCCTCACTAAATACAAGTACCAAACATAGCCTAAGGGTACAGTGAATCTTCAAGTATGTCAAGTCCTTACAGGCAATTAAAACAACCCCATCAAGTTCACTTCCTCCCACAATAAGAATAAACTTGCCTCATCTATATATGGGGCATTTACCAAAAAGGACCTCAGTACACCATTTATTAAGTTAAAGTACAAATTAGTGAGTGACTTAACAAAAAGGATAAAAATTTGACAGCTGGTGCTAGCACGGTATAAGTGCGTGCACCATAGAATTTTCTATGCACAATTTCTCAACCGGTCAAAGCTCCCACTCGCGCCTTCATTTGTAGGCTGCTCGCACCGTGCGAGCATTGTATCGTATTATTTTCAATTTCGAAAAATATTTTTAAACTTTAAACATCCATAACTTTTGACCTACAGCTCCATTTTTCGCAAATTTTATATCTTTGGAATCGTGTCGACGAGAGCTACAAAACTAGTACCATTGTTGATATGTTTTGAGAAAAAAAAAAAATTCATATTTTTACATACATGAATAATAAGTGAAATTTCACTTGATATACATAAAATATTAAGTGAAATTTCACTTAAAATATCAAGTGAAATTTCACTGAATACATGAAAAATATTAAATGAAATTTCATGTTTTTACATACATGAATAATAAGTGAAATTTCACTTGATATACATAAAATGTTAAGTGAAATTTCACTGAATACATGAAAAATATTAAAAGCTCTCCCAAAAAAAAATCCTAAGTTCAATTTTTGCAAAGCTCATAAACTAGTTACCAAATGAATTAACATGAAATTGTGCTTTAAAAAAGGAGAAGCACCAAAATGGGGGCCAAACTAAACCTTAATGAGGTAGCAATGACTTTATTGCTATTCGTCTTTTTTTAATTTTTTTTTTCTCAAAACATATAAATTTGACATACATAAATATTAAGTGAAAATTCACTAAACATGTACATGCCTTCTTCCTGAAAACTTGAAGTTAAACTTAACATTTGTGTACTCGTTCAGTGAGATTTCACTTAGTAGGTCAAGTGAAAATTCACTAACTATTCCAAAAGTTGCTAGAAGTAACTCTCTAGAGTTTAAGATCTAATTTGATACTTACTTTGTTAAAAAGTCGCTTAAGTATCAATTTAAGTAAAATTTCACTTAATATTTATGTACAAGTTCAGTGAAATTTCACTTAATATTCATATATGCCAAGTGAAATTTCATTTTTTTTTTATCTCTTTCATATTAAACAATGCATATTTCGTTTAAAAAAAATAATCAAATTTTACAAATCAATTATAAAACATAGTTTTTCAACCCAAATAAATGTTAAATTCTTGTGAAATTTCACTAAAACTCTCATTAAGAACAAAGTGAACATTCGGTTTTTTTTCCTCACAATATATCAACTTGGCATATGTGAATTTTACGTGAAAAATCAATAACCCATATACGAATATTATGTGAAAATTCTATTAAGTTCATCTAGAACATGGTATGTAAAAATAAGAGTTTTTTTCTTTTGCTCAAAAGGTATCAACAATGGTACTAGTTTTGTAGCTCTCGTCGACACGGTTCCAACGGTATAAAATTTGTAAGAAACAGAGTTGTAGATCAAAAGTTATGGATGTTTAAAGTTTAAAAAAACTTTTTCGAAATGGATATGATATGGTACAGCCACTCACACGGTGTGAGTGGCTGAAACCAAAAGAACGCGCGCGTGAGATGGTTTCATGAGATTTTCTATGGTGCATGCACTTATACCATGTGAGCACTGACAAGGTTCCTTTTGTCATTTTTAAAAAATGGTCAAACCTTTTGGAGTTTGAAACTTATGAAGGTTATTTGTAGGAATTTTCCAACAATTATCTATATATATATATATATACACACACATTATCCAATCCCTTCTCTCTCTTCTGAATCAACCAAGTGAAGATTGAATCCTGGAAATGAGAAAATGATATGGCTGACCGTTGTCATGTTCCCAATTAGGCAATTCCAACTAGGAAAAGGAAAAAGTAAAAACAGGAATTTCTGCAAAAGAAGGCACAAGTGCTATATTCACCTGTACATCGAGCTAACATGTTGATACCAAAGTAGGATTGATATGTCCAGAAATATCCTACTAAAGCCTGACCGCCACGTCTGCAGAAAGACCCGGATTACCCGGGACGAGAGTTTGGGGGCGTGGTCAAAGGTAACCGCTCGGGAAAGGCGAACAGCCCGGGCGTGATGTACGGTGACTTTCCAGGAGGCGTAGCTCGGGAAGAATGTTCCCTGCAATTCCTTATGTGGTCAGAACTCTATTAAGGAAATATGAGTAGATTCCTAAACCATTTGGGAATCACTCCTAGAATTAAGCAAATCTATTATGATTAGATTTGGCTTCCTAATCTAATCAACTCTTGCCATGTAAAGATGGACTCTTGCATCTATAAAAGAGCCCATCTACCCTCTCTAAGGGGATCCGAACATCTGTTCTAAAAACATATAAACACTAAAGAGAAAACTCACCACCTACACGCATATACCCGGCCGGTATTACTGGGAGTGCCGCCCCTCTTTGTAGGCTCACCAGGCCCGCCGGTGATCTGCTAGTGAGAAGCGCATAGACGCAACCGTGGACGTAGGTCACCTTGTTAACGGGCCGAACCACATACAAACCCTTTTCTTACCTTATTTTCTGTCAAACTTATTCACACCAATTTTCGGCATCATCAGTTTGGCGCCGTCTGTGGGAACTTCGACATAGTCTCCTCATCAATAAAAATCTTTGACTGATCGATATGCCGCCAAAGAAGGGTAAGAAAACCTCCAATTCAGCCGGTCAGGAGAACCCGCAGACTTAGCAGCGGGCTGCTTCCATGACCACTGAACAGGTCACGGCAGCGCTGGCGCAACTCTTGGAAAGCCAACGTCGAACACAGCAACAGATAGAGGCGCTTATGGCCCAACACGAGAAGCGTCCCGCTTCAGAGAACCAGCCTGAGAAGAGCGCTCCACCTAAAAGGGCCGCCAGGACACGGAGGCAAGCCCGTTCCGCCCCTATGTCCCCACCGGACCGGGAATGCCCTGCGGATGGAGAGCACAGCCGGGCTACTAGGCGCTCGTAAAGAGGACCTCGGTCCACTCCTCGCCGAGCGCGCCAAGTGGAGGACGCTAGAATCATCATTGATCGGCGGCGAGCAGCAAGAGGAGAAGATTCCGGACGGAAAGCCCGGGAATCGGTCGATGACCCTCCCGCCTTGAACCGGGGGGATCTTAGGCACAGGCTTTCCCGGACCCACAGCCGGGTACTATCCCCGAGGTCGACGCACTTTGAAGACAAGGCCTCGTCATCTGACCCGACCTACCGTTCAGACACAGATAGGAGAGCGGGGCGAACTGACATCAGAGCCCAAGTCGAGGAACTGCAGCAGCAGATCGAGAGGCTGAGTCGCCCTATACTGCTCGGGTGACACAGTTTCCTATCCTGCAGAAGTTCAAACCCCCCACCTTAGCTCCTATGATGGCACAGGGAGCCCGGTGGACCACATCCGCACCTATAAGGCGCAGATGGCGCTGGTCACAACGACGGACGAACTGCTGTGCCTGGTTTTTCCCAGTACTCTCAAAGGGCCCGCCGCACAGTGGTTCCACGCTTTGAAGCCTCGGACGGTGAACAACTTCCAAGCCCTCGGCAAGCTGTTCATCAGCCAGTTTGTTGGGATACTTGACCTGTCGCAGCCGGACACCCAGCTGCTTACCGTCAAACAGCGCAAAGGGGAGTCCTTGAGGGAGTATGTGGACCGTTTCAATCAGCAAAGACTCCTGATCCGCAACCTTAATGAAACGGATGCAATCATGGCCTTCTGTTCGGGAGTTCAACACACCAAGGTTGCCACGTCGTTCCATCACGATCGACCCGCGACCCTGGTGGAACTCTCAGAGAGGGTCGAAAAATACATTGATGCCGAGGAGTTTTTGAAGGCAAAGCGCGCTGGCCAAGCGTGAGACGAATCCCCCAAGGCCAAGCGCAAGCGCGAAGGGTTCGAGAAGAGTTCGGGAAAGAAGCCGAAGCAAGAGCAGAGAGATGCCAGGGATCAGCCCCCAACAGATTTCACGCCCATTTTCCGACCTATACATGAAGTCATGGCCGTCGCAGAGGCGCAGAGGCTGCTTCCGCAGCCAGCTAAACTCAGAGCTCCGCCCGGTAAGCGGAACCGGGACAAGTTTTGCCGATACCACTGGGATCATGGCCACGAGACGGAGGATTACTTCAAATTGAAAATAGCAATAGAGAAGCTGATCGAGCAGGGGCACCTCGCGAAGTTCATCACGGCGGAAAAATGACCTCGTCAGGATCCCCGAGCTCCCGCTCAGCCACCGCCCCACTCGGCCACATCAACGTGATCTCCGGAGGAACTTCAGGCGGAGGTGACTCGCAGTCGGCACGGAAGAGGCATGCCTGGGCGTACCGAGCGGATGTCTGGCAGGTCTAATCCACCGGCTCCTCACCAACTGACGTCCTGACATTCACATCCGACGACTTGCAGGGCATCCACTGCCCCCATGATGACCCGCTGGTAGTGACGCTTTCAATAGCCAACTATATGGTCCAGAGGGTGCTAGTGGACACAGGCAGTTCGTCCGATATTATGTTCACAACAGCATTCGATCAACTTGGGATCGCCAGGGATAGGGTCCGGTCGGTTGCTACTCCCCTGGTTAGATTTAACGGCTCCAGCACTCAGCCGCTCGGTACAATCGAGCTCCCAGTTCTCATGGGAACCTACCCCCAGCAGGTGTCCGTGCTGACCAATTTCGTGATTGTTGAAGCCCCGTCGGCCTACAACGTCATCCTCGGAAGACCGACCCTTAACAGGGCCAGAGCGGTCATCTCCACTTATAGCTTGACGGTGAAGTTCCCAACTCCCCAGGGACCAGGATGCCTGCGAGGAGACTAGACCACTGCTCGGAGTTGTTATGTTAGCTCGTTGCATCGGGGGGCAATCACCGAAACGTTAAACGTCCAAGAAATGGACCCCCGGGACCAGAGCGACGTAATAGGGCCGATGGAAGAAGTGGAACAAGTTGTACTGGATCCTGAATATCCAGACCGTGCCGTCAGCATAGGTGCTCTACTGGAGCCCGCCTTAAAGGAGAAGTTGACCCATTTCCTGAGGCAGAATCAAGACATTTTTGCTTGGAGTCATGAGGATATGCCCGGGATTGACCCCCGGGTAATGTCACATCGTCTCAATGTCAGCCTGGACTGCCGCCCAGTAAAGCAGAAGAGAAGGGGCATGGCCCCCGAGAGACAAAAGGCAGTGAGTGAGGAGGTCGAGAAGCTCCTGAAGGCGAATTCCATCCGAGAAGTCCACTATCCCGATTGGTTAGCCAATGTCGTTCTTGTCAAGAAAAGCAACGGGAAGTGGAGAATGTGTATGGACTTAACCGACCTCAACAAGGCATGCCCCAAGGATTGCTATCCGCTGCCCAGGATAGACCTCTTTGTCGACTCAACAGCGGGCCACTCACTCCTCTCATTCATGGACGCTTACTCGGGGTACAATCAGATCAGCATATACCCTGGGGATGAAGAGAAGACTGCGTTCATCACTGACCAAGGAACGTACTGCTACAGGGTCATGCCATTTGGCCTCAAGAATGCTGGAGCTACCTACCAGCGCCTGGTCAACTATATGTTCAAGACCTCATCGGAAAGTCTATGGAGGTATACGTGGACGACCTGCTGGTCAAAAGTTGGGACGAGCCCGACCACCTCGAGCACCTTGCCGGGGCCTTCAGCATTTTGAGAAAGTTCAGGATGAGGTTGAACCCGGCCAAGTGCACCTTTGGTGTCTCGTCCGGCAAGTTTCTCGGCCATCTAGTTAGCAGACGGGGAATCGAAGCAAACCCCGAAATGATCAAAGACATCATCAATATGCGGTCACCCAAATCAACGAAGGAAGTTCAAAGCCTAGCCGGACGGGTGGCCGCACTGAACAGATTCGTATCCCGAGCTACCGACCGGTGCTTGCCATTATTCAAAATCCTTCGCAAAGCGTTTCAGTGGTCGGAAGAGTGTGAGGAGGCATTCTAAGAACTCAAGAAATACCTGGCATCACCTCCTCTGCTCTCGACACCCGTACCCGGGGAAGAATTATTTCTGTACTTGGCAGTGTCACCGTCAGCGGTTACCTCGGCACTTATTCGGGAGGAACATGGGATACAATTTCCATTATACTACACCAGCCGGGCGTTGCAAGGTGCAGAGAGCAGAATTCTCAGTCGGCCTGACACATCTGGAAGACTCGTCAAGTGGGCCTTGGAGCTGGAAGAGTTCGAAGTGATCTACCGTCCCCGAACAGCCATCAAGGGGCAAGTTGTAGCAGACTTTCTGGTTGAGTTTACATATCCCGAGGACCCAGTCGAGGAACCCGAGCCTCCGGCCTTACCGCCCAGATTACTCTCCGACGTCCTAACCTGGATACTGCACGTAGATGGCTCCTCCAATCAGCAAGGTAGCGGAGCAGGAATCATCTTGACTACCCCCGACGGTATCCAGCTTGAGTATGCCCTAAGGTTTGGTTTCAGTGCCTCCAACAATGAGGCCGAATACGAAGCCCTCTTGGCCGGGTTACAGTTAGCCATCTCAATAAGTACGCAGCAGGTTCAGGGCTACAGTGGCTCCCAGCTCGTGGTCAATCAGGTTAACCAAGAGTATGAGGCGCGGGAAAACAACATGGTAGCCTACTTGGCTCTTGTCTGAGCGATTTCCAAACAGCTCCGAGGATTCTCCATCACTCAGATACCTAGAGAAGAAAACACCAGAGCAGACCGATTGGCTCGTCTCACCTCGTCTTCTGAGTCAGACTTGCCCGGAATTAGGATACAATTCCTACCCGAGCCAAGTGTGATCAACTCAGAGGGCAGGGAGGTCGATCCGGTTACCCTGGGACCCAGTTGGATGGACCCGCTTGTAACATTCTTGACGACAGGAAGGCTACCAAATGGTAAAGATGAAGCACGTCGGGTCAAGTACCGGGCAGCGCGATATCACCTCCTCGACGGCATCCTCTACAAGAGGGGATTCACTATCCCGTACCTCCGCTGCGTTCATCCTACACAAGTGCAAGCAATATTATTTGAAATCCATGAAGGTGTGTGCGGGAACCACGTTGGAGGTCGGGCACTTTCCAGAAAGGCATTACTACAAGGTTACTATTGGCCGACTATGGCCCGGGATTCGCAGGAGTACGTTCGAAGGTGTGACAAGTGCCAAAAATACTCTCCCATGATCAACCGACCGGGAGAACTCCAGACACCGGTCCACAGTCCATGGCCATTTGCCCAGTGGGGAATTGACATCGTTGGTCCCTTACCAACAGGAAAAGGACAAGTCAAATTTACCGTAATAGCCGTTGACTATTTCACTAAGTGGGTGGAAGTCGAACCCTTGGCAACCATAATCGAAAGGAAAATGGAGAGCTTTGTGGAACGAAATATCCTTAGCCGGTTCGATATTCCCCGAGTCCTGATCAGCGATAACGGCAGGCAATTCGATACACCCATCTTCAGGCAGTTCTGCTCGGGGTACGGGATACAAAATCATTACTCTTTCCCCGAGCACCCACAAGCCAATGGTCAAGCTGAGGTAACCAACCGGACAATCTTGCAGTCAATCAAAATAAGGCTTGAAGGTGCCAAAGGGCTGTGGGCTGAAGAGCTACCAACCCTCCTGTGGGCCTACCGCACTACACCCCGAGCGGCTACAGGCGAGACCCCGTTTTCCTTAACCTATGGTTTTGAGGCAGTAATCCCTACAAAGCTCGGGCTACCAACATACCAGGTGTCCAACTTCAGTGATCCTGACAACGGAGAAGCCCTCAGGACAGAACTTGACCTAGTGGAAGAAAAAAGAGACCAGGCTTATCTGAAGGTGGCAGCCTACAAGCAAAGGGTCTCGCGATATTACAATAGCAAGGTGCGGCACCGTAGTTTTCAAGTTGGAGACCTTGTCCTCAAGGCAGTGAACCAGTCCACCCGAATCCCAAGCCATGGGAAATTGGGGGCGAACTGGGAAGGCCCGTATAAAGTAACTCGGATCAACCGACCGGGAACCTACTGGCTGCAGAGCATGGATGGGCATGACCTTACTCATCCCTGGAACGTGCAACACCTACGCAAGTACTATCAGTAGCATCTGGCCACGGGAATTTAGTACTATAAGGAAATTTCTTTCTTGTAGCTCTGATTTATAAATTGTTTTCTTTTTTAATAAAATAGTTCGCTTCGAAAATTTGTTCCTACCAGTATCCCGTACAATACAAGAAAAAGACCTCGGGCAAAACCCCGAGGCAACAAAGACTTTGGGCCTAACCCCAAGGCAGAAAAGACCTCAGGCCTAACCCAGAGGCAACAAAGACCTTGGGCCTCATCCCGAGGCAGAAAAAGACCTCGGGCTCCGAACCCAGGCACAAAAGGACCCTGCAACCACCCATGTTCCAGGTCGGTTTCCTACAGTCGTTCCCCAATACGCCCTCGCCCTAACAGGACGCCCGGGGGCTAGGGGATTCTAGACCTAAACAGGAAATTACTTAAAGCTTCGCTTAGGCCCAGCCGACAATGGGGTCAAACCCCTAGGTGGTCGACGATGGCAAGCTTTAAATGCCCCTGCGACCACCCATGTCCAAGGTCGTTTCCCTATGGTCACTTACTCCCGCACTCCAACCTTAGCAAAATGCTTGGGGGGTAGGGGAATATCAGGCCAAAACAGGGAATCACACCGGTCACTAAAAGAGCTTAGAAAATCTTCCTAGGTACTTACAGTGATCAGAGATATACCTCGGATTGTAAGACATGATACGCCTATGATACTCCGGAATAACCCGGACGGTAATACAAGGTATTCCTATACACTCCGGGCAACTACCTTGTAAGACAGGTCAGTGAGACTAGGTGTCCTCTTGGTTACGGTCCTAAAGCATTTGTTGAGGCAGGTGTTAAGTCGGCCAAAAACCGAACGGATACTAGCAAGTATAGAGGCATAGTGCAGAAGAAGAAAATAGTTAATGAAAGGGAAATTTGACCTCAGGGGCCTTTTCATTAATTGAGACAAAGTGTACAAAGCCTGGGAGGCAATTGTAGTAGCCTCCCCAAAAAAAAAAAAAAGAAACTACAACAAAAAATAAAAAGCAAGAAGATTCTTCGAGCATGGAGTCTAGGGGTCGTCCACATCAACAATGTCAACATCCTCCCCGACCTCTCCCCTGGCCTGCTCTTCCGGGGCAGCATTTCCCTCCCGGCCAGCTGGAGCAATTGTGCCCTCAGCCGCAGCAGCGGTCCCCTGGGCTTCGGCGTCAGCATCCTCGGTGGCCTCGGGTGCCATGTCCCAGTAGTCAGAGTCCACCCCCTGGTAAGGAGTGGTGTCCAACTCCGGGTGGTCCCGGGCCAGCCTCCTCTCTAAGTCCTCATAACCGAGGAAGAAACCATCGTCGAAAGTCTCCCCCGGAGGACCTGCGGCCATCGCCGCCTCTGAGAGTTCCTTCACCTGGGCCTCCGTTGCCGCGCGGCCAGCCCGCTCGGCCTCTAGCTTCGCCAGAGCCACCGCTAGATCTTCCTGGGCTGCCCCGAGGTTCGAAGCCAGGCCCTTGACCCTGTTTCTCTCCACGGTCAAGGCCCTCTCTTTGGTCTCCAGGGCAACATCTTTCTCGGCCAGGGCAACCTCTTTCTCGGCCTGGGCAGTTTCGGCGGCGGTGACCCTCCCGGTAAGGCCGGCATGAAGGATTCAGCTCCGGCAGCCATGCAACCAACCTGCAAAAGAAAAATGGTTGGTCACTGTCGCCAGCATAGCAGAAAATGCAAAGAAATCATAAGATGCAGAGAGTTACTTACCAGATGGGAGATGCTGTATAGCCAAGCCTGAAAGACTTGAGGAGACATGCCGGCGCACCTATCCACCTAACTGGAAAGCAAGCAATGTCTGACCCTATCCCGGGTCACCCTAGACTCATCCAGGAGTATCCCGGAGGGAATCTCGGCTCGGGGGGCAGATGTTTCTCCCGCTACTATTGCCCGGGGGGTTGACGTCTCCCCGGGAGCCTGGACCGTTGATGGGCCATGCCTGAGTCGCCTAAACGGCGCCCGCTGCCGGAGGCCTCAACGGCCGGCCTCTTTCCCGTCGCCGCCATTCGCTCGGCAGCTGCAGCCTGCAGAGCCCTCAACCGCTCGGGATCTTTCCGGGGGGCCATCTCTGTAAAAAGGAAAGCAGCCATGGGGTCAACAACCAAGATAACGAGGTGGCCAAGGATAGCCAAAGTTGAGGCAAGTGACCGAACTCTTACCCGGGATGATGTAGGGGAGGTCTGGTGCTTCAGCAGGACGGCGGGGTCGGCGGTCGCCTTTCTGATCTCCTGACCGAGTCAGCACGTCCCAGATGTTGATGGGCTACTCAATCAAGCCCCTGATTCTCTCCTCACACTCCGCCGGAAGATGTGGGAGATCGACGGACCCTGCTGCAAAACAAACCAAGACGATCAGTTCAAAACCATAAAACAAAGCTTGAAAAGGGGCCAGAGGAGATACGGGATGGACTTACCCCTCAATTCCTCTGCCCAAGAGGTCCTTAGTTGACTTCCAGGGGCTGGCTCACAGAACCCAGGGGTGGACACTTGGAAGAACTTTTTCTTCCACCCCTTGTTGTTGCTCGGGCAGTTGACAATAACTTTCTTCCCCTGCCGAGCCCCTAGAGAAAAGAATCCAGCCTCCCCATGAATCGGGAAGGGCCGGTGGATCCAGAAGAACTTTTGAAGGGTGAGTTCGTACCCGAAGACCTGGGGCCACAAGGAGATGGACCCCATAAGATACCTCCACCCATTCGGGGCTAACTGTCCGGGGGCTATTCCCAGAAAAATCAAGATGTCCCGAGCGACCGGATGGAGGGGGACACGAAGGCCAGCGATGAAGGCGTCCTCGTATAGGGTAACCAAACCCCTATGGTGGATATGTGCCCTGCCGGGGCGGACGGACAAAGAACTATCATCAGGGACGGCGTACTTACTCCTGATCCGATCGAGGTCCCCGGAATGCAGGGCTGAGGAAACAAACTCGCAAGCGAATGCTACCTCGGGAACGGGCTCCCTAGACACCTCATCACCTGAGCCCCATGACACCGATGCAACGGGGGTCTCCTGGTCGGACTCGTCGATCGACACTCGGGCCGGGATACGGCCCTCACTGTAACGATCTGAGGGGGAAGCTGACGGTAGGTCTAAACTAGGGTCAGGCGTGCCCGACCTAAACATCTCACTCTCCGATCAGGAGGCAGAGTTGAACCCGGAGTGGTCCATCTCTGATATTCCTACGGCACGGTAGGGGAGCAGGCTGCAGTCTATGTAAGGGTCGGAAACCCCAAACCTAGTATACAGCGGGGGCAACGTCACTAACCTGAACGACAGCGAATATATGCTTCTTGACACTAGGTAACACTCCCTCAAGACAGCCCACGGGACGCCCGCTCGGTTCAACTAAACTAAGGTTCCACCCGACTTAAAATATGAACAGAATCTGAGGAGGAAGAAATCCCACTCCCGCTCGAAACCTACCAGACTCGTTCTCTCCAGCCTCACTCCGACAAGAAGAAAGATGGGGGAAAAAGAAGAAATCAACGATTAGAAGTTCAGGAAGGAAGGAGACTTACAAGGCTTAACGTATAGGAGGGGATCAGGAGTTTTGCTCGGGATTCTCTTCGCTCTCAAAACCGCACGGGAATACTCGTCTCAACAGAACGGATCCATGAAGTGGGCAAGTGTTACTTATATAGGAGCAGTTGATGGCCAAGATTAGGACAGATCCAATGGCCCAGGCGATTTCCCGCCCAAACTGTCACTTCGGGCACGTGAAGCATCGCCTCAAAAGGCGCGCGCATTAAATGCGTGACACGACGGCTCGGTTAGCACGTAAAAGATTCGGTTACGACCACACCGCCATCGTTGGATCCTAACCTGGCCACTCACCGGTTGGCAGGTGGCAGCGATAGGTCCGGGCCCACGATATCGCCACCCGAGCCTCTTCCTGCACCGATCAGGTTTTCTGCCGGGTGACGATCAATGTGGACCCAATCCCGAGCAGGATCCCTGGGAGTTACCCGAATGGTTTCTAGAGCAATATGGATTTTCGATCCTTACCCGGTGAAACATCTAGTCAGTTCCAAAAATGGGGGGCAGTGCTAGTGCCGATAAAGCCAAACAATGTGCCAAAAGCCACTTATTAAGGGGCAGAAAGCCAAAGCCAGGTCGGTCAACGAGAACCGGTCGGGTATTGGAGGCTAAATCAGTACAGAAGTAATGAACAGTTGGCAAAAGCAGAGTAAGGGAAAAGTTGGCCTCAAGGACCTTTTCATTACTTACAAAGGGCAAGTGTACAAAGCTCAGGGGGCAGTTTTAGTAGCCTCCCCGGTAAAAAAAAAAGAAAAGAAAACAGCAAAAAACAGGGAGGAGTCTTCAAATTCCTTTGCCCTTCAGAGCTTTGACCTCCTCTTCCAGGGCCGTCATCCTCGCCACCAACTCCTTGACAGTGAGCTCTATGGTGTGAACATCCACCTCCTACATGACAGAGTCAGTCTGCAGGTGGGCAGTCTACTTCTCTACCTCCTGAAGACGACCCTCCAGGTTACCAAGGGCGAGGCCCGACCAAGAGCTCGGCACATGAAGACCGGTCGGGGATTCCGTCCGGCTCCTTTTTGGTGGGGGTTGAGATTCTTCCCCGACTGCCTTTTCTTTTCCCTTCCGGGACGGGCATGGTGGCGGGCTCGCATCCCCGGATGAGGGTGGGTCACTGCTGGAGGACAGGAAACAGGTCCCTAAGGCGGACCAGCCCTGGGGCGCAGACCGGAAGCCATGGACCGGGTATAGCGGCGCGACCCAGAGGCAGCAGCGGCAGGGGCCCCAGAGGAAGTTCTGACACCTACATCGTCCGCAGGCCCCCCGGCTAAATCAGAAAACATCAGGCCGGCTTCGATTGCTCGGTCAATCGAATTTGTGTCGGCAGCAGTGGGGGCAGTACCGCAGAAGACATCGAAGGATGTCTTGCACAATTTAGCATCAAAGGCCGCAGGAGGGCGGAGATCGGGGTCCACCAGCCAATTGCCGGATACAACGACCAGAGGATATTGTCGCCATTTCTTGTTTGGGAAGTCTAGACCCTGGACGAGATTTCTCCCCTCGGCCCCTGGTCGTAGGTAAGGCTCCCCGCGGTCGATGCCCAGGGCATAGCACCTAGCGACCTCCACTGTGCGGAGGAACAACCCAAGTCTCTGGTTCAGCACCGATATGCCCTAGAGGAGGCGGGCAACGTTCGGGCGGCACTTAGACAGCGGAATACGCAACCCCTGCAGCAGGTCGCAGAAGAAGGCCGGGAGAGGAAAGCGTAGCCCCACAACCAGCAGCAGATAGCTGCTAATGATGGCGAAAGGGAAGGCCACCTCCTCCCCTTCGACGTAAGGACGGACTCCGACGTCGTCTGGAATGTCACAGTCTTCTCGAAAAGCTCTGAGTCCATCGTCGGAACTCAGGTCGACATGAGAAGCTATCGAAGAAAAACCTGAGTAATGAAAACGGAAGGAAAAGAACTCGGGAACACTTTGTTATTGACAACCGCTCGGTAGGTTTGATCGGCAAATGTGCAGTGAGGTTTGGAATGAACAGGTTCCCCTTATATAGGCACCATGAACGGCAGATCAATGCTGATCGAACGGCTCATGCGCATTCCCGCCAGAACGGTCATTTCAAGCACATGGGGCGTCGCCTCGAAAGAGGTGAGCAGTAAATGCGCGACGTGATGGTTCAGTTGCTACACGAGCAATTCGGTTACTTCCGCACTGATGTCGTCAGATCCTAACCGCACCAGTAGCCAGGGGGCACGTGGCATCTGGGGCTATGGGGTCCCGCCTTGTCACCGTCCGGTCGGTACCCCGGCGGACCATTCCGATCGGTCCCAGTCCGAGCGAAATTCCGGTCTAATCCTGAGCGGTATTTTGGAGACGGTCTTAATTTTCAAACTTCATCCGCCGAGACGTCACATCAACTTCGAAAATGGGGGGCAGCTGATATGTCCAGAAATATCCTAGTAAAGCCTGACCGCCACATCTGCAGAAAGACCCAGATTACCCGGGACGAGAGTTTGGGGGCGTGGTGAAAGGTAACCGCTCGGGAAAGGCGAACAGCCCGGGCGTGATGTACGACGACTTTCCAGGAGGCGTAGCTCGGGAAGAATGTTCCCTGTAATTTCCTTATGTGGTCAGAACTCTATTAAGGAAATATGAGTAGATTCCTAAACCATTTGGGAATCACTCCTAGAATTAAGCAAATCTATTATGATTAGATTTGGCTTCCTAATCTAATCAACTCTTGCCATGTAAAGATGGACTCTTGCATCTATAAAAGAGCCCATCTACCCTCTCTAAGGGGATCCGAACATCTGTTCTAAAAACATATAAACACTAAAGAGAAAACTCACCACCTACACGCATACACCCGACCGGTATTACTGGGAGTGCCGCCCCTCTTTGTAGGCTCACCAGGCCCGCCGGTGATATGCTAGTGAGAAGCGCATAGACGCAACCGTGGACGTAGGTCACCTTGTTAACGGGGCTGAACCACATACAAACCCTTTTCTTACCTTATTTTCTGTCAAACTTATTCACACCAATTTTTGGCATCATCAAGGATGTTCTCATAAAGAATATATGGGCAAGAGGTTTGAAGAAAACTTACATATAAATTGAATTTGAGTACTAGTGAAATCCCAAAACATGGAAGCAATATATTATCCTGTAAAACCATAAATAATTAAGCTTCATATGTTCAAAATAACTCAATAGTTTGATCAAATCCAAATACGTTCGACCTGACTTATGCACTTGTCACAGAATTGCTAGTTGGAAGGTGTTTGCTATATTTTCGGTTCGGGCGTGCCAGAGCCTTGTTAGGTAGACCCAAACTAATAAACACAAAATTTCCTAAATCACTTGTGTGAGTGATAGTGATGGCCAAGTAGGAAAGTACCCTTGACCTGTGGTCCCTAGATAGTATTGAAACATACAAGTCTAGCAAGTGATGAAAAGCCATAAAGAAATTAAACAAAAGATAGATTTTATTTAATTGTAGAAAAGAAAATTACAAGAAGTAATTGAAAGCTAAGAAAATAAAAACCAATCCTAAGAATGCTAAAGGATGCTTTAGAATGCTTTTTTGGATGCGGTTTGTCGAAGTGACGCGGGGTGACTTCACTGCTTGGCCTGCCTGTTGATTTATAGCGGTCTGTACGGTAGAGATAAGGCAAGTAGAAATTATCTTTAAAAAAAATCTGATAAAATATACCAGATTTATCTCCCATAACCTGATAAAGCCTTCCATATCTTCAAATATATATATATATATATATATGTATATATGCTGCTTGAATCTAGCCCATATGTTGGCTTCATTCGGTTTGCTTCCCTTGCAAGTAATATATAACTTCCCATAATATGCTGATATTATCCCCAAATGTGATAATATCTTCCCAAAAGTTGATTGATATTATCTCTAATATAATCTCCCTTAATAAGATAATATTTAACATATCAACTAAGAGAGTTTGTAGGGATTGATATTCTGCCCATAATTAACCAAAAATAATCGCCAACTAATATATATGTGCTGGCCCGAATATCAAGTAATAATGATGAAGTTGCCACAAACAATGGCCCACCATGTGTAGTCCGATGTGTTAAAGCCTTAGGAGTCCTTCCAAATTCCCATGTGGGCCAAAACATTTAATATATGACCTTTGCATACGTCACTCTTGAAAACCCACAGTAGTTGATTATCTTATATTGCAAATTGGTCAACACAATTGATCAACATCATGGCCCACCATGTCAAAGCAAAATCACACCCATGGCCAAGCTATCATGCTACTAACCTAGAGCTTGGGCCGGATTAACATGGTCGGCCACTTTACTAAGCCCGATATGATATGCCCGATGTAGTGGCTGAATTAAAGCCAATGGCCGATAGGATTGTTTACACATTCAATGCATTAGTTGCACATGTACTAAGGCCAACCATCATTTTGATAAACCAAACCCCCACGTGGAGGCACATAAGCAAACTGCCAAACTTGATGGTCATCATTAGGGGTGGCCCACCACTTCCGTTCAAAGTAGCCTGATATTGCTTGAACAGATCTTGGCAAGTCTGATTAATTACCAACCTCAGCCCGAATAAAATGTATCAGTCAGTCCGAACAAATACAAATAGTTAGATGATTATAAAACTCATTCGGCCCTACTAACTTTGAATCAATCACTTGGCCCCTAATTTTGCCATCAGTCTCATGAGTCTGATTATAACATCCCAATCGACCTCTACCAATATTTAATTTAAAAAATGTATTTTTTAGGTGCAAACAATTGCCCCCCTGACTGTTTAAAATGAAAAACGTTGAATTTTGAATAGACAAATTTATCTAGCCCGATCATCTTATACTGATATCGGGCTTATCCATGAGTTCGATGGACTTCTATCGCAACTATTCAGACTGCCAAGTTGATCATGAGAACTGCCACTGTATGAGTGCTATTATGCCTCATGCAAACAGCCATATCGTGGGCCCTACCATTGCTACCAACTCTTTAACTTTGCAGCAATCACTTGTAAAATGCATAATTAATTGTCTTGTACTAGGGCCCACCTTTGTGACTTAATACTCACCACGCAAATAGACCATAAGCAACACCATTGACACAGGTTTCCACGCCATCATTGCCATACACGTTTTAACTCAGCAAAACAATGAAGTGGGCTCCATCACCACGTGCCAACAATCAGTCAGTTTCCTAACACCACCTTGTCCATCGGCCTTAGTGCTGAGACCGATGAAATTATCACGTGGATCTTATTATAGCATTTGTCCATTGGAACTAGACACATGAAAAATGCCTTACCATTGGCCCCACCACTTGACTGTGACACAAGCACTTCTGACACCACACCATCGGCCTTTATGTCCGATTCAGCATCCCAAGCATCCTTCTAGCATTACTTTATTTATTATTATTATTCTTGCTTTCGGTCTTGTGAGTCCGAATATCACTGTTAGTTAGACCGAATTAATATTTTCACCTTCGGTCTTAATAACTTTTCAGTCTCTTGATAATACCATTGTTGCAGAAATAACCACCAACTAATATTCAATTTTTGGTGGCATCCACACAGCCAACGTGGATGTAGATCAACCCAAGCCAAATAATTAATTGGCTTAAAATGGAGAATATAATCGGTCACCATGACTAGACCGAAAAAATTGAACAATTCCTTGAGGCTGAGTTTCCTCAAAGAAATATGTTCAAAAACTTCATGGACCGACTTAAAGTCAATCGGTCTCTGCGAAGCTTGCCCCCCGAGCGGTTCAGCACCGATTTCTTCGTCAATAATGGGGTCTTCATCATCGTCCTCCTCATCACTAGGAGGCTCTATGGCCGATACAAGATCACTCGGCCTATCACACTTTTCCTCTTCGACCTCAATAGAATTTTGAGGCTCGTCTTGAATTTGCCCCCCGAGTGCTTCGTCGCCGTCTTCAACATCAGGGAGGGGCTCTATGACCAAAATAAGATTATTCGGATCTTTATTTAATTATTTGCCGTCTTGCCCCCTGAGCGGTTTGGACAGCGTGGAATCAAGATGACCAAAGTCATCGGTCTCTTGATTTAGAGTGATAACATCGGCCTTCTCGGGCTGTTGTGATTTTAGGAGTTTAAGTTGAAGAGCGATATCATTAAGTACACCACTACGGCTTTCTCGAGCAGCAACCGATTCGTCTTGTTCTTCAATCTGCAAATCTGATAAGCCAACTGGTTTTTGCTTCCAACCAACATCTAGCAACTCATCCCGAGACATGAAAGAGTTTCCATTGGGGGGTGGACAGTCAGCTCCACTCGCTTGAAGGTGGCCAATACCTTGGGTAAAATACTTAACATCGGCCTCAAAACACCAGATCTTTTCGTAAAGATCATGGATGGAAAAATCATATGGGGCTACAATGGCGTGCCAATTTGGGTACTGCGGATCCCACGGCTTGTCCCATAAAGCCTTGTACGTAGTAGATTTATCGTTTTTGAGACGATTAATCTCTTGTTGAAGTTGGCTGATTGATTCATTACACCAACCAATTTGGTTGTAGTAGAATTGCAACCATACTTCGGTGAACATGATTCATCACTCGGCGGTCCCACCGGGCGTGCCAAATTGTTTGCTATATTTTTGGTTCGGGCGTGCCAGAGCCTTGTTAGGTCAACCCAAACTAATAAACACAAAATTTCCTAAATCAGTTGGGTGAGTGTTACACAAGGTTTTGAAAATCTGACTTCTAACAGGTGATTGTGATGGCCAAGTAGGAAAGTACCCTTGACTTGTGGTCCCTAGACAGCATTGAAGCATACAAGTCTAGCAGGTGATGAAAAGCCATAAAGAAATTAATTAAAAGATCGATTTTATTTAATTGTAGAAAAAAAAATTACAAGAAGTAATTGAAAGCTAAGAAAATAAAAACTAATCCTAAGAATGCTAAAGGATGCTTTAGAATGCTTTTTTGGATGCGGTTTGTCGAAGTGACGCGGGGTGACTTCACTGCTTGGCCTGCCTGTTGATTTATAGCGGCCTGTACGGTAGAGATAAGGCAAGTAGAAATTATCTTCAAAAATAATCTGGTAAAATATGCCAGATTTATCTCCCATAACCTGATAAAGCCTTCCATATCTTCAAATACATATATATATATATATATATATATGTATATATGCTGCTTGAATCTAGCCCATATGTTGGCTTCATTCGGTTTGCTTCCCTTGCAAGTAATATTTAACTTC
Source organism: Hydrangea macrophylla (assembly GCA_033977485.1). NCBI lineage: Eukaryota > Viridiplantae > Streptophyta > Magnoliopsida > Cornales > Hydrangeaceae > Hydrangea > Hydrangea macrophylla. Next base: position 87,151,808 of record CM066984.1, read on the forward strand.
CCATAATATGCTGATGTTATCCCCAAATGTGATAATATCTTCCCAAAAGTTGATTGATATTATCTCTAATATAATCTCCCTTAATAAGATAATATTTAACATATCAACTAAGAGAGTTTGTAAGGATTGATATTCTGCCCATAATTAACCAAAAATAATCGCCAACTAATATATATGTGCTGGCCCGAATATCAAGTAATCATGATGAAGTTGCCACAAACAATGGCCCACCATGTGTAGTACATCTTCAGACTGTCACGTCACCTTTAGACGTAGTAGTAGCCCGATGTGTTAAAGCCTTAGGAGTCCTTCCAAATTCCCATGTGGACCAAAACATTTAATATATGACCTTTGCACACGTCACTCTTGAAAACCCATAGTAGTTGATTATCTTATATTGCAAATTGGTCAACACAATTGATCAACATCATGGCCCACCATGTCAAAGCAAAATCACACCCATGGCCAAGCTATCATGCTACTAACCTAGAGCTTGGGCCGGATTAACATTGCCGGCCACTTTACTAAGCCCGATATGATATGCCCGATATAGTGACTGAATTAAAGCCAATGGCCGATAGGATTGTTTACACATTCAATGCATTAGTTGCACATGTACTAAGGCCAACCATCATTTTGATCAACCAAACCCCCACGTGGAGGCACAGAAGCAAACTGCCAAACTTGATGGTCATCATTAGGGGCGGCCCACCACTTCCGTTCAAAGTAGCCTGATATTGCTTGAACAGATCTTGGCAAGTCTGATTAATTGCCAACCTCAGCCCGAATAAAATGTATCAGTCAGTACGAACAAATATAAATAGTTAGATGATTATAAAACTCATTCGGCCCTACTAACTTTGAATCAATCACTTGGCCCCTAATTTTGTCATCAGTCTCATGAGTCCGATTATAACATTCCAATCGGCCTCTACCAATATTTTATTTAAAAATTATATTTTTTAGGTGCAAAGAGAAGGTACACATCAAAACTAAAAGTTATAGTGGCAAGGCATGCGTAAATGTGATTACTTGTAAAGATTAGTCGGGCTGATTTAAGTTGCCTATTTACCTGAAATATTACTATAACAAGTGAAACATAGCTCCTTATGAGTGGAAAAAAAAATGAAAACAAACAGTGCTTTGAGAAAGGTTTCAAACACACAATCAGTGCCAAAAACATCATGACTTGGATGATCACCTCAAGCAAAGAAACTCGGTACCTCCTAAACTGACTATAAAACTGAATAGTGTATAGTTTGAGCCCCTCGATGTGAATCTACAACCACAATACTTTCCTATCGTTCGTTTTCGTTTAAAATTCTACACAACTTGCATAAAAGATGTGCCGTAAAAGTGAAAAACTTTGCCTTAAAATTTTCATAATTTCTCAATCTTCCCATAAAACCGCATCTCCAATTCACTTATACACTCGGCAGTACAAAACTTACGTTCCAATCTATTTCTACATATTTAAAAGTGTGTTATAATCATCATGGATGAATCACACGTTTCCCTAGATGTTAGCCACTTGTATCTCTTCAAGTTTGACAGCAAAGATGACATTGTTTTAAATGTCCACATCTTTTTAAATTATAATTATGAAGTTAACAAAATACTTAATCTGAATTTAACTAGGAAAGAAAGTTCCAAGGTGGGAATGATAACGCGCGACTAGCAATTCAATGAAAAATACCTTTCCATGGGTCCTTGGAATCATTGTGGCTTTCGCAATTTTCTCCTCTATGAGATCCACGATCCCACTTTTGTCTTCTAATGCACTTATAAACATGCCAGAACTGATTTGAAAAAAAGAAGAAGAAGCAATGAGCTAAAAATATATCCTAAAATGGTACTTGAAGAAAACCAATCTAGCAAAAATGCTTAATCCTAAATATTACTTCGCCATAAATGCATGTGAAAGAATACTGCAGTAACAGAAAGTTAACACAAAAAAGTAATGATAGATTCGTTGTGCACCTATCATTATTGAAAGGATAAATACATTATTGGGGTGCAAGTAATTATATACATTGTTGTCAAATCATGAATGTAATCGAGAATCGGTTTGCCAAATTACTGTTTATAGACACATACTGCATATATAGTAGAACACATGTGCCTTGCTTAAAATAAACAAAAATAACAATTTAGCAAAAGTTTCATGCAATCAAATGTTGATACTTGATCGTTTTCCACTTAAAACCAAAAAATTTCATGTTCAAAATTATGAATTCTGAATGGTATTTGAGTCGTGGCTCGTATAGGGTTGTTTCGACTAGAAAGAATCGAATCGTAAATCAACTGATTCTAATAACCACATTTTTTTTGATAAGTAATTCTAACCACCATGATTATTTATGTATGACATTATTTTGAGAAGAACAAAATAAACTGCCTTGTTCTGATTCCCATGGTCGTGCAAAATGGAGAAAAATGATTCATACAGCCGACCCCAACTGATTGGGACACAAGGCTTGGTTTGGTTTGGTTTGGTTTGGTTCGGTTCTGATTCCCATGGTGTTTTTTTTTCATTTTCTTCCTTGCGTAAAGCCAAGGTTGATGGTGCAAGGTGCACCTTTGCCATTTTAATTACGTTCTCGCATTGTTCTGCAGTTGCAAAGTTAGGAAAATACAATGCACGCGGGTTCCAACTTAAAACCTTCACAAGATCAAGGCACAAAATTTTGTTATATTATAACAAATATGAGCCACAAAATGAGTAATTCTTAATGGACAACTCAAATAAATATCGAGTACCTACACATTTCCAAGAATAGGGAACCCTTGTCCACAGTTGGTACGAAGTTTATATAACAAATACCACATCTAAAAATAGGGAACAATCAGAAGAGCAAAATTGAAGCACCTGGAAAGGGATCAACGTAAACGAATCCTCTCCAGTCTTGCCGTGAGGTAATGGATCGAAGTCTGCCCCTTCGTCTACCGATTCTAGCAACCTCGGTCTCGGCCGGCCACCAAATTCATCCTGCAAATTCATTTTCAATATGTACTCCTTTGACGGTTTTCTTGGGATGAGTCGCAGATTAAGTTGCTCTCGTTAAGACGCTTCACAACTTTGTCCAAGTTGTGCAAGCAGTTCGGATGAAGGCCACAACATCCTGGATAAAGCAACCTAGAAATCTCGAAAATCCTTGCACGGAGGAAGATCAAAAAACCCACACCCTTTCAAAACTAATTGCTCAGAAACTATGAAGAAAATTGTGTTTTGAAAAGTTTCAGTAACTCTTTTTGCTCTTTGTTATTGAATATCTTTTATGAAAGCAGTTTTTGTATATATAAAATATATTCTGAACCTTGGGAAAACGTAACATTGCAGAACGTGGAGAGAAAAAAACTGGGAACGTTGGAGAAAAAATCTGGAGGAAAAAAACGTGGAGGAGTCTGATTCAATCTAAATAAAACTCTTTCTGATTATAAAAAAATTATTTTCCAAATAAGTTTTGTATAAAAAGATATATATAGGAGTAGGCCCACCCACACCCACACCCAAGCCCGGCCCGGAACGGAGCGGAGCGGTGCGACGGCGCACGCGCGTGTGTGTTATTGTGGTAAATCCAATTGGGCCTACGTTCTCCCCCTTCACAAAACTTGGTACCCCCAAGGGGGCCAACCCCTACTCCAACCTCCACTTATATATGTCCTTCCCACTTCCTCTAATTTTCCTATGTGGGACATGCAAAATAACATTTGGGTTGGTTTGTGAATAAGACAAAACTCAAAATCAATTTTCAAAAGTTTTTCCTCAAACTTTCCCTCCAATTTTAAATATACACTTTTTCCAACAATCCCCTACTTGTATTTTAAAAATTGATTTAAGATCATTGAGCAACGTATCATAAGACAGTGCATAAGAAAAGTATTTTTCAACTTGAACCTTTACGTAGTGATAGTGCTTCCGATTATACTAGAGTAACCGTAGTTTTGAACTCTATCTCAGACAACATCACACACACAGTTTTACTAGGGTGAAGTTCAAAAACAGCACTTTACAGTTGTATGCTTATATCCCAGTATAGCGAATGATCTAGAGAATTTGCCTAAAATTTCATAGGAAGCAGCCTCACTTCCACATTCGCCTATGTGAGTCTAACAAGGATACTCCTGTACGTAGCTAGGTACCCCACTCCAAATGGAGTTTAGATCTCATTAAGAGTTATAAATAACTTAACCTTCTGACCTTCAGGATGTCATGCTTCGTAGGGATGAACTTGGAGTATTACCCCCATATATAGATATTAGCATGATTTCACTCATATCACTTCATGACTTGTTATTACCTTTGAACATATTTCTTGGGATCTCCTGTCTATAGGTTTGGTTACTATCACAAGTGACTCAACTATCTAAGGGCTTTAGTCCCATCCCTTTTGAGGTTTTACAAACCTTCTCTCATGCTAGTCCTTTCGTCAAAGGATCCACCAAGTTCTCCTCAGACCGTACATAATCCACTCTTACAGCTCCAGAAGAGAGAAACTCTCTCATAGTGCTATGTTTGCGACGTATTTGTCACTTCTTGCTGTTATAGTAACGGTTCTCAACATTTGCAATAGCTGCGGTACTATCACAGTGGATTAGGACAGCTGGTATCGGTCTCTCCCATAAGGAGTATCTGATAGCAGATTTTTCAGCTAACCTGTCTCCTCACTAGCTGTAGCTAGTGCTATCATCTCTAACTCCATCGTGGACTAAGCCAAAATAGTATGTTTCTTAGACTTCCATGAAACTGCGCCTCCAGCAATACAAAAAATGTATCCACTAGTGACCTTGGAGTCATCTGATAGGGTATTTTAATCAGCATCGCTATATCATTCAAGGACAACGGGAAACTTCTGATAGTGTAATTTTAGGTTCATCGTCCTTTTTAGGTAACACATGACCCTTTCAATAGCATGCCAATGCTCCATACTAGGTCTACTCGTAAACCTATATAGTACTCCAACAACATAAGCTATATCTGGCCTAGTACAATCAGTAACATAACGGAGGCTACCAATGATTCTCGCATACTCAGTTTGTCTAACACTGTCACTAGTGTTCTTGAACAATTTTATACTAGGGTCATATGGAGTACATGCTGGTTTACAGTTAAAGTAATTGTATTTCTTTAGAATCTTCTCAATGTAATGAGATTGATCTAAAGAAAGACACTTTTCGGACCTAGTAATATTAATTCCAAGAATTACACTAGCTTCTCCTAAATCTTTCATATTAAAGTTGGCACATACGAAAGATTTAACTTCATTAATGACATGAATATTTGATCCAAAGATAAGTAAGTCATCCACATATAAGCAAATAATAGTGCAAGTGTTGTTTTCAAATTTGTAATAAATACATTTGTCACTTTCATTTATTTTAAAACCATTTGAGATGACTAAACTATCAAATTTATCATGCCATTGTTTAGGAGCTTGTTTCAAACCATAAAGAGAATTATCTAATTTGCAAACTTTATTTTCTTGACCAAAAATAATAAAACCTTCAGGTTGGTCCATATAAATCTCTTCTTCTAATTCACCACTTAAAAAAGTTGTTTTAACATCCATTTGGTGTACTACTAAATCACGAATAGCAGCTAAAGCAAATAGTACACGAATAGAAGTAATTCTAGTGACAGGTGAATAAGTATCACAGAAATCAATTTTTTCTCTTTGTCTATAACCCTTAGCTACAAGACGTGCCTTATATTTATCTATCATGCCATCGGGTTTCAATTTATTTTTAAGAATCCATTTGCAACCTATTGTCTTACAACCAGGTGGAAGATCTACAAAGTGCCAAGTCTTATTAGATTCCAATGATTCCATTTCATCATTTATAGCTTCTTGCCATAAATCAACATCTATAGAAGTCAAGGCTTCTTGGAGGGTGTTAGGATCCTTCTCTAAGTTGTAAGTATAAAAGTCGGTCCCAAAATCTTTCGCGATTCGGGTTCTCTTACTTTTTCTAGGTTCTAGTTCATATTCATTTGGTTCTACTAATCTAGGCATATCATATGATGTTGAACCCCCACTATTTTTAAATTTAAAAGGAAATTTATTTTCGAAAAAATCAACATCACTACATTCAATTATAACATGATTCTTTAAGTCATAAAATCTATAAGCCTTACTGTTAATAGAGTAGCCAATAAAAACACATTCATAAGCTCTACTAGCTAATTTGGACCTTTTAGGGTCTGGAATTCTAAAACATATGCCAAACAACCCCATGTTCTAAAATAATCCACATTTGGTTTTCTTCTTTTCCAAATTTCATAAGGGGAAATATTAGTTTTAGAATTAGGAACTCTATTTAATACATGACAAACAGTTAATAATATTTCCCCCTACCAATGAGAAACTGCCCCTGAATTTAATAAAATAGCAACTATTAATTCAATAAAAGTCCTATTTTTTCTTTCAGCTTTTCCATTCATTTCAGGGGAATAAGGGGCAGTTATCTCATGAATGATTCCATGAATTTTATACAAAGCAATAAATTCATCATAATCATATTCATGACCTTTGTCACTACGAAATCTTTTAACATTTCTATTAAATTGATTTTCAATCTCATTTAGGAAAATTTTGAACATGTCAATGGCTTCACTTTTATTTTTCATAAGATAAACAAATGAATAATTTGAGGTATCATCAATAAAAGTAATAAAATACCTTTTTTCCATTTCTAGTTAAAATTCCTTCATATTCATAAATATCTGAATGAATTAATTCAAGAGATTCAGATTCCCTAGTGACAGATTTATATGGTGTTTTAGTGATTTTTGCTTGGCTACAAAATTCACATTTTTCAAATTCATTTAAAGACAATTGTGGAATATATCCTAGACTACTCATATTTTTCACAAGTCTTTTATTCACATGACATAATCTAGCATACCAAATATTAAAAGAACACAACATGTAAGTAGAAGAAGAAATTTTATTAAAATCAACATTTAACTTAAATATGCCCTCAGTTGCATAACCATTTCCAACAAACACTCCACTCTTAGTTAAAGTAAAAAGATCAGCCCCAATAGTTTGAGTAAAGCCAGCCTTGTTGAGAAGATAGCCCGAAACAAGATTTTTCCTCATTTCTGGAGTGTGCAAGACATCCTTCAAAATGATAGTCTTTTCAGAAGTAAACCAATTCAACCTCCCCAATACCAGCAACAATAGTGGTGTAGGAATCACCCAACAACACTTTCTTGTCCTTAGCTTTAGAATAGGATTTGAACATGTCACGGTCATAGCAAATATGGCGAGAGGCGCCAGTGTCTACCCACCACCCCTTGGATCCACTAACAATATTAACCTCAGAAATCATAGCAACGAACTACTCTTCGGCAAGATTTGCTTGGGGAGCAACTCGTCGTGGATTCCTACAGTTTCAAGCCATATGACCTGGCTTACCACAATTGTAGCAAACAAACTGTCTAGCTTCATTTATTCCCGAGGGGGGATATGTTCCTATTCTGATTTGGCTTCGGATTCTGATTCTTGTTATTATTGCGGTTCTTGTTCTGATTCCGGTTTTGAAACTTCATATTTTTTGCAGGTGGTTTCAGAACAACATGGGTTTTGTTTTTAGAAAAATTTTGAGGTTTCTTGTTGTTGGAAACAACAAGAACTTGTTCTTTTAAATCTTGTTTTCTTGCCTCCTCCTCAATACGAAGGCGAGTTATAAAACTTTCCAATGAAAATTCTTTGGTTTTGTGTCTCAAAATATTTTTGAAATCTTTCCAACTTGGGTGAAGCTTGTCAATAATTACAGCAACTTGAAACTAATCATTTAAATCCATGCCCTCAGAAATTATCTCATGAGCAATTTGTTGCAGCTCATGGGATTGAGCTTCAACAGATTTGTCATCCGTCATTTGGTATTTCAAATAACGGCTGACTGCAAATTTCTTTGCTCCAACTTCTTCGGTGTCATATTTTTTCTCAAGGGCATTCCAAACTTTTTTTTGCAGAATCACAGTTTGCATAATAATCATAAAGACTATCAGAGAGTCCATTCAAAATATAATTTTTGCAAAGAAAATCATTTTCATTCCAAATGTCAGACTCTCTGATTTGAGCAACAGTGGGATTTTATGAAATAGTGCATTTTTCAGAAGGACAAAAAGATTGCAATTTTTTCGTGGTTAAGCAAAACATCATTTTCATCCTCCACTGTTTAAAGTGAAGGCCCTCAAATTTGAAGGGTTTGTTGAGGTCAGGGGTAACAGAGAGCATTGAAGATTCCATGGCAGAAGAAAAATGTCTTTAAATTATTGTTGCACAAACTGTAAAATAGAACAATATTACCAAAACAGTAGCCTTTGATGGTTTTCTTGGGATGAGTCGTGGACTATTTTGCTCTCTTTAAGACGCTTCGCGGCTCTGCCCAAGTTGTGCAAGCAGTTCGGATGAAGGCCATGACGTCCCTAGTGACACGAGAATTTTCTTGTGCGCTCTTGTGCAGTACCCAAGTGTAGGTAGACGTGCAAGTAATATCTGGTAAGACCAGGTCGATCCCACAGGGAAGGTGTTGACCTATTGACTTAGACTAACCTCTAAAGAAAATAAAACAAAATGAATAAGTTTGAACGACGGCGCAGAACACGAAGTTCCACAAACTAGGATTACTACTGACAATAATTAAAATTAATTAAACAATTTAGCTAGCTATTGAAAACAATATTCTAAATTAAGGTGTTTAACTTTTAAAAGAAAGTGTTGGGATTACACGAATCCGCAGTAACCTAGCCATCTACCATGCATTTGCCTTGAAGCACAACGGAGTAAATTACCTACAGTTTTCCGTATTCCTCTAAAAATAAAGAATCCATGGCCCTTTCATGACCGGGACCATATCATCACAGTTAAGTTAAATACGTGAAAGCGGTTTAATTCAATAGTTAAGACTCGCATCCTCAATGGTATTAGCATTGAAAATGGTTTGCAAAATGTATTGAAAGAAAATGCCTTCGGGCCTTAGTTTTAAAACTGTTTTGACAGACTGAGCATTTATTTGGGACAGAATGATAACAAGTCCTAAAACAAAAAGTCCTGGAATACTGCAGGGAACATCCTCAAGAATCAGAGAGTTCGATCGATCGACGCGCCTTCGATCGATCGAAGACCTTCATCCCTCAATCGATCAAACTAACTTCGATCGCTTGACTGTCTCTGGTTCGATCGATCGAACTTACTTCGATCGATCGAACACAGCGATTATCCTGCTGCATGGCAGAGGCTGGAGATCACTGTTTCATCGTGATCTCCCAACCTGGGACTACTCAGACATCGTCTGGAGTGTCGAGGATTGATTTTTAACGTAAGAAAACTTTAATACCATGTTTGGTTGTGAGTTATTCATTAAAACTATGAAATCTATGGTTTTACCAATGTTTAGCATGCAATATCACGAGATGATTGATTAAACTACTCCTAATACGTACAGAGTATGAATGAACAGTATATAGATAACCTGGAATAGAAGATACTTGTATAAACTTCGAAGAATCCAATCCACAATATGAGAAATCAATGAAAAACCTACAAAAACCAAACAAACTCTCTATCTCTCCTTCTAAACTGTTAAAAATGTAAAAGTGGGCGTCCCTATGGACGTCTACAAAATGCATATATATAGAAAAACCTAAAGCACTAGGGTTAAACCCGCATTCTGCTGCGCACGCAAATGTTTCTGGAAATACCCCGTTCGATCGATCGAACGGATCTCGATCGATCGAACCCTTGATCTTTAAGCGCTTCTACTCTCTTCGAGCGATCGAACGCTCGATCGATCGAACCGTCTTAAAGCGATCGAACTCCGCTTTTCAGCTTTGACTTCTTTTGTTTGCATTCCAGCATTCCATTTATTCTGATGTTCCTCTATTCAGTCCGCACAGCAGTGATCTGCATAAACAACAGCTAAAACAATACAACTTATCATAGATTAATCATACTGTATAAAAATTAGCCATGTAATGCAAATTGCGGATAACATGGGAAATTGTGATAAAAACTAATACAATACTTCCTTTTAGCGCGGTTGTATTTTACAAATACCCCCACTTTGCACAACCCCCAACTAGCTTATTGCTAGTCCCTAGCGATAAAGCGAAAATAAAAATAAGCTAAAAACTCCTAAACTAATACTACCACGACTAAGAAACAAAGAAAGACTAAAAAAAACAACCTAAACTAAGATAGAGAGAAAAAAAAATCCTAACTCACTTTCGCAGGAATCGCGGTCGCATTTAGCGAATGCAACAAGCCGTTAAACCCCTAGGTTCCCCCTAGTGGACGAGTGTTGTCTCGTGAGGGTTTGCAGTGAATATACCCACAAAATTCCAATTTTTAGCTCAAAAAGAATTAGAATAACTTTGTAGAATTCCCCCTTCCATTAAACTGTTAATTCAACTCTACAAGAATATAATATCCTCTATCAATCCATGAAAGAGATCCACATGCTCTCCTATATCACCAAGTAAAATATACAAATGTATTACCATCATGCACCCGTGTGTGTGTGGAATTAACAACCATGCGTCCAACCCTTATTAGGAGTTATCTAGATTATTGTACTTTGGAAATTTGCAGTTTTAGCTCAATTCTCACATTGGTCACACTCAAAACGAACGTCTCTCAGAAACTTGCTTTACAATGATCGCACATAGTATGAAAGCTTTGAGAAGAATGATATTCTAAGTGCTAATGCTTTCATACTTTACTCTATGAAAAACGGACATTTAAGAGTGTAAAGTCTCATGAATGGAATACTACTTACTAGAGGAGCGAAATACCGTGGATAACTCAACTCACACTTTCATGTTCAAACCAATTGTTGAGAATCTTCAAGACTTTGAATTATGGCTTTTATTTAGTAGGTGGGGGTGTTGTAGAGAAGAGTGTGCTTTTTAGTATGTGATGGAATCTCCACTTCTCTTTTTATTCTTTATTCTTTTCTCCACCCAATCTCCCATTCATTTCTTTTTTTTTTTTTTTTTTTTTTTTTTATATATAACTCCTTCATTCATCATCATATTTTTTTATTTTTATTTTTATTTTTTTTATTTTTTTATTTTTTTATTTTTATAAATAACCTGGAATATCCCACAACAACTTCCTTCCATTTCACATACTTTGATGACTCATTCTCAATAAATTTATCAAACAGTTCGATGAGGTCAAGGTATAAATCAAGGATTTGGATTCTTGTGATTTTTATTGGAAATATTTATCTGAGGTGGGATCAGGGGTGAAACGATTCAATGAATGTAAGTAGGCTATGTTAGGTAAAGGAATGGGTAATACGATGGCTTGAATCATTTTCTCAACTTTCAATTTTTAGCACTTAAGTGTTCATTGAGTTTAATTGGTAAATCCTGAACATTCTCCTCTAACAAGCAGTCAAAACTTTTAAAGAAAACTGAGACTTAACAACGAATTCACAAATATACGCAAGAAAAAAAAAACATTCGACAATGTATGAGAATCCCCTCAGAAATGAAGATTGGCTCAAAAGCTCACAAAGGGTTATTAGCTTCCACTACTTGTTCTTTTCGTACAATATTCATTTTAACTCAATTTTCAGGTTTTCTACATGGCTGCCAATTAGTGCACAAAAGTGTTGGGTACATAACAGCTTTACAGATGCAATTCATTTCAATGATACAGAAAAACCGCGTGGATTTAATCCATAAAAAGATAAGAATACTACAAATGTATCATTGTCTAATTAACAAGCAGAAAAGGTTATTCAGAGTTATTCTATCAATACTATTCAATAAAATTTTTTTTTTCAAATTTTAACAGACTGTGTTCTCATTAAATTTAAAACATATCTAAGTGCAAAACCTGATTATTACGGGTGTATACCTATCTATTGTCTCCTACCCCCAACTGAAAACAACAAAGTCCCCAGAAGTTGATTTTCAATAAATAAAAGAGATGGGTATCACCTGTATAGCGCAAATGATGATCGCAAGCAAAGCAACCTAGCATAAAAAAGTAGAACACAAACTCCAAAACAGACAGGATCAAAAGATAACAATAATACAATAAAACCATGATCCAATCAATCGAAACCACTGAAATATGAACAAAATAAAATAAAATACAAGCAGTGATAAATACTGTCCATACAATACCATCTAACCAAATAAAACACCCAAAAACCACCAGCATATACAACCAACCAAAAATATAAAAATGCCACCTCCCTGACTAAAACTAATCGACCCCAGATGGCGTATCATCGGCTATCTCAGAAGGGATGTCGATAGGAGCAGGCGGCAATACAGTAGTAGTAGGAGTAGTAGATGGCTCGGAAGTAGCGGTCGAAACCGGATCAGTAGCCTCAGCAGCTGGGGTAGCAAATGGTGGATCAGGAAGTGGTGGATCCGTAGGAGTAGCAACATGTGACGGATCAGCAGCAGGCGGAGCAGATGGGGTGGCCGTGGGATGGTGAGCAGAGTGAACAGCCTGATCAACCCCTATCTGAATCAAAATGGACTCCAGTAAAGTCTGGATCTGATCCATCCGGCCCTCGAGTCTAATCCTGGCCTCTCTCTCCTCCAATAATAACTCGCGAACTGTCGGGAGAGGCACAGAAGAAGAAGACTCTCCCTGGGCACGAGACTGCGACCGCTGTCGCAGCTCAAACTGCTGAACCGCAGCAACTGGATCATCCTCATCATCCGAATCAAGCTCCTCCACCTCGGTGGGTGTCCCTGAAGCTCCGGCCTCCGTGTCTGTACCGCCACGCCTCTTCTTCCTCCCCCGCACCCTCGCTGTCCCTTTCCCCTTGCGCTTCCTCTTCTGAGCGTCGGAGCGGCGAGCAGCCGCCTCGCTAAATCGGCGGGGAGAAGGGCGGATATCATCTCCAGGGAGCTCGAGGAACCCGGCATCGGCCATGACCCTCTGAATAGCCCAAGCACCCTTCAGGTGCTTCCTGGACGAGATATAACGGGTGGGGTGGACCATAAAATCGATGTATAGGCGTGGTATACAAACTGGCTGACCCGTCCCCACAGCATATAAGACTCGCGCATACCAAGCCGCGATCTTCTCTCGATAGGACGTCACTAGGAGGCAGTTACTGAGGACCAAATGAAGCATGTGGTAGTCATCGGTGAGAGAGTGGTCCTCGATCAAAGCATCGCCATCCCAAGACGGAACGGCGCCTCCAGTGAGCTCCCTGATAATAGCGGATGGTGGGGTCACGGGTGCATCAGGCCGGTGGGGGCAAACATAATTAGGTACCTCTGGTACCCCCAATGCGGCGGAAACGGTCGCGGGACTGATGATGAATGAGCGACTCCGAAAGAAGGCATGATAGGTGAATGGTGTAAACGGGTCGCTGATCATAGTCGCACACGCACCTCTGATCCAGGATAGGTTGACCCTCTTGGCCAACGACAGGAGATTGAACCAGTGCGGCATCGCGCGGATCCGTGTGAGGAACCACGGGCTCTCAGTCCAGATATGCTCAATGGGGCGCTCAATCATAACCATCCGGGTCTGGAAGTACCGCTCGAACCAAACCCTATCCTCATTATTCCGGAACCCGTGAGCGGGTACCGGATCTGGTATAGTACGATCGAGGGGCTTGGACTTATGATAGCCCGTCACTGGATTCATCGTGCAGTCCTGAAAATAAGACCACACAAGATACAGATAAGAATAGGAAGAAAAAGAAACAAAACAAACATTGCTGGAGTTCGATCGATTGAACTGAGTTCGATCGATCGAACTGGAGTAGACTTCGATCGCTTGAAAATTGTTCGATCGATCGAACATCATCCCTTCGATCGCTCAAAACCAGTTCGAGCGATCGAACACAGCGGTGTTCGGAAATCGTAGAAACGAAAAGAAGAACAAAGTTATGCTAAGAAAAGAATAACCTAAGACCAAGGGGACACCCCCTTGGGATTTCCTAACACGAACAAAGAACAGGAACCAAGTGGGGCCTACCTCGGTAAATAACCGGTAGGAGGGGATGGACAGATGATGAGATGAAGATGAGGACGATCCGAGGATTGATCAAGGCTCCCTTCTCGCTGCCAGAAACGAAAATGTTCCGAGTCGCCTACTCCTCTGTCTTCGAGCGATTGAGAGTGAGGGTGAGGAAATGAAGAAATGTCCTGAAGACGCCTCGTTTAAATGCCTCGTTCGATCGATCGAACTATGTTCGATCGATCGAACATAAATCCTTCAATCGATTGAACATAAACTACAAGCGCTTGAACATTCAGGTTTCGATCGATCGAACTGAGTTCGATCGATCGAACACAAAAATTCCAGAATTCAATGGGATATGAACTACATCACCCCCAACTATCATAAACAAATCTGGACATACAGATAGACTGAAATAACAGGTGAAGAACAAGCATGTAAGACAGAATTTCATCCCCAGAATAGTAAATTGCAATTTATAGCGAAATAAAACTTTATTATTGCATCCAAATTGCACCATTATCATCCCCAACTGTGGTTAAAACCTTATTTACTTAAAGCAAACCAAAAATAAAACTAAAACTAAAACTAAAAACAAATTGTCAAGGATTACATTCCAGTTGCTAAACAAGAATTGAAATTGAACAGAAACAACTGAAATGTAGCACTAGTCTTCTAGTATAAAAATTTCCTCTTCCACGATCTCTTCATAATCCGCCGAATCTTCAGACGTGAAGTCCAAACTCGATGATTCCCTTTCCCAGAACAATCGAAAAGCAGCAAGGACATCATCAAACAAGTCTGGAGTCTTCAAGGAATTAAAAGCCCACGCAAGAGGTGATCCGGATGGAGACAAGGATAACGGAGTGTGAATGCGCAACGGACTGTCCTCTCGCGGCGGAGTGAGTGGGGGCCTTATGTATGGCCCAAGACCATGAATCAGTTGATGTGGAAGGAATACCGGGATGCCATTTAGGAACATAGTGACAATCCTGGACAAAAGACAACACACTGAAATTAAAACAACAGAACACAAGAAACACAAATTATCACAAAAAGAAAATCAAAGAAAAGAAACAAGAATTACAAAGAAATGTGACACGTTCCAACCTCACTATTGGCATTGGTTCCCAAAGTGCACTAGCTGGTAAGGGGCATTGGAGCCTGAATAGCAAGTAGCTCAGGTGCACGTAGCGGTATGGGACCAACTCAAGTATGAGGAAATCGTCCACGAAAACAAATACAGCATTGTGGCGTTCTGGGACGACATCCTGAAGGACATGATCCTCCAATGGCTCCCACATGTCATCGTTTTCCCACTGGGCCATGAGGGCATCATCCACCATTCTCCCCATGTACAGGTCTTCTTCCTCATCCAACTCCTCCTCATTAGGAAAGTCCATATTTTCAAACGGATTGATGTCCAGGAGAGCAGGGTCGAATGGGATATATCCGATGGAAGCATTGATTCGAGTATGAACCTCAGGATCATAAGGATGCAAGGGGCAGGGCGTGGGTTCACCCTCAGTCCAGGTGCCACAACAACACTCGAAATCAGCCCATGAACCAATAGAATGGACATCATCACCTCGCATATTCACCTGCAACAGAGTGGTTTAAGGAATAATGGATTAGAACTAAATCACAAACACGAAATAAAGAACGAGAACCAAAAAGAAACAAAAGAGAGAAAAACTAAAATGCAAGGAAAGAAAAGGAATACAACAACAATTTGAAATTCCACTTCGGATTTTTAAGCGTGAGAGTAGCTGGGCTCATCCAGCTGGATGTGCTCAACTTCAGAGTGGAAGTTCTCCAAGAACGGCTTTAATCTTTGGCCATTGACCTTGAAACAATCATCGTTCTTGGGATTAACAATCTCAACCGCCCCATGTGGAAAAACAGTTTTTACGATGAACGGGCCTGTCCACCGGGAACGGAGTTTTCCTGGGAAAAGATGGAGGCGAGAGTCATACAGCAACACTTTCTGCCCCGGCTCAAATGATTTACGAAAAATCGTACGATCGTGTCGAGCCTTCAACTTTTCCTTATGCAACTTTGCAGAGTCGTACGCATCCCGTCGTATTTCCTCTAGCTCTGCAAGTTGGAGCTTGTGTAGCTGACCTCCCTCTTGAATATCAAAGTTCAATGAGCGTGTCGCCCAATAAGCTTTATGTTCAATTTCAACAGGAAGGTGGCAAGCTTTCCCGTAAACCAATCTGTACGGGGACATACCAAGATTCGTCTTATAGGCAGTACGGTATGCCCATAACGCGTCAGTTAATTTGTATGCCCAGTCTTTTCGATTGGAACTAACCGTCTTCTCGAGAATATGCTTGATTTCTCGGTTAGCCAATTCTGCTTGCCCATTAGACTGTGGATGATAGGCAAGAGCGATTTTATGATGAACTCCGTATTTCTTGAGAAGTGACTCCAAAGGCCTATTGCAGAAATGCTTGCCTTGGTCACTTAGTAAAGCTTTCGGAGTACCAAAACGAGACAAAATATGCTCTCTTAGAAATGACATGACCGTTCTGTGGTCATTTCGTCTCGTTGGTATCGCTTCTACCCATTTGGATACATACTCCACAGCAAGGAGTATGTACTCACAGTTATTCGACTTGGGAAATGGGCCCATAAAATCTATGCCCCAACAATCGAATATCTCAATTGTGATGATAGGGGTTAAAGGCATAGAATTCCTTTTAGAAATGGTTCCAAGCTTTTGACAGCGTTGGCATGTCTTGCAAAAGGAAAAAGCATCTTTGAAGACTGTAGGCCAGTAAAAACCGCTTTGCAACACTTTTTGTGCGGTCTTCTGTGACGCAAAATGGCCACCGCATGCCTCAGAATGGCATGACGCTAATATGACGGTTATATCCTCGTTGGGTACGCAACGCCTGATGACCTGATCAGCACAGTATTTGAAAAGGTATGGGTCATCGAAGAAAAAATGGCGTGCGAACGAGAGGAACCGTTTTCTGTCCTGGCTCGACCAATGAGTCGGTGTCTCACCCGTGACGAGGTAGTTTACCACATCAGCATACCAAGGCAGACTACTTACTGCCAGTAGCTGTTCATCTGGGAACTCATCTTTAATGGATTGGGATTCAGTGTTATCGGTAAAAGTCAACCGGGATAAATGATCCGCAACCACATTCTCTACTCCTTTCTTATCTTTGATTGTTAAATCAAACTCTTGGAGTAAGAGTATCCAGCGAATAAGCCGTTGTTTAGCGTCTTTCTTTGACAAAAGATACTTGAGGGCCGAATGATCTGTAAAACAGACGATTGGCGACCCTATCAGGTAAGACCTAAACTTGTCCAGAGCGAATACTACAGCCAGCAGCTCCTTCTCGGTGGTAGTGTAATTCATTTGAGCGTCATTCAAGGTTCGGCTGGCGTAGTATATCACATGTGGCTTATTGTCCTTTCTCTGGCCTAGGACTGCGCCAATGGCGTAATCACTAGCATCGCACATTAATTCAAAAGGCAAACTCCAGTCGGGTGCCTGTTTTATAGGTGCGGAGGTGAGGAGATCTTTTAGCTCCTCAAAGGACTTTTGGCAACTCTCTGACCACTCGAAAGGTGTATCTTTGACAAGAAGTTGACAAAGGGGTCTAGAGATTGCACTGAAATTCTGGATAAATCGACGATAAAAACCTGCGTGCCCTAGGAATGAACGAATGTCTCGCACTGTACGGGGGACAGGTAGATTTGAGATTATGTCGATCTTAGCCTTATCCACTTGGATTCCTTCATCGGATATTATGTGGCCTAGAACTATACCCTTGGTCACCATAAAGTGACACTTCTCCCAATTCAAGACTAGGTGTTTGTCCTCACACCTCATTAAAACCTGTTCGAGATTGCTGAGGCAATCCTCGAAGCTATGGCCGAATACTGAAAAGTCATCCATGAAAACTTCAAGGATGTTTTCGACCATGTCACTAAAGATGCTTAGCATGCACCGCTGAAAGGTAGCCGGTGCATTACATAAGCCAAATGGCATTCGTCGGTAGGCGAAAGTACCGAATGGACACGTGAACGTGGTTTTCTCCTGATCTTCAGGAGCAATCTCAATTTGATTATACCCACTGTATCCATCCAAGAAGCAGTAATACTTATGACCCGCCACCCGTTCTAGCATTTGGTCCATGAATGGCAAAGGAAAATGATCCTTTCGGGTCACAGTATTTAGCTTCCTGTAGTCAATGCACATCCTCCATCCAGTGGGGACACGTGTCGGTACTAATTCACCCTCTTTGTTTGGAATGACTGTTATGCCCGCTTTCTTTGGAACTACTTGGGTAGGACTAACCCAAGGACTGTCAGATATCGGATATATCATCCCAACATCAAGTAGTTTAAGCACTTCCTTTTTAACTACTTCTTGCATGTTGGGGTTCAGACGCCTTTGCATTTGCCTTGAGGGTTTGGCGTCTTCCTCCAGATATATCTTATGTGTGCATATGGATGGGCTTATGCCTTTGAGGTCAGCAATTGTCCATCCCATAGCGTCCTTATGCTTTTTCAGCATATCCACTAGCTTACTTTCCTGTTCATGAGTTAAAACAGATGAAATGATCACAGGATAAGTTTTTCCAGTCCCTAGGAATGCGTATTTTAGCTCTTTGGGGAGCTCCTTCAATTCTAATTCCGGGAACTGGAAACTAGAGGGCATTACCAACTTGGTTTTCGGAGGCAGTTGTTCATAAGGCTGTATCCACATGCAATCAGCTCTATCCTCCTCTTTCGTATCCATCATAAGACATGTCTGATTCAAGTCAGCATCCAATGGGGTGGACTCTGCAGGCTGATAAATATCGCCAAATTGAGTCATCACAACTTCCAAAGGATCTTTATAGTCGACCAAGTCAACTTCATCTTCAATGACTGTGTCTATATAATGGATTTCTTCCTCATCATCGTATTCTTCAGGTCGGGGATTAGAGAAGATCTTGATATTCAACGTCATGTTCCCGAATACGATAGTCATGATACCAGTTCTAATCTTGATTGTGGCATCAATGGTGTTGAGGAATGGACGTCCAAAGATAACCGGGATATGTGCACCAGGATTAGACACAGGTTCTGTGTCCAATATCACGAAATCAACCGGAAATACGAAAGTGTCTATTTGGACAAGGACGTCCTCCAATACCCCTCTAGGGTACTTTACAGATCTGTCTGCCAATTGCAAAGCAACTCGGGTGGGTTTGAGTTCACCCAACCCTAGCTGTTTATAGACTGAGTATGGCAGCAGGTTCACGCTTGCTCCTAAATCGAGGAGTGCGTTGTCTATCTTTTGATTCCCAATTCTACATGAGACCGTAGGTGTACCGGGATCTTTGAGTTTTGGGGGCAACTCATTTTGAATGATCGCACTGGCTTGACATGCGACATAAGCATGTTTCTTCACGCTTTGCCTCCTCTTGACCGTGCATAGATCTTTAAGATACTTAGCATAGGCCGGCACTTGCTTGATAGCATCTAGGAGTGGAAGGTTAATCTTAACTTGCTTAAACAGTTCCAAAAACTCCTGATTCTTCGTCTCATTCTTGGGTTTCTTCAACCGTTGAGGATAAGGTGCAGGAAAGGGGCATTTTGGTGGTTCCTCCTTAACAGATTCCTTTCCCGGCCTTCGCTCAACTTCTTCATCTACTCTAGGAGCTGCAATGTTTGCCTTGATAGGATCGTCATTGGTGGACTGCTCCTCCTCTTGAATCGATGGTAGCTCAACATCCTTATCCACCGCTTCCTCCTCATCGTACACTTCAGGAGTGGACAGAGGCAAGCCTTTCTCTATGATTTTTCCACTTCTCAGTGTAGTCACAGCTTTAGCATGCTCTTGATTGTTAGGACCATTGTTATGTCCCTTGGGGTTCTGAAGTGGTTGGGCAGGGAATGTTCCTCCTGAGCTCTCTTGCCGTGCATCTATCCTCTCTAGTGTAGCAGACATTCTACTCATCATTTGGATGAGTTGCTGCGTTAGATTGGCATTAGCAAGTGGCTCCTCCTCTTGTACCTTCTTGTGCGGGGGCACATAGGCATTGGTTTGGGGCGCATTAGAGGGTTGAGCTTGATTGTAATTGTTAGTTCTGTTTTGATTGTAATGCTGGGCTGGCCTATTGTTTTGCCCTTGATATTGATTATTGTTGTAGGGCTGCTGTTGATATTGATTTTGGGCCCCAGCATTATTTCTCCAATCAAAACCGGGGTGATTCCATCTATTGTTATTTTGAAAATTATTATTGGAATTCCCCGCCCCTCGAAAACCTTGCATGGCATTCATCTCTATAGGGGCTTGCTCTTGAAAATATGGCACATTAGGACAATACTGAGTTGTATGTCCCAACATGTTGCATGTGCCACATGGTTCTTCAGGCATGACTTGCCTAGAACTCTCTCCTTTCATGCTTAACTCTTCCACCTTCTTTGCTAGCTCTGCATACTTAGTCATGAGGCGATCTTCATTGGTTAGCTGATATAAGCTTTTCTCTTCTACACAGGATATCTGTGATCGTGAGATATTGTCAGAATTTGACCATTCATGAGCGTATTCAGCTAACCATTCGAAATGGGCTTCGGCCTCTTCAGTATTTTTTCGCAGAAATGGTCCAGAGCTCATTGTTTCCACCAACTTCTTTGTTTCACCATTTAATCCCTGATAAAAGAAGCTGATCGTTCGCCATTTCTCAAACCCATGGTGTGGGCATGAGAGAAGCAAATCTTTGAAACGCTCCCACGCTTGTGTGAAGGTTTCATTGCTCTTTTGTTTATAGGAATTAATTTGACGCTGAAGATCTGTGGTCATGCGAGTAGGATAGAATTTCTTCAGAAATGCGGTGCTCATCGCATGCCAGGTGAAAATGGAATTAGGCTTTAGAGAGTGGAGCCACGCCTTCGCTTTATCTTTCAAAGTGAAGGGGAATAGCATTAAATGCGTCACCTCCCTAGGACAATTTTGCGAGAATGTTTTGCAAACATCCTCGAAATCGGTGACATGTAAATACGCCTTCTCGCTGTCCATCCCATGAAAAGTGGGAAGCAATTGAATCATCCCATTGCGAAACTGAAATTCGCCATTGTGTGGTGGGATTTGAATGCAAGAGGGCGTAGGTGCATGTTCTGGTTGCATAAGATCGCAAAGAGGACGGAGTGCCTCATCGATTGGCACCACAACATTGTCACCGTTTTCACTCTGATGATCATCCATTGATGCAGTTGGAGTGATAATCGGGTTGATGGAACTATCAGAGTCAGAGCAGTAGAATGGATTTCCAAAGAATCCTTCGATAGAATTCTCGGACATGAACTAGGAGAGTCCCTAGGGTGAGAACTTACCCAAAAGAACCGAAAAGAAAAGAAAGGAAAAAATAGAAAGAGATGAAGAGAGACTGAGGTAATCTAAAGAATTGATCGTCGCCTTCCCCGGCAACGGCGCCAAAAAACTTGACACGAGCATTTTCTTGTGCGCTCTTGTGCAGTACCCAAGTGTAGGTAGACGTGCAAGTAATATCTGGTAAGACCAGGTCGATCCCACAGGGAAGGTGTTGACCTATTGACTTAGACTAACCTCTAAAGAAAATAAAACAAAATGAATAAGTTTGAACGACGGCGCAGAACACGAAGTTCCACAAACTAGGATTACTACTGACAATAATTAAAATTAATTAAACAATTTAGCTAGCTATTGAAAACAATATTCTAAATTAAGGTGTTTAACTTTTAAAAGAAAGTGTTGGGATTACACGAATCCGCAGTAACCTAGCCATCTACCATGCATTTGCCTTGAAGCACAACGGAGTAAATTACCTACAGTTTTCCGTATTCCTCTAAAAATAAAGAATCCATGGCCCTTTCATGACCGGGACCATATCATCACAGTTAAGTTAAATACGTGAAAGCGGTTTAATTCAATAGTTAAGACTCGCATCCTCAATGGTATTAGCATTGAAAATGGTTTGCAAAATGTATTGAAAGAAAATGCCTTCGGGCCTTAGTTTTAAAACTGTTTTGACAGACTGAGCATTTATTTGGGACAGAATGATAACAAGTCCTAAAACAAAAAGTCCTGGAATACTGCAGGGAACATCCTCAAGAATCAGAGAGTTCGATCGATCGACGCGCCTTCGATCGATCGAAGACCTTCATCCCTCAATCGATCAAACTAACTTCGATCGCTTGACTGTCTCTGGTTCGATCGATCGAACTTACTTCGATCGATCGAACACAGCGATTATCCTGCTGCATGGCAGAGGCTGGAGATCACTGTTTCATCGTGATCTCCCAACCTGGGACTACTCAGACATCGTCTGGAGTGTCGAGGATTGATTTTTAACGTAAGAAAACTTTAATACCATGTTTGGTTGTGAGTTATTCATTAAAACTATGAAATCTATGGTTTTACCAATGTTTAGCATGCAATATCACGAGATGATTGATTAAACTACTCCTAATACGTACAGAGTATGAATGAACAGTATATAGATAACCTGGAATAGAAGATACTTGTATAAACTTCGAAGAATCCAATCCACAATATGAGAAATCAATGAAAAACCTACAAAAACCAAACAAACTCTCTATCTCTCCTTCTAAACTGTTAAAAATGTAAAAGTGGGCGTCCCTATGGACGTCTACAAAATGCATATATATAGAAAAACCTAAAGCACTAGGGTTAAACCCGCATTCTGCTGCGCACGCAAATGTTTCTGGAAATACCCCGTTCGATCGATCGAACGGATCTCGATCGATCGAACCCTTGATCTTTAAGCGCTTCTACTCTCTTCGAGCGATCGAACGCTCGATCGATCGAACCATCTTAAAGCGATCGAACTCCGCTTTTCAGCTTTGACTTCTTTTGTTTGCATTCCAGCATTCCATTTATTCTGATGTTCCTCTATTCAGTCCGCACAGCAGTGATCTGCATAAACAACAGCTAAAACAATACAACTTATCATAGATTAATCATACTGTATAAAAATTAGCCATGTAATGAAAATTGCGGATAACATGGGAAATTGTGAT
This sequence comes from Hydrangea macrophylla, assembly GCA_033977485.1. Classification (NCBI taxonomy): domain Eukaryota; kingdom Viridiplantae; phylum Streptophyta; class Magnoliopsida; order Cornales; family Hydrangeaceae; genus Hydrangea; species Hydrangea macrophylla. The sequence goes on from CM066984.1 coordinate 87,174,802, forward strand.
AAAAACTAATACAATACTTCCTTTTAGCGCGGTTGTATTTTACAAATACCCCCACTTTGCACCTAGGATAAAGCAGCCCAGAAATTGCCTCTATCTCGAAAATCCTTGCACGGAGGAAGATCGGAAAACCCACACCATTTCAAAACTAATTGCTCAGAAACTGTGAAGAAAATTGTATTTTGAAAAGTTTCAATAACTCTTTTTGCTCTCTGTTATTGTATATCTTTTATGAAAGCAGTTTCTGTATATATAAAAAATATATTCTGAACGTTGGGAAAACATAACGTTGCAGAATGTGGAGAGAAAAACTGGGAACGTTGGAGAAAAAATGTGGAGGAGTTTTAGGGAGACTTGGTCTCCAACCGATTTAATCTAAATAAAACTCTTTCTGATTATAAAAAATTATTTTCCAAATAAATTTTGTATAAAAAGATATATATAGGAGTAGGCCCACCCACACCCAAGCCCAAGCCCAAGCCCGGCCCGGAACAAGGCGGCGGCGCGCGCGCTCACGCGCGTGTGTGTGTTTTTGTGGTAAACCCAATTGGGCCTAGGTCCTCCCCCTTCACAAAACTTGGTACCCCCAAGGGGCCCAAACCTTACTCCAACCTCCACTTATATATGTTCTTCCCACTTCCTTTAATTTTCCTATGTGGGATAATTAAAATAACATTTGGGTTGGTTTGTGAATAAGACAAAACTCAAAACCAATTTTCAAAAGTTTTCCCTCAAACTTTTCCTCCAATTTTAAATATACACTTTTTCCAACAATTATATATATAGAAAAAGAAATATATTATTAGGACTGCTTCCATACACACACACACACACATATATATATATATATGTATATGTATATACCTGAGAGAGGAGAGAGGAAACAAAGAAGCCGGCGAGGAAGAAGAAGGAACACAAGAGGAAGACAGAAGGTAAACCTAGCTTCATCAGTCGAAGTCCTCCTACTACTTTACCTTTGCCCTTCATTGTGATCGATCGATTCACAATGCTCTCACAAATTCAAAACTCGGTCAAAATGGTCTAAGAATCTCTGTTCGTACTACTGAAGTATATCTTTTTTCTTGTTTCGGCCCTTCAGAAAGATCACTTCGGTACCCCAAGCTGGTTTTGGTGTATATGCACCAAAACCCCACACAACCATTGGATGATACCTCAAGAGATCCTAGACATCCACCTAATCAAGTCACTTTTATAAGAGTAAGTCTTGGGGCACCGAAAAAGTGGCGTGGGGCCCACCAAAATGGAGGGCACCGATCATTCGGTGCACTTTTTTGGTGCTTGGGCATGGGGTCCACCGAAATGGAGGGCACCGATCATTCGGTGCACCATTTCGGTGCACTTTTTCAGTGCCTGTAGCATTGTTGCTTTTAAAACAAAACCAATGTGCTTTTGTGTAGGGGTGGTAATTTTCGACCTGACGCGGCAACCCGACACGAAAATAAACGGGTTTGGGGACCTGTATAAGGTCACGGGTCATAAACGAGTCGACCCGTTTGACACGATTATAAACGTGTTGAAGCGGGTCAACCCATCTAAACCCGTTTGACCTGATTAAGTATTTAAGTGTAGTTGGGGCATTTTTTTTTTTTTTTTTTTTTAAGTTCTAAAAATAATTTTTAATAATCTAGAAGTCTAAAATACAAATAATATAAATTAGAATTAAAAAAAATTATTTAAAACATATTTATAAACTAAAATTAATTTTTTTTTGCTCACAAAAAAAAAAGAGCAGTTACCAACTTACCAAATAAGTAATTTATATATAATAACTAATAACTAATGTAATAAAAAAAATAATAATTAATAACTAATAAGGGAGGGAAGAAGCTGGGAGCCTAGGAACATTCATGCATCAAGCAATGCATAAAATAAAAATAATAAATAAATAAAAGGGAGGAAGCCCGCCAGGATTGCTGGATTGGGAGAGAAACAAATTAGTCAATTAGACAAATACAACTGTTAATCTTGATTCTTGATGGATGGTAAGTGAAGATATTTATTTATACAGTTAGTAAAAACAATTTTTCTGATTATTCATTTTGTTTGGATGTGCTTGGGTGTTATGTTTATAATAGTTTGATATTGTTATATTTGTAATGTTTTGGTATTTAAGATGTACGTGTTAATAATTGATACATTTGATGGAAGACTTGCTTGTGTTTTGTCACGCCTCGGAGAAGCAAAAATAGAGAAAACAAGTTTCTTTTTGGTCCCATAGGTTCGTGACTGGTGAATAACCGCATTGTCATCTACTCAAACCAACAAACACAACGATAGGGAGGATGCTATTCATAGAACATATCTTACTAACATAATCAGAGGCTACAGTGGAAATATAAAAGGTTTGGAAGCAACATATGCCCAAGTACCAATTATAAAAGTCTACTAAAACCATTACAACAACTGGCTTAGAGTCTGAGGCCTATAACAATTATAACAGTAGTACAACAGATATACAAACTAACTATAACAAGTAGCACGCCTTCGTCTTCAAGCCTTCAGCTCCAAGTCCGGCGGAACATCAGTCTCTGTCCTCAAGAGCTGCCAAGCTCTAGACATTGGAATGTCCAGGGCACAAATGCCATTAGCTTTGAATACAAAGCTGAGTGAGTAGAATAAACAACACTCCTCACCGTTATTGTTCAGCATCTTAAAATGTTGTTAATCTCTTAACAATGACGTCACTCACGGACATAGCAGATGTCTCATTAAACTATACATGAATTCATGATAGCAGGAAACATATTAAATGCAAACAATAATAATAATCATGGTATAAACATCTCATCACGTATTCACCAAATCCATGCATGTAACCCATGCAACCACCCATGCATCTACCTTCACGTCGGGACACTGAATCCATGACCGAACCATCATCTGTTCTTTCATACATATATCCATATTCATACTCGTATTCATATCTCTATCCATCTCTGTAACCATATGTTGATACCACAATAACAATTAGTATCCATTCATCGATACAATAATGCCAATCGGAATCACCCGACTAGGTAGTAGGTCTTACAATCCCTTGATAGGGTTACCAGTCGTCTATACGGTACCACCTATCTGTAAACGATAGAACGACACATCGAACATCTTCAACGATGTGTATATACTCATTGGTCGTCTACACAGCTGATAATACATTAGAGCACTAGCCGGACGTCTTCAACGGTACACTGGACGTCTTCAACAGTGCATACGCATCACTGGATGTCTTCAATAGCGAGAGGTGCACTAGGAACTCTAACCATCCCAAGTCCACCCAGCTCGTCAGCTATTGATCCCACGGATCCAAAGTACACATATCTCCTATTCCACATTTAAGCACATATCCCATTTATCATCATATCCTCTCATCTTTTCATACCAATATCCCATGCATGCTGACCACATGTCTTGAAATGCTCATACTCTAAACACAGGAATTATTACATGCTCTGTATTTATTATATATATTCATTATCCGTTTATTAACATGCAGTTGTGTTCCGTTCTACTATACGATTTGACAATATGATAGTTAAATAGTTCATCTTATAGCAATAGTTAACATAGAATAATTCATCTTGTAATATTAACGATCACTACATATAAATCTAGTCCTGATATAGCACATATATATCTTATCCACATATCGTAATAACATATATGGTACAACTATTAACAAGTCTGATATATCATAAGCATAAAATAACATTCTGCTCATATCCAATCGATTGACCAAACATGGCAATCGTTTGAAAACAATAACAATCGATTAGGCAAAATGGCAATCGATTGACATACCAATCGATTGGAACAAATGGCAATCAATTGGGAAATTATCCAATCGATTGGATCCAAGGGCAATCAATTGGACTCTGTCTTCTTCCTCAAAACTGCTGATTTTTATATAAAAACGTTGGGGTTTCTCTTTCTCTTTCATACATGTTATTAAACACATACATACATCCAAAAACACATCCTTGAGTGAGTTAATGAAACTCACCTTGTCCCGACGTTCCGGTGACGGCGTTCCCGAGCTCTGTGGTGGCGGCTATGGTGGTTCTCTCTTCTCTCTTCTCCTCTGCTCTCTCTGTCTGTCTCTTCTTTCTCTCTCTGGTCTCTTCTTCTTCTTCTTCTTCTTCTTCTTCTCCTTCCTCTCTCTCTCTAACCTGAGAGTGTGTGTGTGTATATATATACAATTTATATATATGTGTGTGTGTATATATATATATGAGAGTATATAACTCTCCCTCTCCCTCAAACACACACACAAGCAAACATATATAAGTATAGGGAGAGGGATATATATAGGGGAGAGGAAACAATCACAACCACGCAAATCAAATGAGGTGGCCAAGTCCAGCTACTCTCAATCGATTGGTACCAGGTGACAATCGATTGGGGTTAGGTTGGCAGCAAGGCAATCGATTGGGAATAAATCCAATCGATTGGAATATCAATCGATTGGAACAAGGGCAATCGATTGGACTCTCAAAAGTGGCAATCGATTGGTAAATGATGCCAATCGATTGGGATGCAAACTTTACCCAAAGGCTAGGAAAGGTACTAGGGATATATATACCTGAAAATGCAGGGTATTACATGTTCTTAGTAGGACTGTAAGATTTTTTCGAATAGCTGAATTGAGCTAACCGGTCGGTTTTCTTAAAATTACCTACAACTGAAAAACCGATTCGACCGCCCAAATTGGAAAAATCGACCAAAAGGTGAAAAAATTGACAGAACCGACCACTTTGGTTGGTTTTCAAAACATGGAAAAAAAAACAAAAAAAATAAAAATTCAAATTGAACTGAACTGAACTAAACCGAACCGAACCGAACTGAACCGAATCGATGATACCCTACAAGGGTTAGACGGGTTAAACGGGTGACTCGTATATGACCCGGCACGATTATGATCCAACACGATTATGACACGTTAAGAATGACACGATTATGACCCGATATGACAATGACCCGACACGATAATGACTCGACATGATTATGACCCGACATAACCCGATTGCCACCCCTGGTTTTGTCCCAAAACTATCCCAACCCCTCTAGGGATGTCAATGGGACAGGTTTTTCGGGTTCCCCGCCCCTCCCCTAATAGGTAGGGTATGCGGTGACTTCAAACGGGTTAGGGGAGGGTATGGGATTCATCTTCTCAACCCGAGTCGGGTTCGGTTCGGGTTCGGGTTTGGGGGTAAGGGGTGAAAACCCGTCTGCCCCGGTTATATAAGCAAAATGTTAAGTGTATGGAGATGTTGTTCATTGTTGTGAGTTAATCTCAGCCATCAAAAGTGTGTTTCTCAATAGACAATAAGATCCCCATCCAATGGTTAGAAATGACTCATTGAATGCTAAAGTTAAATTGTTGGGATTCAGCCCCAAATTCTCTCTCTCTCTCTCATGAAAAGCTTTCAGCCCTAATTTCTCTCCTTCTTTCTCTCTCTCTAAGTTCCCTCTGTAAACTGAGCTCACTTCATATTGCGAAGAAGAAGAAGTAAAAAATTGCCATCATCATCATCGTAACCCTAGAAACAACTCGCGATTGCAGTGGCTCGCCATTGATGCTGCTGGTGAAGGTAGTGAGTCAGTGAGTGTGTGCATGAGAATGTGCGGCAGTGTGAGTGTGTGCGGCAGTGTGCATGAATGTGTGAGTGTGTTGTGCTGCTTGTGCATTGTGTGCGTGAGTTTTCCAAATTGATTTTAACCCAGTCATCTATTGGTCCATTTGCAGGTCAAGTTCACAAATCCATTTCAATTATCCTTTCTTTGCTTAAACTTGTTACTTGTAGTCTATGCTTACTTTGCCTTAAAAATTGCAAATAGATACAAGACATCATTTTTATGTGGTGGAGCATTTTTTGATTTGGATTTGGGGGAAAACCATCTCAGAGCATTCTTTGATTTGGACTAATCGGGGTGGGGTGGGGTGGGGTGGGGCGGGGCGGGGCGGGGTGGGGTGGGGTCGAGTTCCCCGTATGCAGTCAGGGTCAGGGTTGGGAGTAGGTCCCCCTCGGGGCAGGGCGGGGCGAGGTCGGGGTGGGGGTTAATCTAACTGGGGCTGGGGCGGGGATGGGGGTGGGGATGGGGTATGGGGGCCCCGTCCCATACCCGCTCCGTTGCCATCCCTAAACCCCTCCCCATACCCGCTCCGTTGCCATCCCTAAACCCCTCCCATTACCTTTTTAGCAGTTTGCCCAACCCCCTTCCTTTTGTGGCTAGTCAATATATGTGGATTCCCTGACTTTTAAGGTCTATTTGGGAAAGGCCAAAAGTTTGGTCAAATTTTAATTTATTTGATTCTTGTAGGAACCTAGGTGAGTGTTTATTTAATTTTTTAAAAAAAAGTATATGTGGTATTTTTAGTCCAATTGTTTCAAACGTGGTTCTCAACACATGTTGCAATAGGACCAATTTATTTATTAATTTTTTTTAATAATGGGACCACCTTCAATAATAGTGTGCCACTACAAAATCCTCTAATGAAAACTAAGTGGACCCACAACATATATTGGGAACAACATTAAGCCAAAAAAAATGGGGTATGAAAAAGGGGGACAATTAACTTTCAGACTACGTTTTTTTAAATTATATATATAGAATTTAAAAATCAGTCTCTTGCTTTTTCAAAATTAAAAAAATATCAAATTTTTTTTTTGTAAAAATATAAAGTTATCAAATTTAAATGACGCTTGGGACCAGCTCTTTAAAATATTGAGAGTAAAAAATGTAGGGAGCAACTTGTTTCAAAGTCAGGTGCAACTCTTCACAAGGTAGGGAGCAAGTCTTCATAACGTTGGGTGCAATCATCACAATATTTGGTGCAAGTTTACAACATTGAAAACATAAGTAGACTCAAACACAAAATAACTACTTAAAAGTTGTTTGCACCCAAAATATATATTTTGTTACATGACCGATTGTTTGGGGGGTTTGGTAAAAAAATGCTAGACATGCCCGGATGAATGTGAGCATTCGGACTATAGAGCATTTATTCCATGATAATTAAGTTTTGTTCATTCATCACAAATATTTGTTTTGTGAACAGAAACTTTGTTTCATGACTAGAAAGTTTTGTTCTGTGATTACTAAATTTTGTTCATTCATCATAAATATTTGTTTCACAATTGGAAAGCTTTGTTCCATAGTCACTAAGTTTTGTTACATGATCTTTAAGTTTTGCTCCTTCATCATAAATATTTATTCCATGATAAGAAAGTTTTGTTTTTTCATCATAAAATATTTGTTCCATGACCATAAACTTTTGTTCAAGACTTCTAAGTTTTGTTCCTAAGATAAGCAAGTCTAGTTCTTTCATCATAAATATGTGTTCCATGACCATAAAGTTTTGTTCCATGATTTACGAAGTTTTGTTCATTCATCCTAAATATTTTGTTTCATGACCAAAAAGTTTTGTTCCATGGTCATTAAATTTTGTTCCAGATTTTTAAGTTTTGTCCCTAGCTAATGCATACAAGTCTAGTTCTTTCATCTCAAATGTTTGTTCTATGACCAAATCTTTTGTTCCATGATCACTTAGTTTTGTTCCTTCATCCTAAACATTATTTTATGGTAAATTCATTATGTTCCTTCGTCATAAATGTTTGTTCCATGACGTGACAACTCTTTCATAGACCGATAACTCTCCATCTTCCTTATGCCCTATATATGATGGCTTTTTTAACTTGATATGATTACCGTACCAATGTGGTATTGGTAAAACCATCAAGATACTCAAGGTAATAATAACCTGTAATTATCATGATTGATATATCCGAAGTGCCTTACAAGAGACCACCGAAGACGATACATTCTGGAAAAACCCTTAGTTGAAGGTTGACAACTGTAGGTACCTAGACACAGAAGAGTGGAATTCCATCCAGACATTAAAACCCCCAAAATGGCCCTTGGCTGGAAAAACTTGTCGTAGGTATTTTGTGAAGCTTAACTCCTATAGGTGGTAACGATTTTCATAACGACATTTACCTCTGTGATATTAAGGATCACACGGGAATTTTCAGTAGTAATATCGACTACAAGATCTTTGAGGATTAAAAATGGCAAGGAAAGATCATTCATGGCGTTGCATTGATCCCCACTAGTATAGTCATATGGCAGCCAACTCGCAACTTTGCATACCTAAATATAACTCTCAACAATCTGTGGATATGCGGCCTTCGGGAGTCTACCCCTGTTTTGTCCGCGGCGGGATTTCGAAATTGATTTTCCTTTTGAAATGTGTTTTGAAGAAAAGAAAGAAAAGGTCTATTGAAAACAGATACAGAGTCGCCACTTGGTCTTTAGGGAACCAAGAAACCCAATTTTGACTCACTCAAACGGATAAAGGGCATAGGCCCTTCATAATCAAAGAACTTAGCTCGGGGTTTTGGTATGAGAGAGAAAGGAGCCTTTGTCGCGACTAAAACACCCTCAACTCGCCCCGTCTTTCGACGGGCCTCAATTAGCATCCAAATAATCATCTTATACTATGTTTGGTTCGATAGTTAATATTTATGATAGGTATATTACATCATATAAGAATCTTGAAATGGAAGATCAAAAGATAATATATCATTCATAAGATCTAAGCCAAGTATCACACAATGTAAAGTGAAAGATCACACAAAATAAACTTAGGAAAAATTGTTTAAGCATATATCAAGTAATAAATTTTTCCTAGTCTAGAAGGGGAACATGAATTGTTTTTTAAATAAATAAATCAAAGAAAACAAAGATACTTAGCAAACTAGTATGATGCATGTTGATCTTTGAGAAAAGAAGATCTCTTGATCCCCGGGACGAATGAGAAAGAAAGATTAGATCAGGGGAGCATGAACGTTTGATCAAGTTCATTCCTTGTAATCTTATTAGATTAGGAGTCACAAAAACTCCAAATCTTGCATGGATGCAATGGATGATCCTAGAATGTGCAAAGTAGAAGTGTGTTTGTGTTCATGAATTTTCTAAAGTGATTGGAAGTCTAAAATATACATGAATGAATGAAGAATGTCATTTTAGGATATGTACAAATGTAGTATGAACTACTTCCTAAGAGATGAACTAATTTAGATTACATGTAAATATCTAATCAAAGAATAAAAACCATAACATGCTTGTTGTGAATAGTGGACAGAACATTGAACTTATTTTGTAAAAATAGAAAAGTGAGGTTAGAAATGCTTTTAATTCATGATTTTTTAATGGAGATCATCCCTACTGTGTCTAGAACACATATCAAAAAGCCAAATCAACATTGAAGTACAGATTGGGAAAAATTATATAAACAATAGAGGTTACTCAGAAACAGATTCTTTATTGTCGACTGAAATGTAGAAAAATCTTAGAAAATGAAAATAAAACATTTGGAGACCCATATTATACTGAAAGTTCCCTAAGACACTAAAGTTCAAAGGAAAAATGGGTTGAGGCCACCTTCTTCGGAAAAGTTTTCTGGACAACAAGTTGAAAGTCACCCTAGCTGCTGTGATAGCAAAAACAAAATGTCTAGAAGGAATGTTTGGGCCAAAATGGAACCCTTCCAAGTGTTTTTAAATCAAACCAAAAATCATGGGTGTTTTATAATGAGTTAGGAAGACTTTCCAAGTGGTCTTGTAATCATCCTTTGAGTATTGAACTTAGAATGTCATTTTAAAGTTGGATAACTCACTATTTTGAAGATTTTGAGAAAACAAGGTTTGTTTCTTGGAATCCAAATGTTAGGGTTTTAGAGGGGTTTTGAAATAGAGGTTTTAAAAGCATGTTTCCAGCACTCAAAGAAGATTATAACCACTTATAAAATCAATATCAAACTCATCATCAAGAACTCCTTGTCGCACCCGCCCCGAAGGCGGGGGGCGGTCCCCTCGTGGGATCGCGACCGTTTTAAAAGGAAATAAAATAAAATAGGGTAAAAGGCTCAAAGCAGCGAACCAAGGCGGGAAAGGAAATGTGTGAAAGTATGTACAAGTGGGAATAGGGCCAGTAAAAGTTTTCAGAGTCGCCACCTAACGTTTATCGGGAGTTAGGATCCCTGCAAAGACGATTAGAGTGATCATCTTTGACTTTTGAGAAAACAGTTTGAGAAGAGTGGGGCCCTTTTAAAAGTGTGACTCTTGATAGTCATGCGAAATCAGAGTTCTTGAAGTGGGTTCGGGGACTCGATTATGTCGAGGGAAGGTATTAGGCACCCTCGAACATCCGTGACACACGGTTGCCGTTTTAGTGGTTTTCATAGTAACGGGGTGTAAGTAAGGAGTAGTAGAATACATATATAAGAAATTAAAATGCGAGCATCTGTGACACGCGGTTGCCAATTTACGTATCTCGACACGAGATAGTTTTGAAAGAGCATAGTTATGTATACGTATCTCAACTCGAGATAGTTTGAAAGTATGTCTAAGTATCTCGATACGAGATAGTTTAAAAGTATGTATTAGTTTAAAAGTATGTATACGTATCTCGACTCGAGATAGTTTGAAAGTACGTACGTACGTATCTCGACATGAGATAGTTTGAAAGTATAGTTATGGCCGCACCCAAGTATGGGTTGCATACGTATCTCGACACGAGAATCAGACCGTACGTAGTTTTGTGCAGTGTATATGTATGGATGTTTGGTCGATCTAGACCGTGAGTGTATAAAATAATATTTTGAGTAAAGTTGGTGTAGCTAGGAACTTTAACCTGTACGGTGTAGTCCTAGACTTTAACTTTGAGAAAGTAGTGAGTTATGAAAGAGTGTTTTGAGTAAAAGTCGGAGTAGATCAACCGTGCGATGAGTTTTTTGTATTTTTTGTTTTTATGATTTTTTTTTGTCTTTTTGTTTTATGTGTTGGAAGTAAGGGTCGGTGCCCATGAAGAGTGTGAAGACTTACCTGTCTTACCTGTGCTGTTTGCAGATTCCAAGCAAAGGTGGCGTTTGGAGTTTAATTTTGAGAAGGCCCATTTTTTGTATTTTTCTTTTCGTCTTCCTTTTTTGTATTTTTTATTTTTATACCGGAAGAAAGGGACGGTGCCCAGTGATTTGAAAAAGTAACCGGAAGTAAGGGTCGGCGCCCAAGTGGTTTGAGAAAAAGTGCCAGAAGTAAGAGTCGGTGCCCATGTGAGTGAGAAAGTGTTTTGAAAGTAAGGGTCGGTGCCCAAGTGGGTGAGAAAGTGTTTTGAAAGTAAGGGTTAGTGCCCAGTGCTATGAAAAAGGTGCTGAAAGTATGGGTCGGTGGCCAGTGAAAAAAGAGTGTACCGGAAGTATGGGTCGGTGCCCGTTGATGTAAAAAAGGTGATGTGAAAGTTTTACCGAAAGTACGGGTCGGTGCCCTGTGCGAATGGAGAGAAGTATCAACTTTTTGTTTCTCTGATTTTTTATCAACGAATATCTAAATCAGGAGATAAAATGCAGCAGGGTAGGTCATTAGATCTCTTTCCGACTGACGCAGGATATAAAGTCCAAATCGGGTGGAGTTCGAGGCCTCCTTCCGACTGGCGCAGGATATAGCAGTTTGATAAAGTTCAGCCGGGTGGGTCATTAGATCTCCTTCCGGCGACGCAGGATATAAAGTCCAAATCGGGTGGAGTTTGAGGCCTCCTTTCGACTGGTGCAGGATATAGAAGTTTGATAAAGTTCAGCAGGGTGGGTCATTAGATCTCCTTCCGGCTGACGCAGGATATAAAGTCCTATTGGGTGGAGTTCGAGGCCTCCTTCCGACTGGCAAGAGAAGGCGGAATATCCGACCAGTGGATTTATAGGGAGCCCCAGACCACTAAAGCATATAAGTAAATAAAAGAAAAAGAAAAAGGCGGAATATCCGACCAGTGGATTTATAGGGAGCCCCAGACCACTAAGTGTAAGAGTTTGAGGGAGTTACCTGTGCAGAAGGGGCTATTTAAGCTGAATCGGTGTTTTGTTGAGAAAGAATGAAAGAATTCAGAGGTTTAAAAGGATCGTCACCGAGAAGCGTCGCAGAAATAAGCCGAGAAGGCCCGAAGTCGTATTTTGACACAAAATCGACTTGAATGGATGTCATAGTTAGGTCCGAAAGGGCTAGTAAAGTAAAAAAAAGCCATAAGTTGGGCTACAATGGATCCGGGCTGATTTGAGCGGGACCCGTGGGGGTTAGAACCTACCAGGATAGCCTGAAATGGACATATAAAATGCCAAACAGCCCTTAAGATTTAGAACGACCAATTTTGAGGTCACCGGTGAATCCGAAACGGCCAAATTAGCTAGGAATAAGTGTCCGTTCGTTGAAATCTGAACCCGGAGTGGAGAAAATTGAGAAAAACCAAAAGTGGGGCCCAAGTACCACATCAGCAAGCCACGTGTCAGTCAAAGACACGTGGCGCCTTCTGATTAGCTTGTCAAAACTGACAGGGCACTGATTTGGGCGTGCTGACTGGGCATCGGAGTGACGCGTGGCAGCCTCTGACTGGCTAGTCAACATACTGATGTGGCAGCCCATGCCACGTGTCAACCTCTGATTGGTTGGTGGGTGCTAACATAGCAGTGATGTGGCAGTGACACATGGCAGCTAATGCCACATGGCAGTCTGTGATTGGTCAATCAGCTCTGACCTGGCACTGATGTGGCAGACACATGGCAAATGACTGGATTACTGACTCAACAGTCCTCGCGGCGTGGCAGTCTCTGGTTGGTTGGTCAAAGTTGAGTCAGCACTGACTCAGCGTTGACTGTTGGCTGCGCGTGGGATGGGCGGAACGGACTGCGGTGGCACGTGTGGCGCGTGTGGGCGTTTCCGATAACCGTTGGAGGTCAGGCCCCCGGAGTTTGGATCGTTTGGGCTAAACGATTGGTTTAGTGGTGGTGGTTTCCGGCGTGTGTCGCCGGAAAGGCAGTCGGAGGAGCATTTGTGCAGCGGCAGCGCGTGGGGACTTCTGGCGGCGCGTGGGCCCTCTGTGGGTCTTTGTTGGTGGTTTGTCCAGTTGGGTTGGCTCTGATTTGATGAAAGGGAGGTTTTGGTATGGGTGGTGAGAGAAAGAGAGGTGTTTAAGGCCCTGTTTGGCTGTTTTTTCTATTCTGGGCAGTGAGCTTAGGGTCTGTTTGGTTTATGCTGGGTTTCTGGGCTGTTTGGGGTTTTTTAGGACCTAGTTTTTTGAGGGGGCTTGGGTAATGAGTTGGTGGTGGTGGGTTTCTGGTGGTGGTGGTAGTGGTGGTGTGGTGGTGGTTGTAATGATGTGTTTGGTTGATGAACCAAACTAAACCAAAGGGTGAATGGGTTTTTTTGCTAAATCAAACAAGGCCTTAAAAATTGAGGGAGGCTGCCCCTTTTTTTTTCTTTGCGTGGGAGAGAACTTTACTTTTATAGAAAGTTTTTTTCCAAACCCTACATGGGTTGTGATCCCATGTAGGTGGGACGCGGATGGGTGGCTCCAATTGTTTGATCAGGGCCATTGATCGATCCAGACTTTGGTTCTTGAAATCTTTTAATCTGAATGTCTGATTCAGTCGATTCGAAAAGATCCGAGCTTAGTTTAATGTCATCCTTATATCCATATGATCGGATTAGAACTTGTATGGAACTCGAAAACGACTCCGTTTTCTTCAGACTATCGACGTTTGATCAGGATCGTCTAAACTTTGATTGTTGATATCTTTTGATCCAACTGTCCGATCTTCCTGATTCAAGATGATTTGAAATCGTTTTGATGTCCTTTTTGAATCGGTACGGTTTGATTGAGATTCTCTAACTTTAGAAATGACCGTTTTGCCCCTTGTCTTTTCCCGATTGGGCTTCAAAACTTTGATTGGACGTCGTTTCTTCTTTGATTGTCTGATTAGACTGATTCAAGTCATCAAACCTTTGTTTTTCTCCGTATTTCGGTCATTTATATCTAGTTGGACTTTTGGTGCTTCTGGATTGACAATCGTGTCCCTTTTCCTTGAGTTTGGGGCGTCGAAACTTTAATCGGAGCCCGACATTTCTCTGGTTGTCAAAAATTGACGATTTGAAGTCCTGTGGGCCTGCACTGAATTCCTATTTTGCCCTGGTGTAATTGAATTCAACCATTGGTTGTCCCAGACTTGATTCTGGTCTTGACTTTTGTGCTGAACTTCAATTCTGGTTGAAATCGTCTCCAATTATCGTAATCGGATGATCCTGGGTTCTGAGACTCCTGATCGATGAGCTGTGGGCTCTGTATTGACTTGGATTTGACCTCTGGGATCCCTGTTTGGATTCTGGAGCTCTTTCCTCAATTAGAGTGCCTGGTGGTCCCCCCTATAACTGTTATTTCTTTTTTTTGGTATGTCAAAATGGGGTGTCTATAGCTGCCCCTCTTTGTCATGTTTTGCGAAGCAAATCGTGACAAAGAAACAAGATGACCCATTTTGACCCTTTTCGTTTAAGTGATGAGAATAAGTAAAAAGACGTGCCAGAGTAGGCAAGTGAGTATGAGTTGCCAACGTAGGTGGGTGAATGTGAAATGCCATCATAGGGAAGTGAGTATGAGGTGCCAATGTAGGCGAGTGAATGTGAAATGCCATCGTAGGCAAGTGGGTATGAGGTGCCAACGTAGGCGAGTGAATGTGAAATGCCATCGTAGGCAAGTGGGTATGAGGTGCCAATGTAGGCATGTGAATGTGAAATGCCATCATAGGCAAGTGGGTATGAGGTGCCAATGTAGGTAAGTGAATGTGAAATGCCATCGTAGGCAAGTGAGTACGAGGTGCCAATGTAGGCAAGCGAATGTGAAATGCCATTATAGGCAAGTGAGTATGAGGTGCCAATGTAGGCAATGAATGTGAAATGCCATTGTAGGCAAGTGAGTATGAGGTGCCAATGTAGGCAAGTGAATGTGAAATGCCATTATAGGCAAGTAAGTATGAGGTGCCAATGTAGGCAAGTGGGGATTGTGGGTACCACCAGAGTAGGCTAATAGCTCCGCTGGGGATTGAGAGCGTTACCAGAAAGGGTGAACGAATCTGTTGGAGATTCACGTGAGAATCGAGTAGAAGAGGGATGGTGTAGTCAATAAGTGCATAACCGCGTAATCTCAAACTGTAACAAAAAATGTAGTAAAGTGAGGGTATGGTCGAGCTCTTAAAGTTGCCTACGTATCTCCCGTCGGGAGAATCAGACCGAGCGTAGTTTGTACGAACCTGGGAAGCTGATAGATGGTGAGAGACGGTGTAGTCGATAAGTGCGAAGCTGCGTAATCTCAAACTTAAATTGAGAATGTAAAAGTAAGGGTATGGTCGAGCTCTTAGAGCTGCCTAATTATCTCCCGTCGGGAGAATCAGACCGAGCGTAGTTCATGCTACGATAGAATAAGAGTGATGAAAAGTATGAGACGAGAGAGCAAAATGCCACGTCGGGGCGTGATTGCTGTGTGTGAGATAGTGAAATGCCACGTGGGGCGTGATTGCTGTGAAATAAGAGAGCAAAATGCCGCGTCGGGGCGTGATTGCTGTGAAGTTATAGAGTGGCAAAATGTGATTCGCGTGATTGCCTTGAATATAAGAGACGAGAATAGCAAAGTCCGATATGGGTAATTGCCTTGGAGATAAGGTCCAACAGAATGCGATACGCGTGACTGCTAGGAGTATGAGAGAGCAAAATACCACGTGAGGCATGATTGCTGTGAGATTTGTGAGCAAAGTGCCACGTGGGGTGTGATTGCTATGAAGAGTGATGAAATGAGTGAAATGTGGTATACGTGATTGTCGTGGAAAGGTAAGGACAGCAAAATGCTATGCGCGTGATTACTATAGAGTGCGGAGGGTAAATGAAATACCTGATACTTGATACCGATGTAAGTTGGATGTCGTTTAAGGGACTTATACCTGATGGTAGGTGATATGAACAGGATGCCACTTGACGGACTCACTCCTGATATTGAATGATAGACGATGACATGAATAGGATGCCCCTTGATGGACTCACTCCTGATTCTAATAGTGTGAATAGGATACCACTTGATGGACTTACTCCTGATTCTGATGATAGAGAGTGTGAATATGATGCCACTTGACGGACTCACTCCTAGTTCTGGTGATAGATAGTGTGAATAGGACGCCACTTGATGGACTCACTCCTGATTCTGGTGATAGATAGTGTGAATGGGATGCCACTTGATGGACTCACTCTTGATTCTGGTGATAGATAGTGTGAATAGGACACCACTTGACGGACTTATTCCTGGTTCTGATGATAGATAGTGTGAATAGGATGCCACTTGGCGGACTCACTCCTGGGCTTGAAGATGTGATTGGGAAGCCTCTTGAAGGACTCATTCCCGGTAATGAGAATGTGAATGGGACGCCTCTTGATGAACTCATTCCCGGTAGTGAGATTGTAAATGGGATACTTCTTGACAGATTCATTCCTGGTTCCGATGATGAATTCTGATGCCGAATAGTGAATAGGATGCCGCTGGCGGGTCTCATACGAGTTATACCTGGTGCTGGAAGTGAATAGTGGATGGGACACCACTGGGGGTCTTAATCCTGACGCTTGTGATGGAATAGGATGCCGTTTGAAGGACTTACTCTTGATTCTGATGATGAATTCAGATGATGAGTGGACAGGATGCCGCTTGACGGGCTCATACCCGGTTCCTGATTTGAGCGTGAACGATTAGACCTGAGTGGGGGATAGATTTCTTGACAATCTACTGAGGAGAAGGTTGGTTTGATATGTGGATCCGAGCAGATGGATCAGTGTAAAGTTGGCGAGTGAGCAAGGGTTGATATCATGGCTCAGTTAGTGGTGAGCTTTTGGGCTATTTGAGAGAAGTGTCGGAACCAGTTGCTCCTGTTATAAAAGTATGCATTGTCTGCCATGCTGAAAGATATGAGTGCATTTTTAAAGTCATGTCATATTAAGTATACGTATTTACAAGAGTATGATGCATGAATATATCATCTGTGAAAGAATGCTCATGAGTTAGTGGATATTGACCGTCTTGTCACCTGTTGAGTACTAGAAGACAAAGTATTTGACCGTGTGGGCTTAGTGCCCCAGTGATCGTCCTTTAGAAGGACCCAATTTTTTAGTATTTGATTTCTCTCGAGCTCTCATTCTCTCTGAAACCATTTTTACCTTCGGCGCCCTCAAGGGTTTTCACCGAATCTGGTTATGTGATTGTTGCACTTTAGTGTATCGTGTGATTTGGAAGTATGTGGCACCCCCGTCGTTTGGAATGATGCAAGTATGTGATTTAGTAAACCCAACAAGGCGTGTGTCAATCAAAGTGGACTTTATTGGGTTATAATGAAGGCCATGGTCATGGGTTGAGAAATAAAAGGATCGCATGAAGGTTCAAAGCATATTTTCAAAAGTCGGTTGAGATTCCTGAGATCACCGTATGCCTTGCTTTTTCCTTCTTTTGATTTTGCTCTTTTTGTTTTTGTTTTTGTTTTTGTTTTTGTTTTTGTATTCGTCCCAATATAGTGTGGGGTACGTTATTGCCGAGTAAAGTATGTACTGGGGAGAATTGCCCCATTTTGAAGTATGTATCCGAGTCGGATTGTATCTTTTATGGATTTGCTCTAGCTTTGCATTGAGTTCTATTTTGTTTGTTTTCTCTTTCTTTTTCCTTTTTGGCATTGCCCCAGTATAGGAGGTGATCCTCAGGGGTTTAAGTTTGAAAAGAAATCATCGTATGGCTCAAGTAGGCTAACGAGTGAAAGTAACGTATGGATAGCTGAAATGATTGCCTCTAATCATTTTGACACAAGTCGAGTCGGGTTTAGAGATCACATATATACATCATTGAAGTAAAGATCGTGGGAACGCATATTTACGTTACTCACCAGGATTTGAGGGGCCCCATGTGGGCCAGCAGTGATCATGATGACCTTTTGCTGAGTCGTGGTGGCAAAGACGGCCCCAGTCTATGTATGTCATGATCCTGAGAATGGACCAAGGTGTCCTTGTCCTTGAATGCACGTCGGCTATTTTCTCTGTTCCTGTGTACTCAGATGACATCAAGCGGCCGTAGAGAAGTATGCATTGAGTATGCTTTTGTCATTTGATTCTTGTTGAGATGTGAGCATCGCCAGAGGCTGAAATGGCCGAATCGTGGACCTGAGTTTGTTCTTGGCATGATTTTACGCTAGTCGCATTTTCAAGTAAACCCGAACATAGCTTGCTATATTTTGAAAGTCTAGTACGATGTCTAAGTCGTACTCAACAAGTAACGAGACAGTAATATCCAGTAAACCATGAGATTCAAAGAACGAGAGCAAGATGACAGTTATTGAGTGATGCAAAGAATGAGTTTTTTTTTAAAGTATGTACTTATGCAAAGCAGACAAAGAATATATTAAATAGTATTGAGAAACTGCCCCTGTATGGCATATGATAATGAGTAATGTTTCAGGACAGTGGGCTGAGTATTGGGTCTCTTACGAGAGTCGTCTTGGACGTGACCAAAGGCTTTTGGGTGTTTATGGGTAGAAGTAGGCCTATTGGTTCAGCGGCTTGAGGGTTTGAACAATTACGAATGCGCTGGTACTGCTTGGATTTGATCTCCTCGGATTTTGTCATCCGACCCTGCTCAGGTTTGACGCTTGGACATGTTTGGAGTCAAAATTCAGAGTTGTTTGGACTGGTTGTCCGTTCGGACTTTCTCGACCCGTAGAGAGGTTGGTGATGCCGAGAGTAGGCTGAGTGTGTAGAAACTTCCCCTGTTGACTTCTGTCAGAAGTGCACTTGCGTTGAAGGTCAGAAGAAGTAGAGGTAGACGTAAAGTTAGTAAGTCGCTTCAAAGAAAAGAAATGGGGATTCTCCTCCTAGTGACTCGTTAGAGATGGGAGAGTACTGCCCCAGTGTGATGTGTGTTCCAAATGTATGAGATGAATCTGGATAGCCTTTCGGTGTCACCAAATGTCTTTAAAAAGTAGATTTGTCCTTGGGGAGTTTTATTTTTGCTTTGAAATGTGAGAACGAGTTTAGAAAAGTTTGGCAGCCTTCCGACGCCGTATGAAGTTTTGGAAAAGTGTATCCACCCTTGTTAAAATGTAAAGAGAGGATAAGTGAGAATGAGCAGTCCTTCGGCGCCATTATGAAGTTTTGAAAATGTGCATCCACCCTTGTTAAAATGTAAGCGTAGGACGAGTAAGAATGCGCAGCCTTTCGGCGCCGTTGTGAGTTTTGAAAAGTTTATCCGCCCTTGATCTTATATACAAGTGCAAAGGCAAGATAGAGAAGAACTGGGTAGCCTTTCGGCACCGCACATTGGTTTTGAAAAGTTTCCCACCCCTAGTTTGTAAAAAGTGTAGGGGAGAATAGAAATGAATCGGATAGCCTGTCAGTGCTGTACTTTGGAAAGTTCCTCCACCCCTGGTTTGTAAAAGGTACTGGGTGAGGGTAGAAAAGAATCCGGTAGCTCGTCGGCTCCGTTTAATATTTTTGAAAAGTTTTTCTGTCCCCTGTTTATATATGGGAAGGATAGAAAAGGATTTAGGCAGCCTATCAGTGCCGTATCATGTTTTTGAAAAGTTTTGAATGTACGCTTACAGAATGTGACTATGTGGAGAGGTTGACGTCTAATGTAGACTTATTTAGGTCCGGTTCCTGAACCTTCAAACCTCCAGTGCCGTTGCATCTTCTCAAGTTGGTGGTTTCGAGCTGAGGAACTTTCGGTGCTGGTACCGACGGTACTACTGCAACGGCCATGCCACTTACTGATCCTCCTATCTAATCTTAAGGGTTATTCGAGAACTGGGACATGTCATGCCCGATGCTAGTGTGTAGTGTGTATGACAGTAAAGTATGGCATTGGCCTTGCAGTTTCGTCGGCATTGGCCTCGTGGTTTCTTTTATGAGTTGCAGGTACCGGTATAAACAAGTTTTTTCACCTGCAAAAGAATTATAGAAGTACAGAGTTGTTAATAAAACAAATGCCCCATTAGTATGAAAACCACTAAAGTGACGGCTTGAGTCCTCTTAAGTGAATCCCCAGCAGAGTCGCCAGCTGTCGCGCCCACCCCGAAGGCGGGGGGCGGTCCCCTCGTGGGATCGCGACCGTTTTAAAAGGAAATAAAATAAAATAGGGTAAAAGGCTCAAAGCAGCAAACCAAGGCGGGAAAGGAAATGTGTGAAAGTATGTACAAGTGGGAGTAGGGCCAATAAAAGTTTTCAGAGTCGCCACCTAACATTTATCGGGAGTTAGGATCCCTGCAAAGACGATTAATCATCTTTGACTTTGAGAAAACAGTTTGAGAAGAGTGGGGCCCTTTTAAAAGTGTGGCTCTTGATAGTCATGCAAAACCTGAGTTCTTGAAGTGGGTTCGGGGACTCAATTATGTCGAGGGAAGGTATTAGGCACCCTCGAACATCCGTGACACACGGTTGCCGTTTTAATGGTTTTTATAGTAACGGGGCGTAAGTAAGGAGTAGTAGAATACATATATAAGAAATTAAAACGCGAGCATCCGTGACACGCGGTTGCCAATTTACGTATCTCGACACGAGATAGTTTTGAAAGAGATTAGTTATGTATACGTATCTCAACTCGAGATAGTTTGAAAGTATGTATAAGTATCTCGATACGAGATAGTTTAAAAGTATGTATTAGTTTGAAAGTATGTATACGTATCTCGACTCGAGATAGTTTGAAAGTACGTACGTACGTATCTCAACATGAGTTAGTTTGAAACTATAGTTATGGCTGCACCAAAGTATGGGTTGCATACGTATCTCGACACGAGAATCAGGCCGTACGTAGTTCTGTGCAGTGTATATGTATGGATGTTTGGTCGATCTAGACCGTGAGTGTATAAAATAATATTTTGAGTAAAGTTGGTGTAGCTAGGAACTTTAACCTGTACGGTGTAGTCCTAGACTTTAACTTTGAGAAAGTAGTGAGTTATGAAAGAGTGTTTTGAGTAAAAGTCGAAGTAGATCAACCGTGCGATTAGTTTTTTGTATTTTTTGTTTTTATGATTTTTTGTCTTTTTGTTTTATGTGCCGGAAGTAAGGGTCGGTGCCCATGAAGAGTGTGAAGACTTACTTATCTTACTTGTGCTGTTTGCAGATTCCAAGCAAAGGTGGCGTTTGGAGTTTAATTTTGAGAAAGCCCATTTTTTGTATTTTTCTTTTCGTATTCCTTTTTTGTATTTTTTATTTTTATACCGGAAGAAAGGGACGGTGCCCAGTGATTTGAAAAAGTAACCGAAAGTAAGGATCGACGCCCAAGTGGTTTGAGAAAAAGTGCCGGAAGTAAGGGTCGGTGCCCATGTGAGTGAGAAAGTGTTTTGAAAGTAAGGGTCGGTGCCCATGTGAGTGCGAAAGTGTTTTGAAAGTAAGGGTCGGTGCCCATGTGGGTGAGAAAGTGTTTTGAAAGTAAGGGGTCAGTGCCCAGTGCTTTGAAAAAGGTGCCGGAAGTACGGGTCGGTGCCTAGTGAAAAAAGAGTGTACCGGAAGTATGGGTCGGTGCCCATTGATGTAAAAAAGGTGATGTGAAAGTTTTACCGGAAGTACGGGTCGGTGCCCTGAGCGAATGGAGAGAAGTATCAACTTTTTGTTTCTCTGATTTTTTATCAACGAATATCTAAATCAGGAGATAAAATGCAGCCGGTTAGGTCATTAGATCTCTTTCCGGCTGACGCAGGATATAAAGTCCAAATCGGGTAGAGTTCGAGGCCTCCTTCCACTGGCGCAGGATATAGCAGTTTGATAAAGTTCAGTCGGGTGGGTCATTAGAACTCCTTCCGGCTGACGCAGGATATAAAGTCCAAATCGGGTGGAGTTCGAGGCCTCCTTCCGACTGGCGCAGGATATAGCAGTTTGATAAAGTTTAGCCGGGTGGATCATTAGATCTCCTTCCGACTGACGCAGGATATAAAGTTTAATTGGGTGGAGTTTGAGGCCTCCTTCCGACTGGCAAGAGAAGGCGGAATATCCGACCAGTGGATTTATAGGGAGACCACACCACTAAAGTATATAAGTAAATAAAAGAAAAGAAAAAGGCGGAATATCTGACCAGTGGATTTATAGGGAGCCCCAGACCACTAAATCATATAAGTAAATAAAAGAAAAAGAAAATTGCGAAATATCCGACCAGTGGATTTATAGGGAGCCCCAGACCACTAAGTGTAAGAGTTTGAGGGAGTTACCTGTGCAGAAGGGGCTATTGAAGCCGAATCGGTGTTTTGTTGAGAAAGAATGAAAGAATTCAGAGGTTTAAAAGGATCGTCACCGAGAAGCGTCGCAGAAATAAGCCGAGAAGGCCCGAAGTCGTATTTCGACACAAAATCGACTTGAATGGATGTCATAGTTGGGTCCGGAAGGGCCAGAAAAGTCAAAAAAATTCATAAGTCGGGCTACAATGGATCCGGGCTGAGTTGAGCGAGACCCGCGAGGGTTAGAACCCACCAGGATAGCCTGAAATGGACATATAAAATGCCAATCAGCCCTTAAGATTTAGAACGGCCAATTCTGAGGTCACCGGTGCATCCGAAACGGCCAAATTAGTTAGGAACAAGTGTCTGTTCGTTGAAATCTGGACCCAGAGTGGAGAAAATTGAGAAAAACCAAAAGTGGGGCCCAAGTTCCACGTCAGCAAGCCATGTGTCAGTCCACGTGGTGCCTTCTGATTAGCTGGTCAAAACTGACAGGGCGCTGATTTGGGCGTGCTGACTGGGCATCGGAGTGACGCATGGCAGTCTCTGACTGGCTAGTCAACATGCTGATGTGGTAGCCCATGCCACGAATCAACCTCTAATTGGTTGGTGGGTGCTGACATAGCAGTGATGTGGCAGTGACACGTGGCTGCTAATGCCATGTGACAGTCTGTGATTGGTCAATCAGCTCTGACTTGGCGCTGACATGACAGCCACGTGGCAAATGACTGGACTACTGACTCAGCAGTCCTCGCCGCGTGGCAGTCTCTGGTTGGTTTGTCAAAGATGAGTCAGTGCTGACTCTGCGCTGACTGTTGGCTGCGCGAAGGATTGGCGGAACGGACCACGGTGGTGCGTGAGGCGCGTGTGGGCGTTTACGGTAACCGTTGGAGGTCAGGCCGCCGGAGTTTGGATCGTCTAGGCTAGACGATTGGTTTAGTGGTGGTGGTTTCCGGCGTGTGTCGTCAGAAAGGCAGTCGGAGGAGCATTTGTGCAGCGGCGGCGCGTGGGGGCTTCTATCGGCGCGTGGGCCCTCTGTGGGTCTTTGTTGGTGGTTTGTCCAGTTGGGTTGGCTCCGGTTTGATGAGAGGGAGGTTTTGGTATGGGTGGTGAGAGAAAGAGAGGTGTTTAAGGCCCTGTTTGGCTGTTTTTTCTATTCTGGGCAGTGAGCTTAGGGTCTGTTTGGTTTATGCTGGTTTTCTGGGCTGTCTAGGGTTTTTTAGGACCTAGCTTTTCGAGGGGGCTTGGTTAATGAGTTGGTGGTGGTGGTAGTGGTGGTGTGGTGGTGGTTGTAATGATGTGTTTGGTTGATGAACCAAACTAAACCAAAGGGTGAAGGGGTTTTTTTGCTAAATCAAACAAGGCCTTAAAAATTGAGGGAGGCTGCCCCTTTTTTTTTCTTTGCGTGGGAGAGAACTTTCTTTTTATAGAAAGTTTTTTTCCAAACCCTACATGGGTTGTGATCCCATGTAGGTGGGACGCGGATGGGTGGCTCCAATTTTTGATCAGGGCCGTTGATCGATCCGGACTTTGGTTCTTGATATCTTTTAATCTGAACGTCTGATTCAGTCGAATCGAAAAGATCCGAGCTTAGTTTAATGTCATCCTTTTATCCATATGATCGGATCAGAACTTGTATGAAACTCGAAAATGACTCCGTTTTCTTCAGACTATCGACGTTTGATCAGGATCATCTAAACTTTGATTGTCGATATCTTTTGATCCAACCATCCGATCTTCCTAATTGAAGATGATTTGAAATCGTATTGATGTTCACTTTGAATCAGTACGATTCGATTGAGATTCTTTGACTTTAGAAATGACCATTTTGCCCCTTGTCTTTTCCCGATTGGGCTTCAAAACTTTGATTGGACGTCGTTTCTTCTCTGATTGTCTGATTGAACTAATTCAAGTCGTTGAACCTTTGTTTTTCTCCATATTGCAGTCATTCATATCTAGTCGGACTTTTGGTGCTTCTAGATTGACAATCGTGTCCCTTTTCCTTGAGTTTGGGGCGTCAAAACTTCAATCGGAGCCCGATTTTTCTCTGGTTGTCAAAAATTGACGATTTGAAGTCCTGTGGGCCTGCACTGAATTCCTATTTTGCCCTAGTGTAATTGAATTCAACCATTGGTTGTCCTAGACTTGATTCCGGTCTTGAATTTTGTGCTGAACTTTGATTCTAGTTGAAAACGTCTCCAATTATCGTAATCGGATGATCCTGGGTTCTAGGACTCCTGATCGATGAGCTGTGGGCTCTGTATTGACTTTGATTTGACCTTTGGGATCCCTGTTTCGATTCTGGAGCTCTTTCCTCGATTAGAGTGCCTGGTGGGCCCCCCTGCAACAGTTATTTCTTTTTTTTGGTAGGTCAAAATGGGGTGTCTACACTCCCAAAATTACTTGTACAAACATAGTTTTGTTTGAGAATATGACTTCAAGAATACATATGAATGTATTGAAGTTAGAATCATCATCCATCCAATATGTCTTTGAGGTCAAGAGCTACTATCCATAAGGATTCACTCTCCTCACACAACATGTCATCTAGATGATCATAAACATGTAAATAAACAAAGAAATAATAAAAAAAGAAATGAGGTAAGAAGAGATGAACATAGTATGTAAACAAGCAAGTAAATCGCAATCAATAGATGATGATCATTGAGATATTGGACTTGTAGCTTGGTGTTTCACTCATATGTGGTGACATTTGGACATGGAAGTAGCTTCCTATCTCATGAATGCTCAAGAATGGTGGTTGGGGAGGATTTGAATGTGAAGTATAAGAGAGGTAATGGAAGAAAACAAGATTAAAACTCACTTTCTTATAGAAAATTAGTGGGAGAAGCTCACTTTCTCTATTCTAAACCTACCTCTATCTCTCTTTCTCTTACAACTTTCTCAAGCTTTGCACTTGACCCCCCCAAAATGAAAAGCAAAGGGGGATTTATATAGGCCAATTTGGAGTGATTTTGGGATTTAGAAAGTGTTCCCATTGGTCCCCAAACATCTGTGAACAAGAAACTACGTCGTTTTGGTTTCAAATTATTCAATTTAGACCCCCAAAATTAATTACAAAAATGGACCCGTCAGGGGTTGAGTGCCGATGCGGCACTGCTCCTCAGACGCCCAAAAAATTGTATTTAGGCCCTTAGAGGTTTCGATATTCACAAAAGGCCCTATTTCATCCAAAATTCATAGAACTCCAAACTGAGCTTGTGATATACTGTTGGAAAGGTAATGTAGTCTAATTTTCATAAAAAATAGTTCAGACATAGGTCACTTTGAAAAGTTTTGCGGTATTCATGATAAAAGCTGATTTGATCGCCTTTTTCACCTTCGAAAATTCATAATAAATCGGTTTTAAATCCAAAAATTATGTGCAACATACCGTTGGAAAGCAATTGAATTCTAGTATCAATGGAAAAATGTTTAAAAAATCTTACAGTGCTCCGATCTCTGGGTCAACCTTTGGGTCAAACCGGTCAAACTAGGAACCTCCAAGAAGTTCTGAGAACCTCTGGGAGCTCCCAGGAGCTGACCTTTTTGTTTGATTTTATTTTAAAACTCATTTTAGTACTTTTCACATGAGCTAGAAAGATCTCGGAACTTTCGAACGAATTCAGATAATTTTGGTCAAACCTTGGTCAAACTTGGTTAAATCTGGGTCAAACCGGTCAACGAGGACTTTCCGGGACTTCCGGGGGCCTCTGGGAGCTGACGATTTTATTCGATTTTATTTCAAAACTTATTTTATTACACAACGTAGCTTGTTTCTAGAACTTTCGGTCCAAATTTGGGAGCATTTGGGCTTTCAGGGGCATTTTGGTCATTTATACCACTTTCTGAGCATTTTGAGAGATAGACCTAATTTCCAGGGGTCCTTTTTGAGTCTTTTTCGATCATCGTGAATCACCAAGCTATGGGTCTCCTAAATCTGATAGCCGACAAAATGGAGTGTCTACACAATCTTCAAAATGTCAAAGGAAAGGGTGAGGATCGAATGTTCCTTCATCATAAATATTTGGTCCATAATTTCTAAGTCTTGTTCCTAAGATTAAAATGTCTTGTTCCTTCATCGTAAATATGTGTTCCTTGATTTCTAAGTCTTGTTTCTAGGATGAGAAAGTCTTGTTCCTTCATCGTAAATTTGTGTCGGCAAAAAACTGACATAAATGAGTATTTATGTTATTTTGTTTGAATATAATTGACATAAATAGGGGCGACATAAATGTTCATAAAGCTGACATAAATATTTCAAAAAATTGACATAAAAAGTTATACTATTACTGTAGTTATTATCTCATTAGTCTTATTACTGCATGCCACCAGAACTTTCACCTTCTAGAAATGGTTGGGTAGAAAAAATTGGATTATAGAGATGTGATTGCATAGAGGTCGTTGTAGAATTTCTATTTCTTGTTATTTGCTCCTGCTCCACATTTGTTGACTGTTGTTTTAACTTTGGGCACCTATGTTTTGTGTGTCCAAATGACCCGCTGATTGAAATTGAAATATGATCATTGAATTATTTTTTATTCTATGCAGGTTTTTTTTGGGCGGATTTGCAATAGCGTAGTGGTGGGATTCGAATGTATGATAATTTGTAAAGGGGAGACTATATTTTTGTGGTGTAAATTGTGGACTAAATTTTTTTTGTTCATATCCTTTGTGGTGCACACATTATGGTGTAAATTGTGGACTATATTTATGTTGTTCATATCCTTTGTGGACTATAATTTGTAAAGGGGAGACTATATTTTTGTGTGTATGATATATATGTCCATACCTGCAGTTGCTACATGATTTTGTTACTTTTCTCTGCTTGCCTGCATGCTTACATCCCTTTGTTTCAGCCACCTTTGGATCACCCACACCATGTAGTTTTTTTCTAGTTTGCCCCAGACCCATATTGCTCCACAGGTTCTCCATTTGCATTTTCAATCGAGCAATAGTTCCACGTGCCTGAGTCCATCCTTGGTCTGTGTAGGAAGCAAAATGTGTCATCTCCTCGCAACTAGACCTAAGATCAGCAATCCTATAATTTCGCTTCTCAACTTCTTCCGTATTTTGGGATGACAATTCGATAAAACTATTGTCCGTTTTAAGCCATCGTTGCATGATGCAACTTATAGGAATTTCCCGCATGTGCTGAACTTTCATTACAACAATGATATGGCGGCATGTTCCCCATACCCTCAAAAAGCATGCATGAACATTCAAATGATGCATTGATGGGATAGTACAAGACATTCACAGTCAATGTGGGACATGTCCACTCTGACAAGTAAAAATCTGTGAAAGTAGATCCCTCGACCTTGTCGACAATAAAATGCTTAGCCTGGTCTTATAATTCATCACTATCATAACTTGAAATTTTAATTAAGGGTAATTTTATTTTAATTACTTATGTGCGAACCGTTAGTTAAATTGGTGTAGTATTTAAATTTAGCTTAACTTGTGTCACTATATTTAATTATTTATTTATTTTTCTTTTCTTGTTTGGTATTATTTTATTTTATTACAATATTTCTTTTTCCTAGGGTTAAAATGGGTACATTTTTTGAATTGGGTGTGTAGAAGTAGACCACACATACACACACATATACTACATATATCTATAACTCATTTAAATGTAAAACAAAGACCAAAACAAAAGAGTGGGGCCCATCCCAACTTAAATGGCCGGCCAACTCTCCCCTTTCTCCTCATTTTCATTTTTTTTTCTTTTCTTTCTCTCTCTCTTCTTCTTCTTCTTCTTCTTCTTCACCTACATGATGTGGGTATATACAAACCCCATAACCCTTCTCCTTTAAGCTTCCAATACACCCCTAAAGAGTGATTTTCCTGAGATTTATTATTTCACAAAATAGTCTTAGATTTTTGAGAGCTTTCTAATGGTACCAACAAAATTCGTTTTGGTGGCCATTTTCATAGTTTTCCCAAATTTCATAGAGCTTCAACATTTCTCATCTTCAACCATGGAGTCCTATTGAAGAATTAGTGCATGCAGTGAGTTCTTGTACTACCTAGGACCTATCTTTTCACATTCTTGGAGCCATTTGGAGTCCGTTGTTTCTTTCTCAAATTTTGGGTGATTTTTCATTTATTTTGGAAAACCTACATTGAGGTAGATATACATTGTTTCAATTCCATATGTTATACTTGTCTAATTTGCTTTGAGTTCTTTTATATGTGTTAGGAGAGAACTTAGACACATGTGCTAGGTTTTCTCCCAAATTTGAAAAATTAGGGCTTTATGTCTCTTTATTAGATATATGTCCAAATTAAATTACTTACATGTTATGTGATGTTAAATGTAATTAGAGTGATGTTTGAACAATAATTTAGGCATATGCATGAGGTTTCCCCAAAGTTGTAATGTTAGAATTATTAAGACTAAATGTGATTTTTATGCCTTAGTTGTGCAAGTTGTGAATTTGGGGTGCTAAATTTAATTAGAGGGATGTTAGGATAATAAATTGGACCCATGCATTAGTTTTTCCCCAAAGTTGTAAATTTAGAATTGTATGCCAAATTGTAAATTACATGTTTAGATTTTACTAAACTTGATTATGTGGTGCTAGATATGCTTAGGATGCTCCCTTTATGTGTAAACACATGCTAGGACGTTAGTCTAGAAATTCTTGTTAGGAATGTTAAATTATGAAATTTAATTACATTCTTTGAAGTTCTTGATATCATGTCTAATGGACTAGAATTATTGCTTAATATATTATAGTGGATCATTCTTA
Organism: Hydrangea macrophylla; assembly: GCA_033977485.1. NCBI lineage: Eukaryota > Viridiplantae > Streptophyta > Magnoliopsida > Cornales > Hydrangeaceae > Hydrangea > Hydrangea macrophylla. Next base: position 87,203,668 of record CM066984.1, read on the forward strand.
AAATCATTATCAACATCATATGCATTGAGGCCTAATCGGTAAGCATTACATGAACACGACATGAACGTTTTGTTTTAAAAAAAGAAAAACCCCATGCGAGGGAATTTTATTTAAGAAATCCGTCCGTGGGTTGTGATGTGAGACAGGGAGAATGACCCTTAGAAACATTCAAACTCCAAATATATTCGGTTGGCTCCCGAAAGTTGGTGTGCTACACTCCATGTGTGGGTGGCTCATAGTCCGGTAATGAGAGAGGTGTGCGCATATCACGCATAGCCTTGCGGCTTTAATCATTTCATTGTAGCCGTGGTGGCGACCCATTGCATCTCATTTCATTTTAGTCATGGATAGCATATAGATTTGCTATAATGTTTTCTACGAGCAGTCGTTCTGATAAAAACGACAAAACATTTTTCAGGTGAGCTTGACAAAGGCAAAGGGTATATGTGACCCGACGCGTAGACATTGACATCTTTTGTTCTATTTTGAAGACTCGTACTTGGTTATGTATATGGATAGTTCTTTTGTAAATTTTAACTAGTTGGGGAAGTTTGTAATAGATTAGTGCTCTAAAATGAAAATGGTTGTATTAGTTTTATTACAAAACTTCTTGAGTTGGACTTCTGTATTTTTTTGTCATTTGGGAAGCCTTGATGTAATTTTGATGGACAAATGTTAGTCCTTGTTTTTCCTACTTGTTAAACTTAATTATGTTATGTAAATTATGTTTCCGAGATCTTAGAATCTCTTTTAAAGTTTTATGTATGTGTGTTGATTTGAATCCTTGTCGGATTCGTTTATGTTTGGTTTTGTCCTTGCCGGACTCATTGTATTTGTATGAAATTCTTGCCGGATTTGTCCATTTTGTTTTTAAAGGAAATGTCTTAAAATCTCTCTCCCTCACTCTCTCCCTCTCCCATTCTTTCCCTCTTCATCTCTTTTACTCCTCGTTTTTGGTAAATTTCGAGTACATGAAGTTCCGTTTGGTGTAGACACGTGTCGTATATTGTTTAGGACTTGTTTAGTCTTGTACCAATGTTTAAACTTGAAAATTTGGCATAGCTGGTAACGTTTCAAAATGCAGTCAAGTGGTTGTCAAAAGGATAAACTGCTACTGTTATTTCAGTTTTCTGCCCAAACGGTGAGGAATTGGAAAAAATGTCATTAGACAAAAGTTGTGCAGAATTAAATTTTACATGGACTCTCGCGTTCAGAATGTGAAATGTTTAAAATATAACCACATACAGGTGTTTTAAAATTCAGCATATATCAAAAATGCCCTTTTTCAAAGTTATTGTATTTTTCTTCTCTCCTTGAAACTAGTACTTGTCCGGATAGTCTCTTAATTAAATTTTCAAGTGCTTCCATCTTTGTTGGACTCATTAACATGTAAGTCCATTTTGGATTTACGTATTAGTGAGTCATCCTTGTAGGAATCCCCGTGGGTTTCCAAAGTCGCTTCCGCATTTTGTGTAAAGCTTTTAATTCTCTTCAATTCTCCCTATTTCTCTATCTTTTCTCTTTCCTCGCGCTTCGGTTTTCGGGGCGTGACAGTTTGGTATCAAAGCTAACCAGGTTTGAATACTTAGGGGCTATGGGAGTTTAATTTGGGCTTACTTACAAATTGTTATTTCTGCTACATGTCTAATTTCCTATTTGTACTTCCTTTGGTTCCTTTAAAGTTTAATTTGAGTATTGAGTAGCCTATTGAGCATGCTAATACGTTGAATACCTTTGGGATTACATGACTACATGTTAGATTTTTATGTTCTATGTGTTTACCTTGGTCATGATAATATAAACTGGATTTGATAAATGTTGGAATTAGGCGTATAATAGAAGCTAATGACCTAATTCCTTATTACCTTATAACTATTTTATACTTAGCCATGCCGCCGCGCGTTCGAGGCCGTGCTAGAGGCCGACCTCCTATCCGTGCTAGAGGTCGTGCTAGGGGCCGAGGTGGAGCCGCAGGTCGAGGAGCCCAGTCTTCCTCATCCGCTTCTGCTCCACCTCCTATTTCTGAACCTGCTCCAGATGATCCCGATGGAGCTCAGTTCTTTCGTGAGAAGGCCGCTGCCATGAGGGATTGCGCCCAAGCTGTCCAAGCAGCGAGGAATGATATACCACCACCACCGGTAGCTCCTGCCGGCGTGGCTCCTGTATTACCTACTGTTCAGGCGGAGTCGAGGGCATAATCGGCTGTGAGAGAATTTGGTAGAAAGAATCCTCCAGTTTTCTAGGGAGAAACGGACCCTGTTCAAGCGGAGCTTTGGTTGAAGAGGATTACTCGTATCTTTGAACATCTTAGTATTGTTGAAGATAACCTCCACATAGATGCTTCTACATTTCAATTGCCGGGTCGAGCCCAGATTTGGTGGGAACTTGTCCTTACTACTCAAACTTTGGAGGGCATGTCTTGGAACACTTTTACCCAGCTATTCCTGGATAAGTATTTTCCACCAGTTGCTCGTAATGCCAAGAGAATTGAATTTCTGAACTTTCGTCAGGGTGAGATGTCCATTACCGATTATGAGGCTCGTTTTGGAGACTTGGTTCGTTTTGCACCCGATATCACCGCTGATAATAAGATTAAGGCTAGGACCTTCGAGAATGGACTTCGTCAGGGACTTCGCGTGAAAGTTGTTGGGTTTGAATTGGACTCCTATAGTAAAGTGGTTCAGAAAGCACATGTGTTCGAGGAAGAGTATTTGAGTTCAAAGAACGATAAGGAAATCCGTGCTCCATCGAAGGGTAATCAGTCGGGTTCATCAAGTGGGCACCAATTTAAGAAGAAGAAACAAGAGTATAACCCTCAACCTTCTACATATTCTTCTCCGATACCTATTCTGGCTCAGCCGGTTTCTCAATTCCTGTCTCAATCTCAATCACATCAGCCTCAGTCTCGTGGTTCTCGTCTTTCCCGTGGAGGGGGTAACTTCAGTCCGAGGAATTGTTATGGTTTTGGTGACCCAAACCACATATTAAGGGAGTGTCCGTTTAATCAGACAGCATCGCAAGCAGTTGGACCACCACAAGTTCGTCCACCTTTTCCGGGACCTTATCAGCAGAACTATAGGCCACCTCTTTTATCACCACCGTTAGCTCCTTCTGCTCAGAGCTTCAAACCTAATGCTCCTACAGGCCTGCACCATTATGTGAGACATCATGGAGGAGGATAGCAAGCCTCAAGGCCATCTTCTATGGTGTTCAATCTTGTTACTGTCGCACCTTCCGTAGTTAAAACCAATGCTTTAGTTATTCGAGGTACATTATTAGTGTTCAGTTCTAGAGCTTCTATGCTTATTGATACCGTCGCATCATGTTCATTTATATCTTCATCCTGTGCATCATCCTTGGATCTAGAAGTGAGCCATCTAGCTTCAACACTTTTAGTCGATACTCCCGTTGGAGGTTTAGTTCCCTTAGATCGAGTATGTCATGGTTGTGAACTTATTCTTGCTGACAGGAATATGATTGTTGACTTAATTGTTATAGACATGCTTAGTTTTGATGTAATTTTGGGTATGGACTGATTAACCACCTACTGAGCTTTTATTGATTGTTTCAAGAGAAGAGTTACTTTTGTGACACCTTCCGGGGACCTTGGTCATTTTGAGGGTGATCACTTAGACTTTCCGATGCGTTCACTTCACAGTTTGTGTAGGAGAAAGAATCATAATGTCTACCTTGCTAGTTTGTTTTTCGATGAAGATGAGCCAACTTTAATTGAATTTTCTCTGATTGTTAGTGAGTATCCCGATGTTTTTCCCAAGGACTTACCTGGTTTGCCGCCTACCCGTGGGATTGAGTTTGCAATATATTTAGTTCCCGGTACATCACCAATTTCAATTCCACCGTATCGTATGGCACCCACTGAGTTGAAAGAATTGAAGACACAGTTAGACGATTTACAACTCAAAGGTTTTATTCGTCCTAGTACTTCTCCTTGGGGAGCACCCGTCCTTTTCGCAAAGAAAAAAGATGGATCGCTTCGATTGTGTATTGACTATCGTAAGCTAAACCACGTTACAATAAAGAACAAATATCCGCTTCCCAGAATTGATGATCTTTTTGACCAACTCCGTGGTTCAACTTGCTTTTCTAAGATTGACTTGAGGTCGGATTATCATCAATTGCGAGTTCGCGACTGTGACATTCCTAAGATAGCTTTTCATTCAGGTTATGGTCATTCGAGTTTCTTGTTATGCCATTCGGTTTAACGAATGCACCCGCCGCTTTCATGGATTTGATGAACTGCATCTTTAGCCTGTTCTTAGATAAGTATGTGATTGTATTCATAGATGACATATTAATCTATTCACCTTCTAGAGAAAAACATGAGGAACATCTCCGAATTGTATTAGAATTCTTGAGAGGATGCCGTTTGTATGTAAAATTTTCTAAGTGTTAATTCTGGTTACTGGAAGTGAAGCTTCTTGGTCATGTTGTTTCAGGTGATGGGGTATCCGTCGATCCTTCTAAGATTGAGTCTATTTTAGATTGGCAGTCACCGAAGAATGCATTTGAAGTTCGTAGTTTCTTGGGACTAGCGGGTTATTACCGTCGCTTCGTTGAGAACTTTTCTCATTTAGCTATTCCTATGACTAAGCTTACTAGGAAGGGAGTGAAATTCATATGGGACGAATCTTGTGAAAATGCTTTCCAACAATTGAAAACCCGTTTGACTTCGACACCTATCCTTGTTATTCCCAAGCGTGGATTGAACTATACCGTATATTATGACGCTTCACTTGAAGGTTTGGGTTCTGTATTAATGCAAGAAGGTAAAGTCATAGCTTATGGTTCGAGAAAATTGAAACCTCACGAGAAAAATTACCCTACTCACGATTTAGAGCTTGCCGCCGTTGTGTTTGCTTTAAAAAGTTGGAGACACCAATTGTATGGTGAAAAATTCGAGGTATTTTCCGATCTCAAAATCCTTAAATATATTTTTACTCAACGAGACCTTAACTTGAGACAATGCCGTTGGATGGAGTATTTAGGAGATTATGACTTTGAGTTGTAATATCATCTGGGTAAGGCTAATGTCATGGACGATGCCCTTAGTCATAAACTCCGTGGCACCTTAGCCTATTTACCTATCCAAGGGTGGAGGATGTTTGAACACCTTGATGATTTTGAGATTTATTGCGCAGAAAATCCCGACCGAGCTACTTTTATTACTTTGACCATTCAACCGTCACTTTTGAATCAAATTTTGGAGTTACAGAAATCCGATGATGAGACCATATCCTTAAAGTCCCGTATGCTTAATGGAGATTTGGAGAAGGGTTGGACTTTTGATGATGGTAGAGGTTTGAGGTTTCGAAGTCGAGTCTTTGTTCCCATAGCTTGTCAAGAGGATTTTTGAAAGAGTTTCATCATTCCCGTTTAGCCGTTCATCCTGGGGTTACGAAAATGTACCATAATTTACGTCATCAGTATTGGTGGAAAGGTTTGAAAAGAGCAGTTGTCGAGTTCGTCGCAAGTTGTCCAGTTTGTCAACAAGTAAAGGCCGAGCATCAGAGTTCCGCAGGTTTGTTACAACCTCTCCCTATTCCCAGTGGAAGTGGGAGCATATTACTATAGACTTTGTTACGGAACTTCCTAGGACCTTGCGTAAGCATAATGCTATTTAGGTCATTGTGGACCGTTTGACTAAATCAGCACATTTCTTACCAATTAAGGTAACCGACACCGCAGACACCCTTAGTATGATCTACATCCGAGAGATTGTGAGACTTCATGGTATCCCAGTTTTGATTGTATCGGATCGTGATTCGAAGTTTGTATCTCACTTTTGGCAGAGTTTACAGAAAGCTTTGGGTACTCAACTTCTTCTTAGCACAGCGTTTCATCCTCAAACAGATGGGCAGTCCGAGCATACTATTCAAATCTTAGAGGACATGTTGAGAGCCAGTATTATGGAACTTGGTAGGAATTGGGAAGATCATTTGCCTTTAGCCGAGTTTTCTTACAATAACAGTTATCAAGCGAGTATTCAGATGGCACCATTCGAGGCATTGTATGGCCGTCCATGTCGATCTCCTTTGTGTTGGGGCGAGGTAGGTGAGACTATTCTTCATGGACCCGATATGGTTAGAGAGACGTGAAAAGATTAAAGTGATTCGTAAAAAGTTGATTTCAGCTCAGAGTCGTCAGAAATCTTATGCTGACCGTCACCGTCGGCCGTTGGAATTTGAAGTTGGTGATCACGTGTTCCTAAAGGTTTCATCGCGTCGTGGATTACAACGTTTTGGACAAAGCGGGAAATTAGCACCGCGGTTTGTGGGACCGTTTGAGATCCTTGAGATGATTGGTGAAGTCGCGTATCGCTTAGCTCTTCCGCCTCTACTCTCGAGTGTTCACAATGTATTTCATGTTTCAATGCTTCGTAGGTGTAACTCTGATCCACTCCGTCAATGTTACCCTGATCTATCACATATCATAGATTGGACCGAATTGCCTCTTACAGAAGACGCGTCGTATGAAGAGCAACCCATCCATATCATTGAGAAGAAAGACCGTGTGTTACGAGGAAGGGTTATCCCGTTGGTAAGAATTCAGTGGAATCATCATGGTATTTCCGAGTTGACTTGGGAGGACGAGGATGAAGCTAGGAAGAGTTACCCTCACCTTTTTCCCGAGTAGAGCAAGTCTCTTTCATTTGATATTATTAGTTAGTCAAGGTTTGAGCAAGTCGTTGCTCCCTTTTTCGCTTATTTGCTCCGAATTCCGGGACGGAATTCTTTTAAGGGGGGGTAGATTGTCATAACTTGAAATTTTAATTAAGGGTAATTATATTTTAATTACTTATGTGCGAACCGTTAATTAAATTGGTGTAGTATTTAAATTTACCTTAACTTGGGTCACTATATTTAATTAATTATTTATTTATTTATTTTTCTTTTCTTGTTTGGTATTATTTTGTTTTATTACAATATTTTTTTTTCCTAGGGTTAAAGTGGGTACATATTTTGAATTGGGTGTGTAGAAGTAGACCACACATACACACACATATACTACATATTTCTATAACTCATTTAAATGTAAAACGAAGACCAAAACAAAAGAGTGGGGCCCATCCCAACTTAAATGGCCGGCCAACTCTCCCCTCTCTCCTCATTTTCATTTTTTTTCTTTTCTTTCTCTCTCTCTCTTCTTCTTCTTCTTCACCTACATGATGTGGGTATATACAAACCCCATAACCCTTCTCCTTTAAGCTTCCAATACACCCCTAAAGAGTGATTTTCCTGAGATTTATTATTTCACAAAATAGTCTTAGATTTTTGAGAGCTTTCTAATGGTACCAACAAAATTCGTTTTGGTGGCCATTTTCATAGTTTTCCCAAATTTTATAGAGCTTCAACATTTCTCATCTTCAACCATGGAGTCCTATTGAAGAATTAGTGCATGCAGTGAGTTCTTGTACTACCTAGGACCTCTCTTTTCACATTCTTGGAGCCATTTGGAGTCCTTTGTTTCTTTCTCAAATTTTGGGCGATTTTCCATTTATTTTGTAAAACCTACATTAAGGTAGATATACATTGTTTCAATTCCATATGTTATACTTGTCTAAATTGCTTTGAGTTCTTTTATATGTGTTAGGAGAGAACTTAGACACATGTGCTAGGTTTTTCCCCAAATTTGAGAAATTAGGGCTTTATGTCTCTTTATTAGATATATGTCCAAATTAAATTACTTACATGTTATGTGATGTTAAATGTAATTAGAGTGATGTTTGAACAATAATTTAGGCATATGCATGAGGTTTCCCCAAAGTTGTAATGTTAGAATTATTAAGACTAAATGTGATTTTTATGCCTTAGTTGTGCAAGTTGTGAATTTGGGGTGCTAAATGTAATTAGAGGGATGTTAGGATAATAAATTGGACCCATGCATTAGTTTTTCCCCAAAGTTGTAAATTTAGAATTGTATGCCAAATTGTAAATTACATGTTTAGGTTATACTAAACTTGATTATGTGGTGCTAGATATGCTTAGGATGCTCCCTTTATGTGTAAACACATGCTAGGACGTTAGTTTAGAAATTCTTGTTAGGAATGTTAAATTATGAAATTTAATTACATTCTTTGAAGTTCTTGATATCATGTCTAATGGACTAGAATTATTGCTTAATATATTATAGTGGATCATTCTTAAAATCATTATCAACATCATATGCATTGAGGCCTAATCGGCAAGCATTACATGAACACGACATGAACGTTTTGTTTTGAAAAGAGAAAAACCCCATGCGAGGGAATTTTATTTAAGAAATCCGGACGTGGGTTGTGATGTGAGACAGGGAGAATGACCCTTAGAAACATTCAAACTCCAGCTATATTCGGTTGGCTCCCGAAAGTTGGTATGCTACACTCCATGCGTGGGTGGCTCATAGTTCGATAATGAGAGAGGTGTGCGCATATCACGCATAGCCTCGCGGCTTTAATCATTTCATTGTAGCCGTGGTGGCGACCCATTGCATCTCATTTCATTTTAGTCATGGATAGCATATAGATTTGCTACAATGTTTTCTACGAGTCGTCGTTCTCATAAAAATGACAAAACATTTTTCAGGTGAGCTTGATAAAGGCAAAGGGCATATGTGACCCGACGCGTAGACGTTGACATCTTTTGTTCTATTTTGAAGACTCGTACTTGGTTATGTATATGGATAGTTCTTTTGTAAATTTTAACTAGTTGGGGAAGTTTGTAATAGATTAGTGCTCTAAAATAAAAAAAGGTTGTATTAGTTTATTACTCCCTCCGTCCCATATTAAGAGTCTCTTTTGGAAATTCCAACTTATTAAGGGGAAAACCTTGATTTTGGTGAGATTTTCAACTTTCCAATATTGTCCTTTTTGAAATTCAAAATTATAGTGTCACATAAAAAAAAAAAGAGGGAAGAGTTGGATATAATAAAAGGGCAAACTTGGAAAGTGTGTATTAAAGTACTTTGACTTTTTAAGGAGGACTCTTAAAATGGGACATCAAAATATGGCATCAAGGACTCTTAATATGGGACAGAGGGAGTACAAAACTTCTTGAGTTGGACTTCCGTATTTTTTTGTCATTTGGGAAGCCTTGATGTAATTTTGATGGACAAATGTTAGTCATTGTTTTTCCTACTTGTTAAACTTAATTATGGTATGTAAATTATGTTTCCGAGATCTTAGAATCTCTTTTAAAGTTTTATGTATGTGTGTTGATTTGAATCCTTGTCGGATTCGTTTATGTTTGGTTTTGTCCTTGCCGGACTCATTGTATTTGTATGGAATCCTTGCCGGATTTGTCCATTTTGTTTTAAAGGAAATGTCTTAAAATCTCTCTCCCCCAATCTCTCCCTCTCCCATTCTTCTTCTCTTCATCTCTTTTACTCCTCGTTTTTGGTAAATTTCGAGTACATGAAGTTCCATTTGGTTTAGACACGTGTCGTATATTGTTTAGGACTTGTTTAGTCTCATACCAATGTTTAAACTTGAAAATTTGGCATAGTTGGTAATGTTTCAAAATGCAGTCAAGTTGCTGTCAAAAGGATAAACTGCTACTGTTATTTCAGTTTTCTGCCCAAACGGTGAAGAATTGGAAAAAATGTCATTAGACAAAAGTTGTGCAGAATTAAATTTTACATGGACCCACGTGTATAGAATGTGACATTTGTTAAGATATAACCACATACAGGTGTTTTAAAATTCAGCAACGATCAAAAATGCCCTTTTTCAAAGTTATTGTATTTTTCCTTCTCTCCTTGAAACTAGTACTTGTTCGGATAGTCTCTTAATTAAATTTTCAAGTGCTTCCATCTTTGTTGGACTCATTAACATGTAAGTCCATTTTGGATTTACGTATTAGTGAGTCATCCTTGTAGGAATCCCCGTGGGTTTCCAAAGTCGCATCCGCATTTTGTGTAAGATTTTAATTATCTTCAATTCTCCCTATTTCTCTATCTTTTCTCTTTCCTCGCGCTTCGATTTTCGGGGCGTGACAGTTTGGTATCAAAGCTAACCGGGTTTGAATACCTAGGGGCTATGGGAGTTTAATTTGGACTTACTTACAAATTATTATTTTTGCTACATGTCTAATTTCCTATTTGTACTTCCATTGGTTCCTTTAAAGTTTACTTTGAGTATTGAGTAGCCTATTGAGCATGCTAATACGTTGAATACCTTTGGGACTACATGACTACATGTTAGATTTTTATGTTCTATGTGTTTACATTGGTCATGATAATATAAACTGGATTTGATAAATGTTGGAATTAGGCGTATAATAGAAGCTAATGGCCTAATTCCTTATTACCTTATAACTATTTTATACTTAGCCATGCCGCTGCGCGTTCGAGGCCATGCTAGAGGCCGACCTCCTATCCGTGCTAGAGGTCGTGCTAGGGGCCGAGGTGGAGCCGCAGGCCGAGGAGCCTAGTCTTCCTCATCCGTTTCTGCTCCAACTCCTATTTCTGAACCTGCTCCAGTGATTCCCGATGGAGCTCAGTTCTTTCGTGAGATGGCCGCTTCCATGAGGGATTTCGCCCAAGCAGCCAAAGCAGCGAGGAATGATATACCACCACCACTGGTAGCTCCTACCGGCTTGGCTCTTGTAGTACCTAATGTTCAGGCAGAGTCGAGGGCACAATCGGCTATGAGAGAATTTGGTAGAAAGAATCCTCCAGTTTTCTCGGGACCTTGTTCAAGCGGAGCTTTGGTTGAAGAGGATTACTCGTATCTTTGAACATCTCAGTATTGTTGAAGATAACCTCCGCATAGATGCTGCTACATTTTAATTGGCGGGTCGAGCCCAGATTTGGTGGGAACTTGTCCTTACTACTCAAACTTTGGAGGGCATGTCTTGGAACACGTTTACCCAGCTATTCCTGGATAAGCATTTTCCACCAGTTGCTCGTAATGCCAAGAGAATCAAATTTCTGAACCTTCGTCAGGGTGAGATGTCTGTTACCGATTATGAGGCTCGTTTTGGAGACTTGGCTTGTTTTGCACCCGATATCATCGCTGACGATAAGATTAAGGCTAGGACCTTTGAGAATGGACTTCGTCAGGGACTTCGCGCGAAAGTTGTTGGGTTTGAATTAGACTCCTATAGTAAAGTGGTTCAGAAAGCACTTGTGTTTGAGGAAGAGTATTTGAGTTCAAAGAAAGATAAGGAAATTCGTGCTCCATCGAAGGGTAATCAGTCGGGTTCATCAAGTGGGCACCAATTTAGGAAGCAGAAACAAGAGTATAACCCTCAACCTTCTACATATTCTTCCCCGATACCTATTCAGGCTCAGTCGGTTTCTCAATTCCCGTCTCAATTTCAATCACATCAGCCTCAGTCTCATAGTTCTCGTCGTTCCCGTGGAGGGGGTAACTTCGGTCCGAGGAATTGTTATGGTTGTGGTGACCCAAACCACATATTAAGGGAGTGTCTGTTTAATCAGACAGCATCGCAAGCAGTTGGACCACCACAAGTTCGTCCACCTTTTCCGGGCCTTATCAACAGAACTATAGGTCACCTCTTTTATCACCACCATCAGCTCCTTCTCCTCAGAGCTTCAAGCCTAATGCTCCTAAAGGCCAGCACCATCATGTGGGACATCGTGGAGGAGGACAGCAAGCCCCAAGGCCACCTCCTACGATATTCAATCTTGTTATCGTCGCACCTTCCGTAGTTAAAACTAATGCTTCAGTTATTCGACGTACGTTATTAGTGTTCAGTTCTAGAGCTTCTGTGCTTATTGATACCGGCGCATCATGTTCATTTATATCTTCATCTTGTGCATCATCCTTGGATCTAGAAGTGAGCCATCTAGCTTCAACACTTTTAGTCGATACTCCCGTTGAAGGTTTAGTTCCCTTAGATCGAGTATGTCGTGGTTGTGAACTTATTCTTGCTGACAGGAACATGATTGTTGACTTAATTGTTATAGACATGCTTAGTTTTGATGTAATTTTGGGTATGGACTGGTTAACCACCTACTGAGCTTTTATTGATTGTTTCAAGAGAAGAGTTACTTTTGTGATACCTTTTGGGGACCTTAGTCATTTTGAGGGTGATCACTTAGACTTTCCGATGCGTTCACTTCACAGTTTGTGTAGGAGAAAGAATCATAATGACTACCTTGCTAGTTTGTTTTCCGATGAAGATGAGCCAACTTTAATTGAATTTCCTCTGATTGTTAGTGAGTATCCCGATGTTTTTCCCGAGGACTTACCTGGTTTGCCACCTACCTGTGAGATTGAGTTTGCAATAGATTTAGTTCCCGGTACATCACCAATTTCAATTCCACCGTATCGTATGGCACCCACTGAGTTGAAAGAATTAAAGACACAGTTAGAGAATTTACAACTTAAAGGTTTTATTCATCCTAGTACTTCTCCTCGGGAAGCACCCGTCCTTTTCGCAAAGAAAAAAGATGGATCGCTTTGATTGTGTATTGACTATCGTAAGCTAAACCACGTTACAATAAAGAACAAATATCCGCTTCCCAGAATTGTTGATCTTTTTGACCAACTCCGTGGTTTAACTTGCTTTTCTAAGATTGACTTGAGGTTGGGTTATCATCAATTGCGAGTTCGCGACTGTGACATTCCTAAGCCAGCTTTCCGTCCACGTTATGGTCATTTCGAGTTTCTTGTTATGCCATTCGATTTAACGAATGCACCCGTTGCTTTCATGGATTTGATGAACCGCAACTTTAGCCCGTTCTTAGATAATTTTATGATTGTATTCATAGATGACATATTAATCTATTCACCTTCTAGAGAAAAACATGAGGAACATCTCCGAATTGTATTAGAAGTCTTGAGAGGACACCGTTTGTATGCAAAATTTTCTAAGTGTGAATTCTGGTTACCAGAAGTGATGCTTCTTGGTCATGTTGTTTCGGGTGATGGGGTATCCGTTGATACTTCTAAGATTGAGGCTATTTTAGATTGGCAGTCACCGAAGAATGTATTTGAAGTCCTTAGTTTCTTGGGACTAGCGGGTTATTACCGTCGCTTCGTTGAGAACTTTTCTCATTTAGCTATGCCTATGACTAAGATTACTAGGAAGGGAGTGAAATTCATATAGGAGGATTCTTGTGAAAATGCTTTCCAATAATTGAAAACCCGTTTGACTTCGACACCTATCCTTGTTATTCCCGAGCGTGGATTTAACTATACCGTATATTGTGACGCTTCACTTGAAGGTTTGGGTTCTGTATTAATGCAAGAAGGTAAAGTCGTAGCTTATGGTTCGAGACAATTGAAACCTCTCGAGAAAAATTACCCTACTCACGATTTAGAGCTTGCCGCCGTTGTGTTTGCTTTAAAAAGTTGGAGACACTACTTGTATGGTGAAAAATTCGAGGCAGTTTTCGATCACAAAAGCCTTAAAGGGATGTTAGCTAGGATAATAAATTGGACCCATGCATTAGTTCTTCCCCAAAGTTGTAAATTTAGAAGTGTATGCCAAATTGTAAATTACATGTTTAGATTTTACTAAACTTGATTATGTGGTGCTAGATATGCTTAGGATGCTCCCTTAATGTGTAAACACATGCTAGGACTTTAGTTTAGAAATTCTTGTTAGGAATGTTAAATTATGAAATTTTATTACATTCTTTGAAGTTCTTGATATCATGTCTAATGGACTAGAATTATTGCTTAATATATTATAGTGGATCATTCTAAAAATCATTATCAACATCATATGCATTGAGGCCTAATCGGCAAGCATTACATGAACACGACATGAACGTTTTATTTTGAAAAGAGAAAAACCCCATTCGAGGGAATTTTATTTAAGAAATTCGGATGTGGGTTGTGATGTGAGACAGGGAGAATGACCCTTAGAAACATTCAAACTCCAGCTATATTCGGTTGGCTCCCAAATTTGGTATGCTACACTCCATGCGTGGGTGGCTCATAGTCCGATAATGAGAGAGGTGTGCGCATATCACGCATAGCCTTGCGGCTTTAATCATTTCATTGTAGCCGTGGTGGCGACCCATTGCATCTCATTTCATTTTAGTCATGGATAGCATATAGATTTGCTACAATGTTTTCTACGAGGCATCGTTCTCATAAAAACGACAAAACATTTTTCAGGTGAGCTTGATAAAGGCAAAGGGCATATGTGACCCGACGCGCAGACGTTGACATCTTTTGTTCTATTTTGAAGACTCGTACTTGGTTATGTATATGGATAGTTCTTTTGTAAATTTTAACTAGTTGGGGAAGTCTGTAATATATTAGTGCTCTAAAATGAAAATGGTTGTATTAGTTTTATTACAAAACTTCTTGAGTTGGACTTCCGTAATTTTTTGTCATTTGGGAAGCCTTGATGTAATTTTGATGGACAAATGTTAGTCCTTGTTTTTCCTACTTGATAAACTTAATTATGTTATGTAAATTATGTTTCTGAGATCTTAGAATCTCTTTTAAAGTTTTATGTATGTGTGTTGATTTGAATCCTTGTCGGATTCGTTTATGTTTGGTTTTGTCCTTGCCGAACTCATTGTATTTGTATGAAATCCTTGCCGGATTTGTCCATTTTGTTTTTAAAGGAAATGTCTTAAAATCTCTCTCCCCTAATCTCTCCCTCTCCCATTCTTTCTCTCTTTATCTCTTTTACTCCTCGTTTTTGGTAAATTTCGAGTACATGAAGTTCCGTTTGGTGTAGACACGTGTCGTATATTGTTTAGGACTTGTTTAGTCTTGTACCAATGTTTAAACTTGAAAATTTGGCATAGTTGGTAATGTTTCAAAATGCAGTCAAGTTGCTGTCAAAAGGAAAAACTGCTACTGTTATTTCAGTTTTCTGCCCAAACGGTGAGGAATTGGAAAAAAATATCATTAGACAAAAGTTGTGCAGAATTAAATTTTACATGGATCTAAGCGGACAGAATGTGAAATTTTTAAAGATATAACCACATACAGGTGTTTTAAAATTCAGCAACTATCAAAAATGCCCTTTTTCAAAGTTATTGTATTTTTCCTTCTCTCCTTGAAACTAGTACTTGTCCGGATAGTCTCTTAATTAAATTTTCAAGTGCTTCATTAACATGTAAGTCCATTTTGGATTTACGTATTAGTGAGTCATCCTTGTAGGAATCCCCGTGGGTTTCCAAAGTCGCTTCCGCATTTTGTGTAAAGATTTTAATTCTCTTCTCCCTATTTCTCTATCTTTTCTCTTTCCTCGCACTTCGGTTTTCGGGGCGCGACAATCACGTACCTTGAAAAACATTGCACGAGTACACATCTCAGCAACATGCCTCTCAAGGCGTTTCAATGGTGTAATCAAAGCAGGAGTGGTTTGATCCGTTTCGGTGTGAGCCATAATCCATAATCTTGCTTGGTTTGATTCCAACGCTACGCATGGAACTCACTTGTGCTTTATCAGGAGATGTAACTTTTCAATGTGACCGCAGGAAAGGCACGCAAGGTGGTGGTGCTAGCGAATGGGAATACTCTTTAACAAAATTTGCAACCTCGTATACTGACCTATCCTTTGACAATTTGACACGAAGCATGGCAAGACATTTAACTCTAGAAATTGTCCGTGGTTCCTGCTACCTATCTTGCCTCTGTAAATGCTCCCGCTTACTTAAATTGCTCTAGAACAACGCCATTTTCTTGATCTAATAGTGCCGTCATTTTTTAGGACCAAATTGTCTTTTCTAATATTGAAGCCCATTGTCTTTGCATATAAATTGTACCAAATGTCTACTTCAGCCTCTGATTTGAATTTTAAGGCCAACACATCGCTTTAGTCAACTCTGACATGGCTTTATCCATGTTAAAATCAAATAAAGGTGAGTGGAACATACTCCCACCTTCTGGACCTGTGTCATCAGTGTTTATTGTTGGTACACCAAAGGAGCATTCGAACCCAGATGTGTCATTAGTGTTTGTCTTAGCTGTACCAAAAGAGTATTCAAACCCAAATGTGTCATTAGTGTTTGACTTAGCTACACCAAAGGAGAATTCGAACCCAGATGTCTCATTAGTGTTTGTCTTAGCTACACTAAAGGAGTATTCGAACCCACCATCTGAGTTTCCATCGTCCCCATCATTAAAATCGATATCCTCATCATTTGTTAAATCAACAACCATATTTTTCCCTTAGAACAATTACCATCCCCCATTGCAATTCAACCTGTAGAAAAAATAAAGTTACAATAAGTTAATCATGTTCATTCATTATTCATTATCGTTCATACATGGTTCCATTATCGTAAAATATGGTTCCTAGATTTCTAGTCTCGGTTCCTTTGATTTCTAAGTTTTGTTCCTAAAAATTAAACATGGTTCCTTAATCGTTCAAACATGGTTCCATTATCATCAAATATGGCTCCTAGATTTCTAGTCTCAGTTCCTTCAATTTCTAAGTTTTGTTCCTATAAAATAAACGTGGTTTCTTAATCATCAAACAAGGTTCCATTATCGTAAAATATGTTTCCTAGATTTCTACTCTCGGTTCCTTTGATTTCTAAGTTTTGTTCCTAAAAATTAAACATGGTTTCTTAATCGTTCAAACATGGTTCCATTATCGCCAAATATGGTTCCTAGATTTCTAGTCTCAGTTCCTTCGATTTCTAAGTTTTGTTCCTATAAATTAAACGTGGTTCCTTAATCATCAAACAAGGTTCCATTATCGTAAAATATGGTTCCTAGATTTCTACTCTCGGTTCCTTTGATTTCTAAGTTTTGTTCCTAAAAATTAAACATGGTTCCTTAATCGTTCAAACATGGATCCATTATCGTAAAATATGGTTCCTAGATTTCTAGTCTCGGTTCCTTTGATTTCTAAGGTTTGTTCCTAAAAATTAAACATGGTTCCTTCATCTTCAAACTGTTAGGGATATGTACTAAAAGCCATGCTTTATGTAGTTGATTTATTATTCATTCAATAAAATCAGTTATTCCATTTCTATGAGAATCTGTGTGGACAATGTTTGTATTATATTATTTATTTAATATTATGCATGTGTGTCTCTCATTCTATATAGTAGGTGGTTTGGTGTGTAGAGTTTGGCTTACATACGGAAGATCAGGCCATCAGATATTATAGAATGTAAGATTTTGGTTTACAGTCTTAGATGGGATTGGACACACCATTGGTAGGACTGCAGCATGGTGTTGTAGTAGGTTTGTCTTGCCTACAGAAAACGGTATAGTTTCAACTCACTATGCTGGTACACTTTGTGTATTAAACGGGACTGACTTGGGGTAATTATCTTTATACTGACTTATAAGATAATTAATACCTCATGGCTATTATGAGTGCTTATGCTCTAAATCCTAAGTTAATTTATAGACACGTACATTTGATATTTACACTTTGATCCCTAAAAGGGTGAGATCTTAAATGGGTCAATATCTCATTGGATTGGGTGGCAATAATTGTGTGGTGGATATTAATTAATGATGGAATCCATGTCTCAATTTTGGGATTGATGATATCCCCTTGAGAAAGCTTATAAGTTTTGATTGTGTCAAACCCTGCAGCTGGATTTTGTATCCGATATATCAGATAAGTTAAGCAGAGGATCTCAAGGAATTTTAAGAAATTAATTAAATATGATTGTCAGTAATTATATTTAATTAATGGATATCTATAATCTTAACGTGGGGAGATAATAAGCATTTAATAACATGGAGCTCGAAATATATTTTTGAGATAAGGGTAGGAGTGCAATTATAATTCTTTAGTGGTATGAATTATAATTTATGGAAATAGGAATCTAATTCAGTTTTGAATTAGGGTTTCCTAATTCCATAAGGAAGCCTATTCCTTATTGACTTCTTATGGTCCCTATCGTAGCCGATATATATGCTGCTTTGGCTCTCTTCTCAGTTTGCGTTTTTCCATATAGAGTATTATAACTCGGAATAGAAAAGAGAGCGTAAAAGAGGGAGAGCAGAAAACAAAAAGGATTTCGAAAGAGCCCACACTCAGTTCGATATTCTGGAAGCGGAGGAATACAGTAGAAGATCGTGAGCTGTTATCGAGCCCGTGTTCTCGATTCGTCTACTACAGCAATCCATTTTTGCAGTTCAAGGTAACCCTAGTTCCGCCCTTGTAGGGTTATTATAGATTTCACGAAATTTTTTTCAATACCAACTTATACGCATTGTCAATGGATTCTGGGAACGCAGTTTCCTAACACAAACATGGTTCCATTATCGTAAAATATGGTTCCTAGATTTCTAGTCTCGGTTCCTTTGATTTCTAAGTTTTTTTCCTACAAATTAAACATGGTTCCTTAATCGCTCCTACATGGTTTCATTATCATAAAATATGGTTCCTAGATTTCTAGTCTCGGTTCTTTTGATTTCTAAGTTTTTTTCTTATAAATTAAACATGGTTCCTTAATCGTTCCGACATGGTTCCATTATCATAAAATATGGTTCCTAGATTTCTAGTCTCAGTTACTTTGATTTCTAAGTTTATTTCCTAAAAACTCATGGTTCCTGAATTGTTCAAACATGGTTCGGTAATCGTAAAATATGCTTCCTAAATTTTTAGTCTCGGTTCCTTTCATTTCTAAGTTTTGTTCCTATAAATTAAACATGGTTCCTTAATCATTCATACATGGTTCCATAATCGTAAAATGTGGCTCCTTGATTTCTAGTCTTGGTTCCTTTGATTTCTATGTTTTTTTCCTATAAATTAAACATGGTTCCTTAATCGTTCCTACATGGTTCCATTATTGTAAAATATGGTTCCTAGATTTCTAGTCTCGGTTCCTTTGATTTCTAAGTTTTTTCCTTAAAATAGACATGGTTCCTTAATCGTTCCTGCATGGTTCCATTATCATAAAACATGGTTCCTAGATTTCTAATCTCAATTCCTTTGATTTCTAAGTTTTGTTCCTATAAAGTAAACATGGTTCCATTATCGTTCATTATTGGTTTCATTATCTAAAATATAGTTCCTAGATTTCTAGTCTCGGTTCTTTTGATTTCTATGTTTTGTTTCTATAAAGTAAACATGGTTCCTTAATTGTAACTTATTGTTCCTTAGTCATCATGCATGGTTCCATGATCATAAGCATTTCTTTCTAGACACATTGATTTTCTTTTTTATGCATTGTTGTATAATATCTTAGAAATTTTAGCTTAAATAATCTACGTTTTAAGTCATCATGAAATATTCGTATTGTTCCTATTGTATCCGACATATTAGATAAGTTAAGTAGAGGATTTCAAGGAATTTTAAGAGATTAGTTAAATACGATTGTCAGTAATTATATTTAATTAATGGATATCTGTAATCTTAACGTGGGGAGACAATAAGCATTGAGTAACATGGATCTCGAAATACATTTTTGAGATAAGGGTAGGAGTGCAATTATAATTCTTTAGTGGCATGAGTCATAATTTATGGAAATACGAATCTGATTCAGTTAGAATTAGGGTTTCCTAATTCCAGAAGGAAGTCTATTCCTTATTGACTTCTTATGGTCCCTATCGTAGCCTATATATATGCTGTTTTGGCTCTCTTCTCAGTTTGCATTTTTCCATCAAGAGCATTAAAACTAGGAATAAAAAAGAGAGCGTAAAAAGGAGAGAGCAGAAAACAAAAGGATTTTGGAAGAGCCCATACTCAGTTCGAGATTCTGGCAGTAGAGGAATACTGTAGAAGATCATGAGCTGTTATCAAGCCCGTGTTATCGATTCGTCTACTACAATAATCCATTTTTGCAGTTTAATGTAACCCTAGTTTCGCCCTTGTAGGGTTATTGTAGCTTGCATGTAATTTTTTTTGCAGTACAAACTTATACGCACTGTCAACGGATTCTCGGAACGTAGTTTCCTAACAGTCAAAGATGCCATAATACGTGACGCTATGTGATTGGCTGGTCAGCCTTTGACCTGGCCACGTGGCAACCTCTGGTTGGTTGGTCATCCTTTGACCTTGCCACGTGGTAGTCTCTCGTTGGATGGTCAATCGTTGACCATGCCACATGACAGTCTCTAGTTGGTCAGTCAATGTTGATGTGGCGGGTCAAAGGACACATGGCGCACTTTGGTTGGTCAGTCAATGCTGACATGGTGCCATATGTCACCCTCTGATTCGTCGGTCAATGCTGACTTAGTACTGACTAGGCTTACCTGGGTGTGGACATGGGACGGTGCACTGGTGGCACGTGCAGGCCACCGTGGTGGTTCCCGGTGAGATTGGGGGTTGAGCCTCTAGCTCTGGGATCATCTGGGCCAGACGATCTGGCTAGTGGTGGTGGTCTTCTGGAACTATGCTGGAAAAGCTGTTGGAGTCACTGGAAGTTAGCAGCATTGTGTGGGCCCTTTGGGAGGCACATGGGGCATTTTGGGGTGAGGTTTGGTGGTTTTTCCGGTGGTACTAGCTTCGTCTCGACGAGGGGAACCACTGGTGGGGGCGATAAGAGAAGAGGTGTTGGTTATGCCTCAATTTGGTTTCTTTTTTAGAAACTGTGGTGAGGCTAAGGTATGTTTGGCTTGGGGTAAGGTTCTGGTGATGATGGTTTCTAATGGTAGAGGTAGTGGAGATGATATGGTGGTGATGGTGTGATGGTGGTGGTGTTTAGTGTTTGGCTAGTGGCCAAACAAGGCCTAGAATGAGAGGAAGAGGAAGAAGAAGAAGAAGAAGAAAAGGAAGAAGAGAAGAAAATCCCAAACAGGGCCTCAAAATAGGAAGAGGGATACGCCCATAACTGTCTAAATGAGGGGGTGAACCCTCATTTTTATAGGAAAACCCTACATGGGTTGTTATCCCATGTAGGTGATGCGCAAACCCGATTGATGCAAACCTTCGATCACGATCCCCCGATCGTCCGTAACTTTGGTCGTTATTTATAGTCCTAAAGATACGCTTTGTTAGCCCATTTCATGTAGTTATTAGTTATTTTTTAATAAGTATTTTAAATTTTGTAAGATTTGGAGCTTTTACTTTAAAATACACAAAATTCCAATGATTAGTGGCTTTGGAAGTCATTCTGGGCTCAAACGGTGATTCCGGTAAAAGCTGAATACAGTAGCAGTCTCGGAAAATCGCATTTTTGACAAGGAATACTTCAGATTTGAGAAATTTCTCCAGAGATGTAAAATGTAGATCTTCGAGTTAAGGACGCGTGGCCTCTAACAGTGAGTCTATACGAGGTCCGAGTCAAAAGTTATCGTAATTCTACGATCAGTACGCAGAGTAGCAGAAAATCTGAGAAAAGTTAGAAAATGACCTGGTCGCTGGAGCGACCCGCACGAGCGACCCGTTGAAAAAGTCAAAGTTGTGTATTTCGAGATCCTGAAGAGCTCTATGCGATATGAATTGGCTGAATACGTCCAGAAACGTAAAAACAGCTATTTTAGTGCGATTTGGCTTATGAAAGCTTCCTAAATCCTTCCAAACTCTATATAAATCCTATTCTAAATCAATTTTGTGGTTACACAATATTACACAACATTAGATACATCCATATATAACAAAAACTTCAGCCATTGAAGAGAGGAAAGCACGGAGAAGAAGAAGAAGACCAAGGATTCCCATGGCCTCCTCCATCAAGCTCTTACTGTTCATCAATTCTATGGCCAACTAAACTCAAGATCTAAGGTTTCAATGAAACCCTAGCCAAGTAATAGGGTGTATTTTATGTTTTTATTTTAGTTTTATTATGTATGGATGACAGTTACATGTTCTAAGGATTTATATAAATAAATCATGATTTTATTGATTAAATCGTTACTTTCAAAGTTTACTCTTATCTTAGATCTATTTTGATGGTAGTGTGCTCAATGATCTATGCTTGCTGTGCTTGTTTAGATTATTTACATGTAATGGTGCTTAAATTGAATTGTGTTTAGATCAAAAATCGATCTCGTCAAAATCAAGACATAAAAGTATACTTTACTTTTCTAAAGATTTGCAGTGTGGAAGTAAAGGTTGAACCCACAGAGATTGAATTACTAAAGCACTTTAATTTTAAAACCTAAATCTAATTAATTATGAAAACGGATTTTGGATTTAATTTGAATTAAACTAATAATAATAAAAGTAAATCTCAATTATGAAAGCAATTAAATATTTATTTTTATAATAAGTTTAAGGAACCTAGGAATGCAAATCGACCACTAGCTTCATAATAAGGGTATTTACGAATTACTTTAACTTATTAAGTTGGATGATAATGGGGAATTGTAGCTACTAGTCCAATTCCTCCGTCAAGAAAATAACTATGGTTCAAGCACTAACATAATCCATGCCTAGATTAAACGGATTATACCACAACCCTAGTTTAGTGTGGAATAATTCGTGCTAACCGAAGATGGATTATGTTGGTGCTTGAACCATAGTTATTTTCTTGACTGAGGAATTGGGCTTGTAGCTACAATTCCCCATTATCATCCAACTTAATAAGCTAAAGTAATTCGTAAATACCCTTATTATGAAGCTAGTGGTGGATTTGCAATCCTAGGTTCCTTAAACTTATTATAAAAATAAATATTTAATTGCTTTCATAATTTAGATTTACTTTTATTATTATTAGTTTAATTCCAATTAAATCCAAAATCTGTTTTTCTTAATTAACTAAATTTAGGTTTTAAAAATTAAAGTGCGTAGTATTCAATCTCTGTGGATTCGACCTTTACTTGCACACTGCAAATCTTTTGAAAGTAAAGTATAAGTAAGCATACTTTTATATCTTGATTTTGACGAGATCAATTTTTGGCGCCGTTGCCGGGGATTGCATTACTAGCCAATTAGTTTTAGAATCTTAGTTTAGTTAATTCGTAAATATTAGATTAGGTTTTCTTTTTCTTATTTTTTCCGTTTTATTTTGAGTCACTAACTTTTCTTTTTATTTTTGGAATTTCTTAGGTACTCAAAATTCTAGCGTTTCGAGTGGAACAGCTGTACACGTCAAAGGAGCTTACGTAAAAAATAACTAAATAAAATAATTCAAGTAAATTGCTTCCTTTGAAATTCGCTTCAAATCACTGTAAGTTAGGGCGCTGAGACGCAATTACTTGCATTAGATTAGGTGTGGAGTGAGCACTACATTAGCTAGGAAACCCGGGGCGCTGGGCTTTGACACGAATCACTGCATAAGGATAATTACATGCATCATAGTAGTACTGTGTGCTTGCGTGCTTGATTACTTGCATAGATATTTTTGTTTTTGTTGACTCAGTCGTTGTTTTAGTGTATTTTTTTTAGTTTATGTTTGGTACACGTTCAAATAAATCGGAATTACAACCTTTCAATCTTGAACTTGAACGTACCCTTAGAATCAATAAGTTTTCAACCCTAGCTCCTAGAGCTCAGTTGATAATAGACGACGAGCCGACTCCAAAACCATCGTCGTTGTTTCAGGCTGAAATTCAAAGTGCCCTTAGACATTTACGAAAAACTCGAACTTTTAACATAGAACCTATTCCAATGGCTGACATTGGAAATAACGGAAACAACGAAAATAATGGAAATAACCCTAATATACCTCCACCTCCTCCACTTAAAGATTACTTTATTCCTACGACTTACACGCCTCAAGCAGGTATCGAATTACCGGAGGCGACGACATCTCACTTTGAGATAAAGTCGTCTACCATCTCGCTACTTCCTTCTTTCCATGGCCGTTTAAATGAAGATCCATATCAACACTTAGGAGATTTTCAAGATATTTGCTCTACGTTAAAAATCCAAAATTTCACTGATGATGAATTAAGACTGCATCTCTTCCCATTCTCTTTAAGAGATAAAGCAAAATATTGGCTTCAATCACTTGAGCCAAACACAATTAAAACATGGGAAGCCTTACACAATGCATTTTTACAAAAGTTTTTCCCAATCACGAGGACTAATCAGATAAGAAAATCTATAACTAATTTTGTGATGCAAGATGGGGAAACACTTTATGACACTTGGGAGAAGTTTAAGGAATTACTACACTCTTGCCCACATCATCAGGTTCCTAAGTGGCAGTTGGTACAGGGCTTTTACGAGGGACTTATTCCCTCTGTTTGTAATACCGTCGACACCATTTGTGCGGGTACATTCCTACACAAAAGCGCCGACGAGGCCTGGAAAAGTTTTGAAACATTAAGCAAGAACTCGATGCATCAGGCTGTGTCGGTACGTTCTGAGGGATATCTTTCGCAACCTAAACGTGAGGTAAAGTTCAAGTCAAGTCATTCAATTGAATTTCAGGAACTATCTAAAAAACTTGATCGACTTTTGACAATAAACCAAACGTCAGCCCCACCCGCTCATGAAAGTTGTGCATTATTTTCCGATCCTTCACATTCTATACTTGCATGCCCATCAGCGTCTCAATTTATGGAATTCGTGGAGCAACACATTAATTCTATTCAACAATTCCCATGAAATAATTTTAATCCTATGACTAATAATCCGGACATGCCATGGAGAAATCATCCTAATTATTCGTGGAAAAATAATAATAATCATAATAATAATGAAGCGACTAATTTTCCTAATACTTATCGACCCCAATTTCAACAAACTCAATACCAACACCTTCCTCCTAATCCTAACCCTCCAAGGGTTAACGCTTTTGAGGAGACAGTGTTGGCATCCCTTAAGAATATCGAAACACAAGTACAAGCACAAGCACAGATCGTGCACTCTCACACACAATCCATTGCGAAGCTTGAATCCCAAATGGAACAAATAGCTAATGCTATGAGTCGTAGAAACGAGGATAAGTTGCTTAGTCAAACTATTCAAAATCCTAAGGGACAATGTGGGAATGGGGGTTCGAATGAACAAGTAAAAGCCGTCTCGACTAGGATGACTATTCGAGAATAGGAAGTTGTTGATGTTGGGTTTGTGCCCTCAAACCATTACTTTATATAGGAGACATTGACATTTTAATATATGGATATCAGCTTTACATTTTGTTATGTATGTTTCTTTCATGAGATGATTGTTATCCTTAAGTATCATAGTAAGTAATTCGTGTATGTATGAGATACATACAAGTGAGATACGAATTGCTATTCTTTGTTACTTAGAACATGTCACAGTGGATGTTGAGACTAGGATATCTCATTAGGTTTACACTGTAGCATGATTAACTACCATTGGATGGAGTGATCAATCTCAGATCACTAGTATGTAACTCTTAGTTAATATGCTAGTGCTTATAGTGCATTGACGGACCTGAGTTTCCTATTGACGCTCAAGGCTGTCAATCAGTCGATAGGAACTCATAACTTGTGTAAGGTACATGTTCTCAATCTTGAGACGATTATGAACACAAACTGTGGATATGACTACTTTGACTTACCAATCAGTGAGGTCTATAGAAGATCAACACCTGAGTATCTTGGGTATGTCATATTCATAGGGTTGTGAACATATATTGTCAAGACAGAATCTACCCTCTGTTTTAGAGTAAGCATTCCCTTGAGAATGTCACCAAGTCGATTACTGAGTACTGCAGTCTTGTTGATAAGAGTTATCAACATGTTTGGTAATCATGAGAGGTGAATGGGACTCAAGGATTATAAGAAGTAATCATGATTCAGGTTGACAGTAACTGTTTATCCGACTACCTGAATATGATTGCGAATGCTGATGGTAGAGGGACATTAGTACAACATACAAGTCTAGTTATCGCTTCGGATATGTTCTTTTGTGTTGGAGTTCAGCTATCGTTTTATAGTGGAGTAAACGTTAACTGATCAGTCGATTAATTTGCTGATCAAAGAGTTTGGTCATGGGAGTTAATCAACTGATCTGAGCCAACAATAAAGAGCCTAGGAGGTCCCACTCTTAGCTCCGCTAGAATGCTTGGGAAGGCAAATGAGGAAGCTGTCAAGACAAGTTCGATCGATTGAAGTATGTTTGATCGATTGAAGTCTTCAGGTTCGATCGATCGAGAATAGTACGATCGATCGAAGTGTCTATCGATCGAAGTCACTTCGATCGGTCGAAGTCTAGGTCGGTTCTGGGAATCTATAAATAGGGCAGCTGCATTCTGGAAAAGAGGTTCGTCGTTTTTTATACGTAAAAGCTGCAGAAACTGTTTAGGTTTCCCAAAACCTTCCAATCCTCTCCATTAGGGTTCCCACCAACCCTAGTCCTTCCTGCGAGCATCCATAGGAGTCATAAGAGTGAAGGCCATCTAGTGGAGGCTGCTGGAAGTTGAAGATTTCATAATTGGGTTCAAGACACTAAGGTATAAACTCTTGTCCCCTCTTGTGCGCACCTATAGAGTTGATGGGTAGTAGATCCGGGCATGCCAATTAAGTTTTATAACTTGATTTTTCCGCTGTGCGTTTAAACTTAGAACTTAAACCGGTTTTTCCAACAATTGGTATCAGAGCCACGCTCGTTTGGATCTATAGATGCGTTTTTGGAACACTATTTTGATTTGCATGTTGATTTTAGAACTGTTTTCGAAACTGCATCATCACAGATCTGTTTCTGCAGTGTTATCACAGCAGTATACAAATCTGTGATTGCATAGGATGCAAGGAGGATTCGATCGATCGAACATATTTCGATCGATCGAACATCTGTTCTCAAGCGATCGAACAGTCTTCGATCGATCGAACCTTCTGGTATTCGATCGATTGAATGAAGTTCGATCGATCGAGATAGATACTTTGTCAGGTTCTCTGTTTCACAGTTTTAAAGTGTTTTGAAATTAAAAACTTTAATTTTAAAATATTCTGTAAAATTTTCAAATCATTCTGTGAAACAGAATGTTCAAGCGATTGAACAGTGTTCAATCGATCGAAGGTTCGAGCGATCGAACGGTCTTCGATCGATCGAACTATGACAGAGAAGTAAGATGTTGTTTTAAGTTCTAATTCAGTATGTAAATAGTTTATATACTATGTGAATCAATTAAGTGTTTCAACAGTTACATATATTTGTTATGTATGTATGGATGCGTGTACGACTAACTCTTTTGCAGCTAGATTAGTCGCTATCTCCCATGGCACCAAATCATTTGAATATTTGTATTTAAATTGTTTGAGATTGGTGCATGTTGTAATTAGTTTGGTTTTAAGGCATATGTAAAGGGCGTTGCGACTTCAATCCTACGAAAAGGAAAGTCGCACCGGTTTCCCTAGCCTTTTTTATTTTTGTTGTTGCAATTTCTGTTTTCTAGATAAATTGTAAGCTTCGAAAGAAGCATAGGACCAATATAACAGAATTAGAAATTCCATGAAGACGAAGCAAGGAGCCGTTATCCATGAAGATGGAGTCGGAGGCGATCAAACCAAGAGGTGGTTCTATGAGATAGAGCCATGGGAGATAGAGGCATTGTTTGAATGCCTATATTTCATTTTAGTTTTTTGTTTTATGTGCTTGGTTTGTGATTGGCGTATAATACATTGTTGCATGCACGCAAAACAAGTTTTCTAAAATAAAATTCAAAAACCGTTTTCAACACATTAGTAAACATTAGATGTTTATGGGAAGTGTGTAGAAACAGATTTTCTCAAAAAGCAAAATCCTTTTTACTAAAACTAGTGGGAGAGGGTCTTATTAATTACACCCACGATCTTCCATTAACGGTTCACTGTAAGATGAGTGGTGCATTCTGTGTCACCTCGTCAGGGGTGATCATTCCATACGGAGGGTGCATTACTCATTGGTTACTAGATGTGAACTTCTTATGATAGGATCAATCAGACGTGTTAGAGGGTGACCACCACACGGAGGCGCTACTTGAGACGGTTGTGATTGGATCCTAGTTAATGGTACACACTAGCTAAGCTATGGATAAGGGATCCCACACGGGGCATTGTTCAGAAACTTAGAGATCAAAAAGGATCGAGAGTCATAACTTGTTTTTGCAAGAGTTGCATAGCGGACAAGTCTTGATTAATCGAAAAATAGAAAATTGACCTCCATACGGAGGCTTTATTCTTTTGTTTCAATATTCCGGCGACTTTGTTTTAAAATAAGAGTTTTAAGGATTCTTTTATTTCAAACTGTCAAATCCTGATATCTATATTTATTTTGTTTGTTTGATTTTCAGTAATCATAATGTCTGGATCTGCATTTAGTCCACTTGCCACCATACTCACTCAAAACAAGTTAACTGGAAACAACTACACTGAATGGAAACGTAACCTTGACATCGTGTTAACTGCGGAGGATCACATATATGTCCTCACCACCCCATGCCCCGAAGAACCCGCGACAAATGCTTCGGCAGCTGCCAGACGCGAGTTCGACAAATGGAAGAAGTCGAATGGAATGGGTCGTTGCTATATTCTGGCCTCAATGGCTGGTGTGTTGCAACACTAAGTTCAATCGAATGATTCTGCCAGTGACATTATCACATCCCTGAAAAAGATGTTTGGGGAGCATGGCAGGCCTGCCAGGCAGGTAGCTATGCAAAAGATAATGAGTGCAAAGATGTCGGAAGGGACTCCAGTCAAGGAACATGTTTTAAAAATGATTGGTTATTTAAACGAGCTGGAGACCCTAGGTGCCAACATCGATGCACAGACCCAAGTTGATATGATCCTTAATTCGCTGTCGCCTTCATTCGCTCAATTTAAACTTAACTATAATATGAATCAAATGAATTTTTCAATGAGCGAATTGATGAGTTCTCTTTTGGCAGCGGAAGGGGTGATCAAACCTGGGGTCAACGTTTTGAACGTTGAGAAAAACGCTTCCTCCTCCCGATCTGTGCCGAAAGGAAAGAAAGGGAAGAAGAAAGCTAGCACTGGTGGTTCAAGTGTTGGACCAGTCCCTAAGATTGCAAAATCTAAGGGAAAAGGTAAGGGCAAAGGGAAGGTTGGTGGCCAAGGCAAAGGAAAGTGTTTCCAATGCGGTGAGAAGGGCCACTGGAAGAGGAACTGTCCAGAATTCTTAGCTATAAGAGTTCAAGGTATGATTGAATCACATGTGATTGAAGTAAGTTTTATAACGGATACTTCAAACACTTGGTGCATTGATTCTGGTGCGACTAACCATATCTGTAATTCATTGCAGGGGTTCAGATCAACCAGGAGGTGTAGTGATGGGGAAATCGTACTTACTCTAGGTTCTAGCGCAACCGTTTCTGCGGTTGCTATAGGAGTCGTAGTTTTAGAATTTCTAGACAATAAAATTTTGATTTTATCAGATGTACTTTACGTCCCTTCAATGAGACGTAATTTAATTTCAGTTTCAAATTTATCGAATAATGGTTATTCTTTTCATTTTGGAACTGAAGTTATGATTAAAAGAAATAGTTCTTTTATATGTTCTGGTGTTAAATCAAATGGTTTGTATGTGATTACTCCCAATATTTCTAAAGATTCTTGCTTGGAACTTAATAACTGAATGGTAACTATACCATCTAAAAGAAAAGAACCTTCCACTAATCCAACAAGGCTTTGGCACATGAGGCTTGGCCATATCAATCTAAATAGGATTGGCAGACTAGTCAAAGAAGGGATCTTAGGCGATTTGGTTCTCGAACCAATGGAAGTTTGTGAGTCTTGTTTAGAGGGTAAGATGACCAAAAGGCCCTTTACCGCAAAGGGCAATAGGACCAATGCATTATTGGAATTAGTTCATACTGATGTGTGTGGACCAATAAATATTAGAGCAAGGGGTGGTTATGAGTATTTCATAACATTTACCGATGACCACTCCAGGTATGGATATGTGTACCTAATGCAGCACAAGTCTGAAGCCTTTGAAAAGTTCAAAGAGTTTAGGGCTGAAGTGGAGAAGCAATTGGGCACACATATCAATGCCATTCGATCTGATCGAGGTGGCGAGTACCTCTCTAATGAGTTTATTGATCACCTCGTACAGAATGGGATTCTGTCACAGTTAACTGCACCTGGTACGCCTCAGCAGAACGGTGTAGCGGAGAGAAGGAATCGGACTCTTTTAGACATGACTAGGTCGATGATGAGTTACTCGGAGTTGCCATTATTCCTTTGGGGTTATGCTTTGGAAACCGCTGCGTACATACTAAATCTAGTACCAAGCAAATCTGTTCCCAGGACACCACGAGAGATGTGGATTGGGCGCAAGCCTTCTTTGCAACATCTCCGGATATGGGGGTGTCCGGTACATGTGCTGAAAGAAAAGATGAGCAAGTTGGATTCTAGATCGGAAGTATGTTATTTCGTAGGATATCCAAAGGGTACTTATGGATGGTATTTTTATGATCCAAGAGAGCAGAAAGTGTTTGTTAGTACGAATGCTGTTTTCTTGGAGGATGACTATATCATGAACCATAAACCTAAGGGAAGGATAGATCTTAGAGAGATAGAAGGAGAGCCCTCAGTCCAACCCGTAGTTGATAACGATATAAATCAAGAAAATACCACTTCTTCACCTATTTCTGCATCGGTACCTCATCGTAGTGGGAGGATTATCAGCCAGCCTGATAGATACATGTTCTTAGGAGAAGTTTTTGAAGCTGTCTCCATAGAATCTGAATCTGATCCTGCCACATACGAAGAGGCAATGACTGATGTTGATTCAGAACTTTGGGCTAAAGCTATGAAGGCTGAATTAGAATCTATGGATTCTAATCAGGTCTGGGATCTTGTAGAACTTCCAACCAATATTAAACCCATTGGTTGTAAGTGGGTCTAAAAGAGGAAAAGAGCATCTGATGGAAAGGTTGAGACCTTTAAGGCTAGGCTTGTAGCGAAAGGTTATACTCAGAAGGAGGGCATTGACTATGAGGAAACCTTCTCACCGGTAGCCATGCTCAAGTCCATCAGAATACTCTTATCCATTGCTGCATGCCTAGATTATGAAATCTGGCAGATGGACGTCAAGACTGCATTCTTGAATGGCAATCTTGAGGAGGACATCTATATGCAACAACCAGAAGGGTTCATAGCTGGTCAGAAAGGTAACTTGGTATGCAAGCTGCAAAAGTCCATTTATGGGCTTAAGCAAGCATCCAGGAGTTGGAACATCCGATTTGACCAAGTGGTCAAGTCGTTTGGTTTCATACAGAATCTAGATGAACCTTGTGTATACAAGAAGTGTGAAGGGAAAGTGATGGCCTTTCTTGTGCTTTACGTTGATGATATTCTACTCATTGGGAATGATGTAGCGGCATTGTCAACGGTCAAGGTTTGGCTAGCTAGTACTTTCGATATGAAGGATCTAGGAGAGGCGAGCTATATTCTTGGGATAAAGCTCTTTCGGGATCGCAAGCGAAAGATAATGGGATTGTCTCAAGATGGTTATATCGATAAGGTGCTAACTAAGTTTTCAATGGATAATTCGAAGAAAGGTTTGTTACCTTTCAGGCATGGTTTAGCGTTCTCCAAGGACCAGTGTCCAAAGACACAAGAGGAGAGGAATCGCATGATAGGAGTTCCCTATGCTTCAGCAGTGGGAAGTCTTATGTATGCGATGTTATGCACTAGACCAGATATTTGTTTTGCCGTTGGCATAGTTAGCAGATATCAGTCGAATCCAGGTCCAGAGCACTGGACAGCCGTCAAGCACATTCTTAAGTACTTGAGAAGGACTAAAGATTACATGCTTATGTACGGTGGTAGTGAGTTAATTCCAGTAGGATACACTGACTCAGACTTTATGTCAGATAAAGATTCGAGGAAGTCGACGTCCGGTCATCTCTTTACCTTGGGAGGTGGTGCTGTCAGTTGGAGGAGCATTAAGCAGAAATGCATTGTAGACTCAACTACAGAAGCTGAGTATGTGGCTGCTTGTGAAGCCGCAAAGGAAGCTGTTTGGCTCAAGAAGTTCCTTATGGAGCTCGAGGTGGTACCAGCATTGCTGTCACCTATTACGCTTTATTGTGATAATAGTGGGGCAGTGGCTCAGTCCAAGGAGCCAAGAAACCACGGAAAGGGAAAGCACGTAGAGCGGAAATATCATCTTATCCGAGATATTGTTCAACGTGGAGATGTGACTGTCACCAAGATTGCCACCGCTGACAATCTTGCTGATCCGTTTACAAAGGCCTTGCCACAGAAGGTCTTTGATCGTCATCTAGATAGTCTAGGTCTCAGATGTAATCCTGTATGGTTGTGAGTGCAAGTGGGAGTTTGTTGGGTTTGTGCCCTCAAACCATTACTTTATATAGGAGACATTGACATTTTAATATATGGATATCAGCTTTACATTTTGTTATGTATGTTTCTTTCATGAGATGATTGTTATCCTTAAGTATCATAGTAAGTAATTCGTGTATGTATGAGATACATACAAGTGAGATACGAATTGCTATTCTTTGTTACTTAGAACATGTCACAGTGGATGTTGAGACTAGGATATCTCATCAGGTTTACACTGTAGCATGATTAACTACCATTGGATGGAGTGATCAATCTCAGATCACTAGTATGTAACTCTTAGTTAATATGCTAGTGCTTATAGTGCATTGACGGACCTGAGTTTCCTATTGACGCTCAAGGCTGTCAATCAGTCGATAGGAACTCATAACTTGTGTAAGGTACGTGTTCTCAATCTTGAGACGATTATGAACACAGACTGTGGATATGACTGCTTTGACTTACCAATCAGTGAGGTCTATAGAAGATCAACACCTGGGTATCTTGGGTATGTCATATTCATAGGGTTGTGAACATATATTGTCAAGACAGAATCTACCCTCTGTTTCAGAGTAAGCATTCCCTTGAGAATGTCACCAAGTCGATTACTGAGTACTGCAGTCTTGTTGATAAGAGTTATCAACATGTTTGGTAATCATGAGAGGTGAATGGGACTCAAGGATTATAAGAAGTAATCATGATTCAGGTTGACAGTAACTGTTTATCCGACTACCTGAATATGATTGCGAATGCTGATGGTAGAGGGACATTAGTACAACATACAAGTCTAGTTATCGCTTCGGATATGTTCTTTTGCGTTGGAGTTCAGTTATCGTTTTATAGTGGAGTAAACGTTAACTGATCAGTCGATTAATTTGCTGATCAAAGAGTTTGGTCATGGGAGTTAATCAACTGATCTGAGCCAACAATAAAGAGCCTAGGAGGTCCCACTCTTAGCTCCGCTAGAATGCTTGGGAAGGCAAATGAGGAAGCTGTCAAGACAAGTTTGATCGATTGAAGTATGTTCGATCGATTGAAGTCTTCAGGTTCGATCGATCGAGAATGGTTCGATCGATCGAAGTGTCGATCGATCGAAGTCACTTCGATCGGTCGAAGTCTAGGTCGGTTCTGGGAATCTATAAATAAGGCAGCTGCATTCTGGAAAAGAGGTTCGTCGTTTTTTATACGTAAAAGCTGCAGAAACTGTTTAGGTTTCCCAAAACCTTCCAATCCTCTCCATTAGGGTTCCCACCAACCCTAGTCCTTCCTGCGAGCATCCATAGGAGTCATAAGAGTGAAGGCCATCTAGTGGAGGCTGTTGGAAGTTGAAGATTTCAGAATTGGGTTTAAGACACTAAGGTATAAACTCTTGTCCCCTCTTGTGCGCACCTATAGAGTTGATGGGTAGTAGATCCGGGCATGCCAATTAAGTTTTATAACTTGATTTTTCCGCTGCGCGTTTAAACTAAAAACTTAAACCGGTTTTTCCAACAGTTGACGTGCCATATGAAAGTGAGAAGGAAGGGAACATTAACTCTAATAAAGAAAAGGGTGGAGAAACGAGTAGAAATAGGAAAGAAAATGTAACAACCTCGACGACGTATATTCCAAAACTACCATTTCCACCAAATGTCGACGAACCGTCTAATTTATCAAAGAAAAATTCAAAAACGGAAGATATACTTGAGGTGTTTAAATAAGTTAAAATTAATATTCCATTCCTCGATGCTATAAAACAAATACTCGCTTACGCTAAATGTTTAAAAGACCTATGTATGCAAAAATGCAAGTTGCGCAATCATACTCCAAAAAAGGTCTTTCTCACGGAAAAAGTTAGCTCAATATTCCAACACGCTACTCCGAAATATAAAGATCCAGGTACGCCTACGATTTCATGTGTCATAGGTAACACTATCATTCATCGGACTCTCCTTGACTTAGGAGCTAGCGTTAATCTCTTACCATATCACGTCTATAAACAACTAGGACTAGGTGAACTTAAGCCTACGGCCGCTACCATACAATTAGTGGATCATTCTATTAAAATACCTAGAGGAATCGTCGAGGACGTCTTGGTTAAAGTTGATAAATGCTATTATCCTGTTGACTTCATGGTCCTTGACACTGAACCCGTGCTAGATGCTCGGAAACACACTCCTGTCATCTTAGGCCGTCCATTCTTAGCAACCGCTAACGCTCGTGTTAAATGTCGGACGGGGGTAATGAAGGTGTCATTTGGGAACATGAACTTAAAATTAAACGTTTTTAATGCTATGGATCAACCTCCTAAAGACGACGATTACCTATGTGAGGCGGAATGTGAGGTAAGACGGAATATTAAGCCTAACAAAAAACTGAATATGGGTGAAGAAAATAATATAATTCGTAACGAGCGGATGAATCCTGACAACCAAGACCCGAATGATGAATTTACTCAAAAGGTAAGAAATTGACTTGAAGATAATCCGGGTGAATCGTCAGTCGAATTAATTCAAAGCGATGTTATTTCTGCTTATCACCGGGCTCTTCCTGATATCCTAAGGGGTACAAAGTCCGATTTTCAGCCTCCATAAGTCCTGAGCTAGAATGGTCTAGATGAAGACGTAAAAGATAGCGCTTCTTGGGAGGCAACCCAAGCTTTATTTCATCCGTTTATCTTGTTTTTGAGCATTTTCAGTCAATTTTGGGTCATTTGAGTCAGTTTTGGTCATTCTGAACAGGTTTGGGGGTCGAGGATAATTTATTTTTAACTTATTTACACTGAAAGAAAGAAAAATGAGAAAAAAAAACTTCCTCGCGTGCGCGGCCCGCTCGCGCGAGGTTGTCTGTTAGAGAAATTTTTTTCAAGTTTTTATATTTATGCCTCAGGTTCTAGTCGCGCCTCAAAATCGCGCGAGCGAGGGGTCTCGCCCGAGCGGCCCGCTCGCGCGAGCCTGGGACTTAGAAATTTTTTGCTTCAAAAATCATAAAAGTAGCCGCAGTAATGTCTCGCAGAGGGATTCGCGCGCGCGACGCTCGCTCGTGCGGTCTGCTCGCGCGAGGTAGGATTTTAAGGAATTTCTCTTTTGTTCTGTAACCTCCTGTCTCCCGCACCTGGTCAGTTGTTTTTATATTTTGTTCTCTTAAGTTTATTTTAGATTAAGTATTTCTTTGTTTCCATAGTTCTAGTTTTGTTTTTCTTTATTTTCTTTACGTTCTTTTAATTCTAGTTTAGTTTCTATTGTTTATAAAATATATATATAAATAAATAACAAAATAAAAGGAAAAAACATATGTATTATATATTAGCTTTTATTATTTATTTGTCTGTTTAATTTTCTTTTGTTAAGTATTAACAGGTGAAATAGTGCTCCGTTTGGAGTAATTGAACTTTGATTCCATATTATTATACATTCACCTGTTTGTGAGTGCCGAGATCGAGGTATTATCGTTCCTTTCTTACCCACTCTCCTTTCTTTCGTTTTATTGTTTCATTGGAGACAATGAAAGGTTTAGGTTTGGGGGTATGCACACACATGCACATTATTACACTAAATTTTCAAAATTTTTCGATACTTGTGCTTAAATAAACGATGTTACCGATGTTTTTGTAATCTCGAATTTGATACTTCTTAGTATGTAACGTGATTCGTTATAGAATGGTAAACAAGAGAAGATGTAATTAAACATTTGTTGAAGTCATGATATGACGTTTTTGGTCATGTATCGTTCGAATCGTAGTTTTATATCATAGATTTGCACACAAACCTATGCACTACACGTAGTCGCTTGAATACATGTTTGATGTGAACTATAATATGATTCAGATTTTTAGATAACACAAGGTGGAGACTAGACCCGGTGAGGTTTTGAGCCTAACTTTTCTTTATAGAGGGTTGTAAATACATTGTGTTTGTCAAATTTCATTAAAATAGCGCATTAACTTGTTGTTTAGTCTCATTATTCTTGTCTTGGTTGATAGTCAAGTTAATATATTTGTTACCATGCTAAATAATCTTCCGTCATGAATGTTGAAGAACCGTATCACTATAGGAGGTGATGGTAGGCCCTCTTTGTTTACTGCCGACCTATAAATGATAAAATTCCCTTCGTTCACCCCTTTGAGCCGTAAAATGCTCTTTTTCTTTAATTACCATTATCTTTTGCTCCAATTTGGCCAACTTGGAGTTCATCATTGAAAGATTGATCAACTTTTAGTGGTGGTAAGGCGATGTGTCGTTTGAGAAGAAGAAGAAAATAAGATGATGTTTGGGGTGGTTGCCTTGTTATTTATTGATTGATTATTCAGAATGCAACGAAAAGAAAGGGAAAAGAGAGAAAAGTAAAAAAAGGGTGGTAGAAAAAAAAAGAAGAAGAGACGAATGAAAGAAATCGAACATGCCTTACAATACCATTCTGAAAACTACCTACCGAATCCTTTCTATCCTTTTTCATTGCCTGAGCCACGTTATATCCTTTGAAAAGTCCTATTTGATCCTAGGAAACATGGTTTGGATATGAAAACGATGGGAGGGGGATTAAAACATGGTAATGATTATTTTTTCTTAACTGTTGGCGTCCTATCCATGAGACTACTGTTCTTTCGTGTCCTGCGTCTTTTTTGAGTCATATGTGAGCGTTTCATATCTTGAAAACGTAATTCCTTTGTTCACATATACTAGAGAGATTACACATGTTTCTGAGTGTTTTATTTTAGAGTGTAATTAACTTTGTGAGATTTATAGTTGAAGCATAGTTAGATGGTCATCCGAGTTATATTCCAAGTTCATGACATGCGCGTGTTCATTTGACTACTACATCACACACGTGCAATTTTATGAGAAACTCTATTGATTTATACAAGGCATGTGCTTGAGATTATTTTTCATGACGTAGGTAAACGTTTGATTCCGTTTCTTCTTGTTCGTTATTCTATTTCGAATCATCGTTCTATGATAAGGAGTATTGATTGTTTTGTTTTTCGTTTTTAATAACACTTTTTAAATATTTAATGAAATAAAGATGGTTGTGGGAGACATATTGACGAGAACCCTCATGAGACTTCACTCGTCCGACTAGGGACACCTAGGGATTTAAAAGGCTTGTTGCATATGATAAATGCAATCGCGTTGCCTGCGACAGTGAGTTAGAATTTTTAAGCATAGTAGTATTTATTTTTATATTTTTCTTTGCTCCAAGACTAACAAAGAGTAGGTTTGGGGGTATGATCGGCGACGAATAGTTGCCGTTTATAGTCCTAAAGATACTCTTTGTTAGCCCATTTCATGTAGTTATTAGTTATTTTTTAATAAGTATTTTAAATTTTGTTAGGATTTGGAGCTTTAACTTGAAAATGCACAAAAAATCCAATGATTAGTGGCTTTGGAAGTCATTCTGGGCTCAAACGGTGATTTCGGTGAAAGCTGAATGCAGTAGCAGTCTCAGAAAATTGCATTTTTGACAAGGAATACTTCAAATTTGAGAAATTTCTCCAGAGATATAAAATGTAGATCATCGAGTTACGGACGCGTGGCCACAAAAGGTGAGTCAATACGAGGTCCGAGTCAAAAGTTATAGCAAATCTATGATCGGTGTACAGAGCAGCGGAAAATCTGAGAAAAGTTGGAAAATGACCTGGTCGCTGGAACGACCCGTGCGAGCGACCCGTTGAAAAAATCAAAGTTGCGTATTTCGAGGTCCTGAAGAGCCCTATTCTATCCGAATTGGCTGAATACGTCCAGAAACGTAAAAACAGCTGTTTTAGTGCGATTTGGCTTAGGAAAGCTTCCTAAATCCTTCTAAACTCTATATAAATCCTATTCTAAATCAATTTTGTGGTTATACAATATTACACAACATTAGATACATCCATATATAACAAAAACTTCAGTCATTGAAGAGAGGAAAGCAAGGAGAAGAAGAAGAAGACCAAGGATTCCCATGGCCTCCTCCATCAACCTCTTACCGTTCATCAATTCTATGGCCAACTAAACTCAAGATCTAGGGTTTCAATGAAACCCTAGCCAGGTAATAGGGTGTATTTTATGTTTTTATTTTAGTTTTATTATGTATGGATGACAGTTACATATTCCGAGGATTTTTATAAATAAATCATGATTTTATTGATTAAATCGTTACTTTCAAAGTTTACTCTTGTCTTAGATCTATTTTATGGTAGTGTGCTCAATGAACTATGCTTGCTGTGCTTGTTTAGATTTTTTACATGTAATGCTGCTAAAATTGAATTGTGTTATCAAGTATCCGAATAGTCCATGCCTAGATTAGACGGATTATACCACAACCCTAGTTTAGTGTGGGATAATTCGTGCTAACCGAAGATGGATTATGTTGGTGCTTGAACCATATTTATTTTCTTGATGGAGGAATTGGGCTTGTAGCTATAATTCCCCAT
This sequence comes from Hydrangea macrophylla, assembly GCA_033977485.1. Classification (NCBI taxonomy): domain Eukaryota; kingdom Viridiplantae; phylum Streptophyta; class Magnoliopsida; order Cornales; family Hydrangeaceae; genus Hydrangea; species Hydrangea macrophylla. Next base: position 87,242,061 of record CM066984.1, read on the forward strand.
TATCATCCAACTTAATAAGCTAAAGTAATTCGTAAATACCCTTATTATGAAGCTAGTGGTGGATTTGCAATCATAGGTTCCTTAAACTTATTATAAAAATAACTACTTAATTACTTTCATAATTTAGATTTACTTTTATTATTATTAGTTTAATTCAAATTAAATCCAAAATCCGTTTTTCTTAATTAACTAAATTTTGGTTTTAAAAATTAAAGTGCGTAGTATTCAATCTCTGAGGGTTCGACCTTTACTTTCACACTGCAAATCTTTTGAAAGTAAAGCATAAGTAAGCATACTGTTATAACTTGATTTTGACGAGATCAGTTAACATCTTTCAATTTGATCGTCTAATCTTTGCAATCCAAGAAGATCGGTACTCGTATCGATGTATTCTTTGAATCGAAATGGTTGAATCATGAATATTGAGTCCAAAAGATGACCGTATTGCCCTTGTCCTCGCTGATCGGGCTTTCAAAACTTTGGTTGGCCACTATTTCTTCTTTGGTTGTCCGACTAGACAGATTCAAGTCACAGAGTTTCTGGTTTTTTTTCGTATTTTAGTCAGTCATGTCCATTCAAGCCTTCGACTCACCTGGATTTACGATTGTCAAAATTTGATGATTCGAAGTGCTGTAGGCCTGTATTGATGCCTATTTTGTCCTGATATAATTGAATTCAACTTTTGACCGTCCCGGACTTGATTTTGGTCTTGGATTTTGTGTCAAACTTCAATTTCGGTTGAAAACATCTTTGATTATTGGAATCGGACGATCCCAAACTCTATAACTTCTGGTCAATGAGTTGTGGACTCTGAAACGGATTTGATTTGACATTCGGTCATCCCAAACACTGATATGTTGACTTTTGACTCAAATCAGCACTGATTATTGACTTTTGAGAGATCCAGAATGCAATGTGTTCCCATAGGCGCTACTTACAATGTTGTATTAACCTTTGGGGCTCTTGATTGGACTCAGGAGCTCTTTTTCTCGATTCGCGTGCCCGATCGGTCCCTTGTGACAGTTATTTTTTTTTGTGGGGAAAAATGGGGTGTCTACAGAATGCATTGGGGGAAACGGTCCCCTCTTGGTGCCCCGTGTGAGTGTGGCTCTGCACATGGGTCCGGGGGCACTAAAATCCATTTGTAGGGAACGGTCACGTGCTACTCATCTGGCCCTTTATGTATGGATGTGGGTTAAGCTATCATCCACATGGAGATGAATCATTAGACTTGTCTGGCACATGTGATGCTGGGTGTGACGTGGACACGCACCACGTAGTTGGCTATTACCGATTACCTAAAAATTTCATGTAAATTTTTAGATCTACGCATTGGGCTTTAAAATTGTGCAAAAACAGGTAATTTGGAGAATTTTATTTGTTTGAATAGAAAAAATTACCTATTTACAAACAATATAAACAGGTAATATTAGTTGTCTGAATTAAATGACCACAACTTTCTCGTTTTTTGGGCTTTTTGGGTAATATTTTGTTATTCCATGGTTTTTTTTTCGAGTTCTACATACCTATGGATGTCCATTTTGTAAAGAAGTATATTTTTGTTTGATTCATGCAAATTTTTTTTTATTTTTTCTTTTTTTATTTTCAATTTTATTTTTTTCTCCAGTGATTTCAGAGTCAATATTGATCTCGTTGAATAGATCTCATTTTTCGGCTTTCAAAATATCAAAATTTTTCCAAAAAAAAACAAACTTTTGTCACGACCCCAAAATTTGACTTCAAAATTTTAGGCTTGAGACCGGCCTCTGAGGTCCATTTATATATCGAAGTCTACATAAATCTTGAAAATATTATTACATTTGAAGGCATAAATCTTCTAAATATTCTACATATCTAACAATCATCTACTCCTCATTTGCATCAAGAAGATAATCTTTTTCTTCTATCGAAATGTTCTGTTCTTCTAAGGGTTCTGTAGTAGCCTATCATGGTCACTTCGTCACATGAAAAGGGTTTTAAACATATTTGGAAAGTGTGAGCTGAAGGCTCAATGAATGAACATAACCTTGGAAATAATCATTTAAAAGGTTTGCCTTTTTAGAAGAGATAAGATAATAACATTAAAAATTTCATACGATAAAACGGAAATATAATGATAGGTTCTATATAATTTGCATGGAAAATAGCATATTTAGATGAATGTCAAATTACCAACCACCCACTCACGCATACATTCTTTTATTACATCGCACAATGGTTCAAGGTAACCCTACAGTCGGACTCATTTCATCGCATACATAGGCTATACTTTATAATTTTGTTACGGTGGTAATCGAAACTTTAAATAAATGAACAGTTTAAATGATAGCATTTCAAAATATACATGACATTGGAATAAATTGACACATTTGAGAATTATAAGTTTTGAATGCTAAAACCCTTCCAAGAACCAAGAAAAATGTTCCGAAAATAACTTTAGAAATTTTGATACTTTACATATCATTAAAATCAATCGTAGTAGAATTTACTCATTATATATTGAGTTAAAAGAGAGTTTGAGAAAAGGTAATGAACACACTCACCTTGGTGACTTAGGATTTGATGATGAGATAGTTTCCTACAGCAATACAGGTAAAGGAACTAAACATTTAATATTCAATTGTAAACAGAGTATAAACTGTAGTTAAGGCTTCTCTAGGGTATTTTTGTAAATATGCTAAAACCATGTGTCACGCCCCGTAGTAGCAAAAATAGAGAAAATAAATTCCTTTTTAGACCTGTAGGCCATGACAGTTGAAAGTCACCACATTGGCCCATAAACAAAGTCTAATCATCAGAGTAATGATTCAAACCATGCATTGGAAAATTCTAAGGTCGATATATAAAATCAGAGTTCAATATTAGCTATTACAAAACCATAAGTGTTTGCAGAAACATAAATAAAGTATTACGGCAACATATGTTGGTTACAAACTTAACTATTACAGTAGTCTCTAAAACATAAATATAAACCTTTTATGGCAAAGCTTCAGGTCTTCAGCTCGCATAGTAGTCATCTCCAGCGTAGCCTCCATCATAGTAGGCCTCCTCCTCATAGCCCCTAGCCATGTATGCTTCACCTGTGCACTCAAAACCCTGGCCAGCTAGACATAGGATATCCAGCGGCATAAACACCGTCATCTACGAAAGTTGAGTGAATGAAAATACTAACAGAGTATCTATACATATGCAGCATGTATAAGCAACAACATCACTAATGATCATCTCACCGTTCACGTTCAGGAATGCACCAACTCAACATATTTCAACGGACATTGTCCCAGTCTCACGGACATCAACCCAACCAATCCCAAACATAACATGAACTCACTTCGCACGTAGCTTTACTTCCCATAATTACTCATCTCATATCTCGATCCATACCTTACTAACTTTAGCAACCTCAACACGAAGTCCCATGCTCTGGCCAAAATGCTCAGATACATTCCGGCCAACACGCCTAATTCACAATTGTATTCCTCCTAGTCTAGGTTATGGACTAAAGTGACATCCCTTAGCCTCTGCGGATCTCTCTTTTCGGACCGAGGTGATGTACTTTAGCCTCTATCAGACTAGGTTCATGATGTATCCTTCTTAGTCTCGGTCCTGGACTAAAGTGACATATTCCTGTAGTCTCTATTTGGATCTCCCATCCCAGTCATGGACTAAGGTAATATTCCTTTAGCTTCTGTTGGACTAAGATGATAGCATCGACGTAACCCTCAGTCTTGGTTTTGGACTAATGTGACCATGCCCTTGTCTCTATCGGATCTCTCATGTCTGGGTCATGGGCAAGGCGATATTCTGTTAGCCTCTGTCGGACCAGGGTGCTAGCCATATTACCTTTATCATAAATATGTATCCCTTAGTCTCTCTCGTGGACTAAGGCGATGCCAATCGTATATCCCTTAGTCTCTCTTATAGATTAAAAAGATACAAGTGCTCCACGCAACCACATATGTTTCCATAATATGTATCCCATAGTCTCTCTCATGGACTAAGGCGATGTACCACCAATATATCCCTTAGTCTCTCCCTTGGACTAAGGCAATACATACTAATATATCCCTTAGTCTCTCCTGTGGACTAAGGCAATATAAGCATACCACCACCCACATTGTAAGATATTTGCGATCGCATTTCCCCTGTACCAATCATAAATAATATCGACCTATATGGTCGATAGACCCACTACTATACACGTCGGCTTCTCAATTCGCTTAACAGCATTATATCATCGTTATATAATTGGTTCCACTGTTTAATGCATTGAGCCAATTATTCAACGTATGTATTATTCCAATACAACTTTCCAATAGGTTAATAGTCCATCAGATAAAAATAAACTAAACATTTAACATTCTGCCAAGTTCGATCGATTGAACTCACTTCAATCGAATGAGGTAAAGCTAGGTTCGATCGATCGAAGTTATTTTGATCGATTGGCAAAAATAATGTTCGATCGATTGAGATTAGTTCGATCGATTGAGATTAGTTTGATCGATTGAGATCGGTCTATATTCAATCAATCGAAAGCAGTTCGATCGATTGAGAGTAGTTTTCTTCCCTAAACTGAACTGGACCTCCCTTGCACGTTCGGGGTCCATTCTTTCTTGCCGAAACACATATATACATACGTATCTACGCTATTAAGTAAGTATAGGCACTCACCGTTAGGTTCGGTGACGTGTGGGGTGGCCGCGGGTTCCTCGGGGTGCTCACCTCCCTCTCCTCTTTCTCTTTCTCCTCTGCCTCTTCTCTCCTTCTCCCTGCTTCTTCTTCTCCTTCTTCTCTTGCAGGCCGAGAGTGTGTGTGAAGGAGTGTTTGTGTTTGTGTGTATATATATAGAATGTATGAGTGTGTGTGTATATATATGTAAACTCTATATCTCTCTAACTCTCTCAAAAAGTTCAGCAAAGGGGGTAGGTGTGTACATAATACATATATATATATATAAGGGAGAGAATGAAGCAGAGCCGCGGAAATAAACTTGGCGTTCAAGTTCAGTCAAGTTCGATCAATCGAAGGGGGTTCGATTGATTGAAAGTGAGTCAATGTATGGATTCAGGTCGGCAGAGTTTCAATCGCTCGAAAAGGTTTCGACTCAATTGAAAGACGTTCAATCGATCGAAAGCGAAAATGTAGGGAATGTAAATATCAACATATTGAATTTTATTATATCAAAAGGGTATAATAGTGCAACAAAAATACATCGTATTACACTATGTCAAAACTTCACTATAATGTTCCTTACACTATACTAAGTTCAACATCACTAGCTGGACTTAATTTGGAGTCCGTAGTAGTTCCTACTTCAAAACAAAGTTTCCTACATACACGTGTTGTATTCTAGACAATGTCGGATTGTCTCCAAACTCTTAAATATAATACTAGATATTATTCCAAGACTATAGGAATTGCCAGTGTATTTTTCAGAGTTGCAGATTATTTAACATTAATATTTTGAAGTTAAAACACAAAATTTAAATTAGTTGTAACAAGACAGTAAATTCTAAATCTCTGCCCAAAAATACAAGGCTTTAAATCTGAAACTAATTTCAATAGTTGTACCATGCCATAATAATATTTTTATAATTTTCCCATATTTATAGAAATATAATATAATAGCTATTTAAAATGATTTAATCTCTATTTAAATGGATTGATGATAAATAGCACAATAATATTACTATTTTATGGTTTAATAATTAACAAAATTATAAAACAGTGTTTATTAACACATAATATCATTATAGAAAATATAAATGATTTACAATGATTTTACCAAATTACATAATGACCAAAATGCTCTTTTTTTTTAAAGTTTAGGGGTAATTCTGTAAATACGCCAAAATACAAGGACTATGTAAAAATATCCAAAAACTGCAAGATTACTATTTTAGACTGTAATTAATAGAATTATAAGTTCTACACTTGAAACTGCGATTAAATCCGATGTCAGAAGACGTCTATACGTTCGTTTAAAGTTTCAGGGGTGTAAATGTAATTTTTGGAAATAATCTGGGCAGAATGCCCTGTTTGGACAAATTGTAATTCCAAACTTCCAAAGGTCATAAATCCCTTATTTCTTAACCTTTTTAAGTGAAATCAATGTCTATCTTCAGTGGAATTTCGTGGAGAATCCAAATAAAATGTCTGTTTTAGCAAACTCATATCACAAAATGCGAAATGACCAATTTAACGAATCCTAAATAAAACTCAAACGGTACAAGCAAATCAAAAACTATTTCAAGGGTAGTTTAAAATTTGAGAGTCATGGGTGGTCGGAGTAAAGAGTTATACTAATTCTACTATTTTGGATCAAACCGAGTTTTTTTTCTAGAGTTTTCTAATTCTATTTAATCTATATAACCACACTACTAAAAACAGTAAATAGAAGCTAATTAGTACAGAGAATAATGTGTATGAATTACTCACCAATCTGAAGAATAAAACTAGAACTCAAAACTCCCTTTCTTCTACCTACTTCTCTTTTCCTTTCTCTTTCTCTTTGAATGTATGAAACTGTGTGTGTGTGTGTAAGGTCTGTGGAAGTGGGGATGATATAGGACATAAATTAGACTTAGGAGAGGAATAGGGTAGATAGGTAGGTAGCCTAGGTAGGTGGTAGAGAGGGTGAGTCACTTGGGTTTATGTCATTAATGACATATTCTTTTTTTTTTTTTTTATGACATATTTTTCAATCAAAGAATTTGGTCTAAAATGTTTTTAGCTTGAGATGTAAATGTTCTAGTAGGTCATAAATGGTTACACCATTAGGTTAGATTTGAATATATTTGTGATCATAATTTATGTTCAAATGGGATCGGGTTTAATTTAAAAACTATTTGGATTCAATAAATTGGGTTCTAAATATTATTACTTAGATAAAATAAAAATATCATTGCGACTATTTTAGACTGTGAGCGTTATACTGACAGTATGTGCGCAAGTATTTTGTGTATCCTCTATGTGTATGTATTATATACATACATGAGGTATTATGCATGTAATATATTAAACTAGCTATTTGTTAACTTAGATTAATTAACTGAGGTTAGTTTTAGTCTAGAAGAGTTGTGCCATGTGTCTCTCGTTCTGTGTTCGTAAATACAGGTGTTTTAATTTATATTTTTAATTACTCCGGTAGTTTTGGATCACTATTTGAACTCGTAAAATTTCATAGCTTGTATTTTCAATTTACTAAAATCATAAGGTTACAATAAAGTAATAATTTAGTTTAGTAAATAAGGACAAAAAAGAAAACTTTTGGTGTGAATTTTTGGGTTATTACACTTGTAGATCAATTGTTATGACAATTTGAAGTCTATAAAGAAAAATTCTTTTTTTTTTTATTTTAATTTTTAAAAAAGGGCTAATTACATTTCTCCCTTGTGGTTAGTCCCATTTTAACTTTGCTCCCTCGTGGTTCAAAAGTTGACACTTAACCTCCCCTGGTCGTGACTAAAGTGAAAAAAATTAAGTTTAATTTTCGTTTAAATTAAGAGATTAAATACATTCAGCCCTCTTGTGGTTAGATTCATTTATACTTTACCCTGTATGGTTCAAAAGTTGACACTTAAACCATTGTGGTTAAGGTTAGTTAATATTTAGTCCTTCATATACATCCATTCTAGAAATAGGCTCAACTTATAAGCCCCTTTAAAAATAAGTACTTCTATATTTTTGAAGACAAAACTGACCTTGGTGCAGTTTTTAAATTCATATATATATATATACATATGCAAAAATTACTCCCCATCAAATCACAATATATCAGGATTCAAAATTTAAACACCAAACCCTGATTTTGCGATTCCCATAAATAGGAAACATTTCCTTTCTCACCAGTTTATCTCATCAGTTGGTTATATACATATAGAGAGAGAGGGAGAGAGAGGGAGAAATCACTCACTAGTTTGTTATATATATATATATATATAGAGAGAGCGAGAGAGAGAGAGAGAGAGAGAGAGAGAGAAATTTCTCACCAGTTTGTTAATGCAAATTTCTCACTTATTGGTGAGAAATTCTTAGATCTAGAATTTTTGATAGAAGTTTAATAATAAAAATTTTTCACAAAAACAAAATCACTTTTTTTGTGAGAAATTATCAATATTCTAGAATTTTAATGGAAGCTTAATAATACAAATTTCTCACCAAAAAAAAAAAAAAACAACAATGAAAGCAACAGAGAAGATTGTGAATGTGAAACTCAACACAGTCCTTGTTCTTATGGAGACGAATAATTGTTTTGCTCCAAAAGTCTCTAATATTCATGCAATTTCTGATATAGATCTCACCTTCTTTGATGACCCTATAGAGCTCTCTCATAGGGTGTTCAACATCTTTCCACTTTGTGTTCTTCACTTCCAGACTTAAATTTCTTCTGATATCATCTGCAATAGATTCAAAGGCCAAACTGAAGATGTCAAGCAGCAAATTGCTCTGTCTTTGATTGACTGCGATATTATCTTTCAACACCATAAGAGCCTTCAAAACATCACCAAGCTAGGTGAAGGAAAGTAGAGAGAGAGAGAGAGAGAGATATCGCGAGAGAGGACAGAATGAATTTGGTAGAAATTAGAGAGAGAAAGATAGATCTTGAGAGAGAGAGAGAGGGGGTGAGATAATGAGGGAGAGAAAAATGTATCTTTTTTTGTTTGGGTTTCAATTTGAAATCCCTAACTTTAAGGTGATGGTATATACACACATATGTATATCTCTAATGAAGGGTAATTTTGCCAATAAAAAATACAGATATTTGGGGAAAAAGAACTAATTCCTAGGATATCTTATTAATTAAGGATGAATTTAAGGTATTAAAAAGTCAAAGTGACTAACTGTATGTTGACTAAAATTTGAGGGACCAAATCATATAATTCTATTGTGGTTATGATTGGAACGAAGGGTATATGTGTCATTTCAAGTCAATAGTAACACTGTTAGGATTTCCTCTTAACACACAACCATAGATGGTTTAAGTGTCAACTTTTGAACTATAAGGTGATGGCGAAACACAAATGACTTTTTAAATATTTTTCCATACAAAGCGTATTCAGGTGACATGTAGCCACTGCATCAATTATTGTTTAATGGCAATTGTAGTTGTATTAGAGGCATTTGTGTCAGCTTGCTTAGGCTCTGTTTGGTTCATGATTTTATTGAGGGAAAGGAAAGGAAAATACTAAAGGAAAACAATATTTTCTTTGTTTGATTAAGAAGGAAAATAAAAAGAAAAATAGGAATGAAAAGAAAAGAAAACATGATGAGAAATAAACTAAAAATTCTAAAATTGATCTGTGAGTCACTTCCTCCTCTTTTTTCTTAAGTTGCAATTATATTTTAAACTTCTTGTTTATGAATTAAAGCTTGGAGAAAGACACAAGTTTGTTTTTCTTTTCCTTTTTTTTTTCTCCAAATTCGCAAACCAAACAGAGCTCTGTGGATGACTTTCAATCTAGAGTATTTGTGGAGATAAAAAAGTCCTTTAGTAGTCTCATCAATGATCCGGAGTTGTTTACTCCAATCTAGTTTTGGTTGTATAATACATCCCAATTTGTTGCCAATAGCTTATGTCTCTAAATATGTAACTAGGTCTCAAAGTGTGGTAACTTTGAAAACCAATTTCTTTACCACACTTTGGGACCTAGTTACACTTTTTGGGTCCAACCACAAAATTTTAGCATAGGATTTTCCCAAGGCTTATTGCAAAACTTGCATGAATTCACGAACATATAAGACCAACAAGCATGAAACACAAACACCCTCTTAACAAATTCTGAACATATGAAAATTGTAACAAAAGGGTGATATTATGGTTCTCATCATCTGTATATATTCATCTTGAACCCTGGTTTAAAATCTAAGATGTTCAAACTGGGCATTAACGAAACATGTCAATCTTTTCAAAATCAGCAACTGCACTTTAACGCCCCATTTGGTTCGCGGACTTAAGGAAGGAAAAAAAATATCTAAATAAAAACGAGAAGGAGAATTATTTCCGTCATGTTTTCTCCTATGTTATCCACCAAGTTAAAATAAAAATTAGAAAATAAAAAATATAAAAAAATTATATAGCTCAATAAAACAGGAAGATAACTCACAAAATTCAAACCTATGATTTACTTTTTTGACCAATTCTTTATGTTCTTATTCCTCTCACTCCTCACTTGACACTCGGACAAGTGTATGGGCTATGTGTCCAACACTTTTGTTTGGACACGCACCAAAAAAGATGAAAATGCTCATCCTTGGTGAGAAACTATGAACTAGTATACCACAGTCCGTATTAGATTGCTTTTGACACGAAATTCTTCCAAAATGAAAGAAATGCTCATTTTAAAGTCTTAACATTACCCCAAAAAAAAATCCTTATTCTTAAGAAAAGAAAAGAAAAAGAGATATACAAATTAGTTGCCTTGTTTGCAGATTCATTAATTTGAGAAGTCCGATGTTTAGACACGTACTTACACTCGACACCCGTAACCGAGTCTATGTAACATCCAACAAACAAAGAAAGTTTGTCCCTCAATGTTTTCTTTTACTTTTCCTCACTACATCTGTGAACCAAATAAAGCCTTAAAAATCCAATATCATGATGCGCTTTCAAAATGAAAGTTTGAAGTTGTTGACTTAAAAAGTCGAAAAAATGGCAAACCTCTATCGAGCCTCAAGAATGCTAATCGTCAGCTCATTTTTAGAAAAATTATTGCTTGTTCGTGAAGAAGAACCAATAGTATCAGAAGTCCTCCGACGAGTGGAAAATGCAGGCAGTTTTGGTGACGGGAGAGAGGCAACTTCATTGCCTAACATGAAAACCACAGTAGACATCGACGGTCTCTCACTAGGATCGTCTTGCACACACAAAAGCCCCACATTGATGCACTTCAGAGCCTCTTGAATTGTGCACAATTCCCTTATTGATGGTTCGATTAACTCTACACCTTTGCCTGCTTCCCAATTTTCCCATGCCTAATATAAAGTCAAAGTTCATCAAAGTTGACAAAATGCCAAGTAATTAACATGAATGTATCATGTATATATACATACATGGATAAAATGGGGGCACTAAATTAATTTTACAAAGAGACGGTTCTTGGTAAAGTTACTGTAGTACCCCTCACTTTAATGACGTGACAAACGCTTTTTTGTCCATTTAGATATGCAATAGGTTTGCATTTCCCATATTTGTATATACATATATTTTTTTTATCACATTTCATACGTACCCATCCTAAAAGACTTAAAAGGGTAGTGTTGTAGAAATCATTGTTCCTCCTACCGCTGACAATCTCTAACAATAATACTCCAAAGCTAAACACATCTGACTTTTCAGAAAATTCCCCATACAAAGCGTATTCAGGTGACATGTAGCCGCTGCATCAATAATAGTTTAGGTGACAATTGTAGTTGTATTAGAGGCATTTGTATCCGCTTGCTTAGACTCTGTTTGTTCATGGTTTGAAGTGAGGGAAAGGAAAGGAAAGGAAAACACTTTTCTTTGTTTGATTAATAAGGAAAATACTGAGGGAAAAAGGAAGGAAAGAAAATATCATAAGAATTACATTAAAATTTGCTGAATTTTGTGAGGCACTTCCTTCTCTTTTTTCTGAAGTTACAATTCTAGCTATTTAAAACTTTTTGTTTATAATATTATTTAAGCATGGAGAAAAACAAAAGCTTGTTTTCCTTTCCCTTTTCATTGTCTGCTCTAAATCCGCAAACCAAACAGAGCCTTATGAAAATATACTAGTTAGAATGTCCACATCACTTACTATGTACCCACCACCCGGTTGGTGTTGGTTTCAGATTGATTTATATTGACAATTCTTGCCATTCCAAAGTCAGAAATCTTTGGGTTCATTGCTTCATCCAAAAGAACGTTACTTGCCTTCAAGTCCCTGTGGATGACTTTCAATCTAGAGTACTTGTGGAGATAAAGAACTCCTTGAGTAATCCCTTCTATGATCCGGAATCGAGTACTCCAATCTAGATTTGTTTGTTTAGATGGGTCTGATAAAGAATGACCATTAAAAGAATTGATCAGTGAGTTCCATGAGCCTTTAGGCTCTGTTAGGTATGTGGGTGTAGATGAAAAAGAAAAACGAGAAGGAAAACTAATTCCCAAGTGTTTTATTCCACTCTTAAAAAACATTTGAATTAAATTGATTTATTTGACGTAAAGTAGAAACTCAAGAAAAGATGAAGGGAAGTGCCTTATGTAATATTTGTAATTTAGTTTTCTCTTTGTTCTCTTTTCCTTCCTTTTTTTTTCCTCATTGTTTTTCTTATTAATCAAACAAAGGAAAGTGTTCCCTTAACGATTTTTTTCCCGTTCTTGTTTTCACTCACTAAATCCATGAACCAAAAAGATCCTTAAGGAAAAGTAACTCTTAAAAAACGCAAATCATGGAAACTTTCAAGAGAGAGAGAAATGTACTGAATATGAATTTATCCAAGCTTCGATTGGGCATGTACTCATAGATCAATATCTTTTCGTTCCCTTCAAAACAGTAACCCAAGATCCTAACAAGATTCTTATGCTGGAGCTTGGCAATGAGTTTCAACTCATTCATGAACTCCTCAGCTCCTTGTAGAGATTTCTTTGAAAGCCTTTTCAGAGCTACTCTCGGAAATCCAGGCAAACTCCCCTGAGAATAAATAAATAAATAAATTATATGCGTGAACAAAAGAATCCACCACCTTTTCAATGAGGGATACTGTAGACACCTTGATTTTCACCAACCGTCAAATCTAGGGTTTGATTACCTCCAAAACTGATGATGATAATGTCCGACAGAAATTTGAAAGACTTCAAGGTGATTCAAGCTCTTCGGAAGGTTCTTCAGTCTCGATGAAATTTTCAGAGAAAGAGAGAGGGATACAGGAGAATTTTGGGTGTGAAAATACGGATGAGAGAAAAATTAATAAATAATAGAAATGACATAAATATGTGTATGTGTTTCTTTTAAGAAAATAAATTGGTTTTTTAAAGTACTCAAAAGGAAAAGAGAATGAATTTTGTTTAAAAATTAAAAAAAAGAAGAAAAAAAAGAAAAAAAAATTCATTTGGAGACTCATATGCTTAATTTGGATTTAAAATGAAAAATGAGTTTATATATAAATAAGAAAAGAAAAATAATAAAAGAAAATCTCACATGTGCTTTGAAGATTAGAGATACTCTAGAATGTTCCTTTATTCCACCCAACTAAAATGCCTTTCAAGTTCCTTAGAATTACATAGAAGTGCCATGGAGAGTTAAAGATGCCATAGAATATTCCTTGGCATATTCCTAGCCCATTAAAATTCTTAAATAACCCTTATCTTAGCCATTAAGGAAATCAAAGTATATAAAACACTCATTTCTCTCATTTGGTAAGGGGTTAGAGACTTTTGTTAGAGATTGGATATATACTAGAGATATAATTGAAAGATTTGAAGGGAAGCCATTGAAGAAGATTGAAGAACTTGAAGAAGAGCTTGAAGAAGGTTGAAGATCTTCACTATAATCAAGAAAATTTGAGGATATTTGGAGATAATCCTCGAATCCTAGTTTATTTTTAGTCTTAATTCAATCACAATTCATCGAATTCTAGGATCTTTTACACAATTTCCAAAAAGTCTTTTCTAATCTCATTTCATCCCACACCACTTGAATTGTGATTGAACTACCCTTTGTTTGTTGTTGATTGGATCTAAAATAGCTCTAGATTTGAAATAAAATATAATTTCAAAGAGGAATTAGATTTAGATCAATTTGATTTTATGACTTGATTGTAGGATTTAAGTGAATTTAAGTGTTAGATTCATTCATAGGATTGAGTAAGTCCTTGAGGTTCTCTTGCTAGATCTTCAACATGAGACCTATGATGGAGATCCTCTAAGGCTAAATCCATGAATTTCTTTTTGTATTTCATTGTTATTTTGATGATCACAATCATACTTGATATAGATCAAGTTTGATTCAAATCATGGACATTAATTCATCTATGGTTAGAGGTGTCAAACGGGGCGGCCCGCCCCGCCCCACCCCGCCCCGCCACCTTGACGAGTTGGGCGAATTTTGGCGAGTCACAGGGCGAGTCGGCGAAATAGACGGGGCGGGGCGGGGCAGGGCGAATTGAATCGGTAAGGGATATAGGGTGACTCACCCCAACCCACTAATTCGTGGGTCAACGGGGCGAGGTGAGATGAGCCGGCTAACTCGCGGGTTGGTTGGCGAATTAGCCCACGAGTTAGCCCGCGGGTTGCTTGTCAAAACTTATTTTTATTTTTGATAAAAAATTTTTGGAAAAGTAGTTTAATAAAACACTTTATTTAAAAATTGTTTGTTGAAAAAAGTATTTGAAAACTATTTTTTTTAAAACAATATTTATTTTCTACTTAAAAGTTTTATAAAATTGTTTATTAATAAATAGTTTATTTGAAAACAATTAAATAAAAATGTTTTATTCACGGGTTGGTGAGGCGGGGCGGGGTGGGTCCGCGAGGCGAGGCGAGGCGGGTTACGAGGCGAGGCGAGGCGAGGCGGGTTGGTGGCGAGTCGGTGGGTTAGACGAGCTTGGTCACGGGCCGAGTTGTGGGTTGCAAAAATGGAAGTCGACCCGGACCTACACCCAATGAATTGAGTCACGACCTGGGTTCGTCCACGGGGCGGTACGAGTTGCGACTCGCCAAATGGCGAATTGGGGCTGGGCGAGGCGGGCCAATTCGCCCGTTTGACACCCCTATCTATGGTGCAGTGATTTCAATGACAATCTGTGATCAAATTTTTTTAATTAAATCATGATCTATTGGAATTGAATGAGACCAATTAGAATTTGTCCCTAACTCATAGGTGTACCACTGTAATTTTTGTTTGATAAAATTTCGTAGTTAACATGGTTTGGTCATGGGTTTTACAACCCAATCACTCTCTGTCTGAAATTCCAGAACAGTAAGTCCATTTTAAATTGATTAGATTAGAGCCTTAAATAAACATTTTGAGCTTCAAATAATTTTTTCCATGAAGTTAAATATGTCAATAAGATCCCCTAAAAAGATTGAAGTGATTTTGATTCATTTACTATTTTTAGAAAATCACACAAAATCTTTGGACAGAGAGATGATAAATTCTGAGTAGTGTCTGTTTATAGTCCAATTCCCAGAGATTGGACCGTTTGATTATTGATATTCTTTTTGGGTTAGAAACTAGACTCACAGAGGCACCTGATGTCTAAACATCATTAAGATCAAACCATGAGAGCTATGCTTTTTCTATTTTTGAAAGTCTGGTCTATTTTCTGTAATTCCTGGAATTCTGTTATAGTTTTGATAAACTTTGCAAATGATGATCCAAATGATATTTCTATGACTAAAGGCTTAAAACATGTTTTGATATGATTAATTGAACTCAAATCTAGAGACTAAATGATCTAAATCAATGAATAATTCATAGCGTGTTCTTGTTCTTGTTCATGGTCATGCATTCATACATGTGAATAGATTCTAGCAATTAGGATTTTATTTTGTATTGAGTTAAGTCATAATTGGTTGAATCTAGTTATGAGTTCCTTGTGATCATGTTAGGATTATACTACCTCTATATGGACATAACATTGGCTCCTAGTTGAGACTTGTATATCTATAGGGGTGTTGTGAACTCAACAAATTAAAAGAAATTCATGATTATGTCAACTTCCCCATGTTTGATAGATTTAAGCTAGGAGTTTGGTATAATGGTTAGGATTCAAGCTCGGTATCTCTATGCTCAACTCCATCTGTAATAGACCTGGAATTCACCCCTTGCACATTTCCCTTTTTCCTCCCTGCATCCAAAGACAAAATAATCTGTATATACCATGCATGTTGTGTGTGCGTGTGTGTGTGTGTGTGTTGAGAGAGAGAGAGAGAGAGAGAGAGGACGGAGGAAGGGAGGGAGGGAGATACCTTTCATTTTTTTCCTCCACAAAACATAGATAGAAACAATGTTAAGAAGTAATCCTATAGAAATAATGATTGCTATCCAGTGACCAGTCCCACCATTACCAACTGCATGTGAATTCAGAAAATACATTATAAATTAGCCCACAACAGAGAGATTATATAAGTATGAATGACTCAAGTAACTGCTTATTACAATTTGCAACACATAAATACAAAGCTTCATGCGATGTCATGCCTCCAAATTCAGAAAGTTCTTCACTTCAAAGTCCAAAATTATAAAATTGTGAATCATATTGAATCATGATTCTAACCAGGGTTGTCAAATTAAATTGAGGCAAGATATAAAACGAAGAAATCAGGCAAGAAATTAAAATATAGTACCTTTTTTGGAACCAGGAATCCGAACATAAAAATCTCGGCCTTGGAAATCATTGTACAGAAGATCCACCACATCTCCAGGCCAATTTAAGCAATTTTTAGTAGTGTCTCCATTGGTATATGCATAAGATGTGCAAGAGCAATTCCTAAGGCAAGCAAGTTCACACTCTTGGGCGCTCATATTACCCCACCAGAGTGAAAAATCCGGTAATTTCACCATTCCAATCTTCTGAAACCTATCTTCCTCATTACAACTCAATTGGGCTCTCACACAGCCTCCACTTCGATTTCCCATGTCCCAATCTATTTGATTGGAGGGCTTGAACCCCGGCAAACACGAGCATGATGCAGGAGAACTAGTTTGTTGACAGCTTGCAAATCGTCCACAAGTGCCATAAACATCACATTCGGCTTTCGGCTCGTCCATAATAACTTGCCATGTGTCGCCATTTATCGGCCAATATAGCACCTGGCCTTGCCCTTTAGGATTTAAGGTAGCCCTATATTTGATAGATTCGTCCAAGGCACTAAAAAGAATACGCTTTCTATCATCAACAATGGAAAAACTAACATATGGTGCAGATCTTTCGGAACGATTATATATTAAGAGAGGCTGATATCCATCTAACACATGGCTTCTCCAATACGGATGATGTTGCTTCCAAATATAGAACTGTGCACGCCCTTGCGTATCCATACCAAAACTGAAAATTCCTGGTTTAGGATCTTCATCATCGGCCCAGGATGTTAGAATTACTTGCCGACCACTTATTTGGTTCATGCCGAATTTCATACCAGGCAGTAACGTATCGGTGGGATTATCAAAGCTCTGCCAAAGTACAATCTCGTCATTACCAGTACTACTTCTCAGAACAAGATTTCCACTCTCCAATAGTACTCCAACTGTGGAGTTCATGTACGAATCATCAACTAGTACATCTGATGACCATATAACTTCTCCCATTCCACTCAAAACAACGAGATTTCCATTACGGCCAAGCGTGAAAACTGCGGTGGAATTCGAGTTCGTGGGAATTGGGGATTCCCTATTAGCTACCCATACAACTGTTTGCTTTGGGATTTTGTTGTACCATATGCCTAAGTAGCTATTAGTGGAATTGCCTGGACTAAAGAAGCCCAATGCAAAGTTACCACCAGATGAAACAATGGTTTGGCCTATACTGATGGATCTGCCTGGTGTTATTATACTGTCTTGAATGGCACCTATAGGAGGCAAAATATATGTAATCAAAACTAAAAAAATGCACCACACCATTGAAGACTAACTGGGATGAGTCTTTAGGCTTTTGGGTGATCTTTTGGGTGATTTCTTTTCCCAGTTCGTTCAATTAATTTTGAAGTACATAAGAAGCCCACGATGAAAAGTAGCAACCACAACCACTATTTTTCTTATCAAAACGTGGAAATTTGGGGCATATTTTGTCTTTTGCGAAAAAAAAAAGTCATTAGATTTACCAATTAGGGACACGGTTACACGGGGTTCGGAGCAGCACCCTGAGGCGATTTTTTTAAATTTAATTATGCATATTTTTGGATATGATATATACGGTTAGGATCTTAAGTGAACTGGGTCTAGTGAACTTAACCAATGAACTGACTTTTAAGCCTAAAAAGAACCGCGGGCTGTCCCGCTGACCCGCACGTCCCGCTGGCCCGCAGGTTCTTTTAGGCTTAAAAATCAGTTCACTGGGTAAGTTCACTCGATCCAATTCACTTAAGATCCTCTTCGATAATATATATATAGAGTAAGGCTCCAATGCGCACTGGAAAAGCGTACTGGGTGAACGCACTGGGCTTTTAAGCCTAAAAATATATATATATATATATATAGATATATATTTTTAATCATAAAGCTCAAAATTTTACTTTGTAACATTTTTATGTCTTGTTTAAGAGTTCTGAAGTTTGGCGTTTGAAATATTTACTGCAAATTGTAATACTTTGACTTTTGCTTAAAATAATGAGTATTGTTTTATATAGTCATGAGCCACTTTTCCAAAGAGTAATGCTATGATTCCCACCTTTAAAGTTGGTTAATTCCCAAATGCCATAACCGTAGTACCAAATACTTTGGCAGTGATTGATGGTACCACATGGCACAGTATGCATTTGATAGTATTGATAAAATATTTGAGAACCAAATTTGAGATTCATATTTGGGAAGCATTGCGTTATTCTGTTCTAAATGTTAATATTTTGGACGGGCCAATGTATAGATTCATTCCAAAATTCTACAAATTACATATACATAATCGGAGATTTAAAAAAATTTGCAGCGGCCGCGGCCCCCGGCTGTAACGTAGTTCGGTCCCTGCTTTTGTTTGTATTAAATCATCTCCAGCCCTTGCTTACATTTTAACTCAAGTTTGACAAAAAATTTGAGTAAATTAAAGTTCGATTTGGTATGGATCTCTCTAATATTCATACTCAATTTTTTTATTTTATAATATTATTATTCTTCCTCATATTTGTATCAAACTTTGAGTAAAGGCACATTTTCAACCCTTACACAAAACCACATTAAATCAAATTTGACTTTAAAAAAAAAAAAAAAAAAAAAAAAAAAAACCCTTGAAAAAACCTTATCCAATACTTACTCAAACTCGTACCAAAATTTGAGTCAGTGAGTATTGTTATTTTAATTTAGTATGAGATCCGGGTAAAACTCAATTTGGTATGGGTTTGGTTCTAGGGTTAGGGAGTATTTTTGGGGATTTTGAACCAAATTTGAATTTGGTATGGTAAAGGGTCAGGATTGGAGACTCTCGATCGGCCATCTCTAACTTTTACTCAAATTATTATTCAAATTTGACTAAAATTTTAAATAAAAGCTTGATTTGGTATGGACTTCTCCAATGGTCATACTTAGGTTTTTTTTTTATGACATTATTATTTTCCTTTATTTTTGTATAAAATTTGAGTAAAGGCACACCTCCAACCCTTACACAGCCATATATCAAATCATATTTGAGTAAAAAAAAACCTCTCCATTCTTTACTCAAACTCGTACCAAAATTGGAGTCAATCAATGAATAGAGTTATTTCAATTATGAGATTTGGGTAAAACTCAATTTGATATTGGTTTGATTCTAGTATCGGAGAACATTTTAGGTTCTAGTAAAGTTACCACCGCATGAAACAATGGTTTGGCCTATAATACTGATGGATCTGCCTGGTGTTATTATACTGTCTTGAAGACTAATCGAGGTGAGTCTTTTTGGATTTTTGGGTGATCTCTCTTTCCCAGTTCAATTTTGAGGTATATAGGAAGCCCAACATGAAAACTAGCAACCAGAACCACTATTTTTCTTATCAAAACGTGGAAATTTGGGGTTTATTTTGTCTTTTGAGAAAAAAAAAAAAAAAAAAGAAGAAAAAAAAAGGTGATTAGGTTGACTTAGAATATTATTAGGTAGACTACCAATTAGGGACACTATTACACAAGGTTCAAGAGTAGCGCCTCTAAGGCAATATTTTTTTAACCTAGTTCTGCATATTTTTCGGTATGAATTTTTTTTTTTTTTAATCATAAAGCTCACAATTTTACTCTGCAATATTTTTTTGTCCTATTTGAGAGTTCCAAAGTTTGGTGTTTGAAATATTGACCGCATATTGTAATACTTTGACTTAAGTTCAAAAGAATGAGTGTTATTTTATATATAGGCATGTGCCACTTTTCAAAAGAGTAATGCTATGCTTCCAACTTTAAAGTTGGTTAATTCCCAAATGCCATAACAGTAGTAGCAAATGCTTTAATTTGGCAGTGATTGATGGTTCCACATGCCACAATATGCATTTGATACTACCGATAAAATATTTGGGAACCAAATTTCGGATTCATATTTGGGACGCATTGCGTTACTCTTTTCTAAACGTTAATATTTTGGACGGCCCAACCTATAGATTCATTCAAAATTCTTCAAATAACATATACTCCCTCCGTCCCATAATAAGTGTCCACATTTCCTTTTTTGGATGTCCCACAATAAGTGTCCACTTTCCTAAATTAGCATATAATTTTTACTTACTTTCCATAACTACCCTTATAATAAAGACAAAGAAGCATTTATTTGTGGTCCCAAAATAAGCAAAAAGTCAAACACCCATCACATCTAAGGGTAAAATTGGAAAGTGACTCTTTAATGAACCAAATAAATTAATATAATACAACTTTCTTAAACATTGTGCAAAAAGAAAGTGGACACTTATTATGGGACGGAGGGAGTACATAATTAGAGATTTAAAAAAAAAACAAGTGATCAAACACCAAACCAAATGAGTCGGCAGCCCTAGTTTTTTTATTTTTTTGAACAGCTAATGAATCTTATATCACAAGAAATCATTAAATACATACAAGTGACCAAGAACAAATATCTCCCAAAGTCAAACAAACCCCTCCAAGAACCACAACACCCTGACTCACACTACACCAGAATGGCCGATTTGTCACACTTATTTTCGTGTCATTTGTCACGGTGCTGAACAGTGACAATATTTGTCACGGTTAAAAACCGTGACAAGTTCAATTATCACTGTTTTTAACACTGACAAATTATGTTACAGTTCGGACCGTGACAAAGATATAATTTTGTCACTGCTCGGGACACTGACAAACTTTGTCACTGTTTTCGACAGTGACAAAATAATATATATATATATATATCTCATAATAAATTACCTGAATTGTCACACTTAATTTCAGGCAATTTGTCATTGTTTTAGACAGTGACAAAGTTTGACACATTTGATGTTAGGGGTCGTTTGATAAAACCAAAAATTAAGTGCTGAATTTTATGTAATGAAAATTTTAAGCGATTGAATTTGCATTATTTGAAATAGTGTTTCAAGTACTAAAATAAAATGCATTCAGTGATTATTTTAAGCAGAAATTTTTCACTTAAAGTTTTCAGCAAGTTTTTGGTTAATTTTTCAATTAAGGCTTAGTTTGGCCCCGCGTGGTTTTTTAAAAGGAGCTTATGAAATTTGTTATTAATTTGTTTGATAATTTTGTACAAGTGACATTAGTTTTCAAAAAAACAAACTTGAGCTTTTAAAAGCTCCACTCTTGAGCTTTTAAAAGCTCCCCCCAAAAAAACCCTAAGTTCAATTTTTGCAAATGTATTAACATGAAATTGTGCTTTAAAAAAAGAGAAGTACCAAAATGGGGGCCAAACTAAGCCTAAGTGGTATGTTATCAAACACACTAAAAATTAATAAGTGTTAAAAATTTTCATTTCAACCACTTAATAGGGTTATCAAACACAACCTTAGTTATAAGCAATGACACAAAAAATTTGTCCAAAAGTTAACTCACATTGACCCAAAAAAAGAGGCGTTCATATTTTCCCTCACAATTTTTCCCTCAATAGTTCATTTTGCCCTAACCTTTGTAAAATCTTTCAATCTCTCTCTCTCTGTGTCCAAAAGAGCCAGTGAAGACTCATGACCAGCGCACACTACCTCGCCCAGCCCACCACCACCTCCACCCAGCCGTGACCACCTCACCAGCCCACCACCACCTCGCCGCCGCCACCACCTCTGAAGCCTCCCCATCCGAAGCACTGCCGGCACCGACGCCCGCCCCCTCCATGGTATCTCTCTCTCTCTCTCTCTCTCTCTCTCTCTCTCTCTCTCACACACACACACACACACACACATATACATACAAAGCATCAAATAGGGTAAATTCCTTTTGGATAGTAACCCACTTTCTATATCATTGTTCTTCTCTTGCTCTTAATCCATGTCTGTTAATTGATAATCTAAATGGCTCCATTGTTATCTCAAGGGATACAAGTTCATGCCTAGAACATTACTTCAAAACCCTAATCAAAAACACAAAGTATTTCTCAAGAACTAAAAAGATTTTTCAATCAGTGAAGAAAACAGAGAGTTGTTTGATTTCAAGGATTTAATCTGAGCTATATACTTGAGGTGTGATGATGAAACCACTTGGAAAATCTTCTTAACACATCATGGTTTCCCCTATTTATTTTCATCAATTTTGGAGAGGTGTAAATAAGCTTTTTGGAATTTCAAAGTTCATATAAGAAATCGGCCCCTGTTCTCACAGATTGTTAACCAACTGTTTTGCATTTGTTTCAAGTGTTTCCATTACAGTACATACCCCTTTTTTATTTTTTTTTATGAAACTTCAATGTCTTAGGAAAACATTGTTATAAAATGGGCCACCCAGAACCTTTTATTCTATTTATGAAAAATATTTCAAAATCAGTCAACATTGCAATCCCCAATTCTGAGTCATGTGTATATCCTGATTTAATTCTCTTAAACTGTGATAGATATTGATGTTTGGTTTTTTGCAAAGTTTAATTACCTCATCAAGGATCATCCATGATTTTTCTCATAATATTTGTAGTTATTTAAGTATTTTTGGTGGATTTTACAAAATCAGTTATCTATTCTGGACACTATTCACAGAATACATGATATTGACATACATGCCTTGGTTAGACATCTCCATGCACTCTCAAGTTACATACATCCTTGGTTAGGATTTTACCATATTAATAAACATTCTTTGTGTCCCCCATTGACCTACATCCAGCCCATTCCCTTTTTTTATGTACAAATAGATGTATCTATGTAGATATTTGTGTATTCACTGTCAGACTCTCTTATCTTGATACTTTCCCAAAAGAGCACCCATTAGGTTTTTTTGTTTTATTAGTGGACTTTTCATTTATGTGTTTTACTTTAGAGGGTCAAGCTTGATTAAAATAAAGTATTGTTGCTTTAAAGTTAAACATATGAGATGGGCATTTGATTAAAAAGGCAATGGTGGTTAACCCAAATCAAAAAGCTGGATTTGTTTGTGTATATATTTTTGTTTTGTGGCTTTTCTTTTTTGGTATAGAGATAGGATTTGAAAAGGTATAGATTGGACGTTTTTATTTTTATATATATATATATATATATATATATATATTTTTTATCTATTCAGTAAAAGAAAGATGGGTAATAGAGAAGTAAAAAAACTTAATGGATCAAACACAATCTTGTCCTTGATTTGGTTTTCTTTAGCACTCTTGTTAATGTCGTTTTGTTCTGTGATATGGTAATTCACTGGGGTATGGCTGGGGCATGCTATTCATGAGAATTCTTTTGCAAGAAGAATACTCTCTCTCTCTCTCTCTCTCTCTCTCTCTCTCTCTCTCTCTCTCTCTCTCTCTCTCTCTCTCTCTCTCTCTCTCAATACTATAAAATTCATCAGTGTTAGAGTTTATGAATTCCCTATTATATATGTTCTCCGTCTTAACCAAAGCAAGTAATTCTCTCAAGATGACTAACTAAACTTTCTTTGAAGTCCTTAGTTGACTTTGAACTATAAAATAACTCTATTCAAAAACTTATATTAGATGCCTCTTTCACTTCAACTTTTACTCTCTCTCTCTCTCTCTCTCTCTCTCTCTCTCTCTCTCTCTCTCTCTCTCTCTCTACCGTTAGTATTATGCAAATACATGCCTATGTTGAATTGATAAAGTTTCTTTCGTGAAATAGCCCCAAAGTGTCTTTGTATACAAGCAAATGCTTTTATTACGTTGCAATACATACAACGCATACATGAAAGTATTCTGAACTTACATATGACCTCTTCTATTATTGCTCAATGAAACTAACATATCATGAAAGTATTCTGAACGTACATTGTGTAATGATCTGGTCATTAGATACGCTAATTTCAGGTCTATTACCGCTCTCTTGTAATCTCCGTTCTGGTACGTTTGATCAGCTCAGAAATAAGTATCTGTATGCACGGAGAAACCCCGAAGCTTCATCGAAACCGCTCGGATAAGGGCTAGGTAAGCTAT
The DNA here is from genome assembly GCA_033977485.1 of Hydrangea macrophylla. Classification (NCBI taxonomy): domain Eukaryota; kingdom Viridiplantae; phylum Streptophyta; class Magnoliopsida; order Cornales; family Hydrangeaceae; genus Hydrangea; species Hydrangea macrophylla. The sequence goes on from CM066984.1 coordinate 87,266,220, forward strand.
CATGTTATCTTCCCGAGCCTCGTACTCTTGATTGACTTGATTTACCACGAGCTGAGAGTCATTGTACCCCTGGACATGTGATGCACCCATTGAAGTGGCCAACTATAATCCGGCCAAGAGGGCTTCATACTCGGCCTCGTTATTGGAGGCTTTGAATCCGAACCTAAGCGCATACTCAAGCTGGATCCCGTTGGGCGTGGTTAGGATGATCCATGCTCCACTTCTCTGTTTGTTGGATGATCTGTCTACATAGAGTACTCAGGTTGGAATGTCTAATTGCAAACCGGGCGGTAGGACCGGTGGGTCGAGCTCTTCAACCGGGTCTTCTTGGTATATGAATTCAACAAGGAAATCCGCTACTGCCTGTCCCTTGATTGCTGTGCGGGGTCTGTAGACCACTTCAAATTCTTCTACCTCCAAGGCCCACTTGACGAGCCTTCCGGACATTTTCGGCCTGCTCAAGATCTTACGAAGGGATTGATCCGTAAGGACCACGATAACGTGGGCCTGGAAATACGGGTGCAATCTCCGAGCTGAAGTGATGAGGGCGAAGGAGAGCTTTTTAATGCGGGAGTATCTACTTTTTGCACCTTAAAGAGCTCGGCTTGTATAGTAGACCGAGAACTGTATCCCGTGCTCTTCTCGAATGAGTGTCGAGCTGACTACCGAGGGTGACACTGCCAAGTACAAGAATAGCTCCTCGCCTGGCACGGGCGTTGAGAGTAGAGGGGGTGAAGACAAATATTTCTTGAGCTCCCGGAATGCCTCCTCGCACTCTTCTGACCACTGAAAAGCCTTGCGGAGGACACGAACCTGTTCAACGTGGCAACCCGTCCGGCCAGACTCTGTACTTCTTTGGTTGACCTGGGCGACCGCATGTTGATGACGGCCTGGATTTTCTCGGGGTTTACTTCGTTCCCCGCCTGCTGACCAGTGCCCTAAGAACTTTTCGGAGGAGACGCCAAATGTGCACTTGGCAGGTTTAACCTCATCCCGAACTTTCTCAAAATGCTGAAGGCCCCGGCCAAATGTTCCAGATGGTCAGACTCGTCCCAGCTTTTGACCAACAGATCGTCAATGTATACCTCCATTGATTTCCCGATCAAGTCTTTGAACATGTGATTAACCAGGCGTTGATAAGTTGCCCCGGCGTTTTTTAGGCCAAAGGGCATAACTTTGTAGCAGTAGGTCCCCTGATCCATGATGAATGAGGTCTTTTCTTCGTCCCTGGGGTACATGCTGATTTGATTGTACCAGGAGTAGGTGTCCATGAACGAAAGGAGCGAATGGCCGACTGTGGAATCCACAAGGAGATCTATCCTGGGTAGTGGATAGTAGTCCTTGGGGTAGGCTTTGTTCAGGTCGATGAAGTCCACGCACATCCTCCACTTCCCATTGTTTTTTTTTGACAAGTACTACGTTTGCTAACCAGTCGGGATAGTGGACCTCTCGGATAGATTGAGCTTTGAGGAGCTTCTCGACCTCCTCACCCACTGCTTTTTGTCTCTCGAGGGCCATGCCCCGTCTCTTCTGCTTCACCGGCCGGGAATCTGGGTCGACGTTGAGCCGATGAGACATTACCCGGGGATCAATCCCGGGCATATCTTCATGGCACCAGGCAAACACATCTTGACTCCATTGTAGGAATTGAATCAGCTTTTCCCTAAGGCGGGGCTCCAGCACGGTGCCGATGCTGACCGTTCGGTCTGGGAGTTGTGGGTTCAACGCCACTTATTCCAGTTCTTCGATCGGGCCCACTCTGTCATTCTGATCCCTTGGGTCCATCTCTTGGACGTTCAGTGTTTCTATGATGACCTCCCGATAAAGGGAACTGACATAGCAACTCCGGGCAGTCACCTGATCCCCACGTAGGCTCCCGTGTCCCTGAGGGGCCACAAACTTGACTGTCAAGCTATGAGTAGAGACGACAGCCCTGGCTCTGTTGAGTGTAGGCCTCCCAAAAATGACATTGTAGGCCGATGGGGCCTCCATGATTACAAAGTTTGCCACTAGGGAGGTCTGCTGAGGGTAAGTTCCCATAAGCACGGGGAGCTCCATGGTACCGAGCGGCTGGGTGTTGGATCCATTGAAACCCACCAGGGGAGTGGCTACCGGACGGAGGCAATCTCTGGCTATCCCGAGCTGATCGAATGCTGACACGAACATGAATGTCAGTATGTCAGTTGGCGGGGAGCCGGTGGATTGGACCTGCCAAACGTCTGCCCAGGATACCCAAGCATGCCTCTTACTTGTCGACTATGAGTCCCCGCCTCCCGACGTTCCTCCGGAGATCACGTTGATTTGACCAAGAGGCTGTATTTGACCGAGAGCTCGGGCTCCTTGCGTAGGCCATCCATCTGTCGCGATGAATTCTGTAAGATTGCTCTGCTCGATCAGTTTTTCAATGGATATCTTTAGCTTAAAGCAATCCTCTGTGTGGTGACCGTAGTCTCTATGGAATTGGCAAAACTTATCCCGATTCCTTTTTTTGGGCGGGGCTTTGAGTTTTGCCGGTTGTTGAAGCAATCTCTGTGCCTCAGCGGCGGCCATGACTTCATGGATTGGTCAAGACAGAGGCGTGAAAGCGATCTGGGGCTAATCCCGACCTCCTCTATGCTGGTCTTGCCTGGGCTTTTTTACCAGGCCCTTCTCAGAGCCCTCACGCCTCCGCTTGGCTTTCGGGGACTCATCTCCCGCGAAGCAGGTGTGTTTGGACTTCAGAAATTCTTCTGTGTCTATATACTTTCCAACCCTCTCCGAGAGCTCCACCAGGGTTGCCGGTCGGTCTCGATAGAATGACGTAGCAACCTTGGTGTGTTGAACTCCCGAGCAGACGTCCATGATGGCTACTGTTTCGTTCAAATTGTGGATCTGGAGCCTCTGCTGATTGAAGCGATTCACATAGTCCCTTAGGGATTCGCCCTTGAGCTGCTTGACAGTCAATAGCTGAGTATCCGATTGAGACCGATCGAGCATCCCCACGAACTGGCTAATGAATAGCTTGCTCAATGTCTTGAAGTCATCAACCGTTCGGGGCTTGAGGGCGTGGAACCACTGCACTGCTGGCCCATTGAGAGTGCTAGGGAAGGCCAGGCACAGTAATTCATCGACAGTGGTGACCAACGCCATCTGGGCCCTGTAGGTGCGAATATGATCCACTGGGCTCCCTATCCCGTTGTAAGAACTAAGATGGGGTGGCTTAAACTTCCGCGGGATGGGGAATCTGGTGATCCGAGCGATATAGGGCGACTCGTCTCCGTGTTGGTATGGTCGTGACGCTGCTTGCGGCTCAGTTGCTCGATTTGTTTCTGTAAGCCCTGGATTTGAGCATTCACGTATAACCACTCTATCTTCCTTTCAATGTCCGAGCGGTAAGTCAGATTAGAGAATGCCCTTAGCAACAACAAGGGGTGGAAGAAGAAATTCTTCCAAGTATCCACTCTTAGGCTCAGCAAGGAGGTCCCGGAAATCCCCTTGAGGACCACTTGGGCAAGTAAGTTCAAGAGTAAGCTGCGTCTCGAGTCTATTTTTAGTTATTACTTCTTACTGCCGTAATGTTGACTGATTTCCTTTTGTTTTGCAGTGGGATTTGCCAACCCACCAAGCATCTCGAATGAGTGCCAGGACTAGATTAGAGAGCTAGCCTAAGATCCCACGAACATCGTTGACATGCTATCCTGGATGGGAGATTAGGTGGTCACCTTCACACCTGAGAGAGTTTTGGTCGCACCGATCTTTCCTCCTATCATTGTCGGTAAGTTTCTAGTTCTCCAACTTCCCTTTCTGCCTCGTCGTCATTGTATGTACTTTGGCCAATCTTCCTTTGACTCATATCTTTTTATGGTTTCTCACAGAGATGGCTCCCAGGGATGCTGCTATTCTAAAGGAGAAGGAGGCCACTTTGGCAGCGTGGGCGGGCCATAGAAAGAAGAGGCAGGACCTTGCTGCTGGCCAATAGCTCAAGAGGCTTCAACGTAGACCCATCCAGGAATAGGTCACGACCTCGGTCCCTCGAACAGAGGCAGTGACCTCCACTAGACGACCTTTGGGAAACATCCTGTCTGGGATGCCGTTAGTGGAGACTGCTAACGAGTACCGAGAGAGAGTCTAGCCTGGGCTGCTTTAAAGTCAAGTTGAGAGATGTTCAGTGCTGGGCCCTGAGGCTCTGATCGGGTGGCTTTATAGCATCTACCACATAGTGGGTAACTCATCTTTCTCCACTCCTATTTCTCTATTCATGGTGATTAATTGGCTTCCATTTTCTTTTTTCTACTGGGTATTTAGTGGCTGGGGCTGAGGCCTACCTTCCTGGGATAGCTAAGAAGTTGGCCGCTAATGAGACCGCTCTCTCTATGGACAGCGCGGGAGGCTTCAAATTTTTCCTTGGTCATGGAGAGAGAGAAGACAAAGTCATTGGCCCTGGACTTGGGAACGATTTAGGAGGAGTGGCAACCTAGTAGGAGAACAGGAAGATTGCTAAAGCCAAAGCCATGGCCAATGCTGTGGCCACTCAAGAGGAAGCAAAAAAGGCTTTGGAGGAAGAGTTTGAGGCCGGCTTAACGGCTACGCTGACCTGACAGAGAGGGAAATTTTGGACCATCCTAACTAGGACTTCTCGGGCTATTCATGGGCTAAATCTGACTTCTGGAAGGAGGGGGCCCCAGCTATTGAGGAGGTCACCGAAGGAGAGGCTCCTACTAGAGAGGTCGGGGCGACCGGGAATGAGGTGGTCCTTGTGAACGACGCCCAATATTGATCCTTCCCGGGCTTTTGTTTTGTTTTGTTTTGTTTTTCTTTATTGGGGAGGCTGCTATAATTGCCCCTAGGCATTGTACTTGTCCCGAACTAAATGACAAAGGCCCTTCGAGGTTACTTTTTGTGTCAATTGCTGCTCATGTTTGTACTTTTATTGCTTGTGTTTGTTTGTGATTGCCTGTGCCCGACCAGTTGTTAGCCTCTTTAGGACCTTGCCTTAGCAGAAGGTTTAGACTATGACTGGTAGGGAGCACTTGGTCTTATGGGGACATGTAAAGGTGTTAAATTTCCCGTGTCGTTCATGATTAGGAGATTTTAGGTCTGTAGATCCTGACCAGGGTACTGTAGGAGCTTTAAGTCCTATAAGTACTCGATGTGACTACCTGTTTGGTTCATTATTCCCTCTTGACCCTCAAGCTTTTGCTAAGGTCGGTGTTCATAGAGGTGATGTCTGTAGATAACCGACCTAGAATGTTGTTAGTTCCAAGGTCATTTGACTCCTTTATTGTTGGCCACCTAGGGAGTTTGACCCCATCGTAGGTTATGGACCTAAGTGGAATTAGTGCCTCGAGTGTGATCCGAGGTCTTTTGGTGCCTCAGGTGTGATCCTGAGGTCTTTTGGTGCCTCAGGTGTGGTCCCGAGGTCTTTTGGGGCTAGAAATACTAGTAGGATGCACTATTCGCGAGAAAAAATCTTTATTTCATTTAAGAATTACTGTGGTTGCTCTAGAAGAGCTACAAATTATTGAAGAAAACATAATATCCCTAACCAATACTAATGCCTACTTTACTGAAAGTGCTTTTGCAGATGCTCCACATTCTAAGGGTGTGATAGGTCCTGCCCTTCTAGCGTCTGTAACCAATACATTCCCAGCCGGTTGACCCTAGTGACCTTATAAGGTTCTTCCCAGTTGGGCCCTAACTTTCCATGGCTGGGATTCTTGGTGGACTGGTTAACTGCTTTGAGGACGAGGTCTCCCACCTAGAAACTGTGGTGCTTCACCCTTTTGTTAAAGTATTAGGAGACGCTTTGTCTGTACGCTGCCATTTGGAGATACGCCTGGTCCCTCTTTTCTTCAACTACATCGAGCTTCCCTCTGAGGGCTTCTTTGTTTCCCGAGTCATTATTGTTTGTCACTCGGTAGGTCAGGAATTCCAGTTTGATAGGGACCACTGCCTCATAGCCGTAGGTAAGTAAGAACGGGGTTTCTTCTGTAGCCTCCCGACGTGTGTTCCGATAAGCCCATAAAAGGCTCGGGAGCTCTTTTGCCCAGAGCCCCTTTGCTATTTCAAGCCTCTTCTTAATGGATTGTAAGATGGTGCAATTAGTTACCTCGGTTTGTCCGTTGGCCTGAGGATGCTTGGGAAAGGAATAGTGGTAGGAGATTCTGTAGCCAAAGCAGAACTGTCTGAAGATTGGGGTGTCAAACTATTGCCCATTGTCGCTAACCAATACCCGAGGTACCCCGAATTGGCTAAGGATGTTTCTTTCCACAAAGTTCTCCATCTTCTTCTCGATTATAGTGGCCAATGGCTTGGCCTCTGCCCATTTGGTGAAGTAGCCAACTGCTATCACCACGAACTGACCTGACCTGACCCTTCGCCATAGGGAGTGGTCTAAAAATGTCGATACCCCACTAAGCGAACAGCTATGGGTTGAGGATTGGAGTCTACGTTGCTCCTAGTCGGGTTTATCATGCTTGCATTCCTTTGGCACTTATCACACCATTCCACATAATCCTTTGAGTCCTGGGCCATAGTGGGCCAGTAGTACCCTTGCAATAGGGCCCTTCTAGATAAGGCCTGACCTCCGATGTGACTCCCATATACTCCCTCATGAATTTCTTGCAAAATACCTTCAACTTGAGTTTGGTGAATGTATCGGAGGTAGGGGACTGTGAATCATCTCTTGTAGAGTACTCCATTAGCTAGGTGGTACCTTATCGCTTGATATTTGACCCGTCTGGCTTTGGCTTCTCGTGCGAGTGATCTCCACTCATGAGAAATGTTACTATTGGGTCCATCCAACGAGGACCTGCATTGACTGGGTCTACTTCCATGCCCTCCAGAACGGACACGCTGGGCTCGGATAAATTCCCTACCCTGATTCCTTGAAGATCTGATTCTAACGATGATGCTAGGCGAGCTAACTGATTAGCTTGTTCGTTCTCTTCCCTCGGGATCTAAGTGATACATAGCCCATTTAGCTCCTTAGTAATCTTTTTGACCAGGGCTAGGTAGGCCACCATACTGTCTTTCTGAGCCTCATATTGCTGTAGGACCTGGTTCACCACCAACTGAGAGCCACTATGTACCTTAATCTATTAAGCTCCAATCGAGGTAGCCAACAACAACCCTACCAATAGTGCTTCACACTCCACTTCATTGCTAAATGCTTCGAACCCAAATCTGAGAGCATATTCGAGCTGAATCACTGTGATCAAGATAACTCCAGCCCCACTGACCTGTTTATCCGAGGACCCATCCACATAAAGCATCCAAGTCAAAATATCAGGTTACAGCTTGGGTGGTAACTCGAACGGGTTGAATCCTCGATTAGATCTTCTGGATAGGTGAACTCAACAAGAAAATTTGCTATTGCCTGTCCCTTGATCGTTATTTAGGGTCGTTAAATCACCTTAGACTCTTCTGATTCTAGGGCCAACTTCATGAGTCTCTTGGATGACTCAGGCCGGCACAGGATCCTGCACAGGGTCTAATCGGTAAGGATGACTATGGTATGAGCCTGGAAGTAGGGGTGGAGTCTCCGAGCTGAGGTAATAAGTGCAAAGGTAAGTTTCTCTATACGAAAGTACCGACTCTCTGCGCCCTAGAGTGCCTACCTTGTATAGTATACCAGGTACTATACCATGTGTTCTTCTCATACCAGTGCTGAGCTAACTGCCGAGGGTGACATCGCCAAATACAAAAATAGTTCATTCTAAGGATGCTGAATGCTCTAGCCAAGTGCTCAAGATGGTCAAATTTTTCTCGGCTCTTGACAAAGAGGTCATCTACGTACACTTCCATGGTCTTCCCAATCAACTCCCTGAATATGTGATTCACCAGGCGCTAATAGGTTGCCCCGGCATTTTTTAGGCCAAAGAGCATCACTTTATAGCAGTATGTCCCCTAGTTGGTAATGAATGAGGTCTTTTCCTCATCACCGGGGTACATACAAATCTAGTTATACCCAGAGTATGCATCCATGAAGGAGAGGAGTGAGTCTCTTGCCTTTGCATCTACCAGCAGATAAATTCTGGGCAGCAGGTAGCAATCTTTGGGGCAAGCCCTGTTTAGGTTGGTAAAATCCACGCACAATCTCTATTTCCATTACTTTTCTTGACCAGAATGACGTTTGCCAACTAGTCGGGGTACTGAACTTCACGGACTGATTTGGCTTTAAGAAGCTTCTCAACCTCCTCTCGTGCTGCTTTATGTCTTTTAGGAGCATTCCCCTTCTCTTCTGTTTAACCAGTCAGAAGCTCGAATCAATGTTGAATCAGTGGGACATGACCCGGGGATCAATTCCCGGCATGTCCTCGTGGCACCACTCGAAGACATCTCGATTCTGTCTTAAGAACCAGACCAATTTTTCTTATAGCTCGGGTTCCAAAAGAGAACCCACACTGACGAATTGGTCGGGAAACCGAGGATCCAAAATTACTTGATTTAGTTCTTTGACAGGAATGACTCCATCCTTGAGTTCCCTCGGGTTTATCTCTTCAATGCTCAATGCTTTAGAAATTGTATCTCTGTATAAGGAACTGATATAACAGCTTCAGGTTGTGGCTTAATCTCCTCTCAGGATCCCCGACCCTTGAGGAGTCGGGAACTTGACAACGAGGCTATAGGTGGACACCACTACTCTGTCTTTGTTAAGCGACGGGCTCTCGAGAATGACATTGTATACTGAGGGGGCTTCTACCACAATAAAGTTTGTGAGCATGGAGACCCGCTACAGATATGTTCCCATGAGAATCGGTAGCTCAATCACCCCGAGCGGTTGCATGCTGGACCCATTAAATCACACCAATGGAGTAGCCATAGGTCGGAGCCAAACTCTCGAGATCCCTAACTGATCAAACGCCGATGCAAAGAGTATGTCAGAAGAGCATCTTGTGTCCACGAGTACCCTTTTGACAATGTAATTAGCTATCAAAAGTGTTACCACCAGAGGGTCATCGTGGGGGCAATGCAAATCCTTAATATTGGTGGATGAGAAAGTGAGAGTATCGGTCGGAGGGCAGCTGGCTGGTTGGACTTGTGCGACATCCACACGGGATGCCCAAGCATGCCTTTTCCTTGCTGACTGCAAATCTTCTCTGCTCGATGTACTACCGAAGACCACGTTGATGTGACCAAGAGATTGCTACTACTGCTCAGGGGCCAGGGTATCCTGCCACTACTGTCTGTTTTTCACGATAAACTCGACTAGATGGCCCTACTTAATGGGCTTTTCTATGGCAATTTTGAGTTTAAAATAGTCCTCGGTGTCATGACTGTGGTCTTTGTGATAACGGCAGTACTTGTCCTGATCCCTCTTCTCGGGCGAGCTTTTTAGTTTCATCGATTTCTTGAGCAGTTTCTGAGTCTTTGCCGTAGCCATAACTTCTTGGATGGGTCAGGAAAGTGGAGTGAAGGCCACCTTGGTGTTCTGGACTCCCGAACAGAAGGCGATGATTGCAACTATCTCGTTCAAGTCATGGATCTGAAGTCTTCGCTAGTTGAACTGATCGACATAGTCTTTTAGAGATTCTCCCTTTCGTTTCTTGATAGCGAGTAGCTGAATGTCTGGATGAGGTCGACCAAGCATACCCACAAGCTGGCTAACAAAAAGCCTACTAAGTTCCTTGAAGTCGTTAACTGATCGGAGCTTCAAGGAGTGGAACCACTATGCGGCCGGGACCTTTAGGGTGCTAGGAAAGGCCAAATAGTGTAGTTCATTGACATTGGTAGCCAACGCCATCTGACCTTTGGAAGTCCGGACGTGGTCGACCGGACTTCCCGTACTGTCATACGAGTCGAGGTGAGGCTATTTGAACTTGCGGGGAATGGCAAATCCTGTGACCCTATCGGTGAACGGCGATTCGGTATCTGTGTTGGTATAGTTACATCTTGGTGTCCAGCCCAACTTCTTGATCTATCTCTCTAAGTCATTGGTACGAGCCTCTAAGTTGTCCTGACCAGTATCTCGCCCGTACTCGGTATGGTAAGTCGAGTCAGAGTAAAAGGCTTCTCCCTCAAAGTGCGCTGTCCTCAAGAATAAGGCCCGGCTTTGACTCCGATTAATCATGTGCCTAAGGTCGTTTTGACTTCTGGCCGGGCGATCCTGGGCTGATTCCCGGGTCAAGCGTACTTGCCCCTTCACTCTGTCTATCGTTGATAATGTTTTTTGCGTCCCGTGTGCGATTTGGGTTGGCCCAGGCATGTTGTCGGGTTCGTATAGGATCCTGGCTACGCTCATCATTCCCGAGTTGTCCCATTGCCTAGGGGGATGCTGGTGCAGTTTGGGCACATCGTCGAGCCCGTTTGGGCACCTAACCACGCTCATCATTCCCGAGCTGCACCTCAGTCTACTGAGGCTTGTTCTGTTGGGCCAGCAAGGCTTCGATCTACCGCTAGGTTTGACGCCGGCCCTCCAGAAGCTGTGCCAGGATTGCAGTGATCTACTTAGGAGTCATGGAAACTACCTGACCTGTTGGTTGAGCCGTCTTCTTATTCTTACGAGGAGCCATGGCGATCAGTCAAGATTTTTATTTTATTTTATCAGATGGTGAAATATTGATGTTGCCAAATTTTGGGGTAAGGAATAAGAAGAAAGTGACAATAGAAATTTGTATGTGGTTTGGCTCTATTAATGAAGAGGCCTACGATCACGTGCGTGTCGGAGCACTTTCACTATGTAATGAAATCACTGGGGGTCTATGGTGAACCAACAAAGGGATGGAGCTACCAGAGACTGGCCGGGCAGGGTGTATATGTGTGCAAGGTAAAGTTGCGATCCCCTTTGAGGAGGTGAGTGGCCTATTTTATAGATGTAGACCGACTCGTACATGGCAAGTTAACTAATAAGGCAATACAATCCTATTGGGATTGATTAGCATAAATCGTGTGAGTTTCCTAATCGGATTAGGAAAAAATCTTAGTTTTCCATTAGTCTTGTAGCTGAGATAGGAAACTATCTCGGAAGAGTTTGGATTGCGTATCCAGGTTGGCATGGGCTGTCCTTCGAGGATCTGGGCCCAGGCGGCGTTCCCGACCTGTAGGGTAGGTCCTGTAAACCGGTCGGGATGATGTTGCTACGTCGACTGGAACTGCTCGAGATGGCTGCCGAGCCCCACAATCATTTGGTTGAACATTTTTGTATGTATCATTTGTCATAGATAGCAGTCTATTTTTTGTATCTGGATGTTGATTGTAAATCTTTTATTGGTACTGAGTAACAATAAAATTGTTATTCAAAGTTGGAGTCTATTCTTTGAGTGTACGTGAATGGTGAGTAATTTTACAATTCTTTGTTGTGGCATGTAAGAATTTCTCAGTATTGTACAGAAATTTCTCACCTTTTAGTAATGACAAAGTGATAAATTTCTCAGTCATAGTACAAGATGTGTGTATTCTCATAATAAAGTGCATACACACATCTGATTGAACATACATAAAAATCCTTAGGCATCCAAAGACCAAATACATTGACAATAACTATGACAAAGACATTCTGAGTAGTCAAAATATTTTCAACTAGCTAATGTCTACTGTACACAAAATGAAACATGCACACAAAAATATTTTGGTTTAAAAAAAAACTAAACATTTCCACAATATTTCACAGGATTCCAAGAACTATCTAGCCAAAATTTGTATATAAATAACACCATGACATTGTCTATCCAAAAAAAATGTTTTAGATTCTTGCTTATTGCATTAGTTAGAGCTGGTTTTTCCCGAGCTTCTTGCATTGCCTTATAGCTCTCCAAAGTCCAAGATCGGCCCGATGTATTAAGCAGTACATGGAGCAAGCCCGCTTGAGCTTTTATGGCAGTTATTGCCGTATGCTGGTTATGTATGCTTCAATGAGGTGCCAGAATTAGGGTCTCCAGTAGCTCATCGACGTGGTCGGGTCGAAGTCCTGTGTCATTTGTTGCCTTCCCAAATGCAAAGTACATCTAAACTTTTTCCACCAGGCGCATCTAGGTAGCCTTCCTCTAGGCCTTTTTGTACCCTTGCTTGAACTAGCTGAAAACAAAAATTTCATCTTCGACTTTTTTGTACCCTTGCGTGAACTAGCTGAAAATAGAAATTATACATGACATCATAACTAATTCCTTTAGGACAAATTTCTAACTTTGGTTATCTACGTAATAAGTGAGAGTTTTTTCACTTATGTTGTATAAAGAACTAAAAGTATTGGAAAAAGGGACGAATGTAAACTCATGGAACATTCACCCTCAAGAATGGGAAATTTACCACTCAGGTTTGAATAGGGGAGAGTTTCTCACTTACTTAATCCACATAATAGGTGAGAAATTTCTCACAGCTTGTACTACACGAGATTGTATCATCAATGTACAAGGGATGAATGCAAACATGTCAACGCTCACACACACAAATGGGAAATTTGTAACTCAAGTGTGGGAATGTGTGAATTTCTCACTTACTTATTTCACATAAAAAGTCATAATTTTGTCACAGTATAAAGAGTGTCTCATCAATGCGAAAGTGATGTATGTGAACACATGGAACACTTAATACACACAAAAAAAAATGGGAAATATCTCAGTCCAAATTTAGATAGTTGGAGTGAGAAATTTCTCACTTACTTCATACACAGAACAAGTGAGAAATTTCTCACAGCTCACACTAGAAATAGTTTATCATCAATGCAAAAGGGATGAATGCAAATACATGGAAAATTGACCAACCAAAAATTGAAAATTTTACACTCAATTTTGAGGAGGGATTTTCTCACTTATTCCAAATGAATGTGGAAAGCGTGAAGAATTTCTGACTTGTTAAGGTAAAGTCGTGTAAAATCATTTCGCATATTGGCGACCGTCGAAACCCAAGAATTTTTCACTCTATTGATGATTAACATGAAAACAACAATATATTTTTTTAAAAAACGCAAAAAATAAAATTTCTCATACCAAATCATGCTTGTAAAACCATAGAATTCTTACCCTTTCTACTCATCTCTATCGCTACGCCGTCGTGCCTCTGATCAAAACCCTAAGTCAAATTGCAGAAACCGTAGCTCGAAATACAAACCCATATTGAAATTTCCATGAAATTCATAAAGAAACTTCTGTGAATATGCGCAAGATCGTTGAGAAATTTCTCCCATGGAGATCGTCTTCTAAGTTGTAAAATTTTCTCAAGATTTATATGGATGGATTTTTTATGAGGATGAGAAGGCAAAGTGTAGATATTGTGAGAAATTTTGAATTTTGAAGCACTAAAATGGCGTCAGAATTAATGTTTCATAATTGTTTTCAAAAAATATTGAATGGGCTGAGGGCATTTTGGTCATATTTTGGGCTGAGGGTTTAATCATAAGTGGACTTATTCATTGGACCTATTTCTAGAAACTCTATCTATAATGGACTGTATGTTATATTATCCAAAAAAATGGCCAAATCATGATAGTTTTTTACTGTAACACTTAATTTTAAGGGATCTATGACCAAATATCCCTATAATTTTAATAAGTGCAGTTTTGCTCACCCCAAAATTGCTCACTCTTTGCTCACTCTCCTCTTCCATTGACTAATACAGTGGGGCCCAGTACTTTACACCATTAGTTAATTCTCATTTAATACTAAGCCTCACGGAATTAGCCAATGGGAGAGGAGGGTGAGCAAAGGTGAGCAATTTGAGGGTGAGCAAAAATGCATTCTATTTTCAAAAATGCTACACCCATAACTTTTTTCACAACCTTTTTCACAACCAATACATTCTGGCCCTTGATTTTCAGTGAATCCTATGTAGGACCTATATGAGACCTTTTCATGGGGGTTTACTAAAATCAAAGGCCATGATGTATGATTGTGAATAGGGGCAGACCCAGGATTTTTGGTCAGAGGGGCCAAAATTATACGGGGGTTCGGGGGCAGCGCCCCCGATGCTAATTTTTTTAGGTCTACTTATACACCCCTGAGGCTAATATTTTTAGGTCTAGTTATACACAGTTATGTGTAAAACTGCAAAATTGGTTTAACACCCCTAGTTTGGGGTAAATCATGTAATTTTAGGGGGCCTATTTCTAAAACCTATAATATATTACATATAAATCTAGAATTTTCAAAAGTCCAGGGGAGCCTGTGTCTAAAACCTATAAAATATTGTATGTAAATCTAGAATTTTTAAAAGTTCAGGAGAGGCCTGTGTGAATTTTAGGAGGGCCTATTTGTAAAATATTACATGTAATTATGTAATTTTTAAAAGTTTAGGGGAGGCCTATACCACCCATGACTTACACTTCGGTCCACCCTGATTATGAAAAATGTTGTGGGCATAGCATTACTCTTAAATTTTAACCTGGGCCAATGGATACGTTTTGGTCACTAATTACCCCAAAATTCAGAAACAGTTGGAGGCTGGCTCTCTCTCTCTCTCTCTCTCTCTGAGTCTCTCTCTGATATACGAAGAGACCGAAAAAGTTCCCGCCGTGGACAGTCGTACGAGCTCAGTGATGACACACCATCCACTTTGGCCCTTTTGACTCATAACTGGCCATTACTCGTGAAAAGACTTTTGACGAAGAAACGAAGGAGATCACTTTGGGACACCACGGTGGAATTGGTGTATGTACGCCAAATTATTTTGCTAAGTGTCAATGATTGATTAGAGGATAAAGTAAAAGTTGGTGGCCATTAAATGTTATCTGACATGCATTATTTGTAGATGAATTTGTGATAGCCGCCGGTTGCTTGATATTACATGTTCGTTCCTTTATCGATAAAGGTTGTTCCCTTATAACTAATGTTGGTTTCAATAGAGCTATTTTTGTTAAATAAGGAAATTTATTTATGTTTATCAGTAGCATTTATTAATAGCATCTAATTCAAATTAAATAAACCCAACAACCACATTGGTAAAGACTAAAGAGGGAACAATTGTTTTCATCATGATTAAATATTTTTTTTCCTAAGATCATGTAGAAAATATTTTTGCTCACCTCAAAAATGGTTCACCAATGCTTACCCAAGCATCTCATTGGTCAATGCAGTGGGACCTATGATTAAATTAATGGTGTAAAATCATGAGTCTCACTGGATTGGCCAATTGGGTGCTTCGGTGAGCATTAGTGAACCAATTTTGGGGTGAGCAAAAATGCTCTCGATCATGCATGTCTGTTACTTTTTAAAATATTTTTCTACTTACCTAGTACTTAGTTGAAGAATTTAAGGTTGCATTAATACTTCCACTCATATTTGGGATATCTCTCAACCACCAAATCTCCAACACTTAGTATCTTCACTCACCCTCCTAGTTTCACTTTCACAGCATGTTCAAGTTTTTTTTTTTTTTTGAGAATACAACAGCCTATGTTGAAGTTTTATTTGGAGAACACAACCTAAGTTAAAGATCTACTAGAAGCTAATTTTCACATTATTTATTCCTATGTAATCAGTTATAGTTTGTAGAATTGTGAAAAGTTTTGTTATTCTGAAACAAAAATATAGAAATAAAAAGAACAAAAGTTATACTGTTTTGGAAACAAACTTTCTCGACTTAGGGTTTGAAATAATCAAAATTTATAAGCTTCCTCAAGGGGATATCATCAATCCTAAAACTGAGACATGGATTCCATCATTAATTAATATCCACCACATAAGTAATATTGTCACCCAATCTAATGAGATATTGACCTATTTAAGGATCTCACCATTTTAGGGATCAAAGTGTAAATATCAAAAGTACGTGTCTATAAATTAACTTTGAATGCACTCATAATAACCATGAGGTGTTAATTATCTTATAAGTCAGTACAAAGATAATTACCCCAAGTCAGTCCCGTTTAATACATAAAGTGTACCAGCATAGTAAGTTGAAACTATACCGTTTCCCGTAGTCAAGACAAACCTACTACACCACCATGTTGCAGTCCTACCGATGGTGCTTCCAATCCCATCTAAGACTTTAAACCAAGATCTTATAATCTACACTATCTGATAGTCTGATCTTCCGCATGTAGGTCGAACTCTACACACCAAATCACCTACCATGTAGAATAAGAGACACACATGCACAATATTAAATAAACAATATAATGCAAATATGACCCACACAGGTTCTCATTAAAATAGAATAACTGATTTTATTAAATGAATAATAAATTGGCTGCAACACTGACATCCCAGTGCCATAGCCAATCGCAGCATGCCATATGTCCTCTGTCCAATTTGACCAGCAAATCAATAGCTGACACGTGGCGTTGATATGGGCCCTACTTAGGTTTTACCACGTGGTATGTTGGCCCCACTTAGATTTTACCTATTTTTCGGCATCCCGGGTCTGATTTTTAATTAACGGACATTTATTCCTAGCTAATTTGGTTGTTCCGGATGTACCAGTGACCTTAGATTCGGCCGAAACCAACTTTCAAGGCCTGTTTGGGATTTTATATGATCTTTTTAGGCTACCCCAGCCAGATTCCTACCCCCGCGGGTCCCACCTAGCTCAGCCCGGGACAGTTGAAAGACGACTCATAGGCTTTTTGACTGAATCAACAGCTCCGGACGTATTGGTGATCTTAGAATTGGCCGATTTTGAGTTTTTGGCACTTTTTCTCTTTTTACAAGGAGATTTTCAGCTCCCCCGACCGATTCCGACCCCCACGGGTCCCACTCAGCAGTCCGGACCTATTCCGGCCCAACTAATGGACTTTCTGACTATTCCTGCCCTTCTGAAACCAACCATGATATCCGTTCAAGACTTGTCGATTTCGTGTCGAAATTTGACTTGGGCCTCCCAGGCTCATTTCGAAATAAAAATCTTTTAAACTTTATTTCTTTTATTCTTTTTCTTTACATGAAGTTAAAATACGAATGAACACCGATTGGACTTCAGTAGCCACCTCTGCACTTAGAACTCACAGGTAATACCCTCAACTCATACTCTTGGTGGTGTGGCTTCCCTATAAATCTACATGGTCGATTTCATCCGCTATTCTTATGCTTGTACTTTTTCTTGGTGGTGCAGCCTTCCTGTAAATCCACCTGGTTGGTTTATCTGTCTTTACTACTTTACTCTTATTCTTGGTGGTACGGCTTCCTATAAATCCACCTTGTCGGTTTATCCGCCTTTGCTGCTTTACTTTTATTCTTGGTGGTGCAGTCTCCCTGTAAATCCACTTGGTCGGTCTATCCGCCTTTACTGCTTTACTTTTATTCTTGGTGGTATGACCTCCCTATAAATCTACCCGGTTGGTTTATCCGCCTTTACTCCTTTCTCTAACTAATCTAACTCCTGATTGTACTAACCCATTAACTTACTAACTCATTACTTTACAAACTCGTCATTGTACTAACTCGTTACTTTACTAACTCATTATTGTACTAACTCATTACTTTACTAAAATCGTTACTTTACTAACTCATTATTGTACTAACTCATTACTTTACTAAACTCATTACTTTACTAACTTATTTATGTTACTAAAATCCTAAACCAAACTTATAACAACCTTATTTTTTTCAAAAAGAAATTGTTATTTTTTTATTATTATTTATTCACTTTTTATTTATTTTATTGTTTTAATATTTAAATTATATGTGTGGTGTGTGGCCAAGGTGTGTGTAGAAGTGTATGTCGTGTGAGTATGTTGGTGTCATGTGTGCATGTGTTGTGTATGCAATTATTTAGGAGGGGTTAGGTTAGGTCATAGAATTAGATCATTAGGGTAATAAATAAAAAGAGAACTAAAGTGAGAGGTGGCAACTGCATATAGAGAGAGAGAGAGAGAGAGAGAGAGAGAGAAAGAAAGAAAGAAAAGAATAGGGAGAAAGAAGGAGAAGGTCTCGGGTTCATGGTCGCGTGTAGGATCGCAGCACATATACCAATTCATTATTGTCGATTTTTTTTATCCAAACTAGGTAAGTTAAATATGTGTACCTGGTGTATATACACGTGAGTACGTATGTATACGCAAATGAATTATTTTTTAGCACATGGTTGATGGGTGTCTAACTTTTGTCGTTTTTGCATACAATAATACATATTGAGAATATTTCGTTCTTTATGATATTGATCTTAGTATTTATAAGTTGATAAATACGTAGATCGATTCATGGGAAGAACCAAAGAATTTATAAAAAAAAAAAATAATAATAATCCAAAATTTAGGGGTATCCATTTGTAGAATTATAACAGTGCTGAAACTTAAAAAAATTCGTATAAAATTAGCTATTGTGAATTTTAATATTCTGTCAGTGTGACCTATGTAAAACGTGATTCTGCACCATTTGGGCAGAAAATTGAAATTTCAGGAGCAATTTTATGTGGCTTAAAATGAGCATAAGTGATAGATTACAATTCTGTGCGGTTCCTTATTCATTAACATGACTTAACGAAAAATTTACTTGGAGATATATGAATTCTCTTATAATATTGGGTTTCGTGAATTTATGGCTGGGTGATCATCTGTGTGAAGTTTATAACCGAGTTTAATATAATAAAAACCTTTTAGTATTCACCACGGCTCCTTATGATTTTAAGTGATGACTTCGTGGATGACCCGTCCTTGGGTGATTAGATGGCAACTACGTGGATGACTCGTCTCTTCATTATTTTAAGTCTTATGCCCGGCTTGTTGGTCTATTTTATGAGTATCTAGACATTTTTATTATTGACGTCAAGAACATAAGAACTAGCCTTTCAATGTATACTCAAATACCAGTAATACCCCATGGGAGTTGGGACCGAAGTGAGAGTTAGTGTTACGTTACATGGGATATATGTGTAGGCTGAACCATGGATGGGTGGTCGAAGTGTTGAACATAAGGTGTAATTCAATAAAATACTTTGTGGTGTTTAAATTTGTGACTATACGTTGTATTGTAATTCATTACATCTTGCTGTAGTCAAATCCTAGAAATTAGTAGATGTTTAGTAATCGTCATATCAAACAACTTTTGTATATATCTGTTAGCTTAAAACGTAGCCTTCTATGTGGAACATAACATTTTCGAGAACGTTGTGATTTAATAATCAACTGGATCAGATTAGTAAATTGGATAATTTGGTCACTTAACTTCACAATTGATGACCTTTTCGCAAAAATTGAAGTAAAACGACAATTCGAGCAACTTTCGTGTTTTACACTTTTCCTAAAAATATCGTCTTGACACTATTTTAATATATTATCAGAATCTGCTGAACATCACATGTTTAAGAGCTGAGTGTTTAGAATTAATGAACAGGGATGTGAGACTTTCCTTAGAAATATAATTCTGAACATCTTTCGCGTTTTAAGTTTTGTCAATTTCCAACTCCTTCTTGGAGATAAATTCAGTTTTATAAACAATATCCAAATGTTGGTTTTTCGATTGTTGTACAAACTTCTATTACTGCAGGATGGTAGGCCCACTAATATGTTTGCAGGTATTTGCCTACCATAGCTAAGAAGAGTAAGTATTTATTCGGTTAGTTCGGGTAGGAACTATATGACCGTCACATAAAAGGGAAACTACCCCTTATCCCATTATGTGAGTGGAACTACTTTCCTGTCCTATCTCTTGTATGTGTTGTTATGATGGTTTTATGGGACTGTGAGAGATCTCTAAGACCGTGTGTGGCTAGTGTTATTTAACTCATACCAGCCATGTGACTGACCCGTTGAATTTTTTGTGGGTGCGTTCTTGTTGGAGCGTAGCCAATCGAAATTTGCAGGGATAATAGGGAGTTTGTGGCATCTAGTAGCAGGAAGAATGTGGAGTTCTTATCACTATTTATCTTTATTAGCTTTTAGCTATTTTAGAGAGTTTTAGTATTTTTTTATTTTGGCATTGTGGACCATTTGACATTTTCAGATATTGTTTGAGGGAAGTTTTTTTTTTTTTTTGGAGAGATATTAATTATGGTTTGGAGTCAGATTTTTAAACCTTGGTTTTTATCCTCATTGGTTGGATATTTTACCGTTACTATTGCACTTGTGAGTTATGATTTATCCTGCACAGACTGTGTGATGTTTTACCTTACGATTACCTCTGATAATTGGACGAGTGGATATTGGTTTAGGGTTCTCCATTGACTAATATTTATTTGTCTAAAAATTGGGGTGTGACAGTTTGGTATCAGAGCCAAGTTACCCTAGACTGGAGAATGTCTAGGTGATCTTCGGAATGTGGTGAATGGGTTGTTAATTGTAGTGAATGAGTTTGTTTCGGATATTTATGTCTGTGTGGTTATCTTATAAAGATTATGGTTTGAGGCTACAATACCCGTCATGGATCTCAGGTTGGAGATGGTGAGAGCTCTGGAGGAGTTGGGGCAGGAAATCCCAACTTAGTACAGATTGATATGGGGGCTATGATGAACCAAATTCTGTAAGTTGTGCAGAACAATCAGCATGGAAACCAGGGTGATCCAGTTCGCTAAAAGGAACGAGGATTTTGTTTCTCTTAGCGGGCAAACATTTGATGGGGAGAAGGGTCTGTTGGTAGCACATGCTTGGGTTCGCAAATGTGAATTTGTATTTGAGCGGATGCAGCTGACAGAGGTCCTTCTTGTATTTGAGCAAATGTAGCTGACAGAGGTGCAGAAGCAGGAGTTGGGATCTCAGCAATTGGAGGGTACTGCTTTGTCATTGTCAGAGTCTGTGCGGGCTTAGTATGATATGGCAAAAATTACATGGGAAGAGTTTAAGGCTGATTTTGAAAAGAGCTTTGTTCCTAGAGTAGTGCAATCACAATTGGCCAAAGAATTTCAAGATCTTCCTCAGGATACCATGTCAGTGATGGTACCCTGAGTAAGATCTTGAAACTCTCTGGCCAATTGTGACTGCACTACCATTATTCTTATGTTCATTTTCAAAGCCCACATATCTCTGACCATTCCCCTCTTGTTCTCTATCTTGATAAAAATGTTAGGAGGAAAGGTAAGGCTTTCATACTTTTAAATTATTGGACCCAACTTGAAAATTACAATGGCACTGTCTCCAATGCTTGGCAAACTCCTGTTAGTGGTACATCTTAATATCAATTGTGTCATAAACTTAGATGGTTAAAACAAGATTTGAAAACTCTTAGCACAAGTCTTGTTGGGAAAGAAAAGGTCTTGGCTGATAGATCTAGGGAAGCTATCCAAGGTGTCCATCCTGAACTCCTTAATGATTCGCAGAATCCCAATCTTATTTCTAAACAAAAGCAATGTATATCTGATTTCCTTAAAGCTATTTGGTTGGAGGAAGAAACTCTAAAGCAAAAATCTGGAGTGGAATGGTTAGAGGCTGGTGATAGAAACTCTAGATATGTTTTCCAACATATTAAAAGTCGAAGGAACAGGAAAAGAATTTTCAAGCTGGAAAAACCTAATGGCACTTTTACCATAAATATATAGGAAGCAAAGTTTGAAGCAGTTAGGCATTTTAAAGATTTACTTGGTTCTACTGCTAGAAACCAATACCCAGGTTTTGAGGTACTGAGAAGCTTTATCCATAAACGTATTCCTCAAGATATTATGGATGCTCTGGATAGCATTCCCACTATATCAGAAATTATTGAAACCTTTCTTAGTATGCAAGTGAACATAGCTTCTGGCCAAGATGGCTTCAATGCTCATTTCTTCAAGAGTTCCTGGCCTACTACTGGACCTTCAGTCATTGAGGCTATTCAGGAATTCCTTCAATCGGGAGAATTGCTTAGAGATTCTAATGATAGTATTATAGCACTTATCCCTAAAGTCCCTAATCCCTCTAAGATAGGAGATTTTAGGCCCATTTATTGCTGTAATACTGTCTACAAATGTATCTCTAAAATTATTGCTCATAGGCTTTAAGCTCTTCTTCTTTCCATTGTTGCCCATTCCACCGATAGTTCTGATTCCTGAAATTTCCTTGATTCTACGGGAAGTACTGACCTCTATTACCATGCCTTTGGTTCTATTGGCCCTACTGCCCTTGGTCATAAGGCTTGTATTGATTCCCACTCTTCCCCTCATCCTTTTGCTGAGATTGGGAACGGTTATCTCTCAATGACTATATTGCCTTAACTCTTACAGATTTCTCTGCTTGGAACTTTTGCTCTTCTTTTCAAATTTCAGGGCCAAATCCACTATCTTACTGAATGGCTCACCCTCTACCGCTAACACTGACTTGGAGAGGTGGTGTCCCAATCCATCAATAAATTTCTCATTCTTCTTTTCCTCGATATCAATGAGATATGGAGCATAGTAAGAAAGTTCATTAAATTTTCTCACATACTTCATTACTGACATGGTTTTTTTTTTTTTGGGAAAAAAGGTTAATATATTCCAAACAAAGATGTACAAATGTACAAGGGGCATACCAGGATAAACAATAAGCACAACAAGAGGACGGTGGCAAGAATAGCCACTAAATTCAAAAAAACACAAACCTCACAATGAAGGCATCACAAGCCATACAACAATATAAGGGCAAAACCCTAGGATTAAACGAAATGGCTCAACTGATTACAACTAAAACATTATGACTAATCAAGGGAATCTCATCCCAACACAGTCATCAATCATCTATGTCGAGGAAGAAGCAAAATATTCAAGTTGGGAGTGTTGCTTCCACTTTGACCTAATCTGGAGATTGATTTGAGAAACCAAGTATTGCAGCAATTGTTCTTTTGGAGTAGAGGAGCCACGAAATGTTCTGTTGTTCCTTTCCCTCCATAAGCCATAGACTGTAACCCCAAGGCAGAGTTTAGGCATGGCATGATGAATTTTCTTCCCCTTCCAGTGTTGTGCCATCCATCACACAGTAGTATCACAATCAGTCTTGTTCCAAGTAAACCCACACCTATTCATCAAGTCCTGCCAAACAAAAGAGGCACAACTACAATCAAAGAATAAATGGTTGTGAGATTCCATTTGGCTATGGCATAACGCATAAGCAAGTGGTCCAGGGGTAAAAGCAAAAATTCTATCATGGGTTGCAAGTTTATTTTGAACAGCGAACCATAAAATAAAATTCTACTGAGGGGTGCAGCCAGAGAACCAAACAAGTTTATGCCAAGGGACCACATGAGAAACATCTCTAATATGGTTCCAAATATGGGCAAACTCATAATTACCATTAGGAGATGTGGTCCACGATATGCTATCAGATAAGTCAGAAGGTTTATACATATCAGATAAGAGGGCCCAAACTTCATTTAAGCCTATCGAGTTTGACATAGGCTAATTCCAATCATAATTCTTTATAATGGTTGCTACTTTTGCATAAGCATCAATAGCAGCATCGTAAGTAATCCTATTAGTACACTTTTTAAACAGAGGTCCACTTGGAAGCCAATTGTCGAACTGAAGGGAAGTATGTAGGCCATTACCAATTTTATGTATTAGTAATGGCCTAACAACTTCCCTAAGTTTCTACAATTTTCTCCAATACTAAGAGCACTGACCAGGAGGTTTAATACCCCAGAAACTTTTAGACTTTATCATGTACAAGTATACTCACTCTCCCTAGAGGGATTTGTTTTTAGGGTCAAGGAGATTACCAATGTGCTTTAGATTCAAAATAGTATTAGTGAGGAAAACATCTTTAAAACCCAAGCCACCCTCCTTCTTGGGCTTGCACACTTTGACCCAAGCAACTTTTGCACCATGTCCCTTTTCAGTAGTACCGGACCAAAAGAATCTCATTAAGGCTTGGTCCACCTGTTTAAGGACACATTTGGGAAGAATAAACATCCTAGGCCAATATTGCTGAATCCCACACAAAATAGACTGTATTAGCTGAGCCCTACCTGCATAAGATAAAAACTTAGATTTCCACGAATTGACTCTAGAGCAAATTTTATTAACAAGATCAACGCAATGGACTTTTTTCAATTTAGTGGTGATCAAGGGAACTCCAAGATACCTTATAGAAAGAGTTCCTTTTGAGAATTGGAGTTCCTCCTAAATATTATGTGCCATTTGGTCTTCAAGCCCAGAGAAGAAAACACAGCTTTTACTATTATTAGCTTGAAGGCCCGAAATATCATAAAATTGATTCAAAGTATTTCTAATCAACTTAGCAGAATCAATATCTCCGTTAAGAAGGATGATAAGGTCATCTGCAAAGAAGAGATGAGGGATTTTCAACTTATCACATTTTCAATGGTAGGTAAAAGGACCCCTGTGAATATTGTGGTCAAGTAATTGGCTAAGGGCATCCATTATAAGAACAAACAGGTAAGGGGAAATGGGATCACCTTGTCTAATGCCCTTGGCTCCGTCAAAGTAACCCACAGATTTACCATTGAAATTTATGGAGTATCTGGGAGTGGTAATACAAGCTCGAATCCATTTTTTCAAATTAGGTGGAAAACCTAGAACATCAAGTAAGTCAAACAAAAACTCCCAGTTCACACTGTCATAGGCCTTCATAGGGTCAACTTTAGCAGCATTTCTTGGTTTACCACCAAGTTCATCAGTGCCTTAGAGTGGAGTACCACCGGTGGGAAGGGAGATGGTTGTAGCTTCAAAGCTGTGTTACAATTATGGGTTACCAGGGCATATTGCTAAGAATTGTCCCAGTAAGCCCCAGAATAATCAGGCAGCTCCCGCTAGAGCATTTACAGTGATGCAGGCAATGAGAATGTGCAAGGTAGTCTCAAACTTTTTCATTCCAATGTTCGTGTTTTGTTTGATATAGGCGCATCTCATTCTTTTATTTCTCGTTAGTTTGTTTTGAGAGAGGGTATTCCTGTAACTCCTTTACTTGTGACTGTGTGCGTAGAAACACCTCTAGGAGGGCATGTTACTTTATATGAACAATGTAAAGACTTTGTGATAGACTTTGTGGATAGGACATTTCTTGTTGACTTGATTTTGTTGAGTTTCAAGGGGTTCTACAAAATACTTACTCTGAATTTAAATAGGAAATAAAGTTCCATGGTGGGAACGATAACATCTAGCAATTCAATAAAAAATACCTCTCCATGGGTCCTTGGAATCATTGTGGCTTTCGCAATTTTCTCCTCTATAAGATCCAATGAAAAGTTGTGATTGAATTGAAGGAAGAAAAAAGGGGGCAAATTTTTGAATTTTTAAGCCCTAAATTTCAATTTTTTTTTTTTGAAAGGATGATAAGAGCACACAGATTTATCAACATATTAAAAGACATACAATGGGTTGACTTTCATATTTCTAAGCCCTAAACTTCAGAATGTAGATGTCAAAGCCCTAAATTTCAAAATGTAGAAATCTAAGCCCTAAATTTCAAAATGTAAAAACCTAAGCCCTAGTTCACCAACTGTAACACCACAATGGGTTGTTTTTACAGAAATTTAAGCCCTAGTTCTACCAATTTGAGTACAATCACAATATGAGAGAGAGGAGTGAGAGAGAGAGAGAGGGGAGAGAGGGGGGGACTGAGACCTGCGGACGGCTGGTGGTGACTGATTTTCGTCACTGGTGGTGGGGCTGCTTCGTCGGCCGGCTGTGGCTGCTTCATCGCTAAGTTCGAAGATGAGAGTATGTCACCAGATAGAGTTGTAGAGAGAGAGAGAGGGAGAGAGAAATAACGTAGGTTTTGGTTTGATGAGAGAGAGAGGAGTTGGGTTAGAGTGTAGTTAAAATGGTAGTTAATATGCTGAGTTAAGTTGTGGACCCCACCATGCCACATCATTTTGTATGCTCGTCTATGTATCCTTTATGTGCCCGAAGAGTTACTGTTATTATTTGGTGTCACCTCCTGTTTTTTTTTTTTTTTGACAAATGCACTAATGAAAATTAACTACTAAATTTGTAGTGTTTAAATTCTAATTACTATAATTACAGTACTAAAAATATTGTTTTAAATATTTGATTGATTTTTTTTTAAACTTAAAATATAGTTTTTAATAGATTTTCGTTTACTTTTTCATTATCAAATACACTGGGAAAAAAATCATGTATTTCCATTTTAAACACTCAATTGTTTTATTAAACACGCAAAAAAATTACCATTTGACCCTGCACATTTATATCCATTTGACCCCACACATTATATCTGTTGTGCCCTTATTTTATAATCATAATCGCATCTTAATGTTGTCAAAATTTATAAAATAGCCATAAATTAACAATAGTGGCCATCTTAAAAATTCCTTCTATGAAATTATTTTGGTTTGTTATTTCTTAAAAGTTATAAAATAAAATAAAATATGTTAGTGACTTGAATGAATATGAAAATTGGTAATTTGAACAAGGAATAAAAACTAGGGTAAATTATGAGCAAATCCTTAATTAAAGCAAACAAAAGTTTAAAGGAGCCGTTATTTTTTAGAATTTGTCAAAAGTCCCTCTCACAAGCAAGTGGCCAAACATTGCCCCAAACATTCCAGCCACTCACACCGTGTGAGTGGCTGTACAATAGCATTCCTCAATTCAAAAAATATTTGAAAACTTTAACCCTCCATAACTTTTGATCTACAACTCCATTTTTTATAAATTTTATACCGCTGTAATCGTGTCGACGAGAGCTTTAAAACTAGTACCATTGTTGACATGTTTTGAGCATTTTTTTTTTCAATTTGAAGAAATTTTGAAAAAAATAGAGTTTTGTGAAATTTCACAAAAGTAGTTTTGTGAAACTTCGCAAAAGTAGTTTTGTGAAATTTTCAGTTACACAAGGCATGTAAGATTTTTATTTTTTTTTTCTCAAAATATATCAACAATGGTACTAGTTTTGTAACTATTGTCGACACAATTCCAACAGTATAAAATTTGAGAAAAATTGAGTTTTATATCAAAAGTTATGGAGATTTAAAGTTGTAAAATATTTTTTGAATTTAGAATATCATACGGTACAATACTCATACTGTATGAGCGGCTGCAAAAGCATTGCGCGTGAAAAGTTGGGTGGAAGTGGGGAAATGTTTGGGTGCATGTCAATTTTGTCCTTTTGTCAAAGAACAGGGACTTTTGATTAAATGCAGATATTGAAGGTACTTTTTGTTAAATTTTTAGCTGACAAGGGATATATCTCTAACTGTCCCTAAAAACTAAACCTCACGGTTAAGAAACAATCATTATTAATTAACATTAATTATTTATAGAAATTTAGGCTAAAGTTCGTAGAAATTTAAAGTCCAGTTTGATTTTTATTTTGTTAAAAAGTCCCTCAAAGGTCGAGTTAAGTGAAATTTTACTTAATATTCATGTACATGTTGTCAAGCAAAATTGCACTTAATATTCATATATGCCAAGTGAAATGCACTTAATAACAAATCTTATCATATTGTCATTTTTAATAATTTCTCCTATTATTTATTGAATCACGTACTATATTTGGGAAAGTTTGGAAACTATGTGTTTAAATTAATGACAAAAACAGTAAACCTAATCACCGTAAACTGTGGTTTCACATTCTTATACTTTTATTTTCTCCTCAAAATTGAAGAAAAACAACTACTATATGATAATGCTATGTTTCCCAAAACCCAAAAACAGGAGGTATTGGAGGAATCATCAGGGATGATCAAGGTCAATGGCAAGGCAGCTATTGTGGATGGATTGATTTTTGTACAAGTCTTTGCGTGGTTTTGGAAAGTCTTATAAGAGGCCTTCAACTAGCCTTAAAGAAGAGGTTTCAAGAACATGATTGTAGAAAACTGACTAAAGTTGCCTACTCCTTCTTGGAGAATGTCTCAATCCATCGCCCGATGAGGGCTATCTTGGAAGACATCAAATTTCAATTCAATCGATGTAAAGGCAAGCATGTCTCACACTAGAAGGGATTACGGGAAGGCAAATGTGCCGACTTTTTGGCTAATATGGGAGCCAACCAACAACTTTATTTTGTTTATTTTCATACTCTCCGTAGTCCCTAGGGCGCTATATATTTCTCTTTTTTTGGTTAACGGCTTAAGAGTTATAGCTTCCCTCGCGAAAGCTGGCTCTATTTTCTATATTGTCTCTCTTACCAAATAAATAAAATACTTCGTTCTCAAACACATGTGATAGTGGAGTGGGACCACTTTTAATAATGGTGAGACCATTTCAACATCCCCTAATCAAAATCAGGTGAGTTCATTGTCCCATTTGTTTAGGAGCCATTTGGGATATTAAATTGAAAGGCATAGCATTACTCTTAGCATATATATTGCATAGTGTAAATAATTCCAAAATCAAAAAGTTTTAAAAATTAGGATGAGCTAATGGATAATATAGACTGCTTCCTACATTATACGGTATATAGATATCAGAGTAGGCCTGTAAACAGATCAGATTCGGATCGGATTTCTACAATCTGAATTTGAATCCGATAAAAATCCGCTAAAGAAAATCCGAATCTGAATACGATAAAATTCCGATTAAAAAAGAAATTTGAATATGCACTTGTTAGGTTTAGATATTCGAATCTGAAAACTGATTCACATAATAAATCGGACAAAGACCTAAATCCTAAATCGCACAAAACATCCAAAATGGTTTATACCTGTAAATATGCATCAAACAAGCATATGGGTCGGGTAAAGGACATACGTTGCGGAATATACCCGACGGATCGTCTTGGCGGCGTTGTTACTAGCCCGACGATAATACCCACGAACTGCTGTTCTCTAGTGCTTCCGTGTACGCTCTTATGCTTCGAACGGGTCATGAGAATGCCTACTAGAGACACCCCTTTGTATCCACGTGCTAAATCCCAAGCCCTAGTGTGATTTGGCTAGAGAGAGAAAGTAATCGAAGAGAGAGAGGGGGCAAGAAGGGCGACTCCTTGTTGTATGTAGAGAGTTGTGTTTATGTGTGTTATACACATATATATATACACACACATATACATGCCCTAGGACTCCAAGTTATAGTCCACATAGGATTTCTTAGACCCTAAGCTAAGCCCGTTGGACCCAGTCCATAGATTATGTGGGTGACCCATAACACACAAAAAAATACTAACATCTCCCACTCAACCACATAGGGCTTGTGCTAAAACAAAATCTCTCAGATTCCAACTATCATCTTCTCCTCATACGGGGAAATAGAACGTGCAACCTCAAGAAAAGAAACGTACAGCGACAGGAGCTGAGATGCTAAGTCAATCACATAACTAGCAAAACGCATCACTCGGAAGCTTCTCGTGTATTTACCCAGACAGGTTTGACCACACCAGATCTAGCACTCTTAATCCCTCAGAAAGCAGTTTTACACCCCCAAATATGTAATATACCCATGACACTCAGTACGTATATGATTGTCGTTGGCCAGCTAATGAGTCACAAAACATGGTGTGTTATCGAAGAGTCTTCCTTGCCTACTAATGTACATCCAACTAACTTGAGCACTTTCCTAGACGTGCCCCATAGGACGGCATTTGTCTCTTCGTCCCAAGATGGTACGCTAAAGTAGCATCATCAAGCGTCCTCTTCAGGACATAGTCTCAGGTCATAAGGTAACTGGTGTAGAATCCCCGTTACAGGGAAACTACGTGGCTCACACAGCAATGAAATAGGGATTAATCCATTACTCCACAAACGATCACAAAATAGCACATACAGTATGATATGTATGCTATGGCGTTCTTCTATATAAATTGGATTGTCACTTCGTGGTAAAAGTAACGCCATACGAATTTTAGTCTTGACGTTACATAAACGTCTAACCTGACATTTTCAGCACAATCGCTCCAACCGACGTCCGTCTGAAATCATATTCGGCTATAAATAGGCTACTTAGAGTTGTGGGTGCTCTCTATGTTCGACCAAGTACCAAACTTTAGGTCTCATCTTAGCTCTAAGCTAAAGCGACATATAAGGATAATAAGGTTTATAACTAGCTCGTTGTTCTTATACCACGTAGATGTAAGTGTTCTAGCCCGCTTTCCTAGCGCTATAGACACACATGTCCTAGCAAGCTATCCAAGCGCCATGAACACAAATGTCTCATCTTGCTCGTCATCTAAGTGCTATGGACACACATATCCAATTTCGCTATCTCGGCGCCAAGGTGATCACCCATGTGAGCAGGTCGATTCAAGTCCGGTGACATTAAAGAAATGTGCATCGAATCCATTCATATAACAAATATATATGGAAACCAACTATTATTATTAACAGATAATAATAATACTAATAATTATGTCAAGTACCAAAATGTCTAAGCACATCAAATCCTACAAAGAACGCATCTTTGGCAATAGGCTTAGTCAAAAGATCAGCCACCATGCTACCATAGGAGATGTGTTTCTAGACAACTTCCCTTTGCGCAACATCATCTCAAAATTGACAAAAACGAATGTCTACGTGGATTACCCAATGGCTCCTGATATCTTTTGCATATGCTAAGGTTCATGTGCTATCACTATAGATCAGCACAACTACATCACCACGAGATAAAGAGCCTAGCCACTGCAAAAAATCCTCAATCAAAAATAGCTTCTCAAACAGCTACAGAGCACACCACATATGCTTCCATCGCGGACAACATAAGGCAAGGTCCACAGTCCTGCAAACATATTGCAAAATTCTCTTCACTACTCTCAAATGACAGGACCAGGGCTGTTACGGCAACGACTAATTAGACCAACTGTATAGCAAACATCTGACCATGTACATAGTATACTTCAGATTCTCTATTTCGGACGCATATGGCAAACTGGACATTTGTTTCCTTTTCTCATTATTCTTAAGACATTGATCTAAGGTCAATGAGAGTCCCTATAAAACTAGGGTGTCTATGGGTTTTCAGTTTTTCATGTGAAAACATTCAAAAAACCTTCCTCATGTAAGTCTTTCGAGACAAACAGAGAAGCTTCTAAGAACGATCTCTCACAATCTAAACTCCCAACACATAGTTGGCTCTACCCATGTCCTTATTCTAAAAATAAGAGGACAACCACTATCTAGTAGCAACATTGGAACTCATCTCATTCCTAGCTAGAAGGATGTCGTCAACATATAAAGAGTTAGAACACTTTTCTTGGACCGTTTAATGTACACTGAGTACCACTGCTTAGACGATTGCTAGCTTGAGATATTAAATGGAACATTTGAGACAAAATACTTTTGAGCTCATTCCTTAGGTCATAAAACCAATGGGTTGATCCATATTGATCTCGTTATCTTGTTCTCCATAGAGAAAAATAGTTTAAACATCCAACTGAAAGAGTTCTAAAACTTAAACATGCGACGGTCACTAGGATAGGGCGAATGGAGTCAGATCTCACCCAAAGGGAGAACGTGTTTCCTTGGTCTATACCCATCTGGGTATAACCTTTCGCTATAACTCATGCCTTATATTGGTCAATTGAACCATCTGCCTTGTGTTATATTTTAAAAACACACTTGTCTCCAATAGTTTTATGCGTAGGCGAAACATCAACTAACTCCCAGACCTTATTCTCGTCCATAGAGTCGATCTCACTATGCATAGCAACTATTCACTCAGATTTGTAAGCAGAAGAAGAAAGCGCTTCAACAAACGAAGCAAGCTGATCCTCATCCATTTATGCACACATTTGCACCCTTGACAATGTCTCCCTCAATCTCAAATCGGTGACAGGGAACTTTTTCCTCGTCTGCTATGATGTGCTACCTGAGAATCGTGAGTGCTTAGTGGTGCACTCCCACTATCTGGTACACTCCCACTAGCGTCTAGCGGTGTACTCCCACTCGGCTGGAGACTAGTACTATTTTCAGCGATTACTAGATGTGGAATCTCAATCTCCCCACCCTCGCATAAAGATGGTATGTTATCTTCAACATCCTCCAACTTATAGAAGTCAAGATCTCTCTTGGTATCACCAATCACGTGGAAGTCATTCTCAACATCATGTGACACCATTTCTGTCATTCCTACACCCCGGGTGTTCATTATACGTAACATAGCCTTTGGAATTATTAGAATACCTTATAAAGATAAGCTTTCTAGCTCTTGGGCATCGTTTCTTGCACTTATGCAAGGTATAGTGAACATAACCTCCTGAGCCCACAGGCGCAAATGCTCCAAAGTGAACTTTTCGCCTTTCCATAGCTCATAAAGGGGGGTAAAAGGAATTGACTGAGAAGGCTCTTAAGTATGTAAGCAGCAATCAAGAGTACATCCCTCTCAAAACAACATTGGGAGGTTGATTTGCGCCATCATAGTCCTAGACATAGCTAGGAGTGTCCTATTCCTTCAATTTGCAACACCATATTATTGCCGAGTTCCCGGAATAGAAAGTTGCCCGGGCTTCCCATTTTCCTCACATGAGTACTTATCCGTAGAAGAAAATTAAGAGGCACCATGACGTGCCTAACATCTATAGGTCCACAGATATCTGAGTGAACTAGCTCTAATGGATGAGTAGCTCTAACAACCTTTCTAAAAAGCTTTCAACATGCTTTGCCAACTAAGCAAGATTCCACACATAGGTAGGTCAACCTTAGTAAGTGGCCCCATAAAGCCTTCTCGAGCTAATCGGGTCATCCTATCACATCTTATGTGTCCAAGTCCAGCATACCATGTCTTAGAATCAATGAATAACAATGCATGTAACAGAGGAAACTAGAATTAATCAAAACAATTCTTAAGTAGCTATCCCTACATAACCATGTCCTAGTAATACTCCTACCAAAATAATATACATCATGTTACCACCAAATTGAAAAATGCTTTCGACTACATTTTTCCACCTTGTTAGCCTTGAACGCAAACTTTGCTAGCCTCTTGACGGGTTTACTCTTACCATTGCGTTTAGGTCCATTAGCCTTGTGCTCACTTCCACTCATGGAAGCTGTGGTCAAGAGTGTAGCAATACGGTTCGCCTCTTGGCGTTCCGTTTCCAACTCAACCATGTCGAGAAATGTCAAGAAACAAAATCTTAACATTTTTCGATCGTGGATCACAATTTGCTTTATGCGATCCCACGAATCAGGCAAAGAACCAATCATAGCCTGAAATTAACTGCAGTTCGTCAGTAAGGACGTTCCAATCTGATATCATGAATCACACTGACATCGACCTTAGATGTCTAGTCATCGTGCACTTAGAATCTCTCCTATACTTTTCTAAACTTCAGGACTAGACCTCAATCTAGTTGTGGATGTGCCACTAAAAGCAAATATGAGATGGTACCTCAATTCTGTGGCTATTGGGTAGTACTTATACTTGCCAACAAGATCATGATGCATGCTTCTTGTCACCAAGCACTTGCTATGATCTTCCTCAAACCAAATGTTAAAGGCTTCCAAGGTAATAACTATGTTGGGCCAGTGGCCCATTATTCGATTCAATAGGTTGGAATAAGGAACAAGTCAAAAACTCCTTGAGCTCTTACTCATTCTCTAGGTGTGTTGCTTAACAGTACCATATTACAAAATTAGTCCCTTTAAACTTGTTATCTTTGAAAAAGATTAACTTAATGTGGTTTAAAAAAAACATTTTGAGAAAATACGCAAGGGATTAACATTATTATTTGCACATTTCAACAGGTTTGTTCCAAAATCCAATTATCAAAACATTTTCCCTTTTTACAATTTCAAGATCGAAAATTTGCTAAGCTTATAGTCATCACTTTCCTCTTGCAAATCAAGAAAATATTCTATAATTGATTTTTAAACAAATATACATAGATAGTACATGACCTATCTCACATCATCCACATTGATAATAAGTGCGCCATACAACAAAAAATTGAGCATGGACCCCACGTGGGTCCTAATTGATAATCTAGAGCTCACGCTAAATATATTGTGAAAACAAAGAAAATTCATCCCTTTACAAATAGGCTTTTCCAAAACATAAAATAGAAACATTCATCCTCACTTTACATTTATAGCCATAAAAATAGGGATGCTTTGTTTTCACATATATACAAAAACAACCTTAGAACAAACATCATGACAACATAAGCTCAAAAATAAATTGTCAATTAAGTCGTTCATTCATTCAATCTAAATTCATTAATTAATCACACACGACAAGCACTCATGCGGTTTTTATTACAAGAATGAATGGTCTCATCCATCTCTCCATTTAAGAAAGAGCACAAGAGATCTTATGGTATTCCAATCTCAAACAACATTAAATATACGTGCAATGATTCGAGTCTCTAATGCAAAAATAAAAATGAAATAAATAAATTTATTGCATAGCCCAGATAGCTCCCAAAAGCTAAAAAAGGTTAATGAAAAATCCAAGATTTTTCACTAATATAAAAACAATTTTAGATTTTTAAAACAAATTTAAAACCAATTGCATTAGGACTTTTGAATTAAACACAATAATTGAAAAACCATGGAAAAATTTTAAGTAACTGAAAAACTAAAATTTTCATTATAAATAAAATTTCCAGAATTTTATTGGAGCCCAAAAAAAAAATTATCAATCAATTTAACAAATTAAATTGATCCAGTTAAACATATTTAACTATTACATGTTAATTCCAAAAACAAATACAAAACTTTAAAGGAATTAACTTTCAAGAGATTTCAGTAGTCCAGTATGGTGTTTTAAATACTCCAAATTAATTTCAAAAATTAATAACCTATTTTGGCTATTTTAAGCAATTTAAATAATGCCCATAAGCATAATTTTAGGCTCTAAAATACCACAAGAATTATGGGATAATTTACAAAAAAATCTCAAGTCTCCAAACAGTATACAAAATACCATTTATTAATTTTCAAGAATTAACAGCTTTATTTGCTATATTTTAAGCAATTAATATTGTGTACGCAACACAATATATGCTCTAAAAATATATCCCCAAAAAAATTGAGAAAGTTTACTAAATATTTTTTCTCATATTGCAAATAGTGTACTAAACATATTGTGTTAATTTCATAAATTAATAATCAATAAAAATATTTTAAACAATTTAATACATGTACAAAAACACATAATTATATGCTCTAAAATATTAATATGATTTGGATAATTTTCCAAAAAATATTATCTAAGGGTCCCACAAAATTACATGGTCTCAAAGCAGTGCCCTATATGTCCCTTATTAATTACAAAAATTAATATTGTATTTTGGATGTTTTATGCAATTAAATAAATGCCCATAAACATACATTATATGCTCTAAAATACCATCAATACATGATAATTTTCCAAAAATTATCTAAGAGTCCCTAAACAGTGTACTAAACACTACATATTAATTTCAAAAAAACTAATATGCCCTTTTGGATATTTTAAGCAATTAAAAACACATATAAAACATATCTTTTATGCTCTAAAATACCAAAAATAATGAAATAATTTACTTATAATTTACTTCTAAATTATTTCTAGTCCCTTACAGTGTCCTCAATATAGGAAAAATAAAAAATAAATTTTCCTTACTTTTTTAGAATTTTAAAGTAATTAAAATAGATTTAAAACATTAAAACCTATTTATTTTAATAGCATAAATTGTTTTATTATATAATAAATAATTAATTTTCCAAAAAAATAATTGAAAACTATATTAAGGACTGGGACACAGAGGGAGACCCACACTCGCCGGACTACCGCCGGCCGGCGAGTGGGCCCCACTCTCCTCAGCGAGAGTGGGCGTGGCCCCTGACTCTGGTTCATCCCTACCAAACAAACTCAA
The DNA here is from genome assembly GCA_033977485.1 of Hydrangea macrophylla. Taxonomy (NCBI): domain Eukaryota; kingdom Viridiplantae; phylum Streptophyta; class Magnoliopsida; order Cornales; family Hydrangeaceae; genus Hydrangea; species Hydrangea macrophylla. The sequence continues at coordinate 87,301,663 of CM066984.1, forward strand.
TCTGGGTTTTGGGGGCTGCTCAATAGCACGCCCATATCTCACTCGTTTTTCGTCGAAAACTTACAAATTTTATACCGTTGGAAAGCTCTCATGGAGTACTACAAGATCATGCCAAAAAATAGATCGATTGAACAACTAAATCTTCATAAAACAGAGGGAAAATATCTGAAAAAATTTCGTTTTCAACTCAAAAATCGAATCTAGAGTTTGCTATATCTTTTACACCAGAGACTATGAAGCACGGACACTGACACACCGACATGATACGACACGACACGACACGGACACACCGACATAACAAAATTCTTAAGAAATTGCACGTGGACACTCCAATAAAAGTGTCCATGAAGTGTCGTATCCATGTGTCGAACACGATACGACACGCGACACGGTACCTTCTGAGAAGTGTCAGTGCTTCCTAGACCAGAGATAATTAGACCACGAAACTTTATGGGGGGACTGGGACTATATGGAACACAACCATTTAAAAAATTGGGACGTATATTGGAGTTTTCACGTAGACCCACTTCAAATTCATTTTATCAAGTTTATGTTAAAAGCTTCACCAAGCTTCAATGACAGATTTGTTTTGGGCAACATACAGGCGAATCAACAACCTATAGCCCCTGATACCAATGTAAATATGCATCAAACAAGCATACGGGTCGGGTAAAGGACATACATTGTGGAATATACCTGACGGATCGTCTTAGGGGCATTGTTACGAGTCCGACGATAATACCCACAAACTGCTGGTCTCTAGTGCTTCCGTGTACGCTCTTGTGCTTCGAACGGATCGTGAGAATGCCTACTAGAGACACCCCCTTTGTATCCACGCGCTAAATCCCAAGCCCTAGTGTGATTTGACTAGAGAGAGAAAGCAATCGAAGTGAAAGAGAGGGAGAGAGGGGCGGCTCCTTGTTGTATGTAGAGAGTTGTGTTTATATGTGTGTTATACACATATATATACACACACACATATACATGCCCTAGGACTCCAAGTTATAATCCACATAAGATTTCTTGGACCTTAAGCTAAACCCGTTGGACCCGGTCCATAGATTATGTGGGTGACCCATAACCCACAAAAAATACTAACATCTCCCACTCACCCACAAAAAAAGTTTTGTAAGCTCTTGGTCATCGAAATTTAGAAAAAGATTGAAAGAGGCTGAACCAAAGAACCGATTCTGTGGTTTATGAATAAATCAATTTTACAAATTGAAGTGGTTTCTAAAAATGGTTAATTCTTGTAAAGTAGTCCTTACTCCAAACTCAAATATAGTACTCTTATAACTGATTCTTTCTATGTTAAACCAATATAACCGTAGTAGTAGTAGTTCAGAAAACAAAGTACTAAAAATGAGTGTTGGACTAAACTAGGTACACTATTTTAAGCATTGCCAACAGGCCCTAAGCATCACGGGCTCAAGCTGTCACAGCTCAAACTCACAAGACCGAGGCCCATTCTCAATCTTTGTTTTATTTTCTTCTTCCTTTCATTACACTATAATGATTACTGATCTAGGGTTTTGGATCTGAAGAATTTTCTTTTTCCCCCAAACAAAGTACAACCAATGGGGGTGATCATCGAGAGCGATATATCATATATGGGAGCCCAATCAAGCTATGTATATGTATACTATGTATATGTATATATATATATTCATATTCGTATCATGCTTTTTCTCAATCTTTGTTCTACCTCGCTTTCCCAATAGAGCTCTCACCATCTTCGACCAGTCTCTCTCATCTTGGTTTTCTCGTTTTCAGAGAATGTAAAGACCACACTAAAACAGTAGAGAGATTGAAAGAGAAAAGGAAGATGATAAGGCTATTACAGGTGCCAACGACAAGAAGCAAATATAATCAATACATTCTTTATTCATACCCTTTCTTACAGTGAACTAGCCCTTATATAGAGAAGGAGAAGCTGAAAAGGGGGTCCCAAACAGGCGGGAAAAAAAGGGGCGGGAAGAGCAAAAAAGGCAAAAAAAAAAAAAAAAAAAAAAAAAAAAAAAAAAAGGAGGGAGTGTAAAGAGGGCTTTTGGGCTGATTGCACATGGATGGCTCTGCACATGGGTGTCCTTACAGAACCTTTCTTCTCCTCTATTCTCTCTCTTCAGGTTCCATTTCTCTCTTCTCTCTCTTCTCTCTCTCTCTCTCTCTCTCTCTCTCTCTCTCTCTCTCTCTCTCTCGCTCTCGTTAAAATTCTTAATAGTATTGAATTTTATGGTTTTGATTTAGTTGTGCTTGGAAAAGTCTAAAAACTGGACCAGGTTTTAGTCAAATTCTCACTTTTTATCTGGTTCTTGTACAAAACCAAGATAATGTTGGTTTGACAAGTAATCAGTTTTAAGGAATTGGCACTCGCCAAATATTTGAATTTGTAAAACCTGTTTACTTATTAACCACAAAATTGGTTTTTGGCTTTCCCAAACAGCCTCTTAGAATAGAATCAATTTTGAATTTTACTGGTCGAAGTAGATTGCATTTAGTTCAGTAGCTTGTTGTTTTATAGATTTCAATAAAGATTCAAAATTCATGTTCGTTCCCTATCACTGCATTTTCACAGCAGCCAAACGGAGCTTAAATTTGGTTATCATTGATAATGTTGCTTGATTCGTTCATTGATTTTCAAACTGTTTAAATGTAATCTGTAACAACCCTAATTTTCTAAGAGCTTTTAGAAATTATTTATCTTATTATTTTCAAGTATTAGGTATTAACTGTGTATGTATCTTAGTGACACTTAATAAAAAAAAATAGTTGTAGCGTGTTCGGGTCATTAGTATGTTAAGTAGTGTGCTTAACATAAAAATTTAGTGCCCAGGGTCATGGGTATCCATTGGGCTAATCATTTGTCACTTTAGAATGCATTTTCGGGCCCATATAAAGCTTTTTTGTGAGACCCTTAGACAAAAAACGGGATTTATATATTTGTGTGTATTTTATTGACATGTGTTGTGTGTGTAGTATACATATACATATATTGAAACCCTATCCCCCATATTAACAACAAAAAAAAGGAAGAGGAGAAAAGAGAGAAGAAGAGAGAACAGACGTTTGTGTGTGTGTGTGTGTGTGTGTGTGTGGGTGTGTGTGTGTGTGAGAGAGATAGAGCAGTCGAGAGAGAGAGAAGAAGAAGAAGAAGAAGAAGAAGAGAATAAGAGAAAAAAAAAATAGGAACTTCAACCTTTGGTTTGTGTAATCATCATCAGTATTGAAGCCCTAAATCGGTGAGTTAACTTGTTATTTTCTTTCAATCTCGTTTGATTGAAAATTTTAAATTCGTATGGTTATGAATTATGAGATTTAGGTTTTTATTTACAATGATTGAAGTTATGATTTGAAATTTATAGATGAGCCTTGAATATACATTTGAGCAATTATTCAATTTTCGGATTTGGGGTTTTCACGGATCTGATTTTAGTAGAAAATTCATAACAAGGATTATATATTGGGTATTGGGAACATTATAGTTGCTCTGACCAATGGATGTATAGATTTTATGCTTATTTATTTTCTTTCCGCTGAACTCTATAAAGAGGGTTTTATTGAATAAACATAATATTTCTTTTGTAAATCGAAAGGATATAATATATGGAATGGAGTTTAATTTCTTTTATAATGAAAATGAATGTTTGGAAATTCAAGTTTAATAATAAAGAGTTTTTTTTTTAACACAAAATCACATGTCCTTATTTAATGAGTATAAAATACTATTTTCAATAATTATTTATTAGCATGTGTGAGGCCGGGTGTCACTCTCGGTGTTTTGGAAATTGAATATTAGTCTGGATACATGCTCTGGATTGAATATTTAGTTGTCCAAAAATCGGGGTGTGACAGTTTGGTATCAGAGTCAGGTTAGCTTAGCGAGTCTAAGTGATTCTCGGAATGTGGATTATTTGGGTCAGAGTTATAGGACTGCGAATCTTCTTAGGTTGAGATTTAGATTAAGTATGTGCTACCTCTATTTCTATGTTATGTGTAAGTTTTGTGGTTTATTTTTTTTTATTTGTTTAACTTTTAATGCTTGTCATTTGCATGAGAATTGTGTGAAGTCATGCATAATATTATTTAGCATTGCATAGTAATGCCTTCATTTTATTTATATGTGGAGTAATGGGGGAGTTGGAAGTTGTCATCGACGTGTGACTTCTGATCAATTATTGTATAATGGGCGACGACTACTTGGTTGCCTACATATACAATATGATTATCTTTGTCGGGAATTCAAGCGGAGTTCTGATTATATTGCATCTACGATTATAATCAAGAAGACCTCTTAATATATTGTTGAAGACTATTTATTAACTTTGGACGGATATCAGAGTATTGGGATTGTTCTAGTATCAACAGATTTCTAATCTAACTATTATTGGATATTCTGGACTTCTTATTATTGGATTAATATCGACTGGTTTCTGGTTTTCTCACTTCTATTGTTTTCTGATGATGGATCTATTATTAGTATTCAGGATTTCTTATGTTGATATTATCATCGGGTATTCTGCTGAGGTATTCTTCTCTCCTATTTCCATGAAGGAGGTTTATTTTTATGGATTCTATATTATCTATCAAGCCGGTGTATTAATTTCTCAGATTTATTCTTAGTAGGGACTTCTGCAAGGATGAGTGGGTGGATCGATACGATTAATTATTTGGATATTCCAATGAGAAATAGTGTGGGGGTAAACATGTTTCATGCATAGTTCCTATTATCATATTTTTGCATTTTTATGTATGTCTTAATTATCTGTTAGCATTTAGCAATTAACTCTACGAGGATAAAGGTATATATATGAGGGTTTCCTTGTTTGGATTATTCACTCGAAGTACCATATCTCTTGGGGTCGAGAGTTAAATGTTGATCATTATTATGCGTAAATTTGTGTGTTTAACTTTAGCCTTGTTTATTGCACGTGATACTGGTGTTTGCTTTAAATTTTGGGACGAAATTTCTTTAAGGAGGGTAGAATGAAACAACCCTAATTTTGTAAGTGTTTTTAGAAATTATTTATCTTATTATTTTCAAGTATTAGATATTAACTGTGTATGTATCTTAGTGACACTTAATAAAAAAAATAGTTGTAGTAGCGTGTTCGGGTCGTTAGTATGTTAAGTAGTGTGCTTAACATAGAAATTTAGTGCCCGGGGTCATGGGTATCCATTGGGCTAATCATTTGTCACTTTAGAATGCATTTTCGGGCCCATATGAAGCCTTTTTGTGAGACCCTTAGATAAAAAACGGGATTTATATATTTGTGTGTATTTTATTGACATGTGTTGTGTGTGTAGTATACATATACATATATTGAAACCCTAGCCCCCATATTAACAAAACAAAAAAAAAAGGAAGAGGAGAAAAGAGAGAAGAAGAGAGAACAGACGTTTGTGGGTGTGTGTGTGTGTGAGAGAGATAGAGCAGTCGAGAGAGAGAAGAAGAAGAAGAAGAAGAAGAGAATAAGAGGAAAAAAAAAAAAAAAAAAGAGTAACTTCAATTTTTGGTTTGTGTAATCATCATCAGTATTGAAGCCCTAAATCGGTGAGTTAACTTGTTATTTTCTTTCAATCTCGTTTGATTGAAAATTTAAATGTATAGATTATTAAATTCGTATGGTTATGGATTATGAGATTTAGGTTTTTATTTACAATGATTGAAGTTATGATTTGAAATTTATAGATGAGCCTTGAATATACATTTGAGCAATTATTCAATTTTCGGATTTGGGGTTTTCACGGATCAGATTTTAGTAGAAAATTCATAATAAGAATTATATATTGGGTATTGGGAACATTATAGTTGCTCTGACCAATGGATGTATAGATTTTATGCTTATTTATTTTCTTTCCACTGAACTCTGTAAAGAGGGTTTTATTGAATGAACATAATATTTCTTTTGTAAATCGAAAGGATATAATATATGGAATGGAGTTTAATTTCTTTTATAATGAAAATAAATGTTTGGGAATTCAAGTTTAATAATAAAGAGTTTTTTTTTAAACACAAAATCACATGTCCTTATTTAATGAGTATAAAATACTATTTTCAATAATTATTTATTAGCATGTGCGAGGCCGGGTGTCACTCTCGGTGTTTTGGAAATTGAATGTTAGTCTGGATACATGCTCTGGATTGAATATTTAGTTGTCCAAAAATCGGGGTGTGACATAATCACTTTTGCTTTAGAATAGAATCGTTGTCAAAATTTTACTGATCCAATAAGTTGCATTTAGTTCAGTAAATTTCCTGTTAGTTCCCTTCCCTCTCACTGCATTTTCTCAGCAGCCAAACGGAGCTTAAATTTGATAATCATTGATAATGTGGCTTGATTTGTTCATTGATTGTCAAATTGTTTAAATGTAATCACTCTATGATACACAGTGACGGAAGGGCTATGGTTGGTGTTTGAAGAGTATGAGTTGGCGTATTACGGCGTTACTAGGGAGCAAATGGTGTTGTCTCTCTGTGTTGGATATGCAGCTTCTCTCTTCATAGGTCCTTTCTTAGGTGTGCTTTCTGATATAATGTAAGTGCACTCTCTTGCTTGTTAGTTTCCTCATTCATGTTTGTTAATACTGGCTTTGGTTGTTAAGGCTTCATGGGATTTCATGCTACATATTTGATCTGCGAATAGATTGCGATGTTTACAATTCTATAATTTAGCAGTTATAAAGCATAATTGCAAAAAATCTCACATGATAACAACTTGCAATCCATGAGTGAAGTCAGAGACAATATAGTGTAATGAATACCTTGGAGGACATTTAATATAATCTGACTGTGAGGAACATGCTAACCAAAAATGATATACTGTCATGTTAATGTCAATTAGGAATGTTCGAACATTTATTTGTACTTTTTGGGTTTTTTTCAAAAAGAATTGGGAACTGTCAATTTTTATAAAAAAATTGCTTCACTCGATTTGTATTCAGTTAGTGAAAGTTGGAGATAAAGTTTGATAGTAATACAGGAACTGCACTGCAAAACTATAACTGTACTAGTTGTGAATGTTCTCTTAGCTTCCAATATTGGTGTTTCTGTATGAACGGGATGTTTTAAAATATATGCTGCTCTCTGCACAAGAAACCAACTTCAACAAATTGTTTTATCACTTTTTGCATTTGTAAGTTATGGATCACATGGCATAGTGATTGTATCAAATTCACTGATTTATGCAGAGGTCAAAGTTTGGTGTTTTGCGTCCTGCAACTCTTTGTTGGCATGTGGAAGAGATTCTTTGCATATCCGAGTGTTTGGCTAGCAAGTATTTGTCTCTCTCTTGCCAGTTCCATATTTTTGTTCAGTTTCGAGACATGGATGGTAGTTGAGCATGATAAGGTTTGTGTTCAGAAACTGATCCTTATTTTTGCATTAGAAAGGCTGAATGCTTTAAACGTACCATTAAACCTTTGGATGTGAAAAAATTATGATTTGTATCCATCTATTTCACTTCCATCTTTTGGCCGAGAAGAATGAGCTCGTGTAAGAAGCCTGACCGTGTTGGATACATCTCGGATATTGACATTTCTACAATACTCCCGAGCACATCTAACACATCGTAAATGTTTCCATAATTAAGAAAATTCTTTTTTCTGCTCCTTGAACATGGAGCTGAACTCTTGTCAGCATGTGATGAGACTTGGATATTGTAGATATGACTTATTTTATCATGGCAATAAGTATTTTAAGTTAAATTTTTTACACAAAATTTATTAAACAGTTTGGCCTTATCCTTTAATAGAAGGATCTTGGTTAATGGCAAATAAGGAGGAAATCATTGTAGCTATGACACACTCGATATCTATATAATATATACATGCATGGCCGTTATGTCATGTCTTTGTCTATTCGAAATGGATGATTATTCAATCTTGAGATTCTTAATTTACCAACTTCCTTACTGCAGTTAAAGTATATTACATTAACTTGTGGCAAGTTGTATTTGGCATACTCACTGGAGTTCTAACTTCTGAGTACAAAAAACTAAAGTTTTCCCCATTTGTTGTGTCAGAGTGTATGTGTTTGTCGCGTTCATGTCTCATGTGAGTATCCATGCTTCATAGCTTTTAGCAATAAGGTGCATGTGGAACCTCTTCCACATCATAGATCTTTTATCTGCTTCCAATAGCATAGTAATGATGGTTCCCTTATTGTTTCTAATTGCAGCAAGGCCATAGACAAGATACGTTGAATGACATGTTTTGGTTGATGAATTTCTCTGAGTCTGCATCTTTCATTGGGAGCCAAGTGCTTGCAAATTGGATGGTTAGAAGTAATGTGGTTAACAGTGTAATTTCTCCCTCAACCACAGCAATGTTACTGGCATTTCTCGTTATCATTTTTGTCGCACGGGAATGGAAAGAAGTTCCGCAAACAGCAGCATACAAGGATTATAGGATTTCCTTCTATGCACGTATATTCGGTGGTACAATATGCATCTCTTTTTCATGGATTAAAAAAAATCTCTCTTTATGTCTTGTCAATATGATTTTAAGCATTCAGTGTATGAAATTAATAAAATGATAGCTAAGCTCTAGTAGTGAGGGTGTCATATGGGAGTTGTTGGATCATGCAAGAACTTTAGGTATTTAGATAGTTTCCTCTAGTGTACTACATCCATTTTTCCTAAAGACGGGTTCTGAAATGTCTGAATTCTGAAAGTAATGTTTGTACTGATGAAATAGTCAGTTCTGAGTATCACTCCAGAGAACATTGAAAGAAAACAATTCATTGAGTTTTCCTAAATATGATATCCAAATAAGTGCAAGTTAGTAACTCAGATGGTACAACTACTCATCCAGCATTAAGAACAACAAAGGAAAATAAGAGGGGCATATATGTTTCATAAATATCAGAATGAATAAAATTTCTAGTGTAAACTACGATGGGTGCAAAATCTGATTAACCCCTCAAAATTCTATATCATTGTGAGTCCTGCACTTTCAAAAACTCAGAACAAGAATTTGCATTATGAGAGTTTTAACGTTGAAGATTACAACTATTTCCAATGAGCCATCCATGCGACATAGGTTAGAATTAGATGCATTCAGATATGGCTTCCGGCTTTTCAAATATATTATGGCAATAGAAAAGTGTCTTATTCTTTCCATCGCAGTGAAAAGAGAGAGAGAGAGAGAGATCTACACATCACCTCTATAATTCACCATTGTACGCATACACCCGGCCGGTATTACTGGTAGTGCCGCCCCTCTTTATTGGCTCACCAGGCCCGCCGGTGATCTGCTAGTGAACTTGCTCAGACACACCCGTGGACGTAGGTAACTTCATTAACAGGGCCGAACCACATACAAAAAATAGTCTCTCACTCTCTCTTTCTCTCTCCTAAATTGCTTTACTTTACTGTTACTAATTTTTGGCATCATCAGCTTGACGCCGTCTGTGGGAAACGACAATTCTTCTCATCAACAAATTCTTGACTGATCAATATGCCACCAAAGAAGGGTAAGAAGGCTGCGCAGCTGTCCGACCGGGATGTTCCTTCGGCCCCGGCGTCGACTGCAGCAGTCCTGACATCTGAGCAAATCACCGCAACCCTCACACAACTCTTGGAGGGCCAGCGTCAAATCCAGCAACAGATCGAAGCACTGCTAGAGAGAGAGAGAGAATAGATTGGCTTCTCAGCAAAGTTAGACTTATAGTACTACTACTGGATAACTATCAATAGGGAGTGGAACAAGAAGTAATTTTGCACAACAGACTGAATAAATCTCAACTTCTAGATCTTACAGAAGAACACTACAGTGTAGTTTAGAAGTTTCATACTCTCTTAACAATTTGTTTGTTTGCTCCAGCGAAAGGGTGTTGCATTGCGTTTGATTGTAAGGTAGAAAATGGGTTGAAAATAAAATTTTTCCATGAAATTATTTTACTTGGAAATTTTTTCCATAGAAATAAAATTTGGAACTGTTTGATTGCAATTATTTTCTGGTAGAAAATCTAACATTTTCCATGGAAAATCTAATATTGCTGTTTGATTGTCACTATACCCAGTGTAAAATGGTCATTTTCCATGAAAAATAAATTTTTTACCGTTTGATTGCAATAATTTTCCAGGGAAAATTAACATTTTCCATTGAAAACTTACCTGGTTTAAAGCAATTAACCTATGAATTACAAACAAGAAGTCTGAAAATGATACAAATTTAAGCAGTTGAGACAACTACTCATATCAATAGTCAATTTCACAAACGATTGTTTAATGTACTTTACATCAAAGTTTCATATAAAAAAATAATAATAAATAAATAAAAAGTACTCGACAAAGTAAAAAGTGTCCATGATTATTTTAATGTACTAAAAATCAAAATTAATTTGCCGAATCACTTGGATGTGCTTGAATGACTTGGTTGTGCTTCCTCCATCTCATTTTCATCCTCCAAGCCAACGGCATCCATCGAATTGTTGATATTGACTTCACTCACTGTGCGAAAGTCATTCTCCGTGACTGCCCAGTCTCCCGTTGCGTAGTCATTGCCGAAAATGGTAATCAAGTCTTTCCCTTCATGTTTCTTGCATCAGACTTATCCTAAAACAACATTTAAAAAAAAAACAACTTAAATCAAGTTAAGTCATATAACTAACTTTAAAGAGAAGCTAAATAAGATTGTCATCCACTGTATAGTACAAACATATTGATAACAATACAATACATGCAAATCAAAATAATAACAATAAAATACAGGCAAAGCATAATGATTACTCTATGCTGGTCTAAACAACCCAGCAGTAATTGTTGGTTCTTTGAGGACATAAAAACCCTTTCAGTAAAGCATTTACAAAATAGCAACCTTTGCCTCAAGACTTTCCAATGATCATATTCCCTAGTTGAAGGCTTTGTTTGTTACAAAATAACCCCACCACACCTTCAAAATTAAAGATTATCTATATATATGTAATCAAAATTAAGTAGGAGCACCTTCAAAATCTTTCAATCAACATTTATTCAACATCATCCAACCGAAATCATGTCGGCTCATTGCTACATGTGTTTGGGAACTATTTTCAAATTTTCAAATTTGGAAAGCATAGAATTATCCAAATTATATCTACATAATCAAAGTTCTATCAGCTATATTCCTACTCTTTTTAAATCAACATTGAAATTAACATTGCAGGCTTCAACCAAAACAGTGTTAAAACTCCTAATGCATTGTCCAATAATTAAAGAACCTAAAAGGTTTGCTAGCTTTCTCCTTCTTTGACACAATCACAAGAGCAGGGGACCAAAATTCCACCTCACATTCAAGAAGATAACAATTGTTACTACCCATTAGGACTTTTTACCAAAGAAGATAACAATTGAAATTGTTACTACCCATTAGGACTTTTTACCAAAGAAGATAACAATTGCTACTACCAATTAGCACTGCGAAAAAAATTGATTCAAGTTAAGAAATAACAGTTATCATCCAATAGGACCTTGTTACCATTCAGTGTTATCATTTTTACTACAAATTCATACATAGAATTAAGTGTTCAAATTTTAAAAACAAAATTAAACTGAAGGCAACTAATTCATCTAATTTAACCATTATAACTTTCAATTGGACCCTTAGAAAAAATCAGTCCAACTTAAGAAATACTAGTTACCACCTACTGGGCCATGTTACCATCTAACATGACCATTAATACTACCAATTGGTACCCAGAGCATCAGTTTGTTCAACTTTAGGTTACTGCACTATGGCACACTAGAAATAACAAACAGTAGAGAAACCAAGACAAGCAACTTATCAAGTAGTTGGTCCTTGATACAACTAAGCTTGGCAAAAGTTATAATTAATTGAGACTGCTAGTGCTCACCATTATGTGCTACTTGATACAACTTCTCAACCTAAATGGAGTACAACATCGTATCGGGGACCCTTCACTATGATACATATACATACATACATTTATGTATTTATAGAGTAATCAATTCTACTGAGACACACTTTCATATTTGGTTGCAAAGAAAAATGGTGAGGAAATAGAAAGAAAGAGGAAATAAAATTACCGACTTGGCTCGAAAAATTTTCAGGAAGCATGCTAACTGACTTGGCTTAAGTCAAATATTTTCATGAAGCATGAAAGTTTTCCGATAAGAAGATCAATTCAAATAATTCCACGCAACATTTCTTAGGGTAGAGCTCTGTCCGCGACCTCTCGCTTACAGGTTTTCAATGTATTGTCTTAAATAAGGTCATTTGGGGAAACAGTTAAATTACAAATTGTATCATCTTACGACCCAAATAATTACATACCCAAAACTCAAATCAAATTTAATTCAAAACACAACCCAAATAATTACATACTCAAATTCAGGGAAACAATCGTCACATGTAAACACCCATGACCCATCAAAGATTTTAATTCCTGCATCACCCAAAACTAAGCAAGTAGTTTGACTTCACCTCAATTCATTGTCATGACAATAAAGCAGAGTCAATTGATTCTTCTAGCTAGATCCATAGATCTTTTTCATGTCAACAGAGCTAGTGACCAACCAACTTGGTGTGTGTTAGCCACGTAATCCAATAATGTTCCAGTTAGGACAAGAGAGAGGGAGAGAGAGAATAAGCAATACGAAAAATTTGTTAACTTGGAAGAACATCATTCAGGAAATGCAGAGCTTATTTACCACAACCAAAGGTGAAGTTAACATTAGCAGATTTGTCTATATAATTATGAGCTAGATAGTCAAATCCAAAACAAGTTGAGGACTGGTTAACAGAAAATAAGACATTTACCTAAAAAACAACAAAAAAACACAAGTTTCCAATTTCTAAAAAAATATATATATTGGAATAAATATAGAAGTCTTTGCATAATTGAACAAAAACTAAAGTAATTACCTTCTTTTTCATTTTGCTGATGAAACTACTGCTGAAAAATGAATATGTAGAATTATCTGCAGAAAAATGAATCAAACAATATCAAAGAAAAATCCTAGAAATCCATAGAAAATTTATATATGTATATACAGATCTGGATATGTAATATACGTATCGATTTATATATATGTAAGAACTATGAATGTACAGCTCTGTATATGTACATATATATGTATGTACAGCTCTGTATCGGTATATCTATATATCTATATAAACATATCAGACAAAGAGAGAGAGAGAGAGAGAGAGAGAGTGTGTACCGATTTGAGAGAGAGAGGGAGCTCAGATCGCAGATCTTTTCGGAAAATGGGTAGATCGCAGATCGCAAAGAGGGAGCTCAGATCGCAGATCGCTGAGAGAGAAAGGTGAGATCCGATCGCTGTGAGAGAGAGAGAGAGAGGGAGCTCAGATCGCAAACTTCGCACAGGTCAGAACCCGTAAGAATTTTCCATGGAATTCGTTTTTTAGGTGGGGAAGAGGAATTTGTTTTCCACAAAAATAGTGAAAATGATGGAAAATGATATCACGTGACTGATTTTGTTGGAAAAAAAAAATTCATGGAAATTTTAGCCAATCAAACACCACACTTTAGTAGAAAATTGATTAGGAATATATTTTCCACGGAAAAAGAAGCAACTGCATCTAAACTGACACAAGTTGTCATTGAAGACCAAAATCAGAGTGGATCGACTTTAGGTGTCAAAAATCACTGATTAAAAAATAATAATGGAGAAAATATAGAAATCAAAGCATTGACATATTATTGGAGTCGATATTCTTTTCAATAAATGTGCATTGGCGCTGCAGATTCTTGGGGGAGAAGTGAAAGAGGAGGAATTTATTTAACTTCGAGTCATATGATTATGTTTCCACTTTAACTACAGGTAATTAGAAGCGAGAACTAGATTACACGGTGATTATTTATTTGTAATAGCTAAGTGTTTTTGTACCTCTAGAGAAATTTATCCTTGGGAGAATTGTATATGAGATGTTCTTTCATTTATTTGTTCTTTCATTCATCTGATTGTCAGATATTTTGAGATCAATATTTAGGTGGAATGTGATATGGTGTGGGGGCATAAAATCAAAATGGTTTGAGTCTCTCTCTCTCCTTGCGCTAATTTGTTTTCCTTTTTCATATTGTGGTGATTTATGGAATGTAGGGTGTTACGACGTGAGACTAATATCACGTTCACATGGAAAACTCCACGGCAAAAGTTCTAAGGACATAATTTGAAAATTTTGGTGGAATATAAACTCGCAAATCAACTATTTGCAAATCCAGGGCTTGGGGAAATGCTTGAAATTCTCTCTTGGCCCTTTACATCCCTTTTTCCTGTTTTTTTACAATATTTCCATCCACATAACCATCCTGTTACATAAAGACAGTTTTTTCCTTTGGCTCAATTTGATTCATTGATTTTGTAAGAGAAAAGAAAGGAAAACAATTTTCTTTCTTTTTGGCTACGAAGAAAAATAGTGAGACATAGGAAGAAAAAGAAAAAATATCGAGAAATAAGTTAAAATACCGCATTTTGTGACACTTTCCCCTCTTATTTCTTAAGTTGCAACATTATTTTTAAAAGTTTTTAATGTTATTTAGACATCTAGAAAAACATAACAGTTTTCCTCTTCTTGTTTTCCTGTTCCTTTTCTTTCCCTTCCGTGAGTCCGCAAACGAAACAAAGCCTTTGGGAACAGCTTCTATTCCCAATATACCTAGATAATGCTAACAAAACTATGGGTACTTCTGTTTCTGAGAGCTGAATAACAGGTTCAGTGTGCAACCCTCAGCAGATCTGTATAACAGTACAAGGTGAACAGTCACATAGTCAGTGCGGAATATGTTCAATATGCAATATTGTGTGAAATAGCTACAATGACAAAAAAAATAAATAATAATAATAAATTCTTAATTGGTTCGCTTGTTGAAAAATTAAATGACAGCTTAAAAAAAAAATCGAAATTGCTTTGCTTGTTGAAAAATTAAATGACAGCTTAAAAAAAATGGGGCTGTCCTCGCATTGCTTAAAATAGCACAAGATGATTCAAGACAAAATGGTCGATACTGCACACAAAGGTGGATAAATAAATGATGTGTATAACCACTACAAAATTTGTTGAAACTCACAGCTGAAAAATACAAAATAGTAAGACGCAATGCAAACTATTTAATCATCCAGTTGTTCTTGATCCCTGATCCACTTTGTGGCTACCCATTTCTCTCCTGCAATTACTGGACAGCTCCCATGAAGTGATGTCTGCAAATAACATCCAGCCCAGTGGTTGTTATGATCAGAAGTCCCATAACAGCAACAATTTATAAAAACTGCATAAACATCCCCTCAACTCTGCCAAGTCAGCTCAGGGTGCCTAAACTACATTGCAGCAGGAGAGAGAGAGAGAGAGAGAGAGAGAGAGAGAGAGAGAGAGAGAGAGATTGAAAAAACCTAGCAAGTAGTGTACGTTCTTCATGAAGCCTCCTGTTTAGTTTTGTATATGGTAGTTTTCCGCATACCATGAAAACGAATCATTTATTTTTATTCTTTTCATTTCCAGCTGGTAGTATGCATTGTTTTTGCTATGTCCCTAAACTTCTCCTTTTTTATATTTCAAATATGTGCACTCTTTGTACTTGTTTACTGGAAACAGGAACCTACATGTGAAAGAGTTGAAATACAAAGAAATGTATGCACTTCGATATATGTAGCAAGTCCAAAGGAGAACTTAAATGTAAATCGCAGCTTTAGTCTAGATTTATATATATATATCTATATAGCAGTCGTTACTAACCATTTGGTTCCCTCTTGAGCCACCTCAACTCTTGTTAAGCTATGTCTTTATGGTGGCATATTTATCTTGTCTATGGGACTGAACTATCTAATAGATTTCTGGTTCTATATTGGACAATCTAGGAAGCACTGGTGTGGCTGTGGCTGCGGCTGCGCGGGATTCACCAATTTCCCAAAATTCTAGGATGCGGGGCTAGTTTTACAATTCATAAAAATATTGGTTTACATAATATTATAAGTCAGACATTGCCTAGATTTTTTTATTTTTATGTAACCAATACTAGCCTTTTAACAAGAAATCCAACTCCTTGACCATTCAGTTCTTAAAATTAAGTAATGAGTCCCCGTTTTTTTAGAAATTGATTAGAAAAAAAAAACCTGCTGCATCCAAGAAAAATCCACGCAGAGCGGATGCGGATGCGAAGGAATAGTACTGGTTCTTCGACCTTTTAGAAGAATTTGTGCTTCCTTGTCCACAACCCTACCTAGTTGCCATCTCAATTGCAATAGCTATCCCTATCCAAATTATCCAATAAGCCTGTAATACCTTCATCGCCCTACATTGTACTCCACAAAACACATCCCTGCCATATAGTTAATCTATCAATTTTTTGATACAATTTAATTAGAATATGCAGTAAGAGCACCCTCAGTCACCTTTAAGGAAGTTTGACTGTGTACAGCAGCCACCCCAAGAACAGTCTGGCAGCATTCACCAGTCACTTACATGAAATAGATTGAGCACAGTAGGCACGTCCCTATTCTAACCTTCAGAGGGTGCAACAAGGTTTCAACGTTATTTTCTATAGGCATTTTACCAACTCAGTGGCTAGTGGCAGGAATCCAAATTTTGTGAGTTATTTAAATATAGTGTTATGCAAATTTACATGTAGTTGTTCTATAGGAGCCACGGACACTTCTAAGAAGGTAATGTGTCAGTGTCGCGTTAAGTCCAACATATGAACACGACACTTAGCGAACACCATTCATGCAGTGTTGACGTGCAATTTTCTAAGGATTTGTCATGTCTGTGTATCCGTGTTGGCGTGCCCCTGTCCGCGCTTCATTGGTTGTTCTACATCCATTTTTAACGTCTCTAGTTTGCTCGCATCCATTGATATCAACTCAAGAAAGTCTTCTGGTTAAAAGCAAGATACAAACTTTTTTCACTGTCAACTGAAATGGCGATGATGATAATGAAATTGGCTTGAAGAAAGACTCACTGGATCAATTGTACCATTAGGGAACAGTGAATAGAACAGAAGTCCATCCCCTCTGCGTGGCTTTATTTTCAAGCCTGTGCACTCGCGAAAATCATAACTTGCATCCATGTTTGATCCGTTCTGCAGAACAAAGGATGGGGTGATTGCATCTCTCCTCTATCTCAGAGTTTATTCTAAAAAAGAAAGAACTGAATAAAAAGCAACAAAAGGAGGGGAAAATTGATATTTTGTTACCTCAAATGGGAACATTGTTTCCCCACCTTCTTCAACATCAGATAAATATAACAAGAACGAAGCAATCTGCATTGAAAGTTGTCAAGTCTCACGTTATAAATCTTAAGTAACCGTTAACTCAATAACGTCTACTAGTAAGTGTACTTAAATAGTAGCAAGTGTACTTAAATATACGATGGAAACTAAGATCAAAGATAATAGAGTTAAAAGTAGTATCCCGAAGTATAGCTGTTCTTTTTTTTGGATCAAAGTATAGATGTTCAATGACACTTATAATCAGTGATTCCAAGGGAATATCGTGCAAAAAGATGCAACTATATGGAGAAGTAATCACTTAGCATTTTCATATCTTTAAAAGGTATTTTGTGCTGGCCACTAGATCTGGAACCCACAGTAACCTAGAAGGGGCAAACCCAGTGCACGAGGCTCCCGCCTCTGCGAGGTCTGGGGAGGGTTAGATGTACTGGCATTACCCCTGCAGGCAGAGAGGCTGTTTTCGCGATTCAAACCCGCGAGTCCGTGACTTCCAGACTCCAGATCACAATGGAGATACCTAACCATTGATTTTACATGCTTCCATCAAAGAACAATTCTCAAATTTTATGACCTGACAGAAGAGGGAATTAGTTATCACTTATCAGTTATCACACACTTAGATAGTCGTAAAATGACAGAGGTTGTTCTAGATACAGTTTTATTGACGTAAGGTGCATCGAGTCACTCTGACTCAAGTCACTCAACTATTTGAGGGGCATAACCAACTCCAGAGAGAGTGAGATTAATATAATTGATTTTTTCTCATTTCACAAAAGTTCAAAATGTCATGGCAACTGCATTTTCAAACTCTCCTTCATATGATGGGATATTAAAATTAAAACCTTAACCTGTACAAACTTCACTTGGTTTTATTCCCTCCTATTTAGCAACCAAAGGCAGAAAATCACATTCCATGTTTTCTTCCCAAACAAAAACAACATATACAAGAAAGAATGAGGACGATGATATATTCTTTAATAAATCATAAATTGTGATGGACTTCCGCGTAGGTGGAATAAAACCATGGATTTATGTATTTGCAAATGAATACTTCAACTTCATGAACATCTCAAAAATGGCGATATGTTAAAATGTTAATGCCATGTTAGCTATGTTTGTAATTTGTTTATTAGCTTATGTCCTTTTTAGTCTTTTGTTATCTTGTAATAGATGGGTGCCAAGTGTATGGATGATATATGATCCTTCTAGGGTAAGCTTGGCATAGAGAAAAACTCTATTTTGTGTTGTAAAAATCTGCTGGAAAAGATACATAGCAGCCCCTGTTTTTTGCTCTACCCTTTTCTCATCAACTCAAACCTCTTCACTTGTTACTTCACAAAAATGAATCACAAAATTAGTTTGGGTATTTGAATACAAACCCAACAGAGTGGTATCAGAGCAAGGTGGATCAACCACAGCTGGGAGTTCATAAATTTGAAAGGGAAACAAACCCTAGAAGAAGAAGATTTACATGGCAACTTCAAGCAACCAAAATCAGGGAACTCAACCCCAAATTCCAATCTTTAATGGGGAAAATTATGACTTTTGGTGTGTGAAGATGAGAACTATATTTGTATCCAATGAACTTTGGGAGTACGTAGAAGATGGGTATGAAGAACCGGAAGATGCCGAGACTTTGGCAAATGTTCAAAGGCAAATTAAAGAGCACAAGAAAAAGGATGCAAAAGCCCTAACTTTCATTCAACAAGGAGTTGTTGATACAATTTTTCCAAAAATCATGAGAGCAACAAAGGCAAAGGAAGCATGGGATATCTTGCAACAAGAGTATGAAGGAGATGAAAAGGTAAGAAATGTGAAACTTCAAACTCTTAGAAGAGAATTTGCAAATATGAAAATGAATGATGCTGAAATGTTAAAGGATTTTTCATCAAGATTTATAGGGCTTGTAAATCAAATGAAATCCTATGGTGAAGAAATTAGTGATAAAATTATTGTGGAGAAAATGTTGATTAGTTTACCTGAAAAGTTTGATTCCATTGTGTCTATCATTGAACAAACTAAGGAAATGTCTAAGTTAAGTATTCAAGAATTGATGGGTTCATTAAAAGCCTTCGAGCAAAGATTGATACAACGCTCCGAAAAATCGATTGAAAGTGCTTTTCAATCTAAACTCAATATTCAAGAAGTACCAAAATTTGATCAAACCAAAGGGGAGTCTTCTAGAGGTGGAAGACAAGCAAGAGGAAGAGGTAGATATGCAAGAGGAAGAGAAAGAACTAATTTTGGAAGAAGAGGAAATGTAGATTCCACTCAACCAAGGTGTGGAATTTGTAAGCGGAATAGTCATGTTGACAAAGATTGTTGGTTTAAGGGTAAACCACAATGTTATGATTGTAAGAAATTTGGGCATGTTCAAAAGGATTGTCGATTCAAGAACAATCAACAAGCAAATTTTTCCGAAAAGAAAGAAAGTGATGGACATATGTTCTATGCTTGTCAATCGGCATCGGAACACAAAAATAATGTGTGGTTCCTTGATAGTGGTTGTAGTAATCACATGACCGGTGACAAGAGAATTTTTGTTAATATGGATGCTTCCTCAAATTCCCAAGTGAAGATGGGAAATGGTGCATTGGTCCAAGCAAAGGGAAAAGGCACTATTGCGATTGAAACAAAGAAGGGAAGAAAATTCATCAAGGATGTGTTGCTTGTTCCGGACTTGGAGCAAAATTTGCTAAGTGTTGGGCAACTTGTGGACCATGGATACTCGGTTCACTTTGAAGACAATTCTTGCAAGATTTATGACAAAGGGGGGAGAAGTCAAGTTGTTGCAAATATCAAGATGGAGAAAAATAGAAGCTTTCCTCTCACTTTTTCATATTCAAAAAATGTTGCCTTGAAGATGGAAATTGTTGATGAGTCATGGCTTTGGCATAGAAGGCTTGGGCACTTGAATTTTCAAAGCTTGAAGAATCTACAACAAAAGAACATGGTGTATGGTTTGCCAAACATACAAGAAGTCAAAGAAGTTTGTGAAGGATGTGCTCTTGGCAAGCATCACCGAGAGTCATTTCCCAAGGAGAAGGCATGGAGAGCTAAAGCACCATTGGAGCTTGTTCATACCGACGTTTGCGGACCAATGACAACTCCAACTCATGCCGGTAACAAATATTTCTTAATCTTTGTTGATGATTTTACTCGCATGACATGGGTGTATTTTATAAGACAAAAATCCGATGTTTTTTCAATTTTCAAAAAGTTTCAAAATCTTGTTGAAAGG
This sequence comes from Hydrangea macrophylla, assembly GCA_033977485.1. Classification (NCBI taxonomy): domain Eukaryota; kingdom Viridiplantae; phylum Streptophyta; class Magnoliopsida; order Cornales; family Hydrangeaceae; genus Hydrangea; species Hydrangea macrophylla. The sequence continues at coordinate 87,322,092 of CM066984.1, forward strand.
CAAAGTGGATATCTCATGAAAGTTTTGAGGAGTGATAGAGGTGGAGAATACAACTCCAATGAATTCAATAAATTTTGTGAAGATATCGAATTGGATAGGCAATTGACCGTTGGGCACACTCCACAACAAAATGGAGTGGCGGAAAGAAAGAATAGAACAATTGAAGAAATGGCAAAATCAATGCTCCATGAGAAAGGATTGCCTAGGTCCTTTTGGGGTGAAGCGGTATACACGGCGGTTTATTTGATGAATAGATGTCCAACAAAGGCTTTGGAAAACCAAACTCCATTTGAAGCATGGAGTGGTAGAAAACCGTCCGTGAACCATTTGAAAATATTTGGTTGCATTTGTTTTGCTCATATTCCCAAAGAAACAAGGCGCAAACTTGATGAAGCTAGTGAAAAGTGTATCTTTGTGGGTTATAGCTCCCAATCAAAGGGCTATAGACTCTTTAGTTTGAAGAAAAACAAAGTGATTATTAGTAGAGATGTGCTCTTTAATGAGAAAGATTTTTGGGATTGGAAAGAGAAGAAAATTCAAGTTCAAGTCTCTACTTTCAATGAAGAATCGGAGAATCAAGAAAATGAAAATGAAGATGTTCTTGAAGCTCCACAACAAATGTCTCCCATTGCTAGTCCACAATGTTCTCCCTCAAGTTCCAATTCCTCATCTCCAAGCTCAACTCCAAGAAGGATGAAAAGTCTTAGTGATGTGTATGCAAGTTGTAATTTTTGTGTTGTTGAACCGGAAAGCTTTGAAGAAGCAATTAAAGAAGAGGCTTGGAAGCAAGCCATGGAAGAAGAAATTCATGTGATTGAAAAGAACAAAACTTGGGAGTTGGTAGAGAAGCCGAAAGACAAAGATATTATTGGGGTGAAGTGGATATTCAAAACTAAATTCAATTCGGATGGTTCAATTCAAAGAAACAAAGCAAGACTTGTGGCAAAAGGGTATTCACAGCAGCCCGGAGTTGATTTTAATGAAACTTTTGCACCGGTTGCTCGTCTTGACACAATTAGATCTCTTATTGCATTGGCGGCTCACAAGGGTTGGTTTCTATACCAACTTGATGTAAAATCAGCCTTTTTAAATGGTGTTTTGAATGAAGAAGTTTATGTTGAACAACCACAAGGATTTGTTGAGAATGGTGAAGAAGAAAAGGTGTACAAATTGAAGAAAGCTTTGTATGGCCTAAAACAAGCACCGCGGGCATGGTATAGTGAGATTGATGCTTATTTCACCAAAAGGGGTTTTCAAAGAAGCAAAAGTGAGCCAACCTTGTATGTCAAAACACAAGGTACTACCGATATTCTTATTGTTTCACTTTATGTTGATGATTTAGTGTTCACCGGTAGTAATGAAACAATGATCCAAGGTTTTAAAGGAGACATGATGAACAAATATGAAATGAGTGATTTGGGATTGTTGCATTATTTCTTAGGCATTGAAATTAACCAAAAGGATGATAGTGTTTTTATTTGCCAAAAGAAATATGCAAAAACTCTTCTTGAAAGATTTAGAATGGGAAATTGCAAATCGGTGGCTACACCTTTAGTGGTGAATGAAAAATTGTTGAAAGAAGATGGAAGCAATGAGATTGATGCATCTCTTTATAGAAGCTTGGTTGGAAGCTTATTGTACTTGACGGCTACGAGGCCGGACATCATGTTTGCTACTAGTTTATTATCTCGGTTTATGCACAAGCCAAGTCAAACACACTTTGGGACGGTAAAAAGAGTCTTGAGATACATTCAAGGTACTCTTGACTTTGGTATTGTGTATGAGAGAAATGTTGAAACAAAATTGATCGGATTTTGTGATAGTGATTGGGCCGGATGTAGTGATGATATGAGAAGCACCTCGGGTTATGCTTTCTCTCTTGGTTCCGGCGTGTTCTCTTGGGCATCAAAGAAGCAACAAACCGTGGCACAATCTACCGCCGAGGCCGAGTATGTGTCGGCATCATTGGCAACCTCACAAGCAATTTGGCTTAGAAGAATATTGGAAGATGTTGGTGCGAAGCAAGGAGAAGCTACTCCAATTTTTTGTGACAACAAATCCGCAATTGCAATGGCAAAGAATCCCGTCTACCATAGCCGAACAAAGCACATAGCCATTAAGCATCACTTCATTCGAGAAGCCGTGGAAGATAATGAGATTGAGATCAAGTATTGCAATACCGAAGATCAAGTGGCGGACATCTTCACCAAAGCTCTTCCAAGAGATAAGTTTGAATACTTTAGAGAAATGTTGGGTGTCACAACAAGGCATTAAGGGGGAGTGTTAAAATGTTAATGCCATGTTAGCTATGTTTGTAATTTGTTTATTAGCTTATGTCCTTTTTAGTCTTTTGTTATCTTGTAATAGATGGGTGCCAAGTGTATGGATGATATATGATCCTTCTAGGGTAAGCTTGGCATAGAGAAAAACTCTATTTTGTGTTGTAAAAATCTGCTGGAAAAGATACATAGCAGCCCCTGTTTTTTGCTCTACCCTTTTCTCATCAACTCAAACCTCTTCACTTGTTACTTCACAAAAATGAATCACAAAATTAGTTTGGGTATTTGAATACAAACCCAACACGATAATCATTCTAATGTTCCATTGTTATTGTGTTTTAGGAAACAGAGACTTAAGTCAAAGACTAGTTTTCCTTTTATTGGCCCATGTGTTGTCTATATCTGCATGATTATACCCAATGCATCTAGATTTCAAACACCAAATCATACCAAGTACAATTCATGTTTAAGTGGCTATGAAAGTGCAAGCTATGTGATTTATCCATCCTAAGGAATGTAACTTATGTCATGCACTTGAACAACTTTCAACTACCTCTATTGATCTTTTATATCAATTATGATATTTGCGGGCACCATGCAATCCTAGGATTCAAGTGACATTGCCAGTGTAAATGTATACATGCATCAGAGATCAATCATTTCTGGAGGAAAAAGTCAAATGTAGAAACGAAGAACAGTAAAATCGTACACCTTTACACCGTCAACATATAATGCCCATCAGATTTCAATAAGTAATGAAATATATGTGTTTGCATGCACGTTATGCGAAAAAAACAGGTTCAACCGTCTGTAAACAATTCTTTCCCGATAAGTCAAACTCCACATTTAGGAAACTAATATTGACCCAAAGAACAACAATTTAAGTTATTATTTACCCTTTGGCTTTTTTGTGGGCCATATTCGGCAGGATTGAATGCATCATAATGTGAATTATATCTCTGCCCGATCTCATAGCGCAATACATTAAATGCCTGAAACATGATGACATACTCGAATTACTCAGACAATTTTAATATTTTCCTGGAATAAAAGGTCAACTAATTCAACAAAAAAAAAAAAGGCACAACATTGAGTGCAATATGTTCTCAGCACAAAAATATTGAACATCTGTAAAGTGATTGTGATGCTTCTTTAAGAAGAACAACGCTTTTATCCAAGTGCAGGAAAACTTCAGTACTAGGAAAACGTCAAGTGTTTTCTCAGCATCACATAAGTAGGATCTACTTTATAGGTGACTCCCAGAGGACTAGAGACTAACAATTGAAAAAAATGACATCCAATATTCATAAAATCCTCAATGCTCTATTTGGTTTGCGGATTTGGAGAAGGAAAGGGAAAAGGAGAAGGAAAACCAATTCCCCAGTTCTTTCCCCATGCTTAAATAACAATTAAGAATTAAAAAATTTCAAATAAATAGGAACTCAAGAACAGATTAGGGGAGTGACTCACAAAAAATCAAAATTTTCAATTCATTTTCACCACATATTTCCTTTTCTTCCTGTTACTCATATTGTTTCCATATTAACCAAACAAAGAAAACCGTTTTACTCACCTGTTTTTCTTTCTTTACCCTCACTACATACATGTACCAAACATAGCCTAAGGGTACAGTGAATCTTCAAGTATGTCAATTCCTTACAGGCAATTAAAACAACCCCATCAAGTTCACTTCCTCCCACAATAAGAATAAACTTGCCTCATATATATATATATATATATATAATATATACATTATCCAATCCTTTTTCTCTCTTCTGAATCAACCAAGTGAAGATTGAATTCTGGAAATCAGAAAATGATCTAGCTGACCATTTTCATGTTCCCAATTTGGCAATTCCAACTAGGAAAAGGAAAAGAAAAAACAGGAATTTCTCCAAAAACAAGGCACAAGTGCTACATTCACCAGTACTTCGAGCTAACATGTTGATACCAAAGTAGGATGCTCTCATAAAGAATATATGGACAAGAGGTTTGAAGAAAACTTACATATAAATTGAATTTGAGTACTCGTGAAATCACAAAAAATGGAAGCGATAGATTATCTTGTAAAACCATAAATAATTAAGCTTCATATGTTCAAAATAACTCAATAGTTTTGATCAAATCCAAATACGTTCGACCTGACTTATGCACTTGTCACAGAATTGCTACTTGGAAGGTACTCATCGAAACTAAAAGATATAGTGGCAAGGCATGCGTTAATGTGATTGCTTGTAAAGATTAGTAGGACTGATTTAAGTTGCCTATTTACCTGCAATATTACTATAACAAGTGAAACATAGCTCCTTAGGAGTGGAAAAAAAATGAAAGCAAACTGTGCTTTTGAGACAGGTTTCAAACACACAATCATTGTCAAAAACATCATGAGTTGGATGGATGATCACCTCAAACAAAGAAACTCAGTACCTCCTAAATTGACTATAAAACTGAATAGTGTATAGTTTGAGCCCCTCGATGTGAATCTACAACTACAATACTTTCTTTTTCATTTAAAATTCTACAAGATGTACCGTAAAAGTGAAACTTTGCCCTAAACTTTTCAAAATTTCTTAATCTTCCCATAAAACAGCATCCCCAATTTTCACTTATACACTCGGCAGTGCAAAACTTACGTTCAAATCTATTTCTACAAATTTAAAAGTGTGTTATAATCATCATAGATGAATCACAAGTTTCACCAGACAGTAGCCACTTGTATCTCTTCAAGTTTGACAGCAAAGATGACAGTTTTAAATGTCCACATCTTTTTAAATTTAATTATGTAGTTATCAACAAAATACTTACTCTGAATTTAAATAGGAAAGATAGTTCCAAGGTGGGAACGATAACGTCTAGCAATTCAATGAAAATACCTCTCCATGGGTCCTTGGAATCATTGTGGCTTTCGCAATTTTCTCCTCTATGAGATCCAAGATCCCACTTTTGTCTTCCGATGCACTTATAAACATGCCAGAACTGATTCGGGAAAAAAAAATACAAAAAAAAACAAAAGAACCAACGAGCTAAAAATATATCCTAAAATGGTTACTCGAAGAAAACCAATCAGCCAAATATGCTTAATCCTAAATATTACTTCGCCATAAATGCATGTGAAAGACTACTGCAGTAACAGAAAGTTTAACACAGAAGGAGAAATACGTTTATCGGGTGCAAGTAATTATATGCATTGTTGTCAAATCATGAATGTAATCGTGAATCGGTTTGCCAAATTACTGTTTGTAGACACATACTGCATATATAGTAGAACACATGTGCCTTGCTTAAAATAAACAAAAATAACAATTTAGCACAAGTTTCATGCAATATAAAGGTTCAAATGTTGATAGTTTTCCACTTAAAACCTAAAAAATTCATGCTCAAAATTATGAATTCTGAATGGTATTGAGTCGTGGCTCATATAGGGTTGTTTCGACTAGAGAGAATCGAATCATAAATCATCTGATTCTAATAACCACATTTTTTTTATAAATAATTCTAACCACCATGATTATTTGTGTATGACATATTTTGAGAAGAACAAAATAAACTTACCTTGTTCTGATTCCCATGGTGTTTTTTTCATTTTCTCCCTTGCGTAAAGCCAAGGTTGATGGTGCAAGGTGCAACTTTGCCATTTTAATTACATTCTCGCATTGTTCTGCAGTTGCAAAGTTGGGAAAATACAGTGCACGCGGGTTCCAACTTAAAACCTTCACAAGAAGATCAAGGCACAAAATTTGTTATATAACAACAAATATGAACCACAAAATGAGTAACTCTTAATGGACAACTCAAACGAATATCGAGTACCAACAAATCTCCAAGAATATCAAGTTAGCCACTAAGCTGCTATTTGCATCAGAGAATTATTTAGGAACACTTGATTTTAGCTTCCTTGCTAATGTTATTAGCTAGGAAGCATGAGTGCGGCGGTACGACACCCAGTGTGGGTACGGCTGGCTGCCTTTAATTAGTACACCCCAGTGCGGGTGCGGCTCCCTTTCCGAAGAGTCCGTGCTTCCTAACTTATTAGGTATCTTTTTATTTTGTAGAAATCTTACGTTGTGGTAATAAATGACCAATGTGAACGACAATAAGAATTGGCATCTAATAACCGATCTCACATCACATTCTTTAAACATGAAATTACTCATAAATCAGTTCAGATCGAAATGACTGATTCAATAATTGGAAACCCTTGTCCACGGTTGGTACAAAGTCTCTACTTCAAATATCACAACATCTAAAAATAGGGAATAATCAAATGAGCAAATGACTGCTGGTAAGGGCAGATTAGTTTTTTAATTTGGGCACCCATTTTAGGTTTAAAAAAATTTACTATTAATTTTAATGGCACCTCCCACAAATTATATTATACATTAAAGAAGTTTAGGTTTTGTTTGTTTTTCTTTTTAAGCAAGGGTTGTGCAAATTATTCAACTGATATCCGGTAAGTCTCAATCTCTCGTTCTTATTCCTCCCTGACTTTTGATCTATAATACCCTGTATTTTCAGTAATTAATTTTACACAAAGATTCTATATATTTCCTTTGATCATCCTTGAAGTTTTACTTTCAATCGATCAAAGCCCTTTCGAGCGATCGAACATTTCTTAAGTTCAAGTGATCGAGCATTGTTCAATCGATCAAAACCCTGCCAACATAAATTTATTACGTGTTCCCTACTTCAATCGATCAAGCCTTTTCAATCGATCAAAACTGATCGAACTACTTTCGATCGATCGAACAAGCTTCAATCGATCGAACCTGTAATTATCAAAATTTCCAAGTTTCACCCAAAGATGGCCACCTGCTCACCCCACCCTCTATATATACATTTTGTTCGTGTGTGTAGAGTGTTTGGAAAACCAGAGAGTTAAGAGAGAGAAAGTGTGTGTGTGTTTATAATAGTATAGATAAAAGATGGGTATTACTTGGGGCACAATCAAAGCCACAACCTTTTGCTCACAATCTCCATTTTGTGTCTATCTCTCTCTTGATGGGTCCCATAGTACCCACTAGGAGAGATAAATACAAAATGGAGGTTGTGAGCAAAAGGTTGTGGATTTGGTTGTGCCCCAAGTATTACTCATAAAAGATAGAGAGAAATATATGAATAAAGATTGGGACACATAAAAAAACCACAAACACAATCCACACACATAATGTGTCTATCTATCGTGATGGGGTCCACTAACAGTGTTGTTGGAAATATGTTAGAAGTGTCCTTAATTAAAGTAAGAGAAATGTTTGAGCAATACTCATTCACACCTAAGGTGAACCAATGAACAAAAAGCATCCACACCCTGAGGTGGACTAATGAGAAGAGATAGAGTATTCTGACAGGGGATCATGCACTCTCTATCTCTTCTCATTAGTCCAACTCAGCGTGTGGATGCTTTCTAGTTGTGGATGGGTATGCCTCTAGCATTGTTGTTAAAGTAAATGGTAAAATTTTAGTTTTTTTATGCCCCAATTAGAAACCTCATGTGCCCTCACCGGCAATTCAAACAAATTGAAGCACCTGAAAAGGGATCGACGTAAACGAATCCTCTCCGGTCTCGCCGTGAGGCAACGGATCGAAGTCTGCCCCTTCTTCGTCTACCGATTCCAGCAACCTCGGCCTCGGCCGGCCACCAAATTCATCCTGCAAATGCATTATCAATATGTATTTAACAGGGCCGGCCTGAGATGATAAAATTGTCCACAGCCACAAACGAAACTTTCAAAAGGGCCTAAAAAATTAGGCTTTATATTTAGTTTCATGGAAATAAAGAAGAAAGTAGAAGAAATTAGGTGTAAAAATAATAAATGTTATAAAAAATTAGGAAAAAAATGAGAAGAAAATAGATATAAAAAATGAGGAGGCACTATTAAGTATAGAAAAATAAAAAAAAAAATAAAAAGTAAACAAATTTTGAGTCCTAACGAAGCCGCTTGTGCCACGACCGGCCCCCTGTGTATATGTAGAGAGAGAGAGTGAGAGAGAGAGAGAAATATATATTGTCAGGAATGCTTCCACACACACACACACACACACATATATATATATATACCTGAGAGAGGAGAGAGGAACCAAAGAAACCGGCGAGGAAGAAGAAGGAACACAAGAGGAAGACAGAAGGTAAACCTAGCTTCGTAAATCGAAGTCCTCCTACTACTTTACCTTTGCCTTTCATTGTGATCGATCGATTCACAATGCTCTCACAAATTCAAAATTCGATCAAAATGATCTGAGAATCTCTGTTCGTACTACTGAAGTAAATCGGAGTAACTTTTTTTTTTTTTCTTGTTTTGGCCGTTCGTTTCTTCGTCAAAAGTCTTTTCACGGGGGAGGAAGGAATGGCCAGTTATGATTCAAAAGAACCAAAGTGGATGGTGTGTCATCACTGAGCTCGTACGACTCTGTCCACGGCGGGAACTTTCTCTCTCTCTCTCTCTCTCTCTAGAGAGAGATTTACCCAACTGTTTCTGAATTTTGGGGTAATTTTAGTGAACCAAAGCGTACGCATTTGGCCCAGGTTAAAATACAGCTATGTATAGATTTAAGTGCGGGTGGAGTATTTTTTGTACTAGTATATAGTGGTAATGTTATGTTTCTTTGGGTAAAATGTATTCTGCAGTCTCAGATTATACTATGTTTTGTACATTATTTTTTAAATTATTATTTTTTATATTTTGGTCCTTAAACTATCAATTTGCCTCTTTTGTCATTTTTAGTGTCATTTTTTGTGTCATTAAAAAGTGACTTTTTGTCGTCAATAGAAGTGACAGATGGGACAAATTGTCACAAAAATAATAGTTAAACTGATGATGCCAAAAATTGGTAAGAGTAAAGTAGAGTAATTTAAGAGAGAGGGAGAGAGAGTGAGAGACTATTTTTTGTATGTGGTTCGGCCCTGTTAATGAAGGTACCTACGTCCACGGGTGTGTCTGAGCACGTTCACTAGCAGATCACCGGCGGGCCTGGTGAGCCAACAAAGAGGGGCGACACTACCAGTAATACCGGCCGGGTGTATGCATATAATGGTGAATTGTAGAGGTGCTGTGTAGACTACAGAATTGGCCGCCCCTTCAATGGGGGGTGAGTGGTCTCTTTTATAGATGTAAGAGACCTACTCTTACATGGATAAGGAAATATAATTCCATTAGGATGTGATTGACACCAATCAAGTAAGTTTCCTAATTGTATTAGGATTGATTGACATTAATTGTGGGGGTTTCCCAATTGGATTAGGAAATAGATGCACTTTCCATTAGTCTTCTAGCTTGAGTAGGAAACTGCCCGTAATGATCGGGATCATGCCTGTGGGCCCGGACGGGTTGTTGATTTTGAACCGCTCGGTCATATTTTGGGCGTATCAGTTAAGGGACTAAAATACAAAAAAAAAAATGATAGTTTAAGAACCAAAGTGCAAAATATGGCATAGTTTGAGAGTGCAAAATGCATTTTACCCTATGTTTTTTAAATTTATTTTAAGTGTTTGTCAACAAATGTGATAATATACCATTATTGAGGATAGTACTACTGTTATATGTGTTGGAGAATAGTTTTTGAGGAAAAAAAATTGAGAAGCATGCCATTACTCTCTTTCTCTCTATAGCCAAATAAAAAGGTAGTAGAAGTCACGGTAAATGAAAATTTTATTTTTCATTTCAAATTACGTAAGTGGTGAATCAAAACTGAAATTCAAATCCGACTATTTACACTGGATTCGAATTGAAATCTAGTCTTTGACATCCCTAATTCATAGAAAGGAAGAATGAAACAGAGAACAAAAAAGTTACCAGAACCACTCAGCCTATCAATTTCACCATCTTTTTTACCAGACACGTAGACTTTTTAATTTATTTTCTGTTTGCACCCAAAAACCGTCAATGGTTTTTGAACCCGAGTTGCGTGGGGCTGAATGAAGGAGAGGCCGGGCTAAGCAATCAATGACTTATCGGACTCGAGTGTAGCAGTGTGGCCGATGGTAGATGATTGGGTAAGGTAAGGAGAGCCCGGTTGAAAGATTGAATATGGGTGAGGATTATCGGGCTCTGGGGAAACATAGCCTAGCACGTTGAGAGCCCGATGGTGGAATGAAGCAACGGGAAGTCCAATCGAACACCGGGCAATGAAAGATGGAAGTAACAGACTGATTGGCCATGGGCGGATAAAGAAAGTTAATCGGGCATGGAAACGGGTAAAGCCCGATTCATCTAGGAGAATCAGTGATGAGGCCGATGGACTTAGGGAAAGACGGTATTGTCTACAGCTGGCAGGATGACGTTATCTCTGAGAAGTTTTAGAAACAAGAGTCCGTTTAGGAAAGGAATCTGACGTCCAGCTGGATTAGGTGTCTGATCCCTAAATTGAAGGGATTGATTCAATCAGAATACGGATAAGGTAGAAATCAGAGATGAGGACGGATCTTTTCAAATCAGCCAAATCAATTAAGCAGCTTGGGGCACAAGTTAAGGAATTATAGTTCAAGTTGAAATCAAATAAGGTCGCTATAAATATAAGGCAGGCCATCCAAGCAAAGGACTCCGCGTCACATTCGAAACAACATACATACAGCACATTCGAAGCATTCAAAGCACCCAGTCTTTATGTTTTTTAGCCTTCATAGCAAATAGGTCTGCCCTTTTGTTATTTTTTGTTTGTGTTCTTTCTGGTTTGTTCTTGAGATCTGTTTAGTTTTTTCCAAACATTTAATAAAATCTGTTTTATTAAACCGTTTGTGATTTGTTTACCTGTTAAACATGACGCTTTTTAGTTTGTGCGCTTCAGTACTGCTAGAGAATTTACAGTGAGGGTACTTTCCTACTCACTATACACAGTCACCTGTTTAGAAGTCAGATTCATCAAAGCCTTGTGTATCACTCACACAAGCAGATAGGAAATTAGTTTGCACGCACACACACATATCGAACTACTGCTGGTTCTGGCACGCCCGCGCAAATTACATAGCAAACATTTTCAAACTCATCAACGTTCTAAAAACATATTTTAAAATCACAACTTCAAAAAATAATTTGATTTTATCTCGAAGCGTGTTTTGAAAAGTGCAAAAACTAAAAACATCACGAAGTTGTGTTTTGTAAACGAGTAATGTTATGTTTCTCAAGTCCTAAAATATCAATCCCAAATGATATGGTAGTGGGCTCCTTGAATTTTAATTGGATAATATTGAAGTGGTGGTCTCATCATTATTGCTAGCATCTATTCAAAATTTGGGAGGCCTCCTGTCACATCATTTGGAATTGGTTATTGGCAAGGATCAAAATTTCCTTCTGCTTCCATCGAAACAGCCGAAACGTTTCCGTTTCCTAGGTCATGGAAACGAAACAGCCATGGAATCTCGAAATTCCATGGATTCCATCGAAACGACTTTGTTTCTTTTATTTCCATCGAAACAAACCTATGATTCCGCATCGTTTCATTTGCTTCCGACGAAACATACTTGCTTCCATCGAGATAATCATGTGGTTGTGTACTTGTCATATGAACAACCATTTTATTTTAGAGATGGCTTATTAGCTTACTATGTACTTATATGTATCTTTTGCATTCTATGAAGTGTTTTGTGGATTCTATTAAGTGTTTGACAGTAGATTGGCGACTTAATCCTCATGTATTTTCGATTTGAACTACACATTTTTAATGCAGCACTACATATATAGACCTCTCAAATGTTCAATTAATCAATTATTAGCTTTATACACGCATATAGTTAAGTTTGAAGTTATGTTTCCCCATGTTTCTCAATGTTTCCAATTTTTTCCACTGTTTCCGCATGTTTCCGAAATGTTTCAGAAACATTTCAGTTTCTGGGTAGACCGAAACAATAGACCGAAACGAAATTTTGATCCTTGGTTATTGGAAATATGATTAGGATTTGGGAAGCAAATCATTACTCTTCGAAAACACTTCATATTGGCTTGTGTGAGATTTCCTTTGGTATATGCTTTATGTTTAGTGTTTGCTTGAGTGATTTTATATTTTATCTTTGAATACAAATGACACATTTTTGGACATAAGTTATACTATCTTGGCACCAAAAATTGGATGTATATGAGCATCTCCGATACTTACCCCTAAAATGCTCTCCAATTTTAGAATCAAACACATACCAAATTGAGTTTTATCCAAATCTTATACCAAATTAAAATAATATTATTCATTGACCCAAATTTTGGTATGAATTTGAGTAAATAATGGACAGTTTTTTTTTCTTAAAAACATTTTTTACTCAAATTTGATGTGATATAGATTTGTATAAGGGTTGGATTAAATTTTATACAAATATGAGGAAAATAATAATATTATATGTAAAAAAAAATGAGATGACACAGTAATACCATCTTGGCACCAAATTTGGATATCTAAGAGCATATACCCATACCAAATTCAAATTTGGTTCAACCACCCCCACACCCCCCCTTCCCCCCCAACACACACACACACACACACACACACACACACACACACACAAATTAAAAAAAAAATGCCCTACACTCCTAGAATCAAACCCATACCAAATTAAAATAACACTATTTATTAACTCAAATTTTGATATGAGTTTGAGTAAAGAATGGAGAGTTTTTTATTAAGTTTTTTACTCAAATATGATTTGATATGGGTTTGTGTAAGGGTTGGATCAAATTTTGTACAAAAATGAGGGAAAATAATAATATTATATACAAAAGAGTATAGTTTTGCTCACCCCAAAATTGCTCACCATTTCCTCACCCTCCTCTCCCATTGGCTAATGCAGTGGGCCCTGTATAATGAGAATTAATTAATGGTATACAGTATTTTCATATCATTGCAAATACTTAAACCAACTTCTGTACAAACACTTATGATGTTACCATAAGTTAAACTTTGATAAAGAATATTATTCCCATCATGTTGGTCTCTAAGTTTTGTCTAACTTTTTCTGCAAAAATCTGTGGAAGACCGTCAATAAAGCGGGCTTTCCAGTGCTCAGCATTTGCATCTGTTCTTTGCATTACTTTGCATAAATAAATATCTTTATACCATCTGAAGTGGGTTAGAGAGGGGCATCTAAGATTTTGTAGAAGCTCTCTATTTCTTTCCACTTTTTGATACTGATCCAATAAAGTGTTGGATTATGGTAAATACTAAAGTAAGAATAGCATCTGCCACCTATGCATTTATGGTGGGGTCATTCGCAGTTGGTTCTAACTTAACTGCAGTAAGAATTTCTATTTGTTGTGTGGGAGTTAAAACATTACCCCACCAACTAGTTCTACTAGGGGGTCATTCGGTTGGTCGAAGGGGTCAGTTCGATCGATCGATCGAAGTACCCTCTACCTTAAAGGATTCCTATCCAAAGGTCATTTGACCGGTCGAAGGGGTCAGTTTGAACGGTCGAAATGACCCCTGCATGAAACATTTTTCTAACCCTTTCGAAAATTATTTAAATTTTTTGTTTGGTTCTTAGAGTACCTTTGGGACCCCTTTCAACATAATTTCACCTGGTTCGAAATTATAATTATGTTTTCAATTTTATACCGATTTTACAACTTGGAAGGCATCGTTTCCAAAGTGTTAAATACTCAACGTTGTTTGAAGTGTTCTTTTCCACTGCTATAATCTTTATAATGAATTGGTTGAGCCTTGGTGGCGTGCCACTGTGCCCTATTTTCACGTGTAGTGGGATGGGTCGTGACATGTTGTCACGCCCCGCAATAGCAAAAATAGAGAAAATAAAATCCTTTTTGGACCCGTAGGCCATGACAGTTGAAAGTCACCACATTGTCCACAACCAAAGTCAAACCATCAGAGTAATGGATTAAATCACGCATTGAGATGTCTAAGTTTAATCGTATGTAAAGTCCGATACTAACTATTACAAACCATAAGTATCGCAGAAGTATAAATAAAGTATTACGGCAACATACGCCGATAATAAACGTAACTATTTCAGAAGTCTCTAAACATAAACACGAGCTAACTACGGCACAGCTTCCAGCCTTCAGCGTGCGTAGTAGTCAGCACCGGCATAGCCTCCATCATCGTAGGCTCATTCCTCGTAGTACCTGTCCATGTATGCATCACCTGTATACTCAAAGCCCTGGCCAGCTGGACGTGGAATATCCAGCGGCATAAAACGTCGTCAGCTACGAAAGCCGAGTGAATGCAAATACTAACAGAGTATCTACAGATATGCAGCATATAACAACAACATCAATAAAGGATCATCTCATCGTTCGTATGCTTGTATGCACCAATCCAAGATATAATACGGACGTCATCCCCTTTCCCATCTAGCACGTAGCCCAACGACTCATGACTCATTTATCCTCGACACGTAGTCTCACACAGAACATAGACTCTTGGGTCCACATTAATCAGACACGTAATCCCATACCTACGGTCTGTTCACTCTTGACACGCAATCCCAACGTTTCGGCCAACCCGCCCTGACATGGTTACTACGACACATAGCCCTTATATGATACAGCACGCAGCCCTGACATTCCACAACACGCAGCTCCGTCATTCAATAGCACGCAGTAATTATCACCACACACAGCTCATACTACCACACACAGCTCATATCACCGCACTCAGCTCATACTTCCGCACACAGCTCATATCATTACCGCACACAGCTCATATCATTACCACACACAGCTCATACTACTGCACACAGCTCATATCATTACTGCACACAGCTCATATCATTACCGCACACAGCTCATATCATTACCGCACACAGCTCATGTTGGAAAAACAGGTTTAAATGGAAAGTTTAAACGCGCAGCGGAAAAATCAAGTTATGAAACTTTATTGGCATGCCCGGATCTACTACTCGTCAATTCTACAGATGCGCACAAGAGGGGACACGAGTTATACCTTAATGTCTTGAACCCAATTCTGATCTTCAACTTCCAGCAGCCTCCACTAGATGATCTTCACCCTTATGACTCCTGCGGATGCCTGCCAGAAAGACTAGGGTTGGTGGGAACCCTAATGGAGAGGATAGAGAAGGTTTTGGGACTCCAAAATAGTTTCTGCAGCTTCTGACGTTCAAAACGACGAACAACTTTTTCCAGAACGCAGCTGCCCTATTTATAGATTCCCAGAACCGACCTAGACTTCGAGCGATCGAAGTGCCTTCGATCGATCGAACATTCGATCGATCGAACCATCTTCGATCGATCGAACCATCTTCGATCGATCGAACCTGCAGACTTCAATCGATCGAGATATCTTCGATCGATCGAACCTGTCTGGACATCATCCTCAAGCATCTTTCCAAGCATCCTGGCGGAGCTAAGAGTGGGACCTCCTAGGCTCTTTATTGTTGGCTCAGACCAGTTTATTAATTACCATGACCAAACTCTTTGATCAGCAAACTAACCAACTGGTCAGTTAACGTTTACTCCACTATAAAACGATAACTGAACTCCAACGCAAAAGAACATATCCGAAGCGATAACTAGACTTGTATGTTGTACTAATGTCCCTCTACCGTCAGCATTCGTAATCATATTCAGGTAGTCGGATAACTGTTACTGTCAACCTGAATCATGATTACTTCTTGTATTCCTTGAGTCCCATTCACTACTCATGATTACCAAACATGTTGATAACTCTTATCAACAAGACTGCAGTACTCAGTAATCGACATGGTGACATTCTCAAGGGAATGCTTACTCTGAAACAGAGGGTAGATTCTATCTTGACAATATATATTCACAACCCTATGAATATGACATACCCAAGATACCCAGGTGTTGATCTTTTATAGACCTCACTGATTGGTAAGTCAAAGCAGCCGTATCCACAGTCTGTGTTCATAATCGTCTCAAGATTGAGAACACATACCTTATACAAGTTATGAGTTCCTATTGACTGTTGACAGCATTGAGCGTCAATAGGAAACTCAGGTCCGTCAATGCACTATAAGCACTAGCATATTAACCAAGAGTCACACTCTAGTGATTGAGATTTATCACTCCATCCAATGGTAGTTAATGATGCTACAGTGTATACCTGATGAGATATCCAGTCTCATCATCCACTGTGACAAGCTTTAAGTATCAAAGAATAGTAATTCGTATCTCATTGTATGTATCTCATACACACACGAAATACTTACTATGATACTTATGGATTAAACAATCATCTTATGAAAGAAACATACATAATGAAATGTAAAGCTGATATCCATATATTAAAAAGTCAATGTCTAATACATAAAGTAATGGTTTGAGGGCACAAACCCAACAAACTCCCACTTGCACTCATAACCATTCAGAACTACATCTAAGACCTAGACTATCTAGATGACGATCAAAGACCTTCTGTGGTAAGGCCTTTGTAAATGGATCAGCAAGATTGTCAGCGGTGGCAATCTTGGTGACAGTCACATCTCCACGTTGAACTATATCTCGGATTAGGTGATATTTCCGCTCTACGTGCTTTCCCTTTCCGTGGTTCCTTGGCTCCTTGGACTGAGCCACTGCCCCACTAATATCACAATAATGCGTAATAGGCGACAGCGACGCTGGTACCACCTCGAGTTCCATAAGGAACTTCTTGAGCCAAACAGCTTCCTTTGCGGCTTCACAAGCAGCCACATACTCAGCTTCTGTAGTTGAGTCTGCAATGCATTTCTGCTTAATGCTCCTCCAACTGACAGCACCACCTCCCAAGGTAAAGAGATGACCGGACGTCGACTTCCTCGAATCTTTATCTGACATAAAGTCCGAGTCAGTGTATCCCACTGGAATTAACTCACTACCACCGTACATAAGCATATAATCTTTAGTTCTTCTCAAGTACTTAAGAATGTGCTTAACGGCTGTCCAGTGCTCTGGACCTGGATTCGACTGATATCTGCTAACCATGCCAACGGCAAAGCAGATATCTGGTCTAGTGCATAACATCGCATACATGAGACTTCCCACTGCAGAAGCATAGGGAACTCCTGTCATGCGATTCCTCTCCTCCTGTGTCTTTGGACACTGGTCCTTGGAGAACGCTAAACCATGCCTGAAAGGTAACAAACCTTTCTTCGAATTATCCATTGAAAACCTAGTTAGCACCTTATCGATATAACCAGCTTGAGATAATCCCATTATCTTTCGCTTGCGATCCCGAAAGAGCTTTATCCCAAGAATATAGCTCGCCTCTCCTAGATCCTTCATATCGAAAGTACTAGCTAGCCAAACCTTGACCGTTGACAATGCCGCTACATCATTTCCAATGAGTAGAATGTCGTCAACATAAAGCACAAGAAAAGCCACCACTTTTCCTTCACTCTTCTTGTATACACAAGGTTCATCCAGATTCTGTATGAAACCAAACGATTTGACCGCTTGATCAAATCGTATGTTCCAACTTCTGGATGCCTGCTTAAGCCCATAAATGGACTTTTGCAACTTGCATACCAAGTTACCTTTCCGACCAGCTATGAACCCTTCTGGTTGTTGCATATAGATGTCCTCCTCAAGATTGCCATTCAAGAATGCAGTCTTGACGTCCATCTGCCAGATCTCAAAATCTAGGCATGCAGCAACGGATAAGAGTATTCTGATGGACTTGAGCATGGTCACCGGCGAGAAGGTTTCCTCATAGTCAATGCCCTCCCTCTGAGTATAACCTTTCGCAACAAGCCTTGCCTTAAAGGTCTCAACCTTTCCATCAGATCCTCTTTTCCTCTTGTAGACCCATTTACAGCCAATGGGTTTAATATTGGCTGGAAGTTCTACAAGATCCCAGACCTGATTAGAATCCATAGATTCCAATTCAGCCTTCATAGCTTTAACCCAATGAGCTGAATCAACATCAGCCATTGCCTCTTCGTATGTGGTAGGATCAGATTGAGATTCTATGGAGACAGCTTCAAAAACTTCTCCTAAGAACATGTATCTATCAGGCTGGCTGATAATCCTTCCACTACGACGAGGTACTGGTGCGGAAATAGGTGAAGAAGTGGTGTTTTCCTGATTTACATCGTTATTAACTACGGGTTGGACTGAGGGCTCTCCTTCTATCTCTCTAAGATCTATCCTTCCCTTAGGTTTATGGTTCATGATATAATCATCCTCCAAGAAAATAGCATTGGTACTGACGAACACCTTCTGTTCTCTTGGATCATAAAAATACCATCCATAAGTACCCTTTGGATACCCCACGAAGTAACATACTTCCGATCTAGAATCCAACTTGCTCATCTTTCCTTTTAGCACATGTGCCGGACATCCCCATATCCGGAGATGTTGCAAAGAAGGCTTGCGCCCAATCCACATCTCTCGTGGTGTCCTGGGAACAGATTTGCTTGGTACTAGATTTAGTATGTAAGCAGCGGTTTCCAAAGCATAACCCCAAAGAAATAAAGGTAACTCAGAATAACTCATCATTGACCTAGTCATGTCTAAAAGAGTCCGATTCCTTCTCTCCGCTACACCGTTTTGCTGAGGCGTACCAGGTGCAGTCAACTGTGACAGAATCCCATTCTGTACGAGGTGATCAATAAATTCATTAGAGAGATACTCGCCACCTCGATCAGATCGAATGGCCTTGATATGTGTGCCCAATTGCTTCTCCACTTCAGCCCTAAACTCTTTGAACTTTTCAAAGGCTTCAGACTTGTGCTGCATTAGGTACACATATCCATACCTAGAGTGGTCATCAGTAAATGTTATGAAATACTCATAACCACCCCTTGCTCTAATATTTATTGGTCCACACACATCAGTATGAACTAATTCCAACAATGCATTGGTTCTATTGCCCTTTGCAGGAAAGGGCCTTTTGGTCATCTTACCCTCTAAACAAGACTCGCAGACTTCTATTGGTTCGAGAACCAAATCGCCTAAGACCCCTTCTTTGACTAGTCTGCCAATCCTATTTAGATTGATATGACCAAGCCTCATATGCCAAAGCCTTGTTGGATTAGTGGAAGATCTCTTTCTTTTAGATGGTACAGTTACCACTGAGTTATTAAGTTCCATACAAGAATCTTTAGAAATATTGGGAGTAATCACATACAAACCATTTGATTTAACACCAGAATATATAAAAGAACTATTTCTTTTAATCACAACTTCAGTTCCAAAATTAAAAGAATAACCATTATTCGATAAATTAGAAACTGAAATTAAATTACGTCTCATTGAAGGGACGTAAAGTACATCTGATAAAATCAAAACTTTATTGTCTAGAAATTCTAAAACTACGACTCCTATAGCAACCGCAGAAACGGTTGCGCTAGAACCTAGAGTAAGTACGATTTCCCCATCACTGCACTTCCTGGTTGATCTGAACCCCTGCAATGAATTACAGATATGGTTAGTCGCACCAGAATCAATGCACCAAGTGTTTGAAGTATCCGTTATAAAACTTACTTCAATCACATGTGATTCAATCATACCTTGAACTCTTGTAGCTAAGAATTCTGGACAGTTCCTCTTCCAGTGGCCCTTCTCACCGCATTGGAAACACTTTCCTTTGCTTTGGCCACCCACCTTCCCTTTGCCCTTACCTTTTCCCTTAGATTTTGCAATCTTAGGGACCGGTCCAACACTTGAACCTCCAGTGCTAGCCTTCTTCTTCCCTTTCTTTCCTTTCGGTACAGATCGGGAAGAGGAAGCGCTTTTCTCAACGTTTAAAACGCTGCCCCCAGGTTTGATCACCCCTTCCGCTGCCAATAAAGAGCTCATCAATTCGCTCATTGAAAAATCCATTGTATTCATATTATAATTCAGTTTAAATTGAGCGAATGATGACGACAGCGTATTGAGGATCATATCAACTTGGGTCTGTGCATCGATGTTGGCACCTAGGGTCTCCAGCTCGTTTAAATAACCAATCATTTTCAAAACATGTTCTTTGACTGGAGTCCCTTCCGACATCTTAGCACTCATTATCTTCTGCATAGCTACCTGTCTGGCAGGCCTGCCATGCTCCCCAAACATCTTTTTCAGGGATTCGATAATGTCACTGGCGGAATTGTTCGACTGGTATTGGTGTTGTAACACATTAGCCATAGAAGCCAATATGTAACAACGAGCCATCCCATTCGACTTTTTCCATTTATCGAACTCGCGTCTAGCAGCAGCCGAAGCATTTGCAGCGGGTTCTTCGGGGCATGGGGTGGTGAGGACATATATGTGATCCTCCGCAGTTAACACGATGTCAAGGTTACGTTTCCATTCAGTGTAGTTGTTTCCAGTTAACTTGTTTTGAGTGAGTATGGTGGCAAGTGGACTAAATGCAGATCCAGACATTATGATTTACTGAAAAATCAAAAAACAAAATAAATATGGATATCAGAATTTGACAGTTTGAAATAAAAGAATCCTTTTAAAACTCTTATTTTAAAACAAAGTCGCCGGAATATCGAAACGAAAGAGTAAAGCCTCCGTGTGGTGGTCAATGTTCGATCTTTCGATTTATCATAACTTATCCG
Source organism: Hydrangea macrophylla (assembly GCA_033977485.1). Classification (NCBI taxonomy): domain Eukaryota; kingdom Viridiplantae; phylum Streptophyta; class Magnoliopsida; order Cornales; family Hydrangeaceae; genus Hydrangea; species Hydrangea macrophylla. The sequence goes on from CM066984.1 coordinate 87,342,813, forward strand.
CTATGCAACTCTTGCAAAACAAGTTATGACTTCCGAACCTATTTGATCTCTAAGTTTCTGAATAATGCCCCGTGTGGGATCCCTTATCCATAGCTTAGCTAGTGTGTACCATTAACTAGGATCCAATCACAACCGTCTCAAGTAGCGCCTCCGTATGGTGGTCACCCTCTAACATGTCTGATTGATCCTTATCAAAAAGAAGTTCACATCTAGTAACCAATGAGTAATGCATCCTCCGTATGGAATGATCACCCCTGGCGAGGTGACACAGAATGCATCACTCATCTTACAGTGAACCGTTAATGGAAGATCGTGGGTGTAATTAATAAGATCCTCTCCCACTAGATTTAGTAAAAAAGGATTTTGCTTTTTGAGAAAATCTGTTTCTACACACTTCCCATAAACATCTAATGTTTACTAATGTGTTGAAAACGGTTTTTGAATTTTATTTTAGAAAACTTGTTTTGCGTGCATGCAACAATGTATTATACGCCAATCACAAACAAAGCACATAAAACAAAAAACTAAAATGAAATAAAAGACATCCAAACGATGCCTCTATCTCCCATGGCTCTATCTCCATAGAACCTGCTTTTGGTTTGATCGCCTCCAGCTCCATCTTCATGGACAATTCTAATTCTATTACATTGAACCTATGCCTCTTTTGAGGCTTACAATTTATCTAGAAATAGAAATAGCAACAACAAAATAAAAGGCTAGGAAAACCGGTGCGACTTTCCTTTTCGTAGGATTGAAGTCGCAGCGCCCTTTACATATGCCTTAAAACCAAACCAAACTTAAAACAACACACCAATCTAAAACATTCAAACACAAAATTAAATGCTCTTGGTGCCATGGGAGATAGCGACTAACTTTTGCTGCAAAAGGTTAGTTGAACACACATCCACGCATATATATAACAAAATATAACTATTGGAACCCTTAATTGATTCACACAGTATATAAACTCTTTACATACTGAATTAGAACTCAAAACAGCATCTAACTTCTCTGTCATAGTTCGATCGATCGAAGACCGTTCGATCGCTCGAACCTTCGATCGATTGAACACTGTTCAATCGCTTGAACATTCTATTTCACAGAATGATTAAAAATTTTGCAGAATACGTTAAAATTAAACTTTTAATTTCAAAATACTTTTAAAACTGTGAAACAAAGATTCTGACAAAGAGTCTGTCTCGATCGATCGAACTCTGTTCGATCGCTCGAACAACAGAAGGTTTCGATCGATCGAAACCTGTTCGATCGCTCGAGTACAGAGCGTTCGATCGATCGAGACTACTTCGATCGATCGAACCCATCTTGCATCCAATGCAATCACAGATTTGTATACTGCTACGATAACACTGCAGAAACAGATCTGTGACGATGCAGTTTCGAAAGCAGTTCTAAAATCAACATGCAAATCAAAATAGTGTTCCAAAAAACGCATCTATGGATCCAAACGAGCGTGGCTCTGATACCAATTGTTGGAAAAACAGGTTTAAATGGAAAGTTTAAACGCGCAGCGGAAAAATCAAGTTATGAAACTTTATTGGCATGCCCGGATCTACTACTCGTCAATTCTACAGATGCGCACAAGAGGGGACACGAGTTATACCTTAATGTCTTGAACCCACTTCTGATCTTCAACTTCCAGCAGCCTCCACTAGATGATCTTCACCCTTATGACTCCTGCGGATGCCTGCCAGAAAGACTAGGGTTGGTGGGAACCCTAATGGAGAGGATAGAGAAGGTTTTGGGACTCCAAAACAGTTTCTGCAGCTTCTGACGTTCAAAACGACGAACAACTTTTTCCAGAACGCAGCTGCCCTATTTATAGATTCCCAGAACCGACCTAGACTTCGAGCGATCGAAGTGCCTTCGATCGATCGAACATTCGATCGATCGAACCATCTTCGATCGATCGAACCTGCAGACTTCAATCGATCGAGATATCTTCGATCGATCGAACCTGTCTGGACATCATCCTCAAGCATCTTTCCAAGCATCCTGGCGGAGCTAAGAGTGGGACCTCCTAGGCTCTTTATTGTTGGCTCAGACCAGTTTATTAATTACCATGACCAAACTCTTTGATCAGCAAACTAACCAACTGGTCAGTTAACGTTTACTCCACTATAAAACGATAACTGAACTCCAACGCAAAAGAACATATCCGAAGCGATAACTAGACTTGTATGTTGTACTAATGTCCCTCTACCGTCAGCATTCGTAATCATATTCAGGTAGTCGGATAACTGTTACTGTCAACCTGAATCATGATTACTTCTTGTATTCCTTGAGTCCCATTCACTACTCATGATTACCAAACATGTTGATAACTCTTATCAACAAGACTGCAGTACTCAGTAATCGACATGGTGACATTCTCAAGGGAATGCTTACTCTGAAACAGAGGGTAGATTCTATCTTGACAATATAAATTCACAACCCTATGAATATGACATACCCAAGATACCCAGGTGTTGATCTTTTATAGACCTCACTGATTGGTAAGTCAAAGCAGCCATATCCACAGTCTGTGTTCATAATCGTCTCAAGATTGAGAACACATACCTTATACAAGTTATGAGTTCCTATTGACTGTTGACAGCATTGAGCGTCAATAGGAAACTCAGGTCCGTCAATGCACTATAAGCACTAGCATATTAACCAAGAGTCACACTCTAGTGATTGAGATTTATCACTCCATCCAATGGTAGTTAATGATGCTACAGTGTATACCTGATGAGATATCCAGTCTCATCATCCACTGTGACAAGCTTTAAGTATCAAAGAATAGTAATTCGTATCTCATTGTATGTATCTCATACACACACGAAATACTTACTATGATACTTATGGATTAAACAATCATCTCATGAAAGAAACATACATAATGAAATGTAAAGCTGATATCCATATATTAAAAAGTCAATGTCTAATACATAAAGTAATGGTTTGAGGGCACAAACCCAACAGCTCATACTACCGCACACAGCTTATACTACCGCACACAGCTCATATCATCGCACACAGCTCATACTTCCGCACACAGCTCATATCATTACCGCACACAGTTCATATCATTACCGCACACAGCTCATACTACCGCACACAGCTCATACCATTACCGCACACAGCTCATATCACCGCACACAGCTCCACTATAGCACCCTGCTCCTTGATATTATTACGGCACATAGCCCCGACATGCTACTACGGCACACAGCCCTAAGATACCCCGGCACTCCAGCCCCGACATATTATTCTCGACACGTAGTCCCGCTATATTAACCTCGACACGAAGCCCCACATCACATAACCTCTGAAATCCGACACAAAGTCTAACTCTATCATATATCGATTTGACACGAAGTCCCGGTCCTATCCCAACACCTGGGATTCCACACTCAACATCATACGGTCTTAGCGACCGCATACACGTGCACCCATAAATAGTATCGACTTCTGCGGTCGACAGACCCACTAATATGCACGTCGGCTTCTCAATCTCGTTATTATCTCATATATATCAAAAGGATATAAAAATACAAGAAAAATACAGGGTATTACACATAACAACATTCAAACCAAAACTAGAATGAAATATTAGACATCGTGTATGATTCTAGTAAAAATAGGGTACAGGGGTATTTTGGTCATTTTCCAGTTTATAAGTCAGGACCCGAAAATGTAAAAGTTACGTAAGATCAAATAAATAAGTATTCATGTTGTAAGTTAAGAGTTTTCGATCCCCGTTAAGAAAATATCTTGATTTCAGTCGATTTAAGTGAAAATAGATCACAAGGGTATTTTGGTCATTTTTCAGTTTTGTATGTCCACAACCGAATTTATAAAAGTTTCGTGAGATTAAATAAATAAGTATTCATGTTGGAAGTTAAGAGTTTTCGATCCTCATTAAGAATCCATCTCGATTCCAGTTGTATTTGAAAATACCAGTTTATCGTATTTATGCCGTATTTATACGTATAAAAATCTAAATACGTAATATAATACGTATAAGCATCACATAATTAATATAAATCATAATCATAATCATGTGTTCATAACAAAATGTAATATAAATAGCTGAGTGAGTTGGAGACTCACCTAAATTCGCAGAATAATAATGCCGAGAAAACCCGAAGAATCTTCGAATATAAAATTCAGGCTTCAAATAGTGTTCTTGGTGTTTTTGGTGTACTAGGTGTGTTCTTGGTGTGTTCTTGGTGTTCTTGGTGTTCTAGGTGTGTTCTTGGTGTTCTTGGTGTTCTAGGTGTGTTCTTGGTGTTCTTGGTGTTTGTGTGTGTGAGATGAAGATATGTAAGCATTAGGATGAGTTCTCAACCTCATAAGTCTAAGGATAAATGTAATGGAATGGTCTCATATATATATATAGGAACCAAGGAGGGACCTCACCTTGCAATTACCAAGAGTTAAAGGTTCAAAGGATAATTATTTCCTTAGGGCCATGTTTGGTTGGATGTGCAATAAAATCATAACTGGTCCAAATATACCAGATATTCACAAATCTGCTAAATTTCTGTTTCTAAAAATTCTGAAAATTTATAACCGAGTTCTATAAATACTGAATATTATAATAACAACATAAAACACTATTCATCTTGAGAAATAAATATTTGAAAATAGCGGGTATTACATCATCCCCCACTAACTGAAGATTTCGTCCCCGAAATCCGAACTAAGCGTCGTTGAACAACTCTGGATACTTCTCACGCATCTCTGACTCTATCTCCCATGATGCTTCTCCTTCGTCGTGAAACTTCCACTGGATCTTCACCAATGGAATTTCCTTACTTCTCAGCTTCTTAGTTCCCCAATCCAGAATTCGCACTGGTCCTTCATGAAATGACACATTATCGTTAACCTCAATGTCCTCAAAGTTGATCTCATGACTCGGATTGTGAGCACACTTTCTTAACATGCTAACATGAAACACGTTGTGTACTCCCGACATCTTAAGCGGTAACGCGAGTCGGTAGGCAACTTTTCCTACACGTTCAAGGATCTCAAATGGTCTAATGAAACGCGGTGCTAGCTTTCCTCTCTTCTGCCCAAATCTGACAATTCCTCGCACCAGAGATACCTTAAGTAGCACATGATCTCCAACACTGAATTCCAAACTTCTGCGACGTTTATCCGCATAACTCTTGTGCCTACTCTGCGCTGTTCGCATCCTTTCTTTCACGATCTGGATCTTCTCGTTAGTTTCCCGAACTAACTCAGGTCCAAGCAGTTGATTGTCTCCAACCTCTGACCAACACAAAGGTGATCGGCACGGTCTTCCGTATAATGCCTCAAAGGGTGCCATTCCTATGCTCGAGTGGTGACTGTTATTATACGCAAATTCTATCAGCGGTAGATGAGTCTCCCATGAGCCCTCAAAATCAATAACACACGCTCGAAGCATGTCCTCCACCACTTGGTTAACTCGTTCAATCTGCCCATCAGTCTGTGGATGAAAGGCAGTGCTCAAGCTTAACGAAGTCCCCAAAGCTGTCTGTAGACTTTTCCAGAATTCTGCCGTAAATTGTGAGTCGCGGTCTGATACGATTGAGACTGGTACACCGTGCAGTCGTACAACTTGTATGTACATCCGACTCAAACGTTTGACTAGATACGACATACTATAAGCTATGAAATGCGCCGATTTGGTAAGTCAATCCACAACTACCCAAATAGCATCGTGGTTTTGCTGAGACCTTGGCAAACCTACCACGAAATCCATAGTTATATGTTCCCACTTCCATCCGGGAACTGGTAATGGTTGTAGAAGTCCTGGAGGCTTCTGATGTTCCGCCTTCATTTGCTTGCACGTGAGACATTGAGACACGTGTTCCGCAACTTCTCGTTTCATTCCTTCCTACCAGAAGTTTCTCTTCAAATCTTTGTACATTTTTGTGCCTCCTGGGCGGATAGTCATTCGCGACTTGTGCGATTCATTCATTATGTCTTTTCTAAGATTATCTTCATCTGGCACACAAAGTCTGCCTCTGCATCTGAGTGCTCCATCCGAACCAATACTCCAATTCTCTGGTTCCTTCACTGCATTGCTCGCGAACCACTCTTGAAGTCCTTCATTCTTCCTCTGTGCTTCAAGGATATGACTGATGAGTGTTGGTTGTACTACCAAACATCCAAAGTGTCGTCCTTCACCTGAATCTGAGGCTTGAATACCGAATTCAGTCAAAGTTCCCAATGCTTGCCATTCTTTGATCATAAGAGAAGCTACTACTATCCTCCTGGGTTTCCGACTTAACGCATCGGCCACTACATTCGCTTTTACAGGGTGATATTGTAACGTGAAATCGTAATCCTTTAACAATTCCATCCAACGTCGTTGCCTCATGTTCAACTCTCTTTGAGAGAACAAGTGCTCAGACTCTTGTGATCTGAGAACAGATCGAACTTCTCACCGTAGAAGTAATGCCTCCAAATCTTGAGAGCAAAAACAATAGCGGCTAGTTCGAGGTCATGTGTCGGGTAATTCAACTCGTGAGGCTTCAATTATCGCGATCCATATGCGATTACCTTCCCATCTTGCATCAAAACACATTCGAGTCCTTGGTGTGATGCGTCGCTATAAATGGTGAACTGCTCACCGCTCTTAGGTATCGCAAGCACTGGTGCTGTAGTCAATCTCTCCTTCAATTCTTGGAATGCTCGTTCATGCTTGTTACTCCATTTAAACTTCAAATCCTTCTTCGTTAGTCCGGTAAGAGGAGCTGCGATCTTGGAGAATCCTTCCACAAATCTCCGATAGTATCCAGCTAGACCAAGAAAACTCCTGACTTCTATTGCGGTAGTTGGTATATTCTAATCCAAAACTGTGTCTGTCTTTGACGAGGCTACAGCTATTCCATCCTGCGAGACAACATGTCCTAGGAACTTAACCTCTTTCAGCCAAAACTCGCACTTACTGAACTTTGCATATAGTTGGTTATCTCGGAGGGTCTGTAGTGCGATTCTTACATGTTCCTCGTGTTCCTTCTCGGTCTTTGAGTATATTAGAATATCATCTATGAACAAAATAATGAACTGGTCTAAGTAGGGTCTAAAGACTCTGTTCATTAGGTCCATGAATACCGTTGGAGCATTAGTTAATCCAAAAGACATGACCAAGAATTCATAATGCCCATACCTCGTCCTGAAAGCAGTCTTTGAAATATCCTCAGGTCGAACCAATAATTGGTGATATTCGGATCGTAGGTCGATCTTCGAGAAAGTCGTCGCTCCTTGCAACTGATCAAACAGATCATCGATTCTAGGGAGTGGGTACTTATTCTTAATCGTAACCTTGTTGAGCTCCCTATAGTTGATACAAAGTCGCTGAGTTCCGTCCTTCTTTTTTACGAACAACACTGGTGCCCCCAAGGCGACGTGCTAGGTCGCACAAATTTGAGATCTTCCAACTCCTGTACTTGCTTCTTCAGTTCTTGCATCTCCGTTGGTGCCATCCGATAAGGAGCCTTCGATTGTGGTAAAGTACCAGGCACTAACTCGATACAGAAGTCAATCTCCCGTTTAGGTGGTAGTCCTAAAATATTCCGAAACACATCCTCAAAGTCTCGGACTACAGGAATCTGTGCAATCGTGAGTTCTAAAGTCGAGCTCTCAATAGCTGCTAGACGGCTAGTGAGAAAAGCATCCCTAGAGGGGTTGCACTGAAAATCAAAAGACCAAAATCCTGGTACCGAAAAGGAAATCATCCTATTGGCACAATCCAACTTGGCACGATACTTCGTGAGCCAACCAAATCCCAAGATGATGTCAAATTCCCTCATTAACAAAACGATTAGATCTGCGGGAAGAATTCTATCCTCAAGGGTTAAGGCACAATCCTTGCATACTTTCCCTAATCTTACGGTTACTCCCAAAGGTGATATCACATTCAGGGCTACATCAAGCGCTTGGGGTACTAAACCCAAAAGTTTAACAATCCCAATTGCAATAAACGAATTTGAAGCACCATACGAGCCTGTTCAACTTGGCCCTGAGCAGCTGGTCCGTTGTACGTGATCTTGTCAAAATCAAGATATAAAAGTATGCTTATTTGTGCTTTACTTTCAAGAGATTTGTAGTGTGGAAAGTAAAGGTCGAACCCACAGAGATTGTTAATTTTTAATCCGTTAATTACTAAAATCTAATCTAGCTAGTTATAAGAAAATCGGGAGTTTGATTGGTTTAGAATTTAATTATTACTACTAATTAAACTATGAAGTAAACTATGAAATTTTAGAATAAAATCTAAAAGTAAATCTAAGGAAACTTGTACGCAAAATTTAAAGTTGATTTAAATATATGGAGATAAGATCTAGGATTACAATTCCACCACTAACTATGCATTGGGGTTCAATACTTTCTAATCTAAGTTCTATATTTGGATAGTTATGATCTATTGTAGCTACAAGCACAATAGTATCGTCAAGAGAATATTGTTAGTTCAATCTAAGCATAATCCATCTATGGTTCACATGAATTATCTACCTATAACTAGGGTGTAGCATAACTCATCTTTCCTAAGCATGGCTTATAAAAGATGTAAACGTCACAATCACATAAGCATCATTGTATGTAAATACTCCTATCAATCACAGAAATCAAGGACTATTGAGTTCAATAAGCATAAGGAAAAATCTAAGACAAGAATAGATCCAAAATACTATTGATTATTAACATTAAAACTGATTATATAAATAATCCACCAACATACAATCACTATCCCAAAACATAAAATCTTAGAGTAGAAAAGCACAGAAAATCCCCCTTTACATAGCTAGGGTTTCATTGAAACCCTAGATTAGGAGTTTAGTTGTTCATGATGGTTGAAAGCATGAAGATTGGTTGGATGGAAGCCATGAGAGACCTTCAAACTTGCTCTTCTCCCTTACCTTCAAAGCCCTAAATGAATGTATATAAATAGCTCCCTAGATGTATGTGTCCCCTCAAAACTTATAAAATCTCCATATATATAAAGTTTGCAAGGAATTATTGAAGCTTTCCTATCCCGAAACTACCTAAAACAGCTATAATTTCCAATCCGGACGTCATTAAGCAGTCTCGTTTGCACAGGATTCTTCAGTAGAGCATATTACGCAACTTTGATTTTTGTACGGATCGCGCGAGCGGGCCGCGCGAGCGCGTAATTAGGCAGGTCGCGCGGGCGAATTATGGGATCTCGCGCGAGCGGGCCACTCGCGCGAAGGGCTTTTTCCAACTTCTTTCTGCTTGCTTTTTCACCTTATTTAACCAGATCTCCTTGCTTTCCTCTATAACCTGACAGAAAGTAGAAAATAAAGTAAAATTACATAAAAACAGGATAAAAACAGCCAACAAATGTGAGTTAAGGTGTATAATTAGGATTTGTTCTCTCCCGATCACACCCCCAAACCTACACTTTGCTAGTCCTCGAGCAAAAAGAATAAAACTACTAAAAAAAACTATTCCATTTTCGTATGGATAACGATTGCACTTAGCCTGTGCAACAAGCCTTTTAAACCTCTAGGTGTCCCTAGTCGGACGAGTGAAGTCTCGTGAGGGTTCTCGTCAGCAAGTCACCCACAACCACCTTTATTAACTTGTAAAAATAAAAATTTTATTCAAAATCTACAATATTTCAATGTTAACATCCTCCTTTTATAAAATCAACTTCACATGAAACTTTTAAATTATCAAGAGTAAAACGATAATATGCCTTCCTACACCATGAAAAATATTCCGAAAACATATATCACCAGAATCGATAGAATATATCAAAAACCCGCATGTGTGTGAATTAGTAGTCAAGTGGATACACGGCGACTCTGAACTCAGAATATAAATCGGATAACTATCTAGTGATGCTTCGACTACAAATCTCACGTTGTTATTACACTCTAAAATGAAATCATTTTGAAACAGGTGTAAACACTCATATGTATATATATGCGAGGAAGAATTATCGTGCAACTAATAAACTCGCATATGACACGGAACAACGTACGACACAACGAAAATAAAATAGTCTCATGAATAGACATCAATCATCAAGTGAATATCATTACTACCATGTTTATATTCCCTTTCCTTTCTCGGTTCCATATTCAAATCATGTTTCCATAGACTCAACTAGGACTTTATAAGGGTTGTAGCATTGGTCGAGGGTTAAGGTTCAGAAAAGAGGGGTAAAAGGGATTCAAAGAGTCCGTAAGTATCTAGCAATAGCATTGATGTGTAATGCAAGGGCTTTACTACAATGACTAGTTATTTCTCTTTTTTTTTTCCTTTTCTTTATCTCTTCCAAGAGATTCGTATATCTTTTTTTTTTTTCTTTTTTTCTTTTTTTTTTCAACTCCTTTTCTAATATCTATTTTCTCTCTTTTTTTTTCATACTTCTTTTCTTCTACTACTCAATCCATCGCTTTTCCGTAGTCGTTTATTAGCCCTATTTCTTTATGGAAAACTATTCTCTAGCTACTTTTGGACATGGGTTAGGTTAATTTATAATGGCGAACTCCATATCGGAGTGGTTAGGATAATAGGTGAACAAAGAAATGACTTATTTTAAAAAAAAATGGCTCAAATAGGTTAACAAGGGATAAAAATATTTATATTGGGTAGGCCAAAGGTCGAAAAGGTGTATTAGAACAGATGGCCTAGTGTCATTTTCCAAAGTCACATGATTCTTCAATGTTATAATGTTAAGGGAAATATAATTTTTTCTTAAGCATGGTAATTATAATACCGACTCGACTCTCAATCAAAATAAAAAGAATAATGAGACTAATCAACGAAATAGTGCGAAATGTCAAAGAGATTCGATCATAATAAATTTAAAACCCTCAAAAGGATGAAAGGCTCTAAAGCTTACCAGGTTTGGTCTCCACAATTTTACTAATTAGACATCCAAATTATATTACAGTTCAAATGTTACTAGATATCCATATGACTACGTGTCGTGCAACAAGGTATGCAAGTATAAGATATAAAACAATGATTCTAAGGATATATACTCTCAAGACATACCTTCATAGATTCGGTAGACATCAAATTACATACTCTCTAAATTCCAAAATCTTACTGAAATCTAATTACAAACAGAAGTAATGCAACATTGAACAGTATGAAGAAACTATTTTTTTTTATAATTTTTTATTTTACTTTTTAATTTTTTTTTTTTAAAAAAAATACTAACAAAAATAACAAATGAACGAAATAACAAAATAACGAATTAACAGAATAAACTGAACAAAAATAATCTGAAGTACTAAAAATGAAAAATAAAATGAAAAATAAAACGACAATACTAAAAGGAATATCCATATACTCCCCCAAACCAAAGCACTGCATGTCCCTATGCAGATGGGAACATGACAATGACATGAATGTAGTCCTCGTAGAAAATCACCAAGACGTCCACACCACGAAAAATGTCGGACGGTAGCGGCACACCAGATCGAAAGTACCAATCAACTAGCTCCCACTCCGGGTGCTTCGCAGGGTCGGATGGTGGTCCTATCTCATAAAAATCAGCATGTAGCTCCGGACTCACTCCCTCCTCAATCTCCTCTATGACACTCGGACCCAAATCAACCCTATTATCCTCAGGACCGGAATAAGGCGCAAATATCGAAGCAATGTCCTCAGGGGACCAGTCAGGGTGACCCGGACGCTGTCGAACAACATCCGGTACATAATCCGGGAGGTCCCTATATGGATAGGTAACCTCAGTCGGAGGCACAGTAGACTCAACAGGGTCAGATAATGAACTAGCAGCTAAACCGGAAACCACACCCTCGTTGTCATCATCGGCCGATTCAGACGAAGAAGACTCGGAAGATGTAGGGGGAGCGCCATAAGGGCCATCAATAGCGGTAGGGTCATCGCCAAACAGATCATCCTCGTCGGAAGAATCAGAACATATAGGACTAGGCTTACGAGGACGATGATGGTACCGGAAGGTTTGGCTACCCTAGGACTCAGTATAGGAGTATCAGAAAGCGAGCTAGAGTCAGAACAATAACTCGACTGACTCGGAGACCGATCAGGTGACGAAGGAGGAGAAATCGGATGGTCCATGCTATGAGGATGCAGATGATATATAAGGGTCGAGGTACTATACGGATATTGGAAAAACAAAAACCTGAAACCACAAATTAAGTCATAATTTAACCTTATTAGTTTGAAATTGTTAAAAGTACGAAACGTAACATTACTATTTGCTTGAATGTATGGCCATAATTAATGTCAAATTTTTAAACGTAAGTAATGGAAAGTTGCATTGAAATTGAAATTTTGACAGAATTACCCCCAAACCTGAACCGAAGAGCCCCCTGTTCTAGTACAATGGTTGGTGAGATTGCTATTCAATAGTAATTCAACGACAATTGCTTCCAAGTGAGTGAATGAGACATTATATAGCCGAACATGAAATTGGAGCGGTAATGAATAACAATGTCAAGTTGTGACGAATTAGAGGCAACAGTAATAACATAACTATAAACGAGAAGCCACAAAAGAAAAAAAGGATATAATTACAGGCCAACTGCTCAAAAGTAAACCAAAAGATATAAAGTAAACTAACCGGTCAAAGCCGGGTACAGCAAAATCCTAATAATAATAAACAGACAGACGAAAAGTAAAAACACAGTAATAATAAAAGAATATACAAGCCAAACTGTCTGAAAATGTCTAAACCACCCACCAAATACATGAAAAAGGAAAAATAAATGTCCAAACACTCCCCCCAAAACCTAGTCTAGTCCTTACCACCCTCAATCAGAACCAGCTCCAACCCCGTACTCCCCTGGCCAGTAGTACCATCACCATCCCCATCACCGTCACTCCCATCGTCATCATCGTTAGCATCTCCAGCCTCCTCCTCCTCACCCTGTACCTCCCCCTGCTCCTCAACTCCCTCCTCAGCCACCTGCTGTGCCTGTCGCGGAAATGCCGACTGGTAAGCTGCCTCTCCCTGAGCAAGAATGTCCTCCAGCTGATCAGGATGATGAAGCTAGAAAAAGGACCTCATGTATGACTGCAAGCGCAGCGTCTCACCTCGGAAAGCACACACGTCCCCATACGTCCAAGCGTACGAGGAATCCTCAGGAGGGGGTGGACGCTGGGCTGCCTGCTCACGACGGGCCTGGGCCTGCTCTCGGGCCCTCCTAACCTCCAGGTCTAGTCGATCCAAGCTCAGCTTCCAATCAGCGGAAGCGAACTCTGGAATATGTGCGTCAATGGGCTCATCGGCAGGAATAGGAAAGGCCTTAGCCCGGAAAATAGCAGTGATAGTGCGAGGGTAGGGCAGAAGAAGCTTAGAATCAAGGGAGTGGTCAATGGCATGGGCCGCAAGACGCACGCCCTCCATAATAATCAGGCCAGGGTGAAACCAATCGTTGCGGTAAACAGCGTGGAGGGCATGGTGAATTTCCTTGGTCCGTTCCTGTTCATGACCAAAGGGGTACAGGTTTCGTTTAAAGACATGGTCGACGAACCACATCTGGCGGGGCATGTGCGATTGTCAAATAGATTGCCCCGACCCAGAGCGGCCGCCACACATATCTTGAATAATGTGTATGAAGGAGTGGGCTTTGTTGAGGACGTTTAGTTTTGGAACTTGGTAAGAATGGGAGGGGAGTTGGAGGATTTCAGCGATGTTATCTGGGTTGAGGGTAATGTCGTGGCCATCAATGGTGGTGGACAGGAAGGCGTGCTGGCTTAGGGATTGTTTATGGTAGCGGAGGTTTTGATAAAAGAGGCGGACGACGCGGGGGTAGCTGATTAGATCTGGGTTCCTAAAATAAAGCTGTGGGGCCAACTTACGGGCAGCTAGGTTGCTATGGCCCCACATTGTGTCTTTATCAGACGCGAAATACTCAGCGTCTATAGCGGCCTCGTAGTTGAGGCCTCGGTTGGTGTACTTTGGGCCTAGTTCGTTCGGGTTTGGGTCGTCTGGTGGCAGTGGTGGTGGTTCTGTCTGTTTTTCTTTTCCTTTAGATCATTTCTGAGGTGGTTGTGACGAAGAGGCGGATTTCACGGTTCGTTTTATCATATTTTGGAGAGGTGGGTGTAAGTTTTTAGAAAAATTTTGGAAATGCGAGCTTTAAAATACGGCTCTGCCCAGAAAAAGAAAATGAAAGGGGAAAAAAAAAAGGAATGGGTCACCTGCAAGAAAAATCATCCCTGCAAGGGACACAATCAATACAAAGCATTGCAACAGTTTAAAAGAAATTGAGGTTCACGGGGGAACACCCAGCAACTGTGAGAAGAGCCGATCCCTTCTCACCCACTGTCCCGACAAGGGCACACACTTAGCGGCAAGTCTCGGGGTACTTGTCGCGTGTTTATTAGCAATGTAGATAAATTAATTCATTTACTGAAACATAAATGTGATATGTCTACGTCTAAGTTATGTTTTCGAGTGTCCGTTACATTGTCTTATTTGCGGAATTCATAAAGTCCAAGATATAGTCAAGCCGCTCGAAATTCATTCTATGTTGGCAGAAGAACTAGTTAAGATTAAACTTGAAGTCACCCGGGGGTCGACGCTCCAAGGTTATAAACATTTAGTCAAAGTCGTGAGAGAATTTCAAAATCCAAATTGTTTTGATCATGGGAAAACTTAGAGCTGTATTGTTTGGAAGGTGGAACGGTGATTGACAATGACCTTGACTAATTTGATAATGAATTAGTGCCACAATATATAAAGAACTAAATTTGATCATAGAATTAAATTTAGTCATAGAATTAGTACATATGGACCTGAGGTCACATAACAACCTCTTTGAGTAGACTTTGTATCCAAGATGAATTCCAAAACTTACATGACTGCACTAATTAGGTCACAGGATTGTTATAGATGAGCTTTAATGTACGTGAACTATTCTTTATTTGAACATTGTCGTAATGACAAAAACTATTAGTTCACTTTAGAAAGGAATCAATAGTTTAAGACCACGTTGCGAATTTATTCAATGTACACAAATTTATTGTGAAGTGCATCAAAATAGTGAAGAAGATAGTATCCTGTTTACTTAAAATTTACCTAAACGGCAGCGTAGTTTGATTAAGTCTAGTTTCACGATCGAGATTCAGGTGACGATCATAGGTTGAATTGGGCATAGTCATAGATTCAGAGGATGACTGTCCGTATCTATAACTAAACTATCCTTAAGAATTAGATTTCAGGTGTCTATATCTGTTAACAAGATCAGGCATTTGTGTGCACGTATCTACCTCAAAACACAAAACATAGGGGCCTACTTTAAGGAATCTAAAACACAAACCCTAATGTGTTCAAATACAAATGAGTTACTATGGGACTCTAAAAATCCCCAAATTCGAAAACTCTATTTTATGCTTGCTTGTGAGTATGAATCCAGTTGTGTATGGGGCATGTGAATGTATGTAAGGAAAACTGAAACACAATGAGTGAGATCCAGATTTGTGTGTATGTGCATATGAAAGTTAGGGTGCAGAGAGGTACATCCGAATGAAACCCTAACCTAAAATCGGAAAGCCCCAAAGTAGGTGTGTGTGTGGCACACTTAGGGTTTCAAAAATCCCCCCAAATTACAAACCCTAACTGGGATTAGGTGTGTCTCTGTGTGTATGTGTATATAGGTATATATGTATATATATGGATCGAGCCATCCCCAAAAACCAAGAACTCTAAATATATGTTCCAAATTCGTGATTCGGGTATGTACGTGTGTGCATAACTATATATATATATATGAGCACAGATATATATATTGTATCTATATATGTATATTTACATATATGAGTACCTGTTAATGTAGATTTCACGCGACGGGGGTGTTGGCCGCGATATCGTGTGGATATGATGCGGCGGCGGTGGTTCGTTTGGTGATCCGGCGGTGGGGTGGTTGTGCGGGGCGTATTGTGGTGATTGTGATGGTGTGTGGTGGAGAGAGAAGAGAGAGAGAGTCGCCGAGAGGAATCAACGAGGAGAGAGAGAGAGAGAAACAAAGTGAGAAATTAGGGCACAGTCCTATATTTAAAGGGACGGAAACCTCGCGCGAGCGAGATTCGCGCGCGCGGGTCCCTCCGCGAGGTGAAGCTGAGACTTTGTTTTCGGTTTCATTAAAAAATTTTATAAGTGTAAAGTTCGCCCAAGCGGACCGCTCCAGCGAGTACCTCTCGCCCGCGATTTGAGGCGCGAGGGAAAGCTGAGGCTCCCTTTTCGTTTATTTAGAAATATTTTCTAAGTCCCAGGTTCGCTCGAGCGGGCCGCTCGAGCGAGGGTTTCGCTCCCGCGATTCTAGGCGCGAGCAAGAGCTGAGGCTTGTTATAAAAACTAGAAAAAATTTTGTCTAAGGGGCAATCTCACGCGAGCGGACCGCGCGAGCGGGCCGTGCGCGCGAGATGTAGGTTTCTCATTTTTTCTTTTCTGTTTTCTTGTATAAATATTATATAATTTGAAATTTCCATCTTTAGGGGTTTTTTTTTTTTTAACGCTCAGACACTAGCCAAATACTACTAACTAGTGTACAAAATTGAAGAAAATTCTAACTAAAGCTTGGGTTGCCTCCCAAGAAGCGCTAAGTTTTACATCGCTAGCTCGACCGATGCAAGGCTCAGTCTAATAGATCGGATCTACCAGATCTATAGATTCGATTTCTCTTTCTTCTGTCTCTTCCAACCGGTACGGCTTAAGTCGTTGTCCGTTTACCTTGAACGGTGTTCCACCGTTTGTATCTTGAATTTCGATCGCCCCATGTGGGAACACTTGTGTTATAGTGAACGGACCGTCCCATCGGGACCGTAACTTACCCGGAAACAACCTTAATTTCGAGTTAAATAACCATACGCGTTGCTCAACTTCGAAATTCTTTCTTATAATCATTTTATCGTGGAAAGCTTTAGATCGTTCTTTATAGATTCTCGAATTTTCATACGCTTCCTTTCTCAATTCTTCGAGTTCTTGCAATTAAAGTTTACGATGGCATCCTGCCGCTTTTATATCTTGGTTAAGCGTTTTTACGGCCCAATAGGATCAATGTTCCAGTTCTACCGGTAGGTGGCACGCTTTTCCAAATACTAGTCGGTAAGGAGACATCCCAATAGGAGTTTTAAAAGCTGTGCGATAAGCCTAAAGCGCATCGGTTAGTCGTTGTGACCAATCTTTACGGTCTGGACGTACCGTTTTTTCTAATATACTTTTTACCTCTCTATTAGACACTTCAACTTGGCCTTGGGTTTGCGGGTGGTATGCGGTTCCTACTTTATGGGTGACGGAATATTTTCGGATGAGGGCTTCGAAGTAACGATTACAAAAATGTTTACCCCCGTCACTTATAATTGCCCGTGGCGTACCGAATCGACAAAATATATTATCTTTTATAAATTGAACCACTACTTTATGGTCGTTGGTTCTCGCCGCCACTGCCTCCACCCACTTAGAAACATAGTCGACCGCGACTAAAATGTATTCGAAACCACAAGATGAGGGAAATGGACCCATAAAGTCAATGCCCCACACATCAAATATTTCTATAATAAGAATTGGGGTCAGGGGCATCGCATCATGACGTGACATGTTACCTATTTGTTGACAATGTACGCAGTTCTGATAGAATTCATGTGCGTCTTTAAACAGTGTTGGCCAATATAATCCACTTTGGAGGACTTTAGCGGCCGTACGCCGGCCACCAAAGTGTCCTCCGCATTCTAGAGAGTGACATAAGTTTAATATAGAATTGAACTCACTCTCCGGAACACAACGTCGTATAATTTGATCAGAACAGTGTTTAAATAACAGTGGGTCGTCCCAGTAGTAGTGTTTAATTTGAGAAAATAACCGATCTTTGTCTAAATGAGACCACTTATTCGGGATATGTCCTGTAGCTAAGAAGTTGACGATATCACTGAACCATGGACGCTTGATGGTGGATAATGCAAATAATTGTTCGTCCGAAAATAAATCCTTTAGGGGGGTAAGATCATTAGATTCTATAAGAATTCGTGACAAGTGGTCAGCTACTACATTTTCAGAACCCTTTTTATCCCGTATTTCATAATTAAACTCTTGAAGGAGTAAAATCCATCAGATTAATCTGGGTTTCGTATCTTTCTTATTCAATAGATGACGTAATGCGGCATGATCAGTATAAATAATAACTTTTGACCCTAAAAGATATGAGCGGAACTTATCCAGGGCAAACACAACCGCTAATAATTCTTTTTCCGTAGTCGTGTAATTCAATTGCGCGTCATTTAGCGTTTTACTCGCATAATAAATTACGTGAGGGATCTTATTCACTTTTTGTCCTAAAACAGCTCCAACGGCATAATCGGAAGCATCACACATTAATTCAAACGGTAATGACCAATCAGGAGATTGGATTACCGGAGCCGTGGATAATAAGGTTCGCAACGTTTCAAACGCTTTCAGACAGTCGTTGTCAAAGACAAAAGGAACATCCTTGGCAAGCAAGTTGCACAAGGGGCGTGAAATTTTACTAAAGTCTTTGATAAATCGTCTATAAAAATCGGCATGACCTAGGAAAGAACGGATCTGATGAATGGATGATGGCGGTGGAAGTTTGTCTATTAACTCAATTTTTGCTTTATCAACCTCTATACCTCTCTTGGAAATAACATGACCCAAGACTATTCCCTCTTGAACCATGAAATGGCTCTTTTCCCAACTTAATACTAAATTTGCTTCCTCGCACCGGGCGAGGACTTTCGTGAGATTTTTAAGGCATTCCTCAAATGTAGGTCCGAAAACTGAAAAATCGTCCATAAATACTTTGAGAAATTTCTCAACCATGTCTGAGAAAATTGCCATCATACACCGTTGAAAAGTTGTCGGTGCATTGCACAAGCCAAACGGCATACGACGGTAGGCAAAGGTTCCAAAGGGACATGTGAACGTCGTCTTTTCTTGGTCATCGGGGTAAACGGGCACTTGGTTATAACCAGAGTATCCATCTAAGAAGCAATAATAACTCTGACCGGACGAACGTTCGAGGATTTGATCAATAAATGGAAGAGGGAAGTGGTCCTTACGAGTCATCGAATTAAGTTTTCTATAGTCAATACATACCCTCCAACCAGTAGTTTGCCGGGTAGGTATAAGGACTCCCTTATCGTTTGGTACGACCGTGATACCCAATTTCTTTGGGACAACCTGAGTTGGGCTGACCCAACTGCTTTCGGAGATCGGGTAGATAATACCGGCATCTAAGAGTTTTATAACTTCTTTCATAACCACTTCTTTCATGTTAGGGTTGAGACGTCGTTGCATTTCCCTAGAAGGTTTAGCACTTTCTTCTAAATTTATTCTATGCATGCAAACAGACGGGTCAATTCCTTTTAGATCGGCGACCGTCCATCCAATTGCCTTTTTATGATTACCAAGAACCTTGATTAGCTGTACTTCCTGAATTTCAGTTAAATTTGACGCGATTATGACTGGAAGGGTCGCGTTAGATCCTAGGAATGCATATTTCAGAGAATCCGGCAATGGCTTAAGTTCGAGTGTTGGAGGGCACTCAATGGATGGTACGGCTGGTTCATGTGCAAGAGGCGGTAAAGCCTCTATTTTAGGTTTCCATGGAAGTGCATTGGTCGTGTTTACTGATTCCAATAAAGTATTTACATCTTCAATATTCGTGTCAATGTTGAAATCATTAAAATTGAAATGCGATAGGCATGCTTCCAAGGCCTCCTTAGTCAACATAAAAGGCGCTGCCTCTTCGACTAATTTGTCTATTAGGTCTATGGCATAACAGTCTGCCTCTTCATCATCTCTATGTCGTTGATTAGATGCATTGAAGACCTTAAGACGCACAGTCATGTTACCAAAAGTTATATTCATCACACCAGTCCTACAGTTAATAATCGAATTAGCCGTGGCTAGGAAAGGTCGTCCTAGAATGATTGAAACTTGTTTACTAGCATCTAGGACGGGTTCGGTGTCTAGAACGATAAAATCTACCGGATAGTAGCATCTATCAACTTTGACCAAAACATCTTCCACTACTCCCCGTGGAACTCTAATTGACCTATCGGCTAGTTGTAAAGTGGCTGCTGTCGGTTTCAGTTCTCCTAAACCCAAATGTTCATATACCGAATAGGGGAGCAAATTCACTCTCGCTCCTAGATCAAGGAGAGCCCGATGAATGTATTTATCCCCGATGTGACAAGCGATGGTTGGAGTACCGAGATCCTTGTATTTAAGAGTATTGTTATGAAACATGGAGCTAACCTTTTTCGTTAAGAAAACTTTCTTAGATAAATAGTTTTTAGACTTTCTCTTTTGAGTGCATAGATCCTTTAAGAATTTAGCGTACGGAGGTATCTGTTTAATCGCATCTAGTAGTGGAATATTGATTTTTATTTCTTTAAATATTTCAAGAATATCTTCCGGTTTCGTGCTTTTTCTAGTGAAGTGAGCCGGGGCTTCCCCGCTCGGTGGGAATGGCATTCTGGGCACATAATCGGAAGGATTCGCTGCTTTAGATGTTTTAGTAGATACTAGAGGATTAACGTCTTTTGAAACTGGAGTTACATTCTCTTCCTTTTCACTCTTTTCTTTTTCTTTACCTTTATCTTTTCTTGCCTCGGGAGGAGGTATGACCTCCTTAAGACGTTCGGTGGTCCTTGTTGAGACAGCGTTAACTTGATTACTCGCCGAACTCACCTCATACTGACCCTTAGGATTTTGCA
The DNA here is from genome assembly GCA_033977485.1 of Hydrangea macrophylla. Lineage (NCBI taxonomy): Eukaryota > Viridiplantae > Streptophyta > Magnoliopsida > Cornales > Hydrangeaceae > Hydrangea > Hydrangea macrophylla. Next base: position 87,363,516 of record CM066984.1, read on the forward strand.
CAGGTTGACTTGGTAATTTTCCTTCATTACGTCGATTCAATGTATTAGCTAACTGGCCCATCTGGGATTCCAATTTAGCTATTGCCTGCGTGTGAGAGTTAACAAATTGAGATTGTGATTGTGACTGCGCTTCGAGGTTCTTTAATGACGCTAACACGCTCTCGTCGAAAGTTTTATCTCTTGGAGGATTAGTGCGGAAAGGCGGCTGTTGGTATTGATTTTGTTGATTTTGAGGTTGCTTATACTGATTCGGTTGTTGCCGATACGCATTAGGAAAATTCGTCGTATCGGGTTTCGAATATGGTTTCTCACTATTAGAGTTCCAAGAAAGGTTCGGGTGAGCTCCCCATGTCGAGTTCGGTTTATAACCCCCAGGGTTATAATTAGGTCGTTGGAACTGTTGGACAACATTTATATGTTGTTCCACAAATTCCGGGAACTGGGACGCGGACGGACATGCTAATGTCGAATGCGACGAATCCGAGCATAATTGGCATATTTCAGCAGAAGGAGGTGACCCTTGTATGCGGCCCATCATCATAAGTTGGTCCATTTTTCTATTTAATTCTTGGATTTCATATGAATGATTAGACTCAACTTTCGCCTCTCTCTTTAGGTGAGGTATAAGGTGTCCCTCAGGTTGTACGGATACTGCTTGGTGCATAAAGTTTTTACTTAAAGTTTCAAATATCTTCCATGCTTCATCGGCACTCTTGTGGAGGAATGTCCCCGCACAAATAGCGTCGACGGTGTTTCGGACGGCGGGAATTAATCCTTCATAGAAGACTTGCACCAACTGCCATTTGGGTATCTGGTGATGAGGGCAAGAACGTAAGAGTTCTTTAAACTGTTCCCATGTATCGTAAAGTGTCTCCCCATCTTGCATTGTAAAATTAGTTATTTGTTTTCTAATATGATTCGTCCTAGTTATGGGGAAGAATTTTTGTAGGAACGCAGTTTGCAACTCATCCCATGTTCTTATTGAATTTGGCTCCAACGATTGGAGCCAGTACTTTGCCTTATCTTTAAGTGAAAACGGGAAAAGACGCATTTTTAACTCATCATCTGTTAAGTTCTGAATCTTTAAAGTCACACAGATGCCCTGAAATTCGCCTATAAGGGTCCTTCTTAACACGCCCGTGAAAGGACGGCAGGAGCGCAATAGTTGATGATTTGATTTCAAAATGAGCTGCCGTCACTTCCAGTAATGCAATACACGACGGTGGTGTGTAGGCAGTAGGAGTGAAATAGTCCTTTAATGGTGGTGGTGGGGGTATGTTAAGATTATCCCCATTATTCTGATTATTTCCATTATTCCGGTTATGTCCAAAATCGGCGATTGGGATCGGTTTGATTTTTATCGTTTTCGTTGTTCTTAAACGGTTACGGGTACTACGGATTTCTGATTCAAATGAAGATGACGGTTCCGGTGTGGACTCGTCGACTAACATCAACCGAGCTCTTGGAGCTTGTGTTGATGTCCTAAGGCCTCTAAGTGTGTGTTCAAGTTCGAGATTAAGCAGATTCAATTCAGGTTTAGTTGAACGAGTATCATACATAAACTAAGGACTGACTCAATTAAAACAAAAATAAGCTACGCTAATAACCAAGCATACAAGCACACGAGACTAATGTGATGCATGAAATTATCCTATAATGCAATGACTGCGTCAAGCCCAGCGCCCCGGGTTTCCTAGCTAATGCAATGCTCACTCCACACCTACCCTAATGCAAGTATTGCGTCACAGCGCCTTAACTTACAGTGGTTCGATGCGAAATTTAAATGACGAATTTACTTGGTAATTTTAAATTGATTGCAATTTATTTTCTTGCAGGTCCGCGTAAGCTCCGTTGACGTGCACAGCTGCTCCACTCGATGTTGCTAGAATTGACGAATTGAGATCTGTAGAAACAAGGATAATTTAAGCGACTCAAAAATAAAGTGAAAAACAACGAAAATAAAATGGAAACTAATATTTACTAACTAAGTAAATTACTATTCTAATAATTAACGGTAAAAACTATTCCAATCCCCGGCAACGGCGCCAAAAATTGATCTTGTCAAAATCAAGATATAAAAGTATGCTTATTTGTGCTTTACTTTCAAGAGATTTGTAGTGTGGAAAGTAAAGGTCGAACCCACAGAGATTGTTAATTTTTAATCCATTAATTACTAAAATCTAATCTAGCTAGTTATAAGAAAATCGGGAGTTTGATTGGTTTAGAATTTAATTATTACTACTAATTAAACTATGAAGTAAACTATGAAATTTTAGAATAAAATCTAGAAGTAAATCTAAGGAAACTTGTACGCAAAATTTAAAGTTGATTTAAATATATGGAGATGAGATCTAGGATTACAATTCCACCACTAACTATGCATTGGGGTTCTATACTTTCTAATCTAAGTTCTATATTTGGATAGTTATGATCTATTGTAGCTACAAGCACAATAGTATCGTCAAGAGAATATTGTTAGTTCAATCTAAGCATAATCCATCTATGGTTCACATGAATTATTGACACGACTAAAAAGTTGTGTGCTCTTGTGTGCAATACCCAAGTGTAGGTAGACGTGCAAGTAGTAACTGGATTAAGTCCAGGTCGATCCCACAGGGAAGGTGTTGAGTTAAACTACCTAGATTAGACTCTAAAGAGAAAACAAAAATCAGTATTTAAACGAAGTGTAGAACACAAAGTTCCACAGCTAACACTACTAGAATTAAAGACAACTAAATTAACTTAACTAACGATTAACTAACTAAGCAAGATTAAAAAAAAACGGTTCTCCTTAATAAAAGAAAGTGTTGGGATCACGCGAATCCACCGTGACCTAACCTTCTACCATGCAATTGCAATTAAGCTCAAAGGAGTACACCTACTACAGTATTCTGTACTTCTCTAAAGATATAGAATCAATAGCCCTTTCATGACCGGGACTACATCATCTCAATTAAGTTTGAAATACATGAAAAACGGTTTAATCCAATAGTTAAGACTCGCACCTACAATGGTGTTAGCATTGAGGGTGGTTTGCAAAATATATTGAAAGAAAATGCCTTAAGGCCTTAAGTTTAAAGACTGTTTTGACAAACCGAGCATTTGGGGACAGTTTGATAACAAATCCTTAAAACAGAAAGTCTTAGAATACTGTTTTGGGTGTTCTCAAGAATCAGAATCCTCGATCGATCGACGCGCTTTCGATCGATCGAATATCTTCATCTCTCGATCGATTGATATTTACTCGATCGCTCGACTAAGTCACTGTCTCGATCGATCGACATACTTTCGATCGATCGAACACAGGAATAAAAATACTGCATGGCAGAGGCCTAAAATCACGATTTCATCGCGATTTCCCAACCCTAGGACTACTCAGACATTGTCTGGAGTACCACAGATTGATGTTTAACGTAAAGGTTCATTAAAACTATGTTTGTTTGAAAGTTTTGCATTAAAACTATAAAACTAGTGATTATAATCTAACTAACATAAAACACTACGAGATTAACAAGTAAACTACGATTACTAAGTGCAGAAAACAGATAAACAATAAATCAAAAAAAACCTGGAACGAAGATAAACTTGTATTAACTAAAGAAACCCGGTTCACAATGATAAATCCTCAATGAAACCTACAAAACCAAGGAAAAACTCTCTCTTCTCTATCTAAAACTGATAAAACAAAGTTGGGCGTCCCTTATGGACGTATACAATATGAATATATATAGTAAACCTAAGAGCTAGGGTTTAAAACCCGCAACTGCTGCATGCGCGTATAATCTGATAAAAGGCACTTTCGATCGATCGAAACCTTCTCGATCGATTGAATGTCTCGAAATGTCGATCGCTTTAACTTCCTTCGATCGATCGAAACCTCGATCGCTCGAACTATGTCGATCGCTCGAACTCTGCAATTCTTCTTCAGTCTTCCTTCTTTGAAACAAAGCATCTCCTTTTTATCAAATCTTTCAGTCTTTTATACAACAGCATTAACCTGCACAAATAGTAGCTAAAACAATACAACTTATCATAGATTAATCATATTGTCTAAAACTAGCATTGTAATGCAAATTGCAGATAAAACGGGAAGTTGTGATCAAAACTAATGCAATTCTTTCTTTTAGCGCGGTTGTATTTTACAAATACCCCCGCTTCGCACAACCCCCAACTAGCTTATTGCTAGTCCCTAGCGATAAAGCGAAAATAAAAATGAAATAAAATCCCTAACTAATACTACAACGACTAAGACAACAAAAGAAAACTAAAAACAACCTAAACTAAAGTAGAGAGAAAAAAAATCCTAACTCACTTTCGCAGGAATCGCGGTTGCATTTAGCGAATGCAACAAGCCGTTAAACCCCTAGGTTCCCCCTAGTGGACGAGTGTTGTCTCGTGAGGGTTTGCAGTGAATATACCCACAAAAATTCCAATTTTAAGCTAAAAAAGAATTAGAATAACTTTGTAGAATTCCCCCTTCCATTAAACTGTTAATTCAACTCTACAAGAATATAATATCCTCTATCAACCCATGAAAGAGATCCACATGCTCTCCTATATTACCAAGTAAAATATACAAATGTATTACCATCATGCACCCGTGTGTGTGTGAAATTAACAACCATGCGTCCAACCCTTATTAAGAGTTATTTAGATTATTGTACTTTGGAAACTTGCAGTTTTAGCTCAATTCTCACATTGGTCACACTCAAAAAGAACGTCTCTCAGAAACTTGCTTTACAATGATCGCACATAGTATGAAAGCTTTTATAAGGATGATATTCTAAGTGCTAATGCTTTCATACTGGACTCTATGAAAAACGAACATTTAAGAGTGTATAGTCTCATGAATGGAACACTACTTACTAGAGGAGCGAAATACCGTGGATAACTCAACTCACACTTTCATGTTCAAACCAATTGTTGAGAATCTTCAAGACTTTGAATTATGGCTTTTATTTAGTAGGTGGGGGTGTTGTAGAGAAGAGTGTGCTTTTTAGTATGTGATGGAATTTCCACTTCTCTTTTTATTCTTTATTCTTTTCTCCACCCAATCTCCCATTCATTTCATATGGTTTTTTTTTTTTTTTTTTTTTTTTTTGTAATATCCCACAACAACTTCCTACCATTTCACATACTTTGATGACTCATTCTCAATAAATTTATCAAACAGTTCAATGAGGTCAAGGTATAGATCAAGGATTTGGATTCTTGTGATTTCATTGGAAATATTTATTTGAGGTGGGATCAGGAATGAATTCAATGAATGTAGGTGAGTTATGTTAGGTAAAGGAATGGGTAAACGATGGCTTGAATCATTTTCTCAACTTTCAATTTTTAGCACTTAAGTGTTCATCGAGTTTAATTGATAAATCCTGAACGTTCTCCTCTAACAAGCAGTCAAAATTTTTTAACGAAGACTGAGACTTAACAACGAATTCACAAGTATATGCAAGAAAAACCATTCGACAATGTATGAGAATCCCCTCAGAAATGAAGACTGGCTCAAAAGCTCACAAAGGGTTATTAGCTTCCCCTACTTGTTCTTTTCGCACAATATTCATTTTAACTCCATTTTCAGATTTTCTACATAGCTGCCAATTAGTGCACAAAAGTGTTGGGTACATAATAGCTTTACAGATGCAATTCATTTCAATGATACAGAAAAACCGCGTGGATTTAATCCATAAAAAGATAAGAATACTACAAATGTATCATTGTCTAATTAACAAGCAGGAGAGAGTATTCAAAATTATTCTATCAATAAGATCCAATAAAAAAATTTCAAAATTTTAACAGACTGTGTTCTTAAATTTAAAGCATATCCAAGTGCAGAACTTGATCGTCACGGGTGTATACCTATCTATTATCTCCTACCCCCAACTGAAAACAACATAGTCCCAGAAGTTGATTTTCAACAATTAAAATAGATAGGTATCACCTGTATAGTGTAACGCGATGATAAGAAGCATAGCAACCTGGCATAGAAATATAAAACACAATCTCCAAAACAACAGATCAAAAGATAAAGAAAACGCAAGTAAAACTATGATCCAAACAACATTAACCACTGGAATGAAGAGAAATGAAATAACAGTAGTCATATCCATACATACCCAAAACATAAACCAACCTGTCCAACCAAACCAAACCAAAACACCAAATAACCAGAAATACAGAAACACCACCTCCCCTAAGAATACTAATCAACCCCAGACGGAGCATCCTCAGCCACATCAGACGGGATGTCGATGGGAGCAGGCGGTGGCTGTGCGGTAGCTGGCAGAATATCGGCAGAAGTAGATGGAAGATCGGTCGTGGATGGAGCGGCTGATGATGGATCAGCAGCAGTGGTAACAGGAACAACAGTAGGAGATGGATCGGCAGCAGGTGGTGGTGCAGCGGCAGCAGATGGGGGCACAATCGGGTCAAACCCAAGCTGGACCAGCAGTGTAGTCAGCATGGTAGAGATATGATCAATCTTACCCTCAAGCCGCATCCGTGCCTCCCTCTCCTCCAATAATAGATCGTGAATAGTCGGGGGAGGCGCAGATGACGACTCTCCCTGGGCTGGAGCCTGAGATCTCTGTCTCAGCTCAAAACGTGCCACCTCTCGAATGGGATCATCCTCCTCCAAATCTGGCTCCTCAGCCTCAGTGGGCGTCCCAGAAGCCGCACCCTCAGTATTGGTGCCATCAGCTCTCTTCCTCTTCCCTCCAACTTTCGCTTTCCCCTTGCCCTTTCTTCTTCTCCTCTGAGCATCTGAGCGGCGAGAAGCAGCCTCACCAAAACGACTGCGAGCCTGAGATGTCGCATCGCCAGGTAAGGGAAGGAGGCCAGCACGCTCAATCACTCTGTGAATAGCCCAAGCACCTTTCAGGTGCTTCTTGGCAGCAGTGTAGCGAGTGGGGTGCCTCATGAAGTCAATATATAAGCGAGGCAAACAAACAGGCAACCCCGTCCCTATGGCATATAACACATGTGCATACCAGGGGGCAATCTTCTCCCGGTAGGAGGTGACCAATAAACAGTTGCTCAACGCGAGGTGGAGCATATGGTAATCATCGGTCAGGTAAGTATCTGCAATAAGTGCCATACCATCCCAGCTCGGTAATGCACCTCCAGTAAGCGCTCGGATAACAGCAGTGGGTGAGAGCACTGGTGTACCGTCACGGTGTGGGCATACACAATCAGGCACCTCAGGAACGCCAAGAGCAGCTGAAATGGTAGCAGGGCTGAATACGATCTCCCGGCCGCGAAAGAACGATCGTAGTGTGAATGCGGCACCGGGATCTCTGATCATCGTCGCGCAAGCCGCGCGAATCCATGAGAGATTCACTCTCTTTGCCTGAGAGAGCAAATCGTACCAGTGTGGCATGGCCTGGATGCGGGCGAGAAACCAGGGAGTATCGAGCCAGACTGTCTCTAGTGGTCGCTCTAGCATGACCGGTCGAGTCTGAAAATATCTCGTGAACCACTGGCGGTCGGGGGTGTTCCGGAAGCCGTGGAGTGGGACCGGATCAGGAATAGCAAGGTCAAAGGGCTTCTCCCTGTGGTAACCCGTAACAGGGTTCATTGTGGGCCCCTGAAAATAGAAGAGAAACAGAAAAGAAATCAAAACAAGACAAAAATGAAAAGAAAGTGAAACTGCTGGAGTTCGAGCGATCGAACAATGTTCGATCGATCGAGAAAGTGCAAGGTTCGAGCGATCGAACCTAGCTCGATCGATCGAGAACAGCGAATGTGCGGGAACCATTTCCGAGAACAGAAACGGCCCAAACACAAACAAAACATGACAAACAAGAATAAAAAATAGGCTTAAAAATAAATGGGGGCACCCCATAAGAAATGGAATTTAATGAAAACGAGGGGGGGGGGGGGGAAAACTCGAGGCCTTACCTCGGTTTCTGTGTAGAGCGAGGGATGCCGGAGGTGAGGGTGATGATCTGGGGATTATAAGCTCCTCGAATAACCGAGTGAATGGATGAGAAACGAAGAATCGCCCCGAGTCTCTTCTCTGTGCGCAATCGCTTGAGAGTGTGGAGGAGATGAAGAGACTGAGGAAGTGTACGCTGAAAGCCTCGGTTAAAATACAAATCTCGATCGATCGAGAAAGTTCGATCGATCTAACTTTAGATCGATTGAGAACTTTCAAGCGATCGAGGGTAAGAAATCATCGATCGATCGAGATATATTCGATCGATCGAACCTGGAAAATCCAAGATATCACAGAATGGATGAAATAAGTACCCCCAACAGATCTAAAGTATTCTGGACAAACAGCAGAAAGATAAAAACAGTGCAAAGACAGAGCCAGTAAGCCAAAAACGCATTCTCAAATAGAAAATTTGCAATTTGAATTAAATAAAACCTTTTTAAAAACATCCAAACTACACAGTATTGCCTCCCAATTGGTATTTAAACCTTATTGAGCTAAAGAAAACTAAAATAAAACTAAAACCAAAAACATGTCTGTCAAAGATTACACTCCAATTGATAAACATAAAAGGGAATGAATGAAAACAACTGGAGTGTGGCACTATTCTTCGAGCGTGAAAAGATCCTCTTCCACAATTGCTTCATGCTGCACCAAATCTTCAAAAACGGAGTCCAGGCTCGATGATTCCCTTTCCCAGAACAGTTGGAAAGCAGCAAAGACATCATCGAACAAATCTGGAGTCTCTAAGGAAGTGATAGCATTGGCAAGAGGTGATCCGCATGGAGATAGAGATAACGGAGTGATATTGCGCAATGGACATTCCTCTTGTGGCGGAGTCCGCGGCCGTTGAATGTATAAGCCATGAAAGAGCTGATGTGGAAGGAAAATCGGTGGGTATGGAAGATTCATAGTGACAATCCTGACAAAAGACAACAAACTGAAATTAAAACAACAAAACACAAGAAACACGAATTAACACAAAAAGAAAAACAAAGAATAGAAACAATAATACAAAGAAATGTGACAAGTCCCAACCTCACTATTGGCATTGGTTCCCAAAGTGCACTTGCTGGTAAGGGGCATTGGAGCCTGAAGAGCAAGTAGCTCAGGTGCACGTAGCGGTATGGGACCAACTCAAGTACGAGGAAATCGTCCACGAAAACAAAGACAGCATTGTGGCGTTCTGGGACGACATCCTGAAGGACATGATCCTCCCATGGCTCCCACATATCGTCATTCTCCCACTGGGCCATGAGTGCATCATCCACCATGCGTCCCATATATAGGTCTTCTTCCTCATCCACCTCTTCATAATCCTGAAATCCCATATTTTCGTATGGATTGATATCCAGGAGGGCTGGTGGATATGGAATGTACCCTTGAGCAGCATCAATAAGAGAATGAGCTTCAGGGTCCTGATGAAGCAAGGGGCAGGGTATGAGTTCACCCTCAATCCAGGTGCCACAGCGACATTCTGAATCCGCCCAAGAACCGACAGAGTGCACATCATCACCTCGCATCTACGCACCTGCAACAGAGTGGTTTAAGGAATAATGGATTAGAACTAAATCACAAACACGAAAGAAAGCACAAGAACCTAAAAGAAACAAAAGAGAGAAAAAAACTAAAATGCAAGGAAAGAAAAGGAATACAACAACAATTTGAAATTCCACTTCGGATTTTTAAGCGTGAGAATAGCTGGGCTCATCCAGCTGGATGTGCTCAACCTCAGTTTGGAAATTCTCCAAAAACGGCTTCAATCTTTGGCCATTGACCTTGAAACAATCATCGTTCTTGGGATTAACAATCTCGACTGCCCCATGTGGAAAAACAGTTTTTACGATGAACGGACCTGTCCACCGGGAACGGAGTTTTCCTGGGAAAAGATGGAGGCGAGAGTCATACAGCAACACTTTCTGCCCCGGCTCAAATGATTTACGAAAAATCGTACGATCGTGTCGAGCCTTCAACTTTTCCTTATGCAACTTTGCAGAGTCATACGCATCTCGTCGTATTTCCTCTAGCTCTGCAAGTTGGAGCTTGCGTAGCTGACCTCCCTCTTGAATATCAAAGTTCAATGAGCGTGTCGCCCAATAAGCTTTATGCTCGATTTCAACGGGGAGGTGGCAAGCTTTCCCATAGACCAATCTGTACGGGGACATACCCAGATTCGTCTTGTAGGCAGTACGGTATGCCCACAAAGCATCGGTCAGCTTGTATGCCCAGTCTTTGCGGTTGGAACTAACCGTCTTTTCGAGAATGTGCTTGATTTCTCGGTTAGCCAATTCTGCTTGCCCATTTGACTGTGGATGATAGGCAAGAGCGATTTTGTGATGGACTCCGTATTTCTTAAGGAGTGACTCCAAAGGCCTATTGCAGAAATGCTTGCCCTGGTCACTTAGTAAAGCTTTTGGAGTTCCAAAACGAGACAAGATATGCTCTCGTAGAAAAGACATGACCGTTCTGTGGTCATTTCGTCTCGTTGGAATCGCTTCCACCCATTTTGACACATACTCCACAGCAAGGAGTATGTATTCACAATTGTTTGACTTGGGAAATGGACCCATAAAATCTATGCCCCAACAATCGAATACTTCAATTGTGATGATCGGGGTTAGAGGCATAGCATTCCTTTTTGAAATGGTTCCAAGCTTTTGACAGCGTTGGCAAGTCTTGCAAAAAGAATAAGCATCTTTGAAAATTGTGGGCCAGTAGAAACCGCTTTGCAGAACTTTTTGAGCGGTCTTCTGTGAAGCGAAGTGCCCACCACAAGCCTCAGAGTGGCAAGATGCTAAAATGACGGTTATATCCTCATTGGGGACGCAGCGCCTGATGACCTGATCAGCACAGTACTTGAAGAGGTATGGGTCATCAAAGAAGAAATGGCGCGCGAACGAGAGGAACCGTTTCCTATCTTGGTGCGACCAATGAGTCGGTGTCTCACCTGTGACCAGGTAGTTTACCACATTGATTCGAGGTGAAAAGTGCATGTTTATAGTGTATTACACGGTCTTTTATGCATACTTTTATCCCCAAGTCCTTAGATTTAGATGCATATCAATGATTAAGTGTTTTCTATGATGTTGAGACTCAAACATGTGTTTTTACACTATTTTACAGGTCATGGAAAGCAAACATTGCATAGAAAGTGATTCTGGTGAAGAGAACAACAGAAGCAGCTGGGAAAATGCCAATTTTGACAATGATGACTTCAGATTTGGAAGATTTTCCCAAAGACAAGAAATGTAGATCTTTGAGTTACGGTCGCGTGGCCGCAAACGGGAGGTCAATCCGAGGTCCGAGTAAAAAGTTATGGCCATTCTCCCATCGGGGCGCAGAGCTGTCAAAATCAGAGAGTTCAAGCGATTGAAGAAGGGTTCAATCGATCGAACCTTCGATCGATCGAACTAAGCTCGATCGATCGAACTTTTTAATCACCCAAAAGTTGCGTGAACTCTGCGGGAACCCTATATATAAGCCGTTTTGACGCCAGACGAAGGGAGGACGCTCCAGAACGCGAAAAAACAGCAGTTTTAGGTAGTTTTAGGGTTAGATTAGGTGTAGATTAGGGTAGATTCATATTATTCTTCATCCTTTTCATTGATTTACTGAAGATTATTGAAGATTCAAGTTTCTTTCATGTTTATTTCAAGTTTATTTCAGATTATATCCAGGTTTTTCTTTCCAATCCTTGTTATTTGATTGCTATTAGTTTATATGCTATGATTACTCTAGTTTGTTATTCCTGTATTAGTTTTATTATGTTTCTGTAGTTTAGACGTTGGGAATATGTGATGAATCATTGATTCCAAGCCTCTGCCATGCAATCTTTAGAAACCTGGGCTCGATCGATCTAAGGTAGTTCGATCGATCGAACCAGAGCTAGTCAAGCGATCGAAGGCATTTCGATCGATTGAAGGATGATGCTGTCCGATCGATCGAGAGCGCTTCGATCGATCGAACATGTTAAATCTTGAGATGATTCTTTGAAGTATTCCATGACTTTCTGTTTTAGAAATCTGTCATCAAATTGTCCCTATAAGCTCAGTTTGTCACAACAGTTTTTAGAACTTAAAGCCTTAAGGCCTTTTCTTCAATGACTTGTGAAAACCACTTTGAATGCTAACACCATTTAGAGTGCAAGTAATTACCATTGTTTTAAACCGTCTTCCAAGTATTTTAACCCAACTGTGATGATATAGTCCCGGTCATGAAAGGGCTATTGATTCTATATCTTTAGAAAAATACGGAATACTGAAAAGGGATGTACTCCATAGAGCGTTAATGAATATGCATGGTAGATGGTTAGGATCAATGTGGATTCACGTATTTCTAACACCTTTAGTTTATCTGTTTAATTAGTTATGTTTTTATAAGCTTTTGTTTATTATTTAGTTTAATTTGATTCATTAGGATTTGTTAGTACACCTCCAATCAGCCATTCTTATTTTCTTTTTCTCTAGGTTATAACTTGGTAGATATTCTTCCTATTCCTTCCCTGTGGGATCGACCTGGACTTATCCAGTATTACTTGCACGATCACCTACACTTGGGTGTTGCACAAGAGCGCACAACTATTTAGTCGTGTCAAGTTTTTGGCGCCGTTGCCGGGGAAGGCAACTAGGTTAGGATTTTATTAAGTTATTTCCATTTTTTTTTCTTTTTCTTTAAAAAAAAAAAAATAATAAATAAAAAATTCATTGGACTTTTTCTCTCACAAGAAAAAAATTCTTTTGTTTGAATATTTTGGGTAAACATGTCTTATCCATATTACCCTCCATACAACACAAATACCACGAATGGGTACACATTAGGTAATGATAACTATACCCCGAGTTGGCAAGCACCCACATATGATGCACATTATCAACCTGAGTGCTACCAATCACCACAATGGGAAAACCATCGTGTTAGTCCCCCATGTTATCAAACGTATCACGAACCTCCACCTGGAGAGTTCTATCACTCGCAATGGGGATATAACCAAAATGATAGTGTAGGATATAGTAGTAGTTCCCACGATTACCAAATGCACCAAGACTTTCCTTCTGGGGAGTCTTGCACACAAACCCAATGGGAAGGGGACTATTACCAACAACAATGGGGTGAAACTTCATATTGTTATAATGAGGAGAATAACCAAGCTGAGGATAATGGTATGTTAGAATTGCTGCTTAGTGAAATGAAAAGGCTAGAGAGTGCAATTGATAAATTAGGAGCTAGATATCAACAAGCATTTGATAGCCAACCTTTAGAAGACTATACCAGTCCTTCAATGCTACAACCTGAATTTCAAGACACTAACAATGGAATGGAATTAGAGGACAATGATGGGTTCATACCGAGTGAGGTTAACAACTCATTTGAGAAGGTGATAACCCAACAAGAACTCCAAAACCAAACCATTGAGCTTGAAGTTGTAGAACCATCTTCTCCTCAACATACAACCCCAGACATCAACTCCTTTACTGCCTGGATAAAACTGCACAATCTCTTTGTCCAGAGCACCTCAATAGATGACATATATAGTGAGGAGAGTTACAAGGATGAGAATGAGGTTTTAAAAGATGACGAGAGTTTAGGTGATTGCACGCAATTAGGAAAGGAAGAGTCCCCTGTTGACTCTACCCCTACCTTTGAAAGTGACCCTCGAGAGGACATAATTGAAAAATCCAAATCTGATTTAGATTCTTGTGATATTCATGAACCCTCACCTCTTTCGACCAAAGAGGTGGTGTCACCAAGTTGCCCATCACCTATCCTTGCTATCAATCAAAGCTCTCGTCCTGAGCTTGAATGTTATGTGTACCCCATTCGTGAACAAACAGAATGTGTTGTGGAAGAGGATGGTAAGGATACTAGCACATGTTCTTCACAAAATTTTAACTTTCAAAATTCTTTGAGAGAAGACTTGGAAAATATTGGGCCCACTTTAGATGCTCTTAAAATTCAACAAGAAGCTAGCAATCTTTTAGACTGCTTGACCTTCTTGAGTGATTATGACATTGAGGCCCAAATAGATAGCTTTATCCAAGTCCAGTCCAAAACCATGTGCATAGAACAGAAATTCAATTCCTATGATTATATCTCCATAGATTCTGTTCTAGGACAAGCGGAGGGTGGTGAAGCTTCATTAGAACATCACTTCGACCCTGCCCCTTTTATTGAACCATGGCCTCCCCCTGTTTTTAGTATTAACATAGAGGCTGTTATAGGAAATACCAACACCAAAGATCGTTTCTTGCATATAATTCCTAAAAAGTGTGGTATTCCTTTTATAACTGTCCCCAATAACTTTGGAAGCCATTGGTTTTGCATCATCTCCTCTGACCTTGAGCCTGACATTAGTTGGGGGGAGTTGCAATTTTATGAGGATCCTAACATTCTTTTCACTGTTAAATTATTTCATTGGGAAGATCCTCAAAAATTTCGGTTGTTACTTTATGATAAGTATCTTGATTAACCGAATTTATTAACTGAGTTGTTATATTATGTTCTCTATTTTTCCTTGTTGCTACTAATGATTTTGCAGGTAACTTGAAAAAAAAAAATTGGATATTAATGCCTCGAGGTAACATCCTTCCTTTCCTCGCTTTACTTTACATGTCCATGTGCTTAGTTTAGAACATTGGGGACAATGTTTAGTTTTAGTTGGGGGGAGTGAGTCATTGCATGCCTCATATTTTTTTGTTGTACTTTAGTGTCATATACCTGCTTAGCAACATGTAACTCAGTAAATTAAAATCTGCAAAAATTTAAAATTTTTATTTTTTATTTTTTTTTAAAGATAATAAAATGGTTCTTGTATTTCTCTCTTAGTTAATGTAGTTAGTTATGATGCATTAGTGTTATTTTCTATATGTTATTAGTATGTGATACACTATGGTAGTTTGTTTACTATCTTAGTTATAGTATATTTTATGCCTTTTAATCTTCAAACAACTTTGAGCACATTGTGACAACCTTATACTTAGCTTAAATGGATTAGTAAGCATAACTTAGGTGTCTTGAGAGACTATAGTGGAGACTAATAACCCAAGTGAGCTTTTGTGCCATTCTTTTGTTTTGAGGGTTTTATAAAATTACTCTTACTTTTTGAAAAGCGTATTAATTCGTTGAAAGTCTCAATTTTCTTCTTCATTTTGACTGATCACTAGAAGAGAACGTTCAGGATTTACCAAACTTTAGAGCTCTTGAATTTACTGAAATGAATTATCCTATTAACTTAGAAGATGATTTAGGCTATCTTTTGACCTTACATGGATAATACAGCCTTGGCCTACCTCTATGCTATTCCTCTACTTCACCTCTTGAGCTTATCATAATCGCCTTGTCTTCATAATCCTAAAGTCTATACCTAACTCCAAATTAGGAGTTCAAGCCTCAGTTCTTTATTTAGGTGTGATTGGGATGTGTGCATTGACAAAAAGTTTGGTAGTGTGAATAAGGGAAAATTGGAAAAGAAAAAATGATGAAAAAAAATAAAGAGAAAAAAAAAAAAAAAGGAAAAGAAAAGCATGAAAAGAAAAAAATGCCAATGGTTGTTACAAAAAGAAAAAAAAAAGGAATGAAAAGAAGAGTGTGAAAAAAAAATAAATAAAAGAAAAGAAGAAGAGAGAGATTGGAGATGTGGGAAGTTTGAAAAGTTATAGTAGACATTCCAATCACATCCGTTGACTCAATTGAATATCACGAGCCTTTTTTCTTCTTAATCTAACACCTCTTTTTCAAAGTCCTGATGATTTTAAGTAAATTGGATTTGAAGTTAAGGTAATGAGAGAGTTATCCACGGTATCTCGCTCTTCTAGTGAAAAGTATCATTTCATGAGACTTTATGCGCTAAAATGTCCGTTTTTCTATTTAGATATGAGAAGCATTAGATTCCATTTACATTTACTCTTTATAGCTTCCATATCATGAGTGACAATTATTACACCTAATTCGGAGTGATTTCATCTTGAGAGTGTAATCCTGGTGAGAGTTGAGTCAAAATGAACGTCTTGATAGTGTCTTAGGTTATGCGAGCTTTGAAATTAAAGTTTTGTATTTTGGTTGTCCATTCACACACACACTTGAAGATTAATAGGTATGGAATATTCTAATGACTTTGATAGTAGATTAACTGTAATGTGTGTGTTGCATTGCTATGGCATACTAGAGAGTTTCATGAGATTGTTGAGCTTAACTATATTGTTAATGAGAGGAAAATTCCTTGAAAACATTTAAATGAGAACCATTACCATAAACATGAATTTTGTGGGTAGATTCACTGCAAACCCTCACGAGACAACACTCGTCCACTAGGGGGAACCTAGAGGTTTAAAGGCTTGTTGCATATGCTAAATGCAATCGCGATTCCTGCGAAAGTGATTTAGGATTTTTACTTTATTTTGTTTTTAATTTTTAGAGTTAAATAAACATTGCTGTAGTTCGCTTCATTGCTAGGGACTAGCAACGAGCTAGTTGGGGGGTGTGATTCGAGGTGAAAAGTGCATGTTTATAGTGTATTACACGGTCTTTTATGCATACTTTTATCCCCAAGTCCTTAGATTTAGATGCATATCAATGATTAAGTGTTTTCTATGATGTTGAGACTCAAACATGTGTTTTTACACTATTTTACAGGTCATGGAAAGCAAACATTGCATAGAAAGTGATTCTGGTGAAGAGAACAACAGAAGCAGCTGGGAAAATGCCAATTTTGACAATGATGACTTCAGATTTGGAAGATTTTCCCAAAGACAAGAAATGTAGATCTTTGAGTTACGGTCGCGTGGCCGCAAACGGGAGGTCAATCCGAGGTCCGAGTAAAAAGTTATGGCCATTCTCCCATCGGGGCGCAGAGCTGTCAAAATCAGAGAGTTCAAGCGATTGAAGAAGGGTTCAATCGATCGAACCTTCGATCGATCGAACTAAGCTCGATCGATCGAACTTTTTAATCACCCAAAAGTTGCGTGAACTCTGCGGGAACCCTATATATAAGCCGTTTTGACGCCAGACGAAGGGAGGACGCTCCAGAACGCGAAAAACAGCAGTTTTAGGTAGTTTTAGGGTTAGATTAGGTGTAGATTAGGGTAGATTCATATTATTCTTCATCCTTTTCATTGATTTACTGAAGATTATTGAAGATTCAAGTTTCTTTCATGTTTATTTCAAGTTTATTTCAGATTATATCCAGGTTTTTCTTTCCAATCCTTGTTATTTGATTGCTATTAGTTTATATGCTATGATTACTCTAGTTTGTTATTCCTGTATTAGTTTTATTATGTTTCTGTAGTTTAGACGTTGGGAATATGTGATGAATCATTGATTCCAAGCCTCTGCCATGCAATCTTTAGAAACCTGGGCTCGATCGATCTAAGGTAGTTCGATCGATCGAACCAGAGCTAGTCAAGCGATCGAAGGCATTTCGATCGATTGAAGGATGATGCTGTCCGATCGATCGAGAGCGCTTCGATCGATCGAACATGTTAAATCTTGAGATGATTCTTTGAAGTATTCCATGACTTTCTGTTTTAGAAATCTGTCATCAAATTGTCCCTATAAGCTCAGTTTGTCACAACAGTTTTTAGAACTTAAAGCCTTAAGGCCTTTTCTTCAATGACTTGTGAAAACCACTTTGAATGCTAACACCATTTAGAGTGCAAGTAATTACCATTGTTTTAAACCGTCTTCCAAGTATTTTAACCCAACTGTGATGATATAGTCCCGGTCATGAAAGGGCTATTGATTCTATATCTTTAGAAAAATACGGAATACTGAAAAGGGATGTACTCCATAGAGCGTTAATGAATATGCATGGTAGATGGTTAGGATCAATGTGGATTCACGTATTTCTAACACCTTTAGTTTATCTGTTTAATTAGTTATGTTTTTATAAGCTTTTGTTTATTATTTAGTTTAATTTGATTCATTAGGATTTGTTAGTACACCTCCAATCAGCCATTCTTATTTTCTTTTTCTCTAGGTTATAACTTGGTAGATATTCTTCCTATTCCTTCCCTGTGGGATCGACCTGGACTTATCCAGTATTACTTGC
Organism: Hydrangea macrophylla; assembly: GCA_033977485.1. Classification (NCBI taxonomy): domain Eukaryota; kingdom Viridiplantae; phylum Streptophyta; class Magnoliopsida; order Cornales; family Hydrangeaceae; genus Hydrangea; species Hydrangea macrophylla. The sequence continues at coordinate 87,381,494 of CM066984.1, forward strand.
ACGATCACCTACACTTGGGTGTTGCACAAGAGCGCACAACTATTTAGTCGTGTCACACATCAGCATACCAAGGCAGACTACTTACTGCCAGTAGCTGTTCATCTGGGAACTCATCTTTAATGGATTGGGATTCAGTGTTATCGGTAAAAGTCAACCGGGATAAATGATCCGCAACCACATTCTCCACTCTTTTCTTGTCCTTGATTGTTAAATCAAACTCTTGGAGTAAGAGTATCCAGCGAATAAGCCGTTGTTTAGCGTCTTTCTTTGACAAAAGATATTTGAGGGCCGAATGATCTGTAAAACAGACGATTGGCGACCCTATCAGGTAAGACCTAAACTTGTCCAGAGCGAATACTACAGCCAGCAGCTCCTTCTCGGTGGTAGTGTAATTCATTTGAGCTTCATTTAAAGTTCGGCTGGCGTAGTATATCACATGTGGCTTATTGTCCTTCCTCTGGCCTAAGACTGCGCCAATGGCGTAATCACTAGCATCGCACATTAATTCGAAAGGCAAACTCCAGTCGGGTGCCTGTATTATTAGTGCGGAGGTGAGGAGATCTTTTAAATCCTCGAAGGACTTCTGGCAACTCTCCGACCACTCGAAAGGTGCATCTTTGACAAGAAGTTGACAGAGGGGTCGAGAGATTGCACTGAAGTTCTGGATAAATCGACGGTAAAATCCCGCATGCCCCAAGAATGAACGAATGTCTCGTACTGTACGAGGGACAGGTAGATTTGAGATTATGTCGATCTTAGCCTTATCCACTTGGATTCCTTCATCGGATATTATGTGGCCTAGAACTATACCCTTGGTCACCATAAAGTGACACTTCTCCCAATTCAAGACTAGGTGTTTATCCTCACACCTCATTAAAACCTGTTCGAGATTGCTGAGGCAATCCTCGAAGCTATGGCCGAATACTGAAAAGTCATCCATGAAAACTTCAAGGATGTTTTCGACCATGTCACTAAAGATGCTTAACATGCACCGCTGAAAGGTAGCCGGTGCATTACATAAGCCAAATGGCATTCGTCGGTAGGCGAAAGTACCGAATGGACACGTGAATGTGGTTTTCTCCTGATCTTCAGGAGCAATCTCAATTTGATTATATCCACTGTATCCATCCAAGAAGCAGTAATACTTGTGACCTGCCACGCGTTCTAGCATTTGATCCATAAATGGCAAAGGAAAATGGTCCTTTCGGGTCACAGTATTTAACTTCCTGTAATCAATACACATCCTCCAGCCAGTGGGGACACGTGTCGGTACTAATTCACCCTCTTTATTTGGGATGACCGTTATGCCTGCTTTCTTAGGAACTACTTGGGTAGGACTAACCCAAGGACTATCCGATATAGGATATATCATCCCAACATCAAGTAGTTTAAGCACTTCCTTTTTAACTACTTCTTGCATGTTGGGGTTCAGACGCCTTTGCATTTGCCTTGAGGGTTTGGCGTCTTCCTCCAGATATATCTTATGTGTGCATATGGATGGGCTTATGCCTTTGAGGTCAGCAATTGTCCATCCCATCGCATCCTTATGCTTGGTAAGCATTTCCACTAGCTTACTTTCCTGTTCATGAGTTAAAACAGATGAAATGATCACAGGATAAGTTTTTCCAGTCCCTAGGAATGCGTATTTTAGCTCTTTGGGAAGCTCCTTCAATTCTAATTCCGGGAACTGGAAACTAGAGGGCATTACCAACTTGGTTTTCGGAGGCAGTTGTTCATATGGCTGTATCCACATGCAATCAGCTCTATCCTCCTCTTTCGTATCCATCATAAGACACGTCTGATTCAAGTCAGCATCCAATGGGGTGGACTCTGCAGGCTGATAAATATCGCCAAATTGAGTCATCACAACTTCCAAAGGATCTTTATAGTCGACCAAGTCAACTTCATCTTCAATGACCGTGTCTATATAATGGATTTCTTCCTCATCATCGTATTCTTCAGGTCGGGGATTAGAGAAGATCTTGATGTTCAACGTCATGTTCCCGAATACGATAGTCATGATACCAGTTCTAATCTTGATTGTGGCATCAATGGTGTTGAGGAATGGACGTCCAAAAATAACCGGGATATGTGCACCAGGGTTAGACACAGGTTCTGTGTCCAATATCACGAAATCAACCGGAAATACAAAAGTGTCTATTTGAACAAGGACGTCCTCCAATACCCCTCTAGGGTACTTTACAGATCTGTCTGCCAATTGCAAAGCAACTCGGGTGGGTTTGAGTTCACCCAACCCTAGCTGTTTATAGACTGAGTATGGCAGCAGGTTCACGCTTGCTCCTAAATCGAGGAGTGCGTTGTCTATCTTTTGATTCCCAATCCTGCATGAGACAGTAGGCGTGCCGGGATCCTTGAGTTTTGGAGGCAACTCATTTTGAATGATCGCGCTTGCTTGGCACGCGACATAAGCATATTTCTTCACGCTTTGCCTCCTCTTGACCGTGCATAGATCTTTAAGATACTTAGCATAGGCCGGCACTTGCTTGATAGCATCTAGGAGTGGAAGGTTAATCTTAACTTGCTTAAACAGTTCCAAAAACTCCTGATTCTTCGCCTCATTCTTGGGTTTCTTTAACCGTTGAGGATAAGGTGCAGGGAAGGGGCATTTTGGTGGTTCCTCCTTAACAGACTCCTTCCCAGGCCTTCGCTCAACTTCTTCTTCTACTCTAGGAGCTTCAAGGTTTGCCTTTATTGGTTCGTCATTAGTAGACGGCTCCTCCTCTTGAGTAGATGGTAGCTCAACTTCCTTATCCACCACTTCCTCCTCATCGTACACTTCGGGAGTGGATGGAGGCATGCCTTTCTCTATGATTTTTCCACTTCTCAGTGTGGTCACAGCTTTAGCATGTTCTTGATTGTTAGGACCATTGTTATGTCCCTTGGGGTTCTGAAGTGGTTGAGCAGGGAATGTTCCTCCTGAGCTCTCTTGCCGTGCATCTATCCTCTCTAATGTAGCAGACATTCTACTCATCATTTGGATGAGTTGCTGCGTTAGATTGGCATTAGCAAGTGGCTCCTCCTCTTGTACCTTCTTGTGCGGGGGCACATAGGCATTGGTTTGTGGTGCATTGGAGGGTTGAGCTTGATTGTAATTATTAGTTCTGTTTTGATTGTAATGCTGGGCTGGCCTATTGTTTTGCCCTTGATATTGATTATTGTTGTAGGGCTGCTGTTGATATTGATTTTGGGCCCCAGCATTATTTCTCCAATCAAAACCGGGGTGATTCCATCTATTGGTATTTTGAAAATTATTATTAGAATTCCCCCCCCCCCCCTCGAAAACTTTGCATGGCATTCATCTCTATAGGGGCTTGCTCTTGAAAATGTGGCACATTAGGACAATATTGAGTTGGATGTCCCAACATGTTGCATGTGCCACATGGTTCTTCAGGCAAGACTTGCCTAGAGCTCTCTCCTTTCATACTTAACTCTTCTACCTTCTTCGCCAGCTCTGCATACTTAGTCATGAGGTGATCTTCATTGGTTAGCTGGTATAAGCTTTTCTCCTCTACACAGGATATCTGTGAGCGTGAGATATTGTCAGAATTTGACCATTCATGAGCGTATTCAGCTAACCATTCGAGATGGGCTTCGGCCTCTTCAGTGTTTCTACGCAGAAATGGTCCCGAGCTCATCGTTTCCACCAACTTCTTTGTTTCACCATTCAATCCCCGATAGAAGAAGCTGATCATTCGCCATTTTTCAAACCCATGATGTGGGCATGAGAGAAGCAAATCTTTGAACCGCTCCCACGCTTCTGTGAAGGTTTCATTGCTCTTTTGTTTATAGGAATTGATTTGACGCTGAAGGTCTGTGGTCATGCGAGTAGGATAGAATTTCTTTAAAAATGCGGTGCGCATCGCATGCCAGGTGAAAATTGAATTAGGTTTTAGGGAGTGGAGCCATGCCTTCGCTTTATCTTTCAAAGTGAAGGGGAATAGCATTAAATGCGCCACCTCCCTAGGACAAGTTTGCGAGAATGTTTTGCAAACATCCTCGAAATCAGTGACATGTAAATACGCCTTCTCGCTTTCCATCCCATGAAAAGTGGGAAGCAGTTGAATCATCCCATTGCGAAACTGAAATTCGCCATTGTGCGGTGGGATTTGAATGCAAGAGGGCGTAGGTGCATGTTCTGGTTGCATGAGATCGCAAAGAGGACGGAGTGCCTCATCGATTGGTATCAAAACATTGTCACCGTTTTCACTCTGATGATCATCCATTGATGCAGTTGGAGTGGCTATGGGGTTGATGGAGCTTTCGGAGTCAGACAGATAGAAAGGATTTCCAAAAATTCCTTCGAAGGAATTATTGGACATGAACAAAGAGAGTTCCTAAGGTGAAGGTTTACCTAGAGGACTAAAGAATAAAGAAAACAAAAAAAAAAAAAAGAAATAGATGAAGAGAGATTGAGGTAATCTAAGAATTAACTCGTCGCCTTCCCCGGCAACGGCGCCAAAAACTTGACACGACTAAAAAGTTGTGTGCTCTTGTGTGCAATACCCAAGTGTAGGTAGACGTGCAAGTAGTAACTGGATTAAGTCCAGGTCGATCCCACAGGGAAGGTGTTGAGTTAAACTACCTAGATTAGACTCTAAAGAGAAAACAAAAATCAGTATTTAAACGAAGTGTAGAACACAAAGTTCCACAGCTAACACTACTAGAATTAAAGACAACTAAATTAACTTAACTAACGATTAACTAACTAAGCAAGATTAAAAAAAAACGGTTCTCCTTAATAAAAGAAAGTGTTGGGATCACGCGAATCCACCGTGACCTAACCTTCTACCATGCAATTGCAATTAAGCTCAAAGGAGTACACCTACTACAGTATTCTGTACTTCTCTAAAGATATAGAATCAATAGCCCTTTCATGACCGGGACTACATCATCTCAATTAAGTTTGAAATACATGAAAAACGGTTTAATCCAATAGTTAAGACTCGCACCTACAATGGTGTTAGCATTGAGGGTGGTTTGCAAAATATATTGAAAGAAAATGCCTTAAGGCCTTAAGTTTAAAGACTGTTTTGACAAACCGAGCATTTGGGGACAGTTTGATAACAAATCCTTAAAACAGAAAGTCTTAGAATACTGTTTTGGGTGTTCTCAAGAATCAGAATCCTCGATCGATCGACGCGCTTTCGATCGATCGAATATCTTCATCTCTCGATCGATCGATATTTACTCGATCGCTCGACTAAGTCACTGTCTCGATCGATCGACATACTTTCGATCGATCGAACACAGGAATAAAAATACTGCATGGCAGAGGCCTAAAATCACGATTTTATCGCGATTTCCCAACCCTAGGACTACTCAGACATTGTCTGGAGTACCACAGATTGATGTTTAACGTAAAGGTTCATTAAAACTATGTTTGTTTGAAAGTTTTGCATTAAAACTATAAAACTAGTGATTATAATCTAACTAACATAAAACACTACGAGATTAACAAGTAAACTACGATTACTAAGTGCAGAAAACAGATAAACAATAAATCAAAAAAAACCTGGAACGAAGATAAACTTGTATTAACTAAAGAAACCCGGTTCACAATGATAAATCCTCAATGAAACCTACAAAACCAAGGAAAAACTCTCTCTTCTCTATCTAAAACTGATAAAACAAAGTTGGGAGTCCCTTATGGACGTATACAATATGAATATATATAGTAAACCTAAGAGCTAGGGTTTAAAACCCGCAACTGCTGCATGCGCGTATAATCTGATAAAAGGCACTTTCGATCGATCGAAACCTTCTCGATCGATTGAATGTCTCGAAATGTCGATCGCTTTAACTTCCTTCGATCGATCGAAACCTCGATCGCTCGAACTATGTCGATCGCTCGAACTCTGCAATTCTTCTTCAGTCTTCCTTCTTTGAAACAAAGCATCTCCTTTTTATCAAATCTTTCAGTCTTTTATACAACAGCATTAACCTGCACAAATAGTAGCTAAAACAATACAACTTATCATAGATTAATCATATTGTCTAAAACTAGCATTGTAATGCAAATTGCAGATAAAACGGGAAGTTGTGATCAAAACTAATGCAATTCTTTCTTTTAGCGCGGTTGTATTTTACAAATACCCCCGCTTCGCAATTATCTACCTATAACTAGGGTGTAGCATAACTCATCTTTCCTAAGCATGGATTATAAAAGATGTAAACGTCACAATCACATAAGCATCATTGTATGTAAATACTCCTATCAATCACAGAAATCAAGGACTATTGAGTTCAATAAGCATAAGGAAAAATCTAAGACAAGAATAGATCCAAAATACTATTGATTATTAACATTAAAACTGATTATATAAATAATCCACCAACATACAATCACTATCCCAAAACATAAAATCTTAGAGTAGAAAAGCACAGAAAATCCCCATTTACATAGCTAGGGTTTCATTGAAACCCTAGATTAGGAGTTTAGTTGTTTATGATGGTTGAAAGCATGAAGATTGGTTGGATGGAAGCCATGAGAGACCTTCAAACTTGCTCTTCTCCCTTACCTTCAAAGCCCTGAATGAATGTATATAAATAGCTCCCTAGATGTATGTGTCCCCTCAAAACTTATAAAATCTCCATATATATAAAGTTTACAAGGAATTTTTGAAGCTTTCCTATCCCGAAACTACCTAAAACAGCTATAATTTCCAATCCGGACGTCATTAAGCAGTCTCGTTTGCACAGGATTCTTCAGTAGAGCATATTACGCAGCTTTGATTTTTGTATGGATCGCGCGAGCGGGCCGCGCGAGCGCGTAATTAGGCAGGTCGCGCGCGCAGGTCACGCGGGCGAATTATGGAATCTCGCACGAGCGGGCCGCTCGCGCGAAGGGCTTTTTCCAACTTCTTTCTGCTTGCTTTTTCACCTTATTTAACCAGATCTCCTTGCTTTCCTCTATAACCTGACAGAAAGTAGAAAATAAAGTAAAATTACATAAAAACAGGATAAAAACAGCCAACAAATGTGAGTTAAGGTGTATAATTAGGATTTGTTCTCTCCCGATCAGTACGCCCTACGAGGTGCTCTACAGTCCTTGCTGATATGGCCATGATTGCCACAGTTATAACAGTGAATGCCCAACCGGTTAAAGTTCTTGGGAGCCCAACAATCCTTAGCCGCATGGCCTGGCTTTCCACAATTGAAGCATCCACCGGTATTGCCTCCAGTAGTAGCAGGGAGTCCTTGTGGGGGAGGAGCTTGGTTCACACCATAGCGATTCTGAGGAAACGCAGGTTGTTGCTTCCTTTCTCCAGTCCAGTTACGCTTGTTACCTTGGAACCGCATCGGAGGTCTTGGTCCTTGGTTACCCCTCGGTGGTCGATTCCCAAAATGTCCTTGCTCCCGACCGTTGATATCTTCATGACCAATTGCTATTCCCACCATGGCTTTGAAGGTTTGACCCTGATGATTCAACGTCATCCGTTGTAGTGGCAACGAAAGACCTTGGTGATACTGCATGTTCTTCTTCTCTGGAGTATCAATCATATGTAGAGCAAATTGAGACAATCATTCGAACTGCACCGTATACTCCCTTACGGTAAGGTTCCCTTGCCTTAGCTCAATGAATTCTCTCTCCTTCCTGTTCCTCTTTGTCTGAGGAAAGTAATTCTCCAAAAATAATACCTTAAAGGTGATCCATGGCATTCTTCCATCAGCATCTTCTCCTACGGTCGCCTTCTCCGATTCCCACTAATCGGTAGCCGCATAAGTCAACTGGAATGTCGCCAGTCGACGCTTCTCTATCTCATTGCATCCCAGGGTGTCGAAGATTGCTTCCATCTCTCGGAGCCACTGTTCTGCCTGCCACGGCTCAGTATTCCCGTCAAACTTCTCCGGACGAAAGTGACGAAAATGCTCCACTATTCTATCCTCAACTGGCCGCGGGGGTGGTCCATGATTATTTCCGTTGTGCATGTTAGGATTGTTGATCCGGTCCATCCTACATACAAAGGCTTCGAACAATCCAGTCGGATCAGCAGCTTGGGGTGCTTGGGGGACGTCCTCAATCTGAGCGGGGCGATTCCGAGTAGGCATTCCTGCCATCGATGCAGTAAGGTTGGGTACCTATACAGACATCTCTCGGTTAGTCGTCAACCCCAAAATAAATATAGAAAGTAATTCGCAACTAAATATAATAGTAGCTATAACTAGCATCACATTAATAGCACGGAGAATTCCATAGGGACGATCTCCAAAACACAAACTTAGAGTCAACCCTTATCTCAAGGAATCTTAGGTTCAACTCAAGAAATATTGGACAATTGGTGAACGCGACTACTAAACCTAGGCTTTGATACCAAAAAATCCTGTCACGCCCCGCAGTAGCAAAAATAGAGAAAATAAAATCCTTTTTGGACCCGTAGGCCATGACAGTTGAAAGTCACCACATTATCCACAACCAAAGTCAAACCATCAGAGTAATGGATTAAACCACGCATTGAGATGTCTAAGTTTAATCGTATGTAAAGTCCGATACTAACTATTACAAACCATAAGTATCGCATAAGTATAAATAAAGTATTACGGCAACATACGCCGATAATAAACGTAACTATTTCAGAAGTCACTAAACATAAACACGAGCTAACTACGGCACAGCTTCCAGCCTTCAGCTTGCGTAGTAGTCAGCACCGGCATAGCCTCCATCATCGTAGGCTCATTCCTCGTAGTACCTGTCCATGTATGCATCACCTGCATACTCAAAGCCCTGGCCAGCTGGACGTGGAATATCCAGTGGCATAAAACGCCGTCAGCTACTGTTTGGACCATAAATTATATTTATATATATTAGTATATGAAGTTATACTCTATTATATTATTATATGATTTATAATTATCACATGGAAAACCAATTCAAATTGGTTGGTTGTTATTTGGAAGTTGATTGAGGGACACTTGGCATTGCAAGGGGAGATCAAGATTGGTTACTTGAAGATCAATGGTGATGATGAAGATGGAAAGACACTTGTCATTGTAGGAGCATCTCCCACTAATTGGTGGTTGTAGGAATTTGAATTATTAGTTATTATTGTTGGAGGGAAATGTAATTCAAAATCAAAGTAGTTATAGGTTTCTCTATAAATATTTGTAGTATACTCCTTTGTAAAGGTCCTTGACCACACAAACAAATGCATTAATATATCTACTTTATCTTCTTCATCTATTCGGCCACCATGGCCATTAGTTTAGGTAATTTAATTTAGCCTAGTTAGGAGTAGTGTACCTTTACTTTGCTTTTACTTACAATTCTTAGGAGTAGGAGTAGTTATGACATAGTTTAATCACTTCGAAGGTATCCTTCGAACTCTCTCTTCTTCTTTTTCTTCTCCTTTCTTCTTTTTCGAATTTCATCTCATACATTTGAAGTCCTTATTAAGGCATCGAACGTCACCACAATTTGCTTGGTGAGGCGCAGTTTGGATAATCACACTTACACATTGGCAATTTACTTGCCTGGCACGCTCGCACACACTTATATAATTTTCCAACCAAACATTTTTGGCACGCCCAGTGGGACTCAAGTGTCAAGATGAATTTTGAAGGGTGGTATATTGTAACCTCATCAACGCCAAAATTTGGTAGTAGCTATTACGAATGGGTGTATGTGTCACCCCCATTAACACCAAATCTTGGTGACAACAATTTTAAAGTGTTGTATGCTTCTCCACCATCAACACCAAATTATGATGGTGAAAAATGGATCAATGATTTAGTTCCATTGTTGGAAGAATTAAAGGATCAAACATTTAGTTTGAAAACTAAAATGTATGAAATGGCTCGAGGGGTGTCAACTATTCTTCAAAATTACGAGCCAATGAATGAAAATAAATTTATTATGAAGGAACTTCATGATCCTTTAATGGTGGAAACAAGAAAATCACCAACACCATCATCACCTCTATTGGTTAATCAACCAAATGATTGTGATCAAAATACACTCGGGGGGTTCATTTTACAACCAAATATGGTTGAGGATCATGAACATGCTTTTGTTCATACATTTGGGTTTTTCGACACTACACAAAGTGTTGAAATTTATGACTTATTTAAGCCACTTTTTGCTTTGGCTTTAGATGGTCAATACCCACTTTGGCTCTGTGGTGCTCATCAAAAATGGGTTATGACTATGTGGATTATTCTATGGCAAGATTATTATCAAAGGGAAAAGATTATTGACACCAATACAAATTCTAATTCGGTCATCGAATTAGTTGATTACTGCTTTAATTGGGCTAATAGGACCAAGACTGTTGTTCATGCCTGGCTCGAACTAACAGACAGAAGTAAGCACAGAGTTGGCTTTGTTGAAATTTGCTCGAGCCGAATTTACATGCAACAAATTCTAGATTGTGTTGTAGATGTTGAAGTAATATACACTATACACACAATAGTGTATATAAAGGAAATGGGCCCAAGTACAAGTCACATTTGGTGGTGTAGAAGCCAGTGTTGAAGACTCGAAGTACATAACACATGACTATTAGGAAGGTGTAAATTGTGGGACCCATTCGAATGCTTGTTAAATGTCTACAGTTAATCAGTGGCATAGAAGTTCCTAAAGTCCAAATAAAGTATGGATATCATTTTCCATTCCAACAAGTTAGCCACAACCATGTTTGGTAGTAATTTTGGCTTGGTGTTGGTGTATGATTAGTTCTTCGATTGGTTACATGTTCAAACCAAAAGTTTATTCGATTGATGATATACCAATAGTAGTTGGTTAAACAGAAGTATTTTTAAAAATACCTTTTTTGGCTTCAAAGCCATTTTAAAACAAATTCATTTTGTTCGAAGTTTTCTTATTGGTTTCGAAGCCAGTTTAAAGTGGTTTATTTGTGTTCGAAATTATCATATTGGCTTCGAAACAATTTATTTTAGAGGCTATTATATTGGCTTCAAATTAGTTTAAAAGCAACATATCTAGTGTTCGAAGCAACTATATTGACTTTGAATTAACTTTAAATCCATTTTTTGGTATTCAAAGTTAATCTATTGGTTTTGAACCAATTTAAAAACAATTTGTAATGTGTTTAAGGCTTTTATTTTGGCTTCGAAGCAAAATTAAAGTCCTTTATTTGTGTTTGAACCCCCTTTATTTATTTCGAATACAATGTTAAGCCATCATTTTATGATCAAATCCTTTTCATTGGCTTCGAAGCAACTTTGAAGCCATTGTTTTGTGTTTAAATCTTTTTCATTGACTTCGAAGTAATTTAGAAGCCATTGTTTTGTATTCAAGGCTAATACATTGGCTTTGAACCAGTTTAAAGTCATCATTTTTTGTTCAATGCCATTATATTGGTTTCGAATCAAGTTTTTTGTACTCAAAGCAATTATAATGGTTTCAAAGCAAGATTAAAGCCATAATTTTGTGCGTGAGACCATTGCATTGGCTTCGAAGCAAGTGTTAAGCCATTATTTTTGTGTTCGAACCAATTATGTAAGCTTCGATGTGAGTTTAAAGGCATTATCTAATGTTCGAAGCAACTAGATTGGCTTTGAGGCAAGTTTAAAGCCATTATTTTGTGTTCGAAGCCCCTATATTTGCTTCGAATCCATTTTGAGCCATAATTTTATGTTCAAATCTCTTTCATTGGTTTCGAAACAAGTTTAAAACCATTTTAGTTTTTTGTGTTCAATGTTATTATGATTGGCTTTAAAGATCTGTAATGTGATCTACTTTGCATTACTAATTTGGTCTATTTCGAACATACTAATTGGATCGAATAATGTTATTTTTGTGATAATCTTCCGACTCTCTAAGAACTTCGTTCTAAAAGAGCCGCGGGGGGTATGTTTGGACCATAAATTATATTTGTATATATTAGTATATGAAGTTATACTCTATTATATTATTATATGATTTATAATTATCACATGGAAAACCAATTCAAATTGGTTGGTGGTTATTTGGAAGTTGATTGAGGGACACTTGGCATTGCAAGGGGAGATCAAGATTGGTTACTTGAAGATCAATAGTAATGATGAAGATGGAAAGACACTTGTCATTGTAGGAGCATCTCCCACTAATTGGTGGTTGTAGGAATTTGAATTATTAGTTATTATTGTTGGAGGGAAATGTAATTCAAAATCAAAGTAGTTATAGGTTTCTCTATAAATATTTGTAGTATACTCCTTTGTAAAGGTCCTTGACCACACAAACAAATGCATTAATATATCTACTTTATCTTCTTCATCTATTCGGCCACCATGGCCATTAGTTTAGGTAATTTAATTTAGCCTAGTTAGGAGTAGTGTACCTTTACTTTGCTTTTACTTACAATTCTTAGGAGTAGGAGTAGTTATGACATAGTTTAATCACTTCGAAGGTATCCTTCGAACTCTCTCTTCTTCTTTTTATTCTCCTTTCTTCTTTTTCGAATTTCATCTCACACGTTTGAAGTCCTTATTAAGGCATCGAACGTCATCACAATTTGCTTGGTGAGGCGCAGTTTGGATAATCACACTTACACATTGGCAATTTACTTGCCTGGCACGCTCGCACACACTTATATAATTTTCCAACCAAACAGCTACGAAAGCCGAGTGAATGCAAATACTAACAGAGTATCTACAGATATGTAGCATATAACAACAATATCAATAAAAAGGATCATCTCATCGTTCGTATGCATGTGTGCACCAATCCAAGATATAATGCGGACGTCATCCCTTTTCCCATCTAGCACGTAGCCCAACGACTCATGACTCATTTATCCTCGACACGTAGTCTCACACATAACATAGACTCTTGGGTCCACATTAATCAGACACGTAGTCCCATACCTACGGTCTGTTCACTCTTGACACGCAGTCCCAACGTTTTGGCCAACCCACCCTGACATGGTTACTACGACACATAGCCCTTATATGATACAGCACGCAGCCCTGACATTCCACAGCACGCAGCTCCGTCATTCAACAGCACGCAGCAATTATCACCGCACACAGCTCATATCACCGCACTCAGCTTATACTTCCACACACAGCTCATATCATTACCGCACACAGCTCATATCATTACCGCACACAGCTCATACTACCGCACACAGCTCATATCATTACCGCACACAGCTCATACTACCGCACACAGCTCATACTACCGCACACAGCTCATATCATCGCACACAGCTCATACTTCCACACACAGCTCATATCATTACCGCACACAGCTCATACTACCGCACACAGCTCATATCATTACCGCACACAGCTCATACTACCGCACACAGCTCATATCACCGCACACAGCTCCACTATAGCACCCAACTCCTTGATATTATTACGGCACATAGCCTCGACATGCTACTACGGCACGCAGCCCTAAGATACCCTGGCACTCCAGCCCCGACATATTATTCTCGACACGTAGTCCCGCTATATTAACCTCGACACGAAGCCCCACATCACATAACCTCCGAAATTCGACACAAAGTCTAACTATATCATATATCGATTTGACACGAAGTCCCGGTCCTATCCCAGCACCTGGGATTCCACACTCAACATCATACAATCTTAGCGATCACATTCACGCGCACCCATAAATAGTATCGACCTCTGCGGTCGACAGACTCACTAATATGCACGTCGGCTTCTCAATCTCGTTATTATCTCATATATATCAAAAGGATATAAAAATACAAGGAAAATACAGGGTATTACACATAACAACATTCAAACCAAAATTAGAATGAAATATTAGACATCGTGTATGATTCTAGTAAAAATAGGGCACAGGGTTATTTTGGTCATTTTCCAGTTTATAAGTCAGGAACCGAAAATGTAAAAGTTACTTGAGATCAAATAAATAAGTATTCATGTTGTAAGTTAAGAGTTTTCGATCCCCGTTAAGAAAATATCTTGATTTCAGTCGATTTAAGTGAAAATAGATCACAAGGGTATTTTGGTCATTTTCCAGTTTTGTACGTCCACAACCGAATTTATAAAAGTTCCGTGAGATTAAATAATTCATGTTGGAAGTTAAGAGTTTTCGATCCTCATTAAGAAACCATCTCGATTCCAGTCGTATTTGAAAATACCAGTTTATCGTATTTATGCCGTATTTATACGTATAAAAATCTAAATACGTAATATAATACGTATAAGCATCACATAATTAATATAAATCATAATCATAATCATAATCATGTGTTCATAACAAAATGTAATATAAATAGCCGAGTGAGTTGGAGACTCACCTAAATTCGCAGAATAATAATGCCGAGAAAACCCGAAGAATCTTCGAATATAAAATTCAGGCTTCAAATAGTGTTCTTGGTGTTTTTGGTGTACTAGGTGTGTTCTTGGTGTGTTCTTGGTGTTCTTGGTGTTCTTGGTGTTCTAGGTGTGTTCTTGGTGTTCTAGGTGTGTTCTTGGTGTTTGTGTGTGTGAGATGAAGATATGTAAGCATTAGGATGAGTTCTCAACCTCATAAGTCTAAGGATAAATGTAATGGAATGGTCCCATATATATAGGAACCAAGGAGGGACCTCACCTTGCAATTACCAAGAGTTAAAGGTTCAAAGGATAATTATTTCCTTAGGGCCATGTTTGGTTGGATGTGCAATAAAATCATAACTGGTCCAAATATACCAGATATTCACAAATCTGCTAAATTTCTGTTTCTAAAAATTATGAAAATTTATAATCGAGTTCTATAAATACTGAATATTATAATAACAACATAAAAATACTATTCATCTTGAGAAATAAATATTTGAAAATAGCGGGTATTACACATGTATCTTGCATTTCCAGTCGACCAAACCTTTGATCAATCGACTGGATTGCTGGTTTTCAAATGGATTGTTTTCTTTTCCGCTTCGTATTCTTAAACTAATTCTTTTGAGAACGTTAATAAATTGTTTTAGCCTTGGTGGCATGCACGGGCTTCGGTTCTGCTATTGTAGGACCGAGTTATGACATATCTGTTCCCAATCGATTGCCATAAGTCCCAACCGATTGGTATCTTGCAGAACTTGTTTTAGGTTGCTTCGTGTTTTGACGTGTGGCATTCCCTTTCCCTATATATATGAGTGTATTTTTGTGCCTTGGGTCTGTTTAGACTATTTGGGGAGAGAGAGACCTTTGACATATATATACACTCACATATACCTATATATATACACACCCACAAATATATATACACACCCAAAGAGGCAGAGAGAAGAAGAAGAAGAAGAAGAAGAAGAAGAAGAAGAAGAAGAAGAAGAAGAAGAAAGGGACAAAAGAAAGAAAGAAAGAAAAAGAGAAAGAGAAGGAGCGGTAGAGAGGGACTGAGAGTAAGAAAAAGAGAGAGAGAGAGAAAGAGAGAGAGAGAGAGAGAGCTTGGAAGCTCCCATAGCCCACACATACCTCCACATACTAAAGGTGAGTGTCTATACTCACTTGATAGCTAAATATGTTGTCTATATATGTTTTGATGAGAAAGAAGGGAGCTTAGATGTGTTAGTGTAACTGAATTCGTGTTTAACAGTTTATGGGGAAGAAGATGACTTCCTAATTGATTAGACCTTTATCCAATCGATTGCAATTTTTCCCAATCGATTGCCAACCTAATTATCCCATTCAATTGCCATTTTTCCTAATCGATTGCCTACCTTATTATCCCAATTGATTGCACTCTTGATTCAATCGATTGAACCCTTCTGTTTACTGAATAATTCAATTGTTATAAGATGTTGAGCTGTTATGTTGATATACGTTATAGTGGTCTGTTAGTGCGGTATTGAATAGTACAAATGGTTGAATAATGGATCCCTAATGCATTGTATAAGTAAAACTGGTTGACTAACGATGAGTGTGATGTTAATCGGATTGAGAAGTCGACATGCATAGTAGTGGGTCTATCGACCATAGAGATCGATACTATTTATGTTGGTGCGCATGAATGCAATCACGAAGATTGTATAATTTCGAGGGTGGGATCCTAATGAGTTGAGATAGTCAAGTGCGCAAGATTCAATTATGTGTTAAGAAAGCTGAGACTGTATGTCAAGCTTCATTTGTGAACAGATGTGATGATGTAGTATACCTATATCACCTTAGTCCGACAGAGATTAAAGGAATATCACCTTAGTCCAAGACTAGGATAGGAAAGTCTGACAGAGGCTAAGGTATATGTCACTTTAATCCATGACCGAGGCTAAGGGATACACTAGTGGTATTGCCTTAGTCCAAGATCGAGATGAGGAATCCGATAGAGGCTAAGGGATATATATTGTGAGAACGGTAATGTGGCTAGCTCCTTGGTCCAATAGAGGCTAACGAAATGTCGCCTTAGTCCATGACTGAGACATGAGAGATTCGACAGAGGCTAAGGGCATGGTCACGTTAGTCCAAGACCAAGACTGAAGATTATGCCGATGTTATCATCTTAGTCTGATAGAGTCTAAAAGAATATTGCCTTAGTCCAAGACCGGGGCGGGAAGTATGATAGAGGCTACATAGATATGTCACTTTAGTCTGTGAATGAGATTAAGAGGGATACATCATTAACCGAGTCCGATAGAGGCTAAAGGAATATCGCCTTAGTCCAAGACCGGGACAGAAAAGTCCGACAGAGGCTAAGGAATATGTCACTTTAGTTTATGACCGAGACTAAGAGGTATATGTTGTGAAAGAGAAATGTACGAGCGTGTTGGCCAGAATAGATCGGGGCATTATGGCCGTAAAGTTGGGACTGCATGTTAAGTTTGATAAGTCGTGAGATATTGGGCCACGTGCCAGTTTAGCGATGTGAGATATGAAACTTCGTGCGAGATGTGAACCCAATGATCCATGTTATGATTGGGATTGGTTAGGACGGTGTCCATTGGTACATGTTGAGTAAGTGCATACGTACGCGTGTGAATGACGAGATGATTCTTAATAATGATGCTGTTTATATATATACTGCATATCTATATATAACTTATTAGTATTTGCATTCACTCAGCTTTCATAACTGACGGCGATTTATACCACTGGATATCCTACGTCTAGTTGGCCAAGGTTATGAGTATATAGATGGTGAGTGCATGGCTACGGGCTATGAGGAGGAAGCCTACTACGGTGGAGGCTATACTGGAGATGACTACTACGCGAGCTGAAGACTTGGAGCTTGTTGTAGCTAGTTTATCTTTATATTTTACAGACCCTATGTTAATATTATGCTTGTGTCAGCACGTGTGCCATAATACGGTAATTATGCTATTGTCGATACTTATGGGTTGTAATAGTTAGTATTGAAATTTATATACGTTGAACTTAAATATTCCAATGCGTCGTTTGATTATTACTCTGATGATTAGACTTTGGTTATAGACAATATGGTGACTTTCAACTGTCATAGCCTATGAGTCTAAAAAGGAGTTTATTTTATCTATTTTAGCTATTGCGGGGCATGACATGGTGGAAAGAAATTGTAAGAGCTTTCCTTCTTCTTTCCATCATGACTCGTGATATACTAACTCCGTTGGCTTCTACAGTTACCTCAGAGTATGCTTTTAGTATAGGTGGAAGAGTGTTAGAGGAAATGAGGAGTAGATTATCTTCTGATATACTTGACTGCTTGATATGCTTGAAGGATTGGGAGGCTGCACAATATTGAACTCAAGACCAAAAAGATTATTTTGTTGAAGAATTCGAAAAATTGAATGTTACTGAAGAAATTGAAGAATGAAGAATTGAAGATCAACCATTCCCAAACAAATGTAATACTCCAAGCCCACATGAGTATGAACAATGAACAACTTAAAAAAAAAAAAATCAAAATTTCAAAATGTAATCTTAACTTTTTATTTTATAGAAATCTCCCAAAAAATCCCTATTTATCAAACTTTTTTAGTTTAGACCCACTCATCATTTAATTGTACAGTTAGACCCAAACAATTAAAAAGTATTTGGTGATTGGTCCACACCCCCAAATTAGTGTGAATAATGGTACAATTTTACCCCTGGATATATACATACATGTCAGATATATATATACTTATATATATATATGGAAATCGTTAAATTCAAATATCAATTGGTCAATAAATTTCATATATAACCGAATTTGGGTATAAATCCCATAATTATAGGGATTTAAATCACATAAATCTATATTGATTACCTTATAAAACAAAATCTATATTGATTACATGATTTCCATTTCTTTAATAATTTTCATATCTACATATTTCTGAATGACATACACATAAACAACAGGGTAAAATTCCTTTTATCCAATCAATTTGTTTCTGAATGTTTGTTTTTTGTACACTAGATGTTCTGCAATGACAAATCGAGTAATTGATTTTTGCACCCACATGATTTTGTTATGAGTATGTGGGGTTTGATAAGCTAGGTATGCCCAAAATGTAAAAAAAATGAGTGTAAAATATGTCATTGTATAATTTTATACTGCATTAGTCCAAAAGAGTCAATGATTGCCATTATAATTTTAATACTGCATTATAAATAACTACGAGAGTAGAATTTTACACTGCATTATAAATGACTACAAGAGTAGAATTTATATACTATAGTATAATTTTGTAATGGATTGCATAACAAAAAAAGAAATAAGTGAATAATGTTACACTAAAAATCAACACAATAGTCAAATCTTGTTGGCTATAATTTTTACACTGAAAATATTACAAAATAACACATGAACCAAAAAAGTAGTGTACAATTTAACCAAAATGGGCCGCCTTGACAGGACACAATCAACAGAGACAACATCAGTTGTGAACTCAATCCCAGGACCACACCAAACGTTAGGAACAACAACATAATTTGATGATGAGTTTGTAGCCCCCATTGTTAAAGCTTGATTTGGGTTCTTGTTCTTCTTCTGTTGTAGATTTCTCTGCTTCTTCTTTCTCACCTTCTTCGCTTTCCAATTCGCCGATGTCCAAATCACGGCCGGAACAGGGACTTGTGAAGAAGCAGTGCATCCGAGCCGCTTGAATGTTGTAGATGTGAAGTTCTTCTTCTTGGTAGTGTTGTCATTGGGTGGTGAATGAGTTGAGGATGAGAGAGGAAATGCTAGATTTACAACGAGTGGATTGGATTATAGATGGGATTAGTGGTGGGTTTAGGCTTAGATCTGTGATGTCTGGGATGGTTTGGTTTTTGGGTTTTCTGTATCTAATGTGTTCTGCCATGGTTGAGCTCTCTGCAATAGCTACATGCATGATTTGGATTCAACAAAATGGAGAGAGAGAGAGAGAGAGAGAGAGAGAGGGGGAAAAAAAGCTAGAAAGAGAATGTAGTGACTTAGAATCAAATGGGCAAGTTATAAAAAAAACTAAATTTAGAGAGAGAAATCTGTGTGTTTGAATTTTAAATCCTATAATGCCTCAAATCACTGCACTATTTTAGCTGAATTTGAGTGACAGTTGGGAATGAAAGCTGTGTTGTGCTGGGAATAGCAGTGGGGTAGTATTGTCCTAAAAATATTTGTGGACCTATCACTAAATTCTTTTTTGGGTTGGATCTATTGTAACTAATGTATAGTTAATAGGGTTTAATATTAATTAACCCATTATTTTATGAATTAATATAATCTTTAGTTTTTAATAGAATTTCATTTAAATGACAAATGTGTTTAGTTTTTATTAGTAATCTTTAATTTTTCTTAAATAATGAATAATTGTCACTATCCAAGTCTCTCCCAGTAATATATTGTCCGCTTTGGGCCCAACCCGTACGGATTTTTCCTGCCACAGGCCCACAAGTCTGCCCAAAACGCGTCTTATTATGTTCCACTATGGCCCTCTATATATAGTACATTATTCTTCCTTCCCCAGACGATGTGGGACGAACTCCCCCTATAGCACTCAGCACCAAGGTCGTTACAATAATTTTCTTAAGTAATCTTTATTTTTATAAAATAAAAATAAAGAGTAAAGTTTAACAGCAAATGTAAGTTTACACAATTTACATATAATATACTCATATATCTAAACTTTCCCAACCAATTTTACATAATAATAATAATAATAATAATAATAATAATAATAATAAAGTTTATAAAATAATAATAAAGAGTAAAGTTTACATAAACATAATAATAATAATAATAATAATAATAATAATAATAATAATAATAATAATAATAATAATAATAATAATAATAATAATAATAATAATAATAACGAGTAAAGTTTATTAACAAATGTAAAGTTACAAATGATATACATCTAAACTTTCCCAACCAATTTTTTTTTTTTCCAAAAACATTAATTCAAAATTTCAAATTCAAACACTCCCTCCCTCCCACTAACCCCAGCCCACCCAAAAGCCCGGTCCTAGTGGGCTCGGGGCGAACACGCATAAATCTGAACTGAGAAAGATAAGAAATATTTGTACATTTATAATAAATATTTATACTAAGGTAAGAAATTTTGTACACTTTTAAGAAATATTAATATCTGGTAAGAAAATGTTACATTCTTGTAAGAAATATTTATATCAATGTAAGAAAATGTTGTAAACTTATAAGAAATATTTATACCAAACCAAAACCACTTGTGGTCTTACCCGTGGTAAAAAAACTTTATACTTATGGTAAGGGAGTTTTGTACCCATGATAAAAAAAAGTCTTTGTCCCTGTGATCTTTTTATCTGTGATAAGAGAGAACTTTGTATCGATGATAAAGAACCTTCATACCTACGGTAAGAAACATTTGAACTTATGGTAAGAAACCTTTGAACACGTTGTACAAATATTTCTTACTAGGATAAATTACAGTATGACTGTTTTTTACTAACACTCCATAAACTTTAAAATTGAACAGACTTACCTCTTGAACAATCCAAAATGAACAAACTCACCCCTTGAAGAAGGGGTTTTAGTGTCAACAGATGATAGTTTATGGGGTGAATTTGTTCAATTTTAAAATTTAGAGGGTGTTAGTGAAAAATGGTCATAGTTTCGGGACTGTTCCTCTAATTTAAACTTTCTTACAATGTGTTAAGTGCCACTTATTAGGTTGTACGGAAGTCCCTTGCGTATATAGCTGGTTTTGGCAAGGCAACATATGGGTTGTTTCATGCCGGAGTGACCGCGTGAAGAATGCTGATCATGGAATGGGGCTGTGGAAAAGGGCTCAAGATAGCAACCAGGAAAAGAGATTTTTAGAGAGAGAAATAAAGTAAACTTCAGTCATCATCTGTCCACATCGAGTGGTGGGTGGGTTTTCATCGTGCTGCACACTTGTAAGTGTTTCTAGTCTAGTATGAATTGATGAAACAACTTGCCTCATTGTCTTTACCCACAAATACAATAACAGTGGAAAAGAGTTATATTATTCTAATTCAACCTTATAACTTTTTCTCTCTCTTTTCTTTTTTTTTTTGTTTCGCAAAAGACAAAATCAACCCCATTTCCCACGTTTTGATAAGAAAACAGTTAAATTCCATCATGAAATGCAATTATGGAAGCCAAATTGTGGGTTTTCGGTATTGGTGGTGGTTGTGGCTGCTAGTTATCATGATGGGCTTCTTCTTATATACCTCAAAAATTGAATTGGGAAAGAGAGATCACCCAAAAGCCACAAGACTCATCTCAGTTAGTCTTCAATGGTATTGTGGTACATTTGTGTAGTTTTGATTACATATATTTTGCCTCCTGTAAGTGCCATTCAAGAAAGTATAATAACACCACGCAAATCCATCAGTATAGGCCAAACCATTGTTTCATCTGGTGGAAACTTTGCATTGGGCTTCTTTAGTCCAGGCAATTCCACTAATAGCTACTTAGGCATATGGTACAACAAAATCCCAAAGCAAACAGTTGTATGGGTAGCTAATAGGGAATCCCCAATTCCCAAGAACTCGAATTCCACCGCAGTTTTCACGCTTGGCCGTGATGGAAATCTCGTTGTTTTGAGTGGAATGGAAGAAGTTATATTATGGTCATCAGACGTACAAGTTGATGATTCGTATGTGAACTCCACAGTTGGAGTACTATTGGAGACCGGAAATCTTGTACTGAGAAGGAGTGGTAATGAAGAGATTGAACTTTGGCAGAGCTTTGATCATCCCACCGATACATTGCTGCCTGGTATGAAACTCGGCATGAACCAAATAAATGGTCGGCAAGTAATTTTAACATCCTGGGCCGATGATGAAGATCCTAAGCCAGGAATGTTCAGTTTTGGTATGGATACGCAAGGGCGTGCACAGTTTTATATTTGGAAGCAAAATCATCCTTATTGGAGAAGCAATGTATTTGATGGATATCAGCCTCTCTTAATATATAATAGTTCCGTAAGATCTGCACCATATGTTAGTTTTTCCGTTGTAGATGATAGAAAGCATCTTCTTTTTAGTGCCTTGGACGAATCTATCAAATATAGGGCCACCATAAATCCTAAAGGGCGAGGCCAGGTGTTATCGTGTCTGGCAAATGGCGACACATGGCAAGTTATCGTGGACATGCCGGAAACCGAATGTGATGTTTATGGCACTTGTGGACCATTTACAAGCTGTGAACAAACTAGTTCTCCTGCATCATGCTTGTGTTTGCCGGGGTTCAAGCCCTACAGTAAAATAGATTGGGACATGGGAAATCGAAGTGGAGGCTGTGAGAGAGCCCAATTGAGTTGTACTAAGGAAGATACATTTCAGAAGATTGGAATGGTGAAATTACCGGATTTTTCACTCTGGTGGGGTAATATGAGCGCCCAAGAGTGTGAACTTGCTTGCCTTAGGAATTGCTCTTGCACATCTTATGCATATACCATTGGAGACACTACTAAAAATTGCTTAAATTGGCCTGGAGATGTGGTGGATCTTCTGTACAATGATTTCCAAGGCCGAGATTTTTATGTTCGGAATCCTGGTTCCAAAAAAGGTATATTTTAAATTCTTGCTTGATTTCTTCGTTTTATGTTTTGCCTCAATTTAATTTGACCACCACGCTTTGACTTTCATAAAACCTGATACGATTCACAATTTTATAATTTTGGACTTTGACGTGAAGAACTTTCTGAATTTTGAGGCTTGACATCGCATGAAGCTTGTGTTTATGTGTTGCAAATTGTACTAGTTACTTGAGCCATTCATACATATATGATCTCTGTTGTGGGCTGATTTATAATACATTTTCTGATTCACATGCAGTTGGTCACTGGACCCGTATAAAAAAGATTTCAGTGGTTGCAGCAACCACTGTTTCTATAGGATTACTTCTTGTCAGTGTTTCAATCTGTGTTTTGGGGAGGAAAAAATTAAGAATGAAAGGTATCTCCTCTCTCTCTCTCTCTCTCTCTCTCTCTCTCTCTCAACACACGTACACGTACACATACATATTATTCTGTTTTTGGATACAGGGAGGAAAGAGGGAAATGTGCAAGGAGTGAATTCCATGTCTATTATAGATGGAATTGAGCAGAGAGATACCGAGCTTGTATCATATAATTTACCGAGTATATTAGCTTCTACAGACAACTTCTCCGAAGCAAACAAACTCGGAGAGGGTGGTTTTGGCCCTGTTTATAAGGTAACACGACCTGAAGAAAAAAAAATCGCATCATTTGGTAGTGTTACAGATGATTCCCTACCTGTTTAAGAGCCCATTTGAAGTTTGCTTTTAAAATATTCTCAAAAGCTTCAAGTTGGAGCTGTTTTTTATTTTTATTTTTTCCTAAAGAAAAGCTGTGAATAAGCTAATCCAAACGGTCACATCTTTGTAAACAATTGGCCATGGAAAAGCTATCCTAAATAGGCTCCAAGTTTCATTGCAGGTAATGGTGTATTCGTCATTGAAAAGGTGGTGGATTCTTATGTTCACACATGTTATTTATTTATTATTCTCAGGGGAGTTTGCCTGGATTTCCGAGAGTAGCCATGAAAAGGCTTTCAAAGAAATCTCTACAAGGAGCTGAGGAGTTCATGAATGAGTTGAAACTCATTGCTAAGCTCCAGCATAAGAATCTTGTAAGGATCTTGGGTTATTGTTTTGAAGGGGACGAAAAGATATTGATCTATGAGTACATGCCCAATCGAAGCTTGGATATATTCATATTTAGTACGTTTATCTCTCTCTTGAAAGTTTCCACGATCTGCTTTTTTTGAGAGTTACTTTTCCTTACGGATTTGTTTGATTCATGGATTTAGTGAGTGAAAACAAGAAGGGAAAAAAAATCGTTGGCGGAACACTTTCCTTTGTTTGATTAATATGGAAAGTTGGGAGGGAAAAAGGAAGGAAAAGAGAACAGATAGAAAAATGAATTACAAATATTATATGAGGCACTTCCCTTCGTCTTTTCTTGAGTTTCTACTTTACGTCAAATAAATCAATTTCAAATGTTTTTTAAGAGTGGAATAAAACACTTGGGCATTAGTTTTCCTTCTCATTTTTCTTTTCTTTTTATTTTCTTTTCCTTTTTCTTTTCCATATCTACACCCACATACCAAACAGAGCCTAAAGGCTCGCGGACCTCATTGATCAATTCTTTTAATGGTCTTTCTTTATCAGACCAATCTGAACAAACAAATCTAGATTGGAGTTATCGATTCCGGATCATAGAAGGGATTACTCAAGGACTTCTTTATCTCCACAAGTACTCTAGATTGAAAGTCATCCACAGGGACTTGAAGGCAAGTAACGTTCTTTTGGATGAAGAAATGAACCCAAAGATTTCGGACTTTGGAATGGCAAGAATCGTCAATATAAATCAAACTGAAGCCAATACCAACCGGGTGGTGGGTACATAGTAAGTGATTTGGACATTCCTCACTAATCTGGTTTTTCATAAGGCTAAGTTTGGTTTGTGAATTTAGAGAAGGAAAAAGAAAAGGGAAAGGAAAACAAGCTTATGTTTTTCTCCATTCTTAAAAATAACATTATAATTTATAAACAAAAGTTTAAAATATAATTGCAACTTACAAGTACAGAGAAGGAAGAAATTTACAAAATACAGAATTTTTCATATATTTCTCTTTATAATTTCGTTTTCTTCTTGTTTTCCTCATTATTTTCCTTATTAACCAACCGAAGGAAAACGTTTTTCTTTGTGTTTTCCTTTCTTGTCCTTCACTAAATCCATGAACAATACAGAGCCTTAGTGTTTTCATTTCCTTTCCTCACTAAATCAAAAAGAGCCCAAGTAAGCCGATACAAATGCCTCTAATACAACTACAATTGTCACCTAATCTATTATTGATGCAGTGGCTACATGTCACCCGAATACGCATTGTATGGGAAATTTTCTGAGAAGTCAGATGTGTTTAGCTTTGGAGTGTTGTTGTTAGAGATTGTCAGCGGTAGGAGGAACACTGACTTCTACAACACTACCTTTCTTACTCTTTTAGGCTGGGTAAGTATATATTGGAGATGCTAGCCTAATATGTATAAAAAAGTATGCATTTTAAATGGACATAAAAGCCCTTGCCACCTCATTGAAGTGATGGGTACTACAGTAACTTTACCAAGTACCTGTCTTTGTAAAATTACTTTAATGCCCCTATTTCACGATATATGTATATATACATGATACGTCCATGTTAATTAATTGGCATTTTGTTAACCCAGATGAACTTTTGAATTTCTATTAGGCATGGGAAAATTGGGAAGCGGGCAAAGGTGAGGAGCTAATCGATCCATCAATAAGGGAATCGTGCACAATTCAAGAGGCTCTAAAGTGCATCAATGTGGGGCTTTTATGTGTGCAAGAAGTTCTCAGTGATAGACCGTCGATGTCCAGAGTAGCTTTCATGTTTAGCAATGAAATTGCGTCGCTTCCATCACCTAAACAGCCTGCATTTTCCACTCGGAGGAGGATTTCCGATACTATTGGTTCTTCATCACAAAGAAGCAACAAATTTTCCAATAATGAGGTGACGATTAGCATGCTTGAGGCTCGATAGAGATTCGCCTTTTTTTTTTTCAACTTTAAAAGCGAGCAATGGGATATTAAAAGAAATACTGTGGAACAAACTTTTCTTTGTCTGGTTCTATGTTACATGGACGGGTATGGGTGTCGGGTGTGGGTACATGTCTGAAAGTCGGACTTTTGCAATTAATGAATCTGTGGACATGACAATTAATCGATAAATTTCTTTTATTTTTAAATTTTAATAGAAAATTGTGTGTGTGTGTGTGTGTGTTTTTTTTTTTTGTGATATTGGTAAGACTTTAACATTAGCATTTTGTTCATTTTGAAAGAATTGTGTGCTACAGCCTACAAGCAATATAATTTGGACCTTGATGTACTAGTTCGTTGTTTTTCACTAAACCAGGAGGGCAGGAATATTTTCATTATTTTGGTGTGTCTGACCAAAAGTGTCGGACACAGATTCCACAACCTTGTCTTGAGTGTGAAGTGTCGGGGGTGTGGAGAAAGATGAGGGAAAAAAATTGTTGAAAAAAGTTAATAATAGAT
The DNA here is from genome assembly GCA_033977485.1 of Hydrangea macrophylla. NCBI lineage: Eukaryota > Viridiplantae > Streptophyta > Magnoliopsida > Cornales > Hydrangeaceae > Hydrangea > Hydrangea macrophylla. The sequence continues at coordinate 87,407,896 of CM066984.1, forward strand.
TTTAAATTTTGTGAGTCATTTCTTTTCCTCTTTTCTTGAGCCATATAAATTGTAGAAATTTTATTTTGTAATCTTTATTTAACTCTCACCTCTCTCTAAAATCCTTTCCGTCAAAGCTTGGCTCTCTCCCTTTGTTTGTTGTCCCTCTTTAGGAGGGTGTTATCACTCTTTAGAATGGTATTGTCCGTTATTATGTGAGTTTTGTCCCTCTCTTTGAAAGGTTTTTGTTTATTTTTGGCTAAATAATATTTTGGTATCCTGTAGTTGGGCAAAGTTTCACTTTGGACCCTCTAGTTTCAATTGTTACACTTTGGTCCTAGTAGTTTTGAATTGGTTTCAATGTAAGCCCTGTCTCTAATTCCATTAATGCAACTTGACGAAAAACTCACGTGCCTTGCATGAGTCCACTTATTAGAGACATTTTTGTACCCTATAGTTTGGGTGAAGTTTCAATTTGGACTTTGGAGTTTGGGCGAAGATTCACTCTGGGCCCTGGAGTTTGGGAGAAGCTTTACTTTGGACCTTGGAGTTTGCAAGGCACATGAGTGTGCTGTCAAGTTGCATTGATGTTGGAGGCGGGACCTACATTGAAACCAATTCAAAACTAAATGGACCATTGAAACTAGAGGGCCAAAAGTGAAACTTCGCCCAAACTTCAGGGTACCAAAATGTAATTTAGCTTTTATTTTATTTTTTTGGTAAATTACAGTAACACCCCTTGAACTATCACCGTTTTCCCGTAAACTTTAAAACTGAACACACTCACTCCCTAAACTATCCTTTGTTGACACTACACCCCCTTCTTCAGGGGTGACTTTGTTCATTTTGGATAGTTCAGGTGGTGAGTCTGTTAATTTTTAAAGTTAATGGGGTGTTAGTAAAAAATGGTCATAGTTCAGGGGATGTTACTGTAATTTATCCCTTTTATTTTGTTTGCTTTGGGTGCCCAATCTAGATCTCCTTCATCTCTTCATTTTGCAGTTAGATCCGACTATTCCACTTTGTAGATGCAGCCTTGTCATTTCAGATCTAGTGATTTACTCATTTAGATTCGGTGCTGTCTCCATCAGATCTGGTGGTTTTTTTTTTTGTCAGATATGGCATTTTGGTGGGGTCTTTTCACAGTTAAGTGAGTTGGGGGCGATCTCTATTGTCGATCAGTTAGTAGCTTCCTCTCTCAGACGACTCAGTCTCAAGTTACACCACAGACAAATTTATCGGGGATTGAGGAGGTTTGCGCAATGGCTAAGAAGTTTGTGCTGTTAATTTGTTTTCTTTTTTTGTATGCTTGTAGTGATTCCTTATGGATCTACGATTAAAAAAAAAAAAAAAACATAGGAGAAACTCAAGGGAAATAATTTTCTTTCTTGTTTTTCTTTTTCTTCTCCAAATCTACAAATCAAACGGAGCCTAAAATTACAACTGCTGATTTTGACAATATTGACATGTTTCCTTAATACCCACTCTGGTCATCTTAGTTTCCAAACCAGTTCAAGATCAACATTCGCAAAAGAACTGATTATACAAACAAATGATGGAAACTATTGTGTCGCCTTTCTTTTATTAACTTAGAATATTCAGAATTTGTTGAGAGATGGTATCTTTGTTTCTTGCTTCTTAGCCGTTCTTGCATTCATGCAAGTTCTGGAATAAGTATTGGCTCTTTCTGTTTGTTATTGTGGAAATAAGTCGCGGGGAATAAGCATTACTCCATGTGTTGGGATACAAATTTGAAAACCATAACATTACTTTCAAACTTATACCTCTATATTTCTAGGGAGGAGATATTTCGATTGTCAAGCAAGTCACAATATTAACTCCCAACCAAAGCATATAGAAAATGGAGGAACATTCCTTACCAACTTTTCTTACTTTTTTGAACTGTTATGTAGTGCACAACTAATTCTGAAATTTGGGCAACTAATTATATATAGGTAGGGATAGGGTTCATTAATCTCTAGACTAGTCCAATTAAAATGATTTAATTGTTTTATCCATCCAAAGACATTCAAACGTGGCACCATGGTCAAAAGTCGACACTTAACTTCCAGTGATTTGTATGAAGTACAAATCCTAAATGGTGTTAACTTTTAACTTAAAATGACCTATAAATATATCCTTCATTTCACTCATAATCCCAAGTTTGTATTTTTTTTTTGCTAAGAGTCAATTTCATTCTACAAAAGGAAAGAAACAAGAAAAAAAGAAAAAAAAGTCCTAGGAGGGTTGACTGTCTTCCACCAAGACAAAGGAGGAAGATTATCAACCACAATAAGACATTCAAAAGAACATTTAAGGCCCAATGAGCCACTTTATGTGCTGCAAAATGTGCATCTCTAAACATATTAGAAACGTTCTACAAGGGGTTATGTGTTAACTTTTGAATCATAAGATAGTAAAGTAAAAATGAGTCTGACCACCACGTGACTATAAAAATGTACTTATTCAATCTTTGGTGTGGGTGAAAACTTAACAATTTTATTTTAGTCACAAGCACAAGGGTTAACTGCAAGCATATGAATAATAAAATGTTATTTGGGAAAGCAAAAAACCAGTTCTATAACTCATAAGTGAACCAATTATGGTGATGAGAATTTGCATCTAATCTGATAACTCTCCTGAAATTGATTTTCTTTATCAAACCAACATTATCTTATTCTTATAATAACCGGAGAAAAAGCGAGACGTAGAAAGAAACTAATTTGGTTGTTAGACTTTTCCAAACATAACAAAGTAAAAAATCGGCTAACCACACGATTAAAATGTAGGCTAAAATTACACTTTAGTACCTATAGTTTGTATGAAGTTTTACTTTGGACCCTCTAGTTTTAATTGCAACACTTTGATCCCTCTAGTTTTAAATTGGTTTCAATCTAGGCCCTGCCTATAACTCTGTTAGTGCAACTTGACGACATACTCATGTGCCTTGAAAACGCCATGGCCCAAAGTAAAACTTTTCCAAAACTTCATGGCGCAAAGTAAAACTTTGCCTAAACTCTAGGGTTCAAAGTGAAACTTCACTCAAACTATATGGTACCAAAATGTGAGTTTTTTGTCAAGTTATATTGACAGAGTTAGTGGTGGAGCCTACATTGAAACCAATTCAAAACTACATAAACTGAAGTGTTACAATTGAAACTAAATGGCTCAAAGTGAAACTTCGCCCAAATTACAGGACACTAAAATGTATATATATCCCACGGGAAAAAAACCCACCCCCATGTTTCTCACAAGATCCACATTAAACACATTTCCCTCACAAAAAAAAATCTGAACTCATTCTTTTTGGGACAAAGAAAAGGGCACACCAAATCTGAACTGGAGAAGTGAAACTTTGTAGCTGGTTTTATGCAGACATCTAGGTAGTTTACTAGTTTCATGCCGGAGGCACCGCGTGATGACCGTGGAATTGTGCGGTGGAAAGAGATTTCACAAGGAGAGAGAGAGAGAGAGAGAGAGAGAGAGAGAGAGAGAGAGAGAGAGAGAGAGAGAATAGCAGAGTTCCCCTCTCAATATAGGTGGGTCATGGGTGGGTTGTATCGTATCTCACTCCACATAGTAATTTTTCTAGTCATGAATTGAAAGCCCATTATTTCGTCTACATGTACACATTTTATAGTGTGGAAGAGTCTCAAATTCAAAAAAAATTTTCAAAAAGAGAGACTCAAACCCAATTCGTTTTATTGCACGTTTTGAACATAATAATCGTTAATTTCCCATCATGAAATGCAATTATGCAAATGTAATTGTGGGCCACAAGATTAACTTTGTGGGTTTTCTGTATTGGTGGTTTGTGTTTGCTAGTTTTCATGGTGGGCTTCTTATATACCTCAAAATTGAACTGTGAAAGAGAGATCATGACCCAAAAGTCAAAAAGATTCATCTCAGTTAGTCTTCAATGGTGTGGTACATTTTTATAGTTTTGATTACTACATATATTTTGCATCCTGTAATTAAGTAGTTCTAGTGCCATTCAAACAGTATAATAACAGCAGGCAGATCCATCAGTATAGACCAAACCATTGTTTCATCTGGTGGTAACTTTGCATTGGGCTTCTTTAGTCCAGGCAATTCCACTAATAGATACTTAGGCATATGGTACAACAAAATCCCAAAGCAAACAGTTGTATGGGTAGCTAATAGGGAATCCCCAATTCCCAAGAACTTGAATTCCACCGCGGTTTTCACGCTTGGCCGTGATGGAAATCTCGTTGTTTTGAGCGGAATCGGAGAAGTTATATGGTCATCAGAAGTACGAGTTGATGAGTCGTACGTGAATTCCACAGTTGGGAGTACTATTGGAGACCGGAAATCTTGTACTGAGAAGAAGTACTGGTAATGAAGAGACTCAACTTTGGCAGAGCTTTGATCATCCCACCGATACATTGTTGCCAGGGGTGAAACTTAGCTTGAAGAGAAAATATGGTGGTCAACAAACATTTTAAACATCATGGGCCAGTGATGAAGATCCTAAACCAGTAATGTTCAGATTAAGTCTAGATCCGCAAGGGCGTGCACAATTCTACATTTGGAAGCAACATGATCCATATTGGAGAAGCAATGTGTATAATGGATATCAGCCTTTCTTAACCCGTAATAGTTCTCTGGGATCTGCACCCATGGGCGGAGCTAGTAAGAGGCGAGGGGGACCTAGGCCCCCTCTGATATTTTGAGAATTAAAATTTTACTCTATATTTTTTTAGTATTTTATATTTAGGCCCCCTTCAACTTATGTTTAAGCCCCCCAAAGGATCCAAGGCCCAATTTAGTACCATCAACTACATATATATTGATATGCAGATATATAAACTCAAAAGGAAAAGCGGCTAGAATTTTGAAAATTACACTTTTAGTGTGAGATTTTTATGCATTTTAGAAGTAGGCCCCCCTAGAATTTTGAAAGGCACTATACAATATTTATGTATCATCAACTAGACTCATACTATAAGCATATCCAAAAAAAAAATCACAATTATATACAAGTAGACCCTAAAAAAATCGCCAATTATGTATAAATAGACCCCAAAAAAAATCACCTCGGGGGCACTGCCCTCGAACCCCCGTATAGCCTAGGCCCCTGACCAAAATTCCTGGCTCCGCCCTGTCTGCACCATATGTAACCTTTTCCGAAGAAGGTGATGAAATCATTGAAATGTATCTTCTTTTTGGTGTCTTGGACAAATCTCTGAATTTAAGGGTCACCTTAACTCCTAAAGGGCAAGGCCATGTGCAATTGTGGCCAGCAAATGGCTACACATGGCTAGTTCTCGCGGAGGTGCCGAGAACCGAATGTGATTTTTATGGCACTTGTGGACCATTTGCAAGGCCGAGATTTTTATGTTCGAATTCATGGCTTCAAAGAGGGTAATATTTTAAGTTCTTGCTTCCTTTCTTCGTTTTATGTCTTTATGAATTTAATTTACAACCATGGTTGTTAGAATTGGCCGATTAGAGTTTCATACTGTTAAAACTAATCTGACATATGTTAGTTATGTTTCTCATTGATTAACTGTAATATTTAATAGTATCGGCTGATTTAGGGAATGTGAATCACGGTGGACAACCATGAAGTCCCTAATTGCAGCCTATAATTAAGAATAAATGTAACCACTCACATACATATTTAATAGGTGTCAAATTAGTTTTAACACATTACAATGCGATACGATTCACCATTCAACACGATTCACAAGAACAGAGCAGTACTCATGTTTCTCACAAGATCCACACAAAACCCATTTCCCGTACAAAAAAAAATCTGAACTCTTTCTTTTTGGGACAAAGAAAAGGGCACACCAAATCTGAACCGGAGAAGTAAAATTTGTAGCTGGTTTTGCAGACATATAGGTAGTTTCATGCCGGAGTCACCGCTTGATGACCGTGGAATTGTGCGGTGGAAAGAGATGTTTAGAGAGAGAGAGAGAGAGAGAGAGAGAGAGGAGTTCCCCTCTCAATATAGGTGGGTGCAGGGGCGGTCCTGAGTATTGAGAGGCCCCGGACGAATTATTAAAAGGGAGACCCTTATACGGGGGTTCGAGGACAGCGTCTCTGGGGTAATTTTTTTGGAGCCTACTTTTACATAATTGACAAATTTTTAGGGTTTACTTAAACAGAATTGGCAATTTTTTTGGAGTGTACTTATAATATAAGTCTATTTGTGAAACTTAAACATTGTATGGTATCTTTTAAAATTCTAGAGGGGCCTATTTCTAAAACACAAAAAATTCTTACACTAAAAGTGCAAATTTCAAAATCCTAGGACCTTTTCTTTTGAGTTGCATATACTTGTATATCAATATATGTAGTTGATGACACTAAATTGGTTCTTGGGGTAGGCCTAAATGTAAAATACTAAAAATCTCAAGGTATAAATACAATTATAAAAATTTCATAGGAGCCCTCAAAAGTTTGTAAGCTTAGGTGGCCCGGGGCGGTTGCCCCTTTTGCCCCCCTTTGGGCCGGCCATGGGTGGGTGGGTTGTATCTGTATCATATGAATTAAAAGCCCATTCATTCCTCCACATGTACACACTAGTGTGGAAGAGTCTCAAATTCAACCCAGTAACCACCTATTTTTCAAACAGAGAGATTCAACACCCCAATTCTACGTTTTTTGAACAGAAAAATAGTCAATTCCATCATAAACTGCAGTTATGTAATTGAAATTGAAATTATAGGTCATATTGATGGGTTGTGGTTGCTAGTCTTCATTGGTGGGCTTCATCCAAAAGCCAAAAGACTCATCTCAGTTAGTCTTCAATGGTGTGGTACATTTTTTTAGTTTTGATTACATAAGTTTTGCCTCCTGTGAGTGCCATTCAAGACAATATAATAACACCAGGCAGGGCTCTTTAGTTTAGGCAATTCCACTAATAGCTACCTAGGCATATGGTACAACACAATCCCAAAACAAACAATCATATGGGCGGCCAATAGGGAATCACCAATTCCCAAGAACTCGAATTCCACCGCAAGGGCGTGCACAGTTCTATATTTGGAAGCAACATGATCCATATTGGAGAAGGAATGAGTATGATGGATTTCATCCTCTTGTTATGTATAATAGTTTTCTAGGATCTCCACCATATGTAACTTTTACTGAAGAAGGCGATGAAATGTATTTTTATTTTGGTGTCGCGAACAACACTAACAAAGTAAGGATCACTGTAACTCCTAAAGGGCAAAGCCAGACGCAACTGTGGCCGCCAAATGGCGACACATGGAAATTTCTCGCGGACATGCAGAGAACCGAATGTGATTTTTTATGGCACTTGTTGACCATTTGCAAGCTGTGAACAAGATAGTGTTGGAAAATTTGAATGATAAATTAGCTTTTTATTTGAATGGATTATTTGGACATGCCAAACAGACCCTTAGTCGAATGGATGTAACTGTTGACGAACAGTCTCCTTTCGAAAGGTTGTGACTATTTACGAACAGTCTCCAACCATCTATATATATGGGTTTTATTCATTCATTTAGAGGAAGAGATTAATAGAAGAAATTAATAGAAGTAATTAATATTAGTTCATATATTACATATAGAGTATGTCAAGTGTCTGAGAGAGTACAAACACAAATATGGCTCGTTGGAACCTTATTATTTGAAGTGCTTCTATAGTAAGGGGGAGATCGTTGTATCCTGGGAGACAAATGCCGCAAATCCGTGAGCACCAATACGGGGCATAAATTGTCTTAAGGACATAGTGTCAAACACTAGACTCGATCTATAGTCTGTTCGTGTATATTTTTAGGTTCTGTTTCATTTACAGTTTTTACTATTGATTTCAGATTTCAGATTTCAGATTTATATATTATTCGCATCCCAATATATTTTGATAACAATCTTAAGACAATTTATTAATTGGCATGATATGTGTTTTTGTACAAATCTGATATTTCTGTTTGTATGAGTTATTTTTGTTAACTGCAACACCCGATTTTATCCCTATAATCTGGAAATCTGGTAGACTGGTACAATACGAAAATTTTAAATAGTCTAGTTTGCTTGGATTTTGATGTTCAGACTTGCATTTATTAATCTATTCTCTGATCTGGTTCGTCTAGTACTTTTCATTGTCATACAAGTTGTGGATACATACATTATACATTAAAGTCATCTATGAAATGTGTATTACACTTTGATTCACGGCTACCATTTTTTTTTTCGTCTTGGCATCAAAGTGAATCTTTTATTTTATTACAAAATAGTGTATATTGGAATTTGATATTACAAACTGATATGAATTGATTCTAATGATCAAAGCGTGATTAAAGAATAGAGACCTTTTCAAAATACAACTTTTGTGAACAGTTGTGACTTGTGAGTTTGTGACCATTCAGAAGACAGATTGTGTTTTTCTAAAACGGTGCTTTATATTAGCAAATCTGGTTTTAGTTTATGAAGTTACGTTTGTCTCACAATATGAGTTTATTCTATTTTCCAAACAGTGTCTGTTTTTATAGAATTGCTAGTTAGTGCAGTTTCTTTAAATCTCCTTATACCAGTCGTGTCTATTCAGATTTCTGGACAATGTGTCTTTTGCTAATTGTGTTGGTTCAATTGAGTAGTGGGTTTTCATCATCAAGTCTTCCTTTTGTGTATATTTACAAACCGGTGCATATTTTAAGAACTGTTGTGACTATTAATTTTTCTAGAACAATTTTTCCTTTTCATTGAAAAGAAACTTGTCATATCGCTCTGCAAATTAATTTTAGAATGTTCATAAACTGGTTTGTAATATCTACTGTTGCTCACATCAACAAATAAGGAGAAGGGGCAGTGTATGTGTGTGCATATATATATATATATATATATGAGTGTGTGTGTGTGTATATACACAATGATTTGGAAATTTGGAGTTCTACTGAAAGTTAGCTCACATTGGAGCTTAAAGACATGAATAATTTATATTTTGTAAGTATACATGATTACATGGTAATACCGAATACGTGCATTTTCTCATCGATACTTGAAAATGTGGGGGTAAATTAATGTATGTTGAAAAATATACGATTAAATTTTATAATTTGTTAATTTTAAATAATGTGGGGGTAGTGTCAACATGCTCGTATTTACCCGTTATTTCCGATACTTGCAAATGTGGGGATAGATATTTGTTAAATTAATTATTTGCTACTATTAGTTTGCAAGTATGAATTATTTTGAAAATGTTTCTTTTATTTTGTGAAATCTGTTAAATTAATTATTTGCTGCTATTAAATTGCAATTATGAATAATATGAATATGTTTCTTTTATTTTGTGAAATTTGTTGTGCTCGAAAAAAAAAAAAAAACAATGATATGGGATAGCCTTGGGGATATTACCCAAGATGGATTAAGTGTGGTGACCTGGAATATTAGTCAAGATGACTATTGGGTTCACGTTGGAACTTAAAGTTAATCACTTTAAGATGAGCGAACATAACACAATTTTATGAGTATGTGAATTGCCAAGAATGCAATGTGGAACAATGATAAAAGTTGATTGTTCCTGAACAAGAGATGAATGATGTCATAAATCACTTTATGGATTAAAGCGGAGACTAAAATAATGACATAAAAGTTTGACAATGTTGTGAAGTTAAATGGTTTAAAAATAACTAGTTTGACAATTGTGTATGTCAAAAGCACGATAACTTGTTATGTCAGTAATTTTCTCTACTAACCACTAGAAGAGTTTGGGTTCTCTAATATTTTTGAGTTATACCCTAACTATTGATTGCACTTCATAATATATTCAGTTGTATTTGAAGGGTACAGTGATGCTAACAAGGTATTTGACTTGAAAGACTCAAATCCACAAGTGGATGTATCTTTACATTTGAAGGTGCAATCGTCTATTAGAAGCCCTCTAAACAGACTTGCATTGCTTGATCAACAATGTAACCTGAATTTAATGCTTTAAATAAAGCAAGAGAGGAAGTAGAGCGACTTCACCTTCTGTCAGAGGATATTCCAAGTTGGACAAGACATGTGCCTATAATTTGTATGCATTGTGGTAGCCAATCGAAAATTGGAAAGGCACAAAGTAGTGTGGTAAGTCTCGACACATTTGTCAAAGACACATTACCATAAAGCAGTTGATCTCGAATGGAATTATCTCCATAGACTGTATAAAGTCAAAAGATAATAAAGTGGATCTACTAACTAAAGGTTTAACGAGAGATCAAATAAACTGCTTATCGAGGGAAATGGGACTAAAGCCTATATCTTAAAAGTCATCATAATGGCAACCCAACCTAGCTGACTGGAGATCCCAAGATCTAGGTTCAACGGGACAACCGAATTGTGCGTGACTTATTCGTATCACTGGAGAGATATTTCTCTACCCATTCCTATGATAAATTGAAAGTGATGCTTATAGCAAGTCTTAGGATAAGCTTTGCTTTTAATGATTCCTATATCTTGAAAATCCAAGTGGAGTATAGCAGGATGCTCTTAATAGGAAATCAAGTGAAATATGGCCCCTTCTATGAGAATTGTAAAGGCTTAGATTCTCTAAAGCACTCATGAATACCAGGAGTTGTTCAGGGCCAAAATGAACACAACCGTGAGAACCGAAAGTGTTCGGAGAGATACTGTGTGAGTTCTATTGTCTAGGTTTACACCAAAGCCTGAACAGTTCAAGACATCGCGTTCACTGTTTAGCCGAGTAAATCCGATAGTTCTTCACTACGGAAGGTTCAAGGACAAAAGCTACCTATCCCGATGCAGTGTCTTTCCACTGTACTCTCTCTAGTGTGTCTGCATTTGTTTTCCATGTTGGATAGTCAATTTGTCATTCATGTGGGGGATTGTTGGAAAATTTGAATGATAAATTAGCTTTTTATTTGAATGGATTATTTGGACATGCCAAACAGACCCTTAGTCGAATGGATGTAACTGTTGACGAACAGTCTCCTTTCGAAAGGTTGTGACTATTTACGAACAGTCTCCAACCATCTATATATATGGGTCTTATTCATTCATTTAGAGGAAGAGATTAATAGAAGAAATTAATAGAAGTAATTAATATTAGTTCATATATTACATATAGAGTATGACAAGTGTCTGAGAGAGTACAAACACAAATATGGTTCGTTGGAACCTTATTATTTGAAGTGCTTCTATAGTAAGGGGGAGATCGCTGTATCCTGGGAGACAAATGCTGCAAATCCGTGAGCACCAATACGGGGCATAAATTGTCTTAAGGACATAGTGTCAAACACTAGACTCGATCTATAGTCTGTTCGTGTATATTTTTAGGTTCTGTTTCATTTACAGTTTTTACTATTGATTTCAGATTTCCGATTTATACATTATTCGCATCCCAATATATTTTGGTTAACAGATAGTTCTCCTGCACCGTGCTCATGTTTTCCAGGGTTCAACCCCTGTAGTCAAATAGATTGGGACATAGGAAATCGAAGTGGAAGTTGTGTGAAAACCCAATTAAATTGTAACGAGGAAGATAGGTTTCAGAAGATTGGAAGTGTGAAATTACCAAATTTTTCACTCTCATTGGGTAATATGAGAGCCCAAGAGTGTGAACTTGCGTGCCTTGGGAATTGCTCTTGAGCATTTACACTCGGCGAAACTGGTTTGGAGACTTGGTGGATCTTGTGTACAATAATAAGCGAGGCCGAGATTTTTATGTTCCGATTCATAGTTCCAAAGATGGTATATTCTAAATTCTTGCTTGCTTTCTCATTAAATGTCTTTTTGAAGTTAATTTGACAGCCATGGTGGTTAGAATCGGTCTATTCAAGTTTCATACATCCCGATACGATTCATGATTAAACACGATTTAGAATTTTATAATTTTGGACTTTGAAGTTTGAAGTGAAGAACTTTCTGCATTTTGAGCCTTGACATCACAAGAAGGTTGTTGTTATGTGTTGCAAATTGTAATAGTTACTTGAGTCATTATATGATCTCTGTTGTGGGCTGATTTATAATTTATTTTCTGAATTCACAGGGCAGTTGATAATGGTGGGACTGATCACTGGACCCGTATTAAAAGATTTCAGTGATTGCAGCAACCACTGTTTCTATAGGATTACTTCTTATCAGTTTCTATCTGTGTTTTGTGTAGGAAAAAAATTAAGAATGAAAGGTATCTCCCTCTCTCACTCTCTCTCTCTCTCTCTCAAGACACACGCACACACATACAACATGCATGGTATATACAGATTATTCTGTTTTTGGATACAGGGAAGGAAGAGGGAAATGTGCAAGGGGGGTGAATTCCAGGTCTATTACAGATGGAGTTGAGCAGAGAGATACCGAGCTTGTATCATATAATTTACCGAGTATATTAGCGTCTACAGACAACTTCTCTGAAGCAAACAAACTCGGAGAGGGTGGGTTTGGACCTGTTTATAAGGTAACAAGATCTGAAGAAAAAAAAATCACATTATTTGGTAGTGTTAGAGATGATTCCCTACCTGTTTAAGAGCCCATTTGAGGTTTGCTTTTAAAATTTTCTCAGAAGCTTCAAGTTGGAGCTTTTTTTTCCCTAAAGAAAATCTGTGAATAAGCCCAAACGGTCACATCTTTGTAAACAATTGGCCCTGGAAAAGCTATCCTAAATAGGCTCCAAGTTTCATTCCAGGTAATGGTGTATCCCTCATTGCAAAGGTGGTGGATTCTTATGTTCACACATGTTATTTATTTATTTATTCTCAGGGGAGTTTGCCTGGATTTCCAAGAGTAGCTATGAAAATGCTTTCAAAGAAATCTCTACAAGGAGCTGAGGAGTTCATGAATGAGTTGAAACTCATTGCCAAGCTCCAGCATAAGAATCTTGTTAGGATCTTGGGTTACTGCTTTGAAGGGGATGAAAAGATATTGATCTATGAGTACATGCCCAATCGAAGTTTGGATATATTCATATTTAGTACGTTTATCTCTCTCTTGAAAGTTTCCACGATCTGCTTTTTTTGAGAGTTACTTCTCCTTAAGGATTTGTTTGATTCATGGATTTAGTGAGTGAAAACAAGAAAGGGAAAAAAAATCGTTGGCGGAACACTTTCCTTTGTTTGATTAATATGGAAAGTTGTGAGGGAAAAAAGGAAGGAAAAGAGAACAGATAGAAAAATGAATTACAAATATTATATAAGGCACTTCCCTTCATCTTTTCTTGAGTTTCTACTTTACGTCAAATAAATCAATTTTAAATGTTTTTTTAAGAGTGGAATAAAACACTTGGTTTTCTTTTTATTTTCGTTTTCCTTTTCTTTTCCATATCTACACCCATGCACCAAACAGAGCCTAAAGGCTCGCGAAACTCATTGATCAATTCTTTTAATGGTCTTTCTTTATCAGACCAATCTGAACAAACAAATCTAGATTGGAGTAATCGATTCCGGATTATAGAAGGGATTACTCAAGGACTTCTTTATCTCCACAAGTACTCTAGATTGAAAGTCATCCACAGGGACTTGAAGGCAAGTAACGTTCTTTTGGATGAAGAAATGAACCCAAAGATTTCGGACTTTGGAATGGCAAGAATCGTCAATATAAATCAAACTGAAGCCAATACCAACCGGGCGGTGGGTACATAGTAAGTGATTTGGACATTCTTCACTAATATGGTTTTTCATAAGGCTAAGTTTGGTTTGTGAATTTAGAGAAGGAAAAAGAAAAGGGAAAGGAAAACAAGCTTATGTTTTTCTCCATTCTTAAATAACATTATAAACAAAAAGTTTAAAATATAATTGCAACGTACGAGTACAGAGAAGGAAGAAATTTACAAAATACAGAATTTTTCATATATTTCTCTTTATAATTTCGTTTTCTTCTTGTTTTCCTCATTTTTTTCCTTATTAACCAACCGAAGGAAAATATTTTTCTTTGTGTTTTCCTTTCTTGTCCTTCACTAAATCCATGAACAATACAGAGCCTTAGTGTTTTCATTTCCTTTCCTCACTAAATCCATTTAACACAAAAAGAGCCCAAGTAAGCCGATACAAATGCCTCTAATACAACTACAATTGTCACCTAATCTATTATTGATGCAGTGGCTACATGTCACCCGAATACGCATTGTATGGAAAATTTTCTGAGAAGTCAGATGTGTTTAGCTTTGGAGGAGTGTTGTTAGAGATTGTCGGCGGTAGGAGGAACACTGACTTCTACGACACTACCTTTCTTAATCTTTTAGGCTGAGTAAGTATATATTGGAGATGCTAACCTAATACATATAAAAAAAAAGTATGCATTTTTAAATGGACATAAAAGCCCTTGCCACCTCATTGAAGTGATGGGTACTACAGTAACTTTACCAAGTACCTGTCTTTGTAAAATTACTTTAATGCCCCTATTTCACCATATATGTATATATGCATGATACGTCCATGTTAATTAATTGGCATTTTGTTAACCCAGATGAACTTTTGAATTTATATTAGGCATGGGAAAATTGGGAAGCAGGCAAAGGTGAGGAGCTAATCGATCCATCAATAAGGGAATCGTGCACAATTCAAGAGGCTCTGAAGTGCATCAATGTGGGGCTTTTATGTGTGCAAGAAGTTCTCAGTGATAAGACCGTCAATTTCTAGAGTAGCTTTCATGTTAAGCAATGAAATTGCATCGCTTCCATCACCTAAACAGCCTGCATTTTCTACTCGCCGGAGGATTTCCGATACTATTGGTTCTTCATCACAAAGAAGAAACAAATTTTCCAATAATGAGGTGACGATTAGCATGCTTGAGGCTCGATAGAGATTCACCTTTTTTTCCACTATAAAAGCCAGCAACAGGAAATTAAAAGAAACAGTGAGGAACAAACTTTTCTTTGTCTGGTTCTATGTTACATGGACGGGTACGGGTGTTGGGTGTGAGTACATGTCTAAAAGTCGGACATTTGCAAATAATGAATCTGCAGACATGACAATTAATATATATGTTTTCTTATATTTTTAAAATTTAGGAGAAAATGCACCCTCAAACTAAACCATGTTTGGTACTTTGATCCCTAAACAAATTTTTTTTTTCTTCGCATTTTGATCCCTCAACTAACATTTTGTGGCAGCTTGCTCCCTTCGTCACTTTTAGTGACGACGCTAAAAGTGACGGAGGGTGCAAACTGCAACAAAATATTAGTTGATGGATCAAAATGCGAAATTTTTTTATTTAGGGACCAAAGTGCCAAACAGGGTATAGTTTGAGGGTGCAAAATGCATTTAACCGTAGTATTTTTATATTTCACTCATCTAAAAGTGGAGATTTAGGTGGTTCTTAATGATGTGTTTGGAATGGAAGTAACTTCACTTCTTCTTCTTCTTCTTCTTCTTTCTTTCTTTTATTTTTTATTTATTATTTATTTTTTTTTTTCTCTTTTTCTGTAGTAGGTGTATCGATAACATTATACTTGAGAGAGAGAGAGAGAGAGAGAGAGAGAGACAGAGAGAGAGAGGTGAAGATAAAACATGATAGTTTGAGAACATGTGTTGTAGAAGTTATAGATATATGTGAATCCGTCAACCTCCAACTCATAACACTATTTTCAACTTAAAAGCGGAAGCAAGTAAGACTCATCTCTTTTAGCAAAAAAAAAGAAGTTAGACTTGTCTTTTTGAGAAAAAGTAAAAATTGTATTAGAAGGAGTCTTTAAAATAAGTTGAACATGAAAACAAAATGTAGTTTGTAGTTATATTTAGTGAGAATATGTTATTCCAAATGCACCCTAACCCTTTAAAACTTCCTTTGCCCCACCCTCCATGTGCAGGGGATTTTTCTTTACATCGCAATAATTTTCTTATGATAGGGCTATCCAATGTATCGTTTTTGAGCACATGTTGGCTACTTTTATGTTCCCACTTTAATTTCTTTTAGAGTAGTATTTGGGTGATAAACACTTTTTTACAAACACACTCTATCTCTCTCCTAAGTAGTACTATGGGGTCTGGATAATTTCAGTAGACCCCAAAGTGCCACCCAGGTAAGAGATACAGTGTGTTTGTAAAAAGTGTTTGTCACTTTAACATTGTTGTTTCCTTCATCATATTTTTCGCTTTCATTCCAACCATTGGTTTGTTAAGCAGCATGCAGACTTTTATATAGATTTGGGATTAACATATGTAATTGATACGTCCAGAAATATTCTGCTAAAGTCAAACCGCCACATCAGCAGCGAAGGACCAGGACTATCCGGAAAGGGAGCTTGTGGCCCACCGATCCCGAGGCCTTGCGACCGTTACTGCTCGGGGTGCCCGCATAGCCCGGGCGTACTGCACATCAGCCCTTCACGATGTGCAGTCTGAAAAACAAGTCGCTCAGCAATTTCCTAAACCAGTCAGAAGACTAATGGAAAGTGTAAATAGTTCCCTAAGCCATTTAGGAAACCTTCCATGATTTATGCTCATCAAATTGTAATTAGATGGAGCTTCCTTATCTAATCAGTTACCATGTACGGGTGGTCTCTTACACCTATAAAAGGGGCCACTCACCCCCATCAAGGGGATCGCATTCTACACCGAAAGAATAGCTATTTATATTTCATACGCATATACCCGGCCGGTATTACTGGAAGTGCCGCCCAATTGTTGGCTCCCCAGGCCCGTCGGTGATCTGTTAGTGTAGCGCACTGACGCACCACGTGGACGTAGGTCACCTCATTAACGGGGCCGAACCACATGCAATTGATTGTGTCACCATCTCTCTCTCTTAATTACTCTTACCAGTTTTCGGCATCATCAGTTTGGCGCCGTCTATGGGAAACGACAAGTTCATCATCAACAAATTCCTTGACTGATCAACATGCCACCGAAGACGGGTAAGAAAAATACTGCCCCGACCGGCCAGGAGGACTTGTAGCTCGAGCAGGCCGGCTCCATGACCTCCGAGCAGGTGACTGCGGCGCTCGTGCAACTTCTGGAAGGCCAATAGAAGACCCAGCGGCAAATTGAAGCGCTGTTGGCCTTGCAGGAAAAGCGCCCCTAATCCGAGAACCGGACTGAGAAAAGTGCCCCCGACCGGGACCAGCCAAGAGTTCAGAATAATACCCACTCTGCGCCGGTCTCCCCGTCGGATTGGGAGCACGCCCAGGATGGTGACCGCAGCAGAGCTCCCAGGCGCGCCAAGCAGAGGGCTCAGATCAATCCTCGCCGGGTGGAAGATGCTAGAGACATCATCAACAGGCGGTGCGCCACCAGGAGGGAGGAATCAGGGCCAAAGCCCCGGGAATCAGCCAAAGACCCTCCGGCCCGGAGCCGCGGAGATCTTAGGCATACGATTACCCAGAGCCGGAGCCGGATTCTATCCCCGAGGTCAACACACTTTGAAGAAGAAGCCTCGTCATCTGATCCGACTTATTGCTCGAAAATCAAAAGGAAGACCGAGCGGGAATACGTGAACGCTCAAATCCAGGGCTTGCAGAAGCAAATCAAGCAACTGATCCGCAAGCAGCGTCACGATCATACCAACACGGAGACCGAGTCGCCCTATACCGCTCGGATCACCGGATTCCCCATCCCGCGGAAGTTTAAGCCACCGCATCTCAGTTCTTATGACGGGATAGGGAGCCCAGTGGATCACATTCGCACCTACAGGGCCCAGATGGCGTTGGTCACCACCGTTGACGAATTACTGTGCCTGGCCTTCCCCAGCACCCTCAAAGGGCCAGCCGTGCAGTGGTTCCACGCCCTCAAGCCCCGAACGGTTGATGATTTCAAGACGCTGAGCAAGCTCTTCATTAGCCAGTTTGTAGGAATGCTTGACCGGTCGCAACCAGACACTTAGCTGTTGACTGTCAAGCAGCGTAAGGGCGAATCCCTAAGGGAGTATGTGGACCGCTTCAATTAGCAGAGGCTCCAGATCCGCAATTTGAACGAAACAACCGCCATCATGGCCTTCTGCTCGGGAGTTCAACACACCAAGGTTGCTACGTCGTTCCATCAAGATCGACCGGCAACCCTGGTGGAGCTCTCGGAGAGGGTCGGAAAGTATATAGACACGGAAGAATTTCTGAAGTCCAAACGCACGGGCTTTGCGGAAGATGAGTCCCCAAAAGCCAAACGGAGGCTTGAAGACTCAGAGAAGGGCCCGACAAAAAAGCCCAAGCAAGACCAGCAGAGAGGAGGTCGGGATCAGCCCCAGATCGCTTTCACGCCTCTGTCCTGACCAATCCACGAGGTCATGGCCGCCGCCGAGACGCAGAGGTTGCTTCAACAACCGGCAAAACTCAAAGCCCCGCCCGAAAAAAAGGAATCGGGACAAGTTTTGCCGCTTCCATAGAGACCATGGCCATGGCACAGAGGAATGCTTCAAGTTGAAAATAGCCATAGAAAAACTGATCGAGTAGGGTCACCTTGCAGAGTACGTCGCGACAAATGGACAGCCCACGCAAAGAGCCCGAGCTCCCGGTCAAATACAGTTCTTGGTCAAATCAATGTGATCTCCGGAGGAACGTCGGGTGGTGGGGACTCACAGTCGGTAAGGAAGAGGCATGTTCGATCATCCCGGGCGGATGTCTGGCAGGTCCAATCCACCGGCTCCCCGCCAACTGATGTATTGACGTTCACCTCCAACGATTTGTAGGGCATCCACTGCCCCCATGATGACCCGTTGGTTATGACGCTCTCCGTAGCCAATTATGTGGTCAAAAGGGTGTTGATAGACACAGGCAGCTCAAGCGATATCATGTTCGTGTCAGCATTCGACCAGCTCGGGATGTCCAGGGATCGTCTCTGCCCGGTTGCTACTCCCCTGGTGGGTTTTAATGGATCAAGCACCCAACCGCTCGGTACCATGGAGCTCCCCGTGCTTATGGGAGCTTACCCTCAGCAGATCTCCCTGATGTCGAACTTTGTAATCGTGGAGGCCCCATTCACCTACAATGTCATCCTCGGGAGGCCTACACTCAACAAAGCCAGAGCCGCCGTCTCTACTCATAGCCTGACAGTTAAGTTCCCGACCCCTCACGGACCCGGGAGCCTGCGTGGAGATTAGGCGACCGCCCGGAGTTGCTTTGTCAGTTCCCTTCGCCGAGAAGTCATCACCGAAACGCTGAACGTACAGTAGATGGACCCGAGGGATCAGAATGATAGAGTGGGCCCGACGAAGAACTAGAGCAAGTGGCGTTGAACCCACAACTCCCAGACCGGACGGTCAGCATTGGCACCCTGCTGGAATCCCGCCTCAGGGAGAAACTGATTCAATTCCTGCAACAGAGTCAGGACGTGTTTGCCTGGTGCCATGAAGATATGCCCGGGATTGATCCTAGGGTAATGTCTCATCGGCTCAACACCGACCCAGATTCCTGGCCGGTGAAGCAGAAGAGACGGGGTATGGCCCCTGAGAGGCAAAAGGCAGTGTGTGAAGAGGTCGAGAAGCTCCTCAAGGCCCAATCTATCCGAGAGGTCCGCTATCCAGACTGGTTAGCAAATGTAGTACTTGTCAAGAAAAGCAACGTGAAGTGGAGGATATGTGTGGACTTCACCGACTTGAATAAAGCATGCCCCAAGGACTGCTATCCACTGCCCAGGATAGATCTCCTTGTGGATTCCACAGCCGGCCACTCGCTCCTCTCATTCATGGACGCCTATTCCGGGTATAATTAGATCAACATGTACCCCAGGGACGAAGAAAAGACTTCATTCATTTCAGATCAGGGGACCTACTGCTACAAAGTCATGCGCTTCGGCCTCAAAAACGCCGGGGCAACTTATCAACGCCTGGTCAATCATATGTTCAAGGACTTGATCGGGAAGTCAATGGAGGTATACGTCGACGATCTGCTGGTTAAAAGCCGGGATGAGTCTGATCATCTGGAACATTTGGCCGGGGCCTTCAGCATTTTGAGGAAGTTCGGGATGAGGTTGAACCCGGCCAAGTGCACATTTGGCGTCTTATCTGGAAAGTTCTTAGGGCACCTGGTCAGCAGACGGGGAATCGAAGCGAACCCTGAGAAAATCCAGGCCATCATTAACATGCGGTCGCCTAGGTCAACCAAAGAAGTACAGAGTCTGGCTGGACGGGTTGCCACACTGAACAGATTTGTCTCCAGAGCTACTGACCGGTGCTTGCCGTTCTTCAAGATCCTCCGTAAGGCTTTTCAGTGGTCAGAAGAGTGTGAGGAGGCGTTCCAGGAACTTAAGAAGTAGTTGGCATCTCCTCCTCTACTCTCAATGCCCGTACCCGGGGAAGAATTGTTCCTATACCTGGCAGTATCACCCTCGGCGGTCAGCTCGACACTCATCAGGGAAGAGCACGGGATACAATTCCCAATGTACTACACTAGTCGGGCGCTCCAAGGCGCGGAGAGTAGATACTCCCGTATCGAAAAACTTGCATTCGCCCTCATCACCTCCGCCCGGAGACTCCGTCCGTATTTTCAGGCCCATGTCATTGTGGTCCTTACTGACCAACCTCTCCGCAGGATCTTGAGCAAGCCTAACACATCTGGGAGGCTCGTCAAGTGGGCCGTGGAGTTAGAAGAATTTGACGTGGCCTACCGCCCCCGGACGGTAATCAAAGGTCAAGCAGTAGCAGACTTTCTATTCGAGTTCACATATCCAGAAGACCCGATTGAAGAGCTCGACCCGCCGATCCTACCGCCCGGGTTACAAGCTGACGTCCCCACCTGGGTACTGTATGTGGACGGTTCCTCAAACCAGCAAGGCAGTGGGGCAGGGATCATCTTGACTACTCCCGACGGCATCCAGCTCGAGTATGCCCTAAGGTTTGGATTTTGTGCCTCCAATAACGAGGCTGAGTACGAAGCCCTATTGGCCGGATTGCAGTTGGCCACCTCCGTGGGAGCATAACAGGTCCATGGTTACAATGACTCTCAGCTCGTGGTCAATCAAGTCAACCAAGAATACGAAGCCCGAGGAGATAATATGGTCGCCTACCTAGCCCTTGTCCGAGCGGTTTCGAAGAAGCTTGAGGGGTTTTTCCATCACGCAGATACCCAGAGAGGAAAATACCAGGGCCGACCGGTTATCCCGCCTCGCTTCGTCTTCTGAGTCAGACTTGTTCGGGATAAGGATAGAATACCTACCCGAGCCAAGTGTGATCAACTCAGAATGCATGACGGTGGAACCAGATGCCTTAGGACCCAGCTGGATGGACCCGATTGTGGCATTTATGACAACGGGCGTGTTACCAAACGAGAAAGAGGAGGCCCGCCGGGTCAGGTATCGGGCGGCCCGATATCATCTTGTAGACGACATCCTCTACAAAAGGGGATTCTCCGTACCGTATCTCCGGTGCGTCCATCCCGCACAAGTCCAAACAATGTTGTATGAAATCCATGAAGGAGTGTGCCGGAATCACATCGGAGGCCGGGCACTCTCTAGAAAGGCCCTACTACAGGGATATTACTGGCCGACGATGGCCTGTGATTCTCAGGAATATGTCAAAAGATGCGACAAGTGTCAAAGATACTCCCCTATGATCAACCGGCCGGGAGAGCTTCAGACACCAATCCAAAGCCCCTGGCCCTTCGCCCAGTGGGGCATCGACATTGTCGGACCCCTACCGATGGAAAAAGGACAGGTTAAATTCGCAGTCATCGCCGTTGACTACTTTACCAAGTGGGCGGAGGCCGAGCCCTTGGTAACAATAACCGAGCAGAAAATGGAAAGTTTTATGGAAAAGAACATCCTCAGTAGGTTCGGCACTCCCCGGGTTCTGGTCAGCGACAACGACAGGCAATTCGACACCCCAATGTTCAGGCAGTTCTGCTCGGGCTATGAGATACTTAATCACTACTCCTCCCCCGAGCACCATCAAGCCAATGGTCAAGCCGAGGTGACAAACCGGACAATCTTGCAGTCAATCAAAACAAGACTTGAAAGCGCCAAAGGGCTGTGGACTGAAGTACTGCCAACCCTCCTATGGGCCTATCGCACTATACCCCGAGCGACAACAGGCGAGACGTCGTTCTCCTTAACCTACGGGCTCGAGGCGGTGGTCCCCATAGAGCTCAGGTTACCTACTCACCGGGTGGCGAATTACAGTGTGTCAGACAACGAAGATGCACTCAGAACAGAACTAGACTTGGTGGAGGAAAAAAGAGACCGAGCCTATCTAAAGGTGGCGGCCTATAAGCAGCGGGTATCACGATATTACAATAGCAAGGTGAAGCATCGCAGTTTTCAAGTAGGTGACCTCGTCCTTAAGGCAGTAAACCAGTCTACCCGAATCCCGAACCACGGGAAGTTGGGGCCAAACTGGGAAGGTCCATATACAGTTACCCGAGTCAACCGATCGGGAACTTACTGGCTTCGGGGCCTGGACGGACGTGACCTGTCTCACCCTTGGAATGTGCAACACCTCCGCAAGTACTATCAGTAACCCTGAGACATGGGCAGTTTAGCACTGGTTAGAAAATTTTTGTAGCTCTATTTGAGTATTCATTATAATTTTGAATAAAATAAAAGATTTTACTTTGCAAAATTACTCCTATCAGTGTCCTGTGCATTATTGAAAGACCTCGGGCCTAACCCCGAGGCGCATCCAAAGACCTCGAGCTAACCCCCGAGGCAAAAGACCTTGGCTTAAAACCAAGGCACGAAGCAAGAAAGACCTTGAGCCTAACCCCGAGGCATGAAAGACCTTGGCTCAAACCAAGGCATAAAAACCTCGGGAACTTACCCGTGGCATAAAAGACATCGAGCCTAACCCCGAGGCACTGGCTTCGCTTAGGCCCAACCGAAGATGGGGGCAAACCCCCTAGGTGGCTTATGATGGCAAGCCCCTGCAACCACCCACGTTCCAGGTCGATTTCCTACGGCCACTCACTCCCGCACACCCGCCTTAGCTAAATGCTTGGAGGGCAGGGACTGGGCCAGAACAGGAAATCACACCGGTCATTAAAAGGACTTAGAACCTAACATTCCTAAGTACTTACAGTGATCAGAGTTAAACATCCCGGATGGTAAAACAAGATTTTTCCTATAATACACCGGGCCATCCCGGACGGTAAACAGGACAAATTCCTATGATACACCAGGCAAATACCTTTAAAACAGGTCGGTAAGACCAGCTGTTCAACCCGTTGCGGTCTTAAACCATTTGCTAAGGTAGGGATTTGGTCGGCTAAAATCGGGCGGATACTGGCAATCACAAACAGGCACACAAGTACAGAAATAATAAACAATTGATGGAAAAGATTGGTTTCAAGAACCTTTTCATTAATATACAAAAAAAACTGTACAGTGTCTGGGGGGCAATTGTAGTAGCCTCCCAAAAAAAAAAAAGAGCAGCAGAGGAGTTAGGCGTCGTCAACAATGACCACCTCCTCGGTCTTCGTATTCCCTCCCACCGGGGAGGTGTCTCTAGCTGGCTCACCTTGGAGGGTTGCACCTTCCGGCGCGATAGCCGGACCCTCGGCCTCGGCGGCGGCACCATCAACAGGACCCGGAACCATGTCCCAGTAATCAGAATCCACCCCCTAGCAAGGGAAGGTGTCCAACTCTGAGTGGTCCCGGGCCAACCTCCTCTTCAAATCCTCGTACCCGAGGAAGAAACCATCATCAAAGGTCTCCCCCGGGCGACCAGTGGCCGATGCCGCCACCTCCAAAAGTGCCATTTCACGGGCCTTTGCTACCGCGCGGCCAGTCCGCTCGGTTTCCAGCTCTGCCAGAGCCACCGCCAACTCTTCCTGGACTGCCCCGAGGTTCAAAACCAGGCCCTTGACCCTATTTTTCTCTACGGTCAAGGCCCTCTCTTTGGTCTCCAGGGCAACCTCTTTCTCAGCCAGGGCGGTCTCGGCAGCGGTGGCCCTCCCGGCCAGGGCCGACATGAAAGACTCAGCTCCGGTAGCCATGCAGCCGACCTACAAGAAATCAAAAGAAAATCGGTCAGTCATTGTTGCTAGTAGAACGAGTCAAGTGTATAGAAATCAGAAAGTACGGCAGAGTCATTTACCAGATGGGAGATGGAGTAGAGCCACGCCTGAAATACCTGGGGAGACATGCTGGCGCACCTCTCCACCTGGCTCGGGAGCAAATACGGCCTGACCTTGTCGCGGGTCTCCCTTGACTCCTCCAGGGGTATCCTGGAGAGAATATCCGACTGAGGAGCCGACGTCTCCCCCACAGTCACCACCCGGGGGACTGACGTCTCTTGGGGAACCCGGTCAGCCGGTGGGCCGCGTCTTAGGCGCCGAAGAGGGAGGTCACTGTCAGCAGCCTCGACGGCCGACCTCTTCCCTGCCGCCGCCATCAGCTCGGCAGCAGCAACAGCTTGCAGAGCCCTCAACCGCTCTGGGTCTCTCCTGGGGGCCATTTCTACAAAAGGAAAACAATCACGAGGTCAGTAACCAGAGCAATGAGACAACAAAGGATGAGCAAAAATGAAGTCGTTAATTAAATCATCACCTGGGATGATGGCGGGGAAGATGGGAGCCTCGGCGGGTTGGTCGGGTCGGCGATTACCTGTCTGGTCTCCCGACCAGGTCAGCACGTCCCAAATGTTGATGGGCCGTTCCACCAAGCCTTTGATCCTCTCCTCGCAGTCCTCCGGAATGCTCGGGAGATTGATCGACCCCGCTGCAAAATAAGCCGAAGTGATCAGTTTCGTGGTCATACCAAAAAGGCCTGGAAAGAAATAGGAAAGGGTGAAGGACAGGCTTACCCCTCAACTCTCCCACCCAAGAGGTCCTTAGTTGATCCCCTGGGGCTCGCTCATAGAGCCCGGGGGTGGATACCTGGAAGAACTTGTTCTTCCACCCCTTGTTGTTGCTCGGGCAGTTGATGATAATTTTCTTTCCCTGCCAAGCCCCCAGGGAGAAGAAACCGACCTCCCCGTGTACTGAGAATGGCCGGTGGATCCAGAAGAACTCCTGGAGGGTGAGCTCATACCCAAAGACTTAGGGCCACAAAGAAATGGACCCCTTCAAGAACCTCCACCCGTTCGGAGCTAACTGCCTGGGAGCTATCCCGAGGTAGATCAGAGCATCCCGGGCGGTCGGATAGAGAGGAATGCGAAGGCCCTCCATGAAGGCGTCCTCATATAAAGTGACAAGACCCCGGCAGTGGATGTGGGCCCCGCCGGGATGGACAAACAAAGAGCTACTGCCGGGAATAGCATACTTATCCCTGACTCGACCAAGGTCCCCGGCGTGCAAGGTCGAGGGGATGAACTCGCAGGCGAATGCTACCTCGGGATTAGGCTCCCTAGGCGCCTCGTCGCCTGAGCCCCGCGAAACGGAGGCCATCAGGGCCTCCTGTGATGGTCTGACGGGGAAGCGGATGGTGGATCTAGGCTGGTGTCAGGACTCCCCGACCGGTATATCTCATCGAAAGATCGGGAAGCAGAATCAAAGTCGGAGTGTTCCATTTCTAGTGTTCCTATGGTAGGATGGGGAAGCAGGTTACGGCCTAAGTATGAGTCAGACACACCGAACCTGGTATATAAAGGGGGCAAAGTCACTAATCTGAAAGGCAAAGAATGGATGGTCCTTAACACCAGGTGGCACTCTCTCAAGACTACCCGGGGAACACCTGCTCGGTTCAATCTATTTAACGAACCTCCTGACTGGAAGAAAGAACAGAACCTAAGAAAGAAAAAATCCCACTCCCGTTCAAACCCAAGTGGGTTCGCTCTCTCCAGGCTCGCCCAGAAAAGAAGAGGAAAGGAGAAAGAGAGGGAAAAGAGTGATGAACTGAAGCTGGGAAGGAAAGACTTACAAAGATTAGCGCAGAAAAGGGATCGGGAATCTTGGTAGCTCTCAAACTACTCGGTAATCTATATCTTCGCAGCAAAGATTTGAAGAAATGGACAAGTATCCTTTATATAGGAACCATGGACGGATCAGATTAGAGCAGATCCAATGGCTCATACGCTTTCCTGCCCAAAGTGCCTGACAATTGTCACCTCGGGCACGCGAAGCGTCGCCTCAAAAGGCGCGCGCATTAAATGTCTGACGAGACGGTTCGATTACCACACAAACGGTCTGGTTACTTCCACGCTGGCGTCATTGGATCCTGACCAGGTCAATCACCAGCTGACACGAGGCAGAGGCAGGACACGGGCCCACAGGGCCACCGCTCGGTCCATATCCCGGATGACCACTACGACCGGTCCCACCCCGGGTAGAGTCCTGACCTCTTATCGGACGGTTCCTGAGAAGCAGTCTTAATTTTCAAACTTCATCTGATGGGACATCACATCAACTTCAAAAATGGGGGGCAGCTGATACGTCCAGAAATATTATGCTAAAGTCAAACCGCCACGTCAGCAGCGAAGGACCAGGACTATCCAAAAACGGAGGTTGTGGCCCACCGATCCCGAGGCCCTGCGACCGTTACCGCTCGGGGTGCCCGCACAGCTCGGGAGTACTGCGCATCAACCCTTCATGATGTGCAGTCTGACAAACAAGCCGCTCAATAATTTCCTAAACCAGTCAGAAGACTAATGGAAAGTGTAAATAGTTCCCTAAGACATTTAGGAAACCTTCCATGATTTATGCTCATCAAATTGTAATTAGATGGAGCTTCCTTATCTAATCAGGTACCATGTACGCGTGGTCTCTTACATCCATAAAAGGGGCCACTCACCCCCATCAAGGGGATCGCATTCTAAACCGAAAGAATGGCTATTTATATTTTATACGCATATACCCGGCCGGTATTACTGGAAGTGCCGCCCAATTGTTGGCTCCCCAGGCCCGTCGGTGATTTGCTAGTGTAGCGCACTAATGCACCACGTGGACGTAGGTCACCTCATTAACGGGGCCGAACCACACGCAATTGATCATGTCACCATCTCTCTCTCTTAATCACTCTTACCAGTTTTCGGCATCATCAGTAATTATGGCAAATGGGATGCTTTTTATACATATTAGAATTGATTGGGATTGTGACCAAGAAATTCCACACATATATATCTAACTTTCAATCTTAACCGCTGAGACTAGAGTAGATATTTTAATTCGTTAGATGGTCTATCCCACAAAAATTGTGTTAAACCTAATCCATGGGATCATCTTACACCCATTCTTGATTTGGTGAAATATACAATTAATACTATCATTGTTCAATTCCTCTCTCTCTCTCTCTCTCATCCATAAAACTTACCATTTCAAAAAATTTTGTAATCCAGCATATTTTAAATTCATTTATATCTCATACAAACACTTTTCTTATACTCCCATATCTCATGAAAATCACTCCAAAATATTTTGGACAGTTATATACACACATACTCTCCTGTAGAGAATTATTATGATTATGAATATATATATTTTGCTCATATATATATATATATTTTATATATAGCAGTCCCAACTTGAGGCATTTAAAGATAACAACATATTTCCCTCTTTAACTTCATCTGTTATTAGTTAGCGAATTTCCTGCTCCTCCCTCTTATATAATTGTACAAAACAAAAACGTCATTAGACTTTGGTTGTTATCTGATTATTAAGATCAATAAGGAGAAGAGAGAGAATAATTGTGCCTCATATTCATGTATTGGGGAACGCTGTTGGTATATTGTGGATTTTGGGGTTGTTACTTTTACCTTTGTTTTGCAATTTGTAAAGTTTAACCAAGTGAATCATATAGAAAAATAGAGTTTTTCTTAAAAATCTGTAAAAGTTATCAAATAGTTTAAACAGTCTGGCTCTAAAGCGCACTGGGATTTTTAACCTTAAAAAACCGTGGGCCAACGGGGCGACGAGACGGGGCACGGGTTAGCGGAGTAGCTCACAGTTTTTTTAGGCTAAAAATTCCAGTGCGCTTTAGAGCCTGACTGATAGTTTAATAGTTTAAAGGGGCAGTTGGTGGAAAGGACTAATGCATAAGATTTTTTAATAGTAAGGACAACTTAAATATATCATTAAGGATAAATCCTCCTCCTATTTTTTTAAGACTAAAATGCCTTCATCTTTATCATCTAACTCTAACCACCATAACCACCACCCCTACCACCCCCGACCACCACCCCCACCACCTCCGGCGACCACCCCACCACCTCCGGCGACTAAAAAAAACAAATAAAATTTCACTTGTTATAGCCAAAGTTAAGTGAAATTTCACTTGATATAGAAAAAAATATGTGAAATTTACTCAACTTTTCCTATAAAGGGTGGTGGTCGGAGGTGTTAGGGGTGGTGGTAATGGTGGTTAGAGTCAGAGAGAGAGAGAGAGAGAGAGAGAGAGAGAGAGAGAGAGAGAGAATATTTAGCCTATGGACGCTTACCAAAATATAAGTTTCAACTAGAGGGACTTTTTAACAAACTAAGAAATCTTTTAGACCCTAAACTCTTAACAGTCACTTTGAGGGATTTTCCACTAATTTTTCCTAATTTAAAACCTTAAAGTGTTCTTAAATTTATATAAAAATGAAAAAGAAACCAATAAAATCTAACACAAAATTAATTTTCACGGTTTTATGTTGGCGTTGATTTTGAAAAAAAAAAAGAATGGAAAAAAAAAATATCTATATGAGTAATGCTAGGTACACCTAAACGGGATAGCTAAACAATCTACCTGCTGATGTGGATTTCCAAAATCATTCATCAGTTACCAAATAAATAAATAAATAAGGGTTTATGTATTTGCTTCTACTGAGTATTTCTGCTGGTAAGTGCTTTAACAATCAGGTTCTGTTTGTATTTCAGAAAAATAGATAGTGTTAATTATATCTCCATGATATTTTAGAAATAGTCGAACAAAGCCTTAATTTGCAAAAAACTAAAAATATTTATTAAAATGTTGGTTACTTTAGTTTTAATTCTTTCATTCCAAATTCGTAAAGCAATAAGATTTTAACAAATTGAAATAACAGACCGAAAAAATTGAAATAAAGAATAAGAAGAAGAAGAAGAAGAAGAAGAAGAAGAAGAAGAAGATAAAGATAAAAGGGGAAAAAATAAAAAAAAATCAACCGTAATTTGGAGATAGGACAATCCTAGGGACACTAACAAAATCCACTAACACTTACTAACACACTCTATCTCTCTCCTGAATCCTAGGGGCACTAACAAAATCCACTAACACTTACTAACACACTCTATCTTTCTCCTGGTACTTCCGAAGTACCAGGAGAAAGATAGAGTGTGTTAGTAAGTGTTAGTGGATTTTGTTAGTACCCCAAATATTACTCTTTATAACCAAATCATATATATCCAAATTCAAAAC
This sequence comes from Hydrangea macrophylla, assembly GCA_033977485.1. Classification (NCBI taxonomy): domain Eukaryota; kingdom Viridiplantae; phylum Streptophyta; class Magnoliopsida; order Cornales; family Hydrangeaceae; genus Hydrangea; species Hydrangea macrophylla. The sequence continues at coordinate 87,436,974 of CM066984.1, forward strand.
TCAAGCCTTGATGGAAAGATAAGTTTCTATATTCTCCTCGCTTCCTCCATTTCTGAAAGATTTTCGTTGTAGATTAAACCTATTTTCATATTATAGATGAATATAAAAGCTTTTCAAACTTTCCTATCAAGAAAAAAAGCTTTTCAAACTTACACGGTTCCAAGCTTTTTTAGAAGTGAATCTAAAAGAACAACACTATCTGTTGACACAAAATTTCGTCGTCCCGCTGAGTTGTGTTTATTTTGTGGGATTCAAAAATCTGTGTTTAACAAATTACCACTGCCGCTTGAGCGACAGTGTTTATTGTTTGATTTGTGGTGTCCCTGTCTCCGATCTACCTAATGGCAGATCGTTAATTATTTTTGACCTCCGATTAACGATAAGAAGAAAACAAAATTAAACAAAAAAAGAAACAACAGATGGTAAACAAAAAGGAATTTTTTATTGATTGAAAGAACGGATTTCGGTCCGTTTTTACATAGCTAGAATACATTAGATTCGAATACATCTTTTTTACCAGAGGGTTTGGAACCCTTTACCTGATGAACTCCGTTGTGTTTGATACTTCGGGAGTCTTGTATTGACGTCTTCTTCTTCTGTTCTTCTGCTTCTTCTACTTCTTCTAAAGAGGTGTTTCTCTCTCTAGCTTCTGTAGCTTTGTACGTCTGTTCTCCTTTGTATTTCTCTGAACTCTTAGTTTTTTAACCCTTTGTTTTGTTCTGTCGATCTCTCTCTCCCTTCCTTTGATGCTTCAGCCCTTTATTTATAGAGGCTGTCATGGGATAATACTATATCTCTTTGAAATTTGAAAGAGATAATATGTATCTTTTGAATCTTTCAACTGACGTTGGAAACATTCGTATCTTTAGGATAATACGTATTTTTTGAAAGAGATATTCGAATATTGATATATATCACCCTCCCTTGATGGCAGATGTCTCTTTTTTGTTTTGTACCATCTCTATGTAAGATGGTACGTATCTTCTTCTTATATCCAACCTTCGAATTAGGATATCATCTTTGACTTGGTACGAATTCATTTTGTTTGTATCATCTCTATTTGAGATGATACGAACGTATTTTCCAAAGATCTCAAGTGATATTCAAATATCCTATTCGAAATTCGAATACTAATATCCGTTTTTTTTATATAACTATCTCTTTTACTTGTGTCATCTCCAAGCGAGATGACACGTATCTCGTTTTCAAGGATCCCAAATGATGTTCTGAATCTTTATTCGAAATTCATGATGTTCTGAATCTTTATTCGAAATTCGAACATTGATACCTCATCCATAATCCCAACTTTGCTTTGAAATTCGAACTTTGTATCTCACGTGTATTGTGAAGATACTTGAGTCATATTTGGGGTGTAATGACTAATGTTTGAGTTTTGAAACCAATTTCATGGGTTGATTCTTATTGGGCCAGTTGACCTTATTGGGCCAATTCGATTGGCCTAGAAGAATGAACTGGTCTTAACCTTTTTTTGGGTTGGACTTGAATTTAGGTTGAAATTTATGTGCCAACAAATGCCCCTCGTGATTTGTGCAAGCTCATCTATTTCTCGGTTGCACGTATCACGATAATTTGGCACACATACTTGTACTCTTTTTTTTTTTTTTTGAGTATCCCTTTATTTGTAAGGCACCTTTTCTTTTTTTCTTTTTTGTGTAAGGTACTTTTTTTTTTTGCCTTGTGTACACCTTTTTTATTTTTTCATTTTTTTTATTTAGGCCGTACCTTTTATTTATTTATTTTTTCTTTTTTCTTTATTTATTTATTTATTTTTGTTTTGTTATTTTTTATTTTTATGGGCCTTGTGTACACCCTTTTTTTTATTTTTTATTTTTTTATTTAGGCCGTACTTTTTTTTCGCAGCAAGGCTAACATACTTCCTTATTGCAATTCTTACATGGTTAATGGTTTATATCTCATGGGCTGCAAAAGCAAAAGCAAAAGCATGAAGTCACGTGGTGGTGGAGGTGGTGGGCTCCACCATATGACATGTCAAAGCTACAAATCTAGTCTTCTACCAGTATTTTGAGTGGGCTTCAGTACTTTAAATGGGCCTCATCAAATCTACAGTCCAAGACAAGTCAACTTGGATTCAAGATATACGTATATAACATTTTCTTATTGGATTAGGTCCCAGCATAGAGTTGGAATTGCTCTCAAAAACACCTACAGTATTTGATTGGGATTCCAACTCCTACATCACGTGGGATTTGTCCTCTGATTTTGTATATATACATATACTTGGGCTTCTGGATTAGCAGATTTATTTGTCCGAGCAGAAGCAGCTTCACGTATATATTAAGGTAAATGTCCTCTTATACCATATGTAGTCTATATATATTTCACATGCGCATATATATATGTATGTATATATATACGCAACACACAAGTGGGTTTTTTTTTTTGTGTACCCCCTCTTGTACTTGTAAAAAAAAAATTTATTGTTTGGTGGGGGCTTCAAAAGCCGGAGCCATTTTTGCTTTGCTTTTTTTTATTTTATTTTTTTTTATTTTTATTTTTTTATGATGGAATCATAAATATGTTGACCATCACGTGATCTTTTTTTTTTTTTACCATCCTTAGGACTCCTATTACACATCTTAGTATATATATATATATATATATATATATTTTCGTACGTTTGGACTTAAGATTTCTTCATATCTCATTGAAGATGGGTCTCACAAGATTGCTAATATCCTGCTTAGTCAACAAAAGACTTTTATTCCTTTTCATACTAGGAGTACTATTTTAAGTTTGGTAGACTTTTATTTCTTCAGAAAGTCTTTTGATGTACAAAAATTTATAGGCTGCGTATGTATGCATATATATATATACATACATCTCCTTTATTTAATTTTGAAGCATTTTTTTGCCAAATTTATATCTTCATAGCTCGTATTTTTCGGCTTGAGGCTGACAGTAACAGATTTATCAAGCAAAGAGGATACCCCACTTTTGTAAGGTAAGTAATTTTTCCTACCTCATAAGTACATATATACTTATATATATATATATATAGATACATATATATACATATTGTACGTACAAAGGCAACACCTTTTTTGTATGTACCTTTTTTTTTTTTTTTGGGTAAGGTACTTATAATTGTTTCCGGTGGGATACTTTTTTTTAAAGGAAACAATTTGCCATTTGCTCTTTTTTTTTTTTTTGATGGGACCCACCTTTTTTTTCAAACGTATAACACCCCCTTTTTTTTTAAAGGCTAGATTTTGATGAGTGGGTCCTAACAAATTTTACGTGGGTCCCAACAATTTTATTCTTGTCATGGCTTAGATCCATAGTTCTACGCTTTTTTTGTGAAAACAAAGAAGACCAAATTCAGGTGGACTTTTTCTTTTTCTTTTTTTTTTTTTTTTTTTTTTTTTTTTACAGTCTATATTCATTTGCTCTTTGTTGATGGTGGGCCCCTCCACATACTATAGTTAATAGTTTAGGTGTCAATGAGTGATGAGAACTCTAATCATTCACATGACCCAAAGTAAAAGGACTCGCTTTGTAAGGATCTTTTTGGTAGATATTCTTTCAACCGAATATTATTGGAGTCAATAGTAACTTATCTCCCAGCAGTGATTTGCATAAAATAATTTTTAGCAAACGACCTCCCATTTGTTTAGTACTTTTATAACTTTTTATATCTAAGCAGCTTCAACATGACATTTTTATTTTATTATTTATTTATTTTGCAGAAAATTTGCTTGAGCATTGGAAATCTTTTGCAGCTATATCTTCTTTGCGTTACAGGTTATGCCAACTTTTTATTTTTAGTTTATATATATATATATTTTGGTACATGCAATCTGAAATTACTTTTTTTGGACGTTTCGTCTCCTCTAGGAGGCCTGCGTCTTTTCGTGAGTTTTCAGACTTCAGTTCTTCCCTTTTTTTTAATTATTATTTATGTGCAGTCTAAAATTACCCCTCTTGGACATTTCGTCTCCTCTAGGAGGCCTGCGTCTTTTTGTGGGTTTTCGGACTTCACCCCCTTTCTTTTTTTCCCTTTTTTTTTTTTTTTTTTTTTGGGCAGTCTGAAATTACCCCTTTTGGACGTTTCGTCTCCTCTAGGAGGCCTGTGTCATTTCGTGGGATTTTAGACTTCACTCTTTTTACTCTTCTTTCTCTTTTTTTTTTTTTTTTTTTTTTTTTTTTTTTTTTTATGTGCAGTCTAAAATTGCCCCTTTTGGACGTTTCGTCTCCTCTAGGAGGCCTGCGTCATTTCGTGGGATTTTAGACTTCACTCTTTTTACTCTTCTCTCTCTCTCTCTCTCTCTCTTTTTTTTTTTTTTTTTTTTTTTTTATGTGCAGTCTAAAATTGCCCCTTTTGGACGTTTCGTCTCCTCTAGGAGGCCTGCGTCCTTTCGTGGGTTTTCAGACTTCACTCTTTTTACTCTTCTCTTTTTTTTTTTTTTATTTTTTTTTTATTTTTATTTTTTTTATGTGTAGTCTAAAATTGCCCCTCTTGGACTTTTCGTCTCCTCTAGGAGGCCTGCGTCCTTTCGTGGGTTTTCAGACTTCACTATTTTTTACTCTTCTCTTTCTTTTTTTCCACCTTTTTTTTTTTTTTTTTTTTTTAAATGTGCAGTCTAAAATTGCCCCTCTTGGACGTTTCGTCTCCTCTAGGAGGCCTGCGTCCTTTCGTGGGTTTCCGGACTTCACTCTTTTTTTTTTTTTTTGTTGGGCAGTCTGAAATTACCCCTTATGGACGTTTCGTCTCCTCTAGGAGGCTTGTGTCCTTTCGTGGGATTTTAGACTTCACTCTTTTTACTCTTTTTTTTTTATGTGCAATCTAAAATTGCCCCTCTTGGACTTTTTGTCTTCTCTAGGAGGCCTGCGTCCTTTCGTGGGTTTTCAGACTTCACTCTCTTTTACTCTTCTCTTTCTTTTTTTTCCCTTTTTTTTTAATGTGCAGTCTAAAATTGCCCCTCTTGGACGTTTCGTCTCCTCTAGGAGGCCTGCGTCCTTTCGTGGGTTTTCGGACTTCACTCTTTTTTTTTTTTTTTTTTTTGTTGGGCAGTCTGAAATTACCCCCTCTTTGACGTTTCGTTTCCTCTAGGAGGCCTGTGTCCTTTCGTGGGATTTTAGACTTCACTTTTTTTTTTGGGTAGTCCGAAATTACCCCTCTTGGACGTTTCGTCTCCACTAGGAGGCCTGTGTCCTTTCGCAGGTTTTCGGACTTCACTCTTTTTTTTTTACTTTACTTTTTTTTATGGCATAACACAACTGACCCCCCTTTTATTCTTTTATTTGTTTTTTTTTGTAGGCTTCCAATTATGGGCACCTCCGCTAAAACCGAATCTCTTCGCCGTGCTAACCATGATGTTTTGGACCGATCAGGACCAAAACTCGCCAGGCATCCTTCACTACTTAGTAGTTTAATGGCTGCTGAATTGGACCCTTATATTCCCGTAATTGATTCGAAGAGCTTAGTCTATGAGGGGACTCGGAAATGTTGTGAGATTAATGACAAGGGTTATGTAAAAGTAGTGGGTTCGTCTCCTATATCTTTGCTTCGTCCTTTTGCTGAGGGTGAGTTAGGACATCCGGAACCCCGTTCCGATTTTAATATGCTTTTAAGAAGGATGAAAAATCAAGGAGTAAAATGAGATTCTTCTTTTAATATTCGAGGAGTCATCACACATTTTCAAGAATGGAATTGGCTCTTTTGGCTAAACGACATACTAGAGTCATTTTCCCCTCTCTTGAAGGCTTTGGACATATATTCTGCTATTTATGTCTCCCAGTTTTCATATAGCAGAAACATTAATCTTTTCAAGACTTTTCTGGAACGTTGGTCCCCTGATACGAACACCTTCCATGCTATATATGGGGAGATCGGGATTTCTTTATGGGATATCCACAGAATCAGTGGTCTTCCTATCTTTGGCGAATTTTATGACGAGTATGCACCGTTGAACAACGTTCTTTATTCTGATGCCACCCCGCCTTGTTCTCAAGATTTGTTTCACATTTTTGCCAATAATCCTACGAGGCAACTTAACATTTGGACCGAGAATTTCGTTGAATCTCCTTCAGATTCTCCAACCTACAAAATCGTTCAGCCTCCTTCAAGTGAACCGAAAAAAGTGCCTATCTCACCTTCTTCCTTAGAGGGTGTTCAGTTGCGCAAGGATTCTTTGGCCAAGTTGGGTTTCCGAAGAAGGTCGGGTATTTTTGATTCAACCTATCTCGCTGGATTTCTTGCTAGTTGGCTAAGCGGATTTGTTTTTACTGATAAAAACATTCGTCCCTCCACTTTTGTTGTGGCGGGTAGGATGGCAGGAGGTACCAAGTTCAGTCTTGCGGTACCTTTACTTGCCCATCTTTATGATTGTTTAAGCAAGGTATCTGTATCGTCTGCCCCGGGAAAGGATTCAATTCAAGGTCCTTTTCATTATCTGTTTGGGTGGATTTCTCTCTATTTTCCACAGACTTATCTCCATCAAGATCCTCGCACCTTATTTCATTTTGATGGGACTTTCTTGCCTTATCTTGGACAGATAGGGAATCAACCTCCCACCGTGTTTCTTCCACAGAAAGCGCCTTTTGCCGAGGAGAATTTTTGCTTCGTGAATCGATTTCGTTTTAGAGCTCTTTATTATGATGACGAACCATCTGAGCAACGAATTGTAGATTCTAGTGGGAAAGAGAAACTTAGTTCGTTTCTCCTCAGCTATTTGATTTCGATCCGTTCTGGAGTTTTGGTCTATAGGGCTGGCGCATCTTTGACTTCCGAGCCCTATACTCCAAATCGTTATGCCCGCCAATTTGGTTTTGGTCAAGCTCGTCCTCCACCTATGAACACGTCACATCGTGTTCTTTTATTTTCCGAGGCTTACTTCCATTGGCGTGCTATGGTATATCATGGATCAAATGTTGATTTCGAATTGCCAACTCGAAGGCCAATAACTTATGTAACTGAACCTTATGGGAACTGGTGGACGGACTCTTCGTATCCAATACTTCAGTTTATTCATCCTTCCTTAGATAAGAAAAGAAAGTTGGATGAACCAACCCAAGAGAAAGAACAAAAAAAGAAGTCAAAATCAAGGTCAAAGAGTGTCACAAAAGTGAAGACTAGTATCAGCCCTCCGCTTGTTACTAAGAAGGATTCTCCACCACCGGTAAAGACCTATTCTTGTAATGACCTTCTTGATGCTCTTGAGGATTGGTGTTCGTCTGGTGGACTCATTTCATTGCAATTTGAGAGGGTGGATCCCAACATCGAGGTTCCTTCTTTGGAGGAAATCCTTCTAGAACAGCTTCGAACTTGCACAGGTTTTGGAACACCTTCAAATCCCATGCTTGCGCGAATTTCTCCGATGGATCGATTTCTCTCTCACTTGAACTCCGTTTTGGGAAACAAAAGCAAGGATGAGATAGTTGAAATGTTTAGTGGGGACGGATTCGAATTGCCTGGCCTAGGTCATGTTCGCGTCAAAGACACTGATTCTTTCTCAAACCACCCCGTTACAATTTCTTCAGACCATTCAGAGCACCTGGACCGATTTGATGATGGTCTTGATGATTTTACGGATGGATGTGATTACACCCCTTTAAAGGACGATTCTCCTCCTAAGAAGGCGGCTTTACTCGAACAAGCTCCGATTTTGGCTCCATTGACTTCAACAGGTATATAAAAACCATTTTATTATATATGTATATATTTTATTATATATACATATATTTTTATATTATTTTATTATTATTATTATTACTAATAATATCCTCCCTACACACCTTTCATGTGTGCAGATGTTATTCCAACCATGACAGTCAATTCGATTAACCGTTCACCTCAGAGAGCGAGCGAAGGTATTTATTATTATATATATATATTTTTTGCCATGATCCTTTTATGTGTATATATACACACATACACACACACACACACTCATATGTATATATATATATACATAAATTTTAACTTTGCCTTCTTTATTCAGGCTCTGCTAGTTCGAGTTCTGTTGAATCTAAGGCTTCACAGGCTACTTCGAACTCTACAGTTAAGTCTAAAGATGCTTCCTCCGAAGAAGAGTGGCTTGATCAGGTATTTCACAAGCTTGTGAAGCCTTCGACGAAATCTGATTCTACTGATAACCCTGCCTTTCACCATTTAAAGGAGGCTACTCGCCATATTCAAAAGGGTCTTGTTATTTCCTTGGGTTCCATGGACTTTTCTGAATATGAAAGAATGGTTTTATGGGCAAACGATGCTTTTAACATCATGAACAGCTTGTCCACGGATTACCTTTCTTTTTATAACCATGTGAGAGAATTCATCAAACGTTCAGCCTTACTAGCTCGGATGGGTGCTAGCGATTCTTCTTGTGAAGAGTTGAAGTCTCAATATAGTGAGAAGAAGGTTCGTCTTGATGAAGCTTCTCAACTACATTCTGAAACATTAGCTACTCTTTCAAAGTCACAAGATGGAGTCTCTCGCCTCGAGGAGGAGATTATTAGTGCTAAAGATAGTCTGAGGAAACTTGAAGCAGAGCTCCTATCACGCAAAGCAGAAGTTTCATCTTTCTCTTCTCAATTCGCTAAGACTTCTCAAGACTTATCAATTTTGGAAAATGAACTTGCAGCACTATTGGAAGCACTTAGGTCATCCCAGGAAGTTGATGCCCATCGAGAAGCGGCAAAACGAGCCTTTGATGGTGCGAAAACCATCCTTGATGGGTTTTGATTTCCTTCCTTTCTCTTTTGAGCATAAGAGTAGGGCTTTTATATCTAGTATTCTTTTGAACATGTATGAGTAGGACTGATATCAAATGCTTTATATTTTCTTACTATTCTATATTCGGAGAAATGAATGATTTATTTCTTTTATTTAGCCGTTCACAGTTTATACTCTTGCGGGCCAGGAGTATAAAAAAAAATCTATTTTTAGCCGTTCACAGTTTATACTCTTGCGGGCCAGGAGGTTTTTTTTTATTTTTTTATTTTTTTATTTTTTTTATTTTTTTATGGTGTCCTAACTTTTGCATAGATCGCCCCTTTCGGGGTTTTCAATCTATCGGACTTTATTATTATTTTTTGTGCCCTAACTTTTGCGTAGACCGCCCCTTTTGGGGTTTTCAGTCTATCGGGCCTTTTTTTTTATTTCCCTTGCATAGACCGCCCCTTTCGAGGTTTTCAGCCTATCGGGCTTTATTAAGGGTAGTATTTCTTCAAGAACCTTGCATTTGTAGGAGGGATGATTCTATCTCCATCCATTGTGATTAAAAGGTATGCACCATTTGAGTACACCTTTTCTACCACATAAGGTCCTTCCCACTTTGGTTTGAGTTTCCCTTTAGTCCTTCGAGTTATGATTATGGGTGTTCGCACCATGAGCACCAAGTCTCCTTTCTTGAAAGAACGGAGTCTAACTCATTTATTGAAGGCATTAGTCATCCTTTGTTGGTACATTTCCAAATTTTGTTGAGCATACAGTCTTCGCTCGTCCAAGGCTTCAAGTTCTGAAAGCCTTAATTCTGCACCTTCATCTTCTGTCAAAGATTCTTGGATGGCTACCCTTAAGGAGGGTATCTGAACTTCGAGTGGCAATACTGCCTCCCCACCAAACACTAGTGAATATGGAGTCACTTGTGTAGGTGTCCTATATGAAGTTCGATAGGCCCAAAGAGCTTCTTGAAGTTTCTCATGCCAACTTCTTTTGTTTCTATCCACCATCTTCTTAAGAATTTTGCATAGGGTTTTACTGAAAGCTTCCACCAGGCAGGCCATTAGCAGATGCGTAATACCGAGTCGAGTGATTTGATTTGATTTTGTACTTAGCATATAGCTTATACAAAGGATCACTTCGAAAGGGCTGCCCGTTATCTGTGATAATGCTATCAGGGACCCCAAACCTATAGATGATGTTAGTTCGGATGAATTCTGAGACAGTGTTACTTTTTACATCTTTCAATGCGACTGCCTCAGACCATTTTGAGAAGTAGTCAGTGGCAACCAATATATAACGATGGCCTGCAGAAGATGGTGGTACAAATGCACCGATTATGTCCATACCCCATGCTGCAAATGGCCATGAGCATGTAGTTACATGTAATGGTTCGGGAGGTCGATGGATAAAATCTCCATGGAATTGGCACACTTAGCATCTTTTGGCGAAATCAATGCAATCAGCTATCATCGTGGGCCAATAATAACCCAACCTTTTCAATTGTAATTGCAACTTTGGGCCATTCTGATGTGCACCACATACTCCAGCGTGTACTTCTTTCATGACTCCCTGAATTTCTTCTTTTGCTATACATCGCATGTATATTTCATCTAATGACCTTCTGTATAGCACATCATTCCACATGATAAATTTCGAGACCCGTCTTTGTACCTCTGCCCTTTTGGCTTTGTCTTCTGGTAGCCTTCCATGTCTGAGGAAATTTATGAAGGGCTCTCTCCAATCTTCATTTTTCTCTTTAGAGGTGACTACGAGGACCAGCCCAATTTCGGGTATTTTTAGCAAAGGTTGGAGGACTCTCCGTTCTCCCACTGTGATAGTGAGCGTTTTGTTATCAGGGAGAGCAAGAGAGGCTGCCAAGCTTGCTAGTGAGTCGGCTCGTGAATTGACACTTCTCCCGGATGTGGAAAATGTGTACCTTGCTGAACTGGGAGAGTAGTTGATCCGCTCTTTCATGGTAAGGGATAAGGCTCGTCTTTTTAACCATATATTCCCCACGTAGTTGCTTTACCACAAGTTCTGAGTCTCCATATATAGTCAATTCTTCAATTGGAATCTGTAATGCTATTTCGAGTCTAGCAATCACAGATTCGTATTCTGCTTCATTATTTGAACATCCCTCCGTTAAAGCGAACGAATATGGGATGACTCCATTTTCAGGAGTTACAAACACAATCCCGATCCCGGATCGGTTATCTTTGGGATTTTTTTGTTTCTTTCCATCTGGGCTTCTTTAAGCACCATCGAAGTACATCTCCCATCATTTTCGTAACTCCACTTGCATTACTTCCTATTGGGTAAATCAGTTGCCAAAGGCGAATCATCAGGAATTGGATGAGCGGCTAGAAAATCTGCTAAGGCTTGACCTTTTACTGCCTTTTGCGAAACATATTCAACAGAGAACTGTTGTAGAATCACAGCCCATTTTGCAATCTTTCCCGAAAGTACAGGTCGGGACAATATGTATTTCAAAGGATCCGCATTCGAAATGAGCTTAACCTCGTGCTTAGAAATGTAGTGCTTCAACTGTTGGAGAGCAAACATAAGAGCGAGGCAAACTTTCTCAATCGGAGTGTAGTTGACTTCCGCCCCTACTAAGGTTCGACTTAAGTAGTATAAGGCGTTTTCCTTTCCTTGCTCGTTGTGTTGAGCCAAGAGCGCACCCAAGGAATTATTAAGTGCCGCGATATATAACAGTAAGGGTTTACCTTTTATTGGACTCATAAGTACCGGAGGCTTCATGAGATATCCCTTGATGCTATCGAAGGCATTCTGACATGATTGATCCCATTCAAAGGGAACTCCCTTTTTCATCAATCTCGAGAATGGTTGACAACATCCTACTAGATTGGAAATGAACCTTCTTATGTAAGCTAGTCTTCCTTGTAGCCCTTTTAGCTCACGCAAGTTTTTCGGAGGAGGCATTTCTTGGATAGCCTTGATCTTGGTAGGGTCAATTTCGATTCCCCTGTGACGGACCACAAATCCCAAGAATTTTCCAGATGTGACTCCAAAGGCACATTTAAGCGGGTTCATTTTGAGTTGGTAGCGTCGCAACAGTTCAAAGATCTTTCTTAGATCATGGAGATGGTGCTTCCTTTCTTTTGTTTTTACCACCAGATCATCAACATAGCACTCAATAGTGTTATGGAGTAAATCCCCGAAAATGACAGTCATCGCCCTTTGGTAAGTGGCCCCTGCATTTTTAAGGCCAAAGGGCATTGCTTTGTAACAAAATATGCCTTTTGGGGTTCGGAATGCGGTTAACTCTTCGTCCTCAGGTGCCATGCAGATTTGATTATACCCTGAATACCCATCCATAAAAGACAATGCCTCATAACCCGTTGTTGCATCCACAAGAAGTTCGGTTATGGGCAGAGGAAAATCATCCTTTGGACAAGCCTTGTTGAGGTTGCGGAAATCAATGCACACCCTTATTTGGCCATTTTTCTTCTTTACCGGAACTATGTTAGCTAGCCAGGTAGGATACTGAACTTCTCTTATAAACCCAGCTTTGATGAGCTTATCTACTTCAGCTTTGATCTGGCCAGATAATTCAGGACGAATTCGCCTTTGCGGTTATTTGACTGCAGGCTGACCTGGATGAGTTGCTAGTTTATGAACTGCAATTTTAGGGTCGAGCCCATGCATCTCATCATAATTCTAGGCAAATACATCTTGATATTCCTTTAAGAACGAGATATATGCTTCTGTTTCTTCATCAGATAAGCAAGCACTTATAAATGTCGGTCGATTTTCTCCTTCATTCCCAAGGTTTATTTCTCTAAGCTCTTCTACTGTAGCCTGTCCATCTTCTTCGAATTCAGTAGGAGCTGGTCCCGTTTCATCAATATCATCGGCCTGACCAGACTCTGGTCGTATGGAAATCATGTTTACTGAGACTTCGTTCTCAAGTAAACTACTATCAATATCTTGATATCCCAAACCCTCCGTTCTTGGCTCAATTCTTTGCCCTTGAAGAACGGCTCTTTTTTGTGCAGGTGTCAACATTGTGTGGAAAGGTTCTATTCTCAATTTTGACACTTTTTTGGGATCAAGGCCAACTTTCACCAACATCTCGGTGGTTTTGTCACTGAAGTTCGGCTTCAAATCTTCTTCATTCGGTTCGACTTTCGAGTTCTTTTTATTCATGTCACCCATTGCATGAAATAAGATGGGTTTCGAACCCTTTTTATTTTGTGGGACCACAAATTTCTTGTAGGACTTCACATAGGTGCATTCAGTCTTCCTAAGTGGTAGGACAAACTTATCGCCTAACTCTAAGATCGGGCTTGTTGGAGTTAGTGCTCGTGCCCCTGGTTCCTTTTGAGACTTTGGGGTGTATCGAAACGTCCTTTTAACTGTTTCAACATTTCCACTGTTCATTTGCTTCTTGCTCCCACCATTTTCCTTTGTATGCTTCTCGTAAAAACGAGCATCCGCATAATATGCCTCCACCCCATAGAAGGGATCATTGTCTGCGACAATTCTTCCTTGTTTTTGGACAACATTTCCTCTCTCATTCGATATGAGGATAGGATATTTGATACATTGATGATATGTTGATGGCACAGCATCATGATTATGCATCCATAAACGCCCTAGCAAGGCATTATATGACGTATCAATGTCAATGATCAGGAATTCCGTATCTTCTTCAATACTCCAAACTTCGTCCTTAGCTTAACTTTTCCCATAGGACGTTGTTCATTTTGATTGAATCCTTGGATCACAAGATGGCTTGTGCGGAGTTGAGACACATGAATGCCCAATCAGTTTAAGACCCTTCTTGGCAAAAGACTAACAGCGGATCCATTATCAACCATGACCCTGTTTATACCGGCACCATTGATGACCCTTGTTATGAATAACGGACGGTTATGGTTTGGTATATTGGTCATCATATCACTTTCATCAAAAGTAATTATTGACATACACGCAGCTGATGATTTTCCCTGATCTCTTTTATTAACTTCTTCATAAAAATTTTCAGGGTTTGCCAAGGCGCATATCAAGGCTTCTCTACGTTCTGGAGACATTTTCAAAGCATCATAGATGCTTAATAATGCAAAGATCTTCTTGAGATGTTCAATGACGTCATATTCGACTTGTCCCTCCCTTTGCGATGCCCCTTTTTGAGGTGTCAAAACTTGAGTTTCCTGGGCATGCAAGGTTTGTGAATTTCTTGTCCTTCTCTTGTATGTAAGGTATGTCTGACATACATCAACAGTTTTATTCTGACCTTCTTCAGAGATTTGCACCATATTAGCAGAAGCTACAGAAGACCCACCATCGCTTTGATTTTCCTCATCCGTCATGTCTCCTTCATCATCATGGAGTTGTAAGTTTGTCATGCCCCTCAGGTATTTCGGATCCCTTCGGTAAACAATCTGGGATTCAATGAATCCATCTCTCATTACATTCCAATTGGGAATGTGAACCCCCTCCAACATACGAAACCAATCCATGGCAATTCTGTTTAAGGAAAGGGGAAACTGTCGTAAACATAAGGCTTGGTTTTGAGCAGTTTCTCCACATTGCTTGAGAAAACGTCTGACATGCTTTTCAGGATCTCCATGGCCTTCATAAATGACAAACTCCGGGAGTTCGTATCCTTCGGGAAAGGCTTCTTGTTGTACCCATGGTGGAAACAAGTCTCTAGGTCTGAACAAGCCCATACTCCTGGATTCGAGAATCATTTCGATTTTCTCATCAATAGTTCCTTCCAACATATCATGTGTTTGGATTGACACATCATCTATTCCCAAAGGCTCGAACATTTCGACTTCCATGGCACCATGTACGTAAAATTTTCTATAGAATCGATCAGCCATTGTATCCAAATCAGGAATTGAATTGGCCGGTAATCTGAAGTACCATTCGTCCGCCCACCCTATAAGTGATAAGACAAACTGCCGTAGAAGTAAAGCTTGACTTCTTGCTGTGTTTCTACAAAGAGCAAGAAATCGTACGAGATGTGCCCTTGGACAGCCTATTCCATTATACAAGGGAAAGTTAGGTATGGTATAATCTGTTGGAAAAGGAACTCTTTTAACCCATGCAGGAAAAGGGTGTTTCAAGATTTGATTCCTTTCTATTATATGACTCCCCGGATTTCTCGGATTTAATTCTTTCAAGGAGACTGTCAACTTTGCCCGATCATCGACCTCTCTTCGGATATCGATTCTCGCCCTTTCTTCGTCATTGGGGCTACTGTCAACTTGAATATATCCTTGTGTAAAATCAATGTCCACTGTGATGACATTACACATGAAGTGATCACTCGAAACATTCTCTCCATCATACGTTCTTGCTGGAGAAGTATAGTATGAACTTGGAATGGTAAAGCTAGGTTCGGAATCTTCATGTCGAAATCTCTTCTTTGATTGGTCCCATAATTCGTCATCTGACCGATATGTTCGTTCTTCATGCTGAAATCTCAATTCCCTTCGACAAATCCGTGTAACCTCTGTATCTGATTTGTATCCCGATTCTGCACCACATTGAGGAGATTCTGGTTCATAGTTCGGAGAAGCAGGAGAGTATTGCGAAGACTCAGGTTCACAGATCGGAGAAGCAGGAGAGTATTCCGGAGACTCGGGCTCATAGATCGGAGAAGCCGGAGAGTATTACGGAGACTCGGGCTCATAGATCGGAGAAGCAGAAGAGTATTCCGGAGACTCGGGCTCATACATCGGAGAAGCCGGAGAGTATTCCGGAGACTCGTGCTCATACATCGGAGAATCGGGAATGCAAATAGGCGACGAGGCTTGTTGCCCTGAAGGCGAACATATTTGCACTATTTCTTCTTCATCCTCATCATCACTTATAACGATGATGGATAGACATGGAACTGAAACAACTTGTTCTTTGTCCTTCTCCATTATTGTTCGTAACTCCTCAGACTGTAACTCAAGAGGTATGTAGTCCTCTAGAGTGATCGGTAGCGGAGGAATTTGTCACGCCCCGACGTAGCATAAATAAGGAAAGCGTTTTATTTCCTTTATGGACCCGTAGGTCGCGACAGTTTGAAGGATCGATTCCGTCCCAAACGTCAAACAATAAAACATAATAATCAGAGTAAAGCAATCAAGGCTTACAAAAATTTTCTATCTTATTACATCTTATAAACCGGGGTCACTAAGGCACAAACCGCCTTGAAAATAAAATAATAACTTAGAGTCTGTTACAGTTATCCTTAAAACAAAACAGTTTAAAACTCAAACAACTAAACTTAATGCATAAAATAAACGATTTCTTTATTCCAACAGCAGCCACCTCAATTAGCGTAGTCATACGTTTCTTCCTGGTTAAAACCTGAAAAGCCTGAACACGAATGTCCAGGACGCATCAACGTCGTCAGCTTCAAGAAGCTGGTGAGTATTAAAAACATGACTTTGAATGTAAATCATACCCATTTACCTTTTTCCATAATTAAATACTGAAAGGATTTATTTTATAACACAACAAGGAATATAATAAAAGTTGTTCGTTCATAAATACAGATACTCGTGAAATGAGACAATGCACCACACTCACCTCGCCGACTATTTTCTCTCGACATCCACAACAACCCACTATCCTACTCCTGGTATCTTTAAAACACTCCGATAGCCACACTTTAGCAACGGGGCGCCAGGGAGTGTCCAGTTTGCCTCACACTTTGGTCCGGGGTACCAGGGAGTGTCCAATGCCTCACACTTTGAATACCCTAACCGCCATGCAAATACCGGGGCAACCCCTCACACAGTATCCAGACTTGAGTTATCAGGGAGTGTCCGTAGGCCACACTTTAGCACTACCATGGGCGCCAGGGAATGTCCGAGTTCGGCTTCACACACTTCAACGCTTCCATGGGCGTCAGGGAGTGTCCTTATTTGCCACCGTCGCATTTCAAAGATACCCTCTTCCACAAAACTCTACCACAACCACAACCACAACCACAACCACGACCACAAACTCATACTCAACCACAACCACGACCACAACCACAAACACAATCTCATACTCTTTCCACACTACCATTACTCTTATCCACACAGACTGACACCCCAATGCATGTACCACTGACTCACATGAATGGTATGCACTTAAACAAAAATGCAAAATCAAGAAACAACACGCGTACGGGAATTAATGAGTTATACTACAAGGTTTAAATCTCTTAAACATAACCAATTAGAGTTCTGATCAACTAAATTCCCAAACAGAGCCTTAACAGTATACAAATTTCATCTAAACAGTCCCTTAACAGAAAAACAGACAAAAACAGAAACTGCACTAACTCGCGCGCGCGGGCCGCTCGCGCGAAGGGTCGCTCGCGCGGGCCGCTCGCGCGATAAACCCATTTTTCCTTTATTAATAACCTTTTCTGTCTGCCTGAGGAAAGCAGGGTCGCGCGCGCGGATCGCTCGCGCGAAGGGGTCCTCGCGCGACCCTCGCTCGCGCGACCAGCCAATTTTCCATTATATATATATGAATTCTTACGTCTGCCTGGGGAAAGCTACCTCGCGCGCGCGGGCCGCTCGCGCGAAGGGTCGCTCGCG
This sequence comes from Hydrangea macrophylla, assembly GCA_033977485.1. NCBI lineage: Eukaryota > Viridiplantae > Streptophyta > Magnoliopsida > Cornales > Hydrangeaceae > Hydrangea > Hydrangea macrophylla. The sequence continues at coordinate 87,454,245 of CM066984.1, forward strand.
CGGGCCGCTCGCGCGATTCTCGCGCGCGCGATCGTGGCGCGAGATGAAGCTGAGGCTTCGTCTTCTTCCCCCAGACTTCCCTGTTTCAGCAAAACAGGGTCTAAAATGACCCATTTCAGTTCTGTTAGCATATATGTCCTATTATATATGGATCTCTTTGTTTTTCAACAAGGATTAAGAATCCATGGTTAATTTAACATGATTCTCACCATAGCTCTCCAATTTTATGAGAAACCAAAACATGTCAAAATTTATTTTCTAATATACTTTTCCATATGAATGAATTAAGCTTCAATACATCAAACATAGTCAATACATACTATAATCTTCCATATTCATCTCTAAAAACGAATTTAGATTAAGGTTTGAAAATCTTGATTTCAAGCTATGAATTTCATACGTAGGATCAACAATGGTGTATTACCAAATTAAACAAACACCCAGTAAATAGACATGAAATTACATCCTTAGTGAGTTTAGAATACTCACTGTGATTAGAGATGGAAGTGATTGTTGAGAAAGAATCCAAATAAGAAATTCCAAATACAAACTTGAAGTTATGGTGATGTGCTATCTCTCTCTATAAAACTCTGTGTATCTCTTCTCAAATCTCTCTGTGTTTATAACAAAGTGCAGAATGTGTGTGTGTAATGAGAGTTATACCTATATAGGCCCCAATAGAGAGAACTTGGGCTCCAAGTTCAACCTTGGAGACTCCACATTGAATTTCAAGTATTAGTTTCTCAATCAATCCCATATGAACTACAAGAATTACAGATGTGTGTGTGTGTGATACACTTACGTATACATATATATCCTCAGATTGTGAAGAGGTAAGCTAGAGTAATAGGGGGCAATTCCAATAGTGTTTGGGAAAAATAGCTTTTGGCACAACAATACACACACACACCAAGCATTGACAAACAAAGCTTAAGCAAATGATGAGTTTCCATTAATAGCAATAAAGTACAAGTCATGTCATACTTTACGTCACTTCCAAAAATCTGGGGAAATTAAACACAACATGGACAGTTTTGAACATAAACTGGTATTTTCGGGGCGCGGTGGTCACCACAAAAATACAGGGATTCCATTTTAACGTAAGAATTGATTTTCTGGTTTCATAAAAATACTGATTGAGTCAGTAGGAGTTACTTTCACCGTTTTGGAATACAGATTTTGAAATCCACACAGGTATTACTAACTTTTGTAAAATTCTAATTTGACCCCAAAAGAATTTTGAATATGAATTAGATAAGAAATAAATATTCCAAACAAGTGACTGAAAATAAAATAAAAGCAGACAATGCTAATAGAATTTAAATATGCCATTGCGATTACAATTAAATTAAATATGGACAATGCAATTTCCAATTAAATATGAAAATGAAATTTAGAATTAAATGGAAATGCAGGTTATTACACCCTTCCTCCCTTAAACAGGATTTCGTCCCCGAAATCGAGACTAACTAATCCTGAAATAACTCCGGGTACTTCTTCCTCATATCAGCTTCAACTTCCCACGAGGCTTCGTTCTCGTCATGGTGATTCCACTGAACCTTCACCAATAGAATTTCTTTGTTCCTCAGCCTCTTGATACTTTGATCCAAGATCTTCACGGGCCTTTCTTTGTAAGAAACGTTATGACTTGTCTCAATGTCGTCATAACTAACCACATGTGAGGGGTCTCGTATGTATTTCCTCAACATACTCACGTGAAACACGTTGTGAACCCCAGACATCTTCGGTGGTAGTGCCAGTCGATAAGCTACTCTCCCGACACGTTCCAAAATCTCAAATGGTCCGATGAAACGCGGAGCTAACTTTCCTCTCTTGAGACCAAAACGTACCACTCCTCGGGTTGGTGAAACCTTAAGGAGTATGTGATCTCCAACACTAAACTCCAAATCCTTGCGCCGTCGATCAGCATAGCTCTTATACCGGCTCTGAGCGGTTCTCATCCTCTCCTTGACCAAAGTAATCTTCTCATTAGTTTCTCTTACCAAATCTGGTCCCAGCAACTCTGTATCCCCAACTTCAGCCCAACACAAAGGGGAACGACATGGTCGTCCGTACAGTGCTTCGAACGGAGCCATACCGATACTCGTGTGATAACTGTTGTTATAGGCGAATTCTACCAATGGCAAGTGTGTCTCCCAAGATTCTTCGAAATCGATCACACAAGCCCTGAGCATATCTTCCATGATCTGATTAACACGTTCAGTCTGCCCATCTGTCTGAGGGTGAAAAGCAGTGCTCATCTTGAGCGAAGTTCCCATAGCTTCTTGCAGACTTTCCCAAAATCCAGAGGTAAAACGTGCGTCACGGTCTGACACAATCGACACCGGTGCACCGTGAAGTCGCACAACTTGTTGTATATACATCCGGCTCATCTTCTCTACCGGGTACGTCATACTATAAGCAACGAAATGAGCTGACTTCGTCAATCGATCCACGATTACCCAAATAGCGTCATGATTCTGCTGCGACCGGGGTAATCCTACTACAAAATCCATCGAAATGTGCTCCCACTTCCAACCAGGAATAGGTAGTGGTTGCAACAATCCTGACGGTCTCTGATGTTCAGCTTTGACTTGCTGACACGTCAAACACTTGGATACAAATTCGGCCACGTCTTTCTTCATACCTTCCCACCAGAAATTTCTCTTTAGATCCTTGTACATCTTCGTTCCTCCCGGGTGAACGGTATATCTCGACTTATGTGCTTCTTCCAAGATATCCTTCCTTAACTCTTCATTACCTGGCACACATAATCTATTCCTGCATCGGTATCCTCCATCGACTCCCACTTTCCATTCTGTCGGGTCTTTTTCTGACATTTTCATGAACCACGTCTGAAACTTCTCATCTTCTTTCTGAGCTCCAATAATGCGGTCGATAAGAACAGGCTGTAAGATAAGACATCCGAACAATTGTCCTTCTCCTTCTTCAGCACTCTGTACATCGAATTCCGCCAAAGTCTCCAAAGCTCGCCATTCTCTAACCATTAAGGAGGCGATCGTCTCACGAGTCTGTCGACTCAGGGCATCAGCAACCACATTAGCTTTACCCGGGTGGTATTCTAACGTGAAGTCATAATCTTTAATCAGCTCCATCCATCTGCGCTGCCTCATGTTCAACTCTTTCTGTGTGAACAAGTACTTTAGGCTCTTGTGATCAGAGAACAAATCAAACTTCTCACCGTAGAGATAGTGTCTCCAAATCTTGAGTGCGAAAACTACTGCCGCCAATTCCAAATCATGAATGGGATAGTTCAACTCATTCGGCTTCAGCTGTCTGGATCCATAGGCGATCACCCTGCCATCTTGCATAAGTACACACCCTAACCCTTGGTATGATGCGTCACTAAAGATAGTGAACTTCTCATCGGGCTTGGGTATTGCCAGTACCGGTGCGGTAGTGAGTCTCTCCTTCAATTCTAGAAAGGCTCGCTCATGCTTCTCTGTCCATTCAAACTTCAAATTCTTCTTCGTCAACCCAGTCAAAGGCGCTGCTATCTTTGAGAATCCCTCAACGAATCTCCTGTAATAGCCTGCGAGTCCAAGAAAACTCCGAACTTCTGTAGGGTTGCTCGGCCTAACCCAGTTTGATACAGCATCGGTCTTGGACGAATCCACAGAAATTCCTTGAGATGATACCTTGTGTCCCAGAAATTTTACTTCTTGCAACCAGAACTCACACTTACTGAACTTGGCATACAACTGATGGTCCTTGAGCGTCTGCATCGCAATTCGTAGATGTTGCTCGTGTTCTTCTCCTGACTTAGAATAGATCAAAATATCATCAATAAAGACGATGACAAACTGATCTAAATAAGGCTTGAACACTCTGTTCATCAGATCCATAAACACTGCCGGGGCATTCGTCATCCCAAACGGCATCACCAGAAATTCATAATGACCATATCGGGTTCTGAAAGCAGTTTTAGGTATGTCTTCTTTTCGTACCCTCAACTGATGATATCCCGACCTTAGGTCTATCTTGGAAAATGTCGTAGCTCCTTGTAGTTGATCAAACAAATCATCAATCCGGGGCAAGGGATACTTGTTCTTGATAGTCACACGGTTCAGTTCTCTGTAGTCGATACACAATCTGAGTGTCCCGTCCTTCTTCTTTACAAACAACACCGGTGCTCCCCAAGGCGATGTACTTGGGCGTACAAAACCTAGGTTCTCGAGCTCTTGAACTTGTTCCTTCAATTCCAACAGTTCTGTGGGGGCCATTCTGTAGGGAACCTTGGTGATCGGTACGGTACCCGGTATAAGCTCGATACAGAACTCTATACTTCTCTCGGGCGGTAGACCAGAAACATCTTCAAACACTTCTTCGAAGTCCTTGACTACAGGTATAGATGACGCTGTCACCTCTGTACTGACGACTTCGAGGTTGGCTAAGCATCTTGTGAGGAACATATCTCCCGTAGGGTTACATTGAAAATCAAAGGGTTGATTCTCATTGTCGGGGAATGTAATTCTCTTCCTCGCACAATCCAGCTTTACTTGATTCTGAGAGAGCCAATCCATTCCTAGGATTATGTCAAACTCCTTCATTGATAGGACAATCAATCTAGCAGGGATTTCACGGTCTCCTAACCGTAAGGGACAATCCTTGTACACGTGTCCTAATCTGACCGCAGCTCCTAATGGCGAAGTAGCCTTCAAAGCTTTCTCTAAGCGATGAGGTAAAATACCCAATCTTCGAATTGTATTAACAGATATGAACGAAAGAGCAGCACCCGTATCAAATAACACTTTAACATGGGAGTTAAACAGAGTTAATGTACCTTCCACTGTTTGCTGATCAGGTTGAGCTTCTCCATAATTTCCTTCTTCATACGCAGTTCCATCATATCCAGCGGCATCCGGGATAACAGCATTCAAGCGAGTCTGACCCTGTTGACCATAAGTCACCTGCTTAGGAGCAGTACAGAACCTGCTGATGTGACCTGGTTCACCACAGTTGAAGCAGACTATCCCTTGCTGAGTAGCACGCCTGGGTGCCTTGCAATCACGAGCCAAATGTCCAGGGTTGCCACAATTGAAGCACTTTCCACCACTACTCCCTTCTCCTACTCGAGGTTGAGTCGGATAGGTAATAGCCTGAGTCTTCTTGCTTCCGTCGAAATTCCTCTTCTGCCCTTGGGTACGGTTCATTGGTGGTCTATTCCCAAAATTTCCCCTTTGAGGCGGTCGGAATTCAAATTGTTTTCGGCTCACTCGAGCATCTTCTTCCAGATCAGTAGCCAAACCAACAAGTCCTTCAAACGATTTATCCAAGTGGCCGAGGGTCAAGCGGCGAATCTGTGGCGTCAGCCCTTGATTATACTTGCGGATCTTCTTCTCTTCAGTATCAACCAAGTGTGGGGCAAACCGAGACAGTCTTTCGAACTGTGTGGTGTACTCTTGCACCGACTTGGTTCCTTGCGTCAGATCCATGAATTCCTTCTCTCTTCTGTGCCTTTCCGTAGCCGGGAAATACTTCTCCAAAAATCTCCCCTTAAACGCAGTCCACGTCATCCCCGTTGCAGCTCCATTCCCGATAGTAGCTATGACCGAATCCCACCAATCTGCGGCAGCATCGGTCAGCTGAAACGTAGCCAATCTTCTCTTGTCTATCTCGTTACATTGGACAGCTTCAAACATCCGGTCCATCTGTCTCAACCACTGTTCCGCCTTCCAGGGTTCCGCGGTACCCGCAAACTGTTCGGGTCTTAAAGCACGGAATCTTTCTAGCAACTTGTCTCCCGTTTGACGGTCTCTTCGATTGTCGTTCGTATTACCGATCCTTTCTAACCGTCTGATAAACGCTTCAAACATCCCAGTAGGATCAGCAGCTTCGGGTGTTCCCTCGATCAGGTTCCTGTTTCTCCTGACTCCTCCAGCCATTCTATGCATGATAGTGGTAGTAGAATGAGAAACATGCATGCAACAGTGCTATAAAGTAATTTAAATGACATCAACATTCAAAAGAGTATATCTTATATATAACTTCTGCCAAGTAGATACAAAAAAGCATGTATGGTCAGATCAATGCCTACCCTATCTGCATGGGTTAGGACGCATGCAAGAGTTAATGCTACAAAAATGGGATCATTGCCCTACACTCTAGTGCATGTAATTACAGTTGCAAAAAGAGACAGAGCTAACAGTTAAAAGTAGTTAATATGTACAAGTTGTAACTAAAACATCAATCATCTCCATAAGCGGCCATCAGGAGATCTAGCGAATCGACAGGGCGAAAACGCTGAACAACGAACGGTCCAACCCCATCATAGCTGTGAGAGGTGGACGATGAAGCGGGTACAGGAGCATCCGCCTCATCTACCATCTCCTCAGGCAGGGCTAGCTCAAGTGCTAGCTCCGCCTCGAGCTCAGCGGCAAGATCGTCCAGACCTATGCCGTCCTCCAAGATCTCCCCACCTACTGGGACCACGTGGACAACCTCTGCATCGTCCTCAGCAATGGGTACAACCGGCGGAGGCATCTCCAACTGAGCCAGGTGGGCATGCACGACCTGGATCTCAAGGGGTAGGTAGAAAGCATCGCTATCGACCAATCGCAGAACCTCGACCAACACTAGACGCTGAGCCTCTGCGAAATATCGAAGCTCGAAACGGATACGGGTCAGGTCAACTAGGCCTACCACGTGGACCTGGTGCCAAACCTCAGATACAACCGTCGTCACGGCCAACTGCTCTACGGCCGTCTGATATAAGTCAATAAAAGCTGGGATTACTGCCCCAGGTAATACAAAGTGTCCTCCGAACCTGTCTGGTACATAAAGTGGGGGAGCTAGATCCATACCTGAAAAGGTACTACTTAAAGTCAGAACAGAATAATCTTAGGCGTTTGGGTTCTGAGTCTATCCTCCCTGTCGTATCATCGGGTGTGTAACACTTAATGGAATGTGGAATCGGGTCTATACTGGTAAACCCTAACCTGGCTAAACTATCTTGTGATAAATAATAACCTGGCTCTGATACCACTAAATCCTGTCACGCCCCGACGTAGCATAAATAAGGAAAGCGTTTAATTTCCTTTATGGACCCGTAGGTCGCGACAGTTTGAAGGATCGATTCCGTCCCAAACGTCAAACAATAAAACATAATAATCAGAGTAAAGCAATCAAGGCTTACAAAAATTTTCTATCTTATTACATCTTATAAACCGGGGTCACTAAGGCACAAACCGCCTTGAAAATAAAATAATAACTTAGAGTCTGTTACAGTTATCCTTAAAACAAAACAGTTTAAAACTCAAACAACTAAACTTAATGCATAAAATAAACGATTTCTTTATTCCAACAGCAGCCACCTCAATTAGCGTAGTCATACGTTTCTTCCTGGTTAAAACCTGAAAAGCCTGAACACGAATGTCCAGGACGCATCAACGTCGTCAGCTTCAAGAAGCTGGTGAGTATTAAAAACATGACTTTGAATGTAAATCATACCCATTTACCTTTTTCCATAATTAAATACTGAAAGGATTTATTTTATAACACAACAAGGAATATAATAAAAGTTGTTCGTTCATAAATACAGATACTCGTGAAATGAGACAATGCACCACACTCACCTCGCCGACTATTTTCTCTCGACATCCACAACAACCCACTATCCTACTCCTGGTATCTTTAAAACACTCCGATAGCCACACTTTAGCAACGGGGCGCCAGGGAGTGTCCAGTTTGCCTCACACTTTGGTCCGGGGTACCAGGGAGTGTCCAATGCCTCACACTTTGAATACCCTAACCGCCATGCAAATACCGGGGCAACCCCTCACACAGTATCCAGACTTGAGTTATCAGGGAGTGTCCGTAGGCCACACTTTAGCACTACCATGGGCGCCAGGGAATGTCCGAGTTCGGCTTCACACACTTTAACGCTTCCATGGGCGTCAGGGAGTGTCCTTATTTGCCACCGTCGCATTTCAAAGATACCCTCTTCCACAAAACTCTACCACAACCACAACCACAACCACAACCACGACCACAAACTCATACTCAACCACAACCACGACCACAACCACAACCACAATCTCATACTCTTTCCACACTACCATTACTCTTATCCACACAGACTGACACCCCAATGCATGTACCACTGACTCACATGAATGGTATGCACTTAAACAAAAATGCAAAATCAAGAAACAACACGCGTACGGGAATTAATGAGTTATACTACAAGGTTTAAATCTCTTAAACATAACCAATTAGAGTTCTGATCAACTAAATTCCCAAACAGAGCCTTAACAGTATACAAATTTCATCTAAACAGTCCCTTAACAGAAAAACAGACAAAAACAGAAACTGCACTAACTCGCGCGCGCGGGCCGCTCGCGCGAAGGGTCGCTCGCGCGGGCCGCTCGCGCGATAAACCCATTTTTCCTTTATTAATAACCTTTTCTGTCTGCCTGAGGAAAGCAGGGTCGCGCGCGCGGATCGCTCGCGCGAAGGGGTCCTCGCGCGACCCTCACTCGCGCGACCAGCCAATTTTCCATTATATATATATGAATTCTTACGTCTGCCTGGGGAAAGCTACCTCGCGCGCGCGGGCCGCTCGCGCGAAGGGTCGCTCGCGCGGGCCGCTCGCGCGATTCTCGCGCGCGCGATCGTGGCGCGAGATGAAGCTGAGGCTTCGTCTTCTTCCCCCAGACTTCCCTGTTTCAGCAAAACAGGGTCTAAAATGACCCATTTCAGTTCTGTTAGCATATATGTCCTATTATATATGGATCTCTTTGTTTTTCAACAAGGATTAAGAATCCATGGTTAATTTAACATGATTCTCACCATAGCTCTCCAATTTTATGAGAAACCAAAACATGTCAAAATTTATTTTCTAATATACTTTTCCATATGAATGAATTAAGCTTCAATACATCAAACATAGTCAATACATACTATAATCTTCCATATTCATCTCTAAAAACGAATTTAGATTAAGGTTTGAAAATCTTGATTTCAAGCTATGAATTTCATACGTAGGATCAACAATGGTGTATTACCAAATTAAACAAACACCCAGTAAATAGACATGAAATTACATCCTTAGTGAGTTTAGAATACTCACTGTGATTAGAGATGGAAGTGATTGTTGAGAAAGAATCCAAATAAGAAATTCCAAATACAAACTTGAAGTTATGGTGATGTGCTATCTCTCTCTATAAAACTCTGTGTATCTCTTCTCAAATCTCTCTGTGTTTATAACAAAGTGCAGAATGTGTGTGTGTAATGAGAGTTATACCTATATAGGCCCCAATAGAGAGAACTTGGGCTCCAAGTTCAACCTTGGAGACTCCACATTGAATTTCAAGTATTAGTTTCTCAATCAATCCCATATGAACTACAAGAATTACAGATGTGTGTGTGTGTGATACACTTACGTATACATATATATCCTCAGATTGTGAAGAGGTAAGCTAGAGTAATAGGGGGCAATTCCAATAGTGTTTGGGAAAAATAGCTTTTGGCACAACAATACACACACACACCAAGCATTGACAAACAAAGCTTAAGCAAATGATGAGTTTCCATTAATAGCAATAAAGTACAAGTCATGTCATACTTTACGTCACTTCCAAAAATCTGGGGAAATTAAACACAACATGGACAGTTTTGAACATAAACTGGTATTTTCGGGGCGCGGTGGTCACCACAAAAATACAGGGATTCCATTTTAACGTAAGAATTGATTTTCTGGTTTCATAAAAATACTGATTGAGTCAGTAGGAGTTACTTTCACCGTTTTGGAATACAGATTTTGAAATCCACACAGGTATTACTAACTTTTGTAAAATTCCAATTTGACCCCAAAAGAATTTTGAATATGAATTAGATAAGAAATAAATATTCCAAACAAGTGACTGAAAATAAAATAAAAGCAGACAATGCTAATAGAATTTAAATATGCCATTGCGATTACAATTAAATTAAATATGGACAATGCAATTTCCAATTAAATATGAAAATAAAATTTAGAATTAAATGGAAATGCAGGTTATTACAGAATTTGCTCCAAGAGTTCCGTAGGGACTAGCTTTTCTCCCTTTTCTTTCTTCATCTTTTTCTCTTTTTTTTTTCTTGTCCTTTACCAGTTTGGACTTCCTTTTCTTCTGGTCTTTTGACTTTCTATGCTTACAGTTTGCTGCACTTGCACCTTCGGCATTCGTTTTGTTAGATGACTTTAGAGCAGCTTTTCATTTTTTCTTCATCCCTTTGGACTAAAAAATAGTCCATTCTTCATCACTGGATTCTTCCTTCATCACTCCAGAATCTTTATAGACAACACCTTCCTCTGTAGTATTGGAAGTAGTTTTCTCCACCAGAGGAATCTCAATAGTTTTAGAGTCAATGAGCTCTTGGATTTTGTCTTTTAAGACGAAACAATCACTGAGCGGATGACTAATCAAACGATGGTAGGCGCAATACTTCGGGTCATTCGTTTTTCCTACCTCATTGAGTCATTTGACATCTGAGAGTGTGATAAGCTTTTGTTCCAACAAATCTTCGAAAAGGTCTTCTACCAAATCATCCTTGAAGGAATACTTCTTCTCCAACCTTTCTTTCATGGACATCTTCTTACCATCCTTTGTTTTTTTTCACTCCGATTATTACAGCAGGCTTATTTCTTGTTTCAACCACTACTGCAGTAGAGGCTTTGAACTTCTCGGACGTTCTGGTTCTCCTTCGTTTACTGAGATGTAGCTCCATGTCATGTGCTTTGGTGCACAAGTCATTGAATCCTTCAAAGGTTTGAGCCATAAGGGCGGTGGAAAGGTCATGTCGAAAGTTGTTCAAACACATCCTGATCAACTCCAATTGGGTGAACTTCTGCGGGCAAACAAAAGTTAAAGCACGCCATCTTGCAATGAAATCCGTGACTGGTTCATTGTCACGTTGTTTATTCTCAATAAGCTCCGGCACCCCAACTCGCCTTTGAGTGTTACAGAATTGCTTAAGGAACTCTTTCATCATAGAATCCCAATTTGGTATTGAACCTTCAGAGAGGTTGGCATACCAAGTAAATGCAGAACCTTCAAGGGATTGGACAAATAATTGAAGACAAAGTGCTTCGTTTTGGGCAATAGGTCCACATCGGGAGAGGAAGTGGGCTACATGTTGTCTCGGATCTCCCGTTCCATCAAACATTTTAAAATCCGGTTGTGAGAAACCGAAAGGGAATGGAATGGCATCAACCCACGCCAGATATGGCTTTGTCACCATTCGAAAGCTCTCATCATCTTTTTCTTTTGCTTTTCGCACTTGCATCCTGACTAAGTCATCAATCATGGCCAGCAACATCAGATTCATCATGTCCTGAGCAGTTATAGGTATTGTTTTCCCTTGTGGGTGATTCGTAGGAGTTTGGATTGTAGCACGTGGTTCATGCCCCATCGAAGATGATGGGGTCTGAATACTCCCAACTCCTGCAATTACATTCGCCACTTGATCCTGAAGGTCTTGCATTTGTATTAGAAGAGCCGCCATCTCCTGCTCCTTTTTTTCCAATTGTTCTTGTAGAATAGAAACTTTCTCTGCCATCGTATCCTGTTGGGAGGGCGGGTCTTGGCCATCACCTATTCCCTCTGTAATCATAACTGCAACAGCCTTGGCCTTCCCTTTGTGTCTTGAAACTAAAGGGAGTTCGTTCTCTGAGGATGAAGATTCTTCGACTCCATACAATGGATTCTGAATATAGATATCTTCGTCAAGAGATTCGTTACATGAAGCTTCGTTTTTCCGCCTATCATCATCATCAACGCTAATCCCTTGGCTCATAGACCTTGTAACAGGTCCTTGGCGTAACAGTGGATTTTGGCAAGACGAACTTGACGAATTGTTTTTGTTGCTTCGGGCATTTGTATCCGAAATTCTTGTGGAAAAAATTGGGGATTTATTTGATACCTTCTGGCTTTCATTACTCAGAGCCTTTTCAATAGCGGCTATGACATTAGCCGCCACCGATCCTTCCTCTTTTTGTTTCTTGCTCTTTTTACTTGGAGTTATATCAGGCGAGCCCCTATTGTCATAGATGGAACGACTTCCGTACCTCGAGCAAAATACCCACTTCGTTCCGTACCTTGAGCAAGATACCTACTTCGTTCCGAACCTCCAGCAAAATACCCACTTCGTTCTGCCATCGAAGTTGTAGGATATGGATTTCTTCGAATGGGAGGATGGTTAATCCGCTGATTCTGTTGATGGTGCGGATATATATTCCGTCGAGCTTCTGAACACGGTGTGGGTGCAAACTTGTAAAATTTTGGATTAGTGGGGAGTACCTTGGAAAACGAACTCACACCATGAACCTTTTGTGGGCCTAGGGAATGCGTGCTAGATGCGTTCTGCTCGGCAAATGAATGCACCATGGGTGCATTTCGTTGAACAAATAAACTTCCAGTCGAAATTTTGTTGACTTGAAGGGGGTTCGAACGAATGTTTCGTTGGCCCAGGGAATGCATATTGGATGTATTCTGCTCGGCGAACGAACGCACCGTAGGTGCCTTTCGTTGAACAAACGAATTTTTGGTGGTGGTAGCGTTTTGGGCTGCCATCGCTGTTATGACCGCTTTCTCGGCTCCAGAGGCCACATGAAGTATGGCGGCATCAGAGGCGTCTGACATAGCCACTGCAGTGGCAATTGCTGCTGCCTCCACAGATTCTTCAACAGTTTTCAAAAACTTTTTGGTTAATGGGTGTGTAGACCCGATCTTTCTGGATGATTGTAGAAGTACGTCAGCCCCCCCTCTCAAGGTTTCGACCTTGTTCAGAGAAGATGCTTGTCTATTTGTACGAGCCACTGCGGAGACCTGCAAGGGCGTTTCGCGCCTTGGGGCCTTGCATGTGACAGGCACTGGGGTAAGCAAAACCTCCTTCCAAGATCTCACCTTTTCATTTTGAGGAGTAGGCGGTCTCCTGATGATGAGAGTGTACTTCGACCTTTCTAGGATCAATTCCGCATTCCTGATGAGAAAAAACACGAACCTGAAGTTAGTAAGTTCGTTTTTTGATCCTTCTAAAAGCCATCGCATCTTTTTTGTTTTGTTTTGTCTTTTCTTTTTTTTTTTTTATTGAAAGATGGGAGGAGAGACAGGTCCCACCGGGCATGCCAGAAATTTGTTGACACAAAATTTCGTCGTCCCGCTGAGTTGTGTTTGTTTTGTGGGATTCAAAAATCTGTGTTTAACAAATTACCACTGCCGCTTGAGCGACAGTGTTTATTGTTTGATTTGTGGTGTCCCTGTCTCCTATCTACCTAATGGCAGATCGTTAATTATTTTTGACCTCCGATTAACGATAAGAAGAAAACAAAATTAAACAAAAAAAGAAACAACAGATGGTAAACAAAAAGGAATTTTTTATTGATTGAAAGAACGGATTTCGGTCCATTTTTACATAGCTAGAATACATTAGATTCGAATACATCTTTTTTACCAGAGGGTTTGGAACCCTTTACCTGATGAACTCCATTGTGTTTGATACTTCGGGAGTCTTGTATTGACGCCTTCTTCTTCTGTTCTTCTGCTTCTTCTACTTCTTCTAAAGAGGTGTTTCTCTCTCTAGCTTCTGTAGCTTTGTACGTCTGTTCTCCTTTGTATTTCTCTGAACTCTTAGTTTTTTAACCCTTTGTTTTGTTCTGTCGATCTCTCTCTCCCTTCCTTTGATGCTTCAGCCATTTATTTATAGAGGCTGTCATGGGATAATACTATATCTCTTTGAAATTTGAAAGAGATAATACGTATCATTTGAATCTTTCAACTGACGTTGGAAACATTCGTATCTTTAGGATAATACGTATCTTTTGAAAGAGATATTCGAATATTGATATATATCACCCTCCCTTGATGGGAGATGTCTCTTTTTTGTTTTGTACCATCTCTATGTAAGATGGTACGCATCTTCTTCTTATATCCAACCTTCGAATTAGGATATCATCTTTGACTTGGTACGAACTTCATTTTGTTTGTATCATCTCTATTTGAGATGATACGTACGTATTTTCCAAAGATCTCAAGTGATATTCAAATATCCTATTCGAAATTCGAATACTGATATCCATTTTTTTTATATGACTATCTCTTTTACTTGTGTCATCTCCAAGCGAGATGACACGTATCTCGTTTTCAAGGATCCCAAATGATGTTCTGAATCTTTATTCGAAATTCATGATGTTCTGAATCTTTATTCGAAATTCGAACATTGATACCTCATCCGTAATCTCAACTTTACTTTGAAATTCGAACTTTGTATCTCACGTGTATTGTGAAGATACTTGAGTCATATTTGGGGTGCATTGACTAATGTTTGAGTTTTGAAACCAATTTCATGGGTTGATTCTTATTGGGCCAGTTGACCTTATTGGGCCAATTCGATTGGCCTAGAAGAATGAACTGGTCTTAACCTTCTTTTGGGTTGGACTTAAATTTAGGTTGAAATTTATGTGCCAACACTATCGGTAAAAGGTGGTTCAAAGGATCCTACTTTTTTAATTTTACATTTTTATCAATTGGTACACTTTTACTTAAATGATTTTTTAGTTTCAAAAACTTTAGTATGTCTCTTTTTTTGACTCTATCCATAAGACTCATACTTTTTTAGTTTTGTTTTTTTGGACTTTCCTAATTGCTTGTTTGTTTGTTTTTTTTTTTTTTTTTGAGTTTTAATAACTTTAGTATGTCACTTTTTTTGGTCCGTCCATAATTGAAATAACATTATTCATTAATTGACTCCAATTTTGGTATGAGTTTGAGTAAAGAATGGAGAGGTTTTTTAAAAAAAATTTACTCCAATTTGATTTGATATGGGTTTATGTAAGGACCGGAGCTGTGCCTTTACTCAAATTTTATACAAAAATAAGGAAAAATAATAAAATTCTCAAAAAAATTGTGTATGACCATTGGAGACGTGCATACCAAATCAAGTTTTTACTCAAAATTTTTAGTCAAATTTGAATAAAAAGTGAGTAAGGGATACAGATTGCCTAGCATCTCCAAATTACCCATACCAAATTCAAATTTGGTTCAAAACCCCCAAAAGTGCTCCCTAGCACTAGAACCAAACCCATACCAAATTGAGTTTTACCCAAATCTTATACCAAATTAAAATAACACTACTCATTGACTCAAATTTTGGTACGAGTTTGAGTAAATATTGAATAAGGTTTTTTCAAGTTTTTCTTTTACTCAAATTTGATTTGACGTGGTTTTGTGTAAGGGTGGGAGATGTGCTTTAACTCAAATTTTATACAAAAAAATGAGGAAGATCAATATATATTATAAAAAAAAAATTGAGTATGAACATTAGAGAGGTCCATACGAGCTCGGATCCTTGGCAACCCATTGGGTGCTACTGGGGTGGGCAGCACCCATGCGGTACTGGCAGAACCACAATATTTTTTTTGTGCCTTTTAAAAAAATACTAAAAAGTGGGCTTTGTGAAAAAATAATAATAATAAATAAATAAATCATACCCCAAAAATATGTATACTAGTAACTCAGATTCCACAAGTGCAAATATCTGGCTCCACCAGTGACCAATGATAGGCACATAACGAATTGCACAACGAATTGCACAAACGTGCAGCACATGGTTGCACCTTGTGCTGAAAAACCTGTACACACATTTTTGTGTGTACATACTTTTCAGCACAAGGACCAACCCTATACTGCACGTTTGTGCAATTCGTTGTGCACTTCGTAGAAGTTCCCATTACCACTTGTACACAAACGTAACACACACCCAACTTCTCAAGCCAACACCTTTTTGTGTGTACATGCTTTTCAGCACAAGAACCAACCCTGTGCTGCACGTTTGTATAATTCGTTGTGCAATTCATTGTGCACTTCGTAGAAGTTCCCATTACCACTTGTACACAAACGTAACACACACCCAACTTCTCAAGCCACACCTAACACGTACTGTCACACCATAAAATGTTTGAGTCACCATGACCATGGAATTGGGCTGTGGAAAAGTCTCAAGACAGAAACCAGGAAAAGATATTTTTAGAGAGAGAAAAAATGAAGTAGACTTCATGAGTCTTCACAATTAACGTGATCATGACCATGGAAATCTGTCTTACTGGTGGTTTGTGGTTGCTAGTTTTCATGGTGGCCTTCTAATACACCTCAAAAATTGAACTGGAAAGAGGTAACCTAAAAGACTAATCTCAGTTGATCTTCAATGGTGCGGTTCATTTTTCTAGTTTCTCAATTAGTTTTGATTACATATATATTATTGCCTGTTAGTGCCATTCAAGAGAGTATAAATATAACACAAGGCAAATCCATTAGTGTTGGCCAAACCATTATTTCATCTGGTGGTAACTTTGCATTGGGCTTCTTTAGTCCAGGCAATTCCACTAATAGCTACTTAGGCATATGGTACAACACTATCACAACGAAAACATACATATGGGTAGCTAATAGGGAATCCCCAATTCCCAAGAACTCGAATTCCACCGCAGTTTTCACGCTTGGCCGTGATGGAAATCTCGTTGTTTTGAGTGGAATGGAAGAAGTTATATTATGGTCATCAGACGTACGAGTTGATGATTCGTATGTGAACTCCACAGTTGGAGTACTATTGGAGACCGGAAATCTTGTACTGAGAAGAAGTGGTAATGAAGAGATTGAACTTTGGCAGAGCTTTGATCATCCCACCGATACATTGATGCCCGGTATGAAACTCGGCTGGAGAAAATATGGTGATCGAAAAGCAATTGCAACATCATGGGCTGATGATGAAGATCCTAAACCAGGAATGTTCAATGTAGGTTTCAATCCACAGGGGCGTCTACAGATCCACATTTGGAAGCAACATGATCCATATTGGAGAAGCAATGTGTTTAACCAATATGAGCCTCTTGTAACATTTAACGGCTCTCTAGAACCTGCACCATATGTAACTTTTTCCGAAGAAGGTGATGACATGTATATCAACTTTGGTGTCTTGGACAAATCCATCAAATTAAGGGCCACCATAACTCCTAAAGGGCAAGGCCAGGTGCTAGTGTGGGCAGCCAGCAAATGGCGTGCTCTCGCGGACTTGCCGAAAACCAAATGTGATTTTTATGGCGCTTGTGGACCATTTGCAAGCTGTGAACAAGATAGTTCTCCTGCATCGTGCTCGTGTTTGCCGGGGTACAAACCCTACAGTCAAATAGATTGGGACATGGGAAATCGAAGTGGAGGCTGTGTGAGTACCGAATCGAGTTGTAATATGGAAGATACATTTCAGATGATTGAAAGGGTTAAATTACCGGATTTTTCACTCTCAATGGGTAATATGAGCGCCCAAGAGTGTCAACATACGTGCCTTGGGAATTGCACTTGCTCAGCTTATGCATATTTTGTTGGAGAGAGTACTGTAAATTGCTTCAATTGGTTTGGAGATTTGGTGGATCTTGTGCATAATGATTTCCTAGGCCGAGATTTTTATGTTCGAATTCGTGTTTCCAAAGAGGGTATACATTTTAAATTCTTGCTTGCTTTCTCGATTTATGCTCTTTCTTAATTTAATTTGACAATCATGGTTGTTAGAATTGGCCAATTCGAGTTTCATATACTCTGGTATGATTCACAATTCAATACGATTCACAATTTTATAATTCGGACTTTGGAGTGCAGAACTTTCTGCATTTTGAGGCTTGACATCGCATGACACTTGTGTTAAAATGCATTTCTGTGCATTTTAAGCACTGTACATGTGTTTTTTTTTTTTTATATTTTTAACTAGGGTCTGCACGTCTGTTTATATATATATATATATATATATGTGGTATAAACATATATGCTATTATTGATTTTCTTATAAAGTGTATCTCAGATCCATAATTTTGAAAAACCTATTCACAATTAGATTTGACAACCAGTAGTTTTGATTGGGTTTCTTGATTGTGTAGGATGTCTTGCAAATTGTACTAGTTACTTGAGTCATTCATATATGTATGATCTCTGTGGTGGGTTGATTTAGATTTTTCTTTTTTTTTTTCACATGCAGTTGATAATGTTGGCACTAGTCACTCGACCTTTATAAAAAGGAATTCCACAACGATTGCAGCAACCACCGTTTCTTTTGGATTACTTCTTATCACTATTTCTAGCTATGTTTTGTGGAGGAAAAAATTTAGAAACAAGGGTATCTCTCTCTCTCTCTCTCTCTCTCTCTCTCTCTCTCTCTCTCACACACACACACACACACACACACACACATACACACATACACGGATGCATGGTATATCAAAATTATTCTATTTTTGGATACAGGGAGGATAGAGGGAAATATGCAAGGGATTACAGATGGAGTTGAGCAGAGAGATACAGAGCTGGTATCAATTAGTTTTTTGAGTATATTAGCTGCTACAGACAACTTCTCAGAAGCAAACAAACTCGGAGAGGGTGGGTTTGGCCCTGTTTATAAGGTAAGATCTGAGAAAAAAAAAATCACATCATTTGATAGTGTTACAGAAGATCCCAACTTGTTTAAGAGCCTATTTGGGTTTGTTTTCAAAATTATCATTTCCTGGAATATGACATTTTTTGAAAAGCTATAAATTGGAGGTTTTTTAAAAAAATAAGTGAAAAGGCTAATTCAAACGGTCACATCTTTTTAAAAAATCGACCACAAAAAAGCTATCCTAAATGGGCTTTGAGTTTTACTGCAAGTAATGGTGTATCCCTCATTGAAAAGGTGGTGGATTCGTATGCTTACAAGTTACCTATATATTTACTTTTTCTCAGGGGAGTTTGCCTGAATTTCCGAGAGTAGCCGTGAAAAGGCTTTCAAAGAAATCTCTACAAGGAAATGAGGAGTTCATAAATGAGTTGAAACTCATTGCCAAGCTCCAGCATAAGAACCTTGTTAGGATCTTGGGTTGCTGTTTAGAAGGGGATGAAAAGATATTGATCTATGAGTACATGCCCAATCGAAGCTTGGATACATTCATATTCAGTACATTTCTGTCTCTCTCTTGAAAGTTTCCACGATATGTTTTTATTTTTTTTTTCAAAGTTACTTTTGCTTAAGGCTCGGTTGGGTTCATTGATTTAGTGAGTGAAAAATAAGAAAAGGCAAAAAAAAAAAAAAAATTTGTGCGAACACTTTCCTTTGATTAATAAGGAAACAGTGGGGAAAATAGGAAGGAAAAGAGAACATAGAGAAAAGTGAATTACAAATATCATACAAGGCATTTCCCTTTTTCTTTTCTTGAGTTTCTATTACACGTCAAATAAATCAATTTCCAATGTTTTTAAGAGTGGAATAAAACACTTGGGATTTAGTTTTCCTTTTCGTTTTTCTATTCTTTTTCTTTTCCTTATCTACATCCCCATACCAAAGAGATCATAAAGGCTCGCGTAAATCCTTGATCAATTCTTTTTAATTGTCTTGCTTTTTCAGACCCATCTGAACAAACAAATCTAGATTGGAATAATCGATTCCGGATCATAGAAGGAATTACTCAAGGACTTCTTTATCTCCACAAGTACTCGAGATTGAAAGTCATCCACAGGGACATGAAGGCAAGTAACGTTCTTTTGGATGAAGCAATGAACCCAAAGATTTCAGACTTTGGAATGGCAAGAATTGTCAATATAAATCAAATTGAAGCCAATACAAACCGGGTGGTGGGTACATAGTAAGTGATCGATGTGGACATTCCTCCCTAATATGGTTTTTCATAAGGCTTTATTTGGTTTGTGGATTTGGATAAGGAAAAAGAAAAGGGAAAGGAAAACAAGCTTGTGTATTTCTCCATGCTTAAATAACATTATAAACACAAAGATTAAAATATATTTGCAACTTAAGAATAAAGACATGGAAGAGACTCACAAAATACAAAAAAAATTCATATGTTTCTCTTTATATTATTTTTTTTCTTCCTGTTTTCCTCATTATTTTCCTTGTTAACCAACCAGAGGAAAACATTTTCCTTTATGTTTTCTTTTTCTGTCCTTCACTAAATCCATGAACAATACAGAGCCTTAGTGTTTTCCTTTCCTTTCCCTTACTAAATCCATGATCACAAAAAGAGCCCAAGTAGCCAATACAAATGCCTCTACTAGAACTACAATTGTCACCTAATCTATTTGATGCAGTGGCTACATGTCACCTGAATACGCACTGTATGGGAAATTTTCTGAAAAGTCAGATGTGTTTAGCTTTGGAGTGTTGTTGTTAGAGATTGTAAGCGGTAGGAGGAACACTGGTTTCTACAACACTACCTTCCTTACTCTTTTAGCATGGGTAAGTATATATTGGAAATGCTAACCTACTACATATCTAAAAGTATAAATTTTTAAATGGACATAAAAGCCCTTGCAACCTCATTAAAGTGTGAGGGTGTGGGAGTGTGTGTGTGTGTGTGTGGGGTACTATAGTAACTTTTCCAAGAACATCTCTTTGTAAAATGACTTTAGTGCCCCCATTTCACCCATATATGTATATATATACATGATACATCCATGTGTTAATTAATTGGCATTTTGTTAACTCATATGTACTTTTGACTTTATATTAGGTATGGGAAAATTGGGAAGTAGGCAAAGGTGAGGATCTAATTGATCCGTCAATAAGGGAATCATGCACAATTCAAGAGGTTCTGAAGTGCATCAATGTGGGGCTGTTGTGTGTGCAAGAAGTTCCTAGTGATAGACCGTCGATGTCCAGAGTAGCTTTCATGTTAAGCAATGAAATTGCATCGCTTCCATCACCTAAACAACCTGGATTTTCCACTCAGAGGAGGATTCCCAATACTATTGGTCCTTCATCACAAACAAGCAACAAGTTTTCAAATAATGAGGTGACGATTAGCATGCTTGAGGCTCGATAGAGGTTCACCCTTTTTTTAACTTTAAAAGTCAATAGCATCATACTTCATTTTGAAAGCAGTGCATTATATTTGATTTCTAAGGCGTTGTTTGGTTCATGGATTTAGTGCCGGAAAGTAAAAGAAATAGTGAGGAACAATCTTTTCTTTGTTTGGTTCTATGGTACATGGACTCGGTACGGGTGTCGGTTGTGAGTACATGTCTAAAAGTCGAACTTCTACAATTAATGAATCTGCGGAGATGGTAGTTAATCTATATATTTCTTATGCTTTTAAATTTTAAGAGAAAGTTTTATGTTTTTTTTTTTTGCTTTGGTACTGGTAAGACTTTAATGTATGAGCATTTCATTCCCTTTGGAAGAATTCGTGTTAAAAGCAATACAACATGTGTTGTATATTTTAATATACAATAATGTAGTTTGTAATTTTAAATTGTGTATAAATGATTATTATTATTATTTATTGAAATGTGATAGACATCATTCAAGGGGTGTCTAAGATACCTATTGGAAAAGGTACCTAATGAAATGATATAACCAAAGAGTGCCATCTTTTGGATGAGGTACCAAGTAGTCTACATAAGATAAATGGGTTATTCATTTTAGGTGTGTGGAATACGTCTCTATTATTCTCTTCATATGTCAGTTGAAACCATATTCTTTGAGGCTTTTCTGAAAATCTTCAGAATTGCTATCTGGTATATTTTTTGGTTTTGTTGTATTCTGGATGGGATTTTCTAGGCATCCTACATATATAAAGTTCTACGTGCCTCAAACCCTTACAGATTTCATATTTGTTTTTTTTATTCTTCTCCATGGCGATCCGATCCCAACATATATAAAGTTAATTTGTTTCAAATTTGAGAAGCATAATTGTCATGCCCCGGAATCGCACATACGATTCCAGGACACGTGTCACGCCACCAAGGCATGTCCCCATTGCTCTAGAGTTCTATAAAACACATTTACAAAGTTTTGACTTATGAACTCAAGACATTTTCAAAGAGATTTTATAAATACATTCCCAAACACACCCTAACGAGTTCTTTCTCGAAAGTAATACTTTTATTGTTGAAATGGGTCCCAAAGCTACCCTTATGTTTAATTAGAAGTAAAATAAAATACCCAAAGTGGTAGAACTAAAAGAGGTGCAGGGGGTATTTCGATCGATCGAACTGCCCCCTTCGACCAGTCGAATGACCTCTGGGCAGAATCCTACCCCTGCTGCAGAATTTTGCCTAGGGCCATTCAACCACTTCGAATTTAACCAACTTTAAAACATTTTAAACACTGAGTTTAATCCAAAAACATATAAAAACACTATTGTAATATAAAATCCGGGCAACTTGAGTTCATACTAACCATTAAAATGAGTTTAAGAGAGATTAAATAAAAATCTATATTAAGTCGAACTCTTGGAATAAAACTCCGAGTTCGTCGTACCAACCAACCCTACAAGACAATTGAAACACGTAACCTTCCCAATTGAACTAATATAACACAAGCCATATATTACACGAGTTAAGCTTGCCAACTACCTAATACACGAACTAAGAATCCATATTACAAGTTTTACCAATCAACTAGTACATGATCCTCGCTCCATATTACAACTTATCTAAACATGAGTCAGGAAGTAAATATTAACATAACCTCCAAGCACAAACTAGTTACTCCCATTTTTACTAGTTCTAACTCAAAACTAGAAAGTTCACAACATAGCAACAACTACTCCCAAATCCACACGTTCCCTTGCCGATTCCAATTTATCACTTCTTCGATGCTTTATCTTTATCACCTACAATGGTTATTCAATAACCACTATACTATATCAGCAATATGCCGGTGAATGACTGTGACACTCTGCAAAAATAAAGCATATTATCATTGAAAAATAAAATGAATTACACTTTGATTTTTTAAAATAAAAGTACAATATTTCATCAAAACTCCCAACAGGCCCATATTCTCCACAAATCTCCTATATCATCCTTAGCCTTATCTCCCTTCTAGTCTTCGGTTACCGGCACTACCTGCATCTAAAACTACACCAGGAAGTATACAATATGACAGGAATATCAAAGGCTCAAAAGGTACAATAAAATAAAATAAATAGACCAATCACACAAACCAACTGCTCACAGAACCAACCACTCACACAAAGAGCATCATACCATGTTCCTCTAGGTCACATAGCAAAGAGACACCTCACCTCACCTCACCCGTCTCCAGTACGTCGGTCCCTGAGGCCTGTTGGACTATTGGTAGGTGCGCCTTGCTCATGACCCTTTAGTCCCATAGCACTTAGCAATAAACAAATACTCATTGAATCCAAATAAAAGCACAACATAACTGCAAAAAGAGTACAAGTAGAGATAACAAAGAAATACTCCGGAGAATTTAGAAAGCATATTGTACACAACCCGGTACCTATAAGTGATGTTGAGCAACTCCCAAACACTTCTCTTCTTCTTTTTCCTCTAACTTTCTCTTAGAAATTCTCTTTGACCTCTATGAAATTTGGTGTAAAAGTAATGAAGCATAGCATCCATATTTATAAGCTAGGCGTCTTGGTGGCCAAAATGAATTGGATGACCACGATTGGTTAGCTTAGGTTAGGTAGTCTATTTGGTGGTCAAGATCATTTAGGTTAGGTAGTCTATTTGATGGTCAAGATCATTTAGGTTAGGTAGCAACTAAATATTTTGCTTGGTCCCCAAGTCAGTTGGATTTGAACTAGGTTGGTTAGGATTCAACTAAATGTGAAAAGTACTGAAACCGATATATCTTCTAAACGGAGATCGAAAAATCTTAACTTTCAACACGAATACCAAATCATTTAATCTCACGCAACTTTTCCTAAAAAAAATAATATTTTTAGTTCATGACTTACAAAATTAGAAAATTTACCAAAATACCCCTGTGACCAATTTTTGCTAAAATCGCACACGAAGTCTAAATCGTCAATTTAAACATGAAAATATGGGTTACTACAATGACAACATTTATGCACATGAATAAAAACATGCTTAATCTCATCTTTTACACATAACTATGGTCTCCGGGAACGCGAGTACCAGCTACCCTTTCACGCTAGTCCGCGACTACTTCATTAGTCCGCACAACTAACCGAGACCCACGCCTCTCTCATTTAGACGTGCGACCTGCATGGCCATTTTGGCACCTAGTCACATTCTCGATGGCAAGTAGAAGTTCCCCATTGACCCATATATCCAACTCAACATGATCATATAATCACATCACCGTGCAATTTCACAAATTATACATGGGCTATCAGAATTACTCTAAATATGTGAATTTAAGCTAACTAATCATGCTTAGCATCGCAAAGACAACCTCAAACATCCGATTATCCACATTCCATAATTATTGTCACTCACCTCTTGGTTTATCACTCCTAATCACAGAATTAAGATCCTAGTAGTGCCCAAGTATAATTCCTATACAAAATATACAAGTTATGAGCTAAGCCCCCAAATTGGGTCGCAGAAAAACTATCTCATAATTTAATAAGATTAGTACTATCGCATTAGACTCACCTCTAGGAGTCCGAATATATAGCATGTTTTGAAATTAAACGTCAAACGGCACGTCATTTGTCGTCGCGAGCGTCGTCGAAATTTCCGTCGTAACTTTCTTGTTTTCTCTCTGTAAATGTCTTGTTGCTTTGGAGAAGAAGAGTCATGTGATGAGTCATAGTCCAAGTGTCATACAACATGTAAGTTGTAAGTTTGGGTTTCTATTATAACCTCCTCCATAGTTTACTAGTTTACAATTATGCCCCTGCTAATTTACAAAACATATTAAAACTATCCCAAACTTAAATGGACATTTGTCTATGTCACGTATGGGTCCCATAAGTGGTCCCACATAATATTATGAAGTTGCTAATTAACCTACTAATTATGCAATGTATCAAATTCGCTATCACAAAGGTACTCCTAACGGACCTTAGGAATGGTCTCTAAAAATTAAAATGTTATTAAAACAACACAATATAACATTCACATATGCCTTAATAAACATATAAGCACATAAGAATTACTCCGCATATTTGTCCCATCACACAGGGATCTCTTATATCTGTCGCAAACTGGGACTGCCACATTGGCCTAACTCTGGGTTCCAAACTAGACACCCATAATCATCTTAGTGAGTTAAGCTCACTTAGCACATATAATCACATTATTAATATAATGCTAATGATGCATGCTAACAACAATTAAGTACGTATAGCCCGCAGGTGTGGGTATTACAATAATATTATTAAATATGGAGTATGTGTTATTGAACATGTACCACTGAGTATATTCAACAATTTTTCTTTGTGCACAATCATATGCAAGTCCTTGAGTAAAGACATACAAAGTGAATAGCCCATTAATTTTGCAATAGATTTTGTAAAATAGTTTATGCTGTAGTAGATATCCTAAGAGGATACTTTTGGTGCCAATTTAGTTGCCTAAATTTTATGAGTATTAATGCAAATCTATTTATAGAGGGGCTAATCTTTTGAGATTGGAAGAAGTTTTTTAGACTTTTAAACTAAAGAAATAGAAAGATTGGTGAATTAATTTGGAATAGTAGAGTTGTGGCCACAACTGACTCATCTATTTCTTTATGAAGTGTGTCTTCTAAATAATTTACTCTAGAAGGCTTAGCAATGTCTATGGTGCTAAAGCTAAGACAAATTTTTTGGAAAAATATAATGTGAAATAGTTTGAATTTTTTTTTTGTTGCCAACATAGTTATTTGATCAAGATAATTGATCAAATAATGAAATTGTATAGCTAGCTAATTAATTAGGTTGTAAAACCTATGTTGATAGAAGTCAAAGGGAAGCTGCAGACCTTTGACTTTTTACAGAAAATATCTAGTGGAATAGGACTGAAACTTGATTTTCTATTAGTCACCGATAATAGTAACCCAACCTTATTTTAGCACATCACTGTTGGAGTATGTTTAAAATAAGGGCAAATAAAATGGGTTGGTTATATTGTAAATAAAGAGAAATGAGAGGTAATATTATATTTATGAATGGGTAAAATATATAATATAAGATAATATCTTATATTGGTTTGAAATCCATAGACACGTTGGTTATGGTAGACTCAAACAAGCGCGCGAGAAGCATAGAATAATTTTCCTATGATTCAAAAACAAACTCTTAGTCACTAACAGTTACCAGACGGTTGGATTTGACCCGAGGTGATGTTTGAATAGCAAGGAACATGTCTCTTGAAAGGGGCTGTTTGGTATGTAAAATTGTGACCATAGGAAGGATGCAATTATTCAATTAACACCCTTACAACTATTAAAAATAGGCCGGTACTCCAGATTTGAGAACTGTACGAAAAACTATTACTCTCTTTCTTTCTCTTTACAGAACAAAGCAATCCGAATTACCATCTTCTTTGTCCTTATACTTTCTATAAAATTATATGTCTGTATTATATTAACTGCAGTAATATAATACAGAATTGGTTGAAAAATATCAGTGACTATTCTAGGTTGTCTTCAATAGTGCATTTTGCAGACAGAGTTTGCTTCATAGTATCTTGAATACAAACTTGCGGAATACCCAATTGCACACCAATTATAATATCTGGTGGGGGCGAATATTGTATTTAGGAAAGTGTCTAGTACACGCTTTGAAGATCTATTCAGTGGTTTTTTGAAGAACATCCGCCAACTAGAAGACGTATTATTTTCAACAATCACTAATTTCAAGGTTTAATGGCTAATAACAAGTACTGTTACGTGATAGTTTGGGCACTGAGAAACCATTTATGGTCCATTCCAAGATGATTAATACTGACTGCTACATTTTAGGAGGATGAGTTGTAAACTCTTTTAGTGAAGTTCAAAATTATCTCAAGTGTATATAGGGACACATTGATGGAACTTCACCTATGTGAACATAAAATTGGTACTGCTTATAGCAAGAATTGGAGTTAATTCTTGTAAATGTTCATGAAACTAGGATTAGCGCATGGCCATAATAGTGCTAAAAGATAGGAAAGTCTCAAACGAAGCTGAATAAATTCATGTGTGTGATATTTCCACATAAAGAAGATGTGGTTTAATCGACTAGACACCATATACTTCGTAAGAACTTTGAAATGTTTACACTAATTGAAGGTTTAGATCGAAAGATACCTTCTTATATGCATGTCTTTATACTTTAACTGACTAGTGGTTTTAATATTACAACCTAGTGGGGAATTGTTGTATATTAATATAAAATAAAATGCTTATAATATTACATGTGTATAAATGATTATTATTGTTTATTTAGCTAAATGTGATAGACACCATTCAAGGGGTGGCTTTCGGGTTAGAGATAGTGATCCTTTAAGAGGTGTCTAAGATAATGGAAAAGGTGCCTGATGAAATGACATAATTAAAGGGTGCCATCTTTTATAAGAGGTACCAAGCGGTCTATTTAATACATGTAAATTGCCAAGCATACATTCGATTATTCTCTTCATATATCAGTTGAAACCATCTTCTTTGAGGCTTTCTTGAAAATCTTTAGAATTGCTATTTGGTTGATTTTTGGGTTTTGTTGTATCTTAGAGGGGATTTGCTAGGAACCCTATAGCAAACTCTTTGTGAGTGGGGGCATATAACTCCTTAAGGACAGTAATCTACTCTCCTCAAAGTCTTGTAGTTTTAATATTTATTTTCTGATTCTTCTTTCATGGCGATCTGATCCCAACAATATGGACCTTAATGTACTAGTTCATAGTTTCTCGTTGAAGAATGAGCCATTTTCATTATTTTGGTGTGTATCCGACCAGAATTGTCGGACACAGATTCCATACCCTTGTCTGAGTGTCAAGTATCAGGTGTGGAGAATGATAAGGGGATAAATGGTTGAAAAATGTTAATAATATGTTTTGAATTTTGTGAGTCACTTGTTTTTCTCTTTTCTTGAGCCATTAATTGTAGAAAATTTTATTATATAGGGAGGGAGGGGGGGGGGGGGGTGTGGGGTAACACCCCTCTAAAAACCCTTTCTGTCAAAGAACCCTTTTTGTCAAAGCTTCTTCCAGGAGCTCTCCCTCGATGGGAGAGCCCTTGGATCTCTCTATTTGTTAGTTCTCCCTCTTTAGGCAGGTATTATCCCTCTCTTATAGGATTTGTTTTTTTTATTATTATTATTATTATTTTTGATTGGTTTGGGTGCCTAAGTCTAGATCTCCTTCATTCCTTCATTTTGCGGGTAGATCTAGCTACTCTTCTTTGCTTGCAAATGCAATTTTGTCTTTTTAGATATGGTGATTTACTCATACAAATCTAGCGTTGTCTCTATCATATCCGATGGTTTTTCATCAAATCTGGCACTTTGGTGGAGTCTTTTCGTAGTCACTGTGAGTTTGAGGCGATCTCTATTGTGGATCGGTTTGGCAGCTTCCTTCCTTGTCGGCTTAGTCTCGAGTAACGCCACATACAATTTTATCAGGGATTGAGGTTTGCAAAATGGCAAAGAAGTTTGTGTTGCTAATTGTTTAATGTGTTTTCTTACTTTTGTATGCTGGTAATGGTTCTTTATGAGATTTGCAATATAAAAATAATAATAATAATAATAATAAATAAATAAAAGAACACATGGGAAACTGGTTTTCCTTTTTGTTTTTCTTTTCCGTTTATTTTTCTTCTTCAAATCCACAAATAAAATGGAACCTAAAAGTACAGTTGTTGATTACGACAATATTGACATGTTTTCTTAATACGTACCCACGCTGGTCATCTTAGTTTCCAAACCTGGGGTTTAAGATCAGCATTCGAACAAGAACCGATTATTCATAGAGGTGATGGAAACTATTGTACCGCCCTTTTGTTATTAACTTTGAATATTCAGAATTTGTTGAGAAACAGTGTCTTTGTTTCTTACTTAATTTGTTTGCCTTCATGTGTTTTTCTAGAATAAGCATTGGCTCTTTGTGTTTGTTGTTTGAGGGAATAAGTTGCGGAATAAGCATTATTCCATGTGTTGTGTATTATTGTATACCAAATTTGAAAGCCAAAATAATACTTTCAAATTTATTTCTCTATATGTCAAGGAAGTAGATATTTCAATTATAAAGCAAGTCACAATACACTACAACAGATTTGACCTTTTGTGGCGCGCAAAGTGCGTCACAAATAATCAAAACGCGTCACAAATACTTATTTGTGACGCGGTAACGCGTCACAATTGGGGTCACAAAATCCCTAGTCGCAAATAATTTATTTGTGACGTAGTCAACGCGCCACAAATAATAATATTATTTGTAACGCCATCGTGCGTCACAAATAATAAAATACTGCGTCACAAATAAACTGACATGAATACCAAGTACACGCGCCACAAATAAGAGTATTATTTGTGACGCACTATACGCGTCACAAAGAGTGATTATTTGTGACGTATAGTAGGCGTCACAAATAATAATTTTCATTTTAAGAATATTAATTGTGACGCCTTTATATGCGTCACAAAAAAAAATTTCCATTTTAAGAATATTAATTGTGGCGCCTCTATATGCATCGCGAATAATAATTTCCATTTTAAGAATATTATTTGTGACGTATATATATGCGTCACAAATAATAATTTTCATTTTAAAAATACTATTTGTGACGCATATACATGCGTCACAAATACACTATCAGAATTTTGTATAGTATTTGTGACGCATTTAATGCGTCACAAATGCTATAGGGAAATTATATATATATTTTTTATTTTTTCCTAATTAGGTAATTTTTACATGCTATATACCTACGCTACATACCTGCGATAATTTCAATATTTCAAAAACACAACTACGAAACGCATCACAAGAAATAAACATCTAAAATACTAATTCATACAAATAAAAATTTAAAGATCAAGTCCAACAACCAAAATGCTAATTCATACAAATAAAAACTTAAGTGTTTTCCAATACAACACTAAAATTCAAAACATCCAACATTTGGGATCACTAAACACATCCAACATCATCCACCATAAAATGCAACTCCATACCTGAAATGTGAAAAAAAAAATTACATTTTAGCCAATCCAAGAAAAATATAAAATGAAAAACTAAAAAAGCATATTTAGTTTGAAGTCTAACTAGGCAAATGAACAAATATAACTTGTGATGCGTTATTTGATAATCGGAAGTCCGTTTTATATTCCGTTTGTTCCGACAACTTTAATTAGGCGTGTTTGTGTTGCTAGTTAAGTTTCACGTCTATCGGATCGGCGGTTTAAGGTTTCACCCCCCAAACCCCAAGAACTAAGCTTTTTCAAGCCTAAGTATGTCAAAACTTGCTTTTCACACGTTATTTGATAACCGAAAGTCCGTTTTGCATTCCATTGGTTCCAACAACTTTCTTTAGGGGTGTTTTTGGCGCTACTTAAGTTTCACGTACATCGGATCGGTGGTTTATGATTTGACCCCCCCAAACCCCAAAAACCAAGCATTTTCAAGCCTAAGTATGTCAAAACTAGTTTTTTACGCGTTATTTGATAACCGAAAGTCCGTTTTTTATTCCGTTTGTTCTAACAACTTTATTTAGGCGTGTTTGTAGTGCTGGTTAAGTTTCACGTCCATCAGATCGGCGATTTACGATTTGACCCCCCCAAACCCCATAAACCAAGCATTTTCAAGTCTAAGTATGTCAAAACCAGTTTTTTACGCGTTATTTGATAACCGGAAGTCCGTTTTGCATTCCGTTTGTTCTGATAACTTTCTTTAGGCGTGTTTGAGTTGCTAGTTAAGTTTCACGTCCATCGGATCGGCGGTTTACGATTTGACCCCCCCAAACCCCAAAAACCAAGCATTTTCTAGCCTAAGTATGTCAAAACTAGTTTTTTACGCGTTATTTGATAACTGGAAGTCCGTTTTGCATTCCGTTTGTTCCGACAACTTTCTTTAGGCGTGTTTGTAGTGCTGGTTAAGTTTCACATCCATCGGATCGACGGTTTGCGATTTGACCCCCCCAAACCCCATAAACCAAGTATTTTCAAGCCTAAGTATGTCAAAACTAGTTTTTTACGCGTTATTTGATAACTGGTAGTCCGTTTTGCGTTCCGTTTGTTCCAACAAATTTATTTAGACGTGTTTGTACTGCTGGTTAAGTTTCACGTCCATCGGATCGGCGGTTTACGATTTGACCCCCCCAAACCCCATAAACCAAGCATTTTCAAGCCTAAGTATGTCAAAATTAGTTTTTTACGCGTTATTTGATAACCGGAAGTTCGTTTTGCATTCCGTTTGTTCTGAAAACTTTCTTTAGACGTGTTTGTAGTGCTGGTTAAGTTTCACGTCCATCGGATCGGCGGTTTACGATTTGACCCCCCCAAACCCCATAAACCAAGCATTTTCAAGCCTAAGTATGTCAAAACTAGTTTTTTACGAGTTATTTGATAACCGGAAGTCCGTTTTGCATTTCATTTGTTCCAACAACTTTCTTTAGGCGTGTTTGTAGTGTTGGTTAAGTTTCACGTCCATCGGATCGACGGTTTACGATTTGACCCCCCAAATCCCATAAACCAAGTATTTTCAAGCCTAAGTATGTCAAAACTAATTTTTTACGCGTTATTTGATAACTGGTAGTCCGTTTTGCATTCCATTTGTTCCGACAACTTTCTTTAGATGTGTTTGTAGTGCTGGTTAAGTTTCACATCCATCGGATCGGTGGTTTACGATTTGACCCCCCCAAACCCCATAAACCAAGATTTGCTGATTAACAATATAGCAATAATGTTGACTAAAAAAACAATACAGACTGGAAGATTTCCCCTCCATGGGTCTTAGCAAACAGAGCTAAATTGTGTGCCACCTTATTTCATTATCTTCCCTTGTGAACAATTTCCTTGACATTAATCCTTGTCTGACCATGGGCCGAGAAATATATTACAAATTGATGGATTTATTATCACTTCAAGTTTTTTGAAGTCTCTTAACTGTATAAGGGTTGGACCAATGTGATAGTAATAAAAACTATATAAGGGTTGAGAAATAAATTTTTAATCTGAAATGCCAAGTACATAAGTTATATTGTATAAATAATTGTTCTACAACAATCCATGATCACAATTTCCTTATCAAAAGGGATTTTTTTTTCTTTAGCAGTGGCCACATTGCAACTTTAATGATCAAATAGTCATGTGACTATGTTCTACCATTGGCTTAAATTTCAAGCAAGAAACTTGGCTCCCATCTTCTATATACATTACAGTGAACACATGACCATGATTGCTTCTATATCAATGGTCATGCTTGCTTCTGAATATAAAGACACACATATTTATATTTCTCTAGTCTGTTATGCACAACACTAAGCACTAAGCCATGAACTATAATTTTTAGGGAAATAATTTTCTGTGTATAAGGAAACAAATAAAAAGTTGCTCAGAAAAAGATTAACCCAAACAGAAAATGAAAGTTTGCAACCCAAATCAATATAAGAACAACATTAAATTTGCAAAACCCAAATCATTAATGACCTTTTAGAGTTTAATCCACCCTCATCAACCAGAGAAATAGATGCATACAAGCTTTAGAGTTTATATATATATACAATCTAAGCTTGAGATCTGTGAGAGGGAAAGAGAGAGAGAGAGAGTGAGAGAGCCGTGTGGGTATGTGTGTGTGTGTTAACTTGGCCATGTGTGTGAGAGAGAGAGAGATTGTGAGAGTGATGAGAGATATATTACCAGAGAGAGAGATGGAGGAGGCGATGAGGTGCTGGAGGAGGTGGAGGTGGTGACCCAGTAGATGAGGCGGCGGAGGAGGTGCTGGAAGCGGCAATGATCCTCTGGAGCCGTGTGGAATTTTGGGGGGGAAGACTTGAGAGTGACCCTCTTTTGGGGGGAAATATGCTGGAGAGTGACCCTTTTTGGGGGGAAGTTTAGGGGAAATGTTTAGAGATTTGGGAAATTTTGATGAAATGTGAAATGTAATTGGGGATTTTTTTTTATTTTATTTTTTGGACTATAAGCCTAAAACTTTATCTCATTTTTTTTTACTTGAATTTTTTTTTAAACACAAAACCAAATGGAAATTTTTTACAGTACTCCCTCCGTCCCTTTGTTTGAGTCCTATATTCCACTTTGGGATGTCTCAAAATTAGTGTTCACTTTCCTAAATTGGTATATAATTTTTACTTATTTTCCAAACCTACCCTTTCTTGAAATCTACACCAGGACAAAACTAAAAATGTTATTGTAATGATTAGGGACAATTGTGGAAAGTAAGTGTAGATTCTTTTTGTCCCCCTTAAAAAGTTGAGCTCCCAAAGGTGGACTCAAAAAAATGGACGGAGAGAGTAATTTTTTTATTTTTTTTTAAATTTGTGTCACATATTGTGTAAGTGATACTTACCAATGCCATTTTATGTGGTACATCTGATAAATATTTGAAAACCTAATTTGGTTTTTAAATTTGGAAAGTATAGCATTCCTTTTTTTAATTCAAAAATACAATACCCACATTGAAAATAAAAATATAACAATACTGCATAGACAATACTTTTGAACACCAAAACTTAGGGTGTGTTTGATAACCTAATTAAGTGGTGAAAATAAAACTTTTAGCACTTAATTTCTTTCAATGTGTTTGATAATGTACCACCTAATCGAAAACTTTAAGTTTAAATTTTCTGCTGAAAACAATCACTGAATGCAATCTATTTCAGTACTTGAAACACTGTTTTCAGTACTGTAAAACTAGTCGGTTAAAATTTTCAGTACTTAATTTTCGGACTTAATTTTCAGTTTTATCAAACGGACCCTTAAACTTCCAATGTATCGACATTTTTACAAACTCCCGGTTCAACCATTTCGGTTTGGACAGTTTTGGAACTATGAACGGTTTCCTGCACGTCCCGACCCATTTTATAGTCCTGTTCCCGATTTCGACGATTCGACCGTCCAGTCCGGCCCAATTTTTAAAACCATTGTATATACATATGTACATATTCGGGCTGGCCATGCCAAATTGAGACCCAACCAACCCGACCCAGTCCGACCGACCCGAATGAATTTTGTCGGTTTTGGCGAGTTAGTGGATTATGTGATTGATCTAGTGAGTCACGGGTTTTGAAAGTGAGACCCGAGTGTATTCGGTTCGGATGACGGATCTACTTATAGGAAACCCGATTCCACCCGACCCGACCTGACATGATACCTAAATAGCGAAAACCCCTAAAATATCAATATGTGTCTCAATTCCATGACTATAAAATCGCCTCCTTCTACCTCTATCACTCTAATAGTCAAAACCCACCATTATCAGACCCCCCCCCTATCTCTCTTTCTCTCTCTCTCTCTCTCTCTCTCTCTCTCTCTCTCTCTCTTCCTATTCTTTTTCTTACTCCCCTTCTTTCTCTCTCTCATCGGTACAAAATCCCGTCGATCCCAATGACGACCAACAAGATTGCATCGATTCTCGTCAGATCGCGTCTATCTTTAGGGTATGCGACCCCAACATCGTCGGAATCTCAATCTCACCGTCGACGTCGTTCATCACGTGTGCTTAAAGCTTGAAGTTAGGCATCCTCTTCTTTACTTCTTATTCATTTCTCCATTACTTCTTGATTAACTTTTCTTCTATATTTCCCTCACTTTACCATGCAATCTACTTTTATTTTCTGTGGTATTGTAGTAGATCGATATGATTTTTGCACAAATTTGTTATTGCATTTTTTATTTCATAAAAAAAGAGGTGTATACTCTTGATTTCTCAGTGGAAATTAGTCTGAAAGTGGACTTCTGCTATACATGTAGGTTTAACCTGAACCTTACTCGACCCAACCCGAACCGATGGTTGAAAAACTTTAAAATGAGTAAAGTCATCTCTCTCCTCTTCTCTCTCTCATATATCTCCTCTTCTCTCTTCTCACTCTCTCTCTCACTCTCTCTCTCTCTCTCATCTATACAAATGTAACAAAACAAAAGGAAACCCCTCTCACTGCCACACACATCTTGCCACTGCCCAGTCACCGACGAAGCTTGGAGCTCTCGTTTATTGCCTCTTGCCGCCACCACTACATCTCGCCTCTCACCACCTGTCCTTGGACCTCGTCGATACTAGCCTTGATGGTACATGGTTGGACACTATCATCCCTCATCCCAGACTCCTCAGGTTTCTTCTTCTTATTCTTCATATTTGGCCCTAATGTAGGAGGTACGAGTTAAGTTTCATGGCTAACGGATCGACGGTTTGCATTTTGACCCGCCAAACCCCAAAAACTTAGTCTAAAAGGTAAAAAAGTTGTTTTGTAGTGTATCTTGATAACCGGAAGTCTGATTCACGTTCTGTTTCATCCTGCAGCTTTATTTAGACGTGTGGGAGGTGCGTGTTAAGTTTCGTGGTTACCGGATCGACGGTTTGCAATTTGACCCCCCAAACCCCAAAAACTTAGTTTTTCATAGTCTACGAGATAAAAAAGTTATTTTGTAGTGTATCTTGATAACCGGGAGTCCTATTCTAGTTCCGTTTCTTCTTGCAACTTTCTTTAGACGTGTGGGAGGTGCGTGTTAAGTTTTGTGGTTACCGGATCCACGATTTTCATTTTGACCCCCCAAACCACAAAAACTTAGTCTAAAAGGTAAAAAAGTTATTTTGTAGTGTATCTTGATAACCGGAAGTCTGATTCGCGTTCTGTTTCTTCGTGTAGCTTTCTTTAGACGTGTGGGAGGTGCGTGTTAAGTTTCGTGGTTATCGGATCGACGGTTTGCAATTTGACCCCCCAAACCCCAAAAACTTACTTTTTCATACTCTACGAGGCGAAAAAGTTATTTTGTAGTGTATCTTGATAATCGAGAGTCCGATTCCTGTTCTGTTTCTTCTTGTACCTTTCTTTAGACATGTGGGAGGTACGAGATAAGTTTTGTGGTTACCGGATCAACGGTTTTCATTTTGACCCCCCAAACCCCCAAAACTTAGTCTACGAGGTGAAAGGGTTATTTTGTAGTGTACCTTGATAACCGGGAGTCCGATTCTCATTCCGTTTCTTCCTGTAACTTTATATAGACGTGTAAGAGGTGTGTGTTAAGTTTCATGTTTACCGGATTGACGGTTTACAATTTGACCCCCCAAACCCCCAAAACTTACTTTTTCATAGTCTACGAGGTGAAATAGTTATTTTGTAGTGTATCTTGATAACCTGGAGTCCGATTCCACTTCCGTTTCTTCCTACAACATTCTTGAGAGGTGTGAAAGGTACGAGTCAAGTTTCATGATTACCGGATCGACGGTTTGCATTTTGACCCCCCAAACACTAAAAACTTAGTCTACGAGGTGAAAATGTTATTTTGTTGTGTATCTTGATAACTGGGAGTCCGATTCTCATTCCATTTCTTCCTACAACTTTATATAGATGTGTGGGAGGTATGAATTATGTTTCATGGTTAACGGATCAACGGTTTGCATTTTGACCCCCCAAACCCCATAAACTTAGTTTACGAGGTGAAAAAGTTGTTTTAGTATATCTTGCTAATCGGGAGTCCGATTCCCGTTCCGTTTCTTCCTGCAACTTTCTTTAGACATGTGGGATGTGTGTATTAAGTTTTGTGATTACTGGATCGACGTTTTGCAATTTGACCGCCCAAACCCCAAAATCTTAGTTTTTCATAGTCTACGAGGTGAAAAAGTTATTTTGTAGTGTATCTTGATTACCGGGAGTCCAATTGAGGTCCCGTTTCTTCCTGCAATTTTCTTTAGATGTATGGGAGGTACGTGTTAAGTTTTGTGCATACCAGATTGACGGTTTGCAATTTGACCGCCCAAACCTCAAAAACTTAGTTTTTCATAGTCTACGAGGTGAAAAAGTTGTTTTATAGTGTATCTTGATAACCGGGAGTCCGATTCCGGTTCCATTTCTTCCTGCAACTTTCTTGAGACGTGTGGGAGGTACGAGTTATGTTTCATGGTTACTGGATCCATGGTTTGCATTTTGACCCCCCAAACCCCAAAAACTTAGTCTAAAAGGTAAAAAAGTTGTTTTGTAGTGTATCTTGATAACCGGAAGTCTGATTCGAGTTCTGTTTCTTCCTGCAGCTTTTTTTAGACGTGTGGGAGGTGCGAGTTAAGTTTCGTGGTTGCTGGGTCGACGGTTTGTATTTTGACCCCCCAAACCCCCAAGACTTAGTTTACAATGTGAAAAAGTTGTTTTGCAGTATATCTTGCTAACCGGGAGTTCGATTCCCGTTCCGTTTCTTCCTGCAACTTTATTTAATTACTAGGGATTTAATTGTTGATTTTATTTGTGGCGCACAATATGCGTCACAAATAATAGGGATTTTATTTGTGACGCATCTGATGCGTCACAAATAGTAAGGATTTTATTTGTGGCGCACTACATGCGTCACAAGTTGATGGGATTTAATTGTGGATTTATTTGTGGCGCACATTATGCGTCACAAATAGTAGGGATTTTATTTGTGGCGCACCAGATGCGTCATAACTTGTAAGGATTTTATTTGTGGCGCACCGTATGCGACACAACTAGTAGGGATTTTATTTGTGACGCACAAAATGCGTCACAAATAAAGTCTAATGATTGGTCAACCTAATTTTTTTGTGACATCTGTAAGTGCGTCACAAATACTAAATACGCGTCACAAATAATGATCTTTTGTGACGCGTTTGCGCGTCACAAAAAGTGCGCGTCACAAAAAACCATATTTGTTGTAGTGATAATAACCTCCCAACCAAGCCATATAAGGTATATATTACGTACCGTTTGTTTCAATGCAAATTAAATATATATATATATATTTTTTTTTTTACTACATATGTTTGGTTGTATTAAAAAGGGTTAAATACACTTACACTCTCTATGATTTGGCCGATTTGCATTTACCCTCTTATGGTTTAAATTTTGGCACTAATACCCCTATGGTTCGGACTAAAGTGCAACCGTTAAATTCGTTGTGGATAATTTTAGCACTAATACCCCCTCTGGTTTGACCGATTTGCACTTACCCCCGTCAATTCCTTAGCAAATTTTAACAGTTGTACTTTGGTCCGAACCATAGGAGGCATTAGTGCTAAAATTTAAACCACAAAGAAGCAAGTGTAAATCGACCAAACCACAGAGGATGTAAATGTATTTAACCATATTAAAAATAAGTAAAACATTTTACTGGTAAAATATTTTACACCAATCGATGCAAAATATTTGACTTACGGATCAAAAGTCCGTAAATCATTTTCCAAGCCCCTGAGGTCATGCCGGCTCTTCTAATCAGTGCTCTTCATGAGATGTGGTTCATAAGTTGAATCCACTAATTTGCAGTCCATAGGTCCTCATAAATCACTGCGGGTCTGACAAAGAGCATGTGGTTCATCCTATAGTTCTTTGGAAAAAATATTAACCAAACACAGAAAAATAATAGAACAAAATCTTTTTACAAGACAAATATTTTATTCGAAAAATTTGTTGCAATCAAAATTATTTTACATTGAAACAAGAGTTATATTTGGGGCACTAACAATATCCACTAACACTTATTAACACACTCTATCTCTCTTCTAGTGACATTGTGGGGTTCGTAGTAGACCCCGCAGTACCACTAGGAGAGAGATAGAGTGTGTTAGTAAGTGTTAATGAATTTTGTTAGTGCCCCTAACATTGCCCATGAAACAAATAGAGGGTACCTTACCAACTATTTACTCTTTCAAATTGTGATGAGTGGTGGCAAATATGTAGCCCACAGCTGTGGTCCAATAATCCGAAATTTGGGCAACAAATTATCCGGAGGGGTAAGGCTTTACTAATCTCTAGACTAGTTTAATTAAAATGGGCTAATTGTTCAATCCGTGATCCATCTAAAGACATCCACACGTGACCCTATGGTTAAAAGTTGACACTTTACTTCTTTTGATTTGTATGAAGTGCAAACCTTAAATGTTGTTAAACTTTTAACTTAAAATGAGGTTTAACTACATTTTACACCGTCTTAGTTTGCCTTTGTGTCAATTTAGTCTCTGTAGTTTAGAAAATATCATTTTAGTCCATGTAGTTTTATAAGTGTGTCATTTTAGTCCCTCACACACTTTTTGTGACAATTTTTTTTACTTTCAGTGACAAAATTATTCATCACTAAAGGACTTACAAGACTGATTTGACACTCTTATGAAAGTAGAGGGACTAAAGTGACACTTTCTAAATTACAAGGACCAAACTGATACAAATGACATACTTCAAAATTGTGAAATGTATTTAACCCTTAAAATAATGTATATATATCCTTCATTTAACTCACATTCACAAGATGTCAAGTGTGACTTTTGAAGCATAAAGAGTAAAGTAGAAATAGGTTTAACCACGTGGCTATAAAATGTATTCAATCTTTGGTTTGGTTAAAAAATTAATGGTTTTATTTTAGACACAAACAAATTAAAAGGGGTAAGTGCAAACTTTTGAATAATAAAAGGCCTGTTTAAGAAAGTGAAAAACCAATTCTATAGTACATAAGTCTACTAATTTTACAAAATCAGGTATTTGGTGAGTGACAATTTATTATATGGGAGTTCGTGCTCAGTCTAATAACTCTTTTAAAATTGATTCTTTGTCAAACCAACATTACCTTAACCTTATTTTAGTTTAATTTTAGACTTTTCCAAACATAATAAAGTAAAAATCTTCAAACCACAGAAGTGAAAAAAAAAATGTATATAATAACCCAAGTACCAAATCCCACCCCCCGCAAGAGCATTGGTACTCAATGTTTCTCACAAGATCCACACAAAACCCATTTCTCTCACAAAATCTCAGCTCTTTCTTTATGAGAGAAGAAAAAGGCACACCAAATCTGAACTGGACAAGTTAAAATTTGCAGCTGGTTTTGCAGGCATAGAGTAATTTTTTGGTGATAACTTTCATACAATCTTTTAAAATTAAAAGATGTGTTTATCACTCTCCTGTGATGTCACTGGACCCCACAGTGACACATGAGAGAGATAGACACATCTTTTAGAAGATTGTGTGAAAGTTGTATGAAAGTTATCAGCAAAGAATTACTCGCAGACATATAAGTAGTTTGCGTGATGAGTCTGATCGACGGTGGAATTGGTAGGTGGGTACGTACGTGGGTTGTATATACTTGTATCGTATGTATCTCACTCCACGTGTTAGTAATTTTTCTAGTTACTATGAATTGAAAGCCCATTCATTCCTCTACATGTACACACTTTTTAGTGTGAAAGAGAGTCTCAAATTCAACCCAGTAACCTGACCTCCTATTTTTTAAAATAGAGAGACTCAACACCCCAATTCAATGTTTTGAACAGAAGAATGTATAGTCAATTCCATCTCATAAACTGCAATTATGTAATTGACCGCAATTCCATCTCACAAGATTTAACTTTCTGGGGGGTTTTCCATATTGTGGTTGCTAGTTTTCATGGTGGCCTTCTTTATGTACCTCAAAAAAAAATATATATATATATATATATATATATTTCTTTTATTGAAGGAACTGGGGAAAAAATCTAGATTGGAGTAAACGATTCCGGATCATTGAAGGGATTACTCAAGGACTTCTTTATCTCCACAAGTACTCTAGATTGAAAGTCATCCACAGGGACTTGAAGGCAAGTAAAGTTCTTTTGGATGAAGCAATGAACTCAAAGATTTCGGACTATGTTATATGGAATGGCAATAATTGTCAATATGAATCAAACTGAAGCCAACACCAACCGGGTGGTGGGTACATAGGAAGTGATGTGGACATTCCCCTATAATATAGTTTTCATAAGGCTCATTTTGGTCTGCGACTTTAGAGAAGGAAAATAGAAGGGAAAGGAAAATAAACTTATAACACCATAGACAAAAAGGAAAACGTTTTCTTCAATATATTCCTTGGTTGCCAAACAAAGGAAAACGTTTTCCTCTTTGTTTTCCTTTCCTATCCTTCACTAAATCCATGAGCTAATTAAACAGAGCCTTAATGTTTTCCTTTCCTTTTTCTCTAAATCCATGAACCAAAAAGAGCCTAAGCAAATCGATACAAATGTCTCTAACACAATCTTCACCTAAACTATTGTTGATGTAGTGGCTACTTGTCACCCTTATACGCCCTACATGGGAAATTTTCTGAAAAGTCAGATGTGTTTAGTTTTGGAGTGTTGTTAGAGATTGTCACCCCAACACTACCTTCATAACTCTTTTAGGATGGGTAAGTATATATTGGAAATGCTAACCTATTGCATATCTAAAAAATAAAAGTATGCATTTTTAAATGGATACAAAATCCCTTACTACCTCATTAAAGTGAGGTGTACTACAGTAACTTTTACCAAGAACTTAATGTATAACACTTTAGTAGTCCCATTTTACCCATGTTCGTATGCACATATCCATGTTAATTAAAGGGAATTACTATTCCCACTCTAAAATTGAACTAATGCACTTCATGGTACGTACTGCATGACACAACAATGCAGTCAGTGCATTTCCATGGAGTGCATTGATTCATCCATGGTGTGCAAATAGCAATTCCCTAATCAAAGTGGCATTTTGTTAACTTGTCACGCCCCGGAGTAGCCAAAAGTAGGAAAAATTTAAAATTTCCTTTATGGACCTGTAGGGAATGACGAGTTACATAAAACTGACCTGTCCGTGCAACATACTATCATAATATATATATATATATCAGAGTAAGGAATTGCAAAAGCGTCTAATGGTATTCATGGGGGAACTTAAAGTGTTTTGCTACTTAGGCTATTACAGAAGTTCCAAATGAAAACCATAAAAGATAAGTTTGGGTGATCAACACCACTTAAATTATAACAAAAGGAAGCTATTTAAAATACAAAGGAAGTCTTAATACGAAAGTATGCCAGAGTCCTTCTAACTGGCAAACCCGGAACCTTCGTTATCATACTCTTCCTGATAGTCTGCCTCAGGATCACCTTCCTGATAGTTCCCATCTTGAGGTGTCACAGTCTGTCACAACCGTTCCAAAGATTCATGGTTTTAACATGCATATTTGAATTTCACAAATTATCGATGTTAATTAATAATTTGTGATAAGTAGTTGACTGTAGTCAACGGTGGAGTGTCGATTGAGGACACGGTAATCGGAGGACCATGAGACATCCGTATGATTAAATGACATTTATATGCTTTAAATGTTATTTGAACTATTTGATATTTCATGAATAGTGAATTTATTTGCGAAGAGTAAATTCTGGTAATTTTGGTACTGTTTTATATCATTTTGAGAACTGTGGTGAGAACGTGAGTGACACGTCATAAAAAGGTAGGTTGTGTAGAGATTCCACATAATCCAGTTTTCGGACGTATTTTTGGACCCAAACGAGTCTTAGTCGAAAACTTTTGAAATCGATAATTTTCACTCGTAAAGTTGTAAAATGGACGTGTGCGAAGTTGCGGGAGTTAACTCGAAGTTTAAGAAACTCACGGGGGAGTAAACGAGATTCCCGAAGAGTTTGTCTATAAATAGGAGTGGATGTATTTGCATTAGTTACAAAACTTATATAATATCTTGGGAGAGGAGAGAGAAAGGGAGATTGATTACTACGGGCTTTGCGACGACAAACGGCGACCGTTCGTCCGTCAGTTTTCAACCAAATTTGAGATTCGAACTCCTTGAGGTAAGGGCTTCGTTTTGATACTAGTTAGGACTAGTTTGGTTAAGTTTTATAAAAATCCTAATGTTAGAATTTTGGGGTAAACGCATGTAAACTTGTAGGAATCGCTTGATATTCGAAATCCGACGTTTAATCGACCTTCTAGTTCATCCTTCGAAGTTATAGGAAAATCGCACGAGGTATGAATTCCGAACCTATGTAATATAGACAATTTTGGATGTTTTAGATATTTTTGTATGACTTGTGATCCGGGCAAACTTATGTGTTAAATTAGGCCCGTTAAAGTTAGCGAGTATGCATAGAAAAGCACGGTGACATGATTATGTGAGTATGTTAAATGTCTATGTGGGTCAAAGGGGAGTTTGATATAATTTTACGCCGGTGCACGCCTCTCGATGTTTGAGAGTTTATAGTAGTGACGACTACTTGCTTGGTGTGGGAAGTGGCCAACCAGAGCAGATGGGTGTAATGGTTGAGTGATCCTTGGCTAACCATTGACATCGCGGTTTAAGATTTAAGACTTGCCGATATACTGGGTGAATGCGTATCTCTCTCCCCGGAGACTAAATTATGTGATTTAGATGTTTAAAACATGAATTGCCTCATATGCATTTGTTTAGAATTGTACGCTCAGCATATAGCTGAGCAATGGAGATTTCCTCCATTGCAGGTGACAGGAAGAAAGGGAAAAAGAAGCGCGAAGAGTGAGACCGCGGGAACGACGGGGTTGAACCACTTTGTATATGTTTTTGTCTTCCATTCCTTGGTTGATAATGTAATTTTTGGAAGTTAGGACTAGAAACGTCACTTTTAAGTTTTGGAATAGAATTGTAAGGTCGTGTTATGTACTTAACTCCTTTTGAATTCGTGGTAATGAATCCGAACTCGTGGATTCGTGTTTTGGAAGGTTCTACTTGTAAATTTAACGGTTTGAAGGATCGTACTTGTTCTTTTATATTTTGAGCCAAACAAGCCTTAACTTGTTCCGTTAATTATCTCTTTCTGTGGATTATTATGTCGTTATGACGATCTTGAAAATCTAGTATAGATGGTGAAGTTTAAAAAGTTTTCAACATGTTAGGAAGCATGGAAGTGAAGAGGTTGAGTGATGCTTTGGCAAAATTCTGCAGCATTCTGCAGGATTCTGCCAGAGGGTCATTCGACCGGTCGAATGGGGTCGTTCGACCGGTCGAAATACCCCCTGTCAGAAATCTTTTTCTATACCTTTCGCAACTTTTGGAAATGTTTCGATTGGTTCTTATGGTACCTTTGGGACCCCTTTTAACATAAAACCATTCGTTTCGAAATGTAATTGCGTTTTCAATTTTACACGGATTTTATAACTCGGAGGGTAATGTTTTCAAAGTTTTATACACTCGAGGTTGTTTTAAAGTTCTTTTCCGCTGCGTATTGTTATAAGACGAAATGGTTGAGCCTTGGTGGCGTGCCACGTGTCCTGTTTCCGCACGTTAGCGGGATGGGTCGTATGTTTGATGCATATGTTTGTTGTTTTACATACATGATATTGTTATTGTTGTACATGCATAGTGTTTATGCATTGAGATTGACAGGACTATAATCATGAGTGACGAAGAACGAGAATTATCGCCACATACTCGCCGAATGAATGAAATGGCTGAAATGATGGGGAACATGGGAGAGATGATACGAAATATAGCGGACAGATTACCTCCAACACCTCCATTGGAGCCAGAACCGATAGTTGTAGTACATGCGCCTGAAAATAGGGGTATGAGGTCAATATCAGAACAGTTTGCTCGGAAGAAACCGATGGAATTTCATGGGACACCCGACCCAACGCTCGCA
Source organism: Hydrangea macrophylla (assembly GCA_033977485.1). Classification (NCBI taxonomy): domain Eukaryota; kingdom Viridiplantae; phylum Streptophyta; class Magnoliopsida; order Cornales; family Hydrangeaceae; genus Hydrangea; species Hydrangea macrophylla. The sequence continues at coordinate 87,498,548 of CM066984.1, forward strand.
GAACATTGGATCATGGATATGGAGAGAATTTTCCGATCGATTCCGATGACCGATAAGGATAAAATTGAGAATGCCAGTGATGTACTTAAGGGTGAAGCCCAGAACTGGTGGGTGAACGTCCTAGACCAAAGAGCACCAATAACTTGGGAGGGATTCAAAGCAGAGTTTAATCGCCAATTCTTTCCAAGGGCTGCTCTTAATGCGAAGAAGAGAGAGTTTGATAATCTCCGACAAGGAGATATGACTGTGACGGAATACACTTCAAGGTATAACGCTTTGTTGAGGTTTGGAAAAGGGTCTGTGTTGACAGAAGAAGATAGAGCAAGGAAATATGAAGATGGGTTGAGGGATAATATCCGCTTGAGGGTTGAAACTTATGAACATTCAACTGTAGCAGCAGTACAACAAACGGCACTTGTAGCCGAAAGTGGAATGGAGAGATCGAGGCAAAATCAGCAAAGCCAACAAGGAAAGAGAAACCACGAGGGTAATGACCGGAACTATGGTGGATCTTTCAAGAGGCCGTTTGCAAGAGGTTCTAACTCTAGTTTCAGTGGGTTCAGGAAGCCGGCAAGTAACATACCGTTGTGTCCATTGTGTAATCGGCCACACACCGGTCGATGTTTTATGACAAATTTCCAGAACAAAACCCAAGGGATGAACAGTGCAAGTGCTACACCTGATATGAGGGGCAAGTGCTACGATTGTGGAATGTTTGGACATCAATCCAAGGAATGCCCGAGGAAGCGTCCTCAGCAAGGAGCTAGTTCTATGGCTTCTAGTGGTTCGAAGCCTCGACAAACTAACGATGGGGGACAAAGGACGGAACAACGACAAGGGAGGTCATTTCAGATGAACCCAGGGGATATGGCTGCTTCGGAGACAGTAGTCTCAGGTATGGTGCTTATATGTTCGCACTTAGCGCGCATACTTGTTGACTCAGGATCTACGCATTCATTTGTATCGCATGCTTTTGTTGAACATTTGATTGTTAAATCGGCACCGTTAGGATATGAATTGTCTATCGCGGTACCACTTAGTAAATCGATGATGACGTCTACTGTATATAAGGACTGTGAAATCAAATTAGGCGAGAAGTTGATGACCATAGATCTTATACCTATCGTTGTGAATCACTTTGACGTAATCTTAGGAATGGATTGGTTAGCCCTTAACCGAGCCACCATAGACTGTAAACGGAAAGAGGTTAACTTTCGATCACCGGTACATGGGAACTTTTGCTTTCAAGGGAGTGGGGTTATACCGCCGCCGTATTTGATTTCAGCTATCCGAGCGGGAAGGTTATTGAGAAAAGGATGTCAAGGATTTCTGTGTTCGATGACTGACGCCGCAACGACCGAATCAAGAGTAGAAGACATTCCGATAGTGCGAGAATATCCAGATGTATTTCCTGACGATCTACCAGATGTTTTGATTGAGAGGGAAATTGAATTCACCATTGAGGTAATGCCAGACGCAAGACCTGTATCCAAGGCACCGTATAGAATGGCACCTGTTGAATTGAAAGAGCTGAAAATCCAACTACAAGAACTACTTGACAAGGGTTTCATTCGACCTAGTATATCGCCGTGGGGAGCTCCAGTGTTGTTTGTCAAGAAGAAAGATGGTTCAATGCGTATGTGTGTCGACTATCGAGAATTGAACAAGTTGACAATTAAGAACAAGTATCCACTGCCGAGAATTGATGACTTATTTGATCAACTTCGTGGGGCACAAGTATTTTCCAAGATAGACCTGAGGTCGGGTTACCACCAGTTGAAAGTGAAGGCTGAAGATGTTGAGAAAACTGCTTTCAGAACGCGCTACGGACATTATGAATTTCTAGTCATGCCATTTGGAGTTACAAATGCACCAGCTGCATTCATGGATCTTATGAACCGGGTCTTCAAGGACTATTTGGACGATTTTGTGATAGTGTTCATTGATGACATTCTTATCTATTCATCGAGTGAAGTAGAGCACGAGAAGCATTTGAGACTTATACTTCAGAGATTGCGGGAGAAGCAACTGTTTGGAAAATTCAAGAAATGTGAATTTTGGTTACCTAGCATTACTTTTCTTGGTCACGTGATTGACAAGAATGGAGTTTCAGTTGATCCTCACAAAGTGGAAGCAGTATCAAATTGGCAAAGACCGACATCTGTATCTGAAATCCGAAGTTTCTTGGGATTAGCAGGGTACTATCGCCGTTTTATTGAACATTTCTCGAAGATTTCTTTACCTATGACCAGGTTGATGAGGAAAGGGATTACCTTCAAATGGAGTCAAGAATGTGAAGACAGTTTTCAAGAGTTGAAGTCAAGGTTGACAAGGGCGCCTATCTTGACAATACCATCTGGAACTGAAGGATTTGTAATCTATAGTGATGCTTCACACCAAGGATTGGGATGTGTGCTTATGCAAAGTGGTAAAGTAATCGCTTATGCTTCTAGACAGTTGAAGACACATGAAGTAAACTACCCGACTCACGATCTTGAATTGGCCGCGGTAATTCATGCCTTGAAGATATGGCGACATTATTTGTACGGGGAAAAGTGTGAGATTTTCACCGATCATAAAAGTTTGAAATACATTTTCACCCAACGGGACTTGAACATGAGACAGCGAAGATGGTTGGAGCTGATGAAGGATTACGATCTTTCGATTGAGTATCATCCGGGAAAGGCTAATGTAGTAGTCGATGCATTAAGCCGGAAGACGTCAAGGAATTTAGCCGACGAGCTAACCCAACAAAAAGAATTGATAAAAGAGATGGAACGCTTAGAATTGGATGTAATTCCAGGGACCAATGATGGCTTAATGATGGCAATCATAGCGCACCCAGATATTATTAATGAGATCAAAAGGGAACAGTTTAATGATGTTTACCTGTGCAAAATGAGAGACGAGGTACCTTTGGAAAAGCGACCTGGTTTTACCTTAGAAGAAGGAACGTTGAAACTTGGAGATCGATTATGTGTACCAAATGTGAAAGGCTTGAAAGAGAGGATTCTGGAAGAAGCACATAGCACTAGATACTCAGTACATCCGGGAAGCAATAAAATGTACAGAAATTTGAGAGAAAACTTTTGGTGGAAGGGCATGAAGCGTGAGATTGCTAAGTATGTTTCTGAGTGTTCAGCATGTCAGCAAGTGAAAGCAGAGAGACAAGTACCCGCGGGGTTACTACAGCCGTTACCAGTGTCAGAATGGAAGTGGGACGAGATCACGATGGATTTTGTATCCGGATTTCCGCGATCACCCAACAAGAATGACAAGATTTGGGTTATAGTTGATAGATTGACGAAATCAGCACATTTTCTACCAATCAAGACGACTAAGCCATTCAAGTTAGCAGAATTGTATGTGAGGGAGATTGTAAGACTACATGGGATTCCAGCAGTGATAGTATCAGATCGCGATAGTAGTTTTACATCGAGGTTTTGGGGAAGTCTACAGAAAGCTATGGGTACTAAGTTGAGTTTTAGTACTGCATTTCATCCTCAGACCGATGGACAGTCAGAACGAACGATTCAGACCTTGGAAGATATGTTGAGACTGTGTGTTCTAGATTTTGGGAGTGATTGGGAGCACCACTTGCCGTTAATTGAATTTGCTTATAACAATGGATTCCAGTCAAGTATTGGAATGGCACCGTATGAAGCTTTGTATGGGCGTAAGTGCCGATCACCGGTTTGTTGGACCGAGGTTGGAGAAAGAAGATTGTTAGGACCTGAGATGGTGCAAATGACTACCGAGAAGGTGAAATTGATCCAGGAGCGACTTAAGGTAGCTCAGAGTCGTTATAAAAGTTATGCGGACTCTAAACGACGACCGATGTCATTCGAGGTAGGAGACTTTGTATACTTACGAGTATCGCCTTCGAAAGGCATTGTTCGATTTGGGAAACGGGGAAAACTTCACCCTCGATTTGTAGGACCTTTTGAGATCCTAGAGAGGGTAGGGCTAGTGGCTTACCGATTAGCCTTATCATCTGAGATGGAGCAGGTGCAGGTGCACAATGTGTTTCACGTATCGATGTTGAGACGATGTATGACAGACACGAGTAAGATCATAATACCAGAACCGTTACAGATTCAAGAGGACTTGAGTTACATAGAACATCCTATGGAGATTTTGGATCGAAAAGAACAAGTGTTGAGAACGAAGACGATTCCGATGGTGAAGGTATTATGGCGTAACCATACGATCGAGGAAGCTACGTGGGAGAATGAGGAGGAGATGCTGAGTGAGTATCCGCATCTTTTCGACCGATGAGGTATAAGTTTGGGGACAAACTTCCTTTTTGGAGGGGAGAGTTGTCACAACCGTTCCAAAGATTCATGGTTTTAACATGCATATTTGAATTTCACAAATTATCGATGTTAATTAATAATTTGTGATAAGTAGTTGACTGTAGTCAACGGTGGAGTGTCGATTGAGGACACGGTAATCGGAGGACCATGAGACATCCGTATGATTAAATGACATTTATATGCTTTAAATGTTATTTGAACTATTTGATATTTCATGAATAGTGAATTTATTTGCGAAGAGTAAATTCTGGTAATTTTGGTACTGTTTTATATCATTTTGAGAACTGTGGTGAGAACGTGAGTGACACGTCATAAAAAGGTAGGTTGTGTAGAGATTCCACATAATCCAGTTTTCGGACGTATTTTTGGACCCAAACGAGTCTTAGTCGAAAACTTTTGAAATCGATAATTTTCACTCGTAAAGTTGTAAAATGGACGTGTGCGAAGTTGCGGGAGTTAACTCGAAGTTTAAGAAACTCACGGGGGAGTAAACGAGATTCCCGAAGAGTTTGTCTATAAATAGGAGTGGATGTATTTGCATTAGTTACAAAACTTATATAATATCTTGGGAGAGGAGAGAGAAAGGGAGATTGATTACTACGGGCTTTGCGACGACAAACGGCGACCGTTCGTCCGTCAGTTTTCAACCAAATTTGAGATTCGAACTCCTTGAGGTAAGGGCTTCGTTTTGATACTAGTTAGGACTAGTTTGGTTAAGTTTTATAAAAATCCTAATGTTAGAATTTTGGGGTAAACGCATGTAAACTTGTAGGAATCGCTTGATATTCGAAATCCGACGTTTAATCGACCTTCTAGTTCATCCTTCGAAGTTATAGGAAAATCGCACGAGGTATGAATTCCGAACCTATGTAATATAGACAATTTTGGATGTTTTAGATATTTTTGTATGACTTGTGATCCGGGCAAACTTATGTGTTAAATTAGGCCCGTTAAAGTTAGCGAGTATGCATAGAAAAGCACGGTGACATGATTATGTGAGTATGTTAAATGTCTATGTGGGTCAAAGGGGAGTTTGATATAATTTTACGCCGGTGCACGCCTCTCGATGTTTGAGAGTTTATAGTAGTGACGACTACTTGCTTGGTGTGGGAAGTGGCCAACCAGAGCAGATGGGTGTAATGGTTGAGTGATCCTTGGCTAACCATTGACATCGCGGTTTAAGATTTAAGACTTGCCGATATACTGGGTGAATGCGTATCTCTCTCCCCGGAGACTAAATTATGTGATTTAGATGTTTAAAACATGAATTGCCTCATATGCATTTGTTTAGAATTGTACGCTCAGCATATAGCTGAGCAATGGAGATTTCCTCCATTGCAGGTGACAGGAAGAAAGGGAAAAAGAAGCGCGAAGAGTGAGACCGCGGGAACGACGGGGTTGAACCACTTTGTATATGTTTTTGTCTTCCATTCCTTGGTTGATAATGTAATTTTTGGAAGTTAGGACTAGAAACGTCACTTTTAAGTTTTGGAATAGAATTGTAAGGTCGTGTTATGTACTTAACTCCTTTTGAATTCGTGGTAATGAATCCGAACTCGTGGATTCGTGTTTTGGAAGGTTCTACTTGTAAATTTAACGGTTTGAAGGATCGTACTTGTTCTTTTATATTTTGAGCCAAACAAGCCTTAACTTGTTCCGTTAATTATCTCTTTCTGTGGATTATTATGTCGTTATGACGATCTTGAAAATCTAGTATAGATGGTGAAGTTTAAAAAGTTTTCAACATGTTAGGAAGCATGGAAGTGAAGAGGTTGAGTGATGCTTTGGCAAAATTCTGCAGCATTCTGCAGGATTCTGCCAGAGGGTCATTCGACCGGTCGAATGGGGTCGTTCGAACGGTCGAAATACCCCCTGTCAGAAATCTTTTTCTATACCTTTCGCAACTTTTGGAAATGTTTCGATTGGTTCTTATGGTACCTTTGGGACCCCTTTTAACATAAAACCATTCGTTTCGAAATGTAATTGCGTTTTCAATTTTACACGGATTTTATAACTCGGAGGGTAATGTTTTCAAAGTTTTATACACTCGAGGTTGTTTTAAAGTTCTTTTCCGCTGCGTATTGTTATAAGACGAAATGGTTGAGCCTTGGTGGCGTGCCACGTGTCCTGTTTCCGCACGTTAGCGGGATGGGTCGTGACACAGTCCGGTCCCACAATAGCGGAACTGGAGCCCGTGGCACGCCACCGAGGCTAAACCAATTCATTAACGTTCCCAAAATTAGGTTTGAAGAACACATGCAGCGGAAAAACAAAACACATTTTAAAACCAGAGGTTCAGTCGACTGGGTCGGAACCCTCAGTCGACTGCTCAGTCGACTGAAGAAGGCAGAGAGTTTTCAAAAGGGTTTAATAGCAATTCCAGTCGACTGAGACTAGGGTCAGTCGACTGGGCCTCCAGCCTTCAGTCGACTGAATCAGGCAAAATCAAAATAAACACATTAACTTATAGAGGTCCAGTCGACTGAGGCATGGCCCAGTCGACTGCTTTTGCCATAATAAGAAGCAGTAGCTAGCAGACACAGGGGTTCAGTCGACTGAACACTAGACCAGTCGACTGCTCCCCTGGCAGCAGCCCAATCTGTAGAAATTCAAGTTTAAAAAGCTTCCTACACTTCACCAATGATTAACCACTCAATCCAAACTCAATCCAAAGTAATCCTAGCTATATTAAAACATTTCTAAAGCAGGATTACAACATGTCACTACTATTACAACGGTTTAAAATCCATTCTATCATACGAAGTTAAACATAAGTTAAAACGATAAAAATTCTTATTACAACATCCTATTGTCCCAAAACTACAAAGTTAACATTCAAGTTGCCTTCCAAAAGAACTCCCAACCCACGTACTCACTTCTCCGATTCCTCGCCAGCATTAACACCTGAAATGGTTATTTGAATAACCACAGATATTCGATTTGTTTAAGCTAAAGATTAGTGAATAAATCAACATATGTACATGAATGATAAACATGTCCGCATTCACATCTCTACATTTCATACTAGTCGCCGGAGACTCACGTGCCCGTCCATACTCCCAATCCGCGACTCCTCACCAATAAGTCCACGCGAAAGGGTAAGACCCACGATTCTTCTCTTCAATCGTGCGACCTTAATGCCTATATCGGCTCCACAAAATGGCACGGTGACCACGTGTCACGCCCCGGCGTAGCAAAATAAGGAAAATTTTTCATTTCCGTTTTGGACCCGTAGGTCATGACAGGTGATGGATCGCTTGTCCTGTACTTAGCTTAACATGTACCAGAAAACAGAGTATATAAAGCAACAGGGAGGATAATATTAAACATATTACAACTTCAAATAATATTACATTGTCCTTTAATAAAATATCCTTAAGGCACAAACGCCTTATTCAAATTAAAAACATTATCCATATCCTTATTACAACTTTATTTAAATTAGAAAAGTAACGCTGCATGTTCCTCTAGCTGGCATAATCATATTGCCCTGCATAACCATTTCCTGAACATTTTGGATGTCCAGGACAAAATAAAGTCATCAGCTAATGAAAGCCGAGTGAGTATAACGAACACACAAGCAATGTATATAAAAGTACATTAACAGTTATTATAAATGTTTGGTACCTTAGAGTACGATTAATCCATTATTCAGTCATTGCATAATAATAATTAGTAACAGTTGAGTAATGAATATTTAAGACCATGCATGAACAATAAAACCATCTCATCTCACTGACTCTTTTATCTCGATCAAAATCTCTTGACTCATTTGGTCCACCTAGAACCATCCGGCACAATGCCGTTAGTTTAGAAGGTCTGTTAATATGTCTGCCGTATTTAAGTTGGTCTCGACATACCTAGACATTCAAGGTTATAATAACCTGTGGAATCCTTTAATTAATCTACCGTATCTGAAGCGGCCTGGAATAATTTAAAGTTTACCACCAGACTGACCTACCGTATCAAAAGCGGTCTGGGCTCAGCCCTCTTAATTAATCTACCGTATCTGCAGCGGCCTGGAATAATTAAGGCTATCACAAGACTCTGATTGACCTACCGTATCAAAAGCGGCCTGGGCTCAATCCTTCTTAATTAACCTACCGTATCTCAAGCGGCCTGGGATAATTAAGGTTACCCGTCCCGAGACATTCTCACAACATACATGCTGACCAACGACCCCTTTCCATACATGCCATCTCGACTACGAAAATGAGTAATTTATTCTCTTTCTTGTTTATATAGAGGTATCAGAGCGGGCGTACGACTTGTTCTTTCTTTACATATTTTCTTATAAAGGTATCAGAGTGATATAACTTAAATCTTTCTTCTCACATTTGCTTTGTAGACTGTTATCAGAGTGGTTTCTTCTTATCATTATTTATCGATTAAAAATCTATTTTCCTTTTCTTTATTAACAAGGTACAATGTACTTAGAATCATTGAATTAACATCCACGATCCAAATTATCAAGTCACATATGAGGAAACACGTAAATTCATCAAAGAATGCTTTAATACGCTTTTTCAGCTACCAGTACGCAAGTGGGTCCACTTTAAAGCAATGCCTTCAAAAATGAGTTATAATTTTTGTAGGTAAATTACAATGGATAATTCGAAGAAAGGTTTGTTACCTTTCAGGCATGGTTTAGCGTTCTCCAAGGACCAGTGTCCAAAGACACAGGAGGAGAGGAATCGCATGACAGGAGTTCCCTATGCTTCTGCAGTGGGAAGTCTCATGTATGCGATGTTATGCACTAGACCAGATATCTGCTTTGCCGTTGGCATGGTTAGCAGATATCAGTCGAATCCGGGTCCAGAGCACTGGACAGCCGTTAAGCACATTCTTAAGTACTTGAGAAGAACTAAAGATTACATGCTTATGTACGGTGGTAGTGAGTTAATTCCAGTGGGATACACTGACTCGGACTTTATGTCAGATAAAGATTCGAGGAAGTCGACGTCCGGTCATCTCTTTACCTTGGGAGGTGGTGCTGTCAGTTGGAGGAGCATTAAGTAGAAATGCATTGCAGACTCAACTACAGAAGCTGAGTATGTGGCTGCTTGTGAAGCCGCAAAGGAAGCTGTTTGGCTCAAGAAGTTCCTTATGGAACTCGAGGTGGTACCAGCGTCGCTGTCGCCTATTACGCTTTATTGTGATAATAGTGGGGCAGTGGCTCAGTCCAAGGAGCCAAGGAACCATGGAAAGGGAAAGCACGTAGAGCGGAAATATCACCTAATCCGAGATATAGTTTAACGTGGAGATGTGACTGTCACCAAGATTGCCACCGCTGACAATCTTGCTGATCCGTTTACAAAGGCCTTACCACAGAAGGTCTTTGATCGTCATCTAGATAGTCTAGGTCTTAGATGTAGTTCTGAATGGTTATGAGTGCAAGTGGGAGTTTGTTGGGTTTGTGCCCTCAAACCATTACTTTATGTATTAGACATTGACTTTTTAATATATGGATATCAGCTTTACATTTCATTATGTATGTTTCTTTCATGAGATGATTGTTTATTCCATAAGTATCATAGTAAGTATTTCGTGTGTGTATGAGATACATACAATGAGATACGAATTACTATTCTTTGATACTTAAAGCTTGTCACAGTGGATGATGAGACTGGATATCTCATCAGGTATACACTGTAGCATCATTAACTACCATTGGATGGAGTGATAAATCTCAATCACTAGAGTGTGACTCTTGGTTAATATGCTAGTGCTTATAGTGCATTGACGGACCTGAGTTTCATATTGACGCTCAATGCTGTCAACAGTCAATAGGAACTCATAACTTGTATAAGGTATGTGTTCTCAATCTTGAGACGATTATGAACACAGACTGTGGATATGGCTGCTTTGACTTACCAATCAGTGAGGTCTATAAAAGATCAACACCTGGGTATCTTGGGTATGTCATATTCATAGGGTTGTGAACATATATTGTCAAGATAGAATCTACCCTCTGTTTCAGAGTAAGCATTCCCTTGAGAATGTCACCATGTCGATTACTGAGTACTGCAGTCTTGTTGATAAGAGTTATCAACATGTTTGGTAATCATGAGTAGTGAATGGGACTCAAGGAATACAAGAAGTAATCATGATTCAGGTTGACAGTAACAGTTATCCGACTACCTGAATATGATTACGAATGCTGACGGTAGAGGGACATTAGTACAACATACAAGTCTAGTTATCGCTTCGGATATGTTCTTTTGCGTTGGAGTTCAGTTATCGTTTTATAGTGGAGTAAACGTTAACTGACCAGTTGGTTAGTTTGCTGATCAAAGAGTTTGGTCATGGTAATTAATAAACTGGTCTGAGCCAACAATAAAGAGCCTAGGAGGTCCCACTCTTAGCTCCGCCAGGATGCTTGGAAAGATGCTTGAGGATGATGTCCAGACAGGTTCGATCGATCGAAGATATCTCGATCGATTGAAGTCTGCAGGTTCGATCGATCGAAGATGGTTCGATCGATCGAATGTTCGATCGATCGAAGGCACTTCGATCGCTCGAAGTCTAGGTCGGTTCTGGGAATCTATAAATAGGGCAGCTGCGTTCTGGAAAAGGTTGTTCGTCGTTTTGAACGTCAGAAGCTGCAGAAACTGTTTTGGAGTCCCAAAACCTTCTCTATCCTCTCCATTAGGGTTCCCACCAACCCTAGTCTTTCTGGCAGGCATCCGCAGGAGTCATAAGGGTGAAGATCATCTAGTGGAGGCTGCTGGAAGTTGAAGATCAGAATTGGGTTCAAGACAATAAGGTATAACTCGTGTCCCCTCTTGTGCGCATCTGTAGAATTGACGAGTAGTAGATCCGGGCATGCCAATAAAGTTTCATAACTTGATTTTTCCGCTGCGCGTTTAAACTTTCCATTTAAACCTGTTTTTCCAACAATTGGTATCAGAGCCACGCTCGTTTGGATCCATAGATGCATTTTTTGGAACACTATTTTGATTTGCATGTTGATTTTAGAACTGCTTTCGAAACTGCATCGTCACAGATCTATTTCTGCAGTGTTATCGCAGCAGTATACAAATCTGTGATTGCATTGGATGCAAGATGGGTTCGATCGATCGAAGTATTCTCGATCGATCGAACTCTCTGTACTCGAGCGATCGAACAGGTTTCGATCGATCGAAACCTTCTGTTGTTCGAGCGATCGAACAGAGTTCGATCGATCGAGACAGACTCTTTGTCAGGATCTTTGTTTCACAGTTTTAAAAGTATTTTGAAATTAAAAGTTTAATTTTAACGTATTCTGCAAAATTTTTAATCATTCTGTGAAATAGAATGTTCAAGCGATTGAACAGTGTTCAATCGATCGAAGGTTCGAGCGATCGAACGGTCTTCGATCGATCGAACTATGACAGAGAAGTTAGATGCTGTTTTGAGTTCTAATTCAGTATGTAAAGAGTTTATATACTGTGTGAATCAATTAAGGGTTCCAATAGTTATATTTTGTTATATATATGCGTGGATGTATGTTCAACTAACCTTTTGCAGCAAAAGTTAGTCGCTATCTCCCATGGCGCCAAGAGCATTTAATTTTGTGTTTGAATGTTTTAGATTGGTGTGTTGTTTTAAGTTTGGTTTGGTTTTAAGGCATATGTAAAGGGCGCTGCGACTTCAATCCTACGAAAAGGAAAGTCGCACCGGTTTCCCTAGCCTTTTATTTTGTTGTTGCTATTTCTATTTCTAGATAAATTGTAAGCTTCAAAAGAGGCATAGGTTCAATGTAATAGAATTAGAATATCCATGAAGATGGAGCAAGGAGCCGTTGTCCATGAAGATGGAGCTGGAGGCGATCAAACCAAAAGCAGGTTCTATGGAGATAGAGCCATGGGAGATAGAGGCATCGTTTGGATGTCTTTTATTTCATTTTAATTTTTTGTTTTATATGCTTTGTTTGTGATTGGCGTATAATACATGGTTGCATGCACGCAAAACAAGTTTTCTAAAATAAAATTCAAAAACCGTTTTCAACACATTAGTGAACATTAGATGTTTATGGGAAGTGTGTAGAAACAGATTTTCTCAAAAAGCAAAATCCTTTTTTACTAAATCTAGTGGGAGAGGGTCTTATTAATTACACCCACGATCTTCCATTAACGGTTCACTGTAAGATGAGTGATGCATTCTGTGTCACCTCGCCAGGGGTGATCATTCCATACGGAGGATGCATTACTCATTGGTTACTAGATGTGAACTTCTTTTTGATAAGGATCAATCAGACGTGTTAGAGGGTGACCACCATACGGAGGCGCTACTTGAGACGGTTGTGATTGGATCCTAGTTAATGGTACACACAAGCTAAGCTATGGATAAGGGATCCCACACGAGGCATTATTCAGAAACTTAGAGATCAAATAGGTTCGGAAGTCATAACTTGTTTTGCAAGAGTTGCATAGCGGATAAGTTATGATAAATCGAAAGATCGAACATTGACCACCACACGGAGGCTTTATTCTTTCGTTTCGATATTCCGGCGACTTTGTTTTAAAATAAGAGTTTTAAAAGGATTCTTTTATTTCAAACTGTCAAATTCTGATATCCATATTTATTTTGTTTTTTTTTATTTTTCAGTAAATCATAATGTCTGGATCTGCATTTAGTCCACTTGCCACCATACTCACTCAAAACAAGTTAACTGGAAACAACTACACTGAATGGAAACGTAACCTTGACATCGTGTTAACTGCGGAGGATCACATATATGTCCTCACCACCCCAAGCCCTGAAGAACCCGCGGCAAATGCTTCGGCAGCTGCCAGACGCGAGTTCGACAAATGGAAGAAGTCGAATGGAATGGCCCGTTGTTACATTCTGGCCTCAATGGCTGGTGTGTTACAACACCAATTCCAATCGAACGATTCTGCCAGTGACATTATCACATCCCTGAAAAAGATGTTTGGGGAGCATGGCAGGCCTGCCAGACAGGTAGCCATGCAGAAGATAATGAGTGCAAAGATGTCGGAAGGTACTCCAGTCAAAGAACATGTTTTAAAAATGATTGGTTATTTAAACGAACTGGAGACCTTGGGAGCCAACATCGATGCACAGACCCAAGTTGACATGATCCTCAACTCGCTGTCGCCATCATTCGCTCAATTTAAACTTAACTATAATATGAATCAAATGGATTTTTCAATGAGCGAATTAATGAGTTCTTTACTGGCAGCAGAAGGGGTGATCAAACCTGGGGGCAGCGTTTTAAACGTTGAGAAAAGCGCTTCTTCTTCCCGATCTACACCGAAAGGTAAAAGAGGAAAGAAGAAGGCTGGCACTGGTGGTTCAAGTGTTGGACCAGTCCCTAAGATTGCAAAATCTAAGGGAAAAGGTAAGGGCAAAGGGAAGGTGGGTGGCCAAGGCAAAGGAAAGTGTTTCCAATGCGGTGAGAAGGGCCACTGGAAGAGGAACTGTCCAGAATTCTTAGCTACAAGAGTTCAAGGTATGATTGAATCACATGTGATTGAAGTAAGTTTTATTACGGATACTTCAAACACTTGGTGCATTGATTCTGGTGCGACTAACCATATCTGTAATTCATTGCAGGTGTTCAGATCAACCAGGAAATGCAGTGATGGGGAGATCGTGCTTACTCTAGGTTCTAGCGCAACCGTATCTGCGGTTGCTATAGGAGTCGTAGTTTTAGAATTTTCAGACAATAAAGTTTTGATTTTATCAGATGTACTTTACGTCCCTTTAATGAGACGTAATTTAATTTCAGTTTCTAATTTAACGAATAATGGTTATTCCTTTCATTTTGGAACTGAAGTTGTCATTAAAAGAAACAGTTCTTTTATATGTTCTGGTGTTAAATCAAATGGTTTGTATGTGATTACTCCCAATATTTCAAAAGATTCTTGTTTGGAACTTAATAACTCAGTGGTAACTTTACCATCTAAAAGAAAGGAACCTTCCACTAATCCAACAAGGTTTTGGCATATGAGGCTTGGCCATATCAATCTGAATAGGATTGGCAGACTAGTCAAAGAAGGGGTCTTAGGCGATTTGGTTCTCGAACCAATGGAAGTCTGCGAATCTTGTTTGGAGGGTAAGATGACCAAAAGGCCCTTTCCTGCAAAGGGCAACAGGACCAATGCATTGTTGGAATTAGTTCATACTGATGTGTGTGGACCAATAAATATTAGAGCAAGGGGTGGTTATGAGTATTTCATAACATTTACCGATGACCACTCTAGGTATGGATATGTGTACCTAATGCAGCACAAGTCTGAAGCCTCTGAAAAGTTCAAAGAGTTTAGGGATGAAGTGGAGAAGCAATCGGGCACACATATCAAAGCCAGTCGATCTGATCGAGGTGGCGAGTACCTCTCTAATGAGTTTATTGATCACCTCGTACAGAATGGGATTCTGTCACAGTTGACTGCACCTGGTACGCCTCAGCAAAACGGTGTAGCGGAGAGAAGGAATCGGACTCTTTTAGACATGACTAGGTCAATGATGAGTTATTCTGAGTTACCTTTATTTCTTTGGGGTTATGCTTTGGAAACCGCTGCTTACATACTAAATCTAGTACCAAGCAAATCTGTTCCCAGGACACCACGAGAGATGTGGATTGGGCGCAAGCCTTCTTTGCAACATCTCCGGATATGGGGATGTCCGGCACATGTGCTAAAAGGAAAGATGAGCAAGTTGGATTCTAGATCGGAAGTATGTTACTTCGTGGGGTATCCAAAGGGTACTTATGGATGGTATTTTTATGATCCAAGAGAACAGAAGGTGTTCGTCAGTACGAATGCTATTTTCTTGGAGGATGATTATATCATGAACCATAAACCTAAGGGAAGGATAGATCTTAGAGAGATAGAAGGAGAGCCCTCAGTCCAACCCGTAGTTAATAACGATGTAAATCAGGAAAACACCACTTCTTCACCTATTTCCGCACCAGTATCTCGTCGTAGTGGAAGGATTATCAGCCAGCCTGATAGATACATGTTCTTAGGAGAAGTTTTTGAAGCTGTCTCCATAGAATCTGAATCTGATCCTACCACATATGAAGAGGCAATGGCTGATGTTGATTCAGCTCATTGGGTTAAAGCTATGAAGGCTGAATTGGAATCTATGGATTCTAATCAGGTCTGGGATCTTGTAGAACTTCCAGCCAATATTAAACCCATTGGCTGTAAATGGGTCTACAAGAGGAAAAGAGGATCTGATGGAAAGGTTGAGACCTTTAAGGTAAGGCTTGTTGCGAAAGGTTATACTCAGAGGGAGGGCATTGACTATGAGGAAACCTTCTCGCCGGTGGCCATGCTCAAGTCCATCAGAATACTCTTATCCGTTGCTGCAAGCCTAGATTTTGAGATCTGGCAGATGGACGTCAAGACTACATTCTTGAATGGCAATCTTGAGGAGGACATCTATATGCAACAACCAGAAGGGTTCATAGCTGGTCGGAAAGGTAACTTGGTATGCAAGTTGCAAAAGTCCATTTATAGGCTTAAGCAGGCATCCAGAAGTTGGAACATACGATTTGACCAAGCGGTCAAATCGTTTGGTTTCATACAGAATCTGGATGAACCTTGTGTATACAAGAAGAGTGAAGGAAAAGTGGTGGCTTTTCTTGTGCTTTACGTTGACGACATTCTACTCATTGGAAATGATGTAGCGGCATTGTCAACGGTCAAGGTTTGGCTAGCTAGTACTTTCGATATGAAGGATCTAGGAGAGGCGAGCTATATTCTTGGGATAAAGCTTTTTCGGGATCGCAAGCGAAAGATAATGGGATTATCTCAAGCTGGTTATATCGATAAGGTGCTAACTAGGTTTTCAATGGATAATTCGAAGAAAGGTTTGTTACCTTTCAGGCATGGTTTAGCGTTCTCCAAGGACCAGTGTCCAAAGACACAGGAGGAGAGGAATCGCATGACAGGAGTTCCCTATGCTTCTGCAGTGGGAAGTCTCATGTATGCGATGTTATGCACTAGACCAGATATCTGCTTTGCCGTTGGCATGGTTAGCAGATATCAGTCGAATCCGGGTCCAGAGCACTGGACAGCCGTTAAGCACATTCTTAAGTACTTGAGAAGAACTAAAGATTACATGCTTATGTACGGTGGTAGTGAGTTAATTCCAGTGGGATACACTGACTCGGACTTTATGTCAGATAAAGATTCGAGGAAGTCGACGTCCGGTCATCTCTTTACCTTGGGAGGTGGTGCTGTCAGTTGGAGGAGCATTAAGCAGAAATGCATTGCAGACTCAACTACAGAAGCTGAGTATGTGGCTGCTTGTGAAGCCGCAAAGGAAGCTGTTTGGCTCAAGAAGTTCCTTATGGAACTCGAGGTGGTACCAGCGTCGCTGTCGCCTATTACGCTTTATTGTGATAATAGTGGGGCAGTGGCTCAGTCCAAGGAGCCAAGGAACCATGGAAAGGGAAAGCACGTAGAGCGGAAATATCACCTAATCCGAGATATAGTTTAACGTGGAGATGTGACTGTCACCAAGATTGCCACCGCTGACAATCTTGCTGATCCGTTTACAAAGGCCTTACCACAGAAGGTCTTTGATCGTCATCTAGATAGTCTAGGTCTTAGATGTAGTTCTGAATGGTTATGAGTGCAAGTGGGAGTTTGTTGGGTTTGTGCCCTCAAACCATTACTTTATGTATTAGACATTGACTTTTTAATATATGGATATCAGCTTTACATTTCATTATGTATGTTTCTTTCATGAGATGATTGTTTATTCCATAAGTATCATAGTAAGTATTTCGTGTGTGTATGAGATACATACAATGAGATACGAATTACTATTCTTTGATACTTAAAGCTTGTCACAGTGGATGATGAGACTGGATATCTCATCAGGTATACACTGTAGCATCATTAACTACCATTGGATGGAGTGATAAATCTCAATCACTAGAGTGTGACTCTTGGTTAATATGCTAGTGCTTATAGTGCATTGACGGACCTGAGTTTCATATTGACGCTCAATGCTGTCAACAGTCAATAGGAACTCATAACTTGTATAAGGTATGTGTTCTCAATCTTGAGACGATTATGAACACAGACTGTGGATATGGCTGCTTTGACTTACCAATCAGTGAGGTCTATAAAAGATCAACACCTGGGTATCTTGGGTATGTCATATTCATAGGGTTGTGAACATATATTGTCAAGATAGAATCTACCCTCTGTTTCAGAGTAAGCATTCCCTTGAGAATGTCACCATGTCGATTACTGAGTACTGCAGTCTTGTTGATAAGAGTTATCAACATGTTTGGTAATCATGAGTAGTGAATGGGACTCAAGGAATACAAGAAGTAATCATGATTCAGGTTGACAGTAACAGTTATCCGACTACCTGAATATGATTACGAATGCTGACGGTAGAGGGACATTAGTACAACATACAAGTCTAGTTATCGCTTCGGATATGTTCTTTTGCGTTGGAGTTCAGTTATCGTTTTATAGTGGAGTAAACGTTAACTGACCAGTTGGTTAGTTTGCTGATCAAAGAGTTTGGTCATGGTAATTAATAAACTGGTCTGAGCCAACAATAAAGAGCCTAGGAGGTCCCACTCTTAGCTCCGCCAGGATGCTTGGAAAGATGCTTGAGGATGATGTCCAGACAGGTTCGATCGATCGAAGATATCTCGATCGATTGAAGTCTGCAGGTTCGATCGATCGAAGATGGTTCGATCGATCGAATGTTCGATCGATCGAAGGCACTTCGATCGCTCGAAGTCTAGGTCGGTTCTGGGAATCTATAAATAGGGCAGCTGCGTTCTGGAAAAGGTTGTTCGTCGTTTTGAACGTCAGAAGCTGCAGAAACTGTTTTGGAGTCCCAAAACCTTCTCTATCCTCTCCATTAGGGTTCCCACCAACCCTAGTCTTTCTGGCAGGCATCCGCAGGAGTCATAAGGGTGAAGATCATCTAGTGGAGGCTGCTGGAAGTTGAAGATCAGAATTGGGTTCAAGACAATAAGGTATAACTCGTGTCCCCTCTTGTGCGCATCTGTAGAATTGACGAGTAGTAGATCCGGGCATGCCAATAAAGTTTCATAACTTGATTTTTCCGCTGCGCGTTTAAACTTTCCATTTAAACCTGTTTTTCCAACACAAACTTATATATATGTATATATACGTATAACTCTAAAATTGATACCCCAGGCTTGTAGCTAATGACTAATACTACATTATAAGTGAGTTCGAGAGACTCACCGGTCTTTAGATAAGGCTGTGAGACTTGCCGAAAGAAGACGGAAATTCCGAAATATAGGCTATGGCCTCTTTGAAGCTTTGAGAGCTCACTGAGATGATTCAATTTCTGTTTTCCCTTCTTTTCGTCCAATTCCCAGAATGTACAAGTGACTGTGTGCTTGTGTTTTGAGAGATGAAGAGCAATGAAACTTGAATGTGTGTGTGTGTATATATTCTTGGCCGAGAGAGAGGGTGTGTGTGAAATGCTTATGCTTGCAATTGTCTTGTGTGTGTGTGTAGTATGTATGTGTGTTTTTGTGTTGCAAGTGTTAATGTAGTTATAGAGGCAAAGTCACTGAATTTCACTTTGCAAGTTGCAAGTGAATTATTAGAACGAAATGATTTTGAAGATAACATTACAGCAGGTGACTGATGCGGTCACTTCACAAATAATACAGTTAGTCCGTTAAATCCGTTTGGTTCAGTTAGATCAGTTAGGTTGGTCCGGGTAGTCTAGGAAAATACCCCAAATAATTATTAGGGACCAAAAATGTAAGCAATGTGATAAAATATTTTATTAATAGTTTTAATCCCAAATTGTTGGGTAACTTAGGGGCGCAGTCTTAAGCAATATTAATTAAATTAAAAATTACTAACGGGTCACATAAAATAAAGCCATGTAATTAGAATTAATCAACATACGTGTTAATCATTTATGAAATAATATCATTATTAAAATAATACACCGTAGTAAAAGGAAATGGCATTTGTATTTAAAATTAACAACACAAGCATAATTTATTTATACTAATAATATTACCACTAGAATTAATATATAAAAATAAAAAGACATTTCTTATTTAATATTAGGGGCGCGAAAATACAGGTTGCTACATCACTCCCCCCTTAATAGAGATTTCGTCCCGAAATCTAAGCTGACTAGTCTTAAAACAACTCCGGGTACTTAGTTCTTATTTCTGACTCCAATTCCCAAGATGCTTCATTCTCATCGTGATACTTCCACTGAACCTTCACTAGAGGAATATCCTTGTTCCGCAGCTTCTTCATACTGTGATCCAGAATGCGTACAGGTCTCTCTCTGTAGGTGACATTCTCGTGGATCTCTATGTCGTTGAAGTCAATAGTATGTGAAGGATCTCCCTTATATTCCCTCAACATACTGATATGGAAGACATTGTGTACCCCAGACATCTTTGGTGGCAACGCGAGTCGATAGGCTACTTTCCCAACGCGCTCCAATATCTCAAATGGTCCAATGAAACGAGGTGACAACTTACCTCTCTTTTGACCAAATCGAACTACTCCACGAATTGGTGAAACTTTCAAAAGTACGTGATCTCCAACAGTGAACTCTTTATCCTTTCTATGCTTATCGGCGTAGCTCTTCTGTCTACTCTGTGCAGTACGCATCATCTCTTTCACAACTGCTATCTTCTCATTGGTTTCCCTAACCAAGTCTGGCCCTAACAGTTCTTTATCTCCAATCTCTGCCCAACAAAGCGGGGATCGACATGGTCGTCCATACAATGCTTCGAATGGAGCCATTCCTATTGTTGGCGGCATTTAGGTCTCCAATTCGTTCGATACTTCGAACAAATGCCTCAAACATGCCGGTCGGATCAACCGCTGGTGGTGCTCCTTCAATCGCATTGAGGTTTCTGGGACTCCTTCTTGCCATAGTTACAACTTAAACCCTGATAGTACAATAAGGTTAGCAATTAAGCAGTTATGAGAAGAAATACAAGTATCAACACGAGGTTTCAAAAATATTCTATATATATCTTTTGTAAGCAGTTACACATATCATGTCAAGTTAATGCTTCTATCTAGCCAAAAGATGATATTTTTGGGACTAACAGTCCGATGTACAAAATGTGGGAGTCATTGCCCCGTATGCATTCTAATGCTAACCTATAATATCCGATAAGACAAAAAGTGGGACTACTTAGTCCAATATTTACAACATGCTTGCAAACATAAAGCTAAACACGCCTACTGGGGACCACGGGGTCCGCGACGCCACGCTCCGAAACGGTGCATCGGGTGATCAGTACTACTCTCAGCATCAGACACTGGAGGTGGAGCACCATCCATGTCCATGGGGTCTACGGGTAGCGCTGGGGGTGGCTCAGGTGCCTCAACGTCATGAAGCTCGAGCTCAAATCCATCTAGGTATACCTCGACTCCTCCCAACTCCATAGGGACAGCCATAGCAGCCTCGGGTATAGCTGCAGCTGGAGCTACAGCTGGTAGTGGAGCAGGCTGAAGTGCTAGGTGTAACTAAACCATCTCTATCTCTACAGGTAGATAGAGGTCGGGGGTAAGAATCCTCCTAATCCTCTCCTCAGCAATCAACCTATCCGTCTGGGCCTGATAGAAGGCCTCTAACTGTACTCGGTGGAGGTCCACCATCCCCTCGGTGTGAATGGCTCTCCAAATACTGTTTTCCACGCTAACATTAGCCTGGAACTGAATTAGGGTAAGATAGATCTCTAAGTCGTGCGGCGCTATCCCGTCTGGGCCAATCACATGTCCGCC
Organism: Hydrangea macrophylla; assembly: GCA_033977485.1. Lineage (NCBI taxonomy): Eukaryota > Viridiplantae > Streptophyta > Magnoliopsida > Cornales > Hydrangeaceae > Hydrangea > Hydrangea macrophylla. The sequence continues at coordinate 87,519,600 of CM066984.1, forward strand.
AAAATCATCGGGTACGAGATATGGGTCCATGCTGATAACCTGACAAAAGCAAACTATCTTATATCAGGGCTAATCTTAATACATCTGGATGTCGGATCCTAAGTACGGAGGACACTCGATTATGCCTATCCTTTTGCTATCATAACCTGTGTCTAGGCTTAAGCCTAATCATACAACCAAGGCTCTGATACCAAAAATCCTGTCACGCCCCGGCGTAGCAAAATAAGAAAAATTTTTCATTTTCGTTTTGGACCCGTAGGTCATGACAGGTGATGGATCGCTTGTCCTGTACTTAGCTTAACATGTACCAGAAAACAGAGTATATAAAGCAACAGGGAGGATAATATTAAACATATTACAACTTCAAATAATATTACATTGTCCTTTAATAAAATATCCTTAAGGCACAAACGCCTTATTCAAATTAAAAACATTATCCATATCCTTATTACAACTTTATTTAAATTAGAAAAGTAACGCTGCATGTTCCTCTAGCTGGCATAATCATATTGCCCTGCATAACCATTTCCTGAACATTTTGGATGTCCAGGACAAAATAAAGTCATCAGCTAATGAAAGCCGAGTGAGTATAACGAACACACAAGCAATGTATATAAAAGTACATTAACAGTTATTATAAATGTTTGGTACCTTAGAGTACGATTAATCCATTATTCAGTCATTGCATAATAATAATTAGTAACAGTTGAGTAATGAATATTTAAGACCATGCATGAACAATAAAACCATCTCATCTCACTGACTCTTTTATCTCGATCAAAATCTCTTGACTCATTTGGTCCACCTAGAACCATCCGGCACAATGCCGTTAGTTTAGAAGGTCTGTCAATATGTCTGCCGTATTTAAGTTGGTCTCGACATACCTAGACATTCAAGGTTATAATAACCTGTGGAATCCTTTAATTAATCTACCGTATCTGAAGCGGCCTGGAATAATTTAAAGTTTACCACCAGACTGACCTACCGTATCAAAAGCGGTCTGGGCTCAGCCCTCTTAATTAATCTACCGTATCTGCAGCGGCCTGGAATAATTAAGGCTATCACAAGACTCTGATTGACCTACCGTATCAAAAGCGGCCTGGGCTCAATCCTTCTTAATTAACCTACCGTATCTCAAGCGGCCTGGGATAATTAAGGTTACCCGTCCCGAGACATTCTCACAACATACATGCTGACCAACGACCCCTTTCCATACATGCCATCTCGACTATGCAAATGAGTAATTTATTCTCTTTCTTGTTTATATAGAGGTATCAGAGCGGGCGTACGACTTGTTCTTTCTTTACATATTTTCTTATAAAGGTATCAGAGTGATATAACTTAAATCTTTCTTCTCACATTTGCTTTGTAGACTGTTATCAGAGTGGTTTCTTCTTATCATTATTTATCGATTAAAAATCTATTTTCCTTTTCTTTATTAACAAGGTACAATGTACTTAGAATCATTGAATTAACATCCACGATCCAAATTATCAAGTCACATATGAGGAAACACGTAAATTCATCAAAGAATGCTTTAATACGCTTTTTCAGCTACCAGTACGCAAGTGGGTCCACTTTAAAGTAATGCCTTCAAAAATGAGTTATAATTTTTGTAGGTAAATTACATACCAAAAGAAATGTCTTTGAGTCTAGTTTCCAACGCTTCAAACGGCGCGCGTTTTCGAGTTTTCTAGAGGGAGTTATGGCCGTTTTAGTAAAAGTCGTCAGTGCTGAAACATGTCAATCGATTGACAAAAGTGTAAATCGATTGGATGACATGTCAATCGATTAGATGACATGTCAATCGATTGAATGACATGTCAATCGATTGAATATGTTTCCAATCGATTGGAACTTCATCTTCTTCCTCCAGACGCTGTAAAAACGAGTTTTTCTTCCATTTTTCAATCTGGAACCAACCAGGTCATGTAATATACCATTCTCTTCCTTTTTTCATGTAGATTATGAATATATAAGTTTTACATACCGATTATTACCGTATCTCTACTTATAAGTGAAAATCCGAGAGTCGCCGAAATTTCTTTTTGACCGTACGTCGCAACCGTTACGAATTAAGGCCTAAGATTTGAAATGAAGCTTACTGGGACTATAATCTTCCATTTCCAATTTACAGAAACCATTTTGGTTGAGTTTGGTGAGACCACCATTTTTGTACCTTCAAACTTATATATATGTATATATACGTATAACTCTAAAATTGATACCCCAGGCTTGTAGCTAATGACTAATACTACATTATAAGTGAGTTCGAGAGACTCACCGGTCTTTAGATAAGGCTGTGAGACTTGCCGAAAGAAGACGGAAATTCCGAAATATAGGCTATGGCCTCTTTGAAGCTTTGAGAGCTCACTGAGATGATTCAATTTCTGTTTTCCCTTCTTTTCGTCCAATTCCCAGAATGTACAAGTGACTGTGTGCTTGTGTTTTGAGAGATGAAGAGCAATGAAACTTGAATGTGTGTGTGTGTGTATATATTCTTGGCCGAGAGAGAGGGTGTGTGTGAAATGCTTATGCTTGCAATTGTCTTGTGTGTGTGTGTAGTATGTATGTGTGTTTTTGTGTTGCAAGTGTTAATGTAGTTATAGAGGCAAAGTCACTGAATTTCACTTTGCAAGTTGCAAGTGAATTATTAGAACGAAATGATTTTGAAGATAACATTACAGCAGGTGACTGATGCGGTCACTTCACAAATAATACAGTTAGTCCGTTAAATCCGTTTGGTTCAGTTAGATCAGTTAGGTTGGTCCGGGTAGTCTAGGAAAATACCCCAAATAATTATTAGGGACCAAAAATGTAAGCAACGTGATAAAATATTTTATTAATAGTTTTAATCCCAAATTGTTGGGTAACTTAGGGGCGCAGTCTTAAGCAATATTAATTAAATTAAAAATTACTAACGGGTCACATAAAATAAAGCCATGTAATTAGAATTAATCAACATACGTGTTAATCATTTATGAAATAATATCATTATTAAAATAATACACCGTAGTAAAAGGAAATGGCATTTGTATTTAAAATTAACAACACAAGCATAATTTATTTATACTAATAATATTACCACTAGAATTAATATATAAAAATAAAAAGACATTTCTTATTTAATATTAGGGGCGCGAAAATACAGGTTGCTACACCACGTGCTCCTTCTGACCCACATAAGCAACTTAACATGCTCAAATACATATCACCATACTCGCGGTAATCAAAACATATCACCGTGCTATTGAGCCTACTTATCAATATAAATGCCCAATATGAACTACACAATATATCTCTAAGAATTAATACATGCTATTCACACAAAACATGAATACATGTCAAGAAATCATTCCAAAAACATAGTTGAATCACTCACCTCCGATTTACGCTCTTATACTTCGATCCAAAGAAAACCCGTGTACAAAGAACGTGTAGAAGTCCGTCTAGTGCAATTCCTATGGATCAAAATTCCATTTATCAACTTTTATGAAAAATTCTATAAAACAACTTTTCGGAAAACTTAGCCAAACAGGCCCTAATAGGTATCAAAACGAAGTTCTTACCTCGAGGAGCTCAAATATGAAATATGGGAGAAAACAGACTGACGGAAGGTCGTCGTTTGGCGTCGCAAAGCTTGAAGCAACTAATTTTCCCTTTGGCTTCCCCCTTGGCCTCCTTTTGGAATTTAGGTCAAGAACTTATGAAAATATCTCAACCATCTCTATCTATATATAGGCAAAACTCTTGAGAATCACGTTTACCTCCCCACAAGTTTTCAAAACTCCTAGTCAGTCTCTGAAACTTTCTATACAGCTTACTTATAGCTTTATAAGTGAAACCTCAAAATTATAAAAGTTTTCGACTAAGTTTCGTTTGGTCGCTAAAACACGAATTTCTACATGACGTTTTCGAAGTTGCTAATTAGCCTACCAAATTAATAGCGTGTTCATTCGTTCTCACCAGGATCCTAAAACTAACAACAGATATAAATTCTAAAACAGAAAATAATACAGATATTGAAATACACAGGTAAACATTTATTTTCAGATAAACATTTAAAATGTTCTACAGTGACCGTCTCATACTCGGAGAGACTTCACAAACAATCAATCCTCAATCACAACAGTTTCAAAGGGTTCTCTAATACAGACACCCAAATCAACTCGTGAGTCAAAACTCACTCAACCATGTGTCATAAGACACGCCACATCACATTATCATGCATGACAATGCAATGGAAAGCAATAACACAAATGCGGGTGTTATATGAGGATAGTGATATTCACCTTCAGGGTTACCTTGATAGTCCTCCTCATAATAACCTAGACGTAAAATGTCCAAGGCAGGGAAGGAGCCGTTAGCTTTTGAAGCTAAGTGAAATCGTCTTAACCGATCACTCCTAATACATTTAAGGATATATAGATACAACAATATCTTGGAACAATATTAATGAGCATATGATATGGTAGTATGACGACACAATGCAGTATCAATATATTCGACTTTAACTCAACCACAGACACCACAACTGACTCATGCGACTTGTTACATTACCAGTGTAACACCGTTAGCTTAGAGTAGAATGATTACGTTGCTATCATCGCCTAGCAGGACCCTATAGCAGTTTTGGTTTTAAAAAAAGTGTAATCATTGGACTCTTAGGTCCTCGTGACCTTGCCAGGAGAATAGAATAGTTACAGCGCTATCGTCGCCTAGCATGGCCCTATAGCATTCAAAAGGTAACTATTGTATTCTGATGGATACGTTGCTATCATCGCCTAGCATGGCCCTATAGCGTATCAACCATCAACTCATACATAACTTCAATGATTTCAATGGAAACTCTAGCTATCGTCGCCTAGTAGGGCCATGTAGCAGTTTCATCGTTGTTCCCATTTACTTGACTGTACCACTCGGACCACTGCGGTCCACTCAATGTGTACAACAATATGACTGGGTTAGTCCCCGTGGCTAACCATGCAGACGTCAACATTGACGTCATGACTCGACTATGTTCATATGAATGTTCATGTGATTGTATACACGTGAAAATGTGATAAGCAGGAATATCAACGAATAATTCTAAGCATTAAGTATAGCTAACTAATATGCGTTTATTATATACGAAACAATCTCAACATTTACATAATTAATACTTATCAGTATCGTCCACACAGGACGCACTGGGTATACATATATGTACAAAGAATAATTCTATAATATACCAAGTGAGTTAGGAAGACTCACCTCGAAGAGTGTGCGTAGAAACGAGTGTAGCGGTGGTTCCTACAAAGTATATAAATTCATAGAATGTTGATTAATAAGCGTACTAGAATCAAGGGCATAATGGTAATTGTGCCGGGTGGGTTCCTAAACCTCAACATGATGATCTAGACATCATTCTGAGTCTAACGCCATTGACTAGATTCAAATCAGAGTCCGTCGCATAAAAGGCTGGATTTTCTATACCAGTGTGGGCCCTAAAGATAAGCTGTATTTTTGACCGCTTCAAAAGGTCACCAAACTTTAAGGAGATGTTCTAGACATTATTCTAAGATTCTGAGAACCGACCGCGTATTTTTCTGAGCTACGGTTTATTTATAATGAATTATTGAAGTTCTAAATGTCTGATAATAGACGTAGGAACACTCGAATTATAAAATATATTTTAGGAAGACATTTGACTCTTGAAAATATTTTTATTAAATACCAGGCCTTTAATTAGGCTAGTGATATTTTTCTCATAATTTTCGGAATTTGTTTGTTATTTAAATAATTTAATTATAAACAAACCGGGATTTTAATAATAATTAACAAATTATTAGAAACACTAATGTTTTGGTTTTATAAATAATAATTTATAATATAAAGGCATTAGACCTTAGGGAAAATTAGTATAATTTCCCTATAATTAAAGTTGGTCATTAGGCATTTAATACCTAATTATTATAATTATAAACTATTTCTTACTATATATTTAAACTAATAAATAACAAGTATATTATATACGAAATATCCCATAATAATTTATTTTCAGAATATAAGAATATTACTTTATTTAAAATAATATTCCAGAATATATATAATTCATTTATAGTATTTAAAACTATTTTTCAAAATAATGTAACCATTTAAAACTATTTATATATATTATTTGTAACTATTTATAATTATTTATTATACATGATATATATAATAAATAATACATATAAACACTAATCCTAATTAGCAGAATAATAAAGAGTAAAATATTGCTAATCTCGAATCATTAAGGTACTAAGCCAAATTAACTGAATAATTATAAATATAATATAACTAATTGATATTTAAATAAAACTCGCGGGTCAGACCTGATCCAACCCGAGACCCAACGGGTCGCCCATTTATACTAACCTCTTGATCCAACTTAAAATATCCGAACCTGACCCATTAGTAATTATTATAATCTGAATCCACAATCGTATACACTCACATACTTACCCGACCCTACCTGAGACCCGACCCGATCCATGGGTAATTGTTATAACCCGAGACCCTACGGGTCGTTTCTTCTCCAAATAAAACACACGCCGCCGGCGACGCGTGTCTCGCCGAAAATTCTCTCTCTCTTCGTTTCTCCATGGAAATAGTTGATTCCAACGCCAAAATGCGCGGAATGGGGCCCTCTATCACATACTAGGAGGCCAAGGTCTGTTTCATTCGTTTACTATACCCACTATAGGATTATTCTTTCGGCCAAAAATTTGAATAATGGCCTGCATGGTTAACCAAACGTAATCCAATCTCCAAGCTGTTTATGGGGGGTCATTCCGAGACCTAGTGGGTCTGTTTGGTATAATAAAAATGGGATTTGGTCATGATTGAAAAATGAAGCTCCGACGAGGGGGCTTTAATGGAAGCTCTTCCATTTCCAGAGCTTAAGGCTCTGTTTGGTTCGTGCACAGGGGGTCTGGGAGGGTGTGTGAGTATATAGAAATAAACAGGGGGTGGGGGTTTACCTGTGGGGGTCTCAGGTCTTCTCTCTCTCTTTCCGACGAGTTCTCTCTTCTCCGCCTCCCATTCTTCTTCGGCTTTCGTGTGTGTGTGGTGGTAAGGGACAGAGAGTGAGGGCAGTGAGGGAGTGTGTGTGAGAGTGCTTCTCTCTCTCTAACTCTCAATGGTTCTTCCACTCCCAAACTCTCAATGGTCTCCTATATACACAACTACACATATACTCACGCATATCTACATACTCAGATATGAACAGATCCTCAAATCTGTTCAGATTAGATGGAGTAATGTGATGGATTTGAGGGGTTGTGGGTGAGTGTGCCGACGGTTAGGGAGGTGTGGGTGATGATCCGGCAGTTCATGGAGGGTTGTTTGGGTAAGGCTTTAGTCCAATAGGTATAGGTATATTGGGTAGTACTTTAGGCTATTTAGAGTAAGATTCTAACTTTCCATTTTTGGTATGGTTGAGCCGCCGTCTAGGACTACGTGCAATACAGTCTAGATAAATACAGATTTTACGTGAAACTCAATCCGGGTCCGAGATTTACAGTCTAAGTTGATAATAAAATAAATACGCACATTCATATGTTCAGGTCTCTGGGATTATGAAATCAAAATACTAGAAAATACAAACTAAAATACGGGGACAGATTTTATTACGTAAAATTTTACAGGTATTACATAACTTGATAAACTTTTGACTTTATATAAGGCATGGGCAAATTGGCCAGTAGGCAAAGGTGAGGAGCTAGTCAATCCATCAATAAGGGAATCATGCACAATTCAAGAGGCTATGAAGGGCATCAATGTGGGGCTTTTGTGTGTGCTAGAAGTTCCTAGTGATAGATCGACCATCGATGTCAAGAGCAGCTTTCATTTTAAGCAATGAATTGCCTTGCTTCCCTCGCCTAATCAACCCACATTTTCTACTCGGAGGAGTACTTCCGATACTATTGGTTCTTCGTAAAAAACAACTAACAAATTTTCTAACAATGAGGTGACGAATACCATTATTGAGGCTCAATAGAGGTTCGCCATTTTTTCAACTTTAAAAGTCAACCGCTTCATATTTTCATTTTGAAAGCACGTCATTATATTGGATTTTTAAGTTTTTGTTTGGTTAATGAATTTAGTGAGGGAAAGTAAAATAAATCACAACAAACTTTTATTTGTTTGGTTCTATGTTACATGGACTCGGGTACGGATGTCAGGTGTGAGTATGTGTCTAAATGTCTGGTTTCTCAAATTAAAGAATCTGTGGACATGGCAATTAATCCATCTATATACATATATATATATATATATATCTAACATTTTTAAGAGAATTATGTGTATATATATAATTATATATATTATTTGCACAATAAAATAAAATTGAGCTTGGCCCATATAAATCTGACGAGGGAATTACACGTGGATCACTTGTAAAAGCAAACTGATGCGATCTAGCAAAGTGCTATAACCCAATGTGCATGCCACATAGCAATTGTGATGAGTCAGGGAAACAAGATGTGTAGCCACGAGGTCGTGATACGTGCAGTTACTTACTGTCAAGGCCCCATTATTCCCAAATCATGGAGAAAATGGGTGGTTTCCCAGCTGCTCTATGGAATTTATAAAAGGAATATATATATATATATATATATATTTGTTATATTTATACACGTACATGGTGTCAATTTTATAAATAATAGTATTTTTTGTTATATTTATGCAAAAAAAAAAAAAAAAAAAAACCACGATGAAAATAATCCTCCTCGTTTTTATCTACATATTTTTTTTTCTTCTTTAATCCACGAACCAAATGGGGCCTAAAAGTGCAGCTGCTGATTTTGAAAAGATTGACATGTTTCGTTAATACCCAGACTGATCATCTTAGTTTTTAAACCAGGGGTTCAAGATGAATATATACAGATGATGACAACCATAATGTCGCCCTTTTGTTATAATTTTCATATGTTCAGAATTGGTTAAGAGGGTGTTTGTGTTTCATACTTGTTTGCCTTATATGTTCTTGCATTCATATAAGTTGAGAAATAAGCCTTGGGAAAATCTTATTTGTGTTCGACCCCAAAAAGTATAATTATGTCTCAAAGTGTGGTAAGGAAAGTGATTTTTAAAGTTACCACACTTTGAGACATAGTTACATATTTTGAAACATAAGCTACACCATCTTAGCATCAAATTAGGATATATGATATAACCAAAACTAGATTGGAGTAAACGACTATGGATTATCGATGAGACTACTTAAAGACTTCTTTATCTCCACAAATACTCCAGATATATTGAAAGTCATCCACAGGGCTCTATTTGGTTGGCGAATTTGGAGAAGGAAAAAGAAAAGATAAAGAAAAAAAAAATTCTCCAAGCTTAAATTTATAAACAAGAAATTTAAAATATAATTACGACTTAAGAAAAAGAGGAAGAAGTGACTCACAGATCGAATTCAGAAATTTTGGTTTATTTCTCATCATGTTTTCTTTTCTTGGCATTCCTATTTTTCTTTTTATTTTCCTTCTTAATCAAACAAAGAAAATATTTTTCTTTAGTACTTTCCTTTCCTTTCCCTCAATAAAATCACGAACCAAACAGAGCCTAAGCAAGCCGATGCAAGTGCCTCTAATATAACTACAATTGCCATTAAACTATTATTGATGTAGTGGCTACATGTCACCCGAATACGCTTTGTATGAAAAATTTTCTGAAAAGTCAGGAGTGTTTATAAGCTCATACTCTAGAGAGCATTTTTGTTCATTCAATTTTGGTTTATTATTGTTGATTTAGACTTTTATTGTGTGACATATATCTCATTTCAGTAATATTGTTGACAATATAGGGGGGCAAAATAAGAATGAAATGTGACACACGTCACCCAGTGAAGACCTGAGTGAGCAATGATGAACCAAAAAAGTGAACAAAAATGCTCTCCGCACTTTATAGTTCGAAAGTTGACACTTATATGTTGTGTTGTGTGTTAAGTGAAAATCCTAACATTAATGTAACTTTGACTTGAAATGACATATATACCCTTTGTTCCAATCACAACCACAAGGGTTTAAGTGTCACCTTTTGAACCATATGGGGTAAAATAAAAATGAATCTAACCACAAGAGGGTAGAATGTATTTAATCTCTTAATTTAAACGAAAAACTTAATTTTTTTTCACTTTAGTCACGACCATAGGAAAATAAGTGTCTACTTTTGAACCACGGGGAGAGCAAAGTTAAAATGGGACTAACCACACGAGCGAAGAAATGTATTAAACCCTTTTATTTAAAGAGAATTTTTCTTTAATGACTTCAATTGTCATTACCTTTGACCTACAAATCTTTTTTTTTTTTTTAAATGAGATCTATTAAACGATATCAATATTGACTATGAAATCATGGGAGAAAAAAAATAAAATTGAAAATAACATGAAAACACACACACACACACACACACACATATATATATATATATTGCATGAATCAAACAAAAAAATGCTTCTTTACAAAATTGACATCATAGATGTGTAGATCTCGAAAAAACAAATCACCCAAAAAAGCCAAAAAAAATGAGAAAGTTGTGGTCATTTAATTCAAAAAACTAATATTACCTATAGTTCTCAGCAAAAAAAAAAAAAAAAACACTAATATTACCTATTTGTCATGTTTGTAAACATGTAATTTTGCCTATTCAAACAAATAAAAGCTTCAAATTCTCCAAATTACCTTTTTTTGCACAATTTTAAAGCCAGTGCGTAGATCTCAAAAAATTACATGAAGTTTGTAAATAAATAACCAAAAAAGCCCTCAAAAAAATTTTGATTAAGTTATGGTCATTTAATTCAAAAAGATTTAATTATCTATTTGTAAATAGATAATCCCCCCATCTCAAATTAAAAGTCTTTGATTATATATTTTGGTGTCCCATTTTAACAGTCTTCTTTGAATGTCAATATACTTTAATAAACTTTTTTCTAAGTTTGCCCTTTATTAAAAAAATTTAAAAAAAAAACAAAATAAAAAAAAAAACTCCTCTCTCTCTCTCTCTCTCTCTCTCTCTCTCTCTCTCTCTCTCTCTCTCTCTCTCTCTCTCTGATGTGACACTAGAATTTTGAAATCCAAAAATGGCAGTATTGAAAATTTGAGAATTTTACCATAATCAAATATGTCCCTTTAAATAGTTAGAATTTCCAAAAGGAACTCTTAATATGAGACAGAGGAAGTAGTATTATATGTTCAAACAGATAAAAGCTCAAAACGGGCTTGAAATTAAGTTTTTTTTCACCATTTCCAAGTTCAATGCGCAGATCTCGAAAAAAAATGGATGAAATCAGGAATGGAAAAAAAAACACATCCAAAAAGGTAAAAAGTGATCAAGTTAGAGTGCCATCAAAAGTTGTCATTTTTTGTACCTATCAAAAAAAAAAAAAAAATCTATTTGTAAATAGATAAAATCGTTGAATAGCCAACTGAAAAATTCAACTTTTAACTAACTCTAAAATAAAAGATGACTGAAAAAAAGAAGAAAAAAAAAAAAAAGGTGAAATAGACTCTAATTAGGAATACCAAATAGTAGCAAAGGGCCTTGGCTAAAAAGGCCAAAAACTTCGAATTTTTTGCTTTTACTATCTCATTTTCATTTTGAGAAATTTCTTGCCAAAAATCTTTCTTTTTTTCACGTACCTTCAGCTTTTTAAAACATCCAATCTTTGAAAAAACTATAAAAGGTTAACAACAATACTAGGGGTACAAACAAATCTCACACACTTGCACTCATAGTCTCTCTCTCTCTCTCTCTCCTGGGGTGACACTATGGAGTCCACTGAAATTATTCAGACCCCATAGTGCCATCCAGGAGAGAGATAGACTATGGGTGCAAGTGTAATTGAGATTTGTTTGTGCCCCAAATAATACCCAAAGGTTAATGTCAAATGGACTTGACTTTTCAATAATCTCAAAACAACTACTCCCCTGTCCCATTTTATGTAACTATCTTTGTAAATCTAACTTTTTAAACAAACATCATTTAATGTATTTTCTAGCATTAAATTTTTTTCATTTTTTTAAATCTACCTTTTTGTGCAATGAAATATACATACAAATCATCTTTGTTGCACGTAGGAGTACCAAAAATATAAATAAAATTTGGTGTATGTATTCAAAACTCCCTCAATAAGTTAATAACATTTCTCTCACACTCAGAAGGTGGCCACACTCGTGGCACCGTGAGAAAAACACACACAGTAGCGTGCAAGGCAGCAATTGCCACGTTGCACAAGCCTTTGCCTCACTCTCTCTCTTCCTAAACCACAAAAAATACAACACACTAATCTTTTAACATTCGGATAATCTAACCATTGCAACATTCTAATGGGTCCCACGTGACTTGGGCACTTTCTAATTGGCAGTTTTACGACACTGCTTGGCAAAAGATGGGCCCACCATCCAAAAGGATAGCCCTAATATTGCCAGGAAAATAATGACTTAAGACAAGCCAATGTACAACAGTGACAGCCACTCGTACAACTATCTATAAAAATCTTTTGGTTTGACAAAGGCCAACCACACTGAAAAAATAGCCCAACCCTTTCTTTAAAAAATTAAAACATAACAAAAAATATTTTCCTCCACGAAAAATAATGCATGGTCCAAGAAAAATATAAAAATCACTTCTTTAACTAGAGAAAATTCAAAACATTCCTCTCCTCTCTTTTGCTGCCTAGCTTACTAGTTCATTGTAAGCTCACTTCTCTTCTGCAAAAGCAACAATCCAAATTCTACAAAAACAATGCTCAGGCTAAACGTGTATTGTTCTCTAGTTCCAAGTCCAAGGCAATACAAGGTCAGAAACAATTCTGGGTCATGGGTAATTGGGCCCCTCAGAGCTGAGAGGATTAGTGTTAAGGCTCTAAGAGATGAGATGAATGGAGGAACAAGCGGGTCACCGGGTCGGAGCTGGGATCGTGGGTTGGAAATGGAGGTCCCTTTTGAACAAAGACCGGTAAGTTCACTCGCAATTCAAATTTTATCAAACTGTGACCCCAAATGGGCGTAGAATGAGTTACAAAACCTTCTTACTCTCAGGCTGTACAGTCTTCTCAACAAACTGTTGCAGAGAATTCAAATTTCGGTTTAGTAGTTCCTGCAGATAATAAAGACTACAATGAGTAAACGATGCTTATAAAGGGAAACAGCATCATTAATCTCAGACTAAATATTCTTTAGGGTTGTGCATGTAAATAGTATGTGTATGTAATCTCAGACTAAATATGGAAACAGCATGATAGCATTAATGGCGGATGAATACTGAATAGTGATACCAATTCAAGACGCAGAGTCAAGGAGATAAAACTTAAAACTTAAAAGCATATATGCCCTGTATGCAATTTACCGTGATTATACTAACAGTAGCCTGATTCTGTAATAGGTGAATGAGTATAAATCTCTGACTGATGGAGGTTTATATTCATGGGGCGAACTGAGTCCAGCATCATTTTTTCTACGTCTAGGCGGCCTCTGGTTAGTGACTTTCACAGTTTTGGGAGTGCCGATTGCAGCTGCAAGCTTCAACCCATCAAAGGTACATATATTTATATACAGATATAGACATCCTTTGCAACTACATATTGCAAAGAAGTTTATAAAGAAAGAAGCAAAACCCATGAGCAACTCCACGTCTAAAGGTCATTGTACCAGCGAAAGATATAAAGTGCACATATATAGACTCAGAGAAGAACACTTATAGACCATTTGCGTATCCCATGAACTTGAATTCCCTCATTCACAAGTTTGTATGGTGTCTTAATGTAGAAATCCATCTTCCCAAATAAGGTCATTTGTAAGAATAGAAAAACTCTCATGTTTCATCTTGTGTGATTATTCCTAGGTTTCTTGAGATGAACAAATTCGTTAAGCATATTACTCAGATATCCACCATTCCTTTCTAACAGAAGAGTGTGACTTTCCACGTTAAGTGTTATGTAAAGTATGGATGAGATAACTCAATTTAAAGGAGAACCAAACATGGCATTAACGATTACTTCAGTACAGCAGTAAGATTTGTTCATTTGCTGAAGCACTGTTTGGGGACCTTCACATTTACTGAAAAAAAACTCTGTTCCCAAACCTGCAGGAACCTTTGCGATTTGTGCTAGCAGCTGGAATAGGAACTCTTTTCCTTGTGTCTCTAATTGTTCTGAGGATTTATCTGGTATAATTTCTCTTCATGCAAAATTCGTTTCAATACATGAGTGCATGTATCGCGGGTGCGCAGATACATACCCAGAGAACTCATTTTAAAAAGAAAAATTGCACCAAGGAACACATAAAAGTAAAGGGGATGCTCAAAGTTATAGGATATATATATATATATGTGTATTTTTGTCAGTCAGCGGATGAAGATGAACATTTCTCTTAAACAGTTCATGTGCTCCAATTAAAACCTTCTTGTCTGATTGTCTCACCATACTACACATATTACGCATACTGCAGGGGTGGAGTTATGTTGGTGATAGACTTCTATCAGCCGTGATACCTTACGAAGAGAGTGGATGGTATGATGGACAAATGTGGGTAAAGCCACCCGAGGTTAGTTCATCTCCAATTCACTCATTTATATCTTTTGATATTCACATCAGAAATCAAGCAGAAATGGGAAATAAAAATGCTTCTTCAAAAGAATCCACAATCTAAGATGCTTTATGCAATATCTAAGACATGCAGCAGTAGTATAGGAACCACAAGGACCCATTAGTTTTCAAAAGATTCCTCAGCCGAATAATTTCTAATGTGCCTTACTTAAACTGAAGTAATTACATAAGCAACAATGTCATAGAAGCCTCTCAAAAAAAATAAAAAACAATGTAATAGAAGGCTTTAGGTAATATATGATGGCTTAAGGTAAATAATTGGGACTTGCAAAATATAGAATTTTTTTTTTTTTTTTTGAACAAAAAATATAGGAAGTTCACTTAAATAAATATATGGGCGTTAATGATGCAACTATATTAATTCATGGCAATTAAAGCACTATAAACTCTGTTACCTCCCTGGCACAGTTCATGTTCGCCTGCTGCTTCAACTGAACCAATTCAATCAGTTGCTGGAGCTAGTGATAAGACCATCTTAAGCCTGTAATCTTGAACTTAAATCTGTAAAGTTGGACAAATCTAAATTGGTAGTCACAGATTTTGGATGTTCATATCGGACGAAAAGATAACCCAAACATCATGAGATTCAGCTTAAGTAACAATTTTACCAATTAATAGTCTGTTTGGATTAGTTTATTTGGGACCAACAATCACTTATCTGGGATTTTTGACAGATTTTAGTCCATTTGGCAAAAACGTTTTCACATCTTTTTCAAAAATCGAATCCACTTTAAAGCTGAAAAAACAGCTCAAATCATAAGTAGAAATTAGTAGCAACTTGCTGCTTTTTTGAAAATCTATAAAAAGAGAAGTCTTTTATTCCCACAGCTATACGAAACAGGCTCTATTTGGTCCAGATACAGAATAGAACAAGCACAGTAAGGAGGACAAATTATCATTCTCAAATATATGCACCAAACTCAGGTAAACTAGAATAATCATCTATGTGGTTCAGATTCTTCATTCGTAACTTACTATCTCGTCTTCCTTGCAGATCCTGGCTCGTGATAGATTGTTGGGTTCATACAAGGTACAAAATGTAACCAATTTTGAGAAACAGCAGCGTTGTTTTCTCCATGCGTGGAAACACACACACACACACACACACACACAGAGTAGTAAAAAAAAAAAGAACATATGCTCAATGACCATAAATAATACTAGCAGAGAAAATAAACCAATAGGTTTATTACACTTTTTGACAGAACTCTGTCAACAATTCTGAGTGATTTTGACAAAAGGCACAAATTGACACAACATAGAAATTTCGGGTCCAATCCGTCGACTTCTAAACTATTGGAGAAAAATTGACACTGAGTGTAAACTACGAGGGTGTAAAGTGTGATTAACCTAGACCTATTAAGCGAATATGAAACCTATTAAACATTTATGACTACAGGTCAAACCGGTCATTAAATTGCTGAAACAAACACTAGTCGGTACAGGGGCGCTGCTCGTTACAGCAGCATTGTTATTCATCTTTGCCACACCAGCAGAGGATTTCATTCAGAACACTTTTTTCCACAAAGAGAACCATGTTGCAGCTTCAAAGATCAGCACAAGGTTCAATATAAGGTATACACATTCCGTATCTCTAACTTCAAATGCTCCTAATATACTGTATGTGATATTTTAACTTTTGTGTAAATCTAATAGAAAAGAGGAGCTGTTAAGATTGCCACTGGAAGTGAAAGCTGATGATGATCTAGCAGCAGCTGCTGCTGAGGCAGCTGATGGAAGGCCAGTCTACTGCAGAGATAGGTTTTACCGCGCATTAGCAGGTGGACAGTATTGCAAATGGGAGGACCTAGTTAAGTAATCAACACAAAGAAAGCAGAGATTATTTCATTTTCAGATTATCAGAACTCTTTGTTATATGTAATTAATGGAACAAACAAGTTCCAATTATTTCGTTGTTTTGGGGAAACATTCTATATGGCTCAAAAAATCAGGAAACATAAGAAAGATGCAAAGGGGATTAACATTCGATAATCATCGAGAGAGATTTACTAAATCGGTATATTTAGTTTACAGGAATCAGACATGTTTAAGTCACAATATGCCTGAACATTAGTACAAGTGTACAATAAATAATTCAATGGAAAAAAAAAAAAAAAAAATTGACCTTTCAGATAGGAGTTGAAGCTTGTTATGAAAAGACATACATATGGAAAAGAAGTATAACCAGAAGAGAAAAAAAAGTACAGGACTATTGTTTGAATGACACTAACTTCATCCAACACAAGCCACCATCTGGCAGCAATAGCTTCCAAAAGACTGGCCAAAAACTCTTGCATTATTTTCATTCTGATATCTTCTTTGATTGGATTAAGATTCCACAGGTAATATTCTTCTTTTCATTTTCCGAAGAATGATTCCCCAAATACAGCTTCAGGGACAGTTGGCACAAAATGAAAAAGAGATGAGGAAGATCCTCCTTGTATATTCCCCAGGAAAAATCTTCAAGAAGTCCAGTAGCATAAGAGGTGAAGAAATCCTTCAAGTGTCCTATATATGTTCATCAATTAGCATATGTTGATAAATTACAAATTTATATAGGAGTAATAAATAAATAAATAAAAGATTTAAAACAAAAAGAACAAATCAGAGGAATATTTTAACAAGTGAAACATATACCATGACTGAGAGCTGAAGCATTCATCTTACTGGAAAGTCCCTTTACAAATACTTTTTAAACAAGTTTTTTGCACCAACTGATGACTCTAATCATCTTTCCTCCAACAATATCTCTCACCTTTTGTTTCCTTCTTCTGGCATCTTCAAGATCTAGAGTTCTATATCCAAGGGTAAGCAAATACATTGCTGGATGAAGTCTCCTACAGAAATATACATAACGTAAAAGTGCAGTCCCAGTGCCAGATAGTGTACAAATCCACTACTCCCTCCGTCCCATTTTATGTGTCCCTTTTGGGGAATCCAACTAATTAAGGGGATAAAAAGAATCTACACATACTTTCCACAATTGCCCACAATCATTGCACTTACTTTTTTTCTTTTGTTTTGGTGTTGATTGCAAGGAAGGGGAGTTTGGGAAACTAAGTAAAATTTGCATACTAATTTAGGAAAGTGGACAACAATTTTGGGACATCCCAAAAAGGAAAGCGGGACACATAAAATGGGACGGAGGGAGTATTAAATACCAGTTTGCACCCAGTTGTTGAAAATCTAACTTGAAGCGCCAAACAGACAAGGAGAAACTAGAAGTATTTTCCCACAGTTTGATATTCCATTTCGAGTTCAGAAAGTTAGTCTGAGACATACCAAAGTTCAAAATTCAACCTATTTTGAATTTCCAAGACCTATTAATAACCAGCCAGAATCAAGAATGATGCAAAATGATATTCAAACGAACAAGTGAGCAAATATTTACTTAGTAATGCTTATGAAAAGTCCAGGAAAACTGTGAAAAGCTGTAAAATTACTGAGGCTTGAATAACATGAACTCACTTATCAGATAGGTCATTTGCTTCAAAGCCATCCCAATACCTTTGGGATGGAACAGTCCGTCCTTTCTTATCTCTGCCAAATGTCTCCACGTACCAACCGCCAATGTCATGCATGCCACAGCGAGGCTCAAAGAGCCAGAATCTGTTAAAAAGAAAGCATGCAAATTAGAAACATCAAGAAGATTACAGGAATCGTCGATGACCGGAGGAGATTAGTTATATAGTATGGTACAAGGAAAGACAGACTTAAGAAAAGGTTCAAATTGATTGAATGCCTACTAACGTAAACTCATTCTAGAGTTTCAAATTGGACTTGTTTTGAGGCATAGAGTAGGTGTCTCTACCTTATGTAAAGCTTGTTGCTATATTCAATGAATCTGAATTTTACTGAGCAAAAAAAATAAAATAAAAAATTGGAGGGTCATTGATGGAAGCATCAAGGAAACTATCAACTCATTTCAACAGGTATTACAGGAATGACCTTGGTAAAAGGACTGGCAACAAACACGTGGAACAACTAACATGGCCAGCCCAAAGGGGGGGGGGGGGGGGGGGGGGGCAAAAGGGGCAACCGCCCCGGGTCACCAAAGTTCACAATATTTTGAGGGCCCCCATAAAATTTTCATAATTACATTTTTACCTTGAGAATTTTAGTATTTTATATTTAGGCCTCCCCCAAGGCACATTTTAGTGTCATCAACTACATATATATTGATACAAAAGGATTGCGGAAAAGATTATTTTTGTATTACTTACATCCTAGGCTATATAGGTTACAAGGTAAAAAAAGAAAAGGAAAGAGAACAAAAAGAAATAAAGACACTCATAACTACGGTCAACATGACCCATAAATAAGATGATAAAAACCCGGAATTAACTCCTAATTCCAACACTCCCCCTCAAGCTGGAGCGAAGACATCGACAAGCCCAAGCTTGCCAAGAGATGACTGAAGAAGTGTAGGTCCAACAGACTTGGTAAACATATCTGCAGTTTGATCAGATGAGGGAACAAAACTTGGTACTATAACACCAGATTGAACTTTCTCCCGAATAAAATGGATATCCACCTCCACATGCTTAATTCTCTCATGGAGAACAGAATCAGAAGACATCATAATGACCGACTTATTATCACAAAACAAGGTGGATGATCCTGCTACTAGGAAACCCAACTCACTTAGAAGAGATCGAAGCCATAAAAGTTCACACGTGCCCTGAGCCATGGCACGATACTCAGCTTCAACAGAAGAACATGAAATAACAGCTTGCTTCTTACTCTTCCAAGATATAAGATGACTACCATAAAACGTACAGAAACCAGAGGTAGAACGCCTGTCACCCCTAGAGCCTACATAATCTGCATCTGTAAAGCAGGAGAGACCTGACTGTGTGCCTACTTTATAGAACAACCCAAGACCAGGACAAGTCTTGAGATACCGAAGGATATGATAAACAGCATTCAAATAAGAAGAACGCGGTGAGTGCATAAACTGCTCACAATATTGACCGCAAAAGTAAGATCTGGTCTTTTGTTAGTCAGATAGATGAGACGACCCACAAGGCACTGATACACAGTAGGATCGGGCAAAAGCTCTCCCATTTCTAAAGTTAACTTAAGGTTTGGATCCATAAGCGAGGAGGCCGGCTGACACCCAAGCATTACAGTGTTCTGAAGAAGATCAAGAAAGTATTTTCTTTGAGACAAAGAAATACCCTGGCGAGACCTAGCAACCTCAATGCCAAGAAAATACCGAAGAGGTCCCAAATCCTTAACATTGAACGTTGTACCAAGATCACGCTTCACTTGAGCTATACCGGATGCATCATTGTCAGTAATAATAATACCATCCACATACACTGAGACAATAATACACCTTCCCTGAGACTGGCGACGAATAAAACATGTGTGATCTGAGTGACACCGAATAAATTCCATACCAAGGATGACATCACTAAAGCGACTAAACCAAGCACGAGGAGATTGTTTGAGACCATAGAGAGACTTGCGGAGGCGACACACCTTCCCAGAACACTCCCCCTGAGCCCGAAAACCAGGTGGGGGATCCATAAAAATAGTCTCAGACAAGTCACCATTAAGAAAGGCATTCTTAACATTGAGTTGGTGAAGTGGTCATGAAGAAGAAGCTGCTAAAGAGACCAGGAGACGAACTGTAGTTAACTTGGCCACAGGAGCAAAAGTAGCACTAAAGTCTTTACCAGGAATCTGAGTAAAGCCCTTAGCAACCAAACGGGCCTTATAGCGATCAGTAGTCCCATAAGCCAAATACTTCACGCTAAAGACCCATTTACACCCAACTGTGCGCTCACCCGCGGGAAGAGGAACAAGTTCCCAAGTCTAATTACCCTGAAGAGCATCCATTTCTGCTTTCATAGCTGCCACCCACTTAGGATTCTGAAGAGCCTCATGAACCGAACGAGGAATAGGAACCGAATCCACATGACTAAGAAAAGACTGATAAGAAGGAAATAAACCCTAATAGGAAACATGCTTAGAAATAGGATAGTGAGTATTATCAGACAATAAAAAATGAGTGGGTGGGGGGGCACGAACACGAGTGGGATAACGGGGAGAAACTGTTTTAGGAGTAACACCAGGAGATAAGGGAAGAGAGATACCTGAATCCGGAGAAGACGTTGGCAGGGGATCAGAGGGGCGTGGGCGGCGAGAATAAACCTGCGAGGGGTCACCAGTGATAACCGGAGGCAAGGAGTCACCAGTGGAGTCGAGAATAGGAACAGGTCGGGATAGAATAGATTCATTAACTACACCTAGCTCCACCAGTGCATGCCCTGCAGAAGGAGAGGGACCTGGAAAAAAAGGGACAGTTCCCAAAAAAGTAACATCCCAAGAAAACACAACGAACAGCCTTATCATCAAGTTTTGTCCGATTAGGACTCCTATTTTGAACAAAACACGTACATTCAAACACACGTGGTAAAATAGGAAAAAGAGTGACATCAGGCTTAAGACAATGAAGAGGTGCCTTTTCTTCAAGGACACAACTGGGAGTACGGTTAATAAGATAAGTAGCAGTAAGAACGGCCATATGCCAAAAGTATTTAGGAACATTCATACCACACAAGAGGCATCTTACCATAGACATGATGTGTCGTTTTTACGTTCCGCCACACCATTCTGTTCAGGGGTGTAGGGGCTGGTAAGTTGTTGGAGAATTCCCTCTTTGTTAAGGACGACCCTAAAATCATCGGTGATATACTTGCCACCATTATCTGATCGTATATTTCGCACAACAGTATGAAATTGAGTTTTAATCATTTGCAGAAAATTTCGAAAGTGCGTAAAAAATTCAGATTTTTTCTTCATAAGGTAAGTCCAAGTACAGCGAGTGTAATCATCAATAAACGTGACATAATAATGGTGGTGTGACAAGGCCGTGACAGGGGAAGGGCCCCAAACATCTGAATGAATGAGATCAAATGCACTGGGTGCCCTATGCATGCGTGGAATATAAGAAGTGCGAGTATGTTTAGACAATTCACAAACCACACAATGAAAATGGAAATCCTTGCAAGCTTTATTCAAAAGAGGAAATAACCAACACAAGTATTGAAAATTTGCATGACCTAGACGGGCATGCCACAAATCCAAAGTCGTAAGGCTAAAAACATAGTTATTAGAAGTCGGTAAAACAGAATTAATAGAAACAGATAAACTAGTAGCTTGCATTCCAGAAGACGAAGGAGCCACAAAGTAGCATAGACTGTCACGCTCATGCCCCCTGCCAAAAATCTTTTGCGAAGTCAGGTTCTGCAAATAACAACAATCAGGTAAGAATACAACAGCACAATTGTGATCTTTGACGAGACGATTAATCAAAAGAAGATTATAGGCAAAGTTGGGGACATAGTAGACAGATGAAAGGGTAATATTATGGGACAAATAACGTCACCCTAACTATGTACAGGAACAAAAGACCTATCTCAGCTATACATACCGACTGATTAACAGAGGTAAAAGGAGAAATAAAAAAAGAGGACTCACCAGTCATATGGTTATTGGCACCAGAATCCAGAATCCATGTGGGGTGAGTGGACTTACCATGAAGAGCACTAGGATTACCTGTGGCAACAGCAGCGGTGGGACCAGAAGAAGAAGAGGAGGCCCCCATGCCCAAGTGAGACTGTAACTGGGTAATCTGTGACTGAAGCTGTCCAAAATCAAGTAACGGGGAGGTCACTTCAACCACAACACCAGTACGAGGAGCACCTTTCCCACGACCAACGGGAGGACGACTCTTAGCAAATTACTGCTTCAACTCAGGATGGAGATCAAAACAGTGATCAATGGTATGGCCAGGTTTGCGACAGTGCTGACAGAAAACCGAGAACTGGTGGGACGGGGACCCGAAGGAGCACCAAAAGCCATCTGGTCAGGAACAGACGGAAGAGGACCAGTCACAGGAGATATAGAAGCAATGCGACGACGTCGCTCATCGCCATCCACGGTAGCAAAAGCCTCAAATAAAGAGGGTAAGGGGACAGTATTAAGAATCTGGGTACGGAGGGCCTTAAACTCGGGCTTTAGGCCCATTAAGAACTGGTAGGTGTGGCGACGATCAAGGCGCTTGGTCTCAACAGCACCATCATTAGGAAAGTCGGTAATAGGCTCATACTGAGAGAGCTCCTCCCAGCGAGTTTGTAGGTACCCAAAAAAATCCGTAACAAAAAGTCCCAAAATGGCCTGAGAAGCGTGTGAAATATCCTGATAAAGCTCAAAAATACGGGAATCACTGTGAGCATGTGCATACATTTTATTCAGGACAGTTCATAAGCAAAAACATTGCGGTGGTATATGAACATGTAGACCCGCACCTCCATGGAATTAAACATCCAACCCAGAATAATGCAATTGTCAGTATACAATTCATATTTAGGATCAGATTCTGCCGGTAATTTTTCCTTGCCAAGTAACCACCCAATCTTGCGTTTGCCTCCAAAGAAGAGGCGAAGAGAATTAGACCATGCATGAAAATTCTTCCCAGTTAACAGTACACTGGTAACACGTCGAGCCAGTGTAGTATGAGAAAGTGAGGGATCCGAACGAGGAACCGGAGTAACGACACCCTTACCAGTCTCCTTAGCCATAGTAGCACGCTAAAAGAGAACTAAATGCTGAACAATGCAAGGATAAACAAAATAGATCTGGGAAGAAAGAGAGTAAACACAACCGGACAATCGGCGAAAAACAACGGGGCAGCCGGACACTCGGCTCACCCAAACAAACGACTAAGAGCACATAAAGGCTCGAGCACATCACGAAGAACAGGCCCAAAAAGAGGGCAAACAGAATGCAGCCACAGGCTGGGACAGACAGAGCCGAGAGGGGCTCTGTGTTGAGCTGAGAGGGGCCCTGGGTTGCGGCGACTGGGCTAGGGGTCTCGGAGGGAGTTGCGACTGGGCTGGGGGTCTCGGAGGGAGCTGCGACTGGGGAGGGGGTTCCGGCAAAGGTCAGGTGAGGGTGGTGAAGGTGGCGTAGGAAGGGTGGAAGTGGTGGGTGGTGCGGCGAGGGGTGGTGAAGGGATTAGGGTTAGGGTTAACTGTGTTAGGCTCTGATACCAAAAAGGATTGTGGAAAAGATTATTTTTGTATTACTTACATCCTAGGCTATATATGTTACAAGGTAAAAAAAGAAAAGGAAAGAGAATAAAAAGAAATAAAGACACTCATAACTACGGTCAACATGACCCATAAATAAGATAATAAAAACCCGGAATTAACTCCTAATTCCAACAGATACAAATGTATATAAAACTCAAAAGGCCCTAGAATTTTGAAAATTACACTTTTAGTGTAAAAAATTTTCAGTTTTAGAAATAGACCCCTCTAGAATTTTGAAAGATACCATATATTGTTTAAGTTCCTCAAATAGACTCATATTATACGTAGACTCCAAAAAAATCGCCTCGGGGGCCCGTATAAAGGGCCTCCTTTTAGTAGTTCGTCCCGGGCCTCCAAATACTCGAGACCGGCCAACTAGCTGGTAGCCTGGTACTGTCAAGCATATCAATAAAAGCACATTCTTTTGAGCTTTGACCAAGGAGTAGAAGCATGTACCCTAAATCTTGAAGCGGACATCGTTGACCACTAGCCACAGAGAGAGAACAGACATAGTTTGGAAAAACAAGACCATACATAAAGCAGTTAACAGCATTCTTGAAAAAGGAAAAGACAATTGAACAATGACAGCGTGGACATTCACTTTCTCTTCAACTACTAAACTGTCATCAACAAGCCTCATGCCAAATGCCAAGTGAAAGGAGGATCAGCTTAGAAGAGAGTTCAATGGTTTTTAAACCTTGACAATTCGTTAAAGCAAGAACCAGCCAAGAAAAAGGTAAAACAAAGTTAATTTAGCCAGGCTTGTTGAAGCTTGATACACATTGTTGGGCCCATAAGTAGTTGGTAAGTTAACATGGTATCAGAGCCTTGTTTGTGGGAGATCTTGGGTTCGAATCTCCATCCCCGCTTTGGTGTGCATATTTGCACTTTGTTATTTGTCTCGACTATGATGGAGCTTAGTTGGTTGGCATTCCTCTATGAGGGAGGGAGTTGAAGCTTGATATACATTGCTGGGTGTTGGAAATTAGCTATCATTAGATATATCACTGGGATTTTTATTTATTTCCTTCCATTATTAGTTGGTTTATATTTGGGGTGATTTTGACTTTTTAATCTCTCTTTTATTAGGAGATTTTGTTTTCCTTTTTTATTTCTGAGCATTGTGTATATATACCTTGGTGATCAATTAACAAAGATAAGTTTTGAATCATAATATTTCTACATGGTATCAGAGCCACCCCAGGGGGGATTTCAAGACCCCATCATTCCACCACAACCATACACCACCTAAACACCATTCCACCACCAACCGACAGCCACCAACAGCCAACCTACCACCAGCCGACCCTACCCAGGCCACCTCTGGCCTAGCCGCAATCAGCCCAGCCCACACCTGGCCTAGCCGCAGCCCCTAGCCCACCCCAACTCCAGCCGAACCCTACCCAGGCCACCTTGCAACCCACCCACCACTAGCCGCAGCCACTCCAGCCCCCCTGGCCTGGTCTACATCTGGTGATGACATGCTCTGGCATAAGCGCCTAGGTCATCCCTCCTTTGGTTTACTAAACCATTTATTTCCATCTTTGTCATCTGTTGGAATGTCCCACATCGCTCATTTATGGCCTCTCTTTGCGGTTTATAAGGCTTTAGCTCCCCTCTTCTTGACACCTGGGTTTTAAGGAGTTGAATAGGCTAGGCCTTACAAGTAGTATCAGAGCTTGGTTGGGCGTGTCTTCCGGCGTGCCGAGTGTCCGGCTGCTGTGGTCCAGGGTATGCCGAGTGTCCGACTCCTGTGGTTCAAGGGGTGTGTTGGAATGTCCCACATCGTCCATTTTTGTCCCCTCCGCGGTTTATAAGACTTTAGCTCCCCTCTTCTTGACACCTGGGTTTTAAGGAGTTGAATGGGCTAAGCCTTACAAGTTCATCTAATAAAAATGTATCAACCTTTCGGTGTGAAGGTTGTGAACTTGGAAAGCACCACTGTGCTTCCTTTTCTCCCAGTAATCATAAAAGTATTGTTCCTTTTTCTCTTATACATTCAAATGTTTGGAGTGCCTCTCGTGTTGTTGCACTTAAAGGCCATAGGTGGTTTGTCACATTTATAGATGATTTTTCTCGTACTACTTGGGTTTACATTATGAAAGAAAAAAGTGAGGTCCATTCAATTTTTAAAACCTTTCACAAAATGATTTGTACCCAGTTTGGTGTGGATGTAAAATTGTTCTTTCAAACAATGGGGGGGAGTAATTTAAATCTGGTCTTGAGAAGTATTATTTGGAGAATGGCATAATTCACCAATCTTCTTGCACCAATACTCCACAACAAAATAGAGTTGCGGAGCGCAAGAATTGTCACCTCTTAGGCATTGCCCGGTCAATGTTATTCTCAGCCCAAACTCTGAAGGTTTTTTTGGGTGAAGCAGTCTTAACTGCTACTTATTTAATCAATCGGCTTCCAACTCAAGTTCTTAATAAACAATCACCTGTTGAGGTTCTTTCTAGTCCTTCTGATCTTTTTTCCATTCCTCCAAAGGTCTTTGGTTGTGTCTGTTTCGTTCATTATCATGCTCCCACAAGAGGAAAAGTTGATCCTAAGGATATCAAATGTGTTTTCCTTGGTTACTCTCCCACTCAAAAAGGGTATAAATGTTAGCATCCTCCTACTCGAAGGTGGTATGTTTCCATGGACGTCACGTTTTTTGACGAACAGCACTATTTCACCCCTCGGGCTCCTCTTCAGGGGTAGAATACAAGTACGGAAGAGTTGCCTGAACTACCTGTTCCTAATTTACCTGTGTCTAATCCTATTCCTAATTTACCTGTGTCTAATCCATTTGAGATATTAGGCACTCTTGATGAGGAGGAAGAGGTAGAAAAAATTAATGGAGAGCAAGAGATAGAAAAAATTGATGGAGAGCAAGAGACTGAGGGAGAGACATTTGTGTAACCCACCATTGCAAAAGAAAAACTCCAGCGAAAGAGGATATAGTATATCAGAGAAGAACTTGGAAGATAAAAGATAGGACTATTCCTCCTGATCCGCCACTCCCGTCTCCTTCCCTCGATGAGGGACCGGGTAATTCTAATCCTCCTTATACTATTATTGATGATTTAGATATTCCAATTGCTACACGGAAGGGTGTTAGGTCATGTACTCAACATTCCATATCTAAATTTGTCTCATATAGTCGTCTGTCTCCTTCTTACCAAGCCTTCGTATCCAAAATTGCTTCTGTGTCTGTCCCTAACCCATATATAGGATACACTCACTGATCCCAAATGGAAGCATGCTATGATTGAGGAGATGAAAGCTCTCCGCAAAAATAGCACCTAGGAATTGGTTGAAATACCTAGAGGGCACAAGACAGTTGGGTGTAAATGGGTGTTTACACCCGTATAAGGCAGACGGGTCTATTGAGAGGTACAAAGCTCGATTGGTGGCATAGGGATATACACAGACTTATGGAGTGGATTATGAGGAAACATTTACTCCCGTTGCTAAGATGAACACTGTCAGAATTCTTTTATCCCTTGCTGCAAATTTAGATTGGCCTCTCCATCAGTTCGATGTTAAAATGCCTTTCTACACGGGGATTTAGCAGAAGAATTTTATATGGATATTCCTCCGGGTTTTGAAGACTCTAAAACCAAAGGGAAAGTTTGCAGACTTAAAAAGCCACTATATGAACTTAAGCAGTCTCCAAGAGCATGGTTCGAAAGGTTCACTCAAGCTATGTTAAAATATGGAAATAAACAAAGCCAAGGTGATCAGACAATATTCATTAGACATTCCCCACAAGGAAAAGTCACTGTTCTCACAGTGTATGTGGATGATATTGTCTTGACAGGAGACAATGTGGAAGATATGCAAGAGTTGAAGAAATACCTAGCCAATGAATTTGAAATAAAAGACTTGGGAAACCTCAAGTACTTTCTAGGGATTGAGCTGGCTAGAAGCAAATAAGGAATCATTATCTCCTAGAGAAAATATGTTGTTGAATTGGATCGGAGCATCCAACCCAAAGCCAATTGGCTATGGGTGGAGTAGCCCCTTGAATTTATATATTGAGTAGCTAGGTTATAAGTCCCCGATGTGGGACAGATAATCTCAACACGCCCCCGCACGTGTGGCATGACTGAGAGCCAAACACGTGGATTACTGAGATAGGGTGACGTGGAGCACATGTGGATAAATTGGCCCAACAATAACTTGCTATGATATCATGTTAAATTGGATCGGAGCATCTAACCCAAAACCAATTGGGTATGGGTGGAGTAGCCTCTTGAATTAATATATTGAGTAGCTAGGTTATAAGTCCCCGATGTGGGACAGATAATCTCAACATATGTTCTTGACCTTCTCCAAGAGACTGGCATGCTTGGGGAGTAAGGCATGTGATACTCCTATGGAAGCTAATCAGAAGCTAGGGGATGACACCGATGGAGCAGTAGTTGACAGGGGGAGATGCCAGAGATTGGTGGGCAAGCTAATATACTTGTCACACGCTCGTCCATACATCGCTTTTGCTGTAAGTGTTGTTAGTCAGTTCATGCATGCTCCACGAGAGTCCCACTATAATGCTGTTCTTCGAATTCTTAGATATTTGAAGTCAGCGCCTGGAAAAGGTTTATTCTTTGGTATGCATGGTCATCTTCAGGTGGATGGGTATACAGATGCAGATTGGGCAGGCTCAGCCACGGATAGGAGATCTATCTTAGGATATTGCACATTTGTTGGAGGAAATCTTGTTACTTGGTGTAGCAAGAAACAAGCTGTAGTATCTAGATCTGGTGCTGAAGCGGAATTCCGAGCCATGTCTCAAGGAATTTGCAAATTACTGTGGATAAAAATTCTATTTGAGAGATCTTAGACTTGAGCCTACAGATTCTATGATATTGCACTGTGATAATAAACCAGCCATCATTGCTCACAATCCAGTACAGCATGACCGAACTAAGCATGTTGAAATTGACATACACTTCATCAAGGAGAAATTAAGCAGTATTCTATTTGTGAAATAGAAATTGAGAAAGAGAGAATTTTATTATTCTGTTATGCACAATATATACACACATCCTAGAGCTTAAATATGGAAGGAAATAAAAGACAAAAAAAGAGAAAATAAATTGGTCAACACGACCATAAATAAAAGCTAAAAATTAGGCTAAGTAATTCCTTATTTCAACACTCCCCCTCAAGCTGGGCCGAAGACATCAACAAGCCCTAGCTTATGAGGAGATGACTGAAAAAGCCCTGGACCAACAGACTTAGTAAACATATCAGCAGTTTGTTCACGTGAGGAAACAAAGCTTGGAGAAATAACCCCTGACTGAACCTTTTCTCTAATGAAATGAATATCAACTTCTATGTGCTTCATTCTCTCATGAAGGACCGATTCAGATGATAACATAATGGCATACTTATTATCACAGAATAAAGTAGATGAGTCCTTCATTGGGAATCCCAACTCATGAAGGAGAGAACGAAGCCAAAGTAGCTTACATGTGCTTTGAGCCATGGCACGATACTCGGCTTCAGCAGAAGAACGCGAGACAACTGCATGTTTCTTGCTTTTCCTAGATATGAGATGACAACCACGAAAAGTACATAGGCCCGAAGTAGAACGTCTATCATTTTTCGAGCTCGCATAATCAACATCTGTAAAACAGGAAAGACTTGACTGTGTTCCTACTCTAAAGAAAAGGCCAAGACCCGGACAGGTCTTAAGATAACGGAGAATATGATACACAGCATCCAAATGGGAAGAACGAGGTGAGTGCATGAACTGGCTCACAACACTACCAGCAAACGTGAGATCCGGTCTTGTATTCGTCAAATAGATGAGACAACCCACAAGACGCAGATAGACTGAAGGATCTGGCAATAACTCTCCCAATTCTGTAGATAACTTGGATCCATACGAGAAGAGGCGGGCCTACATCCAAGCATACCCGTATCCTGAAGAAGGTCAAGAGCATACTTCCGCTGAGATAGGGTGATCCCTTGGCGGGACCGAACCACCTCAATACCAAGAAAGTATCGTAGAGGACCCAAATCCTTAAACTTAAATGATAGCCCGAGATCACATTTTACTTGAACGATACCTGCAACATCGTCGCCAATAATGATAATATCATCAACATAGACTGAAATGATGATACACTACCCTTGGGAATTGCGACGAATAAAACAGGTATGATCTGTGTGGCACCGAATAAAGCCCGTAGTAAGTACCACATCACTAAACCGACTAAACCATGCACGGGGAGATTGCTTTAGGACATAGAGGGATTTTCGAAGGCGACACACTTTCCCGGAATACTCCCCCCTAAGCCCGAAAACCAAGCGGTGGATCCATATAAATGATTTCAGACAGATCTCCATTAAGGAACGCATTCTTGACATTCAGGTGATGAAGAGGCTAGGAGTATGAGGCAGCAAGCGAAACAAGGAGACGAACAGTAGTTAGTTTGGCCACAGGGGCAATCTAGCACCAAAATTCTTACCAGGAACCTAAGTGAAGCCCTTAGCCACAACATGGGCTTTATACCGATCAATGGTGCCATCAGCCAAATATTTAACACTGAACACCCATTTACAGCCAACTGTGTGCTCACCATGCGGGAAAGCCACAAGATCCCACATCTGATTGCCCTGAAGAGCACCCATTTCCGCTTCCATTGCAGCCACCCACTTAGGATTCTGAAGAGCCACATGGACAGAACGAGGAATGGAGACCGAATCAACTACACTAACAAAGGAGTGAAAAGAACTGGACAGGTCCCTGATAAGAAATATACTTGGAAATAAGGTGGTTAGTACTACTAGGAAGAAGAAAGCGAGAAGGAGGGGGACGAATACGCGTAGGATAGCGGGGAGAAACAACATCAGGAACCAAAGGAGAAAGCGAGATACCTGAGTCCGGAGAAGAAGTCGGCGGGGGGTCAAGAGAGCGTGGACGACGAGTATATACCTGGGAGGGTTCAGAGGTGATAATCGGGGGTAAGGGGGCATTGGAAACCTCAAGAATAGGAACCGGGCGTGGAAGAACAGAAGT
The DNA here is from genome assembly GCA_033977485.1 of Hydrangea macrophylla. NCBI lineage: Eukaryota > Viridiplantae > Streptophyta > Magnoliopsida > Cornales > Hydrangeaceae > Hydrangea > Hydrangea macrophylla. Next base: position 87,550,360 of record CM066984.1, read on the forward strand.
ATCCTCAACAGTAGGCTCGACGGTAACTAACGAGTAAGATGGTGGAGTACCTATAAAAAAAGGGAACAGTTTCCAAAAAAGTAACATCCAAAGGGTGGAAAAATTGACGAGTGACTGGGTCGTAGCATCTATACCCTTTAGACATGGATGAATACCCTAGGAAGACACACCGAACTGCCTTAGCATCAAGTTTAGTCCCCGTAAGATTCTTATTATGAACAAAACAGGTACACTCAAATACACGAGGGACAATATGAAAGAGGGTGCATACCGGTTTAAGTATATAAAGAGGAGTCTGTCCTTGCAAAACACGACTAAGGGTACGATTTATAAGATAAGTAGCAGTGAGAACGACCATATGCCAAAAATACTTAGGGACCCCCATACCACATAGGAGACACCTAACCACAGAAATCTATAAAACACCGATACTTCATTTGAGGTTTGTACCAGTGTCGACTCGAGTATCCGATATCGATACGACCTGATACGCTTGGCATACGTGTCGGATACTCTGTTTTTCGAATCTGTGTATTTTAATGTTATTTTTTTAATCAATACGTCCCCGATACGATGAAGATACATCGCCGATACATTGAGGATACGTTGCCGATACGTCCCCGATACATTGAGGATACGTCGCCGATACGTCTTCTTCTTCTTCTTCTTTAGTTCTCTGGATTGGATCTGCGATTCCTCTCTCTCTCTCTCTCTCTCTCTCTTAGTTGTGTGGCTGAGAGAATGAAACCCTGAAGGAGTTAACAATACATACGTTGGACATCGTTTAATTTTATTTATTTTGCTGAATAGTTACTCTTTAGATTCATTATGATTAGGTCCCTAAAACTTTTACAAATATTAAAAACTATAAAAACAATCTTTAGTTATTTTTAAATAACACCACCTAACTTATATTATATCTAATATTTAATCCCTAAATTTACAATTATTTCTAAATAACACCATATAATTCCTCTATATCTACTATATTATTACATTTTTGGGCAATTTATCATAATTTAAAATAATATATGTTAATACATTGTATTAGACTATTAGTAGTATCATTTAAATAAATAAATAGAAGACTGTTAGTACTATAAATATATTTTAAAAAATATTTTTTAAAAATCGTGTCCCCAACGTATCGTATCATGCTTTTTTGAGAAATAGCGTGTCGACGTATTCGAGTCGTGTCGTATCCGTATCACGTGTCCGTGTCGGTGCTTCTTAGACAGACATAATATGACGATTTTCACGTTCTGATACACCATTCTGTTCAAGGGTGTATGGACACATAAGTTGTTGGAGAATCCCACATTTATTAAGTTCTGATCTAAGTTCATCTGTTATATACTCTCTACCATTGTCAGAATGAATATTACGAACGATAGTATGAAATTGAGTTTTAACCATTTGCAGAAAATTTCTAAAGTGAGTAAAAACTTCAAATTTTTTCTTCATCAGATAAACCCAAGTACAACGAGTATAGTCATCAATAAACGTGACATAATAACGGTATTGAGATAGAGCAGTAACATGGGAAGGTCCCCAAATATCTGAATGGATAAGATCAAATGCACTAGGTGCCCTATGCATGCGGGGAATATACGAAGCACGTGTATGTTTGGACAATTCACAAATCACACATTTAAAATCAAAATCCTTGCAAGCTTTATTATGTGGAGGAAACAACATAAATATTGAAAATTTGCATGTCCAAACGAGCATGCCACAAGTCTAATGTTTGCGGGGAAAAAACATATTTATTTGAATATGGTAAACCCAAGTACAAAGGGTATAGTCATCAGTAAACGTGACATAATAACGGTGTTGAGATAGAGCAGTAACAGGGGAAGGTCCCCAAATATCTGAATGGATAAGATCAAATGCACTAGGTACCCTATGCATACGGGGAATATACGAAGTACGTGTATGTTTGGACAATTCACAAATCACACATTTAAAATCAAAATCCTTACAAGCTTTATTAAGTGGAGGAAACAACCAACATAAATATTGAAAATTTGCATGTCCCAAACGAGCATGCCACAAGTCTAATATTTGCGGGGAAAAAACATATTTATTTGAATATGGTAAAACAGAATTAGTAGAAACTGGCAAAACTGAGGCTTGTAGGCTAGACGAGGACTCCCTTGAAGATAATGAATCACTAAAGTAGTATAGGCCATCACGCTCATATCCCCTGCCAAAAATCTTCTTCGAAGTCAGGTCCTGCAAATAACACGAGTTAGGTACGAACGCAACAGCACAATTATGATCCTTTGCAATGCGATTGACAGAGAGAAGATTATAGGCAAAATTAGGAACAAAGTACACAGTGGAAAGGTTGATGTCTGGAGATAACTGGGCATCACCCTGACTCCAGATGGGAATAGAGGACCCATCAGCGATGCGGACAGACTGATCAATGGGGGTAAAGGAAGAAGTAAAAAGAGAAGGCTCACCAGTCATATGATTACTTGCACCAGAATCCAGAATCCAGGTGGGAACCGTGGGATGGTCTGACTTACCATGAAGAGCAGTAGGAGTACCTGTAGCAAGAGCAGCAGTGGGACCAGGAGATAAGGAAGAAGCACCCAGCCCCAAGTTTGACTGAAGCTGTGCAATCTGAGACTGAAGCTGACTAAAATCAGGTTGAGACAGAACCATCTCAACCACTGCACCAACACGAGGGGCACCCCTCCCACGACCAGCAGCACGATCCTTGGAGAATTGTTGTTTTAATTCTGGATGGAGATCGAAGCAACGATCGATGGTATGGCTAAGCTGATGACAATGCTGACAATAGGAACGGTTACCAGAGGGACGGGGAACGGGAGAGGCACCAAGAGGAGGACGGGGACCTGAAGGAGCACCAAACTGAGGGCGCGGGCTTGAACGGTCAGCAAAGGCCATCTGATCGAGAACCGGAGGAGTATGCCCAGGCATAGGAGGTGGAGATAAAATACGGCGACGCCTCTCATCACCCTCCACGGTAGCAAAGGCCTCAAATAAAGAGGGCATAGGTGTAGTATTCAGAATCTGAGTGCGAAGAGCCTCGAACTCGGGCTTGAGGCCCATCAAAAACTGATATGCATGATGACGATCAAGGCGCTTGACTTCAACAGCACCATCATTAGGGAAGTCATTGATGGGCTCATACTGGGCTAACTCCTCCCACCTAGTCTGAAGGTAGTCAAAGTAATCAGAAACAGAGAGTTCTAAGGCGACATGAGAAGTATGAGAGATATCCTAGTAGAGTTCAAAAATGCGTGAGTCTGAATGAGCATGGGCATACATTTTGTTCAAGGCAGTCCACAGTCCATGAACGGTGGTGTGATACATAAACATAGTATAGATTCGCTCCTCTATTGAGTTAAACATCCATCCCAAAATGATACAATTATCTGTAAACCATTCATCGTACTTAGAATCCGTTTCAGTTTCACCTCTTTACCAAGTAACCACCCGATCTTCCGTTTGCCTCCAAGATAAAGGCGAAGAGAGTAGGACCAAGCATGAAAGTTTTTATTATTCAGCAGAACACTAGTGACCCGTTGGGCGGGTGTCGGATGTGACAGAGAGATCCGAGCGAGCAACAACGGGAGAAGTAGTAATGACAGTCTTTGAAGAATCAACCATGGGAGCAAATGAGAGAAGACTAAAAAAAAAACCGAAAGAGAGAAGATTAACTAATGACTAGTGGATTGCCCCAAACCACTAAAAAAATGTTCAGCTGGACGAGACGGGGTACCGGACACACGGTTACCCAATGATGACGAGAGAGAGCACGAAGGTTCCTAAAATATTACCAGGGGCTGGACGAGGCCTGACAGCAGCCGGACAGGCTGCGAGACTGACTGGGAGGAGACTGGATGTGCGCCGGCAGCTACTAGAGGTGTCGGCTAGGTTTGGGTGGGGTGAAGGTGAGTCGGCGAGGGCTAAGTGACGGGCTGGAGATGGTGCGGCTGAGCAGAGGAAGGGTGGGCTGAGGATGATCGGACAATGGTGGTGGTAGACGAGCTAGGGCTTGAGTATATATAGGCTCTGATACCAAATAGAAATTGAGAAGGAGATAATTTTATTATTCCATTATGCACAATTTATATACACACATCCTAGAGCTTAAATATGGACGGAAATAAAAGTCAATAAAAGAGAAAATAAATTGGTCAACACGACCATAAATAAAAGCTGAAAATTAGGCTAACTAATTCCTAATTTCAACAGTTAAGTCTAGTAAATAGTTGGCAGATGTTCTCACCAAAGCTCTTGGAAACAGGTCTCGTCATTACTATCTAATCAAGCTGGGCATGAGAGACATCTTCACATCAGCTTGAGAGGGAGTGTTGGAAATTAGCTGTCATTGGATATATCAGTGGGATTCTATTTATTTCCTTCCATTATTAGTTGGTTTATATTTGGGTCATGTTGACCTTTTTTAATTTCTCATTTATTAGGAGATTTTGTATTCCTTTTTTAATTTCTCAGCATTGTGTATATATACCTTGGTGATCAATTAATAAAGATAAGCTTTGAATCATAATATTTCTACATTGGGCCCATTCTCTAACAGCTTAAGCTTTCAAAGTAGGTGGTTGTTAACAAGGCTCAAATCGTTTGGACAAGATTTAGCTGGGGTTAAGTCCTGATATTTGTTTAATATATGAAGATTTGAGGAACCATCTTACTTGCTTGGTGGTAACCGAGCTCTACTACATCTACACTCGCAAACAGAAACTTTATCTCCCAACTGGTACCAGTGCATGTGTTTTACCTGAGACCAATTCACCAACAGAGAGAGAGAGAGAGAGAGAGAGAGAGAGAGAGAGAGATTAGCAAATACATGCATTAAATTCCATATATCTTACAATTTTTTGAGCATTCTTGTACAAGTGTCATAACAATCTCTTATGCTATAGCAAGTAATATATATTCCAACCATTAGGCAGGGATAATAAACAAAGGAGACATATAACTCTACATAAAGAATTGAAAATTTTGAATATTTTAGCTGAAATTTCATGAAGTTATCAATTATCTTTGCATGAATATGGGCCTCAGGGATAATGGTGGGTCATAGCATTTCGGACCACTAGAGATTATTAAGACAAGTTACATGTGCAAGATCTCTGCATATTCCTGCCCTCATAAAATCCGTGAAGAAATGCTAGAAGCACCTGAAGTCAACATTAATGCGCGATAAAGTATTTGTCATTGAAACTCCATGCAATTTCTCCAAAATTAAAACCAGTCTAAAAAATAAATATTTTCCCCACAAGTGCATTGTGTTTGACAAAATGACATGCAATAATGCATACTAATACATGAAAGAAACTCGTAATAACAAACTTTAATGCATGATGAGTAGTGAGTTAGTGCAGTAACCTAATCAGACAGTAGATGACATGCAAAATTCCTTTACTAGCTACAACAGAAGAAGTTCTGAGAGGAAACATCTGCTAAAATCAAAACCAGATGTATCTGGTTATTGCTAGGTATACGAATCTATCTTCAGTTCGTGCATGCACTAGGTAAGATTTAAGAAGACCTCACAATTTATGCAGCACGGACACGGGCACGTGACACGAATAAGATACGACCAGAGAAGGCGATATGACAAATCCCAAAAATGTAGGATACGGATACAACAACGATACGTTGAATGAAAAAAAAAATAGAATTAAATATATTTTAAGTTAAAAAAGAAAAAGAAATAGATGATTGAACATCAACTTTACATATTCATCCATAGCAACTAGCAACTTAGCAAGACTGTTTTAGCACTACACAAAAAAACAATTTGAAAAACCCTAGCATCTAAACCACAATCAAACCCTCACAGACAATACAATGTTACAAAGAAAGAGAATAGATCAAGAAGATAAAAAGGAAAAAAAGAAAACAGAAATTTTACCTTGTGTATTATACGGGAAAAAAAAAAGAAAAAAAAAATGTAAAACAACCACCAGGATGTGTCCTCATGAGTCCGAAATTAAACTTTTAATTATAAAAGGTCGGACTCATGTGTCTATGCCCCCGTGTATCCGATACGCATGCGACACCCAAAATGAAGTGTCCGTGCCACCTAGCTAGCAAGGACACTTCAGTTTGGCTTCCGTGTCCGTGTCGGACACCGAAACTCATAGGACACACGCTGCCACGTGTTGGAAACGCATAAAAAATGTGTCTTAATTGTTTATTTTTTATTTTTCATTTTTCTGCAGGACTCAGCAAGATGGCTCATTTGAAAAAGAAGAAAACAATAATAGGTAAAATGTTTTTCTTATTATTCAAAGTTACAATCATCTGTTTATATACAACCTAGAAATCAAGGAAAAAGGAAATAACTAGAAAGGAAATAACAAGGAAAGAAAATAAAAGATTACAGAATCAAAATAAATCAAAATCAAATCTTTTCTAAACTTGAGAGATAATATTAAATACGGGGATAAGATCGTATCAAATATTATCTCCAACACTCCACCTCAAGCTGGGGCGAAGATGTCAACGAGACCAAGCTTGCTAAGAGACGTCTTCAATAGAGGAGGACCAATAGACTTGGTAAACATGTCAGCTGCTTGATCAGAAGAAGCAACAAAACTTGGAACAATAATTCCTAAGCGAACTTTTTCCCTGATAAAGTGAACATCCACTTCGATATGCTTAGTACGCTTGTGGAGAACTGAGTCAGAGGCAAGCATGATGGCAGACTTCTTGTCACAAAATAATGTAGAGGGTTTTCTCATAGGTTATCCCAACTCTATTAACAATGATCGAAGCCAAAGAAGTCCACATGTGCCTTGGACCATAGTCCTATATTTAGCTTCAGCTGAGGACCGAGAAACAACTTCTTGTTTCTTACTTTTCCATGATAAGAGATGATCACCATAAAAGGTACAGAAACCATAAGTGGAGCGCCTATCACTCTTGGACCCAGCATAGTCCGGATCAGTAAAGTAAAAAATCCCATCCTGTAATCCAACACTATAAAATAGCCCAAGACCAGGACATGTCTTGAGATATCGGAGGATTTGATGAATATTTGATGAATAGCATCAAGATGAGAAGATCGTGGAGAGTGCATGAATTGACTCACAACACTGACAACAAAGGAAATGTCAGGTCGTGTGTGAGTCAGGTAAATGAGGCGACCAACAAGGCGCTGATAAATTGATGCATCAGGAAGAGGGTCTCCAGAGACAACTTCAAATTTGGATCCATAGGAGTGGATGCAGGCCGACACAAAAAGAATCACACAGCGGCCATGTGACCAGTGATGAATAAAACAAGTATGATCAGAGTGGCATCGAACAAAGTCCATGGATAGGACAACCTCACTAAATCGGATGAACCAGGCACGTGGAGATTGCTTTAGGCCATATAAAGATTTCCGAAGTAGACACACTTTCCCCAAATACTCCCCCTCAGCCCGAAAACCCGGTGTAGGGTCCATGTAAATAGTTTCCTCTAAGTCCCCATTCAAAAAAGCATTCTTGACATCCATTTGATGAAGAGGCCAAGAATGTGAGGCAGCTAGGGACACAAGGAGACGGACAATTGTTAACTTTGCCACTAGAGCAAACGTAGCAGAATAATCTTTGTCGGGTATTTGTGTAAATCCTTTTTGCAACAAGACTGGCTTTATATCGCTCAATAGACCCATCGGCTTGGTACTTGATAGTGAAGACCCATTTGCACCCAACTGTCTTTATACCAGAGGGTGAAGAAACAAGTTCCCAAGTCTGATTCCGCACAAGAGCATCCATTTCAAGATGCATGGTAACCACCCATTGAGGATTCTGGAGTGCCTCAGATACTGACCGAGAAATAGGAACAGAGGCAGCCTGACTGAGGAAAGACCGATAGGAGTTGGAAAGACCATGATATGAAACATATTGAGCAATAGGGTGAGTAGTACTACCAGAAAAACGATATCTGTCAGGGGGCCGGTGATTCCGAGAAGGATATCTGGGTGAAACAGAATGTACAATGCCAAGAGAGGTATTACCTGATTCCGGAGAAGATGCAGGCACGGAAGCTTGGCAGGAAGACGACGAGAATATACCTCGGAAGGATCACTAGTGATGACTGGGGGAAGAGAAGGACAGGTTTCCAGAGGAGACTCAAATACAGGAACGGGACGCGGGAGAGGATTAGTGTCCTCTGGAACTTCCTCAACTGCAGATACTGGTGAAGAATGTGTACCTGCATCAAAATGAGAATCTTCCAAAAAAAGTGACATCTAGAGAGTGATATGTGTGACGAGTGACAAAATCGTAACACCGATACCCTTTAGACATACTAGAATAACCCAAGAAGACACACTTGACCGCCTTATTATCCAACTTAGTGCGAGTGGGACTACGATTCTTGACAAAACAAGTACACCCAAAAACACGGGGTGTGATGGGAAAGAGAGTATAATCGGGCTGAAGAACATGTAGCAGAGCTTTGCCCTGGAGGACTCGACTAGGTGTCCGATTAAGCAAATAAGTGGATGTAAGAATAGTCAAGTGCCAAAAATATTTTGGTACATGCATCCCACAGAGAAGGCAATGGACAACAGACATGATAGTGCGATTTTTGCGTTCAACAACACCATTCTGTTCAGGGGTATAAGGGCATGTGAGTTACTGTAGGATACCCTGTTTATTAAGTTCCGCCCTAAATTCATTAGTAATGTACTCCTGAACATTATCAGCCCGAAAATTACAAACAACAGTGTTATACTGGGTTTTAATCATTTGTAAAAAAAATTTAAAGAGAGTAAAGACTTCTAATTTTCTCTTTAAAAGATAAACCCAAGTACAACGAGTGTGATCATCAATAAAAGTAATGTAATAACGATGGCCAGAAAGAGCAGTAACGGGAGAAGGCCCCCACACATCAGTATGAAATTGAATGAGATCAAAAACATAAGGTGCACGTGTCATACGAGAAATATAGCTAGAGCGAGTATCTTTAGATAATCCACACACCACACAACTAAATTTATATTTCTGGCAGACTTTATTCTATAAAGGAAAGAATTGACATAGATATTTAAAGTTTGCATGGCCCAAGCGGGCGTGCCAACTCTAAAGAAAAATTAAACGACTCTGAAACTGGTAGAACTGACGCCTGAAAGCCAGAAGACAGCGAACTTTCTCCAGGAGGATCCCCAAAGTAGACAATCCATCTCGCTCAAACCCCGTGCCAAAAATCTTCTTCGAAATCGGGTCTGCAAGAGACAAGTACGGGGTGAAAAAATAGCAACATAGTTCATATCTTTAACAAAACGACCGACGGAAAGAAGATTTTATGAGAAACCAGGCACATAAAGAACCGAGGACAGAGAAATATGAGGAGACAAATACACTTCACCCTTACTTCTAATATGGAGAGCAGATCCATCTACAATACGAACAGTATTAGAGAAGGGATTCAAAGTAGAAGAAAAAGAGGATAACTCACCGGTCATATGATCACTAGCACCAGAATCAAGAACCCAAGTTGGATTGCCAGACTTAACAAGAAAAGCAGTACTCGTACCTGTGGCAAGAGTAGCTGTGGGTGTAGAACAGTTGGAGCGATTATGCTGCTGCTGCAAGAGGGTTCCCAATTGTGTATGAAACTGATCCATCTGGGCCTGAAACTGAGTCTGAAGTTGAAGGATATCAGAAATAGGAGTTGTTTCTGCCACACTCCAGTACGGGGTAGTACCTTTCCCTTATTTCTCTTATCGGACTCCCTTAGCTCAAGATGAAGTTTGAAGCAACGGTCCTTGCTGTGACCAAGTAATCCACAATGAGTACACGGAGGACGCCTACCCGGAAGACGAGATCCGTAGCCTGAGAAAGCAGCAAAAGCCATCTGATCTGGCACAGGAGATGGCTATGGTAATAGTTGAGCCGGAAGCTGAATGAGACGACGGAGATGCTCATAACCATCAAGGGTAGCAAATGCCTCAAAGAGAGGTGGCATAGGAAAGGTGATTAAAAACTGAGTTCGAACAAACTCAAACTCAAGTTTTAAACCCAGGAAAAACTGATAACTATGTTGGCGGTTGAGACGTTTGGCTGCAATGGATCCTTTAGATGAGAACTCGCTTAGTGGTTCGTACTGAGCCAGTTCTTCCCAACGAGACTGGAGATAGGTAAAATAATCAGCTACAGAAAGGCCCAGAGATGCCTGAGTAGCCTGGTGAATCTCCCACTAAAGCTCGAAAATACGAGCATCATTATGCTCATGCACATATAGCTGGGTCAAAGAAGACCATAAACTCTGAACTGTGTCATGGTACATGAACACATGATAAATACATTCCTCCATAGAATTATAAAGCCAACCAAGGATAGTATAGTTATTGATATCCCATTGTGCTAGCTTGGGATCACCGATAGCTAGTTTTGGTTCAATACCCAAAAGCCACCCAGATTTTCCCTTTCCACCGAGATAAAGGCGAAAGGAATGAGACCAAGCAGCAAAGTTCCTCCCATTCAACAACACACTAGTAACACAGTGAGCTGGTGTGTGTTGAGAGAGTGAAACATCCGGACGAAGTGGGTCTGTAGGTGAAGTGGCAGAGGCTTGTGGGTCTGTGATGGTGGGATTGGTTAGGTCAGATAGTTTGATGAGTCGAAAAAGGTTAGAGGAAAAAATAAGGCCGGCTGTCCGGAAAAATCGGCAGGCACAAACAAGAGCTACCATACAAAATCGGTAGCCCAAGAGATATGAAAAAGGAGCACTAAGGCTCTAATGCAGCACAACGATGCAAAAAGGGGCCCTCAACGGGTTAACGGCAGCAACTACGGCTGCCGGAAAAGCTGCAAAGAGCAACCGAGGGTGAGAGAGGGGTCGCTGGGGGCTGGGCTGGGGCCTGGGGGCTGCGGCGTGAGGTGGTGGAGGGCTGGTGAGGTTCGCCAAGGGGCTGGGCTTGTGTTGAGGGCTGCGGCGAAGTGAGGTGGTGGAGTGGTGGCTGCGTTGGAAGGTGGTGGAGTGGCTGGACTGTTGTTGGCTCTGATACCAAGAAGAAAACAAGAATAGGTAAAATGTTTTTCTTATTATTCAATGTTACAATCATCTATTTATATACAACCTAGAAATCAAGGAAAAAGGAAATAACTAGAAAGGAAATAACAAGAAAGGAAAAAAAATAAAAGATCACAGAATCAAAATAAATCAAAATCAAAGCTTTCCTAAACTTGAGAGATAATATTAAATACAGGATAACAGCGTATCAAATATTATCTCCAACAGAAAATATTATTAAAATTGAGGTTAAGGTCTAAATATAATACAATGGGAGATAAGTAATGGACCGGAATCAGCATAACTTATTTATAATTAAATTAGAAAATACATATCTGTATCCTCAGCACGTGTCCCCTATCTGTCTATGCTACATAGCTGACAATGATAAAAGGGACCAGAGACAAGCCTTAGCTGTCTACGCATACAAATGGGTCAAGGACAAAGCGATGAGTATTCAATATCAATCAAATGTATATGATTGGAATCCACTCAAATCAACAACGATGAATGCTAAATAGAAAAAACTGAAGAATGAAAACACACACCAACAGCGTCCTATGCTTCATAATCATATGGGTTTCAGCACCACTGCTATTATAAACAGAGCATTGCCCTTCTTCTGCATTGGTCCCTAGTCCAGTTACCGTTCCTAGTCTAAATCCACTGTTTGTACATGCTGGATCTTCATGCGAACTAAGGTAGATATGTATGTGATCTTGAGAATCTCCATTTTGTACCCCATTACGGCAGCTTTTAGGTGGGACTCTAGTGGCCACAGCAACCATCCTACCCGATACATGCAATTCTAGATCCTTATACGCATCAGATTTGTGGTAATCAGTATTTTTGGCTCGCATCTGATGAATACCAGCATGGGGTTCACCAGAATTGAATTGAGGGCCCACATTTTCAATGGATTGACATAACCCAGAAGCCCCAGAAGTAAAAGATGTCAACTTTTCACTATAGAACTGCGGCAATTCAGGAATTTCGTCAGCTATGCGTACCATCCCGAAAAGGTCACGTCCTGAAACCAAGTGAAGCACCTCAGGAATTCCACATGCAGACCTCTCCTCAGCTTCAAAGAATTGAGGAAGAAAATCCATTGTCTCGATCACAGGGCCATAGTACGCTGCATGTATGGCTGAATAGAAATCCCTTTCCAGTACATCAAAATAGTCAGATCCAACTACCACCTTTTTCTCTGACAAAATGTCACTTATAGCATCTCTATACCATTTTAACCATTCAACAACTTCCATTTGTTTTGTTGCTGTTATATTGGATTCATATGTGTACATCATTGAACCTTGCCTAACATGCCTCTTAACAACCATTCTTTGAGACAAAAGGTACCTGTCATAATGAGCCCTCTTCTCGGAATTCGATAGTATCTGCATTTCAGTAATGATACTGAGTCAGGTATTCCCTTGTCTATTTACTGCAAACCACAACACTGGGAAACTGAATGGCGTTAATACTACCTTCTGATAATCAAGCAGAATGTTTAAAATAACATATCTCTGGGCAGATTTTGAAACTAAATAACTGTTCATCTACCCCTTTAGACTACTGTGCAGCTGATTCAAGCACAACTATCACGTAATTTACTATTACATAGAACCAAGCCAGACAACCAAAAGTTAAAAATGATCCCTGACCAAAAGGAATAAAAGGGAAAATAAAAAGTCATTTTAACATTGACACGATAACAGATAAGGTGTGTGGATATAGACCTTCGTGTATTTGAGAAACAATACAAAGTTGCAATAAATGATGCAAGCTTGGGAATCAAGCGTGGTTCAAAGTCGTGTTATTAGACACTATATCCGAGGCTACAAGAAGCCTCGTCACGGCAAAGTGTCGTGGTATTGGGTAATACGCAACGATACAAGAATTGAAATTCAGAAAATTGTAAAACAATAATCACAAAAATCCCAAAACCAATAAGAACAATAAAAACAGTCTATCCCTAAATATAATATCCACATATAAATTTTCTAAATATTAATAAGTTTATTATGGGTTTACATGATAATTCGTTGCAAAGTACTTCAAATTTGTACGCTAAGCTTGATAGAAACAATCTATCTTCTTTATATTTATCATTGCATCAACCGATCAACGTGATCTTCCTTAGAATCATCATTTTAATTATTCAACCATCTTCCATTGTAAGAAATAATATTCAAGCATAAGCAAAAAACTATTCCAATTATATATCAAAATGGCAAGTAATAGCGTATGCTAACATCGTGTTATAAGTGAATATATTTCATTAGTTTCCAGAGCAATTCAAAGTTCGAGCATTAAATTTTAATGACGACCTTAATATGTCCAAAAATTCAAAAATTCATGTAGCTCCTTATACAATAGTTTACTAACAATCGATTGGCAGTTGAAGTTCTGTAATGATTGACATAAAGCATTATTAGCAATTTGAACTATGCGCACCTTGCAAATTAACTTCTTGGATGCGCCGTACACATATAGGTTGTCGGTAAATATTTTTGTCACTTGTGACACAAGAGAACAAGATAGAGATCAGACTATTATTCTTCTCCCAGCAGCAACAATAGGATCTTCCTTTTCAATGAATGATGTGAATAGGAAACAATCAATCTTAACAAGTTGTTTCAAGAGTAGACCAATGAATGATGTGAATAGGAACCAATCAATCTTAACAAGTTGTTTCAAGAGTAGACATCATCGATTAAGGTTGTAGATTCTACCAAAATGGTCCTAGAAGCTGTAGAAAGTAACGTAGACAAAGGATATAGAATACCTTGCAACATACAGGAACCAATCCGTATAAATAAGGTGTTTTAAGCGCACTCACTGAGGTTATAGGCATCAAAGCATTCAATTGGAAATTTGATGGAACTTGAGTTGGTAATGCTAATCTTCACGTAGTAGCATGAGATGTGGAATGTGGAATTCAAATTGGACAAGATCGATTCCAAAACACTAGAATTTTGTCCCATTTCAATACCAAGGCCAAAATCCATTATACCAAACATAGCTTTAATTTTGCTGAATGGATCGATGTCCCTAAAAGCGAGTGAATCATCAGATACAGCTACTTATTATTGTCATCTTAAGCTGTACATTTTGGTTCCTTAATATCCCAATGCATTAAAAAATTTGTCAATGGAAAACCAATGTTGTTTCAATTTCATGTTAGTGCCACAGAAAATATCTCAAAAAAACGAACAAAATACAAGATACATTTGGAAAGTGCAGTAATTATGAATTTATGATCACACTTTGACATTACCTTATGTGAATTGTAGAAAGAGGTAAATATGGAGAATTCACTAAATCAATTTTTGTTACATTACCTTATGTGAATTGTAGAAAGAGGTAAATATGGAGAATTCACTAAATCAATTTTTGTTACGATCCCAAATGCTCACCTACAAAATATCTAGGATTGATTGTTGAGTTGATATCATCTTGAATATTTGATGCCCGGTCAATCTAGTTCAGACGTACAAATCCCACCAAAAACTTTCATGGTGAATTTGACATCATAAAGCCATATCAATTTGGGCAACAAATCTACTTTAGAACTAGTTGAGGATGCCTTGCCTTCTTAAAGCCAACATCTATCTCAATGTGACTTTTTGGACCAATTAAGCAATGCATTTCTTTTTCTCCTTCCAACTCATTAGTTCTCTTACAGAACGCAAATGGTAGTCCTTTCCTGTCTAGCCAGCTCGATTATTAGAACAATAAATTAAGTTTCTTCCAAGCTAACTTAAACCCAACCACTCCATACTATTGATTATTGTTGGAATAATAAATGTTGCTCCTTGATTTAGGAATCCCACGTTTTACTCCCTAATTTATGTAATGTGTTTTTATCTTTCCTCTATAAATATATATAGAGAGAGAGAGAGAGGCTTGTAATTCTGGTATCAACACAACTATCAATATAGACTTCTATTTTCCTTCTGACAATTACAACTTTCCATTGTTCACAAAACCATTCAACATCTACAGGCTAAACTCAGAGCATTTCAAGGACTCTCATCTATAACTCTACATTAAGAATAACAAATTCCAGCCAGTGCAAGAACAATACAAGCAAATTCAAATCATAACATATATATATATATATAAATGTACAGTCCGCTTCTTGATAATACCTCGTAAGCAGCGAGGATTTGAATAAAACGTTGGGAAGCATTGGAATCACTGACCGATTGAGCGAGGTCAGGGTGAGTCTCTTTGGCTAATTTTCGAAACGAAGCTTTGATTTCGGCAAACGAGCTGTTCTCGGATACCCTCAAGAGAACGTAAGCGCTCTGGCCGGAGAACTCGGACGGAGTCGACTCGGTGCTGGTGCTGAAACGCCGATTTCTATTTCTACTGTAAATCGAGTACAAAAAGAGGAGATAGTACACGGTGCGGCTGTGATCTGCTAGTGATTTGGGTGTGGGTGTAATAATCGGACGGTGGTGATGGTGAAGATCGACGCGAGTGGTCCGTCCGGCAAAGAACGCCATGTTTAACGAACGGCGACGTATCGGAAGTGATATGACAATAGGGGGGTTTAAAGTGAACGACGGTGGTTTTCAGGTGGACGATAGTGATAAAATGACCGCCAAAAGCATAGAGGTTAACACGTGTCCGCATTTGAGCAACAAAAAAATTCTTTTATTTTTGGGTTGTACATTTTGCAATTTGCGCCCTACGCAACTAGTAATGTAAAAAATGAACACATTAGACCTTGAAATTTTTATTTTTAACTAATATCTTACACTGTCAAAAAAAAAAATTGAGCATTGTGGACAATATTTTGGCAAATTGAAAGTGTAAAATGCATACACACATGCATATAGATCGAGTATAGGTGCGTTACCTAGCGGAATAACTCGATAGATAGGTGAAATGGCGTTGTTACGAAACCGTCTTGTTGGACCACGAACTTACTGCCTCCGTGCACTCTCTTGTGTCTCGTACAGTCGCAGAGATGCTTCTTGAGCGATCTCCAATAATGCCACGTTCTAGATCCCTAGCCCTTTGGTGATACGCTTAGAGAGAGAAATCGTGAATGGGAGAGAGAGACTAACGTGATTGAGAGAGAGAGAGAGGGGCTGCTGAGATTATTATATCTCTTAGGTATTTAGTGTGATGTATATCATAATATATAGGCACACATAAGACCTACTAGGCTTGGAGCTCCAAAAGCCCGTAACTTGGTGTCCAAACCAAACCTCTTTGGACCCAGTCCAATAACATGTGAGTGCCCGTATAGCTCGTTCATAATATTTGTTACATCTCCCACTCACCCACATAGGGTTAGTACTAAAACCAATCTCTCAACACAACGGAACTTCTCAACTCTTCATACAGGGAAATAGAACGTGCGACCTTACGAAAAAAAAGTACAGCGACAGGAGTGTAATGCAAAATCATCACCATAACCAGCAAGACACATCACTCGGAAGCTTCTCGTGTATGCCTTATACGATTCAACCACATCGGACACAGCATTATCAATCCCTCGGTGAAAAGAATTGCTGCACCACCTCGATGTAGTGTACTCATGACATATCAGTAACAAAATACGATTATCGCAGGCCTGCTAATGAGTCACAAAACATGGTGTGTTATTGAATAGTCTTCTCTGAGCCCACATATCAATCTGACTAACTTAACCGCTTGCCCAGACACACCCCATAGAATGGAATTAATTCTTCGTCCTAGAATAGCATGCTAAAGCACCAGTTTGTAGGATAATTAATGTCTTGGATATGCTACGTGGCTCACACAGCAATGAAGAGGAATCCATTCACTGCTCCATAGTCGATCGTAAAAGCACATACAGTATGATATGTATGCTATGGCGTTCTTCCAAAAAAAAATGGGCATGTCACTCTGTGTTTGGAAAAACAAGTAACGCCATATGAATCTTAGTCTAGACATTACACAAAACGTCTAACCTGAGTCTCCAGCACAGTCGCTCCTCTTAATGCCCGTTTGAAAACTCACATTCTGCTGTAAACAGGCTACATAGAATCTTGAGATATCTCTATGTTCGACCAAATGTAAAGGTCTCATCTTAGATCCATCTAAGGCGACATATAGAAATAATAGGGTTTATATCTAGCTCGCTGTTCTTATACTGCGTAGATATAAGTGTTCAAGCTCGCTTTCTAAGCGCTATGGACACACATGTCCTAGCTTGCTATCTAAGCGTCATGAACACAAATGTCTCATCTCGCTCGCCATCTAAGCGCCATGAACACGCATGTCCTAGTTCGCTATCTCGGCGCCAAGGTGAATCACCCGTGTGAGTAGGTTGATTCAAGCCCTGTGATATATTAGAAATGTGCATTCATTCCATTCATACAACAATTATATATATGGAAATCAACAAGTTTATTATTAACTGGATAATAATAAGAATAATAATGTCAAATTCAATACAAGTGTCTAAGCATATCAAATCCTACGAAGTCACATGCTACTAATGTGAGACAAAAAAACATCTCTGGCAATGGGCTTAGTCAATGGATCAGCCACCATGCTGCCAGTGGAGATATGCCTCAAGACAACTTCCTTTTGCGCAACCATATCTCGAATGTAGTGATGGCAGATATCTATGTGCTTTGACTTCCCATGGTATTTGTGGTCTTTTGCATAGGTCAAGGCTGATGTGCTATCGCTGTAAATGAGCATTACTTCATCCCCATGAGGCGAAGAGCCTAGGCGTCGCAAAAACCTCCTCAACCAGACAGCTTCCTGAACAGCTGCCGAACAAGCCACATACTCTGCCTCCATCGTGGACAGTGCGATACATGACTGCTTCTTGCTACACTGAGAGATCGCACCACCTCCAAGTGTGAATGTGTAGCCAGAAGTGGACTTGCGTTCATCTTTATCGCTAGCCCAATCAACATTACTATATCCTCTCAGTTTCAAGTCTCCTCCATGATAACAAAGGGCAAGATCCATAGTCCCGCGAATGTATCGCAAGATCCGTTTCATTGCTCTCTAGTGATATGGACTAGGGTTACTCTGGTAACGACTAACTAGACCCACCGCATAGCAGATGTCTGGATGAGTACACAACATAGCGTACATCAGACTCCCTATCGCAGATGCATATGGCACGTTGGACATCTGTTCCTTTTCCTCTTCATTCTTAGGACAATGATCTAAAGTCAAGTGGAATGCCTTATCAACTAGAGTGTCGATGGGTTTTGAGCTATTCATGTGAAAACGCTCAAGAACCTTCTTTAAGTAAGTCTTTGGGACAAACACAGAAGTTTCTTTGACCAATCTCTCACAATCTTAACTCCCAACACATAGTTGGCCTCACCCATGTCCTTTATCTCAAACTGAGAGGACAGCCACTCTTTAGTGGCGACAATGGCACTAATGTCATTTCCAGCTAAAAGAATGTCGTCGACGTACAAAGATAGAATCAGAATACTCTTCTTGGACTGTCTGATGTACACACAGTGATCCTCCTCAATCATCTCACAACCGAATGAGGCGATTGAATCATGGAACCTCAAGTACCACTGCCTCGACGATTGCTTGAGCCCATTGATGTTGTCAATATCAAAATATAAAAAGTGTACTTTACTTTTCTAAAGACTTTGTAGTAGTGAAAGTAAAGGTCGAACCCACAGAGATTGAAATACTACAGTACTTTAATTTTAAAACCTAAATCTAATTAATTAAGAAAACGGATTTTGATTTGATTTTAATTAAACTAAGAAAACTAATGAAAATAAATCTAATGAAGAAAGCAATTAAAATTTGTTTTTATGAATATAATTAAGAAACCTAGGATTGCAAATCCACCACTAGCTTCATAATAGGAATATTTATGAATTCAATTAGCTTATTAAGTTGGATGATAGTAGGGAATTGTAGCTACAAGCCCAATTCCTCCGTCAAGAAGATAACTATGGTTAAAGCACCAACATAATCCATCTTCGGTTAGCACGAATTATCCCACACTAAACTAGGGTTGTGGCATAATCCGTTTAATCTAGGCATGGACTATTCGGATACTTGATAGCACAATTCAATTAAGTACCATTACATGTAAATAATCCATACAAGCACAGCAAATATAGATCATTGAGCACATCACATTCAAAATAGATCTAAGACAAGAATAGATTTTGAAAGCAACGATTTAATCAATAGAAGTACGATTTGATTATAAAAATCCTCTAAACATGTAGTCATCATCCATTCATAATAAAAATAAAAGAAAAACATAAATAACACCCTATTACTTGGCTAGGGTTTCATTGAAACCCTAGATCTAGGTTTAGTTGGCCATAGAAGTGTAGATCAGCAAGAGGTTGATGGAGGAGGCCATGAAAATCCTTGATCTTCTTCTTCTTCTTCTTCTTATTCTTCTTCTCTCTTCAATGGCTGTAGTTTCGGTTGTATATTATGGTGTATAAAGGTGTGTAACCTAAAAATTGAATAATAAAAGAGTTTATATAGATTTGGAGCAAGTTTGGAAGCTTTCCTAAACCTATTCGCACTGAAACTGATATATTTTACAGTCTGGACGTAATTAGGCAGTTTCGTTCACGTGGGGATCTTCAGTACACTGAAATACGCAACTTTGGTTTTTACACAGGTTGCGCGAGCGGGCCGCGCGAGCGCAATATTGGGAGGTCGCGCGAGCGATTTTTGGATTTTTGCGCGAGCGTGTTGCGCTCGCGATTGGCCTTTTTTAGCTTCTTTTCTTCTGCTTTTTCACCCCATTTAGCATGAAATCCTTACTTTTCTCCAAATCCTAACAGAAATAGAAAACGAAGTAAAAATACACAAAAACAAGATAAAAAGTGCTAATAAATGTGAATTAAGGCGTATAATTAGGACTTGTTCACTCCCGATCACACCCCCAGACCTACATTTTGCTAGTCCTCGAGCAAAAAGAATATAAAAAATAGAACTACTAATAAAAATACTACTCCATTTTCGCATGGATCACGATTGCATTTAGCGTATGCAACAAGCCTTTTAAACCCCTAGGTGTCCCTAGTCGGACGAGTGAAGTCTCTTGAGGGTTCTCATCAATAAATCACCCACAACCATCTTTATTAACTTAATATATTTAAAAAGTTTCATTAAAAACGAAAAACATAACATTCAATACTCCTTATCATAAAACATTGATTTGAAAGAGAATAATGAACAAAAAGAAACGGAATCAAACGTCTACCTACATCATGAAAATCAGACCTAAGCATATGCATCGTATAAATCCATAGAGTTTCTCATAAAATTGCACGTGTGTGATGTGGTAGTCAAATGAACATGCGCATGTCATGAACTTGGAATATAACTCGGATAACCATCCAACTATGCTTCGACTACGAATCTCACAATGTTTATTACATTCTAAAATGAAACACTCAGAAACAGGTGTAATTTCTCTAATATATGGTGATGATGCCGAAAATTGGTAAGAATAAAGTAGAGCAATTTTAGGAGAGAAAGAGACTATTTTTTGTATGTGGTTCGGCCCTGTTAATGAAGGTACCTACGTCCACGGGTGTGTCTGAGCACATTCACTAGCAGATCACCGACGGGCCTGGTGAGCCAACAAAGAGGGGCGGCACTACCAGTAATACCGGCCGGGTGTATGCGTATAATAGTGAATTTAATAGAGGTGCTGTGTAGACTACAGAATTGGCGGCCCCTTCAATGGGGGTGAGAGGTCTCTTTTATAGATGTAAGAGACCCACTCATACATGGATAAGGAAATATATTCCTATTGATATAGATTGGCATTAATTATGGGGATTTCCTAATTGGATTAGGAAATAGTGTGCACTTTCCATTAGTCTTCTAGCTTGAGTAGGAAACTGCCCGTAATGCTCGGGATCATGCATGTAGGCCCGGATGAGCTGTTCCCGCGGCGGGATGTGTATGTGCGATTTTCCCGACCTGCTGGCCGGGTCGTGAATGAACCGCTCGGGATGATGAGTACACTGAACTGCTCGGGCTGATGCTTCTGAGGAGTTATGCATGATTGGACTGGCTGCTGATTTGAACCGCTCGGTCATATGATAGAGCCAATTTTGGGCGTATCAGCTGCCCCCCATTTCCAAGATTGGTCAGATGCTATATCGGGGCAAGTTTGGAAATCAGTTTGATGTTACTTGCCGCTGTCTGAGTGCTTGTGGAAGCTGCCTCGGGCTTCTGAGCTTGCTGAGTCCTCAAGAACTGGCTGAGAGTTGAGACCCAACCTAGCTCGGGACTTTTAGGTGCTCGGGAACTGACCGGGAGTTGAGACCCGGCCTAATTCGGAGTCTTTGAGTGCTCGGGAAGTGACCGAGAGTTGAGACTCGGCCTACTTCGGAGTCTTTTTTGCTTGAGTTAGCTCCCAGGATGGTTATCTTCTGCCCGTAAACCTTCGTCAAGGCTGTGGGTAGAAGGATTTTACCATGTTGGAAAAGCCGACCTAAAGCGTATTGCTCTAGGGTCCTTTTTTATGTTAACTCCCCAGGATGGTTGTCCTCCGCCCAGTTAGCCTTCTTCAAGACTGTTGGGAGAAGAGCTTGACCATGTTGGTGGAGCCGACCTAAATCATGTTGCTTTAGGGTCTTTTTGCTCCTATATCGTCGGTCAACCTAAGAGATTTTAGTCACCTCTATCGTCGGTCTGGACCTAAGTGGAGTTAATGTCTCTGAGTACTATAGATGCTCGTGTTGCCCAAGATTTTGACTTGGTTATCCGCGAGGCCTGTAAATACCCGATGTGATTACCTATTTAGTTCACTACGCCATCTTGCCCCCCAAGCTTTCGCTAAGACGAGGGTCTTACAGAGGCTATGATCTGTAGGTAACCGACCTGGAACATGGTGGTTGCAGGGTCTTTTGAAGCTTGCCATCGTCGGCCACCTAGGGGGTTTGCCCCCATCGTCAGTTGGACCTAAGCGAAGCCGGTGCCTTGGGCGTGACACCAAGGTCTTTAGTGCCTGGGTTAGAAGCCCGAGGTCTTTTTAGTGCCTCGAGGTTAGGCCCGAGGTCTTTGTATGCCTCGGGGTTAGGCCCGAGGTCTTTGTATGCCTCAGGGTTAGGCCCGAGGTCTTTGTATGAGTTCTCTGACAATCGGTAGAGCCTCATGTGGTGATCAAGCAAGTACCACTGTAGTCGGACTCTTCTAGACCGATGGAGATAGGAGGTCGGATCAGGATTGTCAGGCTCCAGATTTCTCTGTGCTGGAGGCAAAGTTAGAACTGCTTGATCCTGGCCGATGTGAAATGGAGGTCGGGTCATGGCTGCCGGACTCTGACCACTGTGAACTGGAGGTCTGGTCGGTGATGCCTGACCCGGACTGCTGTGAACTGAAAGAACTGTCCGAACTTCCGGGCAGATCTCGCTTTCGCTTACTTCTGGAAGACTTGTTGCTTTCTTGCCCGGGGTCTTTAATCTTTAGAAATTCTTCAGTGTCGATGTATTTTCCAACCCTCTTTGCGAGTTCGACCAAGGTTACCGGTCGGTTTCTGTGGAATGACGCGGCGCACTTGGTGTGTTGAACTCCCGAGCAGAAGGCTGTGATGACGATTGTCTCGTTCAAATTGCGGATTGGAAGCTTCTGTTGGTTGAACCGGTCGGTGAACTCCTTGAGGGACTCATTATTCCGTTGTCTGACCGTCAGTAACTGCATGTCTGGCTTTGGCCACTCATGCATACCGGCGAAATGGTTGATGAACTGCTTGCTGAGTTGTTTGAAATTGCAGATCGATCGGGGCTCCAAGGAGTAGAACCACTGCATGGGCGGGCCTTTCAAAGTGCTGGGAAAGGCTAGGCAGTGTAGTTCATCGGAGTTGGTGGCTAAGGCCATCTGAGCCTTATAGGTCCGGACATGGTTTACCGGGCTTCCCGAGCCGTTATATGAATCTAG
Source organism: Hydrangea macrophylla (assembly GCA_033977485.1). Lineage (NCBI taxonomy): Eukaryota > Viridiplantae > Streptophyta > Magnoliopsida > Cornales > Hydrangeaceae > Hydrangea > Hydrangea macrophylla. Next base: position 87,573,280 of record CM066984.1, read on the forward strand.
CCGAGGCTGCTTAAATTTGCGCGGGATGGAGAACCTCGCGATCTGGCTGGAGAATGGTGACTCTGTCTCGGTACTGGCCTGATTTTGAGCGCGATTTTGACCAAGCTTTTTAGCCACTCCGTCGATCTGTTTCTGCAAGTCCTTGATTCGGGCTTCCACTCCTTCCCGACCGATATCCGAGGGATCAGTCGGGTTGGTGGAAGATGCTTCTTCATGGCGGGGTGCTGTCCTCTGGGATCGGGCTCGGCTATGACTCCGGGTAACCGTATCCCCAGGGACGACTCGGCTCTTGACCGAGTGATCCTGGACTGATTCCTGGGCCATATGCTCCCGCCTTTCCTCTCGGGCAGCACGCCCACTGTTGATGTCTCTAGCATCCTCAACACGGGACGGGTTTGCTTGGGCACGTTGTTTGGTCCAGATTGGTTCCCGACCGTACGCAACGTTCCCGGGTCGTTTCCCGGCCCCTAGAGGACGGCTTTGCGGGGCCAGCAGGGCTTCGATCTGTCGCTGGATTTGACGCTGGCCCTCCAAGAGTTGTGTGAGGGTCGCGGTGATCTGCTCAGATGTCATGGCTTCCGCAGCCGGTGCTGGGGCCGAAGGAACATCCCGGTCGGACTGCTGATCAGTCTTCTTACCCTTCTTCGGTGGCATGATGATCAGTTAAGAGATTTGTTGATGAGGAGACTTGTCGTTTCCCACAGATGGCGCCAAACTGATGATGCCGAAAATTGGTAAGAATAAAGTAGAGCAATTTTAGGAGAGAAAGAGCCTATTTTTTGTATGTGGTTCGGTCCTGTTAATGAAGGTACCTACGTCCACGGGTGTGTCTGAGCACGTTCACTAGCAGATCACCGACGGGCCTGGTGAGCCAACAAAGAGGGGCGGCACTACTAGTAATATCGGCCGGGTGTATGCGTATAATGGTGAATTTAATAGAGGTGCTGTGTAGACTACATAATTGGCGGCCCCTTCAATGGGGGTGAGAGGTCTCTTTTATAGATGTAAGAGACCCACTCATACATGGATAAGGAAATATATTCCTATTGATATAGATTGACATTAATTATGGGGATTTCCTAATTGGATTAGGAAATAGTGTGCACTTTCCATTAGTCTTCTAGCTTGAGTAGGAAACTGCCCGTAATGCTCGGGATCATGCCTGTGGGCCCGGATGAGCTGTTCCCGCGGCGGGATGTGCATGTGCGGTTTTCCCGACCTGCTGGCCGGGTCGTGAATGAACCGCTAGAGATGATGAGTAGACTGAACTGCTCGGGCTGATGCTTCTGAGGAGTTGTGCATGATTGGACTGGCTGCTGATTTGAACCGCTCGGTCATATGATAGAGCCAATTTTGGGCGTATCATATGGGAGCAAAGGAAATATATTTTCAAAACAAGAAACGCTCACATATGACTCGAAAAAGACGCATGACACCAAAGAATGGCAGTCTCATGCCAACAATAAAAAGAAATTAATCATTACCATGTTTTAATCCCCCACCCATCATTTATATCCAAACCATACTTTCTAGGATCAAATAGGGCTTTTCAAAGGTTGTAACGTGGCTCAGGCAAGGAAAAAGATAGAATGGATTCATTCGGTAGTTTTATAATATGGCATTAATTGTAAGGCATGTTTGATTTCTTTCTTTCATCTCTTCTACCAACTTTCATCTTTTAATTCTCTTCTTTTTTTTTTTCTTTTCAACCTTTTTCTTTTATTTTCTTCAACCCTTTTCTTTTCTTCTTCTTTATTTTCAACTCTCTTTTTTCCGTTGCTTTTGAAACGAATGTTCATTGAATATCAAAGCAACTACCTCAAATATCATCTTGTTTTCTTCTTCTTCTCAATCAACACGTTGCCTTACCACCACTAAAAGTTGATCAATCTCTTAGTGGTGAACTCCAAGTTGATCAAGTTGGAGCTTTTTTAGAAAGGGTAATGGTGATTAAAGAAAAAGGGCATTTTAACGGCTCAAAGGGGCGAACTAAGGGAAAAAAATTTCATTTATCTGGATAGTAAACAAAGAAGGCCTACCATCATTTCCTAGGGTGATATGGTTCTTCAATGTTTACGACGGAAGATTATTTAGCATGGTAGCAAATATTTTAACTTGACTATCAACCAAAACAAGAATATTGAGACTAAACAATGAGTTATTGCGCTATTTCAATGAAATTCGACAAACACAATGTATTTATAACCCTCTATAAAGAAAAGATAGGCTCAAAAGCTCACTGGGTTTAGTCTCCACCTTGTGTTATCTAGAAATCCGAATCATATTATAGTTCACATCAAACATGTATTCAAGCGACTACGTGCAGTGCATAGGTTCATGTGCAAATCTATGATATAAACTACGATTCGAACGATACATAACCTAGAACGTCGCATCATGACTTCAGCAAATGTTTAATCACATATTATTCTATTTATCATTCTATAACAATCAAAGTTATTTAACAAGAAGTATCGAATCAAGATTGCAAAAACGTAGGTAAAATAGTTTATTTAAGAACCAGAATCGAAAATTTATTGAAAAATTAGTGCATAATAATAAATGTGCATGTGAGTGCATACCCCCAAACCTAAACCTTTCATTGTCCCCAATGAAAACAATAAAATGAAATAAAGGAAAGTATATAAGGAAGGAACGACAATACCGCGATCTCAGCAATCACAAACAGGTGAACATATAAATATGGAATAAAAGTTCAAATGCTCCTAATGGAGCTACTAATCACCTGTCAATACTTGGCAATAGAAAATAAACAACAAAATAACAATGATAAAGAAAAGAAATAGATATACGTAGTTTTTTTTAATCAATAGAAACTAAAAAAGAATTAAAAGACGTATTGGAAATAAAAAGAAAAACAAACAAAACTATGAAAGCAATCAAATACTGAGAGGACGAAAAGAACAAACATAAACTATAAAAATAGCTGACCAGGTTTGGGAGGCAGGAGGTAAGAAAACAAAGAGAAAAATCCTGAAAACCCTCCCTCGCGCGAGCGGGCCGCGTGAGCGAGCTTCGCGCGCGCGAATTCCTCCGCGAGGTAATGCCAAGGCATGTGTTATAAAACTGAAGGAAAAATTTCTAAGTCAATGAATCGCACGAGCGAACCCCTCGCGCGCTCGATTCTAGGCGCGAGTAAATACTAAGGCCACATTTAAAACGTTTGAAAAATTTTTGCCTAAGGGGAAATCTCGCGCGAGCGGGCCGCGCGAGCGACCTGTCGTGCGAGTGGGTCGCGCGCGCGACGTGGTCTTTTCCTTTTTTTTTCACTTATTTAATTTGTTTAAGTTCAAAATAATCTTACCTCCGACCCTCAAACTTGTCCAGAAAACTCAAAAACTGACCAAAACGATCTAAAAACATCCAAAAAAATAGAAAGAGACAAAATAAAACTTGGGTTGCCTCCCAAGAAGTGCTGTCTTTTACGTCTTCAGCTAGACCTGTCTAGCTCAAGATTTATGGAGGCCGTAATTCGGACTGTGAACCCTTGAAGGTATTAGGAAGACTCCAGTGGAATGCAGAAATAATGTCGTTATGAGTTAATTCATTCGACGGTTCTCCCTTTTCATGTTCAAATTGAGTTCTTACCTTCTGAGTAAATTCGTCATTAGGATCCGGATTAGTCGAATTCGTCCGCTCATTTTTCACTATATTATTCTCCTCACTCATGTTTATTTCTTGATCAAGTTCAACCGTTCTTCTAACCTCACTACCCTCCACAAATAAATAATCATTGTCTTTAGGAGGTTGATGAACAACGTTAAACATGTTTAATTTAAGGTTCATGTTCCCGAAAGACACCTTCATCACCCCTGTTCGATAGTTGACACGCACATTAGCGGTTACTAAGAACGGAAGACCAAGAATGAGCGGGGTATGTTTTCTAGCGTCTAGCACAGGTTCGGTATCAAGGGCCATAAAGTCAATAGGATAAAAACATTGATCTACTTTAACTAAGACATCTTCGATGATTCTTCTAGGTACTTTGACAGAACGATCCGCTAATTGAATAGTAGCGGTTGTGGGTTTAAGTTTCCCTAGACCTAATTGTTTGTAGACCGAGTAGGGTAAGAGATTAACACTTGCCCCTAAGTCAAGGAGAGCCCGATGAATGATAGTGTCACCTATGACACAAGAAATCGTAGGTATACTGGGATCCTTATACTTTGGAGGAGCGTGTTAGAAAATTGAACTTACTTTTATAGTGAAAAAGACTTTTTTAGGGGTATGACTATGCAATTTACGCTTTTGAGTACATAGGTCTTTCAGACATTTAGCGTTAGCGGGAATTTGTTTTATCGCATCGAGGAATGGAATATTAATTTTAACTTGTTTAAATACCTCGAGTATATCCTCAGCTTTTGACGTTTTCTTTGGAAAGTGTGACAGTTCGTCAACATTTAGTGGGAAAGGCAGTTTTGGAATATAAGTCATCAGGGTTGTTACGTTTTCTTTTCTATTTAGGCTCACGTCCTCACCCCTCTCTTTATTAGAGTTAATGTTCATATCGTTCACATTCTTTTTTGGAATTTGTATCACCTCTTCCTCACGTGTCGTCATCCTAGTTGAGATGGCGTTTACTTGTGCACTCATACCACTCACCTTGTATTGTCCCTTAGGTTTCGAAGTAGGTTGATTTGGCAACTTACTCTCGGTTAAACGATTTAGCGTGTTAGCTATTTGTCCCACTTGGGACTCCAGCTTCGCAATGGACTGCGTATGAGAGTGTACTAATTGGATCACCGGACCAAAACTTTCAAGTGAGGCCAACACCTTCTCCTCAAATGCATTATTATGTGGAGGTGGAGAAGGTAAAGGGTTGGGTTGTGTACATTGATAATGTTGGGGTCTATACGCGTTAGATTTTTTGTCTCATTATTATTGTTATTATTTCTCAATGAAAAGTTAGGGTTTCTTTGCCATGGTGCGTCTAGATTATTAGTACTAGAATTAGAATTATTTCGTAGGAATTGTTAAATAGAGTTAATGTGTTGCTCCACGAATTCCAAAAATTGAGACACCAATGGACATGTAAGTATAGAATGTGACGGATCAGAACATATTTGACAAATTTCATGAGCGGGTGGGGCAGTCGTTTGGTTCATTGTTAAGAGTCGGTCAAGTTTGTTAGATAGTTCTTGAAATTCAATTGAATAACTTGACTCAAACTTCACCTCACGTTTGGGTAACGGAAGATATCCCTCAGAACGTACCGACACGGCCTGATGCATCGAGTTCTCGCTTAATGTTTCAAAAACTTTCCAAGCCTCGTCGGCGCTTTTGTGTAGGAAGGTACCCCGCACAAACGACATCGACAGTATTACAGACAGAGGGAATAAGTCCCTCGTAAAAGACCTGGACCAACTGCCACTTAGGGACCTGATGATGTGGGCAGGAACGTAATAATTCTTTAAATTTCTCCCACGTGTCATAAAGCGTTTCCCCATCTTGCATCACAAAGTTTGTTATGGATTTTCTTATTTGATTTGTACGCATAATAGGGAAAAACTTTTGTATAAATGCGGTGTGTAAGGCTTCCCAAGTTCTAATTGTGTTTGGCTCAAGAGATTGGAGCCAATCCTTCACTTTATCTTTTAAAGAGAATGGAAAGAGCCGCAATTTTAATTCATCATCATTTAAGTTTTGAATTTTCAAAGTAGAGCATATATCTTGCAAATCTCATAAGTGCTGATAAGGATCTTCATTTATATGATCGTGGAATGAAGGAAGTAGCGAGATGGTAGACGACTTTATCTCAAAGTGAGATGTCGTCGCCTCCGGTAAGTCGATACATTTTTGTGGCGTGTAAGTCGTAGGAATAAAATTATCTTTAAGTGGAGGAGGTGGATGTATATTAGAGTTATTCATATTATTATCATTATTCTGGTTATTACCGTTATTTCCAATGTCGGCCATTGGAATAGGTTCTATGTTAATGCCGCGTGGTTTCTTTAGTCTTTTAAGGGTACTACGTATTTCGGACTCAAATAAAGACAATGGTTTCGGCGTCAATTCGTCGTCTATTATCAACCTAGCTCTAGAATTTAAGTTTGAAGACTTATTAACTCTTAGAGTGCGTTCAAGTTCAGGATCAAGATAATCTAATTCAGGTTTACTTGAACGTGTACCAAACATAAACTAAAAAAAAAATGACGCTAAAATAAAAACTAACTCAAACAGAAATACAAAGCAATCACGCAAATAGGACAACAAGCACACAACTACTATTATGCATGAATATTATCCTTTAATGCAATGACCACATCAAAACCCAGCGTCCTGGGTTTCCTAGCTAATGCAGTGCAATTCACTTCTAAACTAATGCAAATAGTGCGTTTCAGCGCCCTGACTTACAGTGGTTTGAAGTGACCTTTAAAGGAAGCAATTTACTTGAATTTTATTTATTTCTTTAAAAAAAAAAAAATTCTCGCGTAAGCTCCTTTGATGTGCTAAGTTGTTCTACTCCGACACGTTAGAATTTGATTACTTGTGAAACTACAAAACAAAAAGTGAAGTTAGTAACTTAAAACACAGCGAAAAATAAGAAAAAGAAAACCTAATCTAATATTTACGAATTAACTAAATTAAGATTCTAAAACTGAAGGTAGTAATTTGCAATCCCCGGCAACGGCGCCAAAAATTGATGTTGTCAATATCAATATATAAAAAGTGTACTCTAATTTTCTAAAGATTTGTAGTAGTGAAAATAAAGGTCGAACCCACAAAGATTGAAATACTACAGTACTTTAATTTTAAAACCTAAATCTAATTAATTAAGAAAATGGATTTTGATTTGATTTTAATTAAACTAAGAAAAGTAATGAAAATAAATCTAACTATGAAAGCAATTAAATTTTGTTTTTATGAATATCTTTAAGGAACCTAGGATTGCAAATCCATCACTAGCTTCATAATAGAAATATTCATGAATTCAATTAGCTTATTAAGTTGGATGATAGTGGGGAATTGTAGCTACAAGCCCAATTCCTCCGCCAAGAAGATAACTATGGTTCAAGCACCAACATAATCCATCTTCGGTTAGCACGAATTATCCCACACTAACTAGGGTTGTGGCATATTCTGTCTAATCTAGGCATGGACTATTCGGATACTTGATAGCACAATTCAATTAAGTACCATTACATGTAAATAATCTATACAAGCACAACACATATAGATCATTGAGCACATCACATTCAAAATAGATCTAAGACAAGGATAGATTTTGAAAGCAACGATTTAATCAATAGAAGTACGATTTTATTATAAAATCCTCTAAACACGTAATCATCATCCATTCATAATAAAACTAAAAGAAAAACATAAATAACACCCTATTACTTGGCTAGGGTTTCATTGAAACACTAGATCTAGGTTTAGTTGGCCATAGAAGTGTAGATCAACAAGAGGTTGATGGAGGAGGCCATGGAAATCCTTGATCTTCTTCTTCTTCTTCTTCTTCTTCTTATTCTTCTTGCTTCTCTCTCTTCAATGACTGTAGTTTCAGTTGTATATTATGGTGTATAAAGGTGTGTAACCTAAAAATTGAATAATAAAATAGTTTATATAGATTTGGAGCAAGTTTGGAAGCTTTCCTAAACCTATTCGCACTGAAACTGATATATTTTATAGTCTGGACATAATTAGGCAGTTTCGTTTGCGTGGGGATCTTCAGTACACTGAAATACGCAACTTTGGTTTTTACACAGGTTGTGCGAGCGGGCCGCACGAGCACGATATTGGGAGGTCGCGCGAGCGATTTCTGGATTTTCGCGCGAGTGGGCCGCGCGCGCGATTGGCCTTTTTCAGCTTCTTTTCTTCTGCTTTATCACCCCATTTAGCCTAGAATCCTTATTTTTCTCTAAATTCTAACAAAAAATAGAAAATGAAGTAAAAATACACAAAAATAGGATAAAAAGTACTAACAAATGTGAATTAAGGCGTATAATTAGGACTTGTTCACTCCCGATCACCCATAAATAGATCGCTTGAGACAGTACACTTTGTGCTCATTCCCTTTGGTTATAAAACCAATAGGTTGATTTATATAGATCTCTTTATCTAGTTCTCCATTGAGAAACTCAGTTTTGACATCTATCTAGAAGAGTTCTAAGTCTAAATGTGCGACGATTGCCAGAATAAGGCGTATGGAGGCAAATTTCACCACAGGGGAGAACGTGTCTCCATGGTCTATACCCTCTCATTGGGTATAACCTTTCACCACTAGGCGCGCCTTATACTTGTCAATTGATCCATCTGCCTTATGTTTGACTTTGAAAACCCACTTGTTTCCAATGGTTTTATGGTCAGGCGGAATATCAACTAACTCCCAAACTTTATTCTTATCCATAGAGCTTATCTCCTCTTGCATAGCAACCATCCACTGAGATTTGGCAGTAGAAGAAAGTGCTTTCTTATAGGAAGCAAGCTCATCGTCATCTACTGTACACATGAGAGCTTCTTCCTCAATATCAAAACGCCGACGTGGAACTTTTCCTCATCTGCTTCTGCAGTGTGCTACCTGAGAATCTTGAATGTCCAGTAGTGTACTCCCACTGTCTGGTACACTCCCACTAGTGTCTAGCGGTGTACTCCCACTCGGCTAAAGACTAGTACCATTTTCAGCGATTACTGGATGTGGAATGTCAATTTTCCCACCCTCGCCTAAAGATGGTACGACGTCTTCAACATCCTCCATCTCATAGAGGTCAAGATCTCTCTTAGCGTCACCGATATTGGGGAAGTCATTCTCAATGAAATCAACATCACGTGACTCAATCTCTGTCATTCCTCCATTTAGATGTTCACCATACATAACATAGCCTTTTGAGCTGTCAGAATATCTTATGAAGATATGCTTTCTAGCTCTTGAGATTAGTTTTCCATGCTCATGGGAAGTACTGTGAACATATCTTGTTGAGCCCCACAGGCGTAAATGCTCCAAATTGGGCTTTTCGCCTTTCTATAGCTAATAGGGGGTGGAAGGAACTGACTGTGAAGGCACTCTATTAAGTATGTAGGCAGCAGTTAAGAGTGCATCCCCCCAGAATGATATTGGGAGGTTAGCTTGCGCCATTATAGATCTAGTCATGTCTAGAAGTGTTCTATTCCTTCTTTCTGCAACACCATTTTGTTGCGGAGTTCCAGGAATAGTGAGCTGTCTGCATATCCCCTTTTCCTCACACAGTTCCTTGAACTGATCAGATAAGTACTCGCATCCTCTGTATGTTTGAAAAGTCTTTTGGGACTTTTCTTGCTGATTCTCAACCTCTGCTACGAAGCATTTTAAATAATCTAGAGCTTCATAGCGCTGAGAAATCAGATAGACATATCCATATCGCGTGTAGTCATCGATACAAGTAAGGAAATAAGAGGCGCCATGACATGCCTTCACATTCATTGGTCCACATATATCTGAGTGTATTAGTTCTAATGCATGGGTAGCTCTTTTAGCCTTACCATAAGGTTACGGCATACTTTACCTGCTAGGAAAGACTCACACTTAGGTAGGTTAACCTTAGCGAGTGGGCCTAGAAGGCCTTCTCAAGCTAATGTTATAGAGTCAATATTTCTATTTGAATCAGCAACTAAAGAAGTAGAGGAAATGGAATCAAACAGATCAATTTTAAATAGATTATTCCATAAAAAAAAAACCATGTCCAAAAGTAACACCATCCAAAACAATATTCAACTTATCATGTCCAAACTGAAAAATAAAACCTAAATCAAGAAGTGCTAAGACCGAGAGTAGATTATATTAGATTCCGGGTATGTAGAGCACATCATGAAGAAGTAATGTGCGCCTTGTGCACAAATGAAGCTGGTATAAACCTACTCTCGCTGCTTCTTCACAAGTGCCATTCCCCATGTATACCCTACCGGTGCCACTTGGAATCTTATGATAATCTACGAACACCCCTCGATCTCTGATCACATGCCTTGTTGCTCCTGTATCTGCAATCCAATCATGGAGCGAATGAGCAATTAGGATATGAGAACTCACAAAAATACAGAGAGAGTTGGTTGGGAAAGTTACCTTCTTTGGCTCAGTGCATTCACGAGCGAAGTGTCCGAATCCTCCACAGTTGAAGCATTTTGATTTGGAAGCATTTTTCTTACCAGCGCACTTACCCCTGCGCTTCTTTGGTTTATCAGTCTTTGGAGCTAACTTATTAGCCCCACCCTTTTTCTGAGCCCTTTTACCCTTGGCATTACACTTGGACCCACTAGCCCTGCGCTGACCTCCACCTATGGAAGTTCTCACCATGAGCGTAGTAATGCGGTCGGCTCTTGGCGCTCCGCCTCCAGCTCCACATGTTTAGATATATCAGCAAAGTTCTTGATATTTTCATTATGTGTCAAAATTTGCTTCATATGGACCCAAGTTTCAGGCAGTGACCGAATCACCGCTTGAATCTGTTGTTCATCAGTGAGGATGTTCCTAGCAGCACCAAGATCTTGAATCATACCAGACATCGTCCTAAGATGTTCAGTCATCGATTGCTTGGGATCTTTCCTATACACCTCAAACTTCAACACCAGGCTCCTGAGCCTAGTGGTTGATGTTCCACCGAAAGCAAATTTTAGCAGGTCCCATAATTCTTTGGCACTGGAGTATTGGAAATACTCACCAAGAAGGTCATCGATCATTCATGCTGCTTAACAATAGATTGCGCGTATGATGATCCTTTTTGACCCATTCATTATAGGTGTCAAGGCTCGACGATATTGGGCCATGGGCCCATTGTCTGGCAGAATAGGTTGGTCCATTGACTGGGTTAGATGGGGAAGCAGCTCTTCCTCAGTCAACAGGAGGGTTACTCTACGTTGCCATGCGTCATAGTTTTTCCCATTAAATTTGTTATCTTTGTTCAAATCAGCGACAATTTGTTTTGAAGCCATTTCTACATTAAAAAAAACATGTGCAAAAGTTTTGACATTATTATTTGCACATTTCATAAAATTTTGTTTTAAAAATTCAATTATAAACGATCGTTCCCCTTTTACAATTTTAAGACCAAAAAACTTGCTATTGCTTATTAATCAAATCCTATTGTAAATCAAGGAAAAACTTTTATAATTGATTTTACAAACAAATATCAATTAGATGGTTCTTTAACCTATCTAAGATCATCCACAATATATATAAGTGCGCCATGCAACAAAAATTGCGCAGGAACCCCACTTGGGTCCAAATTGACAATGTAGAGCTCATGCTAAGGTAATTCAAGTTTATGATATATAAACAAAGAAAACTATCCCTTTACAAAATAGGCTTTTCCAATATAACACTCTTGTCCTCACATTACATTTATAGCCCCAAAAAAAAAAAAAAAAAAAAAACAGTGATGCTTTGTTTATAAACATATACAAGAACAACCTTAAACATACACCGTGAGGACACTAGCTCTATAAATTGTCAATTATTGTCCATTCATTTAAGCCAGATTAAAATGTATTAATCACACACTACAAGCATTCATGTGGTCTTATTTAAAAATGAATGGACTCATCCGTCACTCCACTTAAGGAGGAGGAATTAGAGGTCATAGGGTCAACCAATCACAAACAACATTAATTAAACGTGATTAATAATGCAATGAGCCTCTACAAGTTACAATAGGATTAAATTTGCAGCCTCGTATAGCTCCCATAAGCCAAGGAAGAACTATGAAAAATCCTAGATTTTTCATCAATTATATAAACAATTTTGGGTTTTAAACTTATTTAAAACCAATTCTTTAAGGACCTTTAAATTACCAAAAATAATTTAAAGTCCACATGGAAATTTTAAATACATGAAAAACTTATTTTTCACTATTAACAAAAATTTCAGAATTTTATGGGAGCATTAGATCCAATTTTAATCAATTTATCCAATAAAATTGATTTAGCTATAACTATTTAACAATAATGTGTTAAAAACCTTAAAAATACAATATTTTAAGGAGTGGGTCTATCCCAACAGTCTCACATTGCCCAAAAAAGGTGTCCCAATCGTATAATATAAATTTCAATAATTAATAAACACATTTGGATATTCTAAGCAATTAAAATAATGCCCAAAAACACGATTTGATGCTCTAAAATATCATAAACATCGGAGAATTGTATGCAACACTTTCATGACACCCCCAGCAGTGTTAAGAACACTTTGTATTAATTCCAAGAATTAATAATATGCTTTGGATATTTTAAGCAATTTAAAACGCGTACAATAACACCCTTTTTGTGCTCTAAAATACCAAAAACAATGGAGCAATTCCCTAGGAAATTATTCTGGGTCCCAATCTGTGTCTATTTTTCTACAATTTTCTAGAATTTTAAAACAATTAAAAACAGTTTAAAACATTTAAAAAACATGTTTTTAATTACCAGAAACTGTTTTAAATATAAAACAATTAAAATCTATTCTGGAATATTTTTATAAAAAATATATTAAAATAATAGAGCAAAAAAGGGACCCACACTCGCCGGAAAGAGGGGATGCCAGTCTCCGACGCCGCCACATGCGCCAAACGCACCGGCAGTGCTCGTGGGGTGGCCTGTGGGGGTCTTCTCCTTCCTCAGGAACCCTAATCGCAGCTTCCAGGCTGCGCGACCCCCCATGTTTGCAAGGCTATAACTCACTTGTTTTGATCCATTTTTTGAAAATTTTATATGGTTGGAAAGGTCTGACGAAGTACTTGAAGATTGAACCAAAAAATAGATCGATTGCAAGTCTGAATCGTCTAGAAAAAAAGTTCAAAGTTCAGAAGAAAAAAAATTTGGTTTTAAGAGTTGCAGAAATTAGGGTTTGCATTTTCTCCTTCTACAGAGATATGTGGGACATGAAACTTTATGGGTATACTCCATGGACATGTAAGAACATATCCTAATAAAAAATTTTGAAAAATATTAGGGTTTACACGTAGACCCACTTGGAAATTCATTTTTGAAACTTTTTGAATATAAAACAAGATCCAACAATGGTGGATCTGTTTTGGGCTCTTGTATAGGCGAACAAATGTCCTTTATGGCTCTGATACCAATGTAAAATGCATACACACATGCATATAGATCGAGTATAGGTGCATTACCAAGCGGAATAACTCGATAGATCGGTGAAACGATGTTGTTACGAAACCCTCTTGTTGGACCACGAAGTTGCTGCCTCCGTGCACTCTCTTGTGTCTCGTACAGTCCCAGAGATGCTTCTTGAGCGATCTCTGATGATGCCACATTCTAGATTCCTAGCCCTTTGGTGATACGCTTGGAGAGTGAAACCATGAATGAGAGAGAGAGAGAGAAAGAGAGAGACAGAGAGAGAGAAAGAGACTAACGTGATTGAGAGAGAAAGGCTGCTGAGATTATTATATCTATTAGGTCTTTAGTGTGATGTATATCATAATATATAGGCACACATAAGACCTACTAGGCTTGGAGCTCTAAAAGCCCGTAACTTGGTGTCCAACCCAAACCTCTTTGGACCCAGTCCAATAACATATATATGGGTGCCCGTATGGCCCGACCACAATATTTGTTACATAAAGGTATTATGAAATTTCCTTAACTGAATTATGGATAGAGGGTGCAAAGCAACACACATAAAATAAAATTCAAAAACTCATGTGTCAACTTTTAAAATATAATAGCTAGACGAAATTACGCGAGTGTAAATTATGATGATGTAAATTACAATTGAGTAATAGGGCCATGGTTATTAAATTTATATTTAAAAATTAATTTCCAACACAGGTGTTACTATGACCACATTTAATTTACTTTTTGTTGAAAATTATTATTATTATTTAAATAGTTACACTGTTGTGGCAATTCGGGTTAGACGTGTCATAATCGGGTCATAAATGGGTTGCGTGATTTTGGGTTGATTTTTAGTTTTGAATACTATTCAATAAAAAAAATATGAACTTTTTTAATTTAATCGTGTCGTGTCGTGTCATAATTGGGTTGTCTCAGTAAACCGTGTTATCGTGTCAGAAATTGCCACCCCTTCTGCTATCACATTTGTTGAAAGCTACAAATTTGGTTGTATAAACTCTAGACTTCTCCTACAATAACTAGTTGTATACTCGTGCATTTGCACGAGATGCAAAGTGGTCAATAACTACAAGAAATTTTAAGAATTACTAAAAATAATAGAAATTTCATCTAAGAAGTGAAAAGTGATTTTTTAAAACAATACTTTGATTTTAATTTTCACCCCTCTTTTCCTTGGTCATCCTCTTTTATACTTCCAAAATCTTTAATTTCAATAGCATCAAGCGTATTGATATAAAGTATAACTCAGACCAATAGATATTTAGTTTTTCATAGGTTGACTGTATACATATATATATATATATATATATATATGAATCAGCAAATTGAAAAAAAAAACTTAGCATGCCCATTAGCAATATCATTACACCTTGCATTCCAGGAGATGCAAAAGTTAACAGCAACTAATTATGCACATTATAGTCATTTTATAATTGTACTAAAGGAAACAATATAATATGTTCATGATATTCCTAAATTATTAGATTAAATTATTAGCGATAAATATAGTTCAATATAATAAAATCCAATAATCGCTACAACGTTAAATTGATTAGGTTTTCAATACCCTATATTATTTGTGTCACACTAGCCGACAATCAAATATTGTATAATGATAGAATAATTCAAATAAACAATGTTAAGATGATTTCTCATATTAGTACGTGTATTAGATATAAAAATAGGAAAGGATGGTCTCCTAACTGAACTTTGAAAAAGCCAAAGAGAACAACCACAACAATTAAACATGCAAGAATGTTTTAAAGTAACAATTTTCACATTTATGATTAATTTTTGACACACTATATGACCATTCACAGTTTGTGCGATTTGTTGGTTCTTGTATGTGCTATATCAATTTATGAAATTAACTTTGCTTTGTCATAATTTACAGCTGCTAAAATCTTCCAAAAGGCAATGCGATCACACTCACAATATTAGTGCCTAAACTTTGAAATTTGTTTGAGTATACTAGAATTAATTTCATGTTTCTCAAATTTTAAACACAAATTTAGTTCTCATAAACTGTGACAATCATACGACTCATACCACATGCTGTGATAATAGTCATATTACCACAGATCACTGCATGCATTATCAGTCCCATGGCACTTGGAATATCCCAAGTTTGTGAGTCATATCATTACTCATAATAAATAAATAAATAAATAAATAAATAAACAATACAAAATAGAAATCGTACATATAATTATATAAAAGGCTGACATTTTTGTCCATGAGAGAATGCACAATGCACCAGATCGCCACCTTTTCTTTCTTTTTTTTTTCTTTTTATTTTTTTTAGAATGATAGCCACCTCTTCCTATAGAGCTATAAATATGTCAATTCAATCACATCATATATATATATAATCCAAAATTTCCACCCCAACCCTTTACCTCCTTCCACGTTATTGAAAAAATAATAATAAAAGATCCATTTTTCTTTCCCCATATCTTGCAAATGTTTTATCTACACAAATTCAAGATCGACTTTTTTCTCTCCAATAAAAACAAATTTTCCAAGAGTCCTACTATCTGTAGGACTCTTCAAATCTTCAAGAGTCAAATCTATATTTAGTGATATTAATTTCTTGATGTTTATATTTATAGAAATAAAGTTTAAATTTGAGTTGTAAACTTTAAATCCTAATAATTTCCACACACACACACACACACACACACACATATATATATATATATATCAAACAAAAAAATTTGGTTTAGTTTAAATGTTATACAAGGATATATGTTATACAAAGAAATAGTATATTATTTAATATAATATTTAGTTGTCAATTAACACTACTTTTCATAGAGGTGGCGCTTAGGTGACAAAAGCAAAAGCTTTTGTTTTATATATTAGTTGTATCCAAACTCGATTTTGGACAAGAATTAAACAAGGTAAGACCATTTTTAATTGAGTTTTTCCAACATTAGTTCGGGAAAAAAAATACTCATCATTTCTTTTCTCTTAATGCTATGATTTCGAATGATGTTTCCAGTTAGGGCCGGTCTCGAGCATTTGGAGGCCTGGGACGAATTACTAAAAGGGAGACCCTTATACAGGGGTTTGGGGGCAGCGCTCCCGAGGCAATTTTTTTGGGGTCTCCTTATGCATAATTGGAAATTTTTTTAGGGTTTATTTATACATAATGATGGTGCCGAAGATTGGTAAGAGAGATTAAAAGAGAGATATGGGGACACAAGAGCTTGTATGTGGTTCGATCCTGTTAACGAGGTGACCTATGTCCACGGTTGCGTCAGTACGATTCACTAGCAGATCACTGGCGGGCTTGGTGAGCCAACAGTTGGGCGGCACTACCAGTAAAACCGGACGGGTGTATGCGTATGAATGAGAATTATATGCTATCCTTTGGAGTTAGAATGCGATTCCCCCCTTTCAATAGGGGCGGGTGGCCTCTTTTGTAGGTGCAAGAGACCGCCCGTACAAGGTAAGTTTATGGATTAGGAAGCCTAATCTATTTACAGCCTGATTTACATGAATTTAGGGATGTTTCATAAGTGGTTTAAGAAACTGCCTGCTCCTTCCATTTAATCTTCTAGTTGGGATAGGAAACTGGCTGGAGTCTTGCTGACCAAGTAATCACACCTACTGGGGGGAACGCCCACCATGGAGTCCACCTGGAAAGAAAGACCGAACATACGACCAAACCGGGCAGTTTTGTGTAACAGTTCGGGTTGGCTGGGTATTCACTCCAAATTCAAGATGACGTGGCTTCTCTAGGCTAAGTTGGCGAGACCCGAAATCGACATGATATTTTAGTGCATATCACATAATTGCCAATTTTTTTGGGGTCTACTTATGATATGAGTCTATTTGTGGATTAAACATTGTATGGTATCTTTCAAAATTTTAGAGGGGCCTATTGCTAAAGCTCAAAAAATTTTACACTAAAAGTGTAATTTTCAAAATTCTATGGCCTTTGCTTTTGAGTTTTATATACATGTACATATGTAGTTGATGAAACTAAAATGTGCCTTGGGGGAGGCCTAAATGTAAATTACTAAAAATCTCAAGGTAAAAATGTACTTATAAAAATTTCATGGGGACCAAAGAGAGAAATTTTTTTTGTGAAATTTGGTGGCCTGGGACGGTTGCCCCTTTTGCCCCCCTTTGGACCGGCCATGCTTCCAGTACATATGAAACCTCATACTTGGACTTTTGTTTAACACATTGCTTGAAAAGCTTAAATAAACTATCGCTTATTAATTCATCACATGAAAACTAGGGAAGTAGACTTGTATACGAGTTGAGTTGTTCAACAAACTCTCGTAAACATGTTTGATAAAGATCAGGCTCGGTTCGGCTCGATAGAGCTCGTGATCACATTTGATTAAAGCTCGTAATAGGTTTGTGAAAAAGCTTCCTAATAGGCTTGATAAAGAGCTTACATACTAACTTTTATATATTTGTCTATTATAAAACTATACATTTTTAGAAAGATAATGAAAAAACTCGTGAATAAGCTTGATAAAGGGTTTATATACTAAACTCTCTATATATATATCTATCATTAAACTATATAGTTTAAAAGACTCGTTAAAAAGCTCACGATTACTTAAAATTAAGACTCGTGAAAAAGCTCGAGCTTGGCTTGACTTGGCTCGTATATACCCCTATCTAGAAGTATGAACTACTTCAATGCTAGATATTTTTTAACAAATTTGCCGAGAAAAATATTCTATGGTCCTGAACCATGTGTCACATGGTGGTCTAAGTCAGTAGTGGACTACTGTGTGGTCAAGTATAAACCTTTTGTCTTCTATAAGTCGTACAACTTTACCACATGACAATCTCTTACTGACTAAGACCACCACGTGACAATGTCCCTAACTTCTAGCCACTAGCTGGGCTGCATGAATTGCCTTTCTGGGGCCCATTCTTCAGTTAGCCCAAACGGAGTGACTTAACTGAGCAAGGCTACTACTTCTCCCATTATTATATTGGGTGTAACAACCTGAGTAATTGGAAATATAATTGGAATAGCTGTGTTTACGAACACAAATCGAGTAACATGTGACACGAATTTAATGGACTAAAATTAACCTAAGTAAACTAATCTAACCCTAGTTAAACTAACCTAACTATGGTTAATCTAGCCTAACCTTAGTTCATAAATATCTAGTTACAAATATCTATAAATATCTAGTTACAAATATCTGGTTATAGTATCTATAAATATCTAGTTATAATATCTACAAATATCTATAAATATTTAGTTATAATATCTATATATATGCATACCTGAGAGATAGAGGGACAAATCTCAGGAAGAGAGAGAGAAAGTTGGGTTAAGCCACAATTGGTAGAGGTAAGTTTCCTTGGTTATTTTTGGGTTTCTGTAATTTGTATATACTATATATGTATGTTGATTCTATTATGTTTTGCCTCAGCTAACAGAAATTATTAGTGGTTAAATGAATAAGTTGATTAAAAATTAGAAAAATCTAGAAAACAGCACAGTTTAGTCCAAAAATGGTGAAGTTAGCATAACTCTTTACTCCGACCACCTATAGCTCTCATATTTTAATACTAGTCTCCTAAAATACTCATATAACTACTGTTAAAATAGTTTTTGATTTGCTTGTACCGTTTGAGTTTTATTTATGATTCGTTTCAAAGGGTAAATTGGTTATTTTGCATTCTGTGGTTCGAATTTTCTAAAACCGACTTTTGATTTGGATTCTACATGAAATTTCACTCAAGATAGACACTGATTTTACTTAAAAAGATTAAGGAATGAGTGAGTTATGACCATTAGAAGCTTGTAATTAGTTGCTGTCCAAACAGGGTATTCTGCCCAGATTCATTTCTGAAAATTACCTTTACACCCCTAAAACTTTAAACAAACATATAAATGCCTACCGACATCGGATTTGACCACGGTTTCGAGCATAATACTTCTAGTTATGTGTAATACCCTGTATTTTCCAGTATATATATATATATATCCCTTGCACTTTCCTTAGTCTTTGGTGAGTTTGAGTTTCCAATCGATTGACATTCATCACAATCGATTGACACTTTTCAGATACCAATCGATTGACATGTTCCCAATCGATTGACATTCTACCGACTAAAAGTGATGACGTGTCAACATCCCAATCGATTGCCATCTTCTTCAATCGATTGACATTATTCCAATCGATTGACATCAAATATCTGTCTCCAATCGATTGACATAGAGTCCAATCGATTGACATAAGCTGAGAAACATTTTCTTCTTTCCTTCAGCTTTAAACGTGTGGCACTCTTAACCCTTATATATACTTGCTCATTTGTGGCCTTGGGCCAAGTTTGGCAGCCTTGAGAGAGAGAGATACATACTCTCTCATATATATATATACACACACATATATATTGTATATATATTACACACACACACTCTCGGGTGGAGAGAATGAGAAGAAGAAGAGAAGGAAGAGGAGACCAGAGAGAGAATAGAGATGGACAGAGAAAGAGAGAGCAGAGAAGAAAGAGAGAGGAAAGAGAACTCACCATAACCGCCGCCGCGGAGCTCGGGACGCCGTCAACGGAACGCCGGGAGAGGTGAGTTTATTAACTCACTCAAAGAGGTTTGTTTTTGTGATGTTTATGTGTGTATAATAACGTGCATGAGGAGGAAAGAGAACCCCAACGTTTTTATAATAAAAACCAGCAGTTTTGAGGAAGAAGGCAGAGTTCAATCGATTGACATTAAGTTCAATCGATTGATATATCAATCGATTGACATTAGTTCAATCGATTGACATTATTTCCAATCGATTGACATTATTTCCAATCGATTGGGTAAGAGCAGAATGTTGTTTATCTATTGTTATATGTTATGAGCTGATTGTAATGTACCCAAGCTGTTAATGGTTGTACCATACGTGATATTGGAGATGTGCTTAGTCAACATGATACTACGTTAGCCTTATATGATGTTTATGTTAATGTTACAAGATGAACTGTTTATTATTAACTATCAATATGAGATGCTCTAATGGTTAAGTAACTGTCATATGTTACTGAATAGTAGAACGGAATACAACTGCATGTTAATAATCAGAAATGAGTAGATATGTTGAATACAGAGCATGGGGTATTTCCTGTACTTAGTATATGAGCATTTCACAACATGTGTCAGCATGCATGGGATAGTGATGTGAAGAGGTAAGAGAATCTGATAAGAAATGGAATAGTGTTATGACAAGATAAGAGAATCTGATAAGAAATGGAGTAGTGTTATGACGAGATAAGAGAATCTGATGAGAAATGGGATATTGAGATGAAGAGATGAGAAGATATGATGAGAAATGGGATATGTGATTTATATGGAATAATGAGATATGTGTACTTGGATCCGTGGGATCAACGACTGACGAGTCGGGTGGACGTGGGATGGTTAGAGTTCCTAGTGCGCCTCTCGCTGTTGAAGACGTCCAGTGATGCGTATGCACTGTTGAAGACGTCCAGTGTACCGTTGAAGACGTCCGGCTAGTGCTCTAATGTATTCTCAGCTGTGTAGACGACCAGTGAGGGTATACGCATCGTTGAAGACGTCCGATGTGCCGTTCTATCGTTTACAGATAGGTGGTACCGTGTAGACGACCGGTGACCCTATCAAGGGATTGTGTGACCTATTGCCTAGTCGGGTGATTCCGATTGGCATTATTGTATCGACGAATGGATACTGATTGACATTAATGTATCGACTTATGGATACGGATGAGAATAAGGATATGAATATGAGAATGGTTAGTATGATGATGGTTCAGTCGTGGATTCAGCATCCCGACGTAAAGGTATATGCATGGGTGGTTGCATGGGTTACATGCATGGATTTGGTGAATACGTGATGAGATATGTTATACCATGATGATTATCCTTGTCATTACTTAATATGATTTCTGTTATTATTGATTAATGCATAGTTTAATGAGACCTCTGCTATGTCCGTGAGTGACGCCATTGTTAAGAGATTAACCGCATTTTAAGATGCTGAACAATAACGGTGAGGAGTGTTGTTTAGTATACTCACTCAGCTTTGTATTCAAAGCTGATGGCGTTAATGCCCTGGACATTCCAATATCTAGGGATTTGTAGGTCTTGAGGACTGAAGACTGATAGTTCTGCCAGACTTGGAGCTGAAGGCTGGAAGACGAAGATGTGCTGCTTTATATTAGTTGGTTCTTAACTGTTGTACTTCTGTTAATGTTTGTTATAGGCCTGAGACTATAAGCCAGCTGTTGTAATAGTTTTAGTAGACTTTTATAATTGGTACTTGGGCATCTGTTGCTTTCATACCTTTTATAGTTTCCGCTGTAGCCTCTGATTATGTTAATAAGATATGTTTTATGAATAGCATCCTCCCTATCGTGGTGTTTATAGGTTTGATTAGATGACAATGCGGTTATTCACCCGTCATTCCCTATGGACCCATAAAGGAAATTTATTTTTCTCTATTTATGCTGCTCCGGGGCGTGACAGGATTTTTGGTATCAGAGCCTAGGTTCAGTTGTTAACCGCTTGTCTTTTGTGTTAGAACCCGAGTTCTAAGTTAATATCGGTAGCATGAAGATTAGCTGAGATGAGATAGAACTGTTATCTTGTCACACAGATAAGAGGTTGGAAGAATCTGTCTGAGGATGTTTCTTTGGAAGATAGTAATTGTTGGAACCAATAAGGATGTGGATAGTTGACTTCACGGAGAACAGGCACTGAGAATTAGTTGTGGTTGTGGAGATCCTATAAATATAGAGCCGTTGGATGTTAGACACTGACAAATTCCTGAGCAATCTCGGAACAGTCAGTATGTCCTAGAAATAGAAAGAGGTTAAGGATAAGATTATCCTGTTACCTTGAGCCACATGTTAGTTGAGTGGACTCACATGTTAGTTGAACAGTACTTGTAGTTTGGAACCTGAGAATAGAAATAGAATGTTTAAGATTTGACGTTAAGCGTAGAAGTTGTAGTTTAGTCTTGAGCATAGATACATTTAAGCGTACCTAGTAGGTAGCCTGACCTCTGTGGTTAATATTACTATTTATGTGAGGTATTCGTATTGCTTGGTGTGATCGTATTATATAGTGGTACTATATATTGGTTACCACATGTTTTGTTCTTGTTTGAGCTGTAAGATAGAATGCGTCTGACCGAATAGATTTTCATTGTAGGTAGCAACATTGAACCCTACCAGCACTCGTTATGGTTAGAACGACTCGAGGAAACCAGGGCCAGCTGAATGGAGTATCTAATGTAGTACCTCCTGAGATAGATCCAACAGGAATGATTGGAGTTTTCATTCGTCGTATGGAACAAGTTATCAATCGTGCGGATCACGTCATCGACAATGAAGCACCAGTACGTCAGACGAGAGTCAAGCTGCTAAAGGAATTTCGTGCTCTTCAACCAGAGACCTTTACCGGATTAACGGGAGCATGGCAAGCTGAGCAATGGATTCGCCAGATAGAATTGATATTTGAGGTACTTGAATGTACTGACACTGAGAAAAGACATTTGGCCGTATTTCAACTGACATTCTCAGCAGCAGATTGGTGGGACGCAGTGAAAGCTACGATAGGTGAAGAAGCTGTAGGAAGGATGACTTGGGAATCATTCAAGACTCGATTTCTAGAAAAGTACTTTCCAGAATCTGAGAAGAACAAAAGGGAAATGGAATTCATACAATTAATTCAAGGTTGTTTTTCAGTGCCCGAATATACAACTCAATTCGAGAGGCTATCACGATTTGCACCGCATATGATCGATACACCAAGAAGAAAGATCAAAAGATATCATCAAGGACTAGTTCCGCATATTCGTCATATGACTATAGGACATTTAGATCAATCTTTCGAAGCTTTGGTAGAAATGGCAACGAAACTGGAAGACGACACTCAGATTAGTGAAGGACAACACTTTGATCAAGAATTTCCAAAGAACGATCAGTTTTTCATAACGGATCAGAGAAGAAAAGACAGTCAGATTGTGTTGGCAACTAACCAAGTTCAACGAGGAAACATGGAGAGAAGTTACATAAGCAACCGCCAGAAGCGTAAGAGGATGGGGAACGACCAGAAAGAATCAAAACTAATGACGACCCCAACACAACACAGAGAACGAGATATCTGCTACAATTGTGGAGTACCTGGACACCATTCCCAAGAATGCAGAGCGTTAAGGAAATCTAATGGACGGGGAATACGATGTTTCAACTGTGGTAAATTTGGTCATGTTCGTAAGTTTTGTCCAGAACTAGAGATGCAACACAATGTTCCATTGCAACAAGTACCACAAGGACGAACCTGTCGAACAAATGCTTGGTCTCAACTTAGACAAGGACGATAGACAGAAGGTACAATACTCATCACCTACATCATGTATTACATATGATCCCAATATTGTAGGAAGCTTTGCACCCGTTTGATTTGATTGTAAGAGGATTAGCCTACACCGTAAATTGTAGTTACCGGAACAACTCGTTTGACACTGATCGACAGTAGTTCAAGTATGGATATAACATCATTTGCATCCCTGTATAACATCTATTGCATCCCATATGACATCTTTTACATCCCTATAAGACATCAATTGCATCCTTATATGACGTCAATTGCCTCCCTATCGAAAAACTACGCCAACCGTTGGTATGTTGGACAGAGACTAGAGATGAAGAATCTAAATTTTTGTTAGATGTAGCCTTGACAAGAGAGGACGAACTAGAAGATTGCGAGTATACGAGATGAGATACGAGTAACGCAGAGACAACACCAGAACTTTCAAAAAGAGTATCGTAGAGGAATGCTTTTCAACACCAATCGCCGGTTACTTTTATTTAGTCGAATGTTTTGTAGTAGAACGACTCACGATATCAGTATGTAGTCCTGCTTAACCTATTTGATTAGTACGTGGAAGCAGAATGAGTATTCAATGGATTGAACGACCTCAAAGAGATGATTATATCAATAGTACGTGGGAATTTGGAGAGCCATGAGGAAATTTGAGTTATCAAATGACGATGCTAGAGTCACAATACTTTTAAGTCAACATATTGGAGGATGAAGGACGACAACAACACGGGAGTTAACAAGGATGTCGTGTGCAACATGAGGTTGACTAATAACGTTGACGATCGTAACGAGAAGTCCAGAGATAAGAAGACAGTCAACTGATGATATAGTGAAGACATCGTCAGCACAGTATGAAGCATCTTCGAAACGAGAGTAGACGGCAACGCTTCTTTACAACTTAGATAAGATTAGAACCCTCACACCGTAGAGTTTGACTTGAGGAATGAATCTTGTGTTTAGAGACTAGCTGTTTCAGAGTTGTGAGATGATTAGATTGTGCTACCTAGAACCTTTTCTCGAAATTCGACATACGAATTTTCATATAGCTAACCCGAGGATTGATAGTTGTTACCCTAGCACTTATAGATCGTTGATAACTTTGCATCGCGTGTTTAGAACTTAAACCTTTGGCCGCTGATGTGATCGTTTATGTAAAACGAGAACTTGAGCATTTTAGAGTATGTCTTCTGAGATGACTTGTGTTTTTATTTGAGGGGCTACTGCTTCAGATTTCGAGGACGAAATCTTTTGATGAGTGGTGGATGATGTAATACCCTGTATTTTCCAGTATATATATATATATATCCCTTGCACTTTCCTTAGTCTTTGGTGAGTTTGAGTTTCCAATCGATTGACATTCATCACAATCGATTGACACTTTTCAGATACCAATCGATTGACATGTTCCCAATCGATTGACATTCTACCGACTAAAAGTGATGACGTGTCAACATCCCAATCGATTGCCATCTTCTTCAATCGATTGACATTATTCCAATCGATTGACATCAAATATCTGTCTCCAATCGATTGACATAGAGTCCAATCGATTGACATAAGCTGAGAAACATTTTCTTCTTTCCTTCAGCTTTAAACGTGTGGCACTCTTAACCCTTATATATACTTGCTCATTTGTGGCCTTGGGCCAAGTTTGGCAGCCTTGAGAGAGAGAGATACATACTCTCTCATATATATATATACACACACATATATATTGTATATATATTACACACACACACTCTCGGGTGGAGAGAAGGAGAAGAAGAAGAGAAGGAAGAGGAGACCAGAGAGAGAATAGAGATGGACAGAGAAAGAGAGAGCAGAGAAGAAAGAGAGAGGAAAGAGAACTCACCATAACCGCCGCCGCGGAGCTCGGGACGCCGTCAACGGAACGCCGGGAGAGGTGAGTTTATTAACTCACTCAAAGAGGTTTGTTTTTGTGATGTTTATGTGTGTATAATAACGTGCATGAGGAGGAAAGAGAACCCCAACGTTTTTATAATAAAAACCAGCAGTTTTGAGGAAGAAGGCAGAGTTCAATCGATTGACATTAAGTTCAATCGATTGATATATCAATCGATTGACATTAGTTCAATCGATTGACATTATTTCCAATCGATTGACATTATTTCCAATCGATTGGGTAAGAGCAGAATGTTGTTTATCTATTGTTATATGTTATGAGCTGATTGTAATGTACCCAAGCTGTTAATGGTTGTACCATACGTGATATTGGAGATGTGCTTAGTCAACATGATACTACGTTAGCCTTATATGATGTTTATGTTAATGTTACAAGATGAACTGTTTATTATTAACTATCAATATGAGATGCTCTAATGGTTAAGTAACTGTCATATGTTACTGAATAGTAGAACGGAATACAACTGCATGTTAATAATCAGAAATGAGTAGATATGTTGAATACAGAGCATGGGGTATTTCCTGTACTTAGTATATGAGCATTTCACAACATGTGTCAGCATGCATGGGATAGTGATGTGAAGAGGTAAGAGAATCTGATAAGAAATGGAATAGTGTTATGACAAGATAAGAGAATCTGATAAGAAATGGAATAGTGTTATGACGAGATAAGAGAATCTGATGAGAAATGGGATATTGAGATGAAGAGATGAGAAGATATGATGAGAAATGGGATATGTGATTTATATGGAATAATGAGATATGTGTACTTGGATCCGTGGGATCAACGACTGACGAGTCGGGTGGACGTGGGATGGTTAGAGTTCCTAGTGCGCCTCTCGCTGTTGAAGACGTCCAGTGATGCGTATGCACTGTTGAAGACGTCCAGTGTACCGTTGAAGACGTCCGGCTAGTGCTCTAATGTATTCTCAGCTGTGTAGACGACCAGTGAGGGTATACGCATCGTTGAAGACGTCCGATGTGCCGTTCTATCGTTTACAGATAGGTGGTACCGTGTAGACGACCGGTGACCCTATCAAGGGATTGTGTGACCTATTGCCTAGTCGGGTGATTCCGATTGGCATTATTGTATCGACGAATGGATACTGATTGACATTAATGTATCGACTTATGGATACGGATGAGAATAAGGATATGAATATGAGAATGGTTAGTATGATGATGGTTCAGTCGTGGATTCAGCATCCCGACGTAAAGGTATATGCATGGGTGGTTGCATGGGTTACATGCATGGATTTGGTGAATACGTGATGAGATATGTTATACCATGATGATTATCCTTGTCATTACTTAATATGATTTCTGTTATTATTGATTAATGCATAGTTTAATGAGACCTCTGCTATGTCCGTGAGTGACGCCATTGTTAAGAGATTAACCGCATTTTAAGATGCTGAACAATAACGGTGAGGAGTGTTGTTTAGTATACTCACTCAGCTTTGTATTCAAAGCTGATGGCGTTAATGCCCTGGACATTCCAATGTCTAGGGATTTGTAGGTCTTGAGGACTGAAGACTGATAGTTCTGCCAGACTTGGAGCTGAAGGCTGGAAGACGAAGATGTGCTGCTTTATATTAGTTGGTTCTTAACTGTTGTACTTCTGTTAATGTTTGTTATAGGCCTGAGACTATAAGCCAGCTGTTGTAATAGTTTTAGTAGACTTTTATAATTGGTACTTGGGCATCTGTTGCTTTCATACCTTTTATAGTTTCCGCTGTAGCCTCTGATTATGTTAATAAGATATGTTTTATGAATAGCATCCTCCCTATCGTGGTGTTTATTGGTTTGATTAGATGACAATGCGGTTATTCACCCGTCATTCCCTATGGACCCATAAAGGAAATTTATTTTTCTCTATTTATGCTGCTCCGGGGCGTGACATTATGTTTATTGCCATCTGAAATATTAAATTTTTTTTTTATTATTTTTATTTATTTACTTTTTAATTTTTTTTTTTTTTTTTTTTTTTTTTTTTTTCAGTTTTTGGAAGTTTTCATATAATCACTGTATTTTGGTGTATTTTCATAATGACCCCTAAAGTTTTAAAAAAGGGTATTTTGGTCATTCTTGGATTTGGTAAATTTCATTATTTTCTGTAATGATATTATGTTAATATACACTGTTTTATAATTTTGTTAATTATAAAACCATAGAATAATATTATTTTACTACTTTTCAATTGATTTAAATAGTGCTTTAATTATTTTATCATAGCTATTATATTTTTATAAATTTGGAAAAAAATTACAAAATTATAATTATCGCTTTGTACAACTATTAAAAGGAGCTTCAGATTGGAAGTCTTATGTTGGAGAATAGATTTGGAATTACAGTCTCATTACGACTATTGGAGAAATAACGTTTTAACTTTAAAAACCTGTAGTTAATAATTGGTAACTCATAAAAATACATCATCAATTCCTATAGTCTCAAAATAATGTCTAGTATTTTATTTAAAAGTTTGAAGATGAACCAACACTGTCTAAAATACAGCTTCTTTTTAAGACCCACATTTATGTAGGAAAACCCCACTTTTGAGATAGAAATTCTTCGACCTCCGATTTAAGCCTAGTCAGTGGTGTTGGACTCAGAATAGTATAAGGATATCAATAATGAATTTTTTTTAGCAAAATTACCAAAATACCCCTAGAAAAACTTTAATTACTGTTATATTCTTACACTTGCCCCTTTTTCTTATATGTTTAGCTCTTTTACCCCTATTGATGTAGGAATGATCTCATCAGCAAACCCCTAGGTTATCAAGGTGAGTGATTCATATTTCTATTGCTGATTCTACTCATCACGAGTGAATCTGAATTTATCTCTAAAATAGTCATATATCATGATTGCTATTATTTGGGAACATTATCGTTTGGTTCCACTGAAACGGGTTTAAATTTATTGTATGCCATTACTCAGACATTTTATGTCAATATATAATATGCTCTTTGATTGGGAGAGAACAAATCCTAATTACACGCCTTAATTCACATTTGTTAACTCGTTTTATCCTGTTTTTGGTGTACTTTTACTTTGTTTTTCATTTTCTGTCAAGATTTAGAAGAAAGCAAGAGTTCCAAGCTAAATAAGGAGAAAAAGCAAGAAGAAAGAACAAGAAAAAAGCCATATCGCGTGAGCGGCCCGCTGGCACGAAAATCCAGAACATTGCTCGCGCGACCTCCCAGAACGCGCTCGCATGGCCCGCTCGCGTGATCTGTACAAAAAAACTAAAGCACGTATTTTTAAGTGCTGAAGGCCCCTATGTGGACGAAATTGCCTAATTACATCCAGAAAGTGAATTACAGCAGTTTCAGTCGGATTAGGTTTACAAAAGCCTTTCTAATCACACATCCTTACATTCATCAACTTTGAAGGCAAGATGAAGAGAAGATCTAACTTGAAGGTCTCTAATGGCAACCATCATCTCAACCTTCATGTTTTCATCAATCATGTGCAACTAAACTTCCATTCTAGGGTTTCAATGTAACCCTAGCTATGTAAAGGGGGAATTCTATGCTTTCTTATTTTAGGATTTTATGTATTTGGATAGTAGTTGTATGTTTGAGGATTATTTATATATAATCGGATTCTTAATGATAATAATCAATAGTACTTTGGATTTATTCTTGTCTTAGATTCTTCCTTATGCTTATTGAACTCAATATTCCTTGATTTCTGTGATTGATAGGAATATTTACATACAATAGTGCTTATGTGATTGCAATGTTTAGATCTTTTATAATTCATGCTTATGAAAGATGAGTTGTGCTACACCCTAACTATAGGTAGATAATTCATGTGAACCAAAGATGAGTTATGCTTAGATTAAATTAGTGATATCCTCTTGTTGATAGTATTGGGCTTGTAGCTACGATAGATCTTGACTATCCAATCATAAAACTTAAAGTAGGAAGTATAGACCTCCGATGCATAGTTAGTGGTGGATTTGCAATCCTGGATCTCACTCATTCATATTAAATCAATCTTAAAACTTGCCCTAGTGTACTTAGATTCAATTTTAGAAATTCATAGTTTAATTCATAGTTTAGTTCATAGTAATAATTAAATCATCAACCAATTGAAATTCCGTTTTTCTATAACTAAATAAATTTAGGTTTTCTAAATTAAAGGACAAAATTAATCAATCTTTATGGGTTCGACCTTTACTTCCACACTACAAATCTTTAGAAAGTAAAGCATACTTTATATCTTGATTTTGACAAGATCACTCTTTATTTTTCCAATGTCAATTACCACTGCAACAAATTATAAAGTATAGCTTGTACCAAGCGACACTATTGGGTCCACGTAATGAACCCACCTATCAGGGTTGCCCTTTGATCATTGAGCCATGTAATGAAATTAATGAATGTGTGCATGAATGGGTAGTTGGTAATTTGACATTCATTTTAAATGGTTTCATTTCCATATCGTTGACTTCTCATTTACTCCATGTTCCTTATATAAATTGCATTGCTTTTGTTATAAATTCATTTCAATATATATGTACGTACAACTCTTTCTTGAGATCTTTAAACAGGTTATGTTCATTTACTGAGCCTTACACTCACACTCTCCAAATTATTTTTAAAAACCCCTTTCAGGTGACAATCACACGCCCTATGTTGACCCAGACGTGGAACATAAATTAGCTATAGAAGGAGAAGACCCTCTTCTAGATGCTCTTGAAGGATCACTATTTTAGAAGCTAGTTTAGTTCATGCACTTTAAGCATTCCCAAGAATAAATTATGTTTGTATTTGAAGGTGATGTAAGCTTTGAACTATGTTGACAAACTTTTAAGTGTGTGAGTTGGAGCTTCTACTGACCTTCTTTGAATAATAAATAAATGTTTATACACTTCCGCTAGACTTTGTACAAGTTAAAGATGACCCACGAGGTTGGTCCCGCACTCAAAATCTACGGATGGATTTTGGGGTCGTGACATTGGGCCTGACATATTGGCCTGTATTGAGAAGGCCTTAAGTCCAACCAATCTGGGCCTGAAATTGAATGTTTAGGGTTTGGTGGTTTCACAATGGGTAAAAAGCATTGTGTCCCTTAAAACTATACATGATTTTGCAATTCATATTCCGAATTTAAAAAATTTGCAATATCCCTGTGAACTATTTTTAGGGTTGCAATGTCCCCCTAAACTTCAAAAAGTTGAAATATCCCCCTTGAACTATCGCCTATGTTGCAAGTTCCCCCTGAACTATCTTTCATGTTACAATGTCAGCTCTGCCATCATATTCCGTCAAGAAATGTAATGGAATTTGTTTATGTGGGATGCACATGCCAAATTTCAAGGCATTTATGACATTACAACACCCATTTCTAAATTAACAATCATAAATAACGTAAAAATCATAAAAATTCAATTAATGTCACTAGGTTGCCATTTTCTTTAATCTGTTAATTTGTTGTGTAATAGGAAAAAGTATGAGTTTTTATGATTTTATGATTGTTAATTTAGACGGGGATGCTGAAATATCATAAATGTCTTCAAAATTTAGCATTTGCATCCCACACGAGCAAATTTCATCACATTTCTTGACAGAATGTGATGGCAGGATTAACATTGCAACACGAAAGATAATTAAGGGGAAACATTGCAACACAAACGATAGTTCATGGGAGATATTTCAATTTTTTGAAGTTCAGGAGAGACATTGCAACCCTAAAGATAGTTCAGGGAGGACATTGCAACTTTAAAAAAAAATTGAAGTGTGAATTACAAAAGCGTGTATAATTTAAGGGTACAAAATGCTTTTTACCGTTTTACAATAATAGTTTTCAAATTGTCAGGTGAGAAAAATTCAAGTCCAAAATTAACTAGGCAAATGCACCAACTTCAAGTCCATGGTGTTTGACTTTGGTGCTAGATGATCATAAATACTTCTTCTGCTTTAATAATTACAGGACCAATTTGATAATATAATATATATAGATAGATAGATAGATAGATAGATAGATAGATAGAGAGAGAGAGAGAGAGAGAGAGAGAGAGAGAGAGAGAGAGAGAGAGAGAGAGTAAAATGCTTCAACAATGTCATTATGAGTAATCAAAAAAAAAAAAAACAATGTCACTATGAAGAAAAACTCCATTAGGGATAATGTGGGGGATTTCAAAAACTTCTGGAAGATGGTTTTCTTATCTTTGTTTTTAGTTATCGTATCCTGGCTTTCTACGTTTCTTTTCTTTAACAAGTGATTCGAAGAAATGGAGTGATAATGATTATAAGAGAAAAAGACTAGTGGGATGGGAGAGTAGTTGTGAATAATTTTATGTTTTTTAAATTTAAATTTTAAATTTAGTTTTTAAATACTTTAGTACTGTCACAATAATTTGTGATACCATGTGATGTCCACTGCACGTGGAATAACTAACAAAGCTTTTGTAATTCAAATTTTAGAAGTATTACATAATATACTTCCCAAATTTTAATTCAAAATAGTTCTAAAATGCTTTAACAGTGATACAACATATAATTGCATATAATACCACTAACCACCGCCAATACATGTGGCACACCTATTAAAACAGGAAACCAAATTTAAGATTTAAATTTAGGAAGCAATCATTGCTTTTGGATATTTCTTTCCACCAATAGAAAATGGCCAAGTCTCACCAAGGCCGCTTTTTCCTTTTTACCTCTGGTTAAGTCTCCAATTTCCTTTCCTTTTCCAAGTTGAAAGATATAGAAGGAAACAAAATTACCTCTTTCCAAAGTTGAAAGAAATAGAAGGAAACAAAAAATAAATTTCTAACTACTTGATTTATCCTTGGTTTTCTAAAGGGATTTCTGATTTTACAAGTTAGGCCACAGATGTTTTGCGAGATTAAAGGAGATAGGTGATCAGATTGAACTATTAATCTATTTTCATTGAAATAGGACGAGACTGTTAGTCAATTTTATCTAAATATTCCTGAGTTTGGGCTACAAGTTAGGATAAGACTGTTAGTCAATTTTATCTAAATATTCCTGAGTTTGGGCCACTACTTATCCCTAGTGAGGTAGGTTTTATTGATCTTAGTCCAATTAAAATAGATTATTTGTTCAATCCAGCTAAAACCATCCAAACGTGACTTTAATGTGTAGTGGAGTTTGTCCCAGATTTCTACCTTAATCACTAGAATAGTTTGAAACCAAGTCTACATACAAGTTCTTATGCAATATTTCAACACATCTTCAATATATTAATTTTCTTATTTAGTCTTTCTAATTTGGTATTAAACTCAGGAGTCAAGTACTCCCTTGATTTTAGAAAATTTTCATATATACTTTAAAAAAACACATTTTTTTCTTCATTTAAGTCCCCCCTTTCAAATTCAAAAGTTTCCTATTTTACACATAAGCCCCCTCCCAAGTATGAAAAACTCAACTTCTTGGTTATGAAACTACAGCCGAACCAAATGCTTTCTTCTTCATTTTACAGGTCGTTCGACATTCCATCTCCATATCAGTCTAGCATCACTGTCAAATTGTAGTGATAACGTGTTATTTTATTGTACCTTTAGTGTCAATCAGTATTAACTTTTCTAATTCCTTCACCCATCCAAAAATTGTGTGAATGGACCTAAAACAAATCTCCTTAGAGGCGCTGCCCCCGAACCCCCATAAACTCGCTACCCCTTTCACCCAACCAAGCCCCCCCAAACTCCAAATTCCTAGATCCGTCCCTAATTAGAGCCTTTGTTTTCCTGTATTAGCCTCTCTACTTAATTTTGCTCTACTAGTGGGTGGTGGGCCGGTGGCAGTCATTGCCAATGTTGTCGTCGAACAACCAACACCAATTATTATCATACAAGATTTCAGTAAAGTTGCTTCAGTACATTTTGTTAGGTTCCTCTCACATAGATGCACAATTTCTAAAAAAAAATTATTTTGAAAATATATAATATTAATAAACAGTTTTAAAAACTGTGAGAGAAACCTAACGAAATGTACTAAAACAACTTCACTAAAGTCTTATCCATTATTGTCAATATCAATTTGTCATCGATTCTGCTCGATTTTCACTAGCGCACTTTCCCAAAATGGGGCCAGTCCAATCAGCACGCTAATCTGCCCATTACTCCCAATTGCATCCAAATTGCTGGTTATGTTCGGTTCTACTCAACGTGCTCATGGGCGGACCCACATACTACCCTGGGGCAGCACAGTCCCCCCGAATTTTTGAAAATTACAAAATCATATGTAAACATTTGTAGATTTTAGAAATAAGCCCTCCTAATTTCACACAGACAAACCCCCCACCCCTGAAATTAAATTCTAGATTTACATGTAATATTTTATAAATTTTAGACACAACCCTTCTGCATTTTTGAAAATTCTAGACTTACATGTATTCTTTCATAAGTTTTAGATATAGGCCCCTTACCATTCTACCGTTTTACACATAATTATGTATGTCGCGCCCGCCCCGAAGGTGGGGGGCGGTCCCCTCGTGGGTCGCGACCGTTTACGTCGAGAGGCGTGAAAGTAGGTGAGGTGTATGAAAAGTGGGAGTAGGGCCAAGTAAGAGTTCAGAGTCGCCACCTAACATTTATTCGGGAGTTAGGATCCCTGCAAAGACAATCGACATGATCATCTTTGACTTTTGAAAAATGTTTTGGAACAGTAAGGCCCTTTAAAAGTGTGACTCGAATAGTCATGCGAAACCAGAGTTCTTGAAGTGGGTTCGGGGACTCAATTATGCCGAGGGAAGGTGTTAGGTACCCTCGAGCATCCGTGACACATGGTTGCCAATTTTAGTAATTTTCATAGTAACGGGGCGTAAGTACGAAGTAATAAAGTATAGATACAAGAATTAGATTCGAGTATCCGTGACACGCGGTTTCCGATTTACATATCTCGACACGAGATAGTTTTGAAAGTATGTATACGTCTCAACTTGAGAGAGTTTGAAAGTATGTACGTATCTCGACACGAGATAGTTTGAAATTATGTATACGTCTCGACTCGAGAGAGTTTGAAAGTATGTATACGTCTCGAATCGAGAGAGTTTGAAAGTGTGTACGTATCTCGACACGAGATAGTTTGAAAGTATGTTATGGCCACACCCAAATATGGGTTGCATACGTATCTCGACACGAGATAGTTTGAAAAAAAAAATAGTTATGGCCGCACCCAAGTATGGGTTGCATACGTATCTCGACACGAGATAGTTTGAAAGAAAATAGTTATGGCCGCACCCAAGTATGGGTTGCATACGTATCTCGACACGAGAATCAGGCTGCACGTAGTTCTGTGCTGTGTATATGTGTATATGTTTTGGTCAATCTAGACAGTGAGTGTGTAAAATAGTGTTTTGAGTAAAGTCGGCGTAGCTAGGAACTTTAACATGTACGGTGTAGTCCTAGACTTTAACCTTGAGAAATTGTTTTGGAGTAACAAGTTGGGGTAGATCGACCGTGCGATGAGTTTTTGTATTTTTTGTTTTTTTATGATTTTTTTCCTTTTGTTTTATGTGCCAGAAGTAAGGGTCGGTGCCCTTGAAGAGTGTGAAGACTTACCTGTCTAACATGTGTTGTTTGCAGATTCCAAGCAAAGGTGGCATTGGAGTTTTATTTTGAGAAAGCCCATTTTTTGTATTTTTCTTTTCGTCTTCTTTTTTTGTATTTTTTATTTTTATACCAGAAGAAAGGGACGGTGCCCAGTGATTTGAAAAAGCAACCAAAAGTAAGGGTCGGCGCCCAAGTAAAAAAAAGTTTGCTAGAAGTAAGGGTTAGTGCCCAAGTAATGAAAAAGTGCCGGAAGTAAGGGTCGGTGCCCAGTGCTTTGAAAAGGTGCCGGAAGTATGGGTCAGTGCCCAGTGAAAAAAGAGTGGGAAGTATGGGTCGGTGCCCGATGATGTAAAAAAGGTGATGTGAAAGTTTTACCGGAAGTACGGGTCGGTGCCCTATGCAAATGGAGAGAAGTATCATTTTTTGTGTTTCCTGATTTTATCAACGAAAATCTATAACAAGAGATAAAGTGCAGCCGGATGGGTCATTAGATCTCCTTCCGGCTGACGCAGGATATAAAGTCCAATCGGGTGGAGTTCGAGGCCTTCTTCCGACTGGCGCAAGATATAACAGTTTGATAAAGTTCAGCCGGGTGGGTCATTAGATCTCCTTCCGGCTGACGCAGGATATAAAGTCCAATCAGGTGGAGTTCGAGGCCTCCTTCCGACTGGTGCAAGATATAATAGTTTGATAAAGTTCAGACGGGTGGGTCATTAGATCTCCTTCCGGCTGACGCAGGATATAAAGTCCAATCGGGTGGAGTTCGAGGCCTCCTTCCGACTGGCGAAAAAAATAATAAAAAAAAGGCAGAATATCCGATTAGTGGATTTATAGGGAGCCCAGACCACTAAGAGTATGAGTTGAGGATGTTACCTGTGCAGAGGCGATTATTGAAATTCAGTCGTTGTTTGTTGAGAAAAAAATGAAAGAAATCCGAGAAACGTTGCGAAAATAATTCGAGAAGGCCCAAGTCGTATTTTGACACAAAATTGACTTAAATGGACGCCATGGTTGGGTCCGGAAGGGCCAGAATAGTCAAGATGTAAATTGTACGTTTGAATAGTACCCGTACGTATACTGTATGTATGAATAGTACCATACGTATGAATAGTGCACGTATGTATACTGTATGTATGACATTAGAGGTGCTTATGATGGAGTTTGGATTTTATTTGGTCAATGTAGCCAAACAGGGCTTGGGAGAGGAGAAAGGTTAGGGATTCCCAAACAAAGCCTAAGGGAGAGAGTGAATTGGCAAATTTTTTGGAAGGGAGGGACCTCCTATTTATAAGAAAAAAAATTTGATTTAAAAAATAATTAATTAAAAAAATAATAATAATAAAGTAATAAAATATCTAGATATTGTGTGTGTGCGCCGCGTTCTCTAGGATTTTCGGAAAGCTACGAGGTTGAAAACTGGACTGGTGGGTTCTCTCAACTAACACATAATTTTGAAGTCGGAATTGGATTTTTAAGACTTTGTTTGACCCACATTCGGCACCAGTTCTGATAAAACACGCCAATCGAGGTGCACTTTCCGAAATCCGATGTCGGAATGAGACGAAATTACATGGTTCCCTTTATTTTAATGTGAGAAGTATTTTCCTGCAATCAGAAAGTAACTCCTATGGCGCGATTGGCCCAGATTTGGATTACTTAGTCGCTAAGCAAAGAAAATATCTAAATATCTGTACAAGCGCCGCGCTTTCGAATTTTCTGGAAGGCAGTGCGACGAAAACTTGGACTTCCGTGATCCTCTCAACAAACACGAAATATTAGTGCAAAAATAAAATTCTTGAAACACTACATGACTCGTATTAAGCATCTATCTTGACAAATCCGTTAATTAAAATGTACTTTTTCGGAATCTGGTATCGGATTGAGATGAAATTTTAGGGATTTCTCCGTCTCGATGTGAAGAGTATTTTCCTCAAATCAGAAAGTGACTCCTATGGCGCGATTGGCCCAAATCTGGATTACTTAGTCGCTAAGCAAAGAAAATATCTAGATATTTGTACATGCGCTGCGCTTCCGAATTTTCTGGAAGGTAGTGCGACGAAAACTTGGACTTCCGTGGTCCTCTCGACAAACGCGAAATATTAGTGCAAAAATGAAATTCTTGAAACACTATATGACTCGTATTAAGCATCTGTCTTGACAAATCTGTTAATTAAAATGCAAATTTTTCAGAATCTGGTATCAGATTGAGATGAAGTTTACTGGGATTTCTCCGCCTCGATGTAAAAGGTGTTTTAATCCAGACCAGAAATACCACGGCCAATTTGATCTTGAAGACCAAGGCTTTCTGATGATTTATCAGTATAAATTGACGCGCCTGTGAGCGATCTTATAGCAGTTTTGCAACTTTCTTTGTTTGATGGCAACGAAATTTCTGAAGGCTCTTCATCTTGACAAATATGGATTTTTGGCATCAATTTTAAACCTTCTGAAGTTCTCTGGCGATGACATAGAATTTTCCCGTTTGATTTCTACGCCTGATAAAGTAATTTTTCCAGATCCGGTGTTCAATTGAGATGAAATTTTAGACAGTCCTCGGTAATGTCACACACTTCCATTCTGTCATAAAAAATGCTTGTTCTAACACTCGAAAAGCTAAAAAAGTAATCCCGGTCCCTCTTTGGCAAAATAACAGATTCGTCTGAACTTTAAATAATGATTATTTCTTTGCCCGTGGTCCGATTTTGACGATTCGCAGTCTAGGGACCTTGTATTTATGAGCTCTTCACACCCATCGGACTCGATGTTCATTATCTGTCCGCCTCTTTGTAGGTGGGCAAAAATCGGGTGTCTATAACTGATTTGACATGCTTTTGAAACCATGCTGGTGGGTATTCAAATTGACGACAACTTGATTTGACATTTGATTTGACCTCTAGATATTCTGATTAGGACTCCAGCTTCTTTTTTCTCTATTAGCATGCCCAATGGGCCCCCTCTATGATAGTTATTTCTTTTTTTTGGCAAGTCAAAATGGGGTGTCTACAATGTATAGGTAGAGCAAAAAAAAATTCACCTTAGAGGCGCTCCCGCCATCCCTCGTATAGTATAGGTCTTCTTTACCAAAAATCTTGAATCTGTCCCTGAACGTGTTCATTTGTTGGTAATACCACGATTTCTTTGTTCCAACCTTCGGTTTTTGCACCTACAATGTGAGGGAAATGTTAAAGTGTATTGGGTTTATCCCACATTGCTGAATTATGCAAAAGTATAGCTTAATCCAAGTCTATATAAAGACTCTTATATAATACTTCAACACACCTTTCTAACATATCAATACTCTTCTTTACTAATGTTATGTTGGAAAATTTGAATAATAAAGTAACTTTTAATTGAATGGATTATTTGGTAATGCCAAACAGACCCTTAGTCGAATGGATGTGACTGTTGACGAACAGTCTCCTTTCAAAAGGTTGTGATTGGTTATAAACAATCTCTTACAATCTATATATATGGGTCTTGTTAATTCATTTAGGAATAGAAGAAATTAATAGCAAGAGTTTTATATTAGGTCATATATACATTGTTAGTGTGTCAAGTGTCTGAGAGAGTACAAACACAAGTATGGTTCGCTGGAGCCTTATTATTTGAAGTGTTTTTATAGTAAGGGGGAGATCGTTGTATCCTAGGAGACAAATGCTGCAAATCCATGAGCACCAATGCTGGGCATAAATTGTTTTAAGGACATAGTGTCAAACACTAGACTCGATCCATTGTCTGATTTGCATTTATATCAGGTTCTATATATATACAATATTTACTTATTGCAGTATTGTCAGTTCTTAACTTTAAATTTATACACATAAATACACCCTAATATATTTTGGATAACAACCTTAAGACAATTTATTGATGTTTTGTTTTGTATAAATCGCTATGCTTTCGGTAACTTTTGTTACAACCTAGAAAATATAATAACATACTGTTTAAAAAAAAAAAATTGCATAACAATCTGCTTCGTAATTGATTATTAAATTGGTTCACGTTGCCGATCTCATGTCATAATTACGCACGAATAGTTACAAATGAACCTTGATACTTGAGAAATTATAATGCATTTAGAATTTACTTTGAAAAAACTGTTGTACTCTGAAAATATCTGCAGTGTATGCACGTCTTAGATGTACGCATATGATCTTGCATATGTCATCACCTAATAATTATAATTTCAAGTCAATGTATTGGATTTTGACATGGACTGTTGAATAATTGCAAAATACTGTTATTTGTGATTCAATTAGAAACAAACTCCTTATATTTAAACTGTTCGTCAGAATTAATTTTGGGATCGGTGCAATTTCTTTTGAACTGTCGTGTAGAACAATTGTGACTGACAGTTGTGACTATTACTGGGTAAATTGATTGTAATAGGTTGGAACTTTTTGTAAGTGTGCCGATTTGGGGTGTGTATTTACACGCATATAGTAATATATTTGTATGTGTGTTTATATTTCTGTTTTACAAATTCTACTTATACGATTGGTTGTGTTTGGAAAAAAAAAAACCCTTCTGGAATGAGACGTGATAATCTATACATCGTTTGGGAAAAATAATTGGAAGGTACCATTACGCTTTTTCTTACATGAAGCAGAATAGATTAAAGATTTTTTTCTCTAAAAAGCAAAACTGTGGTACCATTTCAATTTTGAATTCTTAGTATTTGTTGTTTATTGTTCTTCCTAAAACTAAAAGACAAGACCTTGGGTATCAATTCCATGTGAAGAGTGCTAGTTATGTAATCATGTTCTTATGAACTTTCAATTACGCTGCATATACTTGCGTGATGTACACACAAAATTTGGACTACCCTTTATGCCTTGTTTGGTAATTTCTTTATACGCATTGCCACATATTGAAATTCTAAGACCTTCTAAAGCCTTATGAAGCTTTACATAGATATACATATGCTTTAATTACTGGAAATAGCATTTTGAACCCAAAATTGTTGGTACTTACTGTTTTGACGGTATGGTCTAGTAATTTATTTTTTGGATCCATATTTTTTTAATGTTTATAGTTGGGTCCCCAATTTTTTTAGTTAATTACATTTTGGCGGCCAATTTCTAAGAAACTATCACATCAAATGTGGGGGTAATTAACAGATTGCTCGTGTTAACATATCATGACCACCTATGCTTACAAATGGGGTAGATATAAGTTGAAAAACATATAAATAGTTTTTTATACTTTGCTAATATTTCATAAGTATAAATGATTATCTGTGTGATCTTGAGAAATTTGCAAATGTGGGTGTCATGATAAAATGCTCGTAGTTATATGTGATCGCCTATACTGGCAAATGTGCGGTAGATAAATGTTGAAAAATATATGAATAGTCATTTCTTACTTGTTAATATTTTGCAAGTATGGAAAAAATGATTGAACATATTTTGCTTATTTGTGAAATTTGTTGTGCTCATAAAATATAATTATGTGAATAGCCTTGGTGATAACCCAAGATGACTAAATGTGGTAACCCCAGATATTAGTCAAGATGTGACTTTTGGGTTCTGTGGATATTTGCAGGCTAATCCACGCTTTTTAAAACGTTTTTCAAATTAAAGAGTCACCACTTAATTTTTTAAAGAAAAATTAAGAAGTCATTTTAAAAGCAAACTGATCTTTTGGAATCCAGAGATTTCTAGATCCGGGGATTATAGAATGAGAGGGGAAGGAGCCTGGTGGACTAAAACACCCCCTCTCATCCTATCTCGTGATAGGCCTTACTCAACATCATTTTTAATCGAATTAATAATCTAAGTATGTTCTCAACTAATACATTTGTATAAATATACATTATAAAAGCATGTCTAAAAGGGGGTAAGATTGCTAATGACAAAATATCATTCATAAACCACATAATTCAAGTAGCAAGCAAAATGATATGCAAATAGGGAACTAGAGAACTTACCCGGGACCCAGTCGAGAATATCAAACGTGCAATGCATACAAATAAAACCTAAGAAATGGGCTCTATTTCGTATATTCAATTAAAGCAAGACCTAATTCTAAGGTGTCGCACATGAAGTCAAAAATCAATCAAATTAAAATGAAATAAACTAGAGAGGGATCAAGAAATCGTACCTCATTACCGCTACAAAACAAAAATTAGTCCACATCTTTACTAGATATAATTTCGGATCCTAAATTCTAGCTTAAGTCTATCAAGCATGGAGAGAATTGACATAATTATGAATTCCTTATAAATTGTTGGAAACATAACACCTTTATAAATATACAAGTCTCAACTAGGAGCCAATGTAATGTCCATATAGAGATGGTATGTTCCCAATATAGTCATACGAAACCCATAGTTATGTACAACTAATTAAGATTTAGCACATTGCAAAAGTAACACCCTAATAGCTATAATCAATACACATATGATGTATGCATGAACATAAACAAGAATTAACTATGAATCATTTATCGACTTGGATCATTTAGTCTCTGGATTTAAGCTTAATTATCTTTATTTAAGACATAGTTTCAGTCCTAAGGCGCTAGGAGGCCATTTAGATAAGAGTTAACAAGATTGATAAAAAATGTGACAGAATTATAGGAATTACAAAGAGCAGACCAGACTTTTAAAAATAGAAAAATCATACTTCCAACAGTTTGATCTTAATGATTTTTTAGTATGTTGTGGTTCTGTGAGTCCAGTTTCTAACCCAAAAAGAAAATTGAAAATCAAACGGTTCAATCTCTCGGAATTAGATAAACACTAGACATCACTCAGAAATTTTCAACTCTCTGTCTAGAGTTTTTGTAGGATTTTTTAAAAATAGCAAATAAATCAGAATGATTTTGATCTTTTTAGGGGATCTTATTAACACATTAAACTTCTTAGAAAAATTTATTTGAAGTCAATGAAGCTTGATTAAGGTTCTAATGTACTAAGTTTAAAATGGACTTACTGTTCTGAAATTTCAGACAGAGAGTGACTAGTTCACAAATCATAAGGCCAAACCATCCTAAGTATAAAATCTCATCAAAACAAAAAAAAAACTAGTGATACATATATGTGCTATGAGCATTCTCCAATTGGTCTTATTCAATTTCCATGGACCATGATTTAATAAAAAAATCTTTGATCACAATGGGTTCATGAATTCACTGCACCAATATCAACATTTTGAATCATGGAAGTCATTAAGCCAATCCCTCTCTCAAGTTGATGATCCTTGAGGGATGTGAATTTAGTACATCCTATTCTCCTCTCAAATTAATGGTCCTTGGAGACTAAGCATAGCTAATCCACATAAACCTCCATGGAATATAGAGAGGATTCCATGAGATTCCTAGTTGGAAGATCCAAATCATAGACTAAGATTTGGACCAATCCAAACATGTGTGGATATAACTATAATCAACCTTAATCCCTATATAAATCATAGGATCAAAGGATCAAACTCAAAGGGATCCATGAGATATTGAGGATCTCACAAATCTCATGAGTGAAATAAGAACAAATAAAAGATTAAATACAAATAATTATTCATGATCCAAACTAAGTTTTACTTCAAAATTCACTTGATCTTAAACCAAAGGTTCATTTAGATTCAAATCAATGAAAATAATACATGAAGACTCAATCACAAATTCTATGTGGTGTGTGATGAAATGAGGTAAGAAGAGAGTTTTTGAAAATGTGTAAAATTCCTAGATCTATGAATTTGTGATTGAATTATAACCTAAATCTAGATATGATTAGAAAGTTACCTCTAATAATTTCAGGGTTTTCTTGAATCTTGATGAAAATCTTCAAAGTTCTTTCAATTCTTCTTCAAATTCTCCTTAAAAAATCCTTGATTCTTCAAAATATCTCTCAACCTCTCTCAATTCTCTATAGTTTTCTATATATTTTTTACTTGCCCAAAAAAAGATCCCAACAATGGAGATGAAGGTCCCCTTATATAGACCACTCTCACAGGGTCAAATACATAAATTCGGATGAAAAACCCATTTTCAAGAATATTCTATACGTATTTAAGAAAAATAGTCTGTTACAACGGGCGGCACTCACTGAGTTGTCTGCGGCACTCAGTGAATGCCTTTCCGACACTCAGTGAGTGCTGCCCGCATTGCCGCGATCCGCAACTAATAGAATTTCCACCTTTTTTTTTTTTCAAAATATATAATTATATACTAATATACTTATCTATATATACTATATATTGTATGAATTACTTATATTTTTTTGGTTTTCTTTTCTTTTCCTTTTCTTTTCAAAACTCTCTTTTAATTTTTTTTTCTTTCCAAACCACTAACATACACACACACACACACATATATATTTATATTGAAATTAATTTTCAGACTGTCTCTCCTACACGCGCTTCATATCCGAGTTTCATGAATACCCAGTTTCTCTCTTTCCCTTTTTTTCTCCTCCTCTCTCTTTTGTTTTTTGAAAACTTTTATCGGGACTAATGAATTCCCTGAAGAACTTGAATCCTGTACAAAACCTTCGAATTTTGCCGGTCATTGTCGTCATTGGTCTTTAGAGGTAATCATCCCCCGAATTCGACGGTCGGTTAAAATTGGGGTATCTACAGTTTACCCTTCTTCGGCAGAGCTTGTGAAGCAACGCCTGTCACAAGTGAATGTCGAAGCCTGTGTGAAGACAAGCTTTGACCAAACTGCCGAATTCAGGTAAAAAACAAAGTGCATTGCAAAACTAGGCGCAAAGAGATCGGTGCTGGTCGTGCTCAATGGTGAGCTACCTTTGTATCCCAACGGGAATCAGACCAGGATGTAGTTCGGGCTGTAGGAAAAACAGGTTTAAAATTAAATCTAAACGCGCAGCGGAAAACAAAGTTCAAAACTTTTATTGGTAGCCTTGGATCTACTACTTATTAACTCTATAGATGCGCATAACAAGATGAAGAAGATTCTATACCTTAGGTCTTGAACCCAATTCTGATTTTTGTCCTTCTCCTTGTGTGTGCAGCAGCAACCTCTAGGAAATCTTCACCCTTATGTCTCCTTGAATGCTCCCAGAGTGGCTAGGGTTGGTGGGAACCCTAATAGTGAGAATAGGGAAGGTTTGGGAACTCTAAACAGGTTCTGCAGCAACTGGTACGTCAAAAAAACGAACTTCTAATTTCTGGACGTAGCTGCCCTATTTATAGATTCCCAGAACCGACCTAACTTTCGATCGATCGAAGTGACTTCGATCGATCGAACTGTCGATCGATCGAACCTCGTTCGATCGATCGAACCTGTCTAGACTTCAATCGATCGAAACAACTTCGATCGATCGAACCAGTCTTGACAGCATTCTCATTTGCCTTTCCAAGCATTCTGGCGGAGCTAAGAGTGGGACCTCCTAGGTTCTTAATTACTGGCTCCGATTAATTATTATTCCATCTAGTCAGTACTCTTGACTAAGGAATCAATAATTAATCAATTATCATTAATGCCACTATAAAATGATAATTGCACTCCAGTGCATAAGAACATAATCACACATACATAAGTGATTGCTAGACTTGTATAATATGAT
Organism: Hydrangea macrophylla; assembly: GCA_033977485.1. Classification (NCBI taxonomy): domain Eukaryota; kingdom Viridiplantae; phylum Streptophyta; class Magnoliopsida; order Cornales; family Hydrangeaceae; genus Hydrangea; species Hydrangea macrophylla. Next base: position 87,617,682 of record CM066984.1, read on the forward strand.
ACGCATGTCCCTCTACCAGGCAGTATTCGTATCTATCATTGGGATGTATGTCTTAAGATACTGTCGACCCAATAGATAGTACATCTTATATTCCTCAAGTATCATTCACTACTCTTGGATTACTAAACATGTCAACAACAACACTTTGTTGACAAGGCTGGCCAGCTCTCAGTAATCACTCCTAGTGACATTCTCGAGGGAATACTTACTCTTCGTTTGATTGAAGAGGGTAGAATTCCATCTTGACAATATATGTTCCCAACGTTGCATACTTGATTTACCCAAGATACCCAGGTGTTGATCTTGCAAGACCTCACTGATTGGTAAGTCAAAGCAACCAAGCATACAATTTGCGTCCATAACTGTCTCAGGATTAAGGACATGTATCCCTATACAAGTTTTGAGTTCCTATTGACGGTGACAGCGTTTAGGTGTCAATAGGTTTAACTCAGGTCCGTCAATGCACCGAGTGCACTAGCATATTAACCAAGAGTCAAAGACTCTTATGAATGAGATTCATCATTCTACCCCGTAGACGTTAATCATGCTACAGTGTATACCTGATAAGTTATCCAGACTTATCATCCACTGTGACTTATTTGAAACAACAAGGATTTGTGATTCATATCTCACATGTGTAATCACATACACAAATGAACCACATACAATGTTGTTTAAGGATTCCAGTCTAATATTCATCTCATGAACTAACATGCATAAATGCATTATGATATTCCATTGTCCAACTAACTGGTTTGAGGGCATATTCCCAACAAACTCCCACTTGCACTCATAACCATATAGCGTTAGTACTAACACTAGCATAGTCTCTGTGACTTGTCAAAATCCTTAACCCGTAAGGTTTTGCATAGGGACTGATGATCATCGACTGAAACAATCCATAGTAAAACATCTTCATGTTATACTATATCCCTAGACAAAAGACGTCACATGACATGTATCCAGTAAAGCTAATTTGAACATTGTCCAAAACACCATCACCCTGCATATATCCGCTAGTTCTTTCTCAAGCCCTAGAGAATATATACTTTATGATAGTTCAGAAAACTGAACATTCATTTGGACTGATATCTGTGAACAACCTCAACGGTATAACTGATATCCATACCTAACATCACATACAAAGTTTATCAATAGCGAAGGCTTATGATATACCTTTCATGCGATCTCTTTCATCTTGTATCCCTAGATACAAATCTTGAAAGAGCAATAGGTTATGTTCAAAGGTGAAAAACCTTTATCGAAACGTTCCACGTTGAATCTAGCCAGCAACTTTATGATATAGAAGTTTGAGATAATCTCATTATCTTAACTTTCTGATCTTGAATGAGCAAAAATCATAAGATTATAGCTCGCCTCACCGAGATCATAAATATCAAGTATACTGTAGAAACTTAACCTTAATCATTGATGATACTACTTTAACATATCGCAATGATAAAGATGTCATCAATATATGGAACCATAATCACCACCACACTTCCTTTGCGCAAGGATCCTTTCATCCACTTAAGCTACATCCACACTTTAGATGAATCCAAAGTATTTTGACCAATATGTCAAAACAGATGTCCTTATCTCTGGATGATTGCTTTAGTCCATAGACTTATGCAAATCACATACCAGAGCTTCCTTATCACAAAACTTCAATGCACCAGGGAATTTCAACAATGTTGAGAATTCTCCCACTGCAATGAAGTACCAATGTAGGAATGGATGAAGAGGTAGTAGATTTTAGTTCTAGATGATTTATAGATTGCTTTAAGATATAAATTACTTTACTCTTTTATATTATCTTTCCTTTGCAAAATTTGGTCTCCAACCAACTTTTGTTTTCTCTGGAAACACTACAAAAGTATTATACTTCTAATCTAGATTCAAAAGGCTCATCATTTCTTTACACCAAAGTGCTAGACATCCTTATCCAAAGTTACCATGAGAAAGAAGTCGCATTCTTTTCACAACTTTGGGGATGTCTATCGAAAAGATTTGCTTTTGAATAAGATCCAGTATATACATTGTAGTTCCATCGAGAAAAACAAGGAATAGTAGTAACTCTAAATAACTCATCCCATGACCCAGTCATATCTAAAAGAAGATAGTTCCTTCTACCTGCTACACCATCCCGTGGAGGCGCACTAGGTGTAGACTGTCGAGAAAGAATCTCATTCTTATCTCCTTTGGACAATAAATACATTAGATAGATACTCACCATTTTGATCAAATCAAAAGGCAATGATATTCTTTTACCAATTACTCTTCATTCCAAAACTTTTGAATTTCTTCAAAATTGAGGATGAAGATGCAATAAGTAAATGTATATCAGTATCCAAAGTAGTCGAAACTTCTTTTCAACTCTAATGTTTATTGCCCTACATACATGAGTATGTCCTAATTCTAATAAGTCCTTGGTCGTGTGATTTTCAAAAGAAAAGTCACCTGATCATATTAACCTCTAAATAGGATTGACAAACAGGTAATGGTTTCAACAACCAAAAAACTTTTAGGATCCAATCCTTTACTCCCCATTTATCCTAATTTAGATTAATATGATCTGATCACATTTACTCTCTAAATAGGATTGACAAATAGGCATTGGTCTTAGCAACCGAAAGAGTTTAGGATCCTATCCTTTACTCCCCATTTATCCTATTTAGATTAAATATGATCTAACCTCAAAACCAAAAAGTCATAGAATTAGTTGAGGGTGCTATCCTTTTAGATGGTAAAATACCCATGAGTCATTTAAATACTACATTAGATAATATATGAGAAACAAGAGTAAATTGGTGAGATACTTGCTTGACAAGTTATTTAGATCACATAAAAGAACGCTTTCTTTTAATCAAGAATTTCAGTACCAAAATCAAAAGAATAAATATTATTCATTAATTCAAAACTGAAATCCATCTAATAACTCCAAAGTTTTATTACAATATAAAACTATTAATCTAATAGCAACTCTTGCATCAGATCCCAAAAGGCAATCAAGATCTTCTAATCACTGCACATTCTTATTTTCCAATTCCCTGCAACAATTACAGATATAATTTAGAAAATATAGAATTAGTGCCCATAGTAGTTGAAGTATCAGTTTTTCAACTTACTTCAAAAACTAGTGAAAGGATCGTACCTTGCCTTTTGGCAGTCAAGTATTCCACACAGTTCCTTTTCCAATGCCCTCTCATGCCACAATGGAAACACTTTCCTTTTGGCACGGCACCAGCCTTTCCCTTTCCAAGTCTTGCCTTCTTCCCAACAGTTGGTTTAGGCTCACCTATCCTTGAGTCTTGCTTCTCCTTCTCTGAACTTATGCTCTTAGGCTTAGTTCCAGAAGATGAAGCCATTCCAATGTTCTGAACATTTGACTCCTCTTTGACTATATCCATCGTTGCCTCAAGAGAGCTCATCAACTCACTTGTTGAAAAAACTGTTTTACTCATTTTAAAAACCTTTTTAAATTGAGTGAATGATGAAGGCAACGAATGCAAGATTATGTCAACTTGAGTCTCACCATCAATGTCGGAACCAAGAACTTCCATTACTTTGAAATAAGTAATCATTTTAAAAACATGCTCTCTTATTGAAGTTCCTTCCAACATTCTGGTGTCCATGACTAACTCCAAGGCTCTAAGCCTTGTAGTACGGCTCAGATCCCCAAACATCTCCTCGAGGTTCAATATTATAGCACGGGCAGTGTTCAAAGGTTGATGTTGCTGCTTCAACACATCAGACAAAGAGTCTAAGATGCTAGAGCGAGCTATACCATCAAATCTTATCCACTGCCAATATTGATCCGCAAGATCAGTTGGGGTGTCATGGTATGGAATAGGTGGACAGGGAATGGTAAGAACGTATTTACATCCATTAGCAGTTAACAATTCATCCAGTTCCAGTTTCCATTCAACGTAGTTATTTCCAATTAGCTTATTCTGGATCATGGTTATAGCAAGTGGGCTAGACATTATGAATCTGAAATACAAATAATGTAACAGATTTAAAATATGGAAATCATGAATATGACAATTTATATGATACATTGGAATTCCCTTAACCAACTCATTAATTGTCTTCAGGATGTCAAGCCTATGAAATTAAGTCTCCGTGTGGCGATCATAACCTCATAGCCTGATTGGGAAACCCATCATGAATGTCATGCAACTCTTACAAAACAATTCATGACTCCTGAACTTTTGGTCTCTAAGTTTCTGGATAATGCTCCGTGTGAAATCCCTTACCCATAGCTTAGCTAGTGTTTACCATTAACTAGAATCCAATGACAACCGCCTCAAGTAGTGCCTCAGTGTAGTGGTCACCCTCTAACGCGTCTCATTGATTCTATCCAAAGGAAGTTCATATCTAGTAACCAATGAATAGTCTATCCTCCGTATGGAATGATCACCCATGGCTGGGTGACACAGAATATACTACCCACCTTACAACGAACCGTTTATGGAAGACCGTGGGAGTTATAAAATAAGTCCCTCTCCCACTAGATTTTTATAAGAAGTTCATATCTAGTAATCAATAAGAAATACCCTCCGTATGGAATGATCACCCATGGCTGGGTGACACAGAGTAATTCTCATACTTACAATGAACTAATAGGAATTTTTCAATTTGATCAAAAATTTCTTCACATTGCCCATAAACATCAAGTGTTTGCTAATGTGTTGGAAAAAAGGTTTTTGAATTTCATTTTAGAAAACCTGTTTTACGTGCATGCAAGTAGTAACAATATATAAAATTCCAATCACAACTAAGCACATAAAACAAAAACTAAAATGAAATAAAAGCATTCAACAATGCCTCTATCTCCCATGACTCTATCTCCATAGAACCTTCTTCTTGGTTTGATTGCCTCCGACTCCATCTTCATGGACAACGGCTTGCTCCTCCATCTTCATGGATTTTCTAATTCTATTACATTGGTCCTATACTTCTCTCGAAGCTTACAATTTATCTAGAAATAGAAATAACAACAATAAAATAAAAGGCTAGGGAAACCGGTGCGACTTTCCTTTTCATAGGATTGAAGTCGCAGCGCCCTTTACATAAGCCTTAAATCCAAACCAACAATTAAATACAAAATTTAAAAGTCTTGGTGCCATGGGAGATAGCGGACTAAGCTTGCTGCAAAAGGGTTAGTCACACGCACAACCACGCATATATATAACAAATATATGTACCATTGGAACCCCTAATTGATTCACACAGTATATAAACTCTTTACATACTGAATTAGAACTTAAAACAGCATCACTGCTCTGTCACACTTCGATCGAACGAAAAAGTTAGATCGATTGAACCTTCGATCGATTGAACATAGTTCAATTGATTGAACTTTCAGTTTCACAGAATGTTTTGAAAAACTTACAGCATAAATAAAATTTTAAAGTAAATATTTTTAAAACCTTTAAATCTGTAAACTGAAAACCTGGACAGAAAAGCAGTCTCGATCGATCGAACACCATTCGATCGATCGAACAGAACCAACGTTCGATCGATCGAAACTAGTTAGATCGCTTGAGAACAGATGATGTTCGATCGATCGAGACTACTTCGATCGATCGAACCCACCTTGCATCCAATGCAATCACAGATTTGTATTCTGCTGCATAAACACTGCAGAAACGGATCTGTGACGATGCAGTTTTGAAAACAGTCCTAAAATCAACATGCAAATCAAAACTAGTGTTCCAAAACGCATCTATAGATCCAAATAAGCGAGGCTCTGATACCAATTGTAGGAAAAACAGGTTTAAAATTAAATCTAAACGCGCAGCGGAAAACAAAGTTCAAAACTTTTATTGGTAGCCTTGGATCTACTACTTATTAACTCTATAGATGCGCATAACAAGATGAAGAAGATTCTATACCTTAGGTCTTGAACCCAATTCTGATTTTTGTCCTTCTCCTTGTGTGTGCAGCAGCAACCTCTAGGAAATCTTCACCCTTATGTCTCCTTGAATGCTCCCAGAGTGGCTAGGGTTGGTGGGAACCCTAATAGTGAGAATAGGGAAGGTTTGGGAACTCTAAACAGGTTCTGCAGCAACTGGTACGTCAAAAAAACGAACTTCTAATTTCTGGACGTAGCTGCCCTATTTATAGATTCCCAGAACCGACCTAACTTTCGATCGATCGAAGTGACTTCGATCGATCGAACTGTCGATCGATCGAACCTCGTTCGATCGATCGAACCTGTCTAGACTTCAATCGATCGAAACAACTTCGATCGATCGAACCAGTCTTGACAGCATTCTCATTTGCCTTTCCAAGCATTCTGGCGGAGCTAAGAGTGGGACCTCCTAGGTTCTTAATTACTGGCTCCGATTAATTATTATTCCATCTAGTCAGTACTCTTGACTAAGGAATCAATAATTAATCAATTATCATTAATGCCACTATAAAATGATAATTGCACTCCAGTGCATAAGAACATAATCACACATACATAAGTGATTGCTAGACTTGTATAATATGATACGCATGTCCCTCTACCAGGCAGTATTCGTATCTATCATTGGGATGTATGTCTTAAGATACTGTCGACCCAATAGATAGTACATCTTATATTCCTCAAGTATCATTCACTACTCTTGGATTACTAAACATGTCAACAACAACACTTTGTTGACAAGGCTGGCCAGCTCTCAGTAATCACTCCTAGTGACATTCTCGAGGGAATACTTACTCTTCGTTTGATTGAAGAGGGTAGAATTCCATCTTGACAATATATGTTCCCAACGTTGCATACTTGATTTACCCAAGATACCCAGGTGTTGATCTTGCAAGACCTCACTGATTGGTAAGTCAAAGCAACCAAGCATACAATTTGCGTCCATAACTGTCTCAGGATTAAGGACATGTATCCCTATACAAGTTTTGAGTTCCTATTGACGGTGACAGCGTTTAGGTGTCAATAGGTTTAACTCAGGTCCGTCAATGCACCGAGTGCACTAGCATATTAACCAAGAGTCAAAGACTCTTATGAATGAGATTCATCATTCTACCCCGTAGACGTTAATCATGCTACAGTGTATACCTGATAAGTTATCCAGACTTATCATCCACTGTGACTTATTTGAAACAACAAGGATTTGTGATTCATATCTCACATGTGTAATCACATACACAAATGAACCACATACAATGTTGTTTAAGGATTCCAGTCTAATATTCATCTCATGAACTAACATGCATAAATGCATTATGATATTCCATTGTCCAACTAACTGGTTTGAGGGCATATTCCCAACACGGGCAAGGGACACAAACACAAAATTATGACACGAATGAATGTGCCTATCCTATTGTGATGCACATACTCAAGCAGTCCCGTGCTCTATGCTCCCAAGTGTGATGATTTAGAATCATACTGCTCTCTCTAGTGACAAGCAGTCCCGTTTTCTATTACGATGTAATCCTACTCCGGGAGGGCCATGATTGATACAGATGCGCTTCACGCCTTACACTGCTTATCAATTGACGAGATTTGGACACAGATGCATTTTCTGTGCTTAATTCCTTGGAATTTTCAAAGAATCACCTGATCGACTAAGATGCGCTTCGCGCCTTATACTTCGGTGTCAAATCAGGAACCGAGATAATTGAAAGACTGAGATGTGCTTTGTGCCTTATACTCCGGTGTCTTCCAAGAATCATCTGATTGATTGAGATGCGTTTCGCGCCTTATACTCCAATGTCGAATCAGGAACCGAGCTAATTGAAAGACTGAGATGCGCTTTGCGTCTTATACTTCAGTGTCTTCCAAGAATCATCTGATTGACTGAGATACGCTTTGCGCCTTATACTCAGGTGTCAAATCAGGAATCGAGCTGATTAACAGAGTGAGATGCGCTTCGCGCCTTATACTCCGGTGTCTTCCAAGAATCATCTGATTGATTAAGATGTGCTTCGCGCCTTAAGCTCTGATGTCGAATTAGGAATCGAGCTGATTAAAAGACTGAGATGCACTTTGCGCCTTATACTCTGGTGTCTTCCAAGAATCATCTAATTGACTAAGATGTGCTTTGCGCCTTATACTCCGGTGTTGAATTAGGAACCGAGCTAATTGAAAGACTGAGATGCGCTTCGCACCTTATATCTGGTGTCTTCCATGAATCATCTGATTGACTGAGATGCGCTTTGCGCCTTGGTGTCGAATCAGGAACCGAGCTGATTGAAAGACTGTGATGCACTTCGCGCCTTATATTCTGGTGTCTTCCAAGAATCATTTGATTAACTGAGATGCGCTTCGCGCCTTATACTCCGGTGTTGAATCAGGAACCGAGCTGATTGAAAGACTGAGATGTGCTTCGCGCCTTATACTCCGGTGTCTTCCAAGAATCTTCTGATCGACTGAGATGTGCTTCACGCCTTATACTCCAGTGTCGAATTAGGCATCGAGTTGATTGAAAGACTGAGATGCACTTCGTACCTTATACTCCGGTGTCTTTCAAGAATCATCTGATCGACTGAGATGCGCTTCGCGCCTTATACTCCGATACCGAATCAGGAACTGAACTGATTGAAAAACTAAGATGTGCTTTGCACCTTATACTCCAGTGTCTTCCAAGAATCATCTGATCAATTGAGATGCGCTTCCTGCCTTATACTCCGGTGTCGAATCAGGAACTGAGTTGATTGAAAGACTGAGATGCACTTCGTACCTTATACTCCGGTGTCTTCCAAGAATCTTTTGATCGACTGATATGTACTTTGCGCCTTATACTCCCAAAATAAGGTCGACGCAAATCTGTTGTGAGAACCGAGAATGCAAATCCGTTATATCCTCAAACTTAGATCATCATAAATCTGTTACGAGGATCGAGAATATAAATCCATTATATTCTCAAAGAATGACAGCAAAACATATTTAATTTAATTTAATTTAATTTTAAAGTCGAGAGTTAATCAGACTCAATTCAATTAAACTCTCAAGATCAGGAGTCAATCAAACTTGAATTTAATTCAATTTTCAAAATCCAAAGTCAATCAGACTCGAATTCAATTCAACTTTCAAAATTAGCAGTCAATCGGACTCAAATTCAATTCAATTTCAAAATCCAGAGTCTATCAGACTCAAATCCAGTGGAGTCAATCAGACTCAAATTAGTTCAATTTCAAAATCAAGAGTCTATCAGACTCAAATTTGATTTCAATTTCAAAATCAAAAGTCAATCACACTCGACTTCAACTTCAATTTTCAAAATGAGGAGTCAATCAGACTCAAGTTAACTCAACATTTTCAAATTTTTGAAATTTGGCGTTGATTAGACTCAAATTGACTAAAATTTTCAAAACCAGGAGTCAACAAGACCCAAATTCATTCAATTTTCAAAACCAAGAGTCAACAAGACTCAAATTCAATTTTCCGGTCATCCTCTTGCTCAAATAATAAATGGCTTTTTCCAAATGACCGTCTTCCCCTTCTTGGGCCAACATACACCCTATTGAATCCTTAGACACAGAAAGGTACAATAATAAAGGCCTCCCGGGTGAGGGTGGTGACAGGACAAAGTGGGTTTTGGAGGTAGGTTTTGATCTTATCAAAGGCTTGTTGACACAGGGTATCCCATTCGAACTTCTCTCCTTTTCTGAGTAACCTAAACAACGGGTCACAGGTTAAGGTGAGTTTCGAGATGAAATGGCTTATGAACTGTATTCTACCCAAAAATCCCCTTAACTCTTTTTCGTTCTTGGGCGGCTGCATTTTGATTATGGCCTTTATTTTGGTCGGGTCCACCTCTATCCATCTCTGAGTGATGAGAAACCCCAACAACTTTTCGGTAGTGACCCCGAAAGTGCACTTCTGGGGGTTCAACCTCATTCTGAATTCCATCAACCTCCTGAAGAATTTTTTTAACGCCTCTAAGTGACCTCTTCTTTCTTTAGATTTTACAATCATATCGTCCACATACACCTCTACCTCCTTATGGATCATATCATGCAATAATGTTGTAGCGGCCCGTTGGTAAGTTGCGCCCGCGTTTTTGAGCCCAAATGACATCACTCTATATCAGTATGTGCCCCATGGTGTGATGAAAGTGGTTTTCTCCCTATCCTTGGGCGTCATTAGAATCTGGTTATACCCTGAGAACCCATCCATAAAAGATAGGAGTTTATGTCCCATCGTATTGTCCACTAGCACATCAATGTGAGGTAAAGGGAAATCGTCCTTAGGGCTGGCTTTGTTCAGATCCCGGAAGTCGGCACAGACCCTAACCAACCATCCTTTTTCGGGGCAGGCACTATATTGGCGTTCCATTCTGGATACTCGGTGAACATTAAGAATCCGACTCTCAACTGCTTTTCAACTTCCTCTTTGACTTTGAGTGCCCATTCAGGCCTTATTCGCCTCAAATTTTGTTTTACAGGTTTTGAATTGGGGAAGAGGGGGATGTGGTGTTGGACTATCTCTGGATCAATGCTTGGCATATCACTATAAGACCATGCAAAAACATCTTTGAATTTATTTAATAGATTGATTAATTCTTTGCTTTTTTCTTTGCTAAGTGTATAGCCAATAAAAACATTTTGAGGATTATCTTCAGTTCCTAGATTGATCGTTAGAGTGTTCTCAATGATTTTACTTGTAGATTCTTTTTCTTTTTCGATTAATTTTTGCAATTCATCTGGTATTCCATGATCATCACATTCATCACATTCGTTAAGCGCGTTTGAGTAGGCGAAATTGGTCATGCTTTCATTGATTTTCTTTGGAGCAATTACAACAGACATAGAAATTGAAAGACACCTCATTTGGGCCATTACAGACTCTGGGTGTGGGGGATACCTATCACTAGACTCGAAGACCCACTCTTTATTGTTTTCTCCTCCTAGATCGATGATGAAGCACTCTTCCAGTTCCCCTGTCTTGGTAATCTCTTCCATTTCTTCTTTCTCGGGTTTTCCCATGTCATTTTCCTCGTCTTGCACCTCTTATACCAATCCCTCAGCATGTTCTTTTCTGGCCTTGTCTTCTACGACCACTTCTTGGCCCATTTCATTGGCTTCTGTGCTTTCTTCGCCCAATAGGTTCTTCATGACTGAGTCATCCAGCGCACCAACCCAATCTTTTACAGTAGCTGACTTCACGGGTACCTATAGGTATGGATCGTGATACTCAGAGAATTTGTGGGGGGAGAAGATCTCAAACCCAGGCTTAATATATTTGTCCTTCTGATCTACCCATGGTTCTGGGAAGCCACAAAAGGGGAAATCCTCTCCCTCTTTCACAAAGTATCCATTGAGTGTCTGCAGGTATAGATCCAATGGTGCATCAGTGGCCTTCTTCTTATCTCTCAGCTCCTTCTTTGACGGTTGATAGCCTACACCATGAGTATGAGTCTGAGTAGCGATATTTGGAAATTTCGGCAGACCTTGATGATTCTTACCCAATCCCATACCTGGGAAGAAACCCATCTTCTTCATGATACTAGCGACCAGCGGACTCGCGTACTGATCAAAATACAATGGCAGGAACTCTCTCGGTTTCTCTCCCTCCAACATGTTAATGAATTCGAACCCTCCCAGACCTGTTTCTTCCTCTTGGAATTGTACCTCCAAAATTAGCGCGCTCGATGAAGCTTCAAATGGACGAACCCAACTATCCCCGAGAATATCATAAACCTTGCTCTTCCAAAAACACTTGACTTTTTGATGAACTGTAGATGGTATGGCGCCCAAACTGTCTAGCCACGGCCTCCCTAGCAGTAAATTGAAAGAAGCATGTATGTCGATGACCTGAAATTCGGCTTCCTTTTCCACAGGCCCGACAGCTAGATGAAGGAGAATTATTCCCATGACCGTTCTCTGAGTGTTGTCATATGCCCTTACCTTCTTCTCAGATGGTATGTGTCATGCCCCGAAGTACCAAAAATAGGGAAAAATAAAATTTCTTTATGGGTTCGTAGACATATGACTGGTTGTGAATGTCACCTGATTGTCCAAAAATGCTTAAAATAATAATGTGATACGGAAAAGTGACTAAGTTCAGCTGAAGCAAGAATCTAAACATTCAAGTCTAACATGATTAGTATATTACAAACTAAAAGATAGCCAAAAGATACATATTACAAGTTCAACTAAGCTATTACATTATAAACATATTAAAAACAAAACTATGATAAAAGAAAAATCCCAAGATCTTCAGCTGGCAAAACCATAGCCTTCCTCGTAGTAATCTTCACTAACATAGTCTTTAGTAGTAAAATCTGTATCTTGATCATAGCCAGTTTCGTCTGGACCTGCAAAGGCTGGACGTGGAAGGTCCAGCGGCATGAAAAGCCGTTAGCGGTTAAGCTAAGTGAGGGTCCCCTTAAGGTTACCACCACCAAGGTAAGTTATTCATCATCTCTTCTTATTTCTCGAAACCATATCTCGTTCATCATTTCTTATTCTCGATACTATGTCTCGTTCGTCTTTTTTTATTCTCAAAACCATGTCTTATTTAAACCCAATCATTCCCTTTGAAACTTAACCCAGAACTGAACTGACCAATGACATTGACTGAAAGAAGACTTAACTCCAAACACATTTATTGGTCAAGAAAGAACAATACTCAACAATGAATAGTTAACTGTCGCCCAATTGGCACTCAAACAGTCGCCCAAATGGCATTCAAACTATCGCCCAACTGGCATTCAAACTGTCGCCCAAATGGCATAAGTGTGCGGGACATTAACAATCTCTTGGTCGAACACGTCATGCCGATCCTTAGGTCGCCCGTACATTACCAAACACGTCATGCCGATCCTCAGACCAAGGGTACGGGATATTAACAGTCACTTGGACGAACATGTCATGCCGATCCTCAGGTCACCTGTACTTGACCGAACACTTCATGCCGATCCTCAGTCCAAGGGTGCGGAAAAATAATCAACCACTTGATCGAACATGTCATGACGATCCTTAGGTCATCAGCACTTGACCGAACACATCATGCCGAACCTCAGATCAAGAACACAAAACATAATTCTCCGATCGACACCATGGAATTACCGAAAGATCAATTTTGCAAGAAATATCCAAACACGACATGAAAGTTCACGAATCAACTTTGACCAGTAGTCACACGACTAGAAACGAGGCCCAATGTCCCTTATTTGCATTAAATCTGTTATCAAAGGTTTTATCGTTATTTTTCACGTTCGTACGTTTCGTAGTTTAGTTCATTAATATCATCCATTTATAACCGTTAGTATTTCGCTATACTTTCGACATTCCGTTTTACCTCTCAATGTACTTACGATGGAAACTTTTTCGATCACTTATTAACGCAATAATTGTGCCATACAACATACTTATAGTTTGGGTATGAACTTTCAACGGTCATTAGACTATATTCATAACAATGGAAAACATAGCACGTAGCTCATGGATATATAACATGAATTTAATACCAATAAACATATAGATGAAACCCTTAACATACTCATCTACATGAAAGCACTACCATATCACGAGATTTTCATAACAACACAGGTACAGAAAACTAGCATCAACAATCAACACCATGCATAAACAAAACATTATACAAAAAGCTGTACAATCTGCCAGGATATATTTTCACTGTGTTGACTGAATTAACATGATTTATTTGGGCATGATAAATTGCTTTGTGGATCAAACTCAAAACTAAAACATTTTAGATAATAGGATTATATTCATGTACAAACAAATCTAGCTTCAATGACATTTTTGTGCTTAAATATTTATTCTACCTAGACATTTCTATACTTTCGGACTGCTATGTCCCAGATTTATAGCACTGTGTTGTATATGAATTTCACCTATGAAGGAAGGGTTTTTAGACTGAGCTATAGAAAAGTTATTTGTAGAAAAATGAGTTATATTTCTCCACAAAAAAACCTAGCCTAATTCAGATTTTTGAGCTACTCCAAACATTCATTTTACTAAACTATGTTCTTTTGAAAGTTTCAGTTTCTCAGATTTATAACACTGTGTTGTACATGCATTTAACCTATAAAGGATTGATTTATAGACTGAGCTATAGAAGAGGTATTTGTAGATAAATGAGTTAGATTTCACCACAAAAAAACCTAGATTAATTCCGATTTTTGAGGTCCTCAAAACATTCATTTTACTAAACTACATTCTGCTGGAAGTTTCTGTTTTCCCAGGTTTATAACACTGCGTTTTACATGCATTTCACCCATGAAGAAGTGATTTTCAGACCAAGATATAGAAGAGTTATTTGTAGATAAATGAGTTAGATTTCTTCACAAAAAAACCTAGCTTAATTCGGATTTTTGAGCTGCACAAAATATTCATTTTACTAAACTACATTCTGCTAGAAGTTCAGTTTCTCAGATTTAAAGCACTTATCTTGCATGTCATGAAAACTTCAACACAACAACATCAAACTCCTACTAAACATTAATACATACTATATATGTTCTAAATTGAGATAGATTACTCACAATTACTCACAATTTACTCACCAAAGCTTGAAATTGAGATTGGATGTTGTTTTTGAGCTTAATGGAGCTTGAACTTCAAACTTCAAGGATGAACTTCTTCTTCTTAACGTTTCTTCTCTCTTTTTCTCATGAACTACCCAAGTCTCCTAATTTTCTCTCCAAAAATTCAGATTATGATCCAACTAAGAGAGTGTAGTGTGTGCATGTGCTTATTTATATAGAATTTCCATGTTCTAGATGTCCTTTGTATGTTGCATGCTTAGGACATGTGTCCATTAAGTGGACATGTGTCCAAAGGGATGACATGTGGTTGCCACATGGCCGGCCATGTGGGCCCACCTCGAGTTGTGTGCCACTTCCTCAGTTTATGTGCATAAGTTTCTCGATATGTGTGTCGGTCTCGAAGTACGTGCAAACTGGTATTATTTCTAATATCCGGGTCCGGGTACGAGAGTAAGTTAAATCTTATTATGGTCGAGTCGGTATGGTTACTACAGTCCATATGGTAATACTACAACACGTCCATACCGTCACGTAATTAAAATAATAATATAATAATATAGTCGGTCCAATACAGAAATTCAAACAAAAAAGCTGATATTATAATGACAGAAAATTACAGGTGTTACAGTATGAACATTGACTCATCCAAGCCCATGCGCTTAGCTGTTCAGAATGGACATACGTTTAGAGCGGATCCATTGTCAACAAGACAGGCAGGCACAATGTTTCCCAGGAATTCAACAGTGACGTATAGCGGTTTATTGTGAACAGGCCCTCCCGGAGGTAGGTCGTCTAATGAGAAGGTAATAGCAGAGTTGGGATTCTACTGATCATTCCCATGAGGTCTTCTGGTGTTGCGTCGATAGAAACGTCAGATTGGTTCAAAGCATCCAAGACCGCCTGCTTGTGACATTTTGAAGTGATCAGTAAGCCCCAAATAGTGATGCTAGCCTGAGTTTTCTTCAATTGTTTCAGGACCCTGTCTTCCTCTACTACTTCATCCATTTTTTCCTTTCCCTTGTCTAGATCCCTCCCCAGGTGATCTTCCTCTAGTTCGTGTAGCTTGAAGTGTCTGCCTGACCGGGTCAAATGAATGACTTTTTCTCTTATCCACAAATTGTTGCCCTCCGAAACTCTTTCCAAACTCTCATTTTCTATTCCCACCTCTTCATTACTCTTGTACCAAAAATCATCCTCTATTTGATCTATATTGCCCTTTTCCTGAACCCACCAATCCATCTGTTTTGCCATTTCCTCTTCACATTCCTTCGAAGCACCTTCCAAAGTACAGATTGTCGGATTCTCCAGCAGTTGATAAGGCCTTCTTGGTGTCCTATCCTTAGTGATTAGCCTAGATGGATCAAAGATCTTCTATCCCCAAGAAATAGAGGCCTTACGGTGGTGGTACATCATGGTGGTTTGGTAGTGGATTTCTCGTGACATTTAGAGCTCTGGTGGGCTGTTCTAATATCACCTTGTTATCAATAAGATCTTGGATTTTGTGCCTTAACCTCATGCACCGATCCGTTGAGTGGCCCTTCTATTGTTGAAATTTGCAAAAGAGATCCCCTTGAAAACTTAGCGGTCGGTAGAGGTCAAGGTTTCAACTGACGGAGATGCCCTTTCGCTAATAGCCTATCGAGAGCGGTTGATAGTGATACTCCCAGATCTGAGAATTTTCTCGGTGGTTTCTCCCCCCCTCTCCTTGGTGTTATGTCGAATTTCCTCTCTGGCCTGTTCAGTACGTTGACATCGGTGGGGCCAGAGTGACCCCCCGACTGTCCTCCATTGGTCCCATAGTCTAGCCTTCTATATTGATTTGGCTGTTCCTCTTTCTTTATCACTCCCTCTTGGATCGCATCTTTGATTCGAGTCCCTACATCAAATACTTCAGCAAAAGTGTTGATCGACTGGAATCTCATTTTCTCTTGGTAGACAGGTTGAAGGTTCTTCATCAACATTCGAATCTGGTCCTTCTCGGACGGCCTCTATACCATCTTAGCTACTTTTCCTCTCCACCTACTCAAATACTCAGCAAACGATTCTTTGTTTCCCTGCCTAGCGGTCTCCAAATCTCGGACTGTGACATCCAGGTCCTGATTGTACTCATATTGGGCCACGAACGCTTTGATCACTTCTTACCAGACCCGAGTTTTGCTTGGTTCGAGAGTGAGGTACCAGGATAGAGTAGCTCCAGTCAAAGTCTGCTGAAATAAGATGGCCATCATGGTAGTGCTCAGCCCACTCGGTTGGAAGGCCCCGATACACATTCTTACATGAATGCGTGGATTTTCTGTCCCATCAAACTTGTCAAAGACCGGCATTTTGAATCCGACAGGCAGTACCTCACAAACCCCATCATATAAACCTTCTAGTTCCAGCAAATAAGTGTCAACTCCCTGGGCCTTGCGCACTACCCTTTCCAGCTTATCTATTTTCTCGGTCAGTAGCCTCTCTTTCTCAACTTTCTCTGTTGGCCTATAGCACATCAGTCCATTGTGCCACCTGATCATCAAACCAATCTCCTTCCCCCCTAGAGGTAGGTCCATAACCGGCAGAATTACAGGCGGTGGTCGGCGATATAGTGCTTCTATCATTCCTATCATACGGTTCATATTTTCAGCTTGCCGCTTCATTTGCTTTGCTTGTTGTCCTACCAGCGTTCTCAATTCTACTACTTCCCCATTGTTTCTTTCTTTTGCCATTTCAATGTCTTCTCTTCTCACTAACCTTGCTGTGGGATCCCTAAACCAGGCTTGTTCTGAACTTGATACTATTTTTGTCCTTACAAAAAGGTTTAACTTTTTCTTTTTAAAAAACTTTTTATTTGCTTCCTTTTGTCACATATATATATATATATTTTGTTTTAAAAGACCCTTGGTAAAGCAAAACTCTTTTTTACAGATGGTTCATATGTCACACGGATGCAATGCATGTATGCATGTGTGTGCCTAGTCTATATGCCAAATAAAAGGAAAATTTTAATCCTATCACGTAGACATATAAGCACATAAAATCCTCACTTATGTCAAGTGCAATAATTTCTCCTTTCATTGTGACCCTCACTACCTTTCAAAGGTTGGGTATAAAAGATTTTGAAATTCATTTGAAAAGCATTTTCTTTAGAATGGTGAGAAAAGAAAAGACAATTCTCAATAATTTTGAATCTTTTATTTGAAAATGAGGGTGTAAGACATTTCTCATCGATCAGGTTGAACTTTTGTTTTGGAATTCATTCGAAAACCATTTGTTCTAAGATAGTTCCCCTTATTTTTGGGTTCTTTAAAGATGAGGATGTGAGAACAAATTTTAACAAAGGTTGTTTTGGAATTTCGATCGAAAGGTGAACTCAAAAGATTTTTTGAAAGGGTTATCGAAAACCTTCGGGAAAAGATAGTAAAATCTGTTTGCTTTCAAAGATGGACTTTAAACTCTTTGAGTAGGAGGATCACATGATCGGATTATCACCGTACTTTCCATGAATTCGGATACATACAAGGTCAATGATGCTTAGCTAAACATGATATAAGAGATGTAATCTTACAATCACAATTTAACATATTCCCAAATGTTATGGGACATGAAGAGGAATTGCTCGAAAGTGATTAAGAGTTTACATGTCTCATATTAAGTGAGCATCGTCATCATCTCAAGTAATCCCTTTTCGAGCATACAAAACTTCCTAGCACGTAACCCTAATCAAGAATTGATTTTCCTAAGATTGAAAGGTTCTACAGAAACTATCATGCAAAGGCTGGGTTTTGGTCAAATAAGGGACCCTTGACACATATCCGATAGGGTGCTTCATATACCAAATCATGGTACAAGATCAAGGGTAATCATACAGCTTGACCGACCGGGTTACCCCATGATGGCTTGACCGACCGGGTTACCCCGAGCCTCCAAGGTCATAGTTCCATGCAATCGGCTGGCGAGACATGCAAGTGAAATGCAACAGGCACACAAAGATTAATTAATTTGATTAAAGAATTTTTTCAAGTCTAATCCTCGAGTGAACCCAAAATCAGAAATTCTGGTCTACGAAACCAGAGATTCCGGGTTCAATCCCCAACAGAGTCGCCAGATTATGGATATCGCAATTTTTCTTACCCATAGCTTTTGAATTCTAAAACATTTTCCAAATTTCATACCAAGAGTCGCCACTTAATTTTTAAAAGGGAAATTAAGAAACCATTTTTTTAAAGCAAACTGATCTTTTTTAGAAACCAGAGATTGACTAGGTCCGGGGATTATGGAATGAGAGGGGAAGGAGCCCGTCAGACTAAAACACCCCCTCTCATCCTATCTTGCGATAGGTCTCTACTTAACACTCTTTTAATCGAATTAATAATCTAAGCATGTCCTCAACTAATACATATGTATAAAATATACATTACAAAAGCATGTCTAAAAGGGTGTAAGATTGAAAATGATAAAATATCATTCAAAAACCACATAATTCAAGTAGCAAGCAATATGATTGCAAATAGGGAACTATGGAACTTACCCGGGATCCATGTCGCGAATATTAAACGTGCAATGCATACAAATAGAAAGTAAAACCTAAGAAAAGGTCTCTAATTACATATATTCACATAAGGCAAGATCCTAATTCTAATGTGTCGCACATGAGGTCGAAAAATTGATAAAATCAAGAAACTAAGATAAACTAGAAAGGAGTTTAAGAAATCATACCTTGATAGATTATAATTACAAGTATCAACGCATGTGAATGAATGCATAAGCATGAGCAAGAATGAACTATGAATTATTCATTGATTTGAATCATTTGGTCTCTGGATTTAAGCTTAACTAATTATTTTCAAAGCATGGTTTAAGCCCTAGGTCATAGAAAAGTCATTTGGACCATTATTTACAAAGTTGGTCAAATCTATCATAAAATTCTGAAAATTGCAGAGACAGACCAGAACTTCAAAGAAATAAAATGGATGCTTCCCATGGTTTGATCTTGATAATTTTTGGACACAAGATGCCTCTGTGTGTCTAGTTTCCATCCCAAAAAGAAAATCAAAGTTTAACAGTTAGATCTCTAGGAACTAGACAAACACTAGACATCACTCAGGGACTTACAACTCTCCGTCCAGAGTGCTTGTATGATTTTCTAAAAATAGTAAACAAATCATAAATTAATTTGGTGAGTGCTATTGATTAATGTATGGTTTTTATTGATTTAGAGAAAGCTTATGATAGAGTGCCTAGAGATTTAATTTGGTGGGTGCTAGAGAAAAAAGGAGTGACCAAGGGTTATATTGACGTGGTGAAGGATATGTATGATGAAGCAGTTACTACAATTAGATCACCAGCCGGAGAAACAAGCGGATTCCCAATTACCGTAGGCCTGCACCAGGGGTCGGCCTTGAGCCCTTATTTGTTCGCCCTAATTATAGATGAATTGACTAGACACATTCAAGATGAGGTCCCATGGTGTATGTTGTTCGCAGATGATATTGTCTTGGTTGATGAGACTAAAAGGGGACTCAACACTAAACTAGAAGCTTGGAGAGAAGCACTGGAGACTAAGGGGCTAAAGATAAGTAGGACGAAAATAGAATACATGGAATGTACTTTTAGCAATAGTGGAAGTAGAGACAATGAAGCAGTAAAGATCAAAGATCATGAGATCCCAAAGAGGGAACACTTTCGCTATCTAGGTTTAATAATCAGTAGAGATGGAGAGATTGGTGATGACGTGACCCATAGAATTAAAGTGGGCTAGCTTAAGTGGAGGATTGCTTTTGGAGTATTATGTGATCGGAGAATACCAACAAAATTGAAAGAAAAATTTTATAGGACAGCTATTAGGCCAGCTATGCTGTACGGGATAGAGTGTTGGGCAACTAAGAAACAACACATTAGCAAAGTGAGTGTAGCGGAGATGAGGATGCTAAGATGGATGTGTGGTAAGACTAGGAAAGATAGAATTAGAAATGAGTACATCCGAGAGACTGTAGGAGTGACACATATTAAGGATAAGTTGAGGGAGAATAGACTTGGATGGTTCGGCCATGTGCAACGAAGACCTGTAGATTCACCTGTGCGAAAGAGTGATAAGATCATAGTGCCTGGAATGGTTAGAGGAAGAGGTAGACCTAGAATGACTTGGGAATATGTAGTGCAACAAGATATGAATATATATATATATATATAATTTAAATGAGCATATAGCTCTTGATCGTGCAGAATGGAGAAAAAGGATTCATACAGTCGACCCCAATTGATTGGGACACAAGGCTTGGTTTGGTTTGGTTTGGTTTGGTAGTAAACAAATCATAAATGCTTTGGTCTTTTTAGGGTAGCTTCCTAACACATTAAAATACCTAGAAAATTTTATTTTGGGCCAAGAACGCTTGATTAAGGTTATGATTTGCTTATTTCAAAAGAGTATTATTGTTCTGAAACTCTGGACAGATTATAGTTGTTCCACAAAACCCTTGACCAAACCACTCTAAACATAAAACTTCCTTAAAACAAAAATTACAGTGGTAGTACTTTGAATTATAAACACTTTCCATTGATTTCATTCAGTTCCAACCGTTCGATGTTTAACTACAAATCTATGATCAAAAGCAGATTGTGAACTCACTGCATCATTTATCAAATACAACTTTGTTAATTAATATCATCCAGGAGCCATGGAATTTGTCTTGAACCACACTACATGTCCTACCATTTGATGGTCATTAGAGACTAACTACATTCATATCTTGAAAGTCACAAAGAAATATGGAGAAATTCCATGAGACCTAAACATAACAAACCTAAACCATGAAGGTAGGTTTAGATTTATTAATCTAGTGTACTAATATCAACTCCAATCTTCTTGTAAATCATGAGCTTACAAAAGAATTAAAGGATTTCAAGTCTAAGGATTCAAGTAAGACATTGAGGGTCTTATGAATCTCAAAGATTAAAAGGAAGAGAAAAAGAAAATTCAAATACTCTAAGTATATTAATGATTAGAATATAATTAGGACTAATTAAATTAAAGTTTTACCTCCAAAATATCCTCAACTTTGTGATTTTGAAGAACTTTCAAAGACTAATCAAGCTTTCCACCCTCTTTAACTCTTCTAAAACTCACTTCTAATTGTGTTTAAAGAAGAAATTTTGAAAATTTTAAGACTTGGAGAACTAATACATCTAGATTCAAAGAAAAATTCCAACCCCTTGCAAGAGGATATTCATCCTCTATTTATAGAAAAATTTGAAGGGGTATTTTAGTCATTTCAGAGCAGAAAACCCTAATTCGGACTGTCCTTTTGTGGTACAAAATGTGCTGTATTACAGCTGGTTGTTACAAAAATGCGGCACTCAATGGAGATGGAAGCGGCACTCACTGAGTGCCGAAATGGCACTTGGTGAATGCCGGTGCGGCATTATCTGAATGCCGCATCGGCACTGAATGAATGCCGCGGACAACTCAATGGACTGCCGTCTTTTAAGGATTTCCAATTTTAGCGGCACTTGAAGCATTGTAGCGGCAGTTAATGAATGCTGGTGCGGTTCTCATTGAATGCCATTCCGGCAGTCAGGGAGTGCCGCAGCGGCAACCCGTGGCTGCCGTGTGTGGGCCTAGGTGCCGTTTTGCCTCTTTTTTCCTTTTTCCTTTCCTTTCTGCTTTTTTGTTTAAGTTGGAGAAGAGCTTGAATCATCTTTGGAAGTCCTAGATTAGTTCGGACATTGTCATCATTGGATTTGGAGGTAATACTCCCCTTCATCCGACGTTTGGTCAAAATTGGGGTGTTTACAGATACTGCTTCTATCCAGTTAGTGAAATAATCTATCGCCACAATTATATACCGGTGCCCGTTGGAAGCCTTCAGAACCACTTCACCAATAATATCAATAATCCATACAGAAAACGGCCAGGAGGTGGTCATGCTATAGAGTTGGGAAGGCAGGGTATGCATCAGATTTGCGTGGATTTGGCACTTATGGCATTTCTGAACATACAACAATTTTTATCCAAGGTTGTCCAATAGTATCCTTGTCGAATTATCTTCTTTGCTATTGTATGCCCATTTATGTGGGGTCCACAAACTCCTTCATGTATCTTCCTCCATCATTCTTTGGGCTTCTTTTCCATACAAACATTCCAAATTATAACCAGTGTACAATTTTTCCATAATTTACTCGTGTAGATTACAAACTGGGCAGAAAACCTTTGAATCACCTTTTTATCTTTCTTTGAAGCTCCCTCGAGGTATTCTCCTTTTTCAATAAAACTCCAAGCATCCACATACCATGGTACTTTAACCTCTTCTCCTTCAATGACTGTGATAATTTCAAATGAGGGCCAGGTTCTTTTTTCTATGGATAAAGGGATCATGGAAACTCCTACAGGGATTTAGATCATTGAGGCCAAGGTTACTAGTGAATCGACTAGTTGGTTTTCCTCACGGGGAAGGTAATAAAATGAGATCTTTTTGAATTGGACTTTTAAACTTTCCAGATATTCATGGTAAGGTCTCAACTTCTCATGCTTCACTCTCCAATCACCTCGCACTTGTGATACTATCAGGTTAAAATCTCCAAAGACATCAATTCTCTCAATTTTTAAGGCTAGGGCTGCCTCCATTCCAATTATGCATGCTTCGTACTCTGCCATATTATTAGTTGAATTGTACTTAAGCTTGACGGCTAGCGGGGTGGGGGCTCTACTGGGTGATACAAGGATGATTCCGACCCCATAACCTATTTGATTGACTGCTCTATCGAAATACATTCTCCACAATTCTTCTTTCACCTCCATTACTCCTTCATCTGGAAATTTAAACACTATTTTCTCCTCAAATTCTACGGCAAGGTCAGCTAGATATTCAGCAACGACTCTCCCTTTGACAGATTTGGAAGTGACATATCTTATATCGAATTCGGCTAACATCATGGTCCACCGGGAAATCCTACTGGTTAGGGCGGGTTTTTTAAATAGGTATTTGAGTGGGTCCATTTGGGATATTAAGGTTACGGGAAAGACTAGCATGTAATGTCTAAGGTGACGAGTACACCACACCAAGGCCCAACAGGCTTTCTCTAATGGTGAATGGTTCAGCTCATATCCGGTCATCCTTTTACTTAAATAATAGAGAGCTTTCTCCACATGCCCATCTTCTTCTTCTTGAGCCAGCATACACTCCATTGAATTTTTGGTTACGGACAGGTATAGCAATAAAGGCTTTTCGGGTTTGGGAGGTGACAGGACAGGTGGGTTTTGGAAGTAGGTTTTAATCTTTTAAATGCTTTTTGGCACTGGCTATCCCACTCAAACTTCTCTCCCTTCCTCAATAATTTGAACAGTGGGTCACAGGTTATGGTGAGTTTGGATATGAAGCGACTAATGAATTGTATCCTACCCAAAAATCCCCACAACTCCTTCTCACTCTTCGGTGGCTGCATTTCTACTATGGCTTTAATCTTAGTCGGGTCTACCTCGATCCCCCTTTGTGTGATAAGAAATCCTAGCAATTTCCCAGTGGTAACCCCAAAGGTGCACTTCTATGGGTTTAACCTCATCTTGAATTTCCTTAGCCTCTCAAAGAACTTCCTTAAGGCTCCCAAATGACCCCCTCTCTATTTGGATTTTACGATCATGTCATCCATATATACCTCCACTTCCTTATGAATCATATCATGTAGTAATGTAGTGACAGCCCTTTGGTAAGTTACACTTGCGTTCTTTAGTCCGAATGACATTACTCTATAGCAATAAGTTCCCCATGGTGTGATGAATGTAGTCTTCTCCCTATCCTCCGGTGCCATGAGAATCTGATTATACCCCAAAAATCCATCCATAAAAGACAAAAGCTTATGTCCCGCAATATTATCAACTAATACATCGATATGGGGTAAAGGGAAATCATCTTTAGGGCTGGTTTGTTTAAATCTCATAAATCAACACAAACCCTAACACGACCATCCTTCTTTGGAACTGGCACAATGTTGGCGACCCATTCTGGGTATTCAGTGACAATCAAGAATTTAGCTCTTAATTGCTTTTCAACTTCCTCTTTTACTTTAAGCGCCCATCCAGGCCTCATTCACCTAAATTTGTGTTTTACGGGTTTTGAATTTGGGAATAGAGGAATATGGTGTTGGACTATCTCTGGATCAATTCCTGGCATATCATCATAAGACCATGCAAAGGCATCTTTGAATTCATTTAATAGATTAATTAATTCTTTGCTTTCCTCATTACTAAGTGTGGAGCCAATAGAAACATTTTGTGGATTATCTTCATTTCCTAGATTAATCGTCAAAGTGCTTTCTATGATTTTACATGCAGATTCATTTTCTTTTTTAATTAATTTTTGCAATTCATCTGGTATTTCATCACATTCATTAAATGTATCATAGTTATTATTATGCGCAATCGAGTAAACAGAATTAGTCACATTCTCATTAATATTCTTAGGAATGATTACAATAGACATCGAGATATTAAGACGCCTCATATGGGCCATTACAGACTCCGGGGAGGGGGGATACCTATCACTAGACTCGAACACCCATTCTTTATTAAACCCTTGCTTGAGCTTGATAGTGTCGCAGCCCAACAGACCCTCTATCTCTTTGTCATCTTTTGGTTCATCTTCGTTCTCTGTCCCATCCTCCTTTGCTTCATTCTCTTCAATCTTTCCTTCACTCTGACTTTCCCTATCTTTTCCCTTCACAACTTTCTCAAGATTACCTTCTTCGGTTCCCTTGCGTATTGGTCAAAATACAATGGCAGAAACTCCTGTGGCTTTCCACCCTCTACCATATTGATAAATTTGAATCCTCCCAAACTGGTCTCTTCCTTTTGCAGCTGAACATCCAAAATTGGAGCGCTTGATGATGCTTTGTTCACCTAGACCCAACTGTCCCCAAGGATTTCACAGACCTTATTTCCCCAAATGCAGTTGACCTTTTGGTGAATTATTGACGGAATTGCGCCCAAACTATCCAGCCAAGGCCTACCTAATAGCATATCAAAAGAGGCGGGAATGTCAATGATCTAGAACTTCACTTCCTTTTCCAATGGCCCGACGGTGAGATTGAGAAAAATAATGCCCATGACCTCCCTCTGAGTGTTGTCGTATGCTCTCACTTTTTACTCGGATGGTATGAAAATCAACTCATCTAAACCCATTCTTTTAGCCATAAAAAGTGGATATACGTTCAAAGCAAACCCATTATCAACGAGGTAAGCTGGCAGAGAATTTCCCAAACATTTAACAGTCACGTGCAATAGCTTGTTATGAGCAGCTCCTCCAGGAGGTAAATCTTTTAAAGTAAACATGATACCAAGAGCCGGAGTTCGAATGATCAGTCCTATGAGATCCTCTAGTGAAATGTCGACGGATACATCCGATTGATTTAAAGCATCTAAGACAGCTTGTTTGTGACACTTGGAAGCAATCAGCAATCCCAAGATCGTGATATTGGCTTGAGTCTCTTTCATCTGTTTTAACACCCTATCCTCTTCCTCTTCTTTATCTATTTTTCCTATCCCCTTGCCCGATTCTTGGCCCAGATGGTCTTCTTCTAGTTTATGTGGCTTGAAATGTCTCACTAACCAAGTCAGGGGGTTCACTTCTTCCTTTATCCAGAGATCGTCCCGTGCTTCGGTGACTTTTGAACTTTTCCCTTCATCTTTTTCACTCTTATACCATAGATCTTCCACTGTTCAATTGATACTCTGGCTATCGTCCCCCTTGTACCAAATAGAGTTGTCAGTTTCAGGTGCTCATCAGTCTGCAGTAGCAGCTTCCTCTATCACTTTGCTTTCGTCTGATGGCCCGCCTAGTGCGCAAATCGCCATATCTCTTGGTTTGGGTGTGTAGACACCCTGATTTTGACCAAACATCAAATCCAGGAATTGGTTACCTCTAAAGACCGATGATGACGATGACCGGTGAAATTCGAAGATTTTCCAGAGAATTCAAATCCTTTAAAGATTCTTCAAATTAAGTTTCAAAATTGAAAATAAAAGAAAGAGAGATTGGGTGTTCGGGAGAAAACCCGAATGTTGAGGAATGTATGAGAAAATCAGTCTAGGAATTCGTCCTTAAAAATAAGATATGAAAGAAGTTTTGAAAAGAAAATAAAAGGAGAAAATAAAAAAATTAAAAAAAGAAAGGAGAAAAGAAAAGAAAAGAAAAGAAAAGAGAAACGAGAAAAGAAATTATATATTAAAATATATACTATGGATGTATTCTTAACAAAATACGTTACAAATATAAGTATTTTAACATAATTTTACTAATGATTAAGCTTATGTTAATATTTGTTTTGAAAATTGAAAAGGGAACAAAATTCTGTTAGCCGCGGCACGCGACGAATCCAGCAGTGCCGCTCGGCATTCAGTGAGTGTCGGAACGGCACTCAGTGAGTGCCACAGACAATTCGTCGAGTGCCGCTCGCTGTAACAGTCTATTTTTCTCATATGTTCTAGAAGAAAACTTTGCACATGGGTTTTTACCCGAATTTACCCATTTAACCTTGTGATGTTGGTCTATATAAACAGACTTTCATCTCCATTATGGCGGACTTTTGGAACCTTTGAATCAAATTGGTATATACAAGTGCTATCTATATATAGTAGAGAGAATTGAGAGAAGAAAAAGGAGATTTCTCTTGAAGAATTTTGAAGAATTGAAGGAGGATTTGAAGATTTTGGAAGAACTTCACAAGAAATAGAAGGACTCCTTGAGATTATAGAGGTAACCTCTCAATCCTTTGTAGAAATAGGCCAATTCAATCACAATTTCATAGTTCTAGGATCTTTACACATTTTCAAAACCTCTCTTCGTACCCCATTTCATCACACATCACATAGAAATTGTGATTGAATCTCAAGTTAAGTTCACTAGTTTGGATCTAAACAAGCCTTGTGTTTAAAATAAAACCAATTCATAAGGAGATTTTGTTATTTTGAACTTTCTCAAATAGGTTTTGATTTTCTTTCATTTTTTTGACAATACTTCTTTCGAAAATCTATGAGATCTCCTATATCTCAAGAGATTTCCTTAAGAATGATCTTTTAGTCTCCCATAATCTTATGATTCATTTGGGGATTAAGTTGATCATAATTGTACCCACACAAGTTTGAATGGATTCAAGGTCCTAACTCATGACTTGGAGCCTTCAACTTGAGAATCTTATAGGACCCTCTCTATGTCCTTTGAAGGTTCATATGGGTTTGGTCTTGCTTAAGTCTCCAATGACCATTAACTTGGTAGGAGAAATAACAAAATGAATCTATACCTCTCAAGGATCATGTACTTGGGAGAGGAACTAGGTGTTGTTTAAGCTAATTCAAAATATGAACACTAATCTAACAATGGTGCAGTGAATCCTTAAACCCACTATGATCAAAGATTTTTCATTAAATCCTGGTCTAATGGAATGAGATGAGACCAATTGGAGGATATTCATAACTCACTTAAGTACCTCTGTGATTTTTGTTTTGATGAAATTCCATGTCCAAGATGGTTTGGTCTTATGATTTCAAAGCAAGGAACTCTCTGTCCAAAATTCCAGAATAGTAAGTCCGTTTTAAAAGTAATAAATCAGAACCTTAACTGAACTTCCTTGGCCTCTAATAAATTTTTCTAAGAAGTTTAATGTGTTAGGAAGACACCCTAAAAAGATCTAAGTGTTTCTCATTTGTTTACTATTTTTATAAAATCACACAAAATCTCTGGACAGAGAGTTACAGATTCCTGAGTGATGTCTAGTGTTTTCCTTATTCCCAGAGATCTAACTGTTCAAATCTTGATTTTCTTTTTGGGTTAGAAACTAAATTGCAGAGCTACATCATGTTCAAAAATCACTAAGATCCAACTGTTGGAAGTATGTTTGTTCTATCTTTGAAAGTCAGGTCTGCTCTCTATAATTCATGAGAAACAGTCACTGTTTTTGTCTAATCTCATTGATTTTAACTTAGATGATTTCCTAATGTCTTGGGATCCAAATCATGTTTTGAATAATGATAATTTAGCTTAAATCCAGAGGCCAAATGATCCAAATTAGTGAATATTTCATAGTTTATCCTTGTATATATCCATGCATTCATTCATGTATATTGATACTTGTAGCTAGGATCTAGTCCTAGTTTGGTTTGTTCCTAATTGAACCTAGTTGTGAGTTCCTTATAATCATGTTGGGATTATACTACTTCTATGTAGACATTGCATCGGCTCCTAGTTGAGATTTGCATATCTATAGAGGTGATATGTTTTCAACTAATTAGAAGGAATCCATAAATAGGTCAATTCTTGTCATACTTGATAGATTTGAGCTAGACATTTAGGATTGATTATTTGATATTATAAATCTTGTCTAAAAGCATGTGAACTAACCCTTGTTTTGTAGCACATTTGAGGTACAAATTTCTCTACCCTTCTCTACTTTATTCTATTCTTTGATTTTAATTGATTTTCGACTCCATGTGCGACACCTCGGCTTAGGTCTTGCCTTATATGTATATGTGATTAGAGACCTTTTCTTAGGTTTTATTTTCTTGCATCTATCACACGTTTAATATTCGCGGCGGGATCCCGGGTAAGTTCTCTAGTTCCCTATTGTATATCATATTGCTTGCTATTTGAATTACGTGGTTTATGAATGATATTTTATCGTTAGCAATCTTACACCCTTTTAGACATGTTTTTGTAATGTATATGTATATATGTATTGGTTGAGGGCATGCTTAGATTAATAATTCAATTAAAAAGGATGTTAAGTAGAGGCCTATCACGAGATAGGATGAAAGGGGGTGTTTTAGTCCGCCGGGCTACTTCCCCTTTCATTCCATAATCCCCATCTTCGGTTTGCCTTGAAAATGGTTTCTTAATTTTTCTTTAAAAATTAAGTGGGGACTCTTTGTATTTGAATTTGAAAATTGTTTTAAAATTAAAAGTGGGCCCAAAATGCCGGTATCCACAGGGTGACCTAGCTTTGTGATCAATTGAGATGGATCGAAAGAATTTCCTTCACACTCCAAACAATAAATTCCCAGTGGCGGCACGACATGATGGTTCGACAATGTGTTGGTGACATTTGGTGGATTGGCAGGAGGTTCGGATATCACTTTCGTGTCTATTAGGTCCTGAATCTCATGTCTCAACCTTAGGCATCGGTCAGTTGAATGCCCTTGTTCTTGGTGTAATTTGCAGTATAAGTCAGCCTTAAAGTTTGGAGGGAGCAGGTTCAACCTAGGCCGTGGTTCCAACAAACAAAGTGGCACCAGGCTGTCAAGGGCCGTGGATAATGACACTCCTAGATCCGAAAATTTCCTTGGTGGCTTATCCCCTCCTCTTCTTGGATCTCTTGTTATATCAAACTTTCTTTCCGGTTCACTTTGTGCATTAACATCTGTTCCCACCTGATTCCCCGTGTTCCCTCCATAAAACGGCCCCTGTGACTCCTCCTTTTTTATTTTTCCATCTTTGATTGAGTCTTCTATTCTCGTTCCTATCTCAAATAATTCTGCAAAAGTGTGGATGCACTGATACATGAGCTTCTTTTGATAGACACTTTGTAGTTTCTTGATTACGATTCGGATCTGTTCTTTCTCTGATGGTCGTTGGGTCATTTTTGCGGCCTTTCTCCTCCAACACGTCAAAAACTCAGCAAACGACTCTTTGTTCTCTTGCGTAGTCATCTCTAGATCTCTCACAGTCACATCGAGTTCTTGATTGTATTCATACTGCGTGACAAAAGCTTTCACGACTTCCTCCCATACACGAGTTTTTCTCGGCTCCAACGTGAAATACCATAACAAAGCTGCCCTAGTCAAGTTTTGCTGAAATAGTATGGCCATCATGGCGGGACTTAAACCACTCGACTGAAAGGCCCCGATGCACATTCTCACGTGGTTTTTGGGATTACTAGAACCGTCAAACTTATCAATTTCGGGCATCTTAAAACCGACTGATAGTTTTTCTCAAGTTCCCTCAAACAGACCCTCTAACTCTAGCAAATAACTGTCAACCCCATTGGACTTGCGGGTGACTTTTTCTAGCTTTTCCACTTTTTTCCTCATCTTAATATGCTCTTTCTCAACTTTGTCCAACTTCTCTCTTTCTGCTCTAGTCACACCAGCTCTGGGTGGTTCTGGATCCTCATATCAATTATCTTCCATATCCCGAGCAACAGGTGGAGGAGGATCGATTATCGGTGGATCACTGACTAGCCTTTGACAGGTCAATGTTTCCAACATTATCATCATCTGGTCCATTCTTTCTTTCAGCTACGCTACTTCTACAGCGTGTTGTTCTTGATCCATTTTTTTCTCTGGCTCCCTTCTCACTAATCTTGCAATCGATTCCCTAACCTAAACTGTACTTGTAGCTGGATCTATCTTTTACCTACAACCATATATTTTAATCAATTTTGATTTATTTTTAAAAGAAAAACATTTTCATTACATCTTCCCTTTTATTTTCATCATCATTTTCATCATCTTTATCATTTCTTGTTGATTTTATCAAATGCTTGGTGAAAATGTCCATGAGTGATTCATATGTCACACGGATGCAATGCACGTGTGTGTGTTCCTATTCTATATGCCAAAGAAAAAGAAAATCCTAATCCTAACACATAAACATATAAGCATATAAAAAATCCTCACCCATGTCAAGTGTGCTAATTTCTCCTCTCATTGTGATCCTCATTACCTTTTCAAAAATTTCGAAATATACTTTTAGATGATGAGATCTTAAAAACAATTCCCAAACATTTCCCTTCTCTTTTTTTGAGGATATGAAAGTATTTTTCAACAAAAAAACCGGGTTGAAAATTTGCTTTGAATTTCTCCTAAAAAATAATTTTCTTAAAGACAATTTCCCAAGATTTTGGATTTAGAAGATGATTATTATCAAAGATTTAGTTTGGCGCTTTAGTCAAAAGTGAACTTCAAAAGTTTTTTGGAAGAAGCGATTGAAAACTTTAAAGTGAAAATCTGTTTGCTTTCAAAGATGGATTTAAAATTCCTTGGCTAGAAGGATCACATGATCAAATTATCACCATACTTTTCATGAATTTGGATACGTACAAGGTCAATGATGCTTAATTAAACATGATAT
This sequence comes from Hydrangea macrophylla, assembly GCA_033977485.1. NCBI lineage: Eukaryota > Viridiplantae > Streptophyta > Magnoliopsida > Cornales > Hydrangeaceae > Hydrangea > Hydrangea macrophylla. The sequence continues at coordinate 87,649,243 of CM066984.1, forward strand.
AAGAGATGTAATCTTATAATTACGATTTGTCATGTTCTCAAATGTCATAGGACATGAAGAGGAATTGCTCATCAAGCAAATATCGTCATCATCTCAAGTAATCCCTTCCAGGCATACAAAACTCCCTAGCACATAATCCTAATCGAGAATTAATTTCCTAAGATTGAAAGGTTCTATAGAAGGTATTATGCAAAGGCCGGGTTTTGGTCAAATAAGGGACCCTTGACACATACCCGATAGGATGCTTTATATACCAACACATGGTACGAGATCAAGGGTGATCACACAATCCCATGATGACTTGACCAACTGGGTTATCCCGAGCCTCCAAGGTCATAGTTCCGTGCAATCAACTGGCGAGACATGCAAGTCCAACGCAATAGGCACACAAAAATTAAAATTAATTTTGATTAAAAGGATGCTTTCAAGTCTAATCCTCGAGTGAACCAAAATCAGAAATTTTGGTCTACAAAACCAGAGATTTTGGGTTCGATCCCCAGCAGAGTCGCCAGATTGTGGATATTCATAGGCTAACCCACGCTTTTTCAAACTTTTTTCAAATTAAAGAGTCGCCACTTAATTTTTTAAAGGAACAATAAAAAATCATTTTAAAAGCAAACCGATCTTTTGGAAACCAGAGATTTCTAGGTCTAGGGATTATGGAATGAGAGGGGAAGGAGCCCGGCGGACTAAAACACCCTCTCTCATCCTATCGCATGATAGGCCTCTACTCAACATCCCTTTTAATCAAATTAACAATTTAAGCATGCCATCAACTAATCTATATGTATAAACATACATTACAAAAGCATGTCTAAAAGGGTGTAAGATTGCTAATGACAAAATATCATTCATAAACCACATAATTCAAGTAGCAAACAAAATGATATGCAAATAGGGAACTAGAAAAGTTACCTAGGACCCAGCTGCGAATATCAAACGTGCAATGCATACAAATAAAACCTAAGAAATGGGCTCTATTTCATATATTCAAATAAAGCAAGACCTAATTCTAAGGTGTGGCGCATGAAGTCAAAAATCAATAAAATTAAAATGAAATAAACTAGAGAGGATCAAGAAATCGTACCTCACTAGCACTACAAAACAAAAGTTAGTCTACATACTTTACAAGATATAATATCGGATCCTAAATTCTAGCTTAAGTCTATCAAGTATGAAGAGAATTGACATAATTATGAATTCCTTATAAATGATTGGAAACACAACACCTCTATAGATATACAAGTCTTAACTAGGAGCCAATGTAATGTCCATATAGAGATTGTATGTTCCCAACATAGTCATAGGGAACCCATAATTATGTACAACTAATTAAGATTTAGCACATTGCAAAAGTGACACCCTAATAGTTAGAATCAATACACATATGATGTATGCATGAACATAAACAAGAATTAACTATGAATCATTCATCGACTTGGATCATTTAGTCTCTAGATTTAAGCTTAATTATCTTTATTTAAGACATAGTTTTAGTCCTAAGACGCTAGGAGACCATTTAGATAAGAGTTAACAAGATTTATCAAAACTGTGACAGAATTATAGGAATTACAGAGAGCAGACCAGACTTTTAAAATAGAACAATCATACTTCCAATCATTTGATCTTAATGATTTTTTTTAGTATGTTGTGCTTTTGTGAGTCCAGTTTCTAACCCAAAAAGAAAATTGAAAATCAAACAGTTCAATCTCTGGAATTGGATAAACACTAGAAATCACTCAGAAATTTTCAACTCTCTGTCCATAGTTTTTGTATGATTTTCTAAAAATAGCAAATAAATCAGAATGACTTTGATCTGTTTAAGGGATCTTATTCACACATTAAACTTCTTAAAAAATAATTTTTGAAGCCAAGAAAGCTTGATTAAGGTTCTGATCTACTAAGTTTAAAATGGACTTATTGTTCTGAAATTTCGGACAGAGAGTGACTAGTTCACAAATCATAAGGCTAAACCATCCTAAGTATAAAATTTCATCAAAACAAAAAAAAAACTAGTGATACATATATGTGCTATGAGCATTCTCCAATTGGTCTTATTCAATTTCCATGGACCATGATTTAATAAAAAAATCTTTGATCACAATGGGTTCATGAATTCACTGCACCAATATCAACATTTTGAATCATGGAAGTCATTAAGCCAATCCCTCTCTCAAGTTGATGATCCTTGAGGGATGTGAATTTAGTGCATCTTATTCTCCTCTCAAATTAATGGTACGTCCTTGGAGACTAAGCATAGCTAATCCACATAAGCTTCTATGGAATATAGAGAGGATTCCATGAGATTCCTAGTTGGAAGATCAAAATCATAGACTAAGACTTGGACCTATCCAAACATGTGTGGATATAACTATTGTCAACCTTAATCCCATTCAAATCATAGGATCATAGGGGACTATAGGATCAAAGGATCAAACTCAAGGGGATCCATGAGATATTGAGGATCTCACAAATCTCGCGAGTGAAGTAAGAACAAATAAAAGATGAAATAAAAAAATTATTGATGATCCAAACTAAGTTTTACTTCAAAATTCACTTGATCTTAAACCAAAGGCTCATTTAGATCCAAATCAATGAAAATAACATATGAAAATTCAATCACAAATTCTAGGTGGTGTGTGATGAAATGGGGTAAGAAGAGAGTTTTTGAAAATGTGTAAATTTCCTAGATCTATGAATTTGTGATTGAATTATAGCCTAAATCTAGATATGATTAGAAGGTTACCTCTAATAACCTCAGGGTTTACTTGAATCTTGATGAAAATCTTCCAATTTCTTTCAATTCCTCTTCAAATTCTTCAAATTCTCCTAAAAAAATCCTTGATTCTTCAAAATATCTCTCAACCTCTCTCAATTCTCTATAGTTTTCTATATATTTTTTACTTCCCCCTAAAAAAGATCCCAACAATGGAGATGAAGGTCCCCTTATATAGACCACTATCACATGGTCAAATATGTAAATTCGGGTGAAAAACCCATGTGCAAGAATATTCCATACGTATTTGAGAAAACAGTCTATTACAGCGGCGACACTCAATGCGTTGTCAGCGACACTCAGTGAATGTCGTTCCGGCACTCACTGAATGTCGGCGCGGCACTCAGTGAGTGCCGCCGGCATTGCCGCGAGCCGCAACTAACATAATTTTCATCTTTTTGTTTATTTTTCAAAATATATACTTATATACTAATATACTAGTCGCGATCCCACAAAGGGACCGCCCCCCATCTTCGGGGCGCCCGCCTCGAAGATGGGGGGCGGTCCCTTTGTGGGATCGCGACTATACTTATATGTATATATTATATTATATGAATTACTTATATTTTTTTTTGGTTTTCTTTTCTTCTCCTTTTCTTTTAAAACTCTCTTTTTATTTTATTTTTCTTTCCAAATCACTACATATATATATATATATATATATTTTATATTGAAATTAATTTCCAGACTCTCTCTCCTACAGGCGCTTCATATCCGAGTTTCCTGAATACCCAGTATATCTTTTTCCCTTTTTCTCTCCTCCTCTCTCTTTTGTATTTTTAAAGCTTTTATTGGGACTAAAGAATTCCCGGAAGAACTTGAATCCTTTAGAAAACCTTCGAATTTTGTCGGTCATTGTCATCATTGGTCTTTAGAGGTAACCATCCCTTGAATTTGACGGTCGGTCAAAATTGGGGTGTCTACAGGTTTACACTAGATATTAAAGTTATGGTTTATGATTTAATAAATGCGCATGCGAATTTCTAAAGGTTTAGAAATCTAAATGTGCAAACTGAAAAGACTCAATGAGCAAGACTGTCAAAGAAATGTTAAATAGTAAGTGTGACATGAAGACTTGGGTGTTGCAGATGTGATACTAGTTAGTCTGATGAACATGTATATTC